>CM023830.1:5535000-7935000 GCA_013266295.2 Branchiostoma floridae x Branchiostoma japonicum
ACATATATTCTAGTAACTCCTCTATTCTTGCAGTATATCTATATTTCTTCTACTAAAAGTTACTTCGTGAAGGCAATATAAGTTTAATGCAATATAATTATCTAACAGTATAGCGCCAAGGACTACGATGAAAAGATAAATGTGAATGGATTCATATGAACATGAATTGTTGTCACCAACATGTATGGCCTTTGCGTTCTGATGCGGTCTATAAGACCATCATTAGAACGCGCGAAGAAGCTAACAGGGATATTGTGAGAAACATGGAGAATTGATACAAACTGGATAGGATTATTTGCTGAATTTCAATAGACGCAACATATTATTATTAGTATGGTGGCAATAAACATGCAGTTTGAGGACCAAATACTTGTTGTTCTAGTGTTTTATTCTTGTCTTAAGTAGGTAACTTGCCTAATCCGGCGCTTTGTACAAAGATAATTGCTTTTTAAATCATTTAGTCATGCTAGCCTGTCGTCTCTCGAACTCCGTAAACTGACATTGTTTTCCCCTTGGTTAAGCAAACACAGAGAGAGTCTGCTTTCAAGTGCAGTCTCCATTTATCAAAGGAAGCGATCTAAGCCATGTGTTGTCTTGCAGCATAAAGTACACAGGTAGATTGTTCGTGTTGACAACCCATGATCGATGACATGACAAGGACATGTACTTTGAAACTAACCCTAGTGACCCACGGCCGGCTTTCTCGGGGCCCGGGGGCTAAATATTCCTTCTCACGACACGAAAACCGGTGATGCCCGACGCGAACAAGTGTGTTTGTGTTTCTTTTTTTTTTTTTTTAATTCCAACATTTTATCACAAGACATGGTGGCGGCACACTCAAGTTTATTCGACTTATTTTGATGCCGCCACCAACGCAAAGGACAAACGCATGGACGGGCAATACACATACTCATTACCTTCGCCAAGAAGGTTATGTTTTCGTGGCCGTGTGTCTGTCTGTGTGTCTGTGTGTCTGTGTGTCTGTCTGTCAACAGCATAACTCAAGAAGGCTTAGATGGATTATCTTGATATTTGGTAGGTGGATAGGTCTTGATGAGAGCTCGAACTGATTAGATTTTGGGCCCCCTGGCGGCTTGTTATGGTACTGCAGCGGAACTTCCGGTTTTGATATCTCGTGATCTGGACATGCTAGGGTCATGATTTTTGGATGGTAGGTAGCTCTTGTGCTCGGCAAGAAGTGACGTAAGTTTGGGCCCCCTAGCGGCTTGCCCTGGAACTGCAGGAGCATTTGTATGAAAAGTTTAAAGTAGGATAACTCAAGAACCAGTTGACGGATCGTCTTGATATTGGGTATGTAGGTAGCTTACGTGATGCTTGACATAATTAGATGACAATTATGCAAATTAGGATCTAATTTGCATAGTTAATGAGGGAATTCTATAATTCACCTATCTTCCATTAAGGACTATTCTACCTTGTGACATCGCCATATATTAATCATGTAAATGAAGACCTAATTTGCATAATTAATGAGAAAATACTGTAATTCCATAGTGGTTGATGCTGGCAATTTCATACTTGCGCATTTCGAAGTTGACTGGAGGTGAACATCATTCAACATAACTTATTCAAATCAGGACTTCATTTGCATAATTTATGAGAAAATGCTAGAATGGCCTTCTTTGTTACGATAACACTGCCATTGGGAGGAGAATATGATCAACTGACGTAATTCATGCAAATGGGGATCTTATTGGCATAATTAGGGGGAAATCTATAATTCGTCAGTCATTAAATATTAACCTCATTTGGCGAAGGTATGAGGTCGTGGAACTCTAGTTTTCATCTGAGTCAGGGGAGGAAAGTCGTGTGTGTGTGTGTGTGTGTGTGTGTGTGTGTGTGTGTGTGTGTGTGTGTGTGTGTGTGTGTGTGTGTGTGTGTGTGTGTGTGAGAGAGAGAGAGAGAGAGAGAGAGAGAGATGGCAAGACAGAGAAAGAGAAAAACACACACACTGTAAATTACATACACGTAACTACCTGCGATTTGTCACCTTGAAGGACCTAGGCCTGTGCATATCATACATTTTACAGATTAACTTCCAGCATGTTTAATGTTCGCTACATATGCATAGCACTCGTCGATCGTCAACATTAATTTTCCCAGTGAAATAAACTTACATACTCAAGAAACACATGCCACAAAAGCAATCCTCGGCGGGAAAGTTTATTTTCTGTCACATCTTGAGCTGTTTACACATTGTACTGTTGGGAGCAAGTTACTCTTAGTTAACCCTGTCATTCGCTAATGACATAACATTTGCGACCTGCATCAAATTCTTACAAATAGAACTAGCATTTTCCCCACGACAACACTCAGGAGTGATCTGGACGTTAGCAGATTTGCTGAAACTAAAGAACTAGTTATAATTCCAACCACAGATACCACAGTTTATACACACTGCAACAGATAAAAGTACAACGTTTGAATCAGTTTCTTCCTTCCCTGTTTACCTGTATCATCACAACAACAAGACAAATATAGTCAGTCGTTCTTTAGTTATCTACCTGATATTAACTTTTTTCTATTCAGGAGTTATTGTTCTTTTTCTTCGTTAAGACTTCTAGGTGCCCGTAGCACTTTCAACAATGAGAAACAGATTTCCAAAACACATGCAAACACATATAAGAAAAATGTATAGTATACACTATGTCAGTATGTACGAGTATATCAACAATCCATGTATCCTACTGATACTATATACAACACAAGACGATTCAATGGGCCACAAGTTGCTCACTATCTATGGATACATAATATTGGTATTCCTTTTTTGTGCAAAGTTGAAAGTGCGATACTTTTTGAATTATTTGAAGTAAATTTAATAGGCTGAAATTATCTCTTGTATTGATAATGATTAATTAACTGAAATGACAAAAACGACACCATCACCTACATTTTGTATCAATACAATAACCCATTCTGTCCAGTAGAAATTATTAAAATGTATTCTCAATTTTATTCTAAAATTATGTTAACATTATAGAGTTAGAGCCATCGGCTAGTTAACCATACATTTCTTTCACAGCCCAACAAGTAGGTAACCTTTTCCTTAGAGATTACGAAAGAAAAGAGAGCACTGAGTGGCCAAAAACTTCTGAGTGACCCGTTTGAACGTTAGAGATGAAGAACACTATTGTATCCGGTATCTAGAACAGTGCCTCTCTACATGTAGTTATATGCTTCAATGGGTTAAACTTAGGCTCAGGCAAGAACAGCATAGAATCCAAGAACGTAGATTTGTCACAGCAGCAGGTTCTGAATACACGTGAACTATCCAGAACAGCACCTAACCATGGTTCTGAATAAAGCACTGAAGTCTGGATACAACAAACCCCTGTCGATTAGGTTCGCCACTTTTATGTCGGCCATACCTTCCCGCTGCGCGTGATGAAGCCGTTGTATGGCGCTTTGAGAGTGTTCTCTCGGCTGACGGTCTTCCCTGGAGAGGACACCGGATCGTTGTCGCTGTAAAACAGCGGCTCGAAGTGCTCGTGTAGATTCGGGACGGAGTGACGCTGCTTGTCCAGGCTGTATTCCTTCGCTAGGAACCTGTCACAAAAACGAGCGTCGTCAATAGCTATGGAGGGTCACAAATCAATAAGACTGCTCTTGCGCAGAGTGATGATGCAGGCCCTCAAGCTAGAGAAACATTTGACTCGGAACTGAACCAAGCGTACCCCAGCACCAAGAGACCACGTCTAGCGATATATTAGACGTTAAACAAGGACAACAACAAGGACAACTCAAGACATAAACAAACATGTATAAAGCATTGTCTCACGTCTTTCGGGACATTCACCTTTAACACAGGGTGTGCGAACTGATATTTGTGAACCCCCTTATATGCCCAAAGTACTCCGTATAGCTAATGTTTTGACAATTGCGTTCGAACGACCCCATGGTGCTTTGTTATTTTTGGTGACGCCTCCGGAACGACGTCTAAAAAAACTGTCGCTTTGTCACAGCTTTTCTCACGGTCAACTAAAACTCGTTATAAATATCATTTCACCTATTTTCATTGCTTACAAAAAGACTTATTTCCATTTGGCTTTAAGTAAAGGTATCTTTTCTTTGTATGTGTTTGTTTGTTTTTGTTTGTTTGTTTGTTTGTTTGTTTATAAAGAGTTGTTTTGTTTTCCCCACCTTGTTGACCGCTGGTGTGAGCAGACCAGGCTTGTCTCCACGTCCATCTCTCGGTGGTTCTTGTGTCCGATAAGCCAGTAGGTCTTCATCTTTCCTTTTCCCTGGAAGCCAACAAAACGATTATAATTGTCTTTACCGAATGGATGAAGTCATGTGTGAAGTATAATAATACTTCAACTGGGCACTGGAAAAGTCCAGGACGTCTACTCGTTATCCAGTCCTAAGATTGACAGATGTCTACTCGATTTCACCGGACACGTTCAGCTTCCCGTCCGCCCCAATATGACTACTTTAATTTGAATACTAATCATGTCTAGATCTTAATTTGATAGGTTTTAATTGACTTTATTTTCCTGAAACAATTAGAAGGCGGATAAGTACACCTTTTTGTGATGTGTGGGTTGTGTTCTATGTAACGTTAATGATTGATAAAATATTTTTAATGATCCTCCCACTCCTCGGTGTATATAGTGCCACTAGGCGGTTTACTCGGTGGTTATAGGAAATGACCAGGCCTTATGACACCATATACACCTCGGGGCGGGTCATTCTTAAGTATTCAGCGCAGAAACCGCTTTATTACCTTGATGTCGACATCTCCTCTTGGCTGCAGGTTGAAACAGTCTTTCTTTCTCAGCGCCGTGTATGTTTCATGGCTCACTTGGATTTTCTGTGCTATTAGCGAAAAAACAACAACAAATCTTTGTCAAAATCTACAGTCAATTTACTGGAAAGAAGACGGTGAGAACTTAAAATTGTAGTCATCTTTGTTTCACCCTTTGTTTCATTATCGTTTTGTCATGCGCTGGTTCTGTCCAATTGCTCAGTTTCTGTATGGTAAGAAATGTCGATTTTGGTAGGAATACGTACTAGATATGCTTCAAAATTCGTAGTAAAAGAAGACTGACATGCACAGGCAATAACATGAAGAAGGTTCTTATGTCAAACAATTAAGGACATGAACTTTATTTAATTTCTGTATTACTGATGTGTCTTTCTGCATAAATGATTAACTTTTTTTCAAAGAATTTTGAAAACGAAAACAGATCCAGGCAGCCGTGCCAATACTTCTTAAGGTTATTAATTGATAAAATCTAAACAAATAATACAAGTTGAAGAATAAGAATACCGTGTGTACAATTGGATTGACGGTAGATTGAAAATCTCGGGGAAAGGAATTCTGGCCACGTCATCACATTCTGTGCACATCGGAGTATACGTCACCAACACGTCACCTGTGGAAGCACTTGTGGGGAACAGACATGTTCACTAACATTTATACGACCAGACAACCAACAGCCAATAAAACACGTTGCAGGTGGAGTGAAAGTCGGCAGATGTCGCTTTCAAACGGTTTACGTACGTAGGCTGGACGACTCCATTCGCGAAGCTGTGTTGATGGTGTCGCCGAACAGACAGTATCGCGGCATTTTCACCCCCACAACAGCAGCCACTGCAGGGCCTGAAAAATGTGGATGGGAAAACGGAATTTCACTTCCCGCCATACGGTGTTTAAATTACCTTGTTCACCTTCTACATTATATCCTTTTAGTTATTGTTAATGTGCGATTTATGCTTTATTGTTTTGAAATTTTTTTCATAACATAGGCCATGTTGATTTGATCATCTGGATGACATCCTCTGGGAACCCCAAAACTAATGCGAGCGTGCGAATAAAAATAGACTTTGGCCAAAAAATGTTGTCTTCATTATAAAATCTAAGTGGTCAGGAAGGTGGAACAAATGACTAAACACACAGAGTATGGTATACCGAACAATAGATTTTTCATTTTTGTTCTTTCACATCCTCTTCTTAGACTTTGGAATTGACTTTGTCATTTTACGACATTAGTATCAGTTTTCCTATTTTTTGGCAATTTACGGCACATACGTGCTCATTGTGCAGCTGCTTTGAATGGTTTACAGTATGGTTGAAAACATTTTTTTGGGAAACGAAAGAAAATTAATGCGCGCGTGGATGTCAACCATACAATCAAATCAACACGGCCATATATGAAAAACATGCCTCTGCACGTTATACAGTACAAACACAAGGAACGGACTATTCTTAAAATGGTTTGAGCAAATGACGTAAATGCTAATCACATCACGCGTACATTTAGTAGTGAGTATATTTTTCCCGTTTAAACGAATTACGTCAGTGCCGTCTTGATGCGCACGTCAACAACATTTCAAAGCATTTAATGAGGTCCTTTGATCACGTCACATCCTGTGCCTGCCGGGCGCGGTGCGATGTTGTGAACGTTACACCTCTGGTTACACCTCACACTTCCTCGGGGTACGCCCCGGGCGTCGGTTTGACTTGTTTTTACAAAAAGCTTTGGGTACGGACCAGAAACGGTTGTAGCCGCATGGTTTTTGTTATACCGGTAAAAATATTAGCGAAAAATGTGTTTATTATATTCAGATTAAAGTTTTTTGTATGA
The DNA here is from genome assembly GCA_013266295.2 of Branchiostoma floridae x Branchiostoma japonicum. NCBI lineage: Eukaryota > Metazoa > Chordata > Leptocardii > Amphioxiformes > Branchiostomatidae > Branchiostoma > Branchiostoma floridae x Branchiostoma japonicum. The sequence goes on from CM023830.1 coordinate 5,541,612, forward strand.
TTTTTTCGTACCGATGTACATTGTCGTAGATATGGCATCTTGCATGTCTTCTGAATACGCTCCAAGATTCAGTTTCATTAAAGAAAAAAAAGCTTTGGGTACGGACCAGCTGGAATGTAAAAAAAACAAAACGGTGTGGATTGTACCGGTAGAATGTCAGCGGAATTTTGTTGTTGTTTTTTTCTTTTTAGCTGAACAGTCTATGCATCTTTTTCTTTTCGAAGTCATCATGCATTTTTTTTTTCTTTGGCTTTCTCGTGTCTTCCTTATTTTCATTTTCCCCAAAACACGTACGGCCCTCCACCACTTTTTGACTCTTCCTCGTCCGACTGCTTTAGAACTTTTGCTTTGCTGCTGAGTCGTTTTCATCTGTTTAATCAAAGCAAAGGTCGCTTATTAATCTCACGTCGTCTCAGCTAACAAGAGCCAGGTATCCAGTATAGTACCGTGGCCGACAAGTACAACTGGCATACGTCTGCGCTGTGCAAAGAGCTTCTTCGCCTGCGCGCAAAGAGCTTCCTCGCCTCTGCGAGAATACCTGCATTGTCTCTGCAAAGAGTTTCTTCGCCTGCACACAAAGAGCTTCCTCGCCTGCGTGCAAAGAGATTCCTCGTTTGCGCGCGAATACGTATGGCAGTTGTACTTGTCGGCCACGGTAGTATAGTAACGAACACCTGCAGTTACAACAGATTTCGTGAATAAAGGTCACCATGGAAACAAAGACGTGTCCCCTCTAGCTGCTACGCCTCCTCATTAAGATTGTCTCTCTTTTAAGTGGACAGACACGTGCCGCCAATGCAAATGTAGGAAACCTTATAGCAAAACACACTAAGTATAACCATAGTATCCTTAGCAGGGTTAGGGTTAGGGTTAGGGTTAGGGTTAGGGTTAGGGTTAGGGTTAGGGTTAGGGTTAGGGTTAGGGTTAGGGTTAAAGTTAGGGTTAGAGTTAAGGTTAGGGTTAGGGTTGAGTCGGTTTTTTTTAAATTTTGGGCTTGTAATGTGTTGTTTTTCTGGTGGTATATTAGTTCTTGTTACTCGGTTTCTTGAGTACATAAACAAAGAAAAAAACATTCTAACTCCCCCCCTCCCCATGTTAGTCAGGCCATGCACGTACATAGTATCTACAATCACGCAGCCGGCACTTCTGTTGGTAGAAAATCATTTTCAATAATGTATGCTTACTTGCATCTTAAAGGGCTTTCATTCTTGAGGACGTTACGTGCAAAACATCGGTGGAAAAGCTTAGACTCATTACCTTAATCACAATCGATGACTGTAGACTAGAGCATTTAATAATTCTCGTTGTAGGCGCTGGTACAGGCTGTTTCTAATAATAAATTGTAAGTACGCACTGTACCACAGCGGGCGTACAACAAGCCGCGGGGCTGAAAATATCCTCATATAAGGCAGTGTCGTGAACTGTCAGATCGCTCTTCTGGCTGATAGACAGAAACATTTTGCCAAATAGGGAAAATAATTTACCAGGGGAGTTTGGCTACCCTAGGTCTCTTCTGACCTATTATACACCCTATTGCCGAATTAGCATAGGAAAGTTATTACGGGTTAGTTGGGCTTGTATACAAGCCAACTGGTACGTAGCGATAATATCAAGATTTCTGTCACTCGACAGTCTGTGTTACCCATAGTGCACCGCGCCTCCCAGCATGCAACGGGATTCAGGCATCTATAAGCAAAAGTCAGGTCTGAGCTAAGATTGACAAACGGTATGCGATTGTGGACAGGAGCAGACCATGAGACACCTTCTGGGGAGACGCTACAGTAGGTCTTACGCATTGAAACCTATGCAAAAACAGGCAAAAAAGGATCATCTCGCCTTTCAGAATTTCTGATCACAAAAACTCACCTTCATGTGGTAGTTCATTTATTGATATGTACTTACAAGACATTTCGGGATATTCTATACGGCTAGTTACTAGCTATTGCAGGTTTTGTCAACATGGGTCAACTTTGACCCCCTGTTCCAGGGCAATTCCAAGCAAGAGGGGTGTAGTATCACAGATGTAGCCAATAACAAGGCCATACATGGAAAAAAAATCATTTTTTTTGTGCAAAAACAATTAGTCAAAACCCTAAACTATACTATCCACCATCAAAATGCCAAAAGTTCACCGAAATGCTTCCCAAAGAAACTTCTTTACCAAATTATAATTTTGGGGTCTCTCTGTAGGCAGCCTGTGCGCAGGCCCTAACTGTCGCGTCACCCCTTCTTGTCTGTCCCCTACTGCCTGAACCTTGCACCAAGGAAGATCTGGAACCTCTGACCCCCAGAGGAAGGGCGTGCGTGGAGTACTTGAGCGAGGGAGTATAGCTGAAGTGGTAACTCGAGAAGAAGAAGAAGAAGCATCTGTATTCTAGGATCGATGAAAACGTTAACTGCGTGCCCCACCTGTATGTATCCCGATGCGCAGGCGCAGCCTCTTGTTGGGCGAGTGAGGGATGGTGACCTCATCAATGGCGACCAGCAGGTCCAGCGCCATGATGGCGATCTGCTCGGCGTGACGGTCTCCGTTCCGCTGGGGGACACCACTCGCCACCATGTACCTGCAACGGGAGGGAAACATCGTGTTAAACGATAATCGTTAGTAGAAATCTGGCAATCTTTTGGTTATACACGCAGTATACGAAAGTTGACCTGAGAGTTATCACCGCGTGGTCACATTCGTGAAGTTCTGCTGCAGCAGCACAGAAAGCTGCCAGGTGGTCTATAATCGAACTTGTCCTTCATTTTACCGACACGTACCTACATGTACATACCAAATACCATGAAGATCCATCAAGGCGGCGTCTCGAGTTTTTGCTGTCCACACACACACACACACACACACACACACACACACACACACACACGCGCGCGTCCACACACACACACACACACACACACACACACACACACACACACACACAAACGGCACTAAAGACATAAACTTCTTGGCGTAGGTAAGTTTAAAATTACTGACCCGTCCCCGATGGTCTCAACCTTGTAGACGTCGTACAGCTGAATCCGGATGTCGAAACAGACGTAGAGAGAGTTGAGGATCTCCACCACCTGCATGGGGGTGCAGGACGCCGCGATGTTCGTGAACCCCACTATGTCCGAGAAGAACACTGTCACCTGGGAAAAATGATAAAAACGATTTAAAAATGGCTTCATCAATAGAAACAAGAAATCAATTTTACACCTCCGTATCTAGAGTTGTTTTGAATCTCTTGTTTTATTGATTCTTGTGAATTTCTGACTGACATTGTTCATATTCCAATGTCCTGCCTGACTGCCTATGTGCACAGGCCAGGTACTGGCCCCTTGCTCCAGCCAGCTCTATCAAGGGCAATAGCCTCTGCTTCCCTTAGGGTAAGCCTCGTGTTCTAATGTCTCGCACATACAATCCGCGAGCTCTTGAGTACCATTCACTTCTTGTCAGACCGCAGGAAGGCCATTTTGACCTTTAATTTGACCTCACTTCCTCCAAGCCTGCAGGGAGACCATTTTGACCTCAAATTCGACCTTTTTGTCAGTCTGCCGTTACCTTACACCATTGTGTTCAAATGAATACGGACACAAAAGCTAGCAAACAACAGACAAACGCACCGATAACAAAACCTATGTGCACGGAGGTAAACAAAATGCTTCGGAGCCAACTTGCCATCCTGGCATCCATTTCAAACGACCAGTACTAAAACAAAGGCAACAGTGGGAATATTGTTGGACCCTCGGTCCCTCCAAACCTCAGGAACCAATTGAAAAATAAAATTAAAAGACTGAAAACAGACAGACAACGGAATGTTCTCCTCTTCGAAGGATGTTGCATAATTATGACAATCATTTTTCTGTCAAAGAGTTCAAATCTAGAATAACCAGTAAGAAAACAGCAAAAGTGTGACTTATTTAAACTAATGACTTTTAATGACCACAAAACAACACGAATTTTATTGCAGAAAACCATCGCTACCTGATCGTAGCTCTCTGCTTCGACGGGCTGTCGCTTCTTGAGTTGATCAGCGATCATGGGCGGTAACATTTCGTGCAGCAGGCGGTCCGTCAGCTTCTTCTCCTTACGCAGTTCCTACAGCAAACAAACAAACAAACAAACAAATGAAGAGACAAACAAAAAATCAAATGCAACAGTTAAGATCGTCACGGATAATTGATTGCAAAATGTCTAAATAAGACTAATTGCGTATTACTAAGTATTGTTTTAAAAAAATTTTAACGAATGCCCCAGGTAGCCAAGCTAAAACAAATCCTAGGAATAAAATCTACTGGATGCCTGTGACAAGAAAGGGGTTTCATTCCTTGAGGCGTTGCTCTTATCATACATGGGACCGCCAGCTTTACGTCCCATCCAAGAGGACTTCCTTAACCAAAACTAGCTACTCATATTTACCTGAGTCGAGTGAAGAAATACGTATAAACTGTATTTCCCAAGTGCACAGCACTGGGGCCTGCCAGGGATCCAAACCCAGAACCTTCAGATTCTGGTTCAACAACCCTAACCACAAGACCACCTTGCCACCTTGCAACAAAGACTGACCTCTGTCCTTTGCTCCAACATGGCGGCGAAGTTTTTGACCCAGACGATCATCTTGTGGACGAGCGACACCACGCTGAAGAAACAGAGGACCACGACGACGGACAGGGAGGTCTGGAGCGCCAAGGTGCGGTAGAGGTGAGTCATCTGGTCCGACACTTCCGCAGTCGTGAAGTCTGACAGGTAGGTCTGGCAACTGTGCAGGCTGTGGGGGTTAGACAGAGATGATAATTTCCATCTGAATTTATCATGTTGCCATCTGAAAGAGTCGATGCCATATCGCAGAACGGCACGCTTTAAATGTATTAGAACGCGCCGTCAACACCGTGATGTTTCATGGCGTAGAGGTTAGGGTTAGGGTTAGGGTTAAGGTTAGGGTCTTAGGGCTAGGCTTTTTGACCCGGGTTCGAATCCGAGCTCGTGCTCTGTCTTTTTTTTTCAATAATATCTTTACTATTTTTCACGAAGGTGTTCTACATTTGCAATTGAAATGTTGCTTTTTATACGTTTTAAATCACGGTTTTTGCCCCTCTCAAAGTTATGATACACTCGGATATGACATTGACCATTCGGCAATATGGCATCGACCGTTTCAAGTGGCAACAACCGTTTACGAGACGGAAATGCTTGACTGAAATATTCAATACTTCAGGATGGGTAGTTGATTTGATTCTACCTATTCATTCAGCTGTATGAAGACGTCTGCCCAACTAGCGGAAAGCTGTCACAAACGGGCGACTGAACATGTACAATGTACAGTATGCAATGTATCGGTTACAAGACACATAGAACACGATTAGAAAGCACAGGCTAGGAGTCATATAGATAGGACTTAAGTGAGATATAACTTTGTGCGTGGATTATACAAAGCAATGAGTCATTTTGATACGGTTTGCAAAGCTAACAAGCGCAAAATTAATATCTGTGATTAAATGACATTGGCATCATAATGTTTTGAGGCATTGTGGATCTTTTACGCCATACCTATCTTGTAGGTCACAAACAGATCACCGATATAAAAAAAGGAAATCCTCAAGCATATGATACGTCAACTATTTTGCTTCACTGAAGTCATTTATTGAAACCTGAAGAGGTACAGGCGATTGGAGTATATATTTTGTATTATAAAGATTTAAAAAAGAAAAGGAATGCTACGTACTCCTGGACGAACTCTGTGATGTTGTCGTACCACGTGATGGAGTCGTTAAAGCTCGGCGTGACGGGCCGATTCTGCCCGAGTGCCTCCCACCACGTAGACGTCCCCGCCCCCCGCAGCAGCTCCAAACCCAAGCCGAACTCCTCGCTGCAGCCCACGCCTGTGCCCTGAGAGAAACGCTGGCTGGACGCCAGGAACTCGTTGCTGTGGAGATGAAGTTAGAAGGGGTGAGGCGCTTAGAATATAACAGAGTTTGGTGGTAGAGAAAGGAGACTACTATTATCTACTACAGCTACTACAGCCTACGTACTACAGTTACTACAGTCTACTACTGACTATCTTTATGCTGATCACATCCAAACGCTACAAAAGTGTACAACAATCGATCGAATTTCTTCTCTTATTCGACTCGATGTACGTGGTTTATTGAATTATGGAAGTTGATGAATTTCTTGGCGTAAAGTCAATTGGTCTATGGTGTTGATTTGATGCAAATCATGGTTCGGTTCCCTAGATGGAGAACGCAAAACAACAGATTAAGTCTAGAGTGATAGTCCTAGTTCTAACCTGTGATAGTCCGAGTGGGACATCAGCATGAACAGAGTGTCGGGCAGCCCGCCCTGGGAATAGTACTGGCCACCCCAGATCCGCACCCTGTCCGCGTGGTCAGCGGCAACCAGTAGGTCAACGTACGCCATCAGCACCTGCACAGTACCATAATACATATTATACTGTACTTAGCACATGTACAGTTTCTATACTCGCGGTCCAAAGCTAGCAGCACTATCCATACACGCAACCAGAACACACACCTAAAGGACGCTCCATTAAAACTAAGTTTTGCATATCCAAACTTTGTTTGAATCTCCGTTGTAAAGATACCACTTCCGTGTTTGGATATGGTGGTTACATATTGAAGACAAAGACATTTCATACACGATTTGGAGTTGACAATGTTGAAAGATGTACATAAAGCTATGATGATGTTTCTTGTAATCTAGAATGAAAGAACTTATTCCAGTCTGAAGGTCCCACCTGCCAAACGTTGTTGCGATCCTCTGTCCTGACGCTTTTCTCTACCCACAGGATGAGGCGGGAGATGGCCTGGGTGTAAAACGTCATCATGCCGACACACGTGGCGCCGGTCTCGATCTTGGTGCGGTGCAGGTTGAGCTGGCGGAGGAAGTTCTCGCGAGAGTGGAAGGCGCTGGACGGGGGGCTGTGTTCGATGTCCTTGTCCGGCCATCCCGGGATTTCTATAGGGTCAAAGGATACATTTTTTTCTTTTAATGCCTGGAATCTTATAATTTTTCATTTCTAGATAGTTTTCTGGACACAAACAATGCGTGAATGCAACTCTCGTGCGCTTCGGAAATATCTCGCGAGAGTTGGGCCGCCATCTTGCTTCACTGACTAAAAGTATATAGTTACATTGTTAGCTTTTGGATTCTAGATGGTGACAGACTGGCAGATTATACATAGTTCATCTCTCTTCTTCTCACCTGTAATATCAGTGTCAGTGACCTCAAACGCCTCATAAACTCGGCTCAGCACGATTCCAATGTCCTGGTCGCTGTGGCGTTGCTTGGAGACGATCAGAAGTGCCGTGAGGCCTCTCTCCTCTATCAGGCTATATATGGCGTGCATTACCTGGGTAGGGAGGGGGGCATTAGGAGCGCTGAAATACATTTAGCTTGAGGCAATGTTTAAAAGTACAAAGCGGCATGCCTTTTCATAACATTTTTTTCACTATCCCATATTTTCGTACAAATGTAACAAGAGTTCGGAGACCTCATACCTCCATGAAGCAGCTAGAGCTTTTGTAACTTTTCTTCTTTTACCTTGGCCTTACCTTACACTTATGCAAATAAGGTTGTAATTAGCATAACCTATGGTCTTCTGTACCCAAATTACATACTAGTACTAAGGGAGGGGCACAAACAGCCCCTGACAGCGAAATCTTGTGTTACACAAGTTAATATTCTATCTCTGTTCATTAAATCTTCAACATCTACATCCCGTGGCCTACGTGGCTACCACCTAAGAAAGAAAACAGATGTTCCCATTCTGGACATTTTTGAAGAGGCCTCGAGGACACTTCTCTACAGATAATTTCTATGAGCAAACAAAACCACTGCTATCTAGGCCAGTTCTGACGCACACTCAGGAGAAGCACATGTTCACTAATTGCTTACTAAACTGACCTATTTTTTTCTAACCCCCATTTTTTTTTAAAATCTCCGACTGAATCTAGATAAAAATCTTTGAAATCATTAAGTTTCAGGGACGTACGGGGAATATGTGACTTTTTTTACAAACTTTACAAAGAATATCGTACCTTTCTTCGCCATTCCGTGCGTTTAATCAGGAGAAGCACATGTTCACTAATTGCCACTAAACTGACCCATTTTTTTTTCTAACACATTTTTAAAAAATCGCCGACTTATTTCTTCTAACCCATTTGATAAATCTCCGACTCAATTTTGGTAAAATCTTTGAAATCCCTAAGTCTAAGAGGGGACATATATGATATTTTTTCAAAACTTTACAAAGAATATCGTACCTTTGTTGGCCATTCCGTGCGTCCAATTAGGAGAAGCACATGTACTTTAACTGCCACTAAACTGACCTATTTTTTAACCCATTTAAAAAAAAAACAACTCCGACTCAATTAAGGTAAAGTCTTTAAAAAGCCTCAGGTGGAATATATATTACTTTTTTTTACAAACTTTACAAAGAATATCGTACCTTTGTTCGCCATTCCGTGCGTTCTTGTATTTGAGACGTGAGGTAAACCATTTCGACTGTGCTCTTCAGATACAGCACCACCAGTACCAGGATCCCCACCGATCCAAGTAAACACACCAGCGAGATCAGGATCACCTGTAGAATAGAACGAACGGTTTCAACCATACCGTAAATCGTACAAAGCAGCTGCAAAATTAACAAATATGTGCGGCAGCCTTAAATTGCAAAAATGAAAATCATAAAACGGATACTAATGTCATAGAATGCCAAAGTCAGTTCCAAAGTCTAAGAAGAAGACATGAAAGAACAAAAATGAAAAAAAATCTACTGTTACTCTGTGTGTTTAGTCATTTGTTCAACCTTCCTGACCACTTAGATTTCATAATGAAGGCAACTTTTTTTGGCCAAACTTTTTGTATCAGTTTTGGGGTTCCCAGGGAATGTCATCCATATAATCAAATCAACATGGCCTAACGAATAACAATACAACATTTGGGTTGAGACCGGGATGAGCTGTTTCGTCTAAAGGGGAGCCTTGCAATATAGTGTGCTTTCTGCAATCATATCCATATACGTTTAGCCGTGTTTAGCAATGTTTACAGGGTTCAAAACTGAATACTTTTGCTATGTATTGTAAAAGAAGGCGAATACATGCGTGGTTTCCAGATGTTGTTATTCTGCCTGTCTTTATCTATTTCTACCGCACCATCACGATACATTTTCTAGTGCTTTAGTAAACAACGCAGATCTCACTGACACATGTTTCTCATAATGGTGAAGTGAACATACAACAATACATATGCATACACGCGTCACTGTTTCGTTACGTGCAACTCTACAACTATTGGAATCTAGTCAAGTGGAAGGTTTTTTGTAGAATGGCATCGGCAGCTGTTAGATAAAGTCATGATAAACCTTTAGCACACTGAAGTAGCCCTCTGGCTACCAATAGTCTATTGGTTACGGGGATAGGCAGCAGGGGGAAGGTTAACAGTACTCGGTGTCGGTTGATCGTTTAATTCTTGCTTTTCTGACGCAGATCGTCTGGAGTCTGAATTTCATAATGACATGGTACTCTACACAGACGTGTTTCGAAAAGAAGTAGTCCAGAAAGTTCGATTTAAACACAAGAACATCGCACAGAAAAATACACTTCCCGCCTCCATTCTTTGCTTAAGGCTCTGTTTATAAGAAATCAGAGATTTCGTACTTTCGGGAAGTATGCAATCCTCCGCTTCCTGAATTCCCCCCCCCCATGTCAACCTCTAATTCCTGCTGTTCCACGGCCAGATTCTGAGACTTTTGTCCTCCTGTCATTCTGCTTGTCAATCTCCCCCACCCACGTGCTGTCAGCGTACTCTGCCCAGGTATACAGATACACAAACCCGTACTCAGCCACAATTTTCCGTAACCCAATGCGACACAGACAACATTGAACATAGTGGTAGTTGCACTTCGGCTGGTGCTCAGATTTTGTCGGTACCGGTTCGAGTGATCGCGACTCCCGAAGATTCATTATATGAACATCGAGAATAAAGCAACCTCTACATCCTTTTATCGTGTTTTGTATCGCCCCTATGAAGGTGTCTCGGGGCCCCCGTTGAGCTGTTACAAGCACATTCTGGAGTGCGTTTTGGATAGTTTCTACCAGGCTTCTTGTGTTGCTGAAAAATACTGCAAATTAAACCGGCCAAATACGGCCAGAGGAGTAAGGCGATAGACTGAGTTACATAAAGGCAGCAAACCCGGACGTTAAACGCTTGCATTTTGAAAGCCGTTTCTAAAAATGCGTAAACTTCAAAAACACAATATTTTTGTTGCTTGGGAGACGCTTACCCCCATAGGAGCTCAAGTTAGTCAAATATACCTTCTTACCTGTCGTCGCTTCATCTTCTCGCTTGCCCGCTCAGCTCGCACGGCTTTCCGCTGCTGGTGTACGGTGTCCGTGTCCATCCGTATGTCGATGGAACTAGCGCTGGGCCGAGGGGACAGAGACTGGCTCACCTTCCACACCAAGAACAAAACAAAAATCATTTAAAGGCATCCGATGCAATTTCGGGACGGCAAACCAAAAAATATTCTGGATGAGGAAATTTGTCTGATATTGACATTTACTGCCATTTCTTATCACATTTTCGTCGCTATTTCATACTTGAAGCGTTTGAAATAACCCCAAAACAAGCTATGCGAGACGTCTCTTTATTTTGGGGGTACCGCCCATAAATAGCTACTAGTAGATACTATACAAAACAAGCAACCATTTTCCGTCAGCAACATCGCATTTGCACCTCACAGATATCAGTATGCCATGGGGTTGATTCAACTTACTACATTAAAAGAATGACCAGAAAATCGACTTCGAAAATCCAGTCTTGCTGCCCTGAAATTGCATTGGATGCCTATAAGTCTTCATCCTAACAATTATCGGCATGGAAAAAAATTAGAATAACAAAATGACATGAAAAACTAGGAATTTTGGTCTTAAATGCTTCAGCAATCATTGAAAAAAACAGCAGTATGGTTTATGAACGAGTTTAAAACTGTAATTCCCATGCCCAACACAAGAAATTGGACTTACCGAAATTTTCGACTGTACAACTCCAGTCTTTGTCAAGGAATGAGAGATCCACCGCTTTTGTGACGTCACGTTATGCAGATGACACACGTGACTCCATGAGCAGTGGAAAATTTGGGTAAGTCCAATTGCTTGTGTTGGAAATTACAGTTTAAACTCGTTCATAATGACTTCTACCAACACAGATGAACTTTCAAGATAAGCAGTATGGTTTATTAATTAATGTTTAGGGCCTGGTCACATACGTCGTACGATCGTCGCACGATCGCAAACCGAAGGCATTCTTGGGATAGTCGTGCATGTGAGCTGGAAAAATTCAGCTGTCTGTCTACAGAAAAGGCTGCCTTAGATCCTTGTTGGCGGTTGGTTCTGTCATAGCCTGTTTGAAAACACTGCGACATCAAAATCGTACGACGACCTACTGTGAATGTGACAGCGCCATTACTAAAATTACCCTAAGAAGCCGTTGTCAGTAAGATAATACGTGATTCAAAGTTCAAGAATAAGCAGGACTATAAAGGTTTAAGATTGACTCATTTCACAACAGAATGGCAGGCAGATGCATTTGTTCTTATGTTTTCCTGATATGGTTACCTAAGACCTTCGTGAAAAACAAAAATAAAAAAATCAAATATCATAATGGCTTCCTTCGCTGTTGGCTAAATTTTGCTGATTCTTTTGATGAACTCCATAAAATATATAAATTTCCGCTAAAGCTGACATTTCGAATATTGAGTTTTATTCCCGTCACTTGCGCAAAAATGACGCGGCATTTCGGGAAAGATATACTAAAACCCGTAAGATTACAACATCCGTACAAGTCATAATTTCAAGGTGGTTCTTCCATTCGGTGCAATCTGACGAGATTTAACCAAATGGCATGTCTACATAGTTCAGTCTTGTTCATCGCTATCGCTGTCTGTTGGATACTGTAAGTCGTGTGGTGATATTAGACGCTAGCATGTCCTCTTTTGCCAAACAAACAAACAAACAAAAGCAAGACGCTTGCACCTACCTGTAGTGAATCTATGGGGACCGCCATGCGGCGCGCCGTTCTCTGTACTATCCACTCCATTGGTGCGAGGATCAATCCGCGCTTACACTCGTTTCAAACGTTAACAGCTGTTGTTGTTAACCAAATTTTCCCCTCGACGCGTTTTTGGCCATTTTCGAGAGCAGCGTCAGGTTGGAGAAAAGCAAACTCCGCTCAGGATGGCTTCTAAGTCCGAAGATGCTGAGAGCAATTTCGTTCGGCTGAAAACACCGTCTAATTAAAGGAAAAGACTACGATGGTTCGGGTAAGGCCCTCGAAGACTATAAGAGAGGCGCATCTGAGCATGCGCATGATGTTGGAAAATCACAAATGACGTGCTTTTTGCCCTTTTTTGGAAAGGCAATCAGTGACACAAAAATGGCCCCCGAATTAGATACCTCATTCAAACGCACTTTTGGTCCTAAAGTTATTTTTTGGGTATTTATTAATCATATTTTGAACGAATCAAGAAAAAAAACGCAGACAAGCAAATTAACAGAAAAGAGGACCATATCATCCTATTCTTTAAAAAAATGATATTAAATACTACAATATACAACAAAGTTGACTAGCAGTCCGTAGATAGTGCAGGGTGAGTACATGTTGGATAATAGAATGATCAGAAATACATGCAGCTTCAACCTCCTTGATATATATAGGACATTTTCTCATTTCAACTGCGTGATACTCTCTGAATTAACAACCAGCTTAAGAGCCCGACTCAAACCTTATTAGCTACTCTAACACCGTTTACCGTGCTCGCTGAAATGAACACAGGAAACCTTATTACGGCGATTACTGGGATCGTGGTTGCTCCTTACCAGGTTGTGGGGTAGATGAGGAAAATTTAATCAGAGTTAAATGAAAGGACGTCCTCGGGCTAAGAGAACAAACCTTACTGCTGCGGTGGTTCACAGAATAAATTTGATCCATATGCAAGCACGGTTCTACAATCACTAAGAGGCATCAAAGAACCGGCCGTGTCAGGGATGAATCATTGAGGGTTGCGGGAGCAGCGTTTTTTATCTTTGAGAAATCGTTTGTAATTTGATTTAGGGAATCTTAAACGTAAATCTCCTGTCAAACATAGCCGAATATGGCCTCCCGAACGAACTTCCCCCAACCATGGTAAGGAGTAGGTTGGGAGCAAGGTCGGCTGTGGTTGGCTGGAGTAGGCTACTGTTTGGCTGCGCCAGCCGAATGCTTTAAAATGTATAAAACATTCGGTGTGGACGGCATGTTCGGCTATGGTTTACTGATGTTCGGGAGTAGGTAAGCAGTGTTCGGGGGTCAAATTCGACTCAAATTCAACTCAAATTCCACTCGATTCGTATAGAAAGGTAGGTGTGAACAACAGCTGATCAGAGTGCTCCCGAACCTCAGCCAACCTTGATTGATTGATTGATTGGTTGGTTGGTTGGTTGGTTGGTTGGTTGGTTGGTTGGTTGGTTGGTTGGTTGGTTGGTTGGTTGGTTGGTTGGTTGGTTGGTTGGTTGGTTGGTTGGTTGGTTGGTTGGTTGGTTGGTTGGTTGGTTGGTTGGTTGGTTGGTTGGTTGGTTGGTTGGTTGGTTGGTGGTCGGGGAAGGTTCTGAATGTGTGACAGGGACTTAAAGGCACCCAATGCGATTTCAGTGCGGCAGAACAAAAATATATTCTTGATGAGAAAATCTGTCTAATATTGACATTTGCTGCCATTTCTTAGCATATTTCCATCATCATGTCATACCCGAAGCATTTGAAATAGCCCCCAAAACAAGCTAAATGAGGAGCCCCTTTATTTTATATTTTATTGGTACCACCAATAACTAGCTAGAATCAGCCAAAGAAAACAAACGAAAAACGAAACAAACAACCGTTTTCCGTCAGCTTACTACATAAAAAAATGACCAGAAAATTAACTTTGAAAATCCAGTTTTACTGCCCTGAAATCGCGTTGAGTGCCTTTAAACGTTTACATTCTCGGTGGTTGTTCAGCTTAGAATCTTCTTCTTGACTCGTAACTTTCAAGTTATTTTGAAAAAAATAATGAAGCTATATAACGACGCTTGTTAACGCTGGCGAGTATTCTTACCTAAGCCCTCTTAACCTGACCCAGAAAGAAGTCTTTCTGAGAATCACATGTTAAAAGGATTCCGAAATTAGATGATATTCGCAGCCAAGTGATTTAATGGCCTGCTCGACACACTTACGGATCTTTTAACTAGCTACACGCCAGTGTTCAAACAATACACGCGCGTGCTAGAACAGAATAGAACCGCCGTGAAGTGGAACTCCTTGCCACCAATTACAGTTGGAACATCCTCACTTGAAAGCTTTAAACAGCGATCGCAGCTTAGTGTAACCGGCTGCTGCCGCGCCACGTGCCTGCGAAGTTGGTGTACGTGTGTTATGTCAAAGCCAAAGGGCAGTTATACCGGCTACACAAATACAGATAATTTCATGAATGTAATACTACAGGCAAGTAATGTATGAGGATATACTCTATTCTATTCCTTCATAATCATGTGCACATGAAATTTGAATTCTTTATCTTTATTTAGTACAGACGGAAATATAAAAGTAATCACAAGAGATGACTTTGCATGGCAGGAGTGACATCTGGGGGCCAGTGTAATATTTGCAGCTATAAATCGCAACAGTCAACCAATGATGACATGTGTAGTTAAGAATTATAAGACGTACAATATAGTCAAAGTCAAAGTTTACGGTTTCAAACATAGGGTCACACAACAAACTGTAGATTTATGACATTGCGTTATGGTCCATTGTTTTCTTAAGACGTTTATTTACCTTCCTGAGACCACGTTGGAAAACAAATGCTAAGATTATTAGCAGCAACAGCAGAGGAATTGATATTCCCAACATGGTGTACATCACAGCATGTGTGCTTCGGAGCAGTTCGGCAAAGTTCGTACCCGACTGGCCATCTTCGGCTTCTTCCGGAAATGACGTAGTATGAAGAGTAGCCAATGAAGTCGATTCTTCCATCACCACTTCCGGCGTGATGCCCACTGCGTTGATGGATGGAATAACTTCGTTCCAGAAGAACATTTGTGACGACAGCAGGTCCGCCTTGACGTTTTCTGACGTCATATTAACGTCAAGCTCAAGATATGGTCGATTGGTGGTGTTGTAGCGGGGCCACTCAACCGGTACCGGATCAGGGTAGTTCGGGTCTCTGTGATGATGACAAAATTAAAACGTAAAAACAACGGCTAGCTCATAGTAAGAAGTAAACCGTATGTACGTTGTTACGAGTAAGTAAGAAAGGTAGGAAAAGCCCCAATTTTTTGTTCAATGAAGATTAGACAAAAAGCAAACATGCGCTTATAAAAACCCTCTCCTCAGAACGACATAAACAAATATAAAAACAATACATTTGAAAGGCACACAGGAACAGCAATAGATGTGTAAAAGTAAAGTAGATCCACAAAAAAGTAAAGCTCAAAAAAATGAAAAACCAACATCTTGCACACACGTACCCAGATCGCACGAAGTTTGCGAAGTACGTCATCATATTTGTGCTCAGTGCCATTTCGTCATCAGTGACGTCTCTAGTCAGGCCGAAGAGATAGAACTTCTCTTCCCCGTGCGCGCAGCCAATGAAATCGTCCCTAGTGGAGTACGATGGCCTATGCGTGAAGTAGAAGAAGTACGTGTTGTGTCCAAGCTTGTCATAAATGTCTGCTGTGAGAACGGTCGAGGCTACGAAACGCCACTCCCCGTAGAAGTCCACGTACCGAGCTGGTAGATTAGGGTTGACGTTGTTGTTGATATCGTAACAATAAGCGTACTTGGTAGCCTCGACAACGTTTTCTAAGTTGTCCGGGAATGTTGTGAAGAGTTTAGACCTAGCGGTGGAGACGAAGACCTCCACTGACGTGACAGCACGATAGGTTGCAGTTCCGGATACGGATCCTTCGCTGTTGACGTTTCCCATGAGATAGTCCCGGTTCTCCAGTACTCCGGAGCGGAGGAGTTTCTCCGGAGTGTCTGTGAGGAAGGTGCCGTCGACAACAGGTAGCCATGTGTAGATGGAGTCCGATGCTGGCGGGGTTTGCAGACCATACGTTAGGAGGTCCTGGGCGGTGACATCGCGGAGGCATTCTACCTCATCAAGCTTGTTATCCGCCGTACAATTCAAGAGGTCGACTAGATACGTCGAGGTCTCGGACGGACGTTTGGTGAGGATTCCCGGTGTTAGAGCCACGGCGCTGCCGGAGATGGCCCGCAGGTACAGCCCGTTGTTCAGCGGGGATAACTGCTGGAACCCCACCGACTCGCCCCCGGCAGACCGCCCGTAGATGGTGATCGCGTGCGGGTTGCCTCCGAACGCCGCGATGTTTTCTTTCGTCCACACGATCGCGGCACGCTGGTCCATGAGTCCGTAATTTCCCGGAGCGGCTTCGTCACCCGTGCTGAAGAACCCGAAAACGTTCGTGCGGTAGTTTATGGCCACAACTATGACGTTACCGGTTTCAGCGAAGGCCGTAGGGTCTGCGGTAGTGGCCTTGTGTTGAAACCCTCCCCCGTGTATGTACATCATAACAGGAAGGACGTCATCCGGTGTTTTCCGGGGCACGTAGACGTTCGCGTAGAGGCAGTCCTCGTCCCAGACGGAATGTCGTGCGTCGGGACAGTCCGGTCCGTTTGCTGTAGCATTCCGGATTCCGTCCCACTTCGGGTGGGGAACCGGATTACGGAGTCGCAAGCGGCCAGTGGGGGGCGTGGCGTAGGGTACACCCAGGTACGTCTCGACATCCACCCCGTTGTAAGAGTTCATAAACCCACGAATAAGCCCCGAGGTAGTCACCGTAACGACATCAGCCCGACAACTACCGAAGATCACAGACAGAAGGCCGAAAAGAAGAAAAACTGGAGAGATTCTCGCCATAGTTAAAA
The DNA here is from genome assembly GCA_013266295.2 of Branchiostoma floridae x Branchiostoma japonicum. Lineage (NCBI taxonomy): Eukaryota > Metazoa > Chordata > Leptocardii > Amphioxiformes > Branchiostomatidae > Branchiostoma > Branchiostoma floridae x Branchiostoma japonicum. Next base: position 5,558,575 of record CM023830.1, read on the forward strand.
ACAGTGGTATGTCAATCGTGCTACTGTACGTCTGAGTATTTTCCAAAGGTCAACACTTGGTCTTTGCCGGTAAACAAACGACGTCACCCTTTTTCTTTACCGGCTAAATAATGCCAGGACGCTTTCAATTAAGGCTATTTCAGACGGAAAACACAAATGTCGAGATATCAAACAAAATAGGGCACCATTTCAAACGACATGTTGACGTATTGACGTATAGTAAAGTGGCCAAAGGAAACAAAACAGTGTGGCCAAGGGTACGAAAGACTCAATGTACATATGTATGTGTTATAGCGACCCCATGTGATTATAGCACGCGCAGGTAAGCACTGCACAGATTTTCTACTGACTTTTCGTCCAGAGCTGGGCAGAACAAGTGAACACATATGGGCTTAGTTCGAAGAGTATGTTTGTTTAACGTACATACTGTATTCAGTGCCCTTTCAACTTTGGTAGAGATGCCAGCAGATTAGAATGAGTACATATAGTGTCCTTGTGACTTTCCTCGGGGTTCAAAAAGGGTATAGCACCTTTACTTTAACCTCAAACAAAGATGCTGACAAAACACTTTTCCGTCGTCCTGCTGTATGCTAACGCTATTGTTCAAGAAACCATATCTAATGACCAAGCTAATTTCGGCCTGGCCTTTGTATATATACATAGTGATATACTAGTACACAAGGGCCTGTTAAATTCTCCGCTTCAATAAATATCTGACACTGGGAACTTCAGACAAGGAAAATAAGAAATGGCGGGAATAGTCAGCGTTTTTGTGACGATATTTCTCTTGTTTCCTTCTTTCCTCGAAGGTGTGCAGGTACAGACCACCTCTGGGACCGTCAGCGGCCTCACCACGACCTACCAGGGAGTGGACGTGGCGGTCTTTCGGGGGATCCCTTACGCCGCCCCGCCGGTGGGACCGCTGAGGTTCCGCGACCCCCAGCCGCATCCAGGGTGGGACGGCGTACGGGACGCGACGCAAACCCCGCCCGAGTGTCCGCAGAGAGGCGACTCGTGTTGCGAGGACTGTCTGTACCTGAACGTGTACGTACCTCAGGGACAACCACAGGAGGGAGGTCTGGCTGTTATGATCTACATTCACGGCGGAGGGTTCCAAGTAAGCAAACAAAATCAACCAGGCAGTGGCTGTTGTTTACAATGCCATAGCGCTATTAGTGTTTTAGACCAACAGTTTTTGTGTTGTACTATAATCATGCATGATGTTTTCTCTCGAAATAAGTGTACATACCACTACGAAAGCACGCTACTTTGGAGAACACTTTGAGCCCTTGCAATTGAACCCTTGTTAAAATTACTTCAATATAGTCGTTGCACCCTATGGATAATATCATTTATTTTCTAGTACATGTGTTAAACACTTGTCCTCAAACTAATTGAATATAACGTTAGTACTACAAGGTAAAAGACCCCCCCCCCTTTAGGCGCAATGGATACAACCACCCTTGTATCCACAAGAGTAGAGGCACACCCCAGTGCAGCTTGTACTTGTACTTGCCCATTCCGAGCTATTGAATGAGGCGGTTTAACAGTTTTAGTATGCAATCAGGTAGTGTTCTGGTAATGCTAGGGTCACATTTCCAAGCTGGGACCCGACCGGGCTGTTTGAATGAACGAAAACTAAGAAATGCATATCAAGAATATTTTTTGTCGTATCGTACTTTGCATTCATAAGTTCACATCTTTTTTCAGTTGAAGAGTTCCGGCTACCCTGACCCGACTCCCCTCGCTGTGACGGGAAACGTGATAGTTGTGGCCATCAACTACCGTCTGAACGTGTTCGGCTTCCTCAGCACGGGCGACCAGGCCGCACCAGGGAACTACGGACTTATGGACCAGGTACTATAACATATCCCTCATCAAACTCTTTTCTTTTCTACCCCCTCTACCCATTTTAGTTCAATGTTCTGCTTTCGTTGTTCCCAAATAATAGAAAATCTACGTGGATATAATAGGAAGGCAGCATATAGTAAAGATTTTTAAAAATCAGGTTGTAAGTCTACACTTTGAAAAAAAGATTGTAAATGAAATCTAGTCGAAGTCCGTTCGTGCTGCATGCATTCTTTACTGAAAAAAATTGCTTATGACATTAGCAACTAATTATATGCAAATATACATTCTGTGTTTTACATAAGCGGTTTGCCATGTTGTGGGTGAAGGACAACATCCGGGCATTTGGTGGCAATCCTGACCTGGTGACCATATATGGCAGGTACTGATCTGTAGTTTTCCAGCCTATTTGAGATGGCCTGTAGTATCAGAAAGAAATTAAAACAACTTTTTGCCTTGATATACCCAGTATCATTACTCTTTTTATATAATTTGTGAGTCAATCTAAGATGAATAACAGACCATCCCTTCAATCCCAAACAACAGATCAGCTGCCGGTCAAGCTGTAGGGATGCACGTTCTCTCCCCCATTAATAATGGACTCTTCCGTCGAGCCATCGGTGGCAGTGAGGGCCCCACATCAATGGGGACCTTGACCGTAAAGCCACAGGTATGACATAACTCACTGCAGGCAAGTTGCTTCTAACACTATGGGTTCTTAAAACTTTGAAATCAGATCCCTTCTTTCATTGGCCACAGCCTACCAACAGCAACAACAAAAACAAGGTACTATGGGCTCCACTCCTGAGGCGTAGGCAAAAACAACTTGCAGGTTGCAAATCCTAATACAAAATGTTGCACCCGTAGATATGGTGACAGGGGTGTAAAATACGACTGACTGTAATTAACTTTCCTTATCATGTAGCGAAATCAGGTGCCAAGTTTATCAACCTTAGCTTGATTAATTAGCTTACTCTGTCACCGATTAGGTCATTTGGGTTATAAATCTAATTTTTAACTCCATGATCTAATCAAGGAGCTTTCTTTGATGAAAGCTCCTTGATTTAATGCAGTGTTTGTGACCGTAATTACTTAGTAGACCATTTCCTTGCTATAGAGTAGTTACACTTCATAGATACGTATGTCGCGGATGAAAAGCGCCATAGGGCATATCTTGTGCGATGAACGGTTATATTCAAAAGAGCACACGTCTTCATACAAACATTGTTTTCCACTGACATTCCATCAAAAACGTACAGTGCCTCCAAACATTTGAAATGTTGACCAATAGAAACTGGGAGCGGTTTGGTACGTCATGGCGACAGTATCTCCGTACTTACATTCACTTGACCAATGAAGAGCACGTGGATGACATGTGACGCTGTACATTCAATTCACCAATAGAATTGAAGAACACGTGGATGACACGTGATAGCATTAACATCAAGGTTAACTGAGTTTCCCGGTTTAGGACACCGCCATGGCTTTAGGCACAGCTTTGGGCTGTGACACTAGCGACACGGCGGCCATGGTGGAGTGCATGCGCAGTAAGGACGTTAACGAGGTCTACTCTGCTTCAAGATCCAGGGACGTTTCGGCTCCACCAGATTCTCTTTACAAGTACGTATTCTAAACATAAGGGTATGTCAATGCTGTGATTCGTCATGTGCCACAGCGCACATAGCCCACATCCTTCAAAAGTTGTAAACGAAAAATAAAAAATAAAACATAAAAATGCAAATATTTTGATGGACATTCAGCCACTCTCTCATTGGTCGAACTGTTAATTGCCATGCTATCATTGGTTTATCTGCTAATTGTGATGGACAGTCTCTAGACCAGATAGACACTTTTTGCAACTCAGGCTGCATATTAAATCAGTAGGGATGTTTTTACGATGGTTATGTTGCTCAAAGTCTGTTTCGCTAAACCTCGCGAGTCTTCACGAGACTTTCATCCCAGTGGCCAAGCAGTAATTACCTCTTCAGCACCATGGCACGCCGCAGATGACGTCATGTTAGGATCTTACTCTCTTCTATTGTCCTTATGTTTCAGGTTTGTACCGACCGTAGACGGCGCCTTCGCGCCTAAGACGCCCAAGGAGCTGCTTCTCGAAGGAAACTTTGAGCGGCGGGACTACATGTTGGGTATTGTCAGTAGTGAGGGGTCGGTGTTGGGCACCTCAACACTCAACTCCATCCACACGCAGGCGGACTGCGAAGCCGTTGCCGCGGACGAACTAAGGATTTATGAGGACAATGCCGCACAGGTAAAAATAATACTTTAAAAATGAGGATTTGACTGTTTAGAAAAGAACGCCATAAACGAATAAAACATTTTTGCGTATCCCAAAGGACAATTTCTAAACTAATAGACACGTGTTACTAGCTCTGATATTTTCGTCAAATATTGGACAAATTTCAATTGATTCATATTTTTATTTTTGGTTTTCACTTCAACTTCCTTCACTAGGTAACCCAGGCCGTAGTTAACGAGTACTGCTCCGACGGTCACGGGAACCACGGTATTTCTTACGCCGAGCGCGCTGCCAGGTTCTACGGGGACTGGCGGTTCGCCGTCCCGCCTATTCTGGACGCTGAGGCCTACTCCCGCTACCACGGCGGCACCTACTTCTACTACGTGAGTTAGCTGCACTGTCGGCATTGAAAAGAAGTCTATAAGGTACATGAATGTGACGTTATAACTTGTAGATTCAAAGAGATTTATTGCTGGTTCGCAGTTCCAAGATGGTGGGCGAACTTAACCAACACGGCGGCCGGTCTTTCATAGCATACAGATAATAAAGAAAAATAAGAAAAAATTCTTTATAGTCTAGGTATGAAAAGGCAAGAAGAAGGACTAAAAAGGAAAATCAACTGTTCAGGAAGTTTTTTTCATAGAATATCTTCAACCCACCAAAATGGCGGGCGCAGAATTACGTCATAGTCACATGACTGCAAACTATATTTTCTAGTTCGCCCCCCGGCCGTCCTTCTCCACCAAACCTTCCTACATCCAGGCGGCACATGGGGACGAGAAGTACTTCCTGTTCGGGCCGGAGTTCAACGGAAAGAGCGTGACGTCAGATGAGGTGGAGCTCAGTACCCGGATGATGGTTTACTTTTCAAATTTCATGAAGACTGGGTAAGTTTGTTACTCCACTGAGTTAAAAATAGGAATGAAGTTGGCGTCCTTTGTTACCATCCAATTTTTTTTGCTTTTTAATGACTGGGAGAAGCTGAATCAAACATACTTTGACTTTCTCCAGAGACCCTAATCGACCTGACGCAGTGCCAGTGGCGTGGCCAGCCTACAACGAACTTGGCCGCCAATACCTGCAACTTGGCGGCATGTCACCCAGCAGTGTGACGTCCGACTTGTATCCTAGACAGAGGTTCTTCTGGAGTCAAGTCATCCCGGCGCTGACTTCGCATGGAGCCCACGACCACAGGGTGGCTGCCACGGAGCAACCTGCACCCCAGCCGCCGACTATGGACAGCCATAAGAGTACCGCGCCATCTGGCGGAATTGATGAGCTACTGCAGCAGATCCAAGTGACCCAGTATGCCTTGATGGGCGTTATCCTCGCCTTGGTTGTGGTGGTGTCCGGGCTCGTATGTCTTGTAGGCAGGCGTCTCATGAGCTCAAAGAAGACGAGCGATAAGGAGCCAATGTCTTTCCACAATGGAGACATTGACACCTCGCTTTGAAATCCTGCAGTTACTGAAATATTCCGCATTATTTCGTAACAGCAAATGCCATTGATGTATAATAGTGGCTGCCCTGATATTCAGAATAGCTCATGCTATACGCATTACAAAATGTACATGTTCTAATGGAAAATAAAGGCATCTACAGCAGTTTGCTTTTCTCGTGTTTTTTTTCATTTAACTTTAATTATAAGTATTCCCTTTGTCTTTACGTCGATCAAGATATTGTTTATTTTCCTAAACAAGGGACTGTCCTATAATTGAGGCAACATTGGGTGTTTAAATCGTACGGTACAGACCTGACGAGAACGTATTGCTGAATACAGCCTAGAATTACGTACACATTTATGAAATGCAGACCATAAATTTTATAGAATGGTAGCTATGGGTAATGATTTTGTACGGGACATAACAGCAATTTTCTGTAGGTGGTTACAGTAATTAAATACTACCGGTGATACACTCAATATCTTCCTATATGACAGGATGACGAATAAGGGTAGAGTAATGATTCCGAGTGACCAATCAACAAGGAAATAGAATAATCACTGACGAGGGCATTTTGTGAATGTAACCCTGGACCTATCTGTGCTAAATCAGAACCGTCAAAGGTCACTAGATAAGAAAAATGGTTTGGTAATCGTTCCGAGAAAAGGAGTGGACAGTAAACATGTAGGAAAGGACGAGGACTGTTCCCAGCTATCAAACCTAGAGACGCTGACTGGATATATTTCTAAGCAACTTTTACTTTTCACTAGCTGGACTAAAATGCGGATTCATACCAAACGTTTTATCACAACATAAAAATTCACCTAACTTTGGTCTTTGCAACTGTAACTTTCCACATACCATATTTTATTATACCAACTTGCGTAAGTCGTTATGAAGAAAGAAATGCAGTACGGCGAACGTCAATATAGTATCGTGTCACCCGCTTCTGACACGCTTATACGATTACAATCGCTAAGCAGGACCGCTGCTTGGCCGACAGACTCGGCTAAGCGGAGAGGACTCATGGACTAGTCCATGTGCTTAGCGACTCTGTGGGCCCGAACCTAAGCAGAACTGCGCGAAGCCTGACGGGAACGGGGTCACCACCGTACCAAGATGGCGGCTGCCCAGTTGATGTGACGCGCTGGATTGAGTTACTTTACTTATAAAATTATACTCTATATCATTGAAGTCCTAGCACGGTCACAATATGGTATGGCAAAATGAGAGCCAGCAGTGAGGAGGAGCCAGTCCAGGTTGGCAGGTACCATAACTATTACCTGGACCTAGAGAATTCAATAGTGAAAATTGGTCCCCCGAAGGACAACCTGATAATTGTTGACCTGCAAATTATTTGATCTAGTGCGTGTGTTTGTGTGTTTGTCTGTCTGCGTGGCATTAGGACTGTTATAACCTACCATGAGGTAACATTGATCCACTGTAGGCCTTTAGCCTGGTTACCATCTCTACGGGTCGGCTTTGTTGTGTATCGGGCAGCCGGAGTTTGTTTGGCACGCGATAGTAGTTCTGCCGGCTTCTCTATTTGCTGCCCTACGGGGGAGGCAGTTCACACTCCGGCTGCCCGATACCGTAGAGTTTGGTGACCAGGCTATTTAAGCTACCTGGCCTTACCTCTTGAAAATTATAATTTGAATTAGCAAGGACTGGGTTCAAAATACTGGGCGTATGTGCACCATAGTGCACCCAATCAGAAGTCTCCACACCACATGGCTTATGACGTCATAATGTCACAATAGAGTCAAAACAGCTAGGTCATTATTCACTCCTCATCCCTCCTCCAGCCAAAATACAATTACTAGTCATCATCATCATCATCGTCCGGCTGCGGAGCAGTCGACCACCAGTCTTCTCCACGACCGTCAATCCGCTGCCAGGTCGGCAATGTCCTCTGGCGCGGCCGCAGGTCACCCTCGGCGTCCCCTAACAGATTCCAGATATAGCCCAGGTAGTCGAGTCGCTGGCGCCCTGGGCGCCTTTTGCCGTGTATCAGTACATACAGGGCATATGGCCAGCATGGTTCCCCCATGTACATGCCCCAGGAATCGAAGTTGACGCTGCCTTACCGTGGTGATAAGTGGTCGAGTGTTGGTCAACTTGTAGATCCAGGCGTTGCTCACATGGTCTAGGGGGTTGATGTTAAGCATGACTCTATAGCATGATGTGGCGAACACGTTTAACTTATTTTCCATGTCCCCCGATATGACCCAGGATTCTCAGCCATATAACAGTATTGTCACGCAGGTGGTGTTAAAAAGCTTGACTTTAGTGGATGTGGAGAGTGATGGACTTTTCCAGCTTCCAAAAAGCAGTCCATGCAAGTACTACTAGTATGTTAACTGTAATAAGTGAGCGGACATAAAACTTACCAGGATGGTACCCAGACTAGTTCCTGATGAGTTTTAAGAAGAAACTAGAAGGACAACATTAACATTTCCCTTGTAATTCACCCCTTGCCAACATCCAAAATGATATCTGCTACTACCAAAGGTCAAGTCGCAACAGAGCATAGTGTAAAATATTTTTAAAAAACACGTTATGACCCATCTCTATGAATTCCAGGTATAGGAAGGGGTATTCCACTACCCCCATGCTGTCTAATCTGCAAAAAGCTACCACCCCAAATTGCATGTCACTCAGCTTCCATTGGAGGGTACAGATGCCAAAAATCATGACTTGCGGCTCAAATGGCTCAAAGTCATTTGAGGCCTGTATCAGGAACTGAAAAAAAATGTCCTTGGCATACCGTCCCTAGCCTTCCAAATTTCAGGTCATGTAGTAAAAAAAAAGGAAAGCTTAGTAACTTGAACATGATTGTTGCGGTAAAGCCAGAACAGGGAGAAAATTTAACAACTAAATCAATATCCTCCCCCCTCCCAATAAAATACCAAAAACATAGTGCATATGACATAAATTTGGGAAGGGCTGGGTTTTAGCGCATCAATGTAAGCCAGGTGTATAGGAGCTCTCAATAGAAACTTAAGCAAAAGGCGATTACTATCTAACAGGTTCCCACTACTCCTGTATGTACATGCCTCAGACAGTATCAGAAGTCCCCTCCAAATATTCCCAGCATGCATTGTTCTACCATTAATGTGCACATGAATGCCACAGGGTGGCACAAAAAGAATTTAATGGGGTGGAGAAAAAAAATGACCCATTCTTTGGTAAGTCTGTAAAATGGTCAATCTACAAGTCAAGCTCCAAAATGATGGTTGTATTGTACATGACAAGACCAGTGATCCTCTGTTATGGATAGGAATCTTGTTTTGTAGGTTTAATTGTATTACCGGTGTCTATCGAGTGATTTGTTTTACCTAATTACATGCGTTGTGAAAGTTACCTCATGTAAAAGTTTACGAGAACTTGGCTGGTTTGGTTTGGTATGGTGTATTTATTCATATATAATATAGTCTATTAGAAAATACCATTTTTTTGTTTCCCAAGTTTAGAGCCCTTTAGGTCTTGCCAGTGAAAGTAACAAGCCTGTTGCACTTGTATGTAGATATTGAAGTTAGAGGGCCTTGTTTGTTGAAAAAAAGGAAACACTGAGTCTGATAATGTTACATAGAAAAGGGGGTCTTGTTTTAATCAAAGGCTAACATTTTAAAAAAGCACACACTAATAATGTTACATAGAAAAGGGGGTCTTGTGTTAATCAAAGGCTAACATTTTAAAAAAGCACACACTAATAATGTTACATAGAAAAGGGGGTCTTGTTTTAATCAAAGGCTAACATTTAAAAAAAAGCACACACTCATAATGTTACATAGAAATGGGGGTCTTGTTTTAATCAAAGGCTAACATTTAAAAAAAGCACACACTCATAATGTTACATAGAAAACGTTTATTTTCATTCTGAGTGCACCTCCTGTGAAATAGAGCACTAGTTAGCACTATTGGCCTCGATTTCCTTGGCCAGCCTTTGTACAGTGCCCCGTCCCAAGTCCTCCACCATCTGCTGTGCCGTCTCCCAGGTGCTTTCTTCCCTAGGGAAGCCCCTCCATTTCACAAGGTACTCCACCCTTCCTTTTCGCTTCTTCTTTTGCAGGAAGCCCTCCACTTGAAATGTTGGACTTCCTGCCTCACCCTCACAGAGGCTTTCCAACATTTCCGTAGCTGTAGAAAGACAGACATAGTGGCAATAAGATGTGTGAACATAATATGGTATGTCATAATGTATACTGTGTTAGCCATTGTGGTGGATCATAGCACTTTAGCAGTATCAAAACAGATACTAGTAATACAAACATTGCAATGGAGGATTAGTTTCTTAATCAGCCTTTCTCCTGAAGGATCTAGTCTACAATATTTGTGAAACAAGTGGATAATTTAGTGAAGCAATAGTGACACAACAATCCACCTATAACTTCTTGTATTTAATTAAGGTGATAACATCTTTCAATTATTCATTTTTCAATCATAACACAAATAGTACACACATGTTATAAACTATTTACCTGTCTGTGTTCTCCTTGCCTGTAAAGTAGCCTCCTCCAAGGGTGGAGGGGGCTCATGTACAGGGCTAGCAGTCTCAGTGTTAGCAGAGACTGCAGCCTCCTGGGTGGCAGTGGCAGTTTCAGTCATAACGGAGACTGCAGCCTCCTCCAAGGGTGGAGAGAGCTCGTCTGCAGGCATGGTAGCTGTCGTCACGGTAGCGGATGGAGCTGCCTCATTTGACAAAACTGAAGACAAAAATTAATAATAGTATTAGGAGCATGCTTTTGACATGTGCCGGCTTCTTAAATCAAGCCTACAGTTTCAATGCCATATTAGTGATTTGATTCCCTCCTTCATGTACTTATGCTGAGGTCACATTTCCAAACCGGGGCCTGGCCGGGCAGTCCTATGGAACGAAAAGTATAATATAAAACACAACAAAGCACAAAAAAGTTATATAAATTATTGATTTTTCGTTAATCGAAACAGCCCTGCTGGGCCCCGGTTTGGAAATGTGACCTCAGCATATAGCTGTGGATAATAAATATGTTCTTGCTTGAGTTTTTACATCTTTTTTTTCATATTTTGGCGCTTTGAAACGAGCCCTGTCCTGCTGTTATTGCTGTTTAGAATAACTTAGTGCTTACCTTTACTAAATAATGTACCAGTGTGGAATAGTGGATTGTGCAAAATGTGATCCACAATTCACCTTTATCATCAAAGGTGCTACCAAGTACGATAGCTTAGGTATTTCCAAACACAGTAAGACGGTATGATGTCAATAATGTACTGGTAATTAATATCTGGAGGTATATTTAGCAAATTTCCTTGATTGTAATATGTGTATGGTTTCCACTCACCTTTGACCAGTAGGTCATCCTTGCAAGCAAGAAGCTGTTGGAGATTGTCAACCCCCATCTTGCCAGGCTTCTTCAGGGCAAAGCCTGGCGGAAGGCCCTCTACAACCACAAGCCCCTTCTTGAACTCTCCATAGGGGAATCTTGTTCCCCTTCCTGATGAAATCTCTGTAAATACATGTATCGAGATGATTGAGTTAATACAACTACATGTATTAGACAAATCATGGAAACAGTGAAAAGTCAGTAAGATACTTTATATCATTCCTCTATATCAGATTTTGATTCTCTGGACTATACAAGTTAAACTTACATTATGCTCATACGCATAGCTGCTCTCAACCTTAATCTGCACACAAATGAAAGCACATAAAAGAATGTTTATACACCTAGGCATTAAAACAACCCCTTTAAGGGTCTGTGCATGTGTGGTCAACCAAATTAGTGGGGATACTAACAGGCTTTGCAATTGGCTTTTCTCTCCCTTGAAACTGCTGAATGCACCAACACTATACACACTAAGTACACCATACAGTACAATAGATTATGAAGGGTTCAAGAGGACTCTGTAAACTGCAGTCTTGAAAGTGTTTGCGTCTGTATCAGCAGGGAAAACTGAGGCTGGAAGTAAATTCCACAACCTGCTACACCTTGGCCCATATGACATGATGGAAGTAAAGATTTGTGGAAGTAAAACTTGAGGGGTGCACCTAATTCTTTGATGTACTTGCACAAATGCTTCAAAGGGTTTGTACTGGGGTAGTGACCCTCATATTTAATTTAAGGCCTGCCAGTTGTGCACATCAAAATATGTTTGTGCAACGAGGACAAGTACAAGGACAAGTAATTTCTTATGCCATGTGCAAGTGCAAGGAAGCTAAAAAGTGTATTTCAAGCCCTAATTCACATCACAGTCCTGCAGGATCTCAGCTTGAGTAATATGGTCACTAGTAGTAGTATGGAACATGGGTATTGTACTTACGCCACTTTTGGTTGAGAAGGTCCATGGCCTTCTTCTCCAAGTTCCTTCTGTGAGAGTCTGACTCAGTGTCTGTCTGGCTGACATCTGAAATTGACAGCACATCTGATTTTCACTCACATACTTTTAAAGTATAACTGTGTCAACTTACTAGTACATGTACTTTGATCTTAAAGAGGAATATACTTACTTACTTCACCTGGAAGGTAAGTAATTTTCTTCAATCAATTGCATGTGTACACTATATATTGTGATGTATCTACAGTGGCATTTGGAATGAAACTATGTTTTTCTTAATTTCCTAAACACAACTATAATAGCAAATCTGATATGATACATATATCATAATACTTATTTCTTCCTTATACTTACTCTTTGTCACAGATGTTGCAAACCTCCACTCGATCTCTCTGTTTACTTCCAGAAAGTCGAGGCCTGCCCGTGTCCCCAAACTGTATGTTTGTTTGGCATGATGGTTGTAGCCAAGAAACATGCAGTCACACCCGGCTTCCTGGAGTGCTTTCATCTGTGCAAAAAGAAAACTCTACATGTACTGGAAGTCTTAAATTCAATTTTACCTGTTGGACAATATATATTCAAGCTTAATGCATGGTACTACATTAGTATCTAAGATAAGAGCAAGAGAAAGAACTGCCCAGGGCATCACAGTTTACATGTACTTTTCTTGTGTCATCTTATGTTGTTAAAATGTTTATAGTCAGGCATTAAAAACCCACAACTTGCACAATCAGAGTGGAAGTCTTAGTTTTAACCAAATCTAAGTGAATAACTTGGTGGATTGCATGTCTCAAGTACTTTTTTGATATTTTGATAGATGCATACAAAAGAAATGTTTGCCTGTATTCAGACTTTGTAATTGACAGAGGCCATAATGAACACCACAAACATAAAAACACCCCACATATTTTGAAATTTACAGTGATTGGACACCTACATTGTTAATAAGTTTTCTAACCTAGATACAGCATATTATACTAGTATAATATAAGACATGTTAAAGAAACTCAACTGTTGCACGCATCTCCTTGTATAAAGTATTGACCCCCCTTTGTCTCTCTTCATCGGTAGGGGGGTCACTGCTCTCCATCTCCATCTTTGCCTTCCTCCTGTATTCCTCTTTTTCTTCACTGCGAAGATTTGTCCATGCAGTCCCGGCATCTGCTGTAACGCAGTGATCTGTTTTTCCTATGAGAAAAATACATAGATTACTGTTATGGACAAAGGTGTTGTTTTTATGTAATAATTCAGTTTTACACTTTAATTTGCAACAAACAAATCTCATTTATTCTAAAAAAAATCAGTACAATATATAGATTTCTCTTATGTGCTAAGGTTACAATGAAACACTTGTTTCGTGGCCATTTTTCAGCAAGTTGATGAAATTACCTCAAACTTCCCAAGCACAGTTTGACAAACCCCACTGAAAAACTTGTTCCTACCCATACCACTCAGCATTTGACCTTGATGTTGATCAAACTTCATAATTATTGCCAAGATGTACCTTATGGTTGTCAGACTCAAAATATTAGCACTTTAATTCAATTTAGAACAGTGCTAGTCTGGGTGCCATCCGTTTTGTAACGGGGCTCTTTTGCACTCGCTTTTTTGGTAGCCATTACGAATCGGATGGCACCAAGGCTAGAACAGTGCAAGAAGGGGTGCAAAAACACCCAATACACTTTGCCGTCCAAATCATGCTTCCACAATAACATGTCATATGATTTATAAATTAGAATGACCACAAAACACTTTCTTTGTTTCAAGCTACATATTCCTTGTGCCTTGTCCCTATCACAACAACAAAATGTTAGGAAATGAGATTTTAGGAAAAATGGTTACCTGTGAAGAATTCTTTTTTGAAGATGTCATACCCACTCGTTGCTTTCTTTTTGGTCAGGAATGGATTCCTTCTCTGTGCTTCCTGAGGAGGCCTCATCTGGTTCTTCTCTTTCTGTCTCCTGTTCCTAATCCAACGCTGCATTAAACAGAACACTATTTAGTTCACTTCAGTGAATGGAAGTACATGTTGTACATTTTCCCTTTAATTTTGCTTCCTCTCTTCTTTTCTTTTCTCCTCTTGTATAATTCTACATTTTTATGGCTTCATCTAAATGACTGGAAATTGGGCATGAACTTAGGTAAATCAGTACCTCAGCACACAAACATGTCACAAGAGACTTTTTTGAAGCTTATTAATTTCAGACATTGCTACTACTGCTATATTTCTTGTATTAGGTTGTCATTATAACATAAATCCCCTCGTATTTTGAGATATTCAATAGAGTAAATGTTGATTCCCTCTAAATGTGTTCTAAAAAATGTTAATCAGTCCTGTGACATTTACCTCAACAATTTCCTCCGTTTGGTTTATCTTCACTGCCGCTTCCTTGATCATCTCCTTGGCAGCTGGGTCTTTCTTGCTTTTCATTCCTTTCACCCAGAATTCCTCAAGTACAGCAGAATGTGGCTCCAAGTTTGTCCTCACACTGTTGGAATAAGTCAAAAGTCAATGTTACATGTAGTATAATATACATCATTCAGGTATGGCAAAAACTAAAAATCTTGCCATCTTCGAATTCAGCAATTTATAATTTTCTCTGGGTATAATTGTGTGTCCCACTTGTAAATGCTCTCTTACTCTAATCACAGATAACGTTTGATGTCCAATCTCCCCTGTAACATCGGATGATACATGTAACGTTTGCCCCTTGTCCGGTCGGGTCTGTTTTGGACCTACTTGAGCATATTTGATAGATTTAACATAGATTTACATAGATTTACATAGCTTCACAAACTACGCTCGAAACAAGCCACAGTGCTGCATCTGCTTGGAGTTTAGTTTGAGATCAGCCCCGCGTGCGTCAGGTCTCGTCATCCAGCCAAATCCAAATGATAATCCAATCGGAAGTGACTGACGGCGTCATACCAAAACAAAAGCCATAACGTTACACAAATAAACAAGCCTATCATACGTTGGTAATCCACTCATGCATTGGCAAGAGGATCTAGGACCCATCTAGGAATTGATACGGCTTTGTCATCGTGATCTGCTTGCAGATAGCCGAGGCTCGTCATACATATAGGAGACACTTACCGCTTAGCTTTCGGCGGAAGCCCCTGATCGTCCGTCGTGTTCTCAGCCGAATTCATCGCAGGAAATGTCGCAGGACACACTAGTCCCAATACTATACTCGTATTCTACGTTACGTTGATATATATTAGCTTTGAGACAAATTGAAATGGCGAAGGATATTGAGAACTGTGACAGCTTGTTGCAAGTCTGACCAAATAGTAACACCCGTTCTGTGATCGTTACCCTGTGATCAGCCAATCAGGTAACTATTAGAACATAGCTAACTTTTTTCCACCAATGAGGAGCGTTCATTTTACGTAGAGGGGCAGCTAAGAGCGAGAATTAGGGGTGTACTAAACCATGAATAAATTAATTTGGAGACGCCAAGAAACAAGCTATTCAAGCCATTCATGGAACAATTTGGACAATTGTGAACTAAAAGAGCCGAGGAAAAATTTAAAAGACAACAGAGTACTGGCAAAACAGAAGAAAAGGGACGAGGAATACCTTTTTGAACAATTCTTTGTCGGACTTTACAGTAGAGCAAACAATGCCGTCTGGTGTCAAATAAATGAATGAAAACTTGGCGGAGGCAATAGGTGCGACCCACTGAGTGCGACCGGTAGTGGTTGGCAGTAAGGTGCCAACAGGAGACTAAAAGTAGGTCGGCGAATTATAAAGGAAGTTGGCAACAGCGAGGTGGCAACAGCGAGGTGGCAAATGGTAACTGTGAAATGGATACAGCCTGGCCAATTTGATACTGTGACAGTCTTATTCAGCCACCGAAAGAACTGCTTGGACTTTTATTATGTCGGGGAGCTAATCGCACCGTAATTTATACATAAAACCTCGGTCTGAATGCCAAATTAGACGAAATAACTGGTAAATACGGATTCTTGGGGTATATATTAGCCGAACTAGAAGTTACAGTACACTTTGGGGAAAACTTGTGGCGGATGGTAGCACTGCCAGTTGCAACAATTTTACACAGCACAAGTGTAGGCTCCAATATTCGCGTTTTCACTGGACTTTCTTTTTTGTACCAGTATCTTTTTACGCCAGCTTCGGCTGGCAAATGGTTACTGCCTGGCCAATTTGATATTGTCTTTGTAGCATGTTTGCAGCCGGCTAGCAAAGCCACCTAGAAAGGTGCTTGGAATTAGAATTTGCTATCACACGGCGTAACGGAAAGTATATTCATTTATCCTTCACAATCTTCTACAGTTATCCGAAGCTGTAGTTATCTGAACAGGTAAGTAGATAACTTTAATTTATACAACAGCAAGGCAACAGTTTCAGAGCAGATATAACCCCTGTGGGAATCATGTAACAAATGGTCATAGGGTATTTGCGAGGACAAAAGAGACTCGGCACCTAAAATAGGTTTGGTAAACAAGGGTATGGTTATCCTTGATGTGACTAGTATATTTCAACAGTCACTTGAACACAGTATATCAAGTTGTTATAGAAGCTCCTTGAGTATATATACTCCTCTGAGGCCAAAACACCATAGAGTCGGGAAACGATGACCAATTTCCTCCAAACTTCCTCCAACTTTATTGGTTTTGGAATACTTTCCTGAGAGCATATACTAGTATGCATCTTTTTTCTCAAAATATCATAATTTCATCAATTAAGGGCAAAACAGCATTTTTCCCTACAAAATGTGAATATCACGAAACGATGACCGATTTCCTCCAAACCAACTTTAATGGGTTCGGAATACTTTTCTGAGAGCATGTTTGCATCTTTTTTCTGAAAATATCATAATTTCATCAATTAAGGGCAAAACAGCATTTTTCAGCGTAAAATTTGGATATCGCGAAACGATGACCGATTTCCTCCAAACCAACTTTATTGGGTTCGGAATACTTTTCTGAGAGCATATTTGCATCTTTTTTCTCAAAATATCATAATTTCATCAATTAAGGGCAAAACAGCAGTTTTCCCTCAAAAAATGTGAATATCGCGAAACAATGACCGATTTCCTCCAAACCAACTTTATTGGGTTCGGTATACTTTCCTGAGAGCATATTTGCATCTTTTTTCTCAAAATATCATAATTTCATCAATTAAGGGCAAAACAGCAGTTTTCCCTCAAAATGTGAATATCGCGAAACGATGACCGATTTCCTCCAAACCAACTTTAATGGGTTCGGAATACTTTTCTGAGAGCATATTTGCATCTTTTTTCTCAAAATATCATAATTTCATCAATTAAGGGCAAAACAGCAGTTTTCCCTCAAAAAATGTGAATATCGCGAAACAATGACCGATTTCCTCCAAACCAACTTTATTGGGTTCGGAATACTTTCCTGAGAGCATGTTTGCATCTTTTTTCTCAAAATATCATAATTTCATCAATTAAGGGCAAAACAGCAATTTTCCCTCAAAATGTGAATATCGCGAAACGATGACCGATTTCCTCCAAACCAACTTTAATGGGTTCGGAATACTTTCCTGAGAGCATGTTTGCATCTTTTTTCTGAAAATATCATAATTTCATCAATTAAGGGCAAAACAGCATTTTTCAGCGTAAAATTTGGATATCGCGAAACGATGACCGATTTCCTCCAAACCAACTTTATTGGGTTCGGAATACTTTTCTGAGAGCATATTTGCATCTTTTTTCTCAAAATATCATAATTTCATCAATTAAGGGCAAAACAGCAGTTTTCCCTCAAAATGTGAATATCGCCAAACGATGACCGATTTCCTCCAAACCAACTTTATTGGGTTCGGTATACTTTCCTGAGAGCATATTTGCATCTTTTTTCTGAAAATATCATAATTTCATCAATTAAGGGCAAAACAGCAGTTTTCAGCGTAAAATTTGGATATCGCGAAACGATGACCGATTTCCTCCAAACCAACTTTATTGGGTTCGGAATACTTTTCTGAGAGCATATTTGCATCTTTTTTCTCAAAATATCATAATTTCATCAATTAAGGGCAAAACAGCAGTTTTCCCTCAAAAAATGTGAATATCGCGAAACAATGACCGATTTCCTCCAAAACAACCTTATTGGGTTCGGTATACTTTCCTGAGAGCATGTTTGCATCTTTTTTCTCAAAATATCATAATTTCATCAATTAAGGGCAAAACAGCATTTTTCAGCGTAAAATTTGGATATCGCGAAACGATGACCGATTTCCTCCAAACCAACTTTATTGGGTTCGGAATACTTTTCTGAGAGCATATTTGCATCTTTTTTCTCAAAATATCATAATTTCATCAATTAAGGGCAAAACAGCAGTTTTCCCTCAAAATGTGAATATCGCGAAACGATGACCGATTTCCTCCAAACCAACTTTAATGGGTTCGGAATACTTTCCTGAGAGCATGTTTGCATCTTTTTTCTGAAAATATCATAATTTCATCAATTAAGGGCAAAACAGCAGTTTTCAGCGTAAAATTTGGATATCGCGAAACGATGACCGATTTCCTCCAAACCAACTTTATTGGGTTCGGAATACTTTTCTGAGAGCATATTTGCATCTTTTTTCTCAAAATATCATAATTTCATCAATTAAGGGCAAAACAGCAGTTTTCCCTCAAAATGTGAATATCGCGAAACGATGACCGATTTCCTCCAAACCAACTTTAATGGGTTCGGAATACTTTCCTGAGAGCATGTTTGCATCTTTTTTCTGAAAATATCATAATTTCATCA
Source organism: Branchiostoma floridae x Branchiostoma japonicum (assembly GCA_013266295.2). Lineage (NCBI taxonomy): Eukaryota > Metazoa > Chordata > Leptocardii > Amphioxiformes > Branchiostomatidae > Branchiostoma > Branchiostoma floridae x Branchiostoma japonicum. The sequence continues at coordinate 5,577,186 of CM023830.1, forward strand.
ATTAAGGGCAAAACAGCAGTTTTCAGCGTAAAATTTGGATATCGCGAAACGATGACCGATTTCCTCCAAACCAACTTTATTGGGTTCGGAATACTTTTCTGAGAGCATATTTGCATCTTTTTTCTCAAAATATCATAATTTCATCAATTAAGGGCAAAACAGCAGTTTTCCCTCAAAATGTGAATATCGCCAAACGATGACCGATTTCCTCCAAACCAACTTTAATGGGTTCGGAATACTTTCCTGAGAGCATGTTTGCATCTTTTTTCTGAAAATATCATAATTTCATCAATTAAGGGCAAAACAGCAGTTTTCAGCGTAAAATTTGGATATCGCGAAACGATGACCGATTTCCTCCAAACCAACTTTATTGGGTTCGGAATACTTTTCTGAGAGCATATTTGCATCTTTTTTCTCAAAATATCATAATTTCATCAATTAAGGGCAAAACAGCAGTTTTCCCTCAAAATGTGAATATCGCCAAACGATGACCGATTTCCTCCAAACCAACTTTATTGGGTTCGGTATACTTTCCTGAGAGCATATTTGCATCTTTTTTCTGAAAATATCATAATTTCATCAATTAAGGGCAAAACAGCATTTTTCATCGTAAAATTTGGATATCGCGAAACGATGACCGATTTCCTCCAAACCAACTTTATTGGGTTCGGAATACTTTTCTGAGAGCATATTTGCATCTTTTTTCTCAAAATATCATAATTTCATCAATTAAGGGCAAAACAGCATTTTTCAGCGTAAAATTTGGATATCGCGAAACGATGACCGATTTCCTCCAAACCAACTTTATTGGGTTCGGAATACTTGCCTGAGAGAATATTTGCATCTTTTTTCTGAAAATATCATAATTTCATCAATTTAATAAGGGCAAAACAGCATTTTTCAGCGTAAAATTTGGATATCGCGAAACGATGACCGATTTCCTCCAAACCAACTTTATTGGGTTCGGAATACTTTGCTGAGAGCATATTTGCATCTTTTTTCTCAAAATATCATAATTTCATCAATTAAGGGCAAAACAGCAGTTTTCCCTCAAAATGTGAATATCGCGAAACGATGACCGATTTCCTCCAAACCAACTTTATTGGGTTCGGTATACTTTCCTGAGAGCATATATGCATCTTTTTTCTCAAAATATCATAATTTCATCAATTAGGAGCAAAATAGCATTTTTCGTACAAAATTTGAATATCGCGAAACGACGACGAAATTCCTCCAAACCAACTTTATTGGGTTTGGCATACTCCCCCGACAGCATACATGCATCTTGGTACCATAATTATTTCAATTTATCCCCAAAAAATGTGAAACCAGGCCGGTGCAGTTGGTTCCTTGACTTTAGATGTACATCTGGTTTATGGTACGTTCTCCTTCATGGTTCTCCTGAGGCCAAGGCAGGTTTTCGGGAAGAAATGAGATACCACCCCAAAGATGACAAATATCATTGAGCTAACTTTTCAGGTGATATGTAGAATGATACCCTATACATTCATAACATTAAGTCCGCATTTCGTTTGTCCTACAAACATACTTTGTTCATCTGAGCCAAAACATACGATTTAATCGCCAAAACCTTAAATGATTATAACTCAACAATGAATTGTGGCTTTGGCATGGAGATTTCTGTGTCGACTATGAAAGCACCCACGAAGTAGTCATTGAAATTTGAAAGAAATGCGTTGAATCATAAGCGATCTATGAACTCGATCTGCCGTTGTGGCAAGGCGTTGTCCAAACCTTATGTTTCTCATAGACGATTATAGGTCGCATCTCACAGGAGTGCGCTTTCCTTCATAAAACAAGAAGGATCTCATATATCGGCACGAAACTTACACAATACTAGGCTGATATACCTATCTAGCTGTGCTTTTAATAGATTTGTTCTTCCTTTATCCTTTGTGGACATATAGCGCATTAACCTGTCTTAAAATTCAGTCAGGCGCAAATGTAGTCAGTAGCGCTGGCCCCAAGAGCACTTTAGAGCCACGTAAATCGGTGTTCAAAACAATACAGATAAACCAGATTTTGAAACCAGATAGCCTACAATACTATGTAACTTTAAACAGGGTTAATTGGACCGTGTCCCCAACTGTTTTTTAGTTATTATACGAAAACCCGTTAAAAAAGTTTTGAAAATGCCCTAGCGACTTGTGTAAAAAGTGCAGCATGTAATGTTTCAGAGGCATTCCGGCAAATTTTTCAATAGAATTAACGGATAATCACGTTCAATACACGTTTTATCGTTAGTCTTGCCATGGCATCACATTTCCATCTTTCAAACACCTTAAAAACAAGTGTGGGTACCCTTGCGATATATTGTGAAAGTGCAGCAAAGGGACATTGCGTCGGAATGCGGGCTCGTATTGCGTGGGTCCAGGACATTTTGGTTTTTCACATCTCAGCTGGAATACAACGACGTCTTTCAAATTTGGCTGATACGTATACTTCTGGACGCCTACTTAGTCTTTATAAGAATTCCCGTGCTGGGGTCATGGTTTATGATGGAGTAATTTGTTACTGAGTAACTGGAAAATATCAATGGTGACACGATATCATGTAAAAAAACTGCTTATCAACTGGCTTTGCTGAACACAATGAAAGTTGATTACGACACAATTATTCATGGCAGTACTTCTAATATTTTGTTTGTAATGAAGTCTTACTGCTAAATGAATGACACACACAAACACAAATTCATGTATGTAATGCATTATGCATGCAATGATACATTTAAACATGTTTATTAAAATGACCGTATTACATTTGCTCCAGCAGCATATTGTGGTTGCACAAACGTTATGAGCAAAGTAACTAAAGGACCTAATATTCAATATCTAAACATAAAAAAACATTGGGTTCACTTTTTCAGAGACATGTTCAGAGAGATGTGAAGTCTTGTTTCAGATGTATACTTTTCAAATACACAATTTTATGTACAGGTGTTCATTTCATGTACAGTTACATTTAACTATATAAACAAACTTTCGGATTGCAAACAGTAAATGTCATATCAACAAAGCAAAGGTCCAGATTGATATAACTTAATTTTGCTTTGTATTTTGCTCAAGTTGGCACAGAACTTGACACAGGCTTCCTCTTTAACATGTCTTGACTTATACAAGTCCTTAACCATGATGATGAAGTCCATCCTTAGGCCACAACAATTTAAAATGTTGTTTCTCAGATTTTTTTCAGAAAAAATATGAAGCGATAGGGAAAAAAACAAAAAACAAAAAAACAGGCCAGGGCACCCCATGAAGGCCAGAAATGTTATGATATAAGCCATGTGGTCAACATACCAGGCTGGTTCATAATTAAAATATGTCTTTCATTAAGCATTTTGCAGTTGATTCCGAACCTGAAATCTTTTTTATTTTGACAGGGCAAATCCGACAAACAACTTGGATTCATGTGGCCATATCTTCATACATGTATTTCACCTACTTTCCATTTTTAGTTACATCAAGAGTATTACAAGACTCTAAATGCTGTCCTGAAGTTACTACTTAAGTTACTCAAGCTACTACTCAAAGTTCCTAAATGTGCAAGGACTATACTGAAAGCCAATAACTTATTCAATTTTATTTCAAACAACAGTAATATAAGCTTCGTTCATCATTTATCAACTTTATTGTGCAAAATGGCAAAGTGTACCCATTTTCTAAGTTGTGTTGTCCATGAAAGCCTAAAAGAGCATCTGGGTTACTTAGACAGTCTTTAAACAGACTGGAAAAACAAATGAGAAATACCCAGTGCATACTACTCCTTGGAGTAATACTTATCATAGATATATTAACAGTCTGTAAACAGACTGGCAATCAAATATGAGAAATACCCAGAAACTCCATGGAGTAATACTATATAGACTGGCAATCAAATATGAGAAATACCCAGAACTCTATGGAGTAATACTATATAGACTGGCAATCAAATATGAGAAATACCCAGAACTCCATGGAGTATATATATATAAACAGTGTGTAAACAGAATTTAAAAAAATTATGAGGAATACTTATTGCATACTAAAGTGTAGAGTAACTATACCTACTATAATCTCTTAGTAGCTGAACTGTTTCAGCATCGTTTCTGTTATCATTATTAGGCCTAGCCATTATCCTCCTCTCCATCATCATCATCTGATTCACTATCTATGAGATATTGATAGTCAGTTGACACGTCAGCATTGCCCCTTTCAGGTACATATAAAGGAATGTCTGGATTTTTAGTCTGTAGCAACTTGTGGGCATAGTCCAGACGCGTTTCTATTGTATCCCTCTTTCCTAACAGCATTGCTACTGCCCCCACATTATCAGCAGCTCTATATGCTTTCAATGCTTCCCCAATTACCCCAAGCTCCCTTTTCCCAGTCCCTATGAGTCGCTGCATGTCCTGACAGGTCATCCGGAGTTCTTCCTCAGCACTTTTCTTTAGGCACAGTGCCTCAATTGCCTGCCTCTGTATTGATCTTGGGACAGCACCCTCCTCCTGAGAACAAATAACATATCAAGACAGTATTAAGTGACTGTCTTTTGGAAGTCAGAGATCATTAAAAACTCCCGGATGTGAAGAACACAAATTTGTGTATGACAATAGCTTACTGATAACAAAAGATGGCAGCATGTTTAATGATAGCACTATAAAAGGTTTACTTTCTAATAGGGCTTTCAAGTTTTCCCTTTAAGCATAATATATAACCATATCATCTCATACTGAGAGTAATGAGTTGTAAATCCAAGCAGACCCCTACATCATTTACACCTGATGTATGGGTGAGACAATCTCTTTTAGGCAAACTCACCAACAAATCTAGCTGTGTGTAGCATTGCCAGGTAGGCTGGCAGGCATCCACAAAGTTGATTGCTTCTGGGAAGACTGAATCTTGTGGGGATCGGCCAATGCTGTTGTACTTGGAGATCGTTTTCTTGAGCTTTGTGTTGACCGTCTTTAGCTGTCGACCCAATTTTGTGGCTATGGCCTGGCCATCTGGAGGAAATATAGGTACATAGATGACAATTCCACCTCAAATACATATTAATGTATCATGCACATTAGATGACAGAAATAAATATAATCACTTTGTCCATGAAAACAAAATTGCAAATGTTGCCAATCTGTCCTCCCTCATGATTATGTAACACAAACCTGGGTACTTCTTCTTCAGTGAAAGAAGGAACGTCCTCTCTGCTGCTTCTCGCCAGAGTTTGTCCACCAAAGCCTTTCTCTCCTCTTGGTCAATAAGGCGAAGGGTAGATTTGTACTCATTGTGGTGTTCTTCCCATCGACGGACTTTGTGTTTTCTTTCTGTACACTCCAGCTTTTGTTCTAGTCTGAAAAAAATATGCTTGTCAGTATAATAACAGGAAATACATTGAAAATGTTTGTGTTTCATGAAGAGTAGTTGATGAGTGAAGCAACATTCCTAGAAACACAAGTTTGTAATCAAATATTGCAACACATATAGAAAGGAGTAATAAATTGTTTTTCTATATTTTGTATTCAGGTTCAAGTGTCTTGACTATTGAAAACCTTACGTGAAACTGACTTTACACAGGGGATTACTTTTTACCTCTGTTTTTGGTCGCGTTTGTGTGTTCACAGCTGTAACTCACAGTAGGATTGTAAACATTATGCATTATATACTTCCCAGAGGTTTCGAATCACATTTAAAAAAAAATGTAACTTGTTATGCAAGTGGTGAGTAGTACAACTACATGTTTCTTTTGTACATGTATTTCAGTATGCTGAAACCAAAAAAATCATCTGTAACAATATGACAATTTGTCACATAACTACACCTGTCTAACTACAGTTTTTGCAGCAGTTACAGCCATGTTTTGTTAATCAGAAAATGTCTGAAGCATGTTCATGCCCATGGGGCTAAATGCATTACATACTAGTAAGCATAAATAACAATAACAAATACTAGTAAGCTTTAGGGGCTTCATCATTGGAAAATGCGTATCACTTACTCTTTATACTGTTTCACCAATGCTGACCGAAGGATTCCATCAGTACATGACCGCATCTCATTCCTGCCACACAAAGTATATAAGAGTTCATATGGGTTGATCTTGGTTGATCTTTAAAGTAAACGCTGAGAAGCTTACTCTCCCAATACTTGTAGAAGGTAAAATGTTTTGTGGAAACCATCACTTAACGTTATTTACACATGATAGGAACAGCAGTACACTATGTTTGAAAACATCTGGACAAACTGGATTACAAATTTCTCTCTTACCTTACAGAGAAGAAGGCAGACAGTTCCAGTGTGTACGTCTTTTTCCATGGAGTCACAGATGCTAATAGTAATACAGTAGGAACAAACAAATTGGAAATCAAGGAGTGCCTCAGTTTTTTTTTCTTGATGACTTACAATGTACTTAGTAAATGTCCTGTTCACAGCTAAGTACATGTATATATACTGTATATCTCAATAGTTGATCAATTTGTGTTTTCTAATAAACTCACTTACTGAAATCTCTAGTTACCATGATTGAAAAACAATGTTCAGGTCAGCTAACTTAATTGACTGGAATTGAATGTTTTGAATTGAATGTCTTTATTTCAGGTTATACCCATAGTTGTACAGACATAAAACCACAAAACACTACATATACAACAATTTGTACACATTTTTAAAATAAGAATTCCTAAACTGGCAATCCGACCTCAATATACAGTGTATCATACTGTTATCGGTGGTGTAAAGTCTATTGATGAAAGAATAGCACAATTTCCTGCGTCTGGCGTCAAATGTATCCGTGGTAAGGTCTACAAACATGGAACTAGCGCTACAGCCTCTTGGCATCCGCAGGAGGATGCGAAAACAATTGCTATATAATGATGCATGAATCACATTAGTCATGTAATACAGTACTCACAGTTCCGCCTGTCTCGGTTGCTCTGTGAAATGAGGTCAAGCTCTCTCTGCCTCCAAATCTCCACATCCTCTTCAGACACTGCAACTGTTCAATATCATTTCAGTACATGCTGGTTTGATACTTGCTACCTTTCAACATTATCAATATCTTTCCGTAGCTTCCACCTTCCTTAGATTCTTATGTTTGTACAGTACTGATCAGTAATTGTTGTATGTTCTTGTGGAAAGGCTAGTAAAGATCTTAAGCTATGATAGCAAAGATGGGAGGTTCTTGATAATGACTACTGTTGGTCACATGTATATCCTGATAACATGAAAAAGCGATTACTGAGTTCTAATGTTAAGCTTTCCTTATCTCTGAGAAATCTGCTGGGAATCTTCAAATTTCTATTTGTTCACATTTCAAAGTGCACAGTAGCTAACCTTTGATAAAGGAACTCTTAGGTACTTTTGATACCATAGCATGAGGCAAAGGGTTACTTTTGTGATTAGAAGACATGTATGTCTTACCTGGTGCCTGGTTTAAAATCTTTGCCAGGTCGTCCTTTGCCAGCTCGTAAGTCGTAACTGCCTTGTCATAAGACATTGCTAAACTGACATCTGTAGTACCAAAGGGAAAAATTAACATTAGTAAGGATATTTTTACTTGCCCAGTTAATGACGTCATTAGGGAACAACATATAAATGAAAATTGCTGATATTGATGGATAATAGTGTGCAATGTAAAATTAGGTATTATAATATAAGAATTCATTATCCATACTTGTTGCCAAATTCAATCATGACTTACGCATATCTTCAGCCTTCCTCCTGCTATAGTGGAGCAGTCCATCTGTCAGGAGGTCACTCCGGTGACTTGGCGTCATCTCCTTGCTGATGGGTTTGAACTTTCGCAGATACGACCACAGTCGTTCCACCACCTCCCCATCGCTCAGTCCAAATCCTTCCTTCCGTCGAGGACTGTAAAGTACCTGCATTGCATAAAGCATTTATCAGCATTTCTTTTTACATATGTCGGAGATGAACCCAATATGCACCAATTTATGTCTGTGTATACACAACATACAAGCATTGAAGACAACTTTTAAAAAAGTTAACTTAAGAACTTACATATGACTGATTAAATTAAATTAAATATCTCAAAACAAACAATTACCATGCACTACGAAATATGTTAACACTGTAACAAGATAGGAAAACTACAAGCCAGAATCTGCCTAGTGCCTAGGTTAGTAGTCATCAGTTGTCATAGGTCACAGATCCTTGACTTTTTTGCCCTGTGGTGGCATAGTTCCTTCTGCATTCATTGCATTTCGCTGTGGTGTGATGCGTTGCACAAGAAACACCCCCCAAATTGTACATATACACATGGCTATATGGATGGGTACTGTTTGTGCAACCCATTTATATAATAATAATATATATAATACATATATATATATACAGGACAGGGTTAACAGAAAAAGCCAACCTACACCTTCATAAATGATTAAAAACAAATTTCAAGCATTGCACATTGATAATCAAATTCACCAATACCTGACAAGAAGGCTTGTGTCCATAACAGTGGAAGATTGGAATGGCCAATTCAATTTCCTTCAGCAGATCACCCCTAGGCCTCTCTTGATTCTAAATCAGGCAAGTCAAAAATTACATGCATGTAATGTTTGCACTAATTACAAAAAAATGTTAATTCAATCTACATAATGATTTGGCAAAAAGGCTTAATACCATCAGGCTATGAAGTAATGAGACATTTTATCTCAACATCCTGATCTCAATCCTTTAAAGTTTAAAGTCACATTGGTTCAATCTCTTGTTCTCGCATATTTGAACATGGAAATGAAACATGAGTACAAAATAAAGTGCTGGGAGGTAACTTGACTATATCTGACTATATACTTTCCACCTTAGTCTTTCCTATTTGATTCCACCAGTATGCTTTAAATCTGAGAACAAACAATAGTACAATGGCCTTAATACTATGCCATTTTTGTTTTGTTTGAACATTCCCTTCTTTGACTCTGACCTGTTTATGAAGCTTAAAATGTAAAATGTCAAGTCTGTGATAATTGGTCCATCCATAAAAATCTGTGGTAATACTTTTGGGAAAACCAATCTTATTCATGTTACTGAAAATATGCACTCATATGACTTAGTGTTATGTATGCAAAATGTGCAACTTGAAAAATACTTACATTTAAATGTGAGGTCAGAACACATGCAATGTCATACATGACATGCACCTTCATATTGCTCCCTGGCTGAACAGCAGAAAGAAGCTGTTGTATCATGAATACTGAATATCCGAGCCTACATAAACAGAGACAAGAGTTATAAGGCTTTACACAGTCATAAAATATTTGAAGTCTTCACAAAATTGTTGGTTTGTTTTCTCTATTTAGGCAGATTAAGTACTGATCAAATGTGCAATGTCCAAACTTGCACTACTTGTTTTTCCCCCAGAAAGCTGTTATTTGGCCCAAAATCTAATTTTCATTTGTTCCAGACCTTAACACATACATCTCATAACCTCCATAGCATGCCAAAAACTGGGGGATTTTGGGGCCTTCAGGGTCTTTGGGAACTTTTAGGTGCTATTTTCTGATTGCATATAGACAACATAGCCGGCCTGGTTGAATTACCCACGTTTTTAGAACTGGGCTAATATGAAACAGCCGAAGACCACCAAACCCCCTGCCCTATAAGCCTGCTACGGAGGCTATAAATCTCACACAAATAAAAGCCCCAAATAATGCTAAATTTATTTGGGTAATATACCAGTAGCACTAGTAGAAGATATTAACGGAAAAAAAGAAGAATATAAACCACATGGAATTTCTGAATCATGTACAGCAGTCAGATATCAAAATATTCCAGAATTAAACGGAAATGTTATTAAGTACAAACGGTTAACCTTTCTCCATGGTGCATGTCGAGGAATTTCAAAGGGATGCTGTGCCGACATACAGCCCCGAATACCCCTGTCACATCGAGCTTTTCTTGCCTGGACCTCGATCTGACAGAACTTCCAGCCTGGAAGTTGTTGCAGTCCTGAACAAAGAACATGAAGGAATGATGCTAGCTGTTATAACATTATGGTACATCGTATCATCTATGACATACATCTAACAGCTTTTATACTTGATATCAATGAATCTCTAATGCTGCACTCTCCTCTTGATTTAAAAGGTATGAATCTGAATCCTGAAGACTGTGTGGATTATCAGTAGTAGATTCAGTCCTTTGAAGAGAATGTTCAGCTTTAGTGGTTTATTGTGGTTTACTGTGAAAAAACTCTCCTTTAGTTGCCCAACCGTGGGTGACAGCTATTCTTCCAGGATATTGGTGTTTGAGTAGAGCAAGAGGTCGAGCACAGTAAAGAACAATGATGATGATGATAATTACTACTGACTGCTGAATAATAGTAGCAGTATACTCACAGTGTGGATTAAATCACTCTCTGATGGACTAAATAATGCAAATGCTAATATACTGAGTTCATGCAACATGTTCCCATTTTGAGGGTTGGAGCTAAGTAATGCAATCAATGTGCTGGCGTTGATGGCTAAAGCATATGACTACATTTCAAACTACTAATCACCTCATCAGGCTTACTATCCTCGGAATAAGTAGACATGAATTCCTTCACATCATCTTCGGGCAGAAAGTATCGGCTTTGGTGAAGAGGGCCAGCTGAACTCCTGCCTGAAGACCGTTTCCTCACAAGGCCAAAATTGGCATCGAGTGATACGATCATCTCTCCTTCATCCTACATAGAAAATAAACATGTGCAGAAAAAGGGTCTATTAGTGTACCGATAAATGAGAAAAGTGTATTGCTGCATGTAGACTACATTAGAACATGGAGTTAAAATATAACTCCATGATTAGAAGAAGTTTCTTTTTTGAGCGGATATGCTAGTTTACTTGCAAGAATTGTCAGTACAAAGCAATACATATATTACATATATATATATATATTCCAGTCTTAGGATTGAATACTAGTACATGTAGACTGTTACAAGCAAAGTTCTGAAATGGCAGTTGGGATATGCAACTATATTACCTTTGGGCATGTAGGACAAACAGTTCCATCATCAAGTTCTGCACACAGGTGAAGCAGAGTTCTCTTTTTGTACTGGTGATGGTGGAACTCTGCCACTGACTGCCCGATCAGTGCCCTGTACAGGATATCAACCTGAATACAGACAAGACAAAGGACAGTAAACATCTATCAGCTTGCAATGGTGCAGTACCTAGTCGGTACCCAGTACAAAATACCCACTTGCCCACTTGCTTGGGGAAGGTAACTATAGTAGATAGCAGCCGAGTTTCATCGCAAGGTTTAAAATTTCCTACCGAGCTGGGTTTTTTTAAATCATGTACTATGGGCACTTATTTTCCACTGGTTATGCAATAGACTACAATGTACATGTTGAAAGCTGCAGATGTCATTTATAGAAATTAAAGGCTTTGAATGGAGCAACCTAAAATGTTGCTGACCAACCTATACTATGCAATGAGTATAAATGGTACTTTTAACACTGAAAACAGACATACTGAAGTTTATATTCTTAGTGACATATATAGCTCCCTTCTAGGCTTGTTTGCAACAACTTCAATCATAACATCTACTGTCCATCACTGACCAAATGTTCCTTATTGTTTCAGTGTGCCTCAGTGCAAAACCAATAAAAAATACCTCGTATTTGAAAAGACCGCTCCTCCACCTCACAGCATTACAAAACCCTTTGACAGACACTTGACACTCAAGTGTCAATGCTGTCAGCCACTCTAGCAGTTCTGTAGAGAATGCTGTTTCGGGACGATCTGCAGTGGCTGCCCAAAGACCAAAGCGGAGCAGGGTGCATGCATCTGCTTCATGGTCGCATACAAATATGCGCCAATAACAGACGCGACCTGAAATAAAATAAGATTCCTATGTTGTAAACCTACTTTTCGTTTTCTTCTCTCAACATGTACAGCTTTCTTCTCTTACTTAGTCTCAATATGTACTCCAGATACTTTTGACTATACAGTTTTTTAGTAAATTTTACCATAATGCTTTTGTTGAAATGTTTACTGGAAATAAGCTATTCATACATCCAAGTCACCAGAGGATGGGACAGGGTTAGTTTTAGTGAGAGCAAAATATTTTTGCTCAATGCGAACGCGGGATACGCCGCATAACATCACACGGTAGGCTGACAAGAGTGCCCAGTTGTTGACAAACAGCCGATGCATGTGTTATGCAGAGTACGTTTATCTGTGACAGGGTTTCCAAGGCATTTGCTGCATGCATCGCATTGTGTTCAAATAGAACAGGGGGCTCAACGTGTTCGATCAGGAAAGGTTGCTTTAAATTACTAAAAATGTTTGACGTGGCATTTCAGACAGATCCCCATAGTTTCCCGAGTGGCTGTAATATGCGAATCATGCCTTTGACACACCCCTGGTCCTGAGTGTGATGGACAAAGAGCTGGAGACAGCGCCCTGAACCCTATGTATCATGGGGATGGTTATCTTGTCCATGTACATGATGTATGTAGGATTTGAAGTACTTTTTCAAATCTATTCTGCAAGGTACTTTTAACATCATTAATGTAACTTTAAAATTTCACCTGTTTCTACCAACAATTAATAACATGACTGACTAATTACATAGAGACATTATTTCAATATTTCAGAGTATTTTAGTACATATATATATATAGTGTTTTTTTATGGAGGCAAATGGCTCCAAATGATATCACATAATAATATAAACCATCAAGTGGGTATCCATGGTGCTGGTATGAAATCTGATATAGTTGTAAGTTAGGAAGATTAAAGTTAAGAAGTACAATGCAGTCACCTGAGCTGTTGAAGACTTTGAAGGTCTTTAAAGTTCTACTTGGGCAGTCTTGGTGGTCTTGTCTTTCAAGAATGGTGCTCTCAAGGTTGCCCAGTCGAAATGGTTCATAATGATCCTCCTGAGAAAATGAACATAATAACTGGGTTAGATGATAACATTGGTGGACTGTTTTGATAGAATACCCTTATAAATCTATATGGATAGATTCAATCAGATATCATCAGATACTGGCAGATCAAAATAATAGAATTATGACAGCCAAGGCTCAAAATACTTCTGTAAAACACTGGGGTAGGTAGCATTCTAAAATATGTGCACCTGTCAAAGGTGTGGATCACAAGTTATATTTTTGGCAACAATCCTATTCGTATTTCTTATTTCACACTTCATAGGTGGTAACGTTAATAATATAGCTAAACAAACTGCCTTCTAATTTATATGTTAGATACCCAGTAAATATGTAGGTACCTCAGCATTTAATCAGCCATTTGTAAATTGTTGGTACATGTACAATATTTTTAGGACCAGTGTGTGACTGATTATCATAAACATGCCATGATCAGAAGTTTTAGGAACAGTACATACCAGCCATTGTTCTGGGTAGTGAGCTGGTGACAGGTGGTGTCGTACTATTACGCAACAATCTGTGCAATATGTTACATTGGGCCCACAGTCATTACACTTGATAGGACAGGATTCCTTCATTCCACAAAAACTGCAAATGTAGCATGGGGTTGCCAGCTGGGTAGCAGTTTCCAAGAGCTGATCCCTGACTTCTGCCCACTTGGCCAGCTCCCTTTCTTTGGATACTTGGTATCTGGAGGGCTGCGGTGGAGCACATGTGCTGGAGGGTTCTGGATCCTGAGGATAATCTGGAGGGGGTAGAGGCATGGATGTGCCTGGGGTCTCAGATTGGTTGTCATCAGTACTGTTAGTACTGCCTGGCATCTCAATGTACCCATCTACACGAGTCCCATCAAGTTGCTCTCTTCTGCACGGGATTCTCGGTCTCTTCGGTCTGCTACAGAATATACCGGTAGTTGGTTTTCTCCTCCCCATGTCTGTAAAAAATAAAGTTACAACAATTAAATCATTGAAATACATTAGCACTTGAAATTTGAATGGTATATAACGTTACATTGTATTTGGCTAATATTCAATGAAAATATCCACTATTCTACACTATTGTACAGTCTACTATTGTTTTACTTGATACAGATGCACTAATATATACAGCAACAGCCTTGAAATTAGAATGTTTAAAATTGAATAATCTTAATATGTAACGTTAAATATGTCCTAAAAACAACTTCTTTTCCGGGTTTACGGAAAAGCCTGGGCTGTCTACCTTGCCAGTCTACCAGGCCAGTCTACCAGGCCTGTCTAGGACGTCAGGCTACTGAACTCCCCCCATTCATATCCTCACAAATGGCAAGACGTCCAAGCAACTGCGCTCCCTAGCGGAATGCATCGAGATTACAGGCACTACACTGTTATGTAGAAATGTACAGAGAAAGTAGAAATAAACTGATCTAGATATTCATTCAAAGTTTTCATGTTCTGCCAAATGAAGAATGCAGGTCTATGAAACCGGAAGTTGAGTGCCAAACTACCAGTAGTGAACAAGACAGTGTGAAAGGCTTTCAAGTTCGCAGGACACCGTATTCATGGGCATGACGCGGGTATACAAAATAGTACGTAGAATATTCTTGACGACTGAGTAGAAAGCTCCATGTGAGCCCCAGTCAGGTGTAAATTTTGCTGTGTGGTTAAGGAATGTATCGGGTTTGAGACTGTGTGATTTGAATTGTGAAGGTTTTGCAGTACGTGTATAAATGCGCCGTATTACGCAACTGACTTTCCGGGTGAGTCGGCTGCAGTTCAATTGACCTCCGTAGAGGGCGATTTCAAAGTGTACGTCACAAGCAGATACGCCGACAAAATATTTTTGTTTCTAGATTATTTGTAGTTTGTACCTTCTTCTCAAACATATTCTATTTTCATATAGGTGAAAATATGTAAGCGGGTGCCCCCGCTTGTTTGTTTACGAATCTCTAATGCGCTCAAATCTTGTATCCGTCAGTCCCTTATCGTTCCCTTGGCGGGGAATCTCGAATATCTAGTTACAAATCCTAATCTTTAACGTGCTCGAGGTGTTGCTCTCCTTAAGCACGAGGCCTCCGTCCCCACGTCCTATCCGAGAGGACGTCCCTAAGCGAACGGGAGCCCCTACTCTGACTATGACTATGGGTTGTGGTTGTCACAGTGGCTAGGCAGCCCTCTCCATGACGATACATTAGTTTGATATAGATTATGTTGTTCAGGCTCCCCGCTGGGCGCTTTGGTATCACCCAGCCGGTGACCCTGGCTACCAGGTCGGCATTTGATAGGAGTAGAAGTTAATAATTAAGCTACGGCCAGGATACATCACGAGGGGACGCGACGGCCCCTCGGCGACCTCTTTAGTGGATAATTAAGGTCAACATACACTGGTCAACATACACATGCCCTCACGGAGGTCTGCACAGGAGGCTAACTGCAGCCGACTCACCCGGAAAGCCATGCAGTTGCGTAATTGCGTTATCTTCACAATTCAAATCAAACAATCTGAAATGTTTTTATACCATACAAAGCAGATTACATAAGACTTTTTGCACGAATTTTTGTCCGTACTTGTTTTTCTCACGGTGCTGTGACCGCGCGCGCTGGCTTCAGTGTCACAGTGTGATTAATGGCTTGACAGATTTCCATCCCAATACCTTCATGACCTTCCAAAATTAATTTCCAAGCGGATCCTTTTTCGTAACTACATAATTACAAACCACAAACTTTCAAAGCTATAGCAGTATGGACTTCGGCAAGATGGCATTTTTCAAGCATTGCATAATTAATTTGCATTGCTTGAAAGAGCTGAGTAATCTGACAAGCCAAGCCTTCTGCACTGTCTTGTTCACTACCGGTAGTTTGGCACTCATAACAGTGTAGTGCCTGTAATCTCGATGCATTCCGCTAGGGAGCGCAGCTGCTTGGACGTCTTGCCATTTGTGAGGATATGAATGGGGGGAGTTCAGTAGCCTGACGTCCTAGACAGGCCTGGTAGACTGGCCTGGTAGAATGGCAAGGTAGACAGCCCAGGCTTTTCCGTACACCCTTCTTTTCCCACTGTTCTAATGTGTTACTAGAATATAACTGGTGAATGCCTGTCTGAACACCTAAAACCCACCTCATCCGGATCTAGTAGGTTAAGGACCATTTTACGCTCTGGATACATTATCTATGCAATAATGAATAAGGGTAAAAATGTCTTTTTTTATGGCAAAAGCTACGGCGACCCGCAGAACTACAATGGAGGGGCAGGGACGGACGAATATTTATGTGCACTGTATATTTGATATCTTGAAAAAACTCGCAAATACTGCGTGTTTCCTAATTCCTACATGCATGGGTAATGTATTTAAAGCGTTAAAAGGGTTTAAACCTATGTACACCGCTTTATATTACGCTCGGATGCGTCCCTGGTTGACTCTGGTAGGCAAAACCGCCCCCCTCCCACCCACAAAACAACATATCTCCATGTGCTACATATGGCCCTTCTGGTCATGAACCTAAATAATAGATACAGTCTTGTGCGCTACTACGTTACGTATTTACCTTAGAGATTTTGGCAGCAAATTTTGCTGGCTTCCTTCCGTCGAAATTTACCACGCCACCATGACGCCGCTTGGTGCGGTGACCCCGATCCCGTGAGGCTTCGCGGCTCCTGCAGTCTTGATCTGCTTTAGGTTTCGATGCGATTTTGTCGCTAAGCACATGGACTAGTCCATGAGTCCTCTCCGCTTAGCCGAGTCTGTCGGCCAAGCAGCGGTCCTGCTTAGCGATTGTAATCGTATAAGCGTGTCAGAATCGCCTGATCGTGTGCGCAAGTATAGGTGTGAACGGATGTTGGTTAAAAATCAGCGCTGATGTAATAATGACAGAAATGTTTGCCGAAAACACCTGTAAAGACGTCATATTTCCAGGTATGGCGAAGCAACGACCGCCACTTGGAAATGCCGCTACATTATACTATAATACATTTCCTTCAAGAGAGGAAGTTACGCGGCACATTCCTCTGCACTTTGTACGATATTAGCGTCGCCACATGTACACATTTCTATGTCGTCACTACCTGACTCAGCTCGCACTGTACAAACACACAGCATTTACGCGTCAAAACTTTGGGTACGATAGTTACACGTGAGAGGACAGTCTACGACAAACAGAATTCGTGAACTACGTAATATTTTACTGCCCCAAAAAAGTTAGTATGGGTGCCATCCGATTTGCTACTGCGAATGGCTCCTTGCACTCCCGGACCCAAAAAGGCAATATTTTCGGGCCAGCGAGTGCAAGGAGCCCGTAGCAAACCGGATGGCACCCAGGCTACTAAAACGTTGAAATTAGAATTGTTGAAACATGAAGGTTGATTTCTAAGAAACTGTAACTTTTCACGTGGACAATCACTACGATTTTTTTAATCATAACTGCTTGTGTCAGCTGTCAAGAAGAAATCTTGCCGCATAAACGCCAAAGTATAGTCGTGTGCGTAAGTATAGGTGTGAACGGATGTTGTAAAAATCAGCGCTGAGGTGATCATGACAGAAAATGTTTGCCGAAAACACCTGTAAAGACGTCATATTTGTACAGTAAACCCGGTATACTTGGAAATACTGCTACATGGTAAAATACATTTCCTTCAAGAGCGGAAGTTATTACAAATGGACCTTTCCTATAGTCCCGCCTACCTCGGTCAAAATATAAAAATGCAAATATTTGGCCGACACTCAACCAGTCTCTCATTGGTCGAACCGCTAATTGTCATGTTATCATTGGTTGAAATGATAATTGTGATTGACAGCCAGGAAAGGCAGCCCGTACGAAAGACCGAGTCCGTGTGCATTTCCATGTCGTCACAAGCTGACCCAGCCCGCACTGTGCAAGCACTCCACGCGGCAAACAACTGATAACGGCCTGAGGCCACACGTGAGTCGCACAGGAAATGGCAGAGTATAAAAATGCACTGGTTTGGAGCAGTAGACATTCACAACTTCACATCGCAGAGAAGAAGTCCACCTTTACAGAGGAGAAACTACGGAGAGAGTCAGCAGTATGCATTCTACAGTCATCTTCTGCCTTCTGGCCATCATGAGTGGGGCACTGGCCATGCCTGTTAACGTTACGGACCAGGTACGTTTTTTCGACATTATTTGTTCTTAGGCCTAAGTTTTTATCTGTTAAACCCTTAATGCCTTCAATTTTTTAGCAATTTCATCGTGGTTGAAAACGCTGATTTCTATGCTCCATTCATTCTCAGGTGAACAGCACTCAATCGGTAACAGAAATTATTCAAAACGCGACCCAAGTACAAGATGACGTCACAGTGCAGCCAATAGTAGTTAACGTTACAGAACAGGTAGACGCACAGCCGACGACAACACAGTCCACGCCATTAACGCCAGCAACGAATACGTCGACAGCAACCGAAGCAGTTGTGGTCGAAACGACCACCGAGCTACCAAGTAAGAAAACCTTTCTAAATCATTATCAAGATGTTTACGTGCTTTGGTTGAGAGTTTTAGATTCATTGTATTTGCCATTTACGTGGGGAATGTGTGTTAAAAAAAATAAGTTACTTATCAACTCTTATCGTACGACCAACTTAAGAGCACTATATAATACATTATAAAGTCACACAAGGCAAACCTACAAAACAGATGTGTCATGGAGTGTTATATCATTTGCAGAGTTTGCATTTACCTGTGACGGAAAGACCCCCGGCCTGTACGCAGACCCGGACAACTGCCACCAGTACTACGAGTGTGTTGCGGGCTTCTCCACCGCGTTCCTCCGCCTGTGTGCGCCGGGAGGACCCGTCTTCGACCCCGCCAAGCAACGCTGCGTTTGGCCCGAGAATGTCCCCGCGCCTTGTGGGGTGAGTTTGTAGTTTTATCCTTCATTCAGTTTATAGCATGATAGCACGTTAGAATATACAAGAAATGATTTTTTTCGACCCCTGGTGGCTTTTCGTGGTACTGCAGCAGAACTGTTTTGATGTATTATTTTCTGGATATGCTACATGTAAGGTCATGATTTTTGGGTAGCCGATAGCCCTTGGCCACGTGAAGAACTAGAATTGATGTAGGTTTGGGTCATGATTTTTGGGTAGCCGATAGCCCTTGGCCACGTGAAGAACTAGAATTGATGTAGGTTTGGGTCCCCCAGTGGCTGTTTGGAACTGCGTCAGGGGCCAATTTTAGTTGCAACGTTTGAATATCATAACAATTAGATTTTACTATGAACTTGTTGCTAGGATTTATCTTTTATAACGTTTTCCGGAATTGATATTACAGACAAAGGTCCAGGAAGACGGAAACATCCGGGCTAGGTCCAGTCCTTTGGTCAGGAGTTCCTCCGCCTTCTCCTGTACGGGGAAACAGCCGGGCCTGTACGCCGACCCTGCCGACTGCTCCATGTACTACGAGTGTGTGGTGGGCCACCCCGTGTACCACCGGCCCTGCGCCCCGGCAGGAACCGTGTACGACCCCGCCAGCCTCAGGTGCATGTGGCCCCACGAAGTGTCCGGTCCATGCGGGATAAGTACAAACGTAAGGCCCTCTATCGTACAATTTCTTTGACATCCGTAACGTCTATTTCCGCATTTATGGATCGATATTTATGTTTATTTTCGCAGAAGGAAAATATGCCATGTTTCTTCCTCTTCTTCTTCCATTCCAAACAAATAAGCTCAATGACCTGGACCGGACGGCGGTCACCATCGCCATGGTAACTGGCGATGTAGCAGACACCCTGTGGTGTTGGATTACATTATGTTGCATAAATTTTTTTTTATAATTTTCATTCTGATCTAATAATATCTCTTTTGTATGTATTCACAGCTTTTGACTGACGATACCTCAGCAAACCTTCTGGCTCACGATGTCCCCGTCCCCTCCACCTTCTCCTGTACGGGGAAGCAGCCGGGTCTGTACGCCGACCCTGCCGACTGTTCCATGTACTACGAGTGTGTGGTGGGCCACCCCGTGTACCACCGGCCCTGCGCCCCGGGAGGAACCGTGTACGACTCCGACAGACAAGAGTGCAGGTGGCCCTATGAAGTGTCCGGCTCTTGCCGATCTTACGTAAGTAGCGCACACCATTAGTGTTTTCAACGTTACATTTTGTACAATTGTCTGCATTTCAAGATGAATATATAAGCTACGTAAATACTTAAATATCTGGCTGGACTTCCAATTCTCAAAAAGACTTCAATCTTGATCAGAATATTTTGCATTGACCAACCATGTCTTCTCTATCATACAGACCCTCCCAGCTAGCCAGAATGAACCCTTCACGTGTGCGGGGAAGGCGCCCGGGCACTACCCCGACCCTGACAGCTGCAGCCGGTACTACCAGTGCACCCTGCTCAGCAGCGAGCCGTTCCACCGGGACTGTCCGCCGGGCGGGCTGGTGTTCGACGCCGGGAGACAGTACTGCACATGGCCGTGGAGCGTGTCCGGCCCATGCGGGGTAAGAACAGTTTGTTTGTTTGTTTGTTTGTTTGTTTGTTTGTTTGTTTGTTTGTTTATTCGCAGAATTTTTTCAAAAATAATGGTAAGAAATTAAATATAAGAAACACTACGTGCAGAGGGAGGGGGGGTTAGGAAGCCTTCAGGGCTTGTACAGGACCTTCCTCCTTCCTAACTTAATTAGCAAAATTTGTGGTAGACATGAGAACTGTGCCTGTGGCAAATCTACATTCACGGAGTCTATCCAGAACCGTGCCTGATCCTAACCCTAACCCATTCAGGCATAGAACTAGATAGGCAGGGCTCTGGATACGATAAGGCTGTTAGATTTTTTTTAAATTGTCAACGAGATGTAACAAAAATCGCAGATCATGAGGCAATCCAAACGCGTTGGGATCTAAGTTTATTTGTTTTATGTTCTAAATATTTGTTTTGTTTTCATTCAGAATTACGGGCAGTGAGCTAGTGGTGAACCATACGCAGAGTATCCAGACCCGTCGCCTCATCTCAGTTGGTCCGAGACCTATGCACAAGGAGGCAGTGGACTGAATAGTTTTCTATAGTTCTGAATAGCTGAACTGTTGCATTGTTGTATTTCAATCGTCCTTTATATACTTTTATACCATGATTTTTGACATTTTTCGGGATACGTGTGCAATTGTCCGGGGACATTTAGTTCCTTTAAGTATTCTTCAGTCGTCTATACTGTACAGTATTTATAGTATGAAGAAATAAAGACTGACAAGTGTAATTCACAAGTTTTTGTGACTCCTTTATATACCTGTGTGTATCTGATTATCTAGCCCGGTATCATAAAGACCTAGTGCCAATTGATCGGGTTTTAAAAGTACTTTTAGACAACTGCTAGTAATCCACGAAAAGCAAGGAATAAACATTACTAAGAAAGATAGAAAGAAAGAAAACACAAAACTAATGTGTTACACGATGAGGCAGTTTACCGGTTAAGGAATAAACACACGACATGATGCTGGTAACCAGGACAGATTTTAAATTTCCCGCGAAATCCTACTGACCTTTGCCCTATAGGGACTGTCGGGACACTTCCTGGTGTCGGCCATTTTGCACGACGCGATGAGTTGTTTTTGCGGTGGAAGGTTCTAGTAGTTTTCTTCCTTCACTGGCGTAAAATTAACAACGATAGGGTTTGAAATGAGTGCGACAGAGCTTAAAGACCAGGGGAACAGATTCTTCAGCGCCAGAAGATATGACGATGCCATAAAATGTTACACGAAAGCGATCGTAAGTTCAAGTTCTTCTATAATAAATTTGCTTTTAGCTCTTGTACTTAAAAACACGAGTTTTATGTATTTCTCACACCATTTCGACTTTCTGTGACTTACGTATCAGTATGTGATTGTGACAATTATGTGTGGGTGTGCCCAACGTATATTGTATAATGTTGTAAACCGGTGCAACAAAATATGATGACGCCCAGCAAAAAATTATCATTGATTGATAACCTATATATTACATTTACGATTTAGTGTGACCGAAAAGGTCAATCATACATAGCAATGAATGAATGATAGTAATATGTTGCTTATGCTAATAAGTCTCATTAGTATGCAAATATATGCAGGCGATGACAGCAGTCTTCATTCTTCATTCAGTTGATTGGTTGATCCTCCCATATTGGAAAAACTACCCGCAGAAATGCCAATGTTAATCTAATGGGTTTGTTAACTGTACATGTTTGTAGCAGTCAAAGGCAGACTTAAGGATAGTACTATTGATTTCTTCGCTATTTTTAGATTTTTTTTTAAAACTAATCAAGGGTCGGCCAATAGCAACCTATGTTTTGTGTTACATCATTGGATCATACCACTTGAAGCCAAGGAAATGAAAACTGTCTGCTTTGCACCGCCGCAGGTCACCTATACAGTATAATTGTCTGTGTTCAGGACTGGTGAAGCATGAATGCTTTTTTGATAGCTAGTAGTCCAATGCAGCCTGGACGGGGGTCACGTTTTTATCCAAACATACTTGGTCTTCTCAATAAATGGGCTGGGATCTTTTACATGTACATGCCAGAGTTTGACCCCTACCTGAAACTCCCCCATACACTGAGGACTGCAGAATAGCAGGAGGTCAAAAGGTCAGACATAGGAAATGGGGTGAACTTCAAGGTCCCCATCCAAAAGGACAGGATGAATTCAACCTCATACAGCCATTCCCATTAGGGCTAGAACCCCCTCCCTTTGGATCCACAAAATCTTATCCTTATTGCAAAGCAGCGAGGTCGCTTGTACCACTTGCACTACAGGAACCAGACAGTAGACTTTCAGACATCAGTTCTATATTGTTTACTATTTCTAATCCAATTAGATCAAGAACCAATCAGTAGCAACCTACTTCACCAACCGAGCCCTGTGCTACCTGAAGCTACAGCAGTGGGAGCTCGCTGCACAGGACTGCCGCAGGGCGCTCGAGTTGGACAACAGATCAGTCAAGGGGCACTTCTTCCTGGGACAGTGTCTCATGGAACAGGACGCACATGATGAAGCCATCAAAAGTTTCCAAAGAGGTTGGTAGCATACATCATTACATTTTCTTTACATTTGTGATTTTCTTGTGAAACATAAATTGAGTATTCTTATTCATGTACATGTACTGTATTTCATTAAAAATACAGTTTTGTTAATGTGAGAGTAAGTTAGCATTGCAAGAAAGAAGAATGATAACAACTCCTGTTTATTGACAATTTTAAATATTCTTCTTTACATTGGGATGTGATCATCATCTTTATAGACAAGCTGCAGTACTCCCTTTTCAGCTAGGTGGCACTGCTGCATGGTGCTGCAAGTATTATTATAAGCAGCAATGAAGGAAGAGCACTGGAGGAAAAGATGGGGGATCAGGGAAATATTCAGCATTTGCAAGCAAATGTTTGCTTTCTAGATTCCATTGACCAGAACCTAACTATATCATTTCCACAGCTCATGAGCTAGCTAAGGAACAGAAGTTGAACTACGGTGACGACATTGCCAGTGCTCTGAGGATTGCTAGAAAAAAGCGCTGGAGCGTCCAGGAGGAAAAGAGAATAGAGCAGGAGATCGAGTTACAGTCCTATCTCAACAAACTCCTCATCGCTGCAAAGGAAAAGTAAGACATTATGCAAGAGATGTTTACCTCAATATTGTAAACACATGTAAATAACTAGGCATGTGGTCTATACATGTACTAGGTTTCTGATATATGTTTCATGGAATTCTTAAATACTAAGGTATTTTCAACCAAAACTTGGGTGGGGAAAGATTGACAGGCAGAATGAGAGTGATGCAGCACCTCTGCTGTATTTCTGCTAAGTATCTGACTTTTGTTTTCCAGGGAAGTAGCAGAAGTTATGGACGAAGGAAGTGACAACGACAAATGTCTCGATGAAATAAAAAGAATAGAAGAAACGCATGTAAGTAACCATTCATCTTACACATGTCTGCAACCAGCTACATATAAATTGAAAAGAATGCAACTTTGACTAGATTCATTATTGTCTTCTCTTAATTTTATGATTATTTATTTCTTTACTCCACAGGACCATTATATGGCTGAACTGAACACATTATTCTCACAAGTGGATGAAAGACGAAGGGTAAGTTATACTGTTACACAAGTTATACTCTGTGTTCAGTAGTTTCCCAACAGTTAACTGAACTAATGTGAAGAGATCTTTTTTAAAAATGTCTGTATAGATAAATAGCACCTTTTAAAGGAAATTTTATATGGATACGTTCCTCTTCTTTGTATCTTTGAATAATTCATATATATTTGTCCTTCTAGGTCATAAGAGGAATACAATATCTTTTTGACATATGGTAGTTGGATTGACATATATGGCCATCAGGTCTTCAAACAGGAAACTAAACACTAAAGCAACTGGTCCCACAGGATGGCTGGTAATCATCTTATGGTAATGAGGTAGTAATGTCTTGTGATTGGTCAGTTCCTAACCAATGAGAAAGCTGAACCAGTGGCACTTAATTAACATTTCAACCATCTCTCCCTGACATATGCTGTACAGCAGGGAGAAAGTTAAAACAGACATTTTTTTGATTTTCCGTTTTTTTTCTCCCAATGTGTGTTTAGAAGCGGGAGGTTCCTGATTATCTGTGTGGTAAAATTAGCTACGAACTGATGAAGGATCCGTGTATAACTCCCAGCGGTATCACGTATGATCGAAAAGACTTAGAGGAGCACCTTCAGGTATGTCTGTTGCAGGTTGGGAGGTGTTCCGTCGGATCCTGTGCAGAAGTTACTCTGTCGTTTTCTCCTTCTTAAAGAAAAGCTTCTAAGACAAAGACAAACAGGTGATACTTTTGTCGCCAAATTCACCCAACTGTTTTTGACAAATTTGTGCATTTTATGGATTGAAATTAGCCCAGGTCTTTTAAACCTTTATGAACTTTAGTGGTAGTGTCGAGCAACTTTTGGTTAAACAACTTCACCAGTTGATTGTTCTATAAAGCTGTATTGAAAAGTTGAAAAGAAAAAGAATTGTCAAACTACACTTTTATTTTAAGACTTGTACATTGTGAGATATATTCCTAAAATCCAGTGTAGACCTAACAACAAAACCATAGACTTCAACCCCATATCGGGGTACATGTACAAGTTAGACCTGTCCAGATGACTCAACAGTGAAAAAACTAGAGTTTGGAGAATTCATACCTCCGTAGTATAGGGAAACGACAGACTGACTTCTGCACAATCCCCTGTGGACACTTGGCCGTAACCACGTCTTTTTATGTTTTGTGTACGTAGACGAGAGCCGTCCCCGACTTTCTATGTTGTCAGATTAGCTTTGAACTGATGAGAGATCCCGTAATTACGCCAAGTGGTATCACGTACGATCGCAAAGACATCGAGGAACACCTGCAGGTACATACTGGTTAAGTACTGTGTGCAAAAAAACAAAACAATGTACAAAACCTTCTGTTCAGCGTGTGAAAAACCATTGCTCTTTTACAACTTTACAACTGAAGTATATATGTACGTCATACAAAACAGTGACAGATTTTGAATCTGAAAAATTTACAGCAAACACAGAAAATGTGAACTATTTCTTTGCGTGTTACGTTAGTCCATTTGTAACATGCAATATGCTCTGCAATTGGTACTTAAAACACCAAATTCTGACATTGTATGGTTCTACTATTACATAATGATATTACAAGTGTTGGTGTGTATTGTTGTCAAGGTTTTGTTTGTACCCTCTACACTCTATGTTTTTGTTTTGTTGCAGCGAGTCGGCCATTTTGACCCCGTAACTAGGCAACAGCTGACCAAGGATCAACTGATCCCTAACCTAGCCATGAAGGAGGTCATCGACCATTTTGTCAAGGATAACCAGTGGGTGGACGACTACTAACTTCAACAGCAGGAATCTACAGGGGGTAGATAACTACTAACTTCAACAGCACAAATCTAGCAGCTTCCAGTACCAATTAAAACTACTTGGCAAAGACTAGTATAAACTGTTATTGTGTAAAGGCAGCAACACATTGCATGTCTAAAAGACTGAATTCTGAGTAAAGTAACGTAGGAAGTTGTATCATGATCACTTGGCACATTTTGAAACTGTGCTTACTGAAGTCACATTGTCTTCAGTCTTCTATAGATGAAAATAGGTACGTACTGTAAATGCATTTACTTTTGCGATGGTTTTATTTTGTGGTATGAGGAAAAAGGGGGTTTTCACGGTGTTTGAAGTCGGTTGAAACAATTCTGCAGTACAATAGAAGTACAAAACACATATTCATGGTGTCATAATTTCACGTTAAGAGGACACTGCAAAAATAAAACCACTGCGAAAGTAAATGCATTTACAGTAGTTTTAGCTGAAGTAAGCATTCTAGCAAATATTTAGTTGTTTATTTAGTTTGTTGACAACTGAGGTACTAGAGGAGTCCATTGTTGATATTGTATGATGTTGTGTATACTACATCCAACTATATGACTCGAAACAGTCAATACTACTATGACACAGTCAGTGATAATATTTGTTAGACAGTCAAATTAAGTTTACTTACTTCTTTGGTCAACCCTTTTTCTTAATGTTTCATTTTGAAGATTGTATTAGCTGTGTTTTATGTTTTTGTTATGGGCATATATTAAAGTTAGATCATTATTTTCTGTAAAAAAAAATCCACCTTTCATAACCTAATTTTGTGGAAGTTTCTAAAAACATCACCATGCAAAAAGTCTTTTTCTAATCATTCTCTCGACTTAGAAAAGTTCCATTCCCACAACATAGTTTACAGATATGCCTAGTTATCTAGCTAATTGGGTATTCTATCGAGCCGCGTTTATTCTATGTTTGTCCCTTTACTCCTATTTAGTTTACATAAAAAACACTATATAAAAACACTACCGGTATCAGGTTAGTTGCAGTTGTTAATGACCTAATGATAGAATGTGAGTAGAACATCTTTGATACACCTGGCCATAGCTTGTATATTATACTTAGCTTCGTATGGTATCTATGGTAATGATTTTACTACTGGTTTACAACTAATTTATGTTGTAGCTTAGAGAAACATTGGTTCTACCATGTACAAACAATAAAGATATTCAGTTCAGTCAGATGATAATGTTGAAATGGTGTCAGATATGAAAGATAGTGTGAACCTCTGTAAAATATATGACTGTCCAAACCACGAAATAATTGCATTCCCTGCTTGGAATGGAATAAAGTTAGATTTTCTTAAAAATTTTGTGTGTCCGTGCATGAGTGTGTGTTTATTCATTTATTCATCTATTTATTGACATTTACCACATTTGTGGAAGGATTGGCATAACAGGTGACTATTGCTTTTACAGGATGTCAACCTTGAGACCAGACTGTAATTAGGTTTAAACCACTCACACTGGGAAGGACTTCTACTCTTTTTGATAAGTGTGATAGGTCCTTTTATGTGCTTGAGATGTAGCTCTCTGCAAACACAGAAACCTCTGGCTGTCCGTCCCATCCAAGAGGACGTCTCTAACCAAAGCTACGTACTTATTTTTACCTGAGTCAATAGGAAATAGGTGCGCAGTGCCTTTCCCATTAGGGCACAACACTGGGCCTGCCAGGGATTCGAACCCAGAACCTTCAGATTCTAAGTCAACGACCCTAACCACAAAACCACCTTGCCATCATAAATGGTGTGTGTGTTTCCTGTTACAATAACATGGACCAAGCTGAAGAAAGTACATCTGTGCAGATAAAACACTCCTTTATTGTTTTTGTCAAAGAACTGTTGGCTGTTATACCCACGGAGCCAGAGCTAGGAATGTGGAGATAAACACAGAGGTGTCGATGTTCAATGTGCCGTGCCACCAACGGTCTGGGAAATAGATAATCTGAAAAACAAGCAGAGAACATTGTTAAGAGTTATCTCAAAATCAATCCTAAAAAGAACATTTTCTATCCCTTTTAACATGTACAATGTAGTCTGCTTCAATCCTTTTTGGCATACACTAGTGGTCTGTTAAAAGCACGTTGAACAGACTGTCGAGGGAAGATCAAGATTGATTTTTGTGCAAATGTCCTCACTCGACTAAGCTGATGAGTACCTAGCTTCTGTAAGGGACATCCTTTTGTGTAAAAACAATAGCCCGGTGTTTGAGGAGAGCGACACCTTGAGAAGAGTCAAAGATCTCACCCCACGAATCGAAAAGAGTACAGGTCCATCCCAGTGTGAGTCCAGTCCAGTTCAGTCTTACACAGTTTGTATTTACCATACAAGAACTGACCAGTTACACCTCTAACGGCAGTTTACCAGTTATGCAAAACAAACAAAATCAAGTGTATGTGGCCTCATTTCATCAGCTCTTTCTGCATTCTAGTAATTTTTAAAAGATCTCTCCTAATCAGGTTAAAAAGAGTATACTATTAGCTAACCTCCCCTGGACCGATGGTGCACTCATATGGCTTTTCTGACTCCTCCAGCTGTGGGTACTTCTCCATTAACCACTGTAGGGTGGTGCGGTTAGGGTTAAATGCTGGCTGCTGGTCAGGAGGATACAAAAACCATCTCTGGAGAGGAAAATGTAAAAGACCAAATTAGGAACAGTTTGAAAGTGATAACCAACTGGATAGAATCCGATGAGACAAACTATTGCAGTTATAGTGTCTTTATAGATTTTTTTTGCATAATAATATTTGAAGATTATTGTCACACAGATACAGATGACATGTAAGCTGCTGTACTTAATTGCCCACCTTTCTACCATAGATGACCTCACCAAAGCCTGGTCCATGGAAATGGAAGGGCACCCCTGTACCTGCACCTAAAGAAAAGAATATGCTATAATCAACATCTTACATGCAACCTCCAAGGTTTTGTTTTCCATTTTTAGATTATTAGAAAGTGAGTTTGATTAATCCAGGACCAATTAATAAGATCCATAGCAAAAAGTGCATTTAGTTTTTCAAAACTGCAGAAGTTACTCTCTAGGCCACCATCAAACTTCATGTGAGCTTTATATAATGAAAGTCTTACCCAATAACAATCTGACAGGGAAAGTAGAAGAAGAAGCAAGAAGGAATGGTCTGGTGGAGAAAACATGAAGAGATGGAAAGGACTGTGAGGTCACAATATTACAGGCAATCAAATTAAAGTCTTGGTGTCTTCTTACAACATTTGTCACACCCACCACCTATAAAGTACAAAAGAAATAATGGCAATGGTTTCTGAACAGTTTTAGTGCGATCCACACTTTTTGAATTCTGAGTGGTGCAGGTAAAATTTGTCTGGTGCAGGTAATTTGCAATGTTACCTGCATTAGTGCTAGTGCAGGTGTGCAGAAAAAAAGTATTTGAAGCCCTGATTTCTTCATCACCATTGTTAGCAACTTAGATGCAAGAGCTTCCCAATATTGACACATGAACTGTAACATATCGACCCACCTGCTAGACCAAAGCTGAGAGCACCTGTGTGCCCAGGTAGGTAGTACGGAGGCTCCACATACTCATCAAGTAGTGGTTTCCACTCGGTGTAGTTTTGGTCCCCAAACAGATATAGAGTTTCTGACAGGTGTAGGTGATAAGGAAGACATTAGTCAAGATGAACAATAAAGCCACCTGGCAGCTTCCTTTAAAAGGACGCGATGACCATCACATGCATGTCAATCCTACCATAAAATGGCAAGTGGGGACGAAGATCTTAGAAATAAATCTGGCAATTATTGCACTCAAGCTCATTACTGTTAAATGATTTTAATTGACTGCACCTGGTAGCAAATAGGCCTAGGGGTTTGCAAAATTCAAGTGCTGTACATGTGTAGTTTTTAGGATATGAAATGTACATGTACCATTGCCGAGTGTGTTTGCATCCTGAGGTTGCAAGATCTCCTCTACATAATGCTGGAAGCTGACTGGCACTGGGGAAACACACAGAAAAGAGTAGTAATTATTGACATGCTAAACATTTGTTTGGTACTTTCCTTTTCTTCTTAATGGCTGATGCTATTGACAGGATGATCCTGTCAATAACAGAAAAAATGCCCTATTGACAGGACAATCCTAGCTCTCAATGGTGCAAAATATTCTGTTATTGACAGGTTCATCCTGTAAATAGCCATTCCCCTTTTAAATTCTAGGTTCCTAGAGTTTACTGTTTTAATATAAGACTTAAGCTTCAAGCTCCTAATGTTCACCTTTTGTGTAAGAATAAGTGTTTGCAGAGCTCAGAATGACTTCCTTGCTTCCATAGTTTTCCACTAAAGAAGACTTGGAACAGAGTTTTCTGAAATTCTGAGAAAAGAGAAATGTTAAAACACATTTACAAATCAAAAAAACAACAGATGATGCATAAAAAACTAGGAAGAACAAGTCCTCTGACTCCCCAAAAACTGTCTATTCAATACATTCATTGAAATATTAATTCTCTTGTTTTATCTGAAGTTTGTTTGGTACTTACAGAGTTGTCTGTTACACTCCTGAATATGACAGGTGCTTTGTCAGCATATCTGAAAGTTGGAAATACATAATATTGTACAATGTTTATTATGTTTACCTTTGCAGAAGGAAAACATCTTGTTTTTGCTCTGTTTCTTCTTCTTCTGTTCCAAACAAACAAGGTCAATAGGTCAATGACCTTGACCAGACATCTGTCACCATGGTAACTGGTGCTGTAGCAGACACGCCTTTGTGTTGGATTACATTATGTAGCAAGAGGCTGGTCACCACATTTATGAATGTGTTTGAGTAAACAGAGCAGTAGTTTGCTAGGCTAGAGCATGTGAAGGTAAACATAACGCATTTGCTTTGCAAATGTTACATTTCTAGTTGCATTTGCTTTCATTTTCAAACAGGAAAGAGATTTGGGATAATGAGCCTATAACGTTACATCTATTCCCATATGGTCGCTGTTAGGTACATTATAATGACCTTACTTTTCTAGGAAGCCTTTCTGTGTGAGAGATTTATCTCTGATGTCGATGTTACAGGGTCCAGGCTGGGCTATCAGGTTCTCTGTGTCTGTGTACCTGTAAGAAGGGAGGAGAATTTGTTGTGGCACATTTTCAACTTAGTGAAGATGCATGCATCTAACTTTGAATAACAGCTGGCCCAAATGTTGGAGCCAATACAAACCAGAATACATTTCAGGTTGCATTTCCAAACATTATCGTGCATTATAAAGGTATCGCATGCTCGTGCACATACGCACAGGCCAATGGGAAGGTCGCACGTGTGTGTTTGTGTACTTTATGGACAAACCCGGAAGTAGCATAAGGACCACATGCACGCTTAGGTCTTCTAATTTTACCATTTTAACACGTCTATTTTAACAATGAAAGATTCCTCACCATCCTCCGTTCGAGTATAAAAGCTTATGAGCGTCTGGATCCTCTGAACTCACGCAAAACTGTATAAAAAACACGACAAACGCTTCGATCCACCGAAAGAAAGACTTCGTGGCAGCCATGTTGTTTACATCCGTAACTATACGTTTTGCGGTAAGACGTAAAATACCGACTTATAATTCTCGTCACTTTATTTCGTATGAATCGAAGTCATTTTAACCACCATAATTTCGAATATATAGTCACTCATAAATTGAT
The DNA here is from genome assembly GCA_013266295.2 of Branchiostoma floridae x Branchiostoma japonicum. Taxonomy (NCBI): domain Eukaryota; kingdom Metazoa; phylum Chordata; class Leptocardii; order Amphioxiformes; family Branchiostomatidae; genus Branchiostoma; species Branchiostoma floridae x Branchiostoma japonicum. The sequence continues at coordinate 5,608,573 of CM023830.1, forward strand.
ATAGATAAAATATTGAAAACATTCTTGAATCTTTGTACGATACTTTACGACAGAAATGTTTTGACATTTTTCGGCTGAGGTCATAGTTCAGTGGACAAGGCGCGTGTAAACTCCCAAACGTGCAGCATGTTTACCTTGGTGGAAATGACTGACACTGTCAGGATCCCCCCTCATCTCTTCCACATCAAACTGAACGATGCCATCATTGAGGAGCTCAACAATAAATTTGCAAACAAGGTGAGCTATTGGTTTGTTGCCTAAGGCTGATGACAGGATATATGATCCTCTCAACAGTGGGAAAATTTGCACTTAAATTGTGACAGGATCATCATGTCAATAACGGGAAAAAATGCACTATATATTGACAGGATGAACCTGTCAAAAGTCCAAAATTTTCTGTTATTGACAGGATGATCCTGTCAATAGCCATTCCCTTGTTTGTTGGTTGGTTTCTTTCTTGCTTGCTTGCTTGTTTGTTTGGATGGTTGGTTGGTTGGTTGGTTGGTTGGTTGGTTGATTGATTGGTTGGTTGGTTGGTTGATGGGTTGGTTGGTTGGTTGGTTGGTTGATGGGTTGGTTGGTTGGTTTGTTAGTTGGTTGGTTGGTTGGTTGATTGGTTGGTTGGTTGGTTGATGGGTTGGTTGATGGGTTGGTTGGTTGGTTGGTTGATGGGTTGGTTGGTTGGTTGGTTGGTTGGTTGGTTGGTTGGTTGATGGGTTGGTTAGTTGGTTAGTTGGTTGGTTGGTTGATGGGTTGGTTTGTTGGTTGGTTGGTTGATTGATTGATTGATTGATTGGTTGGTTGGTTGATGGGTTGGTTTGTTGGTTGGTTGGTTGGTTGGTTGGTTGATGGGTTGGTTGGTTGGTTGGTTGGTTGATGGGTTGGTTAGTTGGTTGGTTGGTTGGTTGGTTGATGGGTTGGTTGGTTGGTTGGTTAGTTGGTTAGTTGGTTGGTTGGTTGATGGGTTGTTTAGTTGGTTGGTTGGTTGGTTGATTGATTGATTGATTGATTGATTGATTGGTTGGTTGATGGGTTGGTTGGTTGGTTGGTTGGTTGGTTGGTTGGTTGGTTGATGGGTTGGTTGGTTGGTTGGTTGGTTGGTGATTTGTTTGGTTGCTTGGTACATTTATTTGATGTGGCTAATGCTAACTGATAAAGATATAAATAATCTTAGGGGTATATAACATGTCTAAATATTTGTACTAACCTAACCTGTGTACTTTTCCCCATGACCAGGTTGTGTACAATGTGGGTTTGTGTATAGCTCTGTTTGACATCACAAAGCTGGAAGATTCTTTCATTTTCCCTGGAGACGGAGCATCTCACACAAGAGGTAAGGTTATTCATCAGAAATTCATGCTAACATAACAATTCAAAATCAAAGATTTCCATGAAGTATGTACATTGTACGTACTACTACTAGTTAGACTTGTTGTGCACTTCTTATTTTAATTCATTTTTGTGATATTTTTGCTGAATCTGTGCATATTCCACTAGCTCTTGGGCGCATTCAATCCTTTCAGGAGTTTCTTAGTGATTAGATAGTGCAAACTTTCTTAAAGATTGGGAACCTGACACATTTCCTTGTTCCAGTGCATTTCAGATACGTGGTGTTTCGACCATTCATGGATGAAATCCTACAGGGAAGAATCCGGAGCTGTAGTCGGGAAGGTGTGCACGGTAAGTAGACAAGACTACCATACCAATCTTGTTATCTAACACTAATTAGGGTCATGTTATGATGCCAAATTAAACTCTTCAAGATCACACTTGAGGTGGAATCTACAAGAATTGCACCAGGAAGAAAGATTTAGCGTACCAATTCCCCTGGCATAGTATCTGTCTCTTTTCCCAATTTCTACTCTTCCCAGCCGCTTCCCAAAGCCAGGGGATAGAGGCTAACAGTTTTTGTACTGTTTATAAGATTGACTCTAGATCTTTTACGTTCCCCAGTGTCTCTTGGTTTCTTTGATGACATCTTGATCCCACCCGATGCCCTCCAGCAGCCATCCAAGTTGTATCCTTGTCTGCACTGTTATAGGTATGCAATGTGTTTCAAACTGAGTACTGGAACCATAGTAGCACAAGACCAATTAAAGTTTGTTACACCACTACCATTATGACATAGTATTGTTATGTTTACCGAAGGAAAACATATTGTTTTTGCTACGTTTCTTCTTCCTCTTCTTCCTCTTCCTCCTCTTCTCCAAACAGTGACCTCTGACCTGGTCAATGACCTGAACCAGACTGTCTGTTACCATGGTAACTGGTGTTGGGTTACATCATGTTGCAATTTTATAGCAGGAGGGATTTAGACTCCTGTCTGACCACATATATGAATGTGTTTGAGCAAGGAGGTTAACCTCCTTGGTTTGAGTAAGAATTAACAGAGCAGACCATATGCGAAGGTAAACATTATGCATTTGCTTTGCAAATGTTACCTTTCTAGTTTTGTTTTGTTTTGTTTGTTTCACGCAACTAGTGAACCCGTCCTTTAGGCACACAAGCTGCGTATGGCCAATAAACAGTTTGTTATGCCTGAAGGCTATCTCAGTAGTGTTCCGTTCCACAGTAAATTATAAGATGCCCTAACTCAAAGATCTCAGTGACGAAAGCGAACAGGTCTGGGTGTGGGAATACGAGACTGAAGAGGGAACACACGACCTGTTCATGGACGTTAACGAGGAGATTCGCTTCCGGGTCGTGGACGAAGTGTTCGTAGATACGACGCCAACGGGGCCAAAGGTCAGCGAGGCAGCGGAGTCTGACAAAGAGGCCAAGAAGTCACCATATTCACTAGTGGTATGTGTCAAAATGTTGGTTTTAGTTCTCCTCTGCTCATTTTTTTAAAACCAGTTTACAATGAAGTGCTTATCCTTGACTTAAAAAACATCTAAAACACCTCAATTGAAATGGTACAGTCTGAATCATGGCTGCTCATTAGTAGGTAGGTAGACATTGGGACATTCCTTTTTATATATTGGGGATGTTTTTTTTTGTTTTATGTTGCAGGGAACCATCAGTGAGCCAGGCCTGGGACTACTGAGCTGGTGGAACAGTGTTGGATGAAGGCCTTTGTTTATTTGTTTGTTTGTTTGTTTGTTTGTTTGTTTGTTCAAATTAATCTGTAAAGATTGTGGATATAACCTATGTATGTCTTGAGAAGAGAAATAGTTTTGTAGTTCAGTTCAGTTTGTTTGGTTTGTTTGTTCAGTTCTATAGTCATTTGTAATTGGGTCAGTTGCATGTAGTTTCAATTGTAGCTATTGTTTATCTATAGCTATATCAAATGTTGTTAAAACATTTTGTAATTATAACATGCTAATGTATGTTTATATGTCCTTGTATGGCAAAAATAGTTATTATATTGTGAAATGACATGTCATATAGACGCAATTGAATACAACTGACATATGTATACATGTACATGTACATGTATATGTTTTGGTATCATTGGTGCCCCATATGAGAGATCTTGTGCCAAATGGTCATGCTAGACTCTTTTTTGTTCCTTTATGGACTTGCATTCCTGGCTAGACATTGTGTCCTTGGGAAAGGCACTTTACATGACTTTCCTCACTCCACCCAGGTGTAAAATGGGTACCTGACTTTGATTGGGGAGGTAAAAGGCAGTGGAAGGAGAGGGATGGGCTCCACCTTCCAATACCATGCCCTAGACACAGTGGATTAACAACCCACTGCCTCTATGGCCTGAAAAAGGCTATGGGACAACCTTTACCTACCTTTATAATGGGCTATAAGATATCTTGTACAAATCTATAAGAAGCCACAATTGATGTAAAGAAGCAAAGAAGTTATGTTTCTACGACTAATTTAGTGTAAATTAAGTCTGGGATCATAAATTCACAGGGATGCAAAAGTAACTAAAGAGGCCCACTAATACCTGATTCAGAATATAACTCTTACTAAGACGTCCTTCCCTAGTGAGCTGGCCTCTTTCTAATTAATTGGCCCTGTGAGGAACCACTTAATTAACGAGGCCAATTAATCAGGAAAGGGCAAGCTTGTAGGAAAGGCCAGTTATAAGTCAGGGCCAGGTGTCAAGGGGCCAATTGGCAACCCTGCAAAATCATGGTAGCCGGGTTTTATCACAGTGCATTGATATACACCTTGTGTTCTTTTTATGAACAAACCGATGATGGCAAAACCTCCATAATATTGCAGAGGTGATGAAAGGTTCAAAAATGCAAAACTGTCTGTGAAATGTTAGCTGACATGACTTTGAATGACAAATTTGAATAACTTTGGTGGATGCATCATAGTACAACATTGTTTCTTGGACGGAAGATCTTTATGATTCATCCTATGAAACCCAGACCTATGTAGAAAACGTGCACAGAATGCCTTGATCTTGATTTATATTGAAGCCTGAAGACTTTTATCTTACCAACAACCACAAGAAGCTTTCTTCGAAGGAAAGACATGATTCAGTATTGTGTTTTTGCAGAGTCACTATCATCGGAAATAATACATTATCTTGCATGACACATTTGTTGTAGTAGGATGTCGTGCAATATTGACGCCGTAGAATTTTCAAGCAGCTGCAGGCAGTGACAGAACCAAAAACGATGCAACCAAGTATCTAGTTTTACAATCATATTTAATTCTAAACACAATGAGAAGGACATGGTTCGTAGAGTTGTTTAGTAGAAACCTCCTCGACTTTGGTAGATACAAGCTAGGAGTAGATCAGTTTGTCTAAGTCGTCACACACGTGGCGTAACCCAAGTAAGATGAATTTACAGTAATTAAATCTTTGTTTCAACATACGTAACGGCCCTCCTCAAACTCGGCACTGACAACTCACTGGCGTCCCTGTTGAAAGACTCCAACGCTATCACGTAGACTCCCCTCGTCCCTGATGGCCCCTTTCTGATGAACGCCATTGGCCCAGCTTCTTTGATCTTGCGAAACGTGCTGCAGATCTGCTCTCTCACTTTCCTGTCCGTTAGAGCGTAGATGACACTGTTGATGCTGCTGCTTGAGTGCGCTAACACTAAGCTGGAAAAATGAACCCCTCCAGGCCATTTGTCGTCGTAATCGGCCAACACAATCACGGCATACTGCAGCCAGCACACGACGAAGTAGATGCAGAGTACACTGAGCGAGCGTAGCGCCTTTGTACCTTGTCTCGCTTGCGGTGGCGTCCTGTCTTGGAGGAATTTTCTCAAGTTGTTCTTGATTTTCACGACGTTGAGGTACAGGGCTGTGTTGAAGACGAACACCGTCAAAGTCGGGAGAAGGTGTCCAAGGAGTAGGAACAGTAAAGTGTAGGACGTTTTGGTTCGATCGTACGCACAGTTCATGGTCTTCGGATCGTAGCGAAAGTTGCCCCAACCAAACCACAGGGGGAGGACGAAGCCGACCCCGTAGATCCACATCCCCACCACGATCACCACAGCTCCTTTCTTCGTGAAGATGTCGTCGTGCGTTTGTCGTTTGCAGATGAAGAGGTACCGGTTGACACTGATGACGGCGGTTGTGGCTAAAGAAATGACACAGCCGGCAACGCACAGACTGCCTGTGATGTCGCAGACCGTCGAGTTCGGGTCCGATAGTCGGTAGAAATCCGGCCAGGCGATCCCCAGGACATGTAGCGTGTCCACTACAGTGGTCACTAGCAGGTCCACCGCTGTCAGGTTGACCACATACACTGTAGCGGACGTCCGGATATCCTTACGTCGGTAAAGAACCCATAAAAGTACGAGGTTTGTGGCCGTACCGAATACTCCCAGACCTCCTACGAGCACCGCAAGACCCGTACGAACGTTTGAAGAGTACATACTCAAATCCATTTCCATACTTAATCGTTAACTTACGTATCAAACTGTTGGAACAATATGGAAAGCAAAGCTAAACGGAGCATCCGCACTTGGAATTACAACTTAAGACGGAAGGACTACCGTATAAATACGGTTAGCTGATTGGCAGTCATTGCGCACGGCCGTCGCTAATTATAATAAATTATTCATGAAACGTTACCTGAGACTTAAAATAACTTTCCTGGGGACTAATCAAGAAGGACGTGGCATGAGCTACATTACATGTGGAAATTGGTAGTTGTCGAAGTTTTCTCCCAGATACGTACACTGTGTAGTGTTAATGACTAGTGGATATTCCCTAGTAAGGTTACACTTTTCTTGGCACGAATTCTTCACATAAAACCAGCCTTGCATCAAATCTTGTCTGGTGCCAATTACAAGGGAGGGATTTGCAGATTACTACCACATCCTCCATCTCAACATCAACAGGTTTAAGATATGCGTTTAAGCGGTTTGACGTCCCCGCTAATCGGATTGGTCCATGGGATAACATATCTATAATTCATACTCACGTACACGCTTACGATTACCTGTTCTTGGAAGATGATGTTTTTCGTCGTCATATCACGAGATAGAACACGTGAATGCTAAAAACGTCAGATGTTAACGTTATACGTGTATGCTAGGTCATCGACATCTAGAAACGTGAAGACAGCATTCTTTTGATGAATACAATATATTACCGAATCAGGGTTCGACATACTGTATGTCTGCAGTATGTGATCCATGATATACCAAGCATATATCACTTTAGTTTGACAAATTGCAAGTTGCGTATTGTATTTTCTATTGCAAACTGCATCACTTTACTACAAATCGCATATGTGTATTTGGAGACTTTGTGATTGTCCTCCATAGTTTTCCAAAGATCCGGTTCCGAATACATACTTCAAGTAAATCAGAATTATTTTGTCACCAAAGCTAAAGGGGGTTAACCGGAACAGCAGACATAAAGGTGGCTTTTCAAGCAATCTGACCCCTCCCCGACATTTTACATACTTTGGCAAACAAGATCATATCATATCAGGTTGCTTGACCGGACGAAGTCAACTCTCCGAACCTTCCACGCGTCTTTAAAAATGTTCATTAAGTCCTGTGCCTGTATCTTGACATCCCAGGCAAGTAAAATGACTTAGTATAAAGCTGGTAGCAGGATTTGTGGTAAAGCTCAAGCAGGACAAGCTGCAATCGTATTATACATTTACATCATCCAGCCTTCAATGAAAGTGTGTCCTCTGGACAAGTATTTGCTAGGTCCCTTGCAAAGGATGCAAAACATCCACAACAGAAAATTCTATTGTCAAAACCCTGATATCGGGGGAAGGGTGCCACTCTTATTTTCAGATTGGACTTTCCGGCTACAGGCAACACTATATTAGTATGGTAAATATTTAATAGTATTTGCATAGATTTGTTCAGGATCCATTGGGTCTGAATGAATTGGTAACATTCTAGTTAATTCAATTATGAGCATGGAATAGGCAAATTATATGCAAATGTGTGCAGCTGGTATGCACATTGAGATTTTCAAAATCAATGTTTATCAAACTTTTAACAAGGGACTGACTTCTAGTTGTACAACAGTGATACACACAAGATGCAAGGCAACACAACAGTTGTACGGTGTTGTTACTTTACTTTTACAACAAAACCATCTATATTCTTCCTCCTTCTCCTCACTTCAACTCCTTGACAGCCAGACCTGCAGCAAGAACACAACAAAAGATGTGATTAGAGAAACAGGCAAAAACTTTAAAAACAAAAAAAGAAGAGTGAAAAACATGCATGAAAAATAAGGTGCTAGGTAATGCTGTAATTCTTATGTTCATCTATGTTCTTTAGGTAACATGATGATTTTGTAGAACTTAAAAATCTATCGTCCAACCCATTTGACCCATTAATGCTATGAAATTTGCATACGGTAACATGATATAAGTGGGTCATTATTCTTGAAAAAGGACGAAGGATCGGTTGAAAATCTGATGACAGGACACTATCCAGTATTAGAAATTAAGTTTGAAGTCAGTAACTTAATTCATCAACCATGCCCCTGTTGCCTAACCCAGTACGGCTACCATAGCAGGCTGAAGGCTAACGGTGAGTAACCAGCTACAATTTGCCCCATTTATCATCCCCCCTCTAAAATTCTTGATGGTTTGTTCCTGGTGTGTTCTACAGACCTGGTGGAAGGGACTGCTTGAGCTTGTCAGCCTTCTCCTTGTCGGTGATAACCAGGGTGTACAGGTACCGGCTGCAACGCACCTTGAACTTCACATTGTCCTTGTTCTTCTTGATCTTCACGGCTGTAGAAGCAAATATTGAACAGGTTGAGCTCTACAATTTATTTATTTATTTGTTTATTAGACTACTTGTTTGATAAGATAAACAAAAGGTGCTCAGACACAGCCAAGAGATAGATGGCTTCATTAGAAAATCAGGAAACCACTTTTGTTCTCCATCATTGCACCAGTCATCAGGACATGGTTTGGTAATGAGTGTATTGATTGTTTGATTAAGGATGCATTTCAAGCATCATGTAATGGTTGATAGAGACAGAGAGAGAGAGGCCCATCAAATCCACAGACAGACACAACCTCTCATTCACGCGCATCCACACACACTAACACACACATGCAACACAAACACACAAGTCATTTTATGAGTTTTGAATACAAGATGCACTTTCTTTGATATAGCTTCTATGCAATATTTTAAGTTTGTAGCAAGCTTTCCTCCTATTGATAAAGCAGAAACTCTTAATTACAGTTAGCTCACACTAAGATGTTTCCATACTCACACTTGGCATCTTTTCTCCTGGCCGTGAGGAGAAAGTCCTTGATCTCATGGATTTGCTTAGGCTGTGAGAAACAATAGAAACATTAACATCTGCATTTCCATGATTTCCTACAAGACTTTGGCCTTCATTGACCACATGTATATCATACTACATGGCATGTGCATTATCTGGGTGACATTTCAAACGTTATATAAAACTATTAAAAGTGTGTCCCCACCACCAGCCCACCCAGTACAGTTAAGCAGAAGGGAAGACCAGAAAAGGGCCCTTCCGAGCTGTACTGGGGTTTGAGGCTAACAGTGGAGGTATACTGCTCTCACACACTCATGACTCAAGCACTCCCGACGGTACAACGTGGCAGCGTTGCTGGACCGACTCGGCCCCAGGAGTGGATCTAAGGAAGTGTGTACATGACGGTAGAAGTGCCCTCTGGCTTTATTTAAAGCACCAGCTTTGCAGGCATATGACTGAGGCTATAGTTACATGTATTACATACCTTCATTGAATGACATGTTACACATATCTAACTCGAAGCGTTACTTTAAATCAAAACCAAACACATAGAAACCCCTGTCATATCTAAACCACATCAACGTCTTCTCTACACGTTAATTATTATTCTAGGAATTAAAACATAGGACATGGCAAAAGGGAAAGAACTTTTTACTAGTAAAAATTATACTACATTGTATATAATTTTCTGTTCCAGACTCACCATGTTTTCTGAGGAACCAGTCTTCAAAAGGAAGACGAAATATAGCTGGCAACCTGGAGGGAAAACAGAAAGATTTTCTGTATGGAAATTGTAGTTCTGGCTAGTGCAAAAACGATGTAAAAAATTGTATGAGTGCATAAGTTTGCGATATATAATTTATGATACGCCCCCCTCCCACTTTTGGAGTCAAATCGTCCCCCTCTATCGCGTACTACAAGAAGTAACGCACAGTTAAGTTTAAAGCAAACGTATACTATAAAGTAACACTATCTATTCATGGCTGTTTTGGGAATAAAATGTTAGCAAACACCTGAGGTGGTGAGGTAGTTTGAGAAGCTGCATCGAAATCTGCAAATCGTACAAAACCATACCCATCACAAGTCTACATGCTGAAATCTATCGCCGAATCGTGCTGTTCTGGGAAAAGTACAAGCGAACTATGAGCAACAAAGGGAAGGAAAGAGCCTTATATTCGTTTCTAATCCTTAAAACAACCCCATGATGTCTTCAAGAGGAAGGATTACATTTGATTGTAAAAGAGAGTATTTTACCTTGATCTCTTTTTCAAGATGGCTGCCTGGAAAGAGACCGAACCTCGTTTTCGTGTCGTATTTGCTGTGCAGAGGCGACACCTATCAATATTGCGGTGTATTACAGCACAAATGTCAGTCAGATTCACGATAAGCGGGTCAAAAACCGGTCGATATTTTTGTTCGCTATACGCGATGATCGGAAGTTTGATTCAAGTAATACGTGACATATGACATTCTTGATTTAGTTTCTGATGTTTTGTTTTACACATTCTGACCAAGGCCCAGTACCGAATACTATTAAACGTTGCACCCCGTTAAGTGTCTCATAACGTTATGCTATCTACACAAGTGTATGTGAGGGGCCCTCACCTAAGCCCACTTTATATAGCTATACGTGTATCTGTGACAACCGTTGTGATGACAACGCTGCTTGAAGTGTAGTGGCCACAGAACAGTCAAAACAATGCACATTGTTATCGATCCTGCACTAGCACTGGCACAGTATCCTCATGCCACCCACTGACTGAAAAAGTTTTACTGTCGTCAACGATTTTCTTCTGTTTGTGTACACGTCTCTCAAGTATGTTCCTGATGCCGTATTGGACATGATTTATGATGATATACTCACAAAGGGCGCACAAATTAACCTTTTCGAGTTTATTACATCCGTCAACATAAATAATTACATTGTAAATACGTACGTAGTCTGTGATAGTAGGTTGAGGGGAGGGAGGGGGGCTATGTGAAATAGAGTCTATTTTCCAGCTTTGCGCTACAGATACAGTCAAACCTACTAGTATACAGGGGACCACCTCTAGACAAAGACCACCTGGCCAATGTGACCGCTTTCTGGTCCCTTTATAGATATTTTTTCTATTGAAACAAGTATTAATTAAGAATCTTGTCTATATTGACGATCGACCTGTCCACATAAACCAGATTTTATCGGCCCCTGAGTTGAGTGGTCTTCTTGGGCAGGTTTGACTGTGCATATAACCTGTGTAGCCTAGACATCAAATCCCTTGACCGGCGAAGAGTCATATGCCACCTACACCATTATACTAGCATTTTGGAATTTTACGGGGCCCAGAGAAATTCAGAAAGATCGGCTGCGCTTTATTTAGAAAAAATAGCCCAGACATTACTTTAAAGCTAAGCTAGGGACTTGAATTGTTGGTCGATAAAATACCCCTATGCCAATCCCATGGGATGGTACAAGGCTATATTACAGCCATGACTGTCTGTATCCTTGTGAACTTTACCAACAGAAGGAACCGTTACGTTTGATCGTTTTTGTGAGGACTCGAGCATCGGGCCTGTCTGAAAACAGAGTTCCCTGTCCTCCCAACGTTCCGCCAGCTAGAAAGGCAAGTCCAAGGGGTAACTCACAAAGTAACAAAGAATGTCGGAGTGTTTGCGATCCGACGGCTGCGCGAGCCAACCTTTTCAGTATCAGTCGGGTGTTACGAAGAAAAAAACTGAGGTGTCCCGTTTCTACAGGCATGCACGAGGGTTTACTTCGTTCTACCTGAGTTTCCCCTTTTCGGGAGGTTTTCATGTAATCGAGAAGTTCAGGGACGACGCGATACTCGTGTATGAAATCCAATCCCTCTCGAGTCCGTAAAAAATACTCTGACAATATTTTGACGACCGCTGCTGAAAGAAGAGGTGCTCAACATACAACATGACTAAACAAAGGCCCTGGAACAATTACGCGCGCCTTGACGACTAAATCTACGAGGGTTTCTCTCCAAAATTTGGAAAACCTCGGAGTTTTTTTGTCAGCAGAAGGGTGTTGAAGAGTTAAGAGTGGGTTTGACAACCCACGGACGTTGTTACGGCGACCACAGGGCTTCAATACCTCGGGTTGTCACCGGTCATTGATAGTGTCAATAGCATGCCTTCCGTAAGAGAGTTTTCTCATTGACATGTCGCCACAAAGCCGCTACAGTTTTTACACCACACAACCCACATTCAGCGCCCGTCAACCACGACTGCTCTATTCAAACACCAACACAATCGGCTAGGATTGCTCACATCTCTATATATAGACGACGTCATATAGCCAGTGTTTAATCATTAACACGAACGTCTGTGGTGGGGAGAAATCCGCTTGAGTGTACTGAGCCGTGGTCAGATGGTCGGAGAGTAGCAACCGAGCAAACAGAACACTTGTACCGAGCGGTGAGCACTTGAATATGGATTACCGTTAGGACATCTGGGCCAAAACAGTGGAAGGAAAGTACTGTAGGCATGGCAACACTGTCTTGAAGTAGTCTTGGGACTTGAGAGTGGCTGTGTGCGCCCACAAGCGGCGGGAGAAAGACGTGAAAAGTGTTCCCAGCCATATTTCACTGGGCCTGACAGTGTGCGTGTGTGTGCGGCGATCTCTTCGAGTGCGTTCGTGACGTTTCGGGGATACTATCGTCATTGCCCGTCCATAAAATAATTGTGGCATATCGGGACATCAATCAACCTAGGTTTGTACAACAAGGAAGTATACAACCGTTTCTTGTCTTGTGAGATGGAAAGAAGGAATCTTGGTAACAGAAACACTGCTGTAGGTACACAGTTGGGATTCAAAACTCAAGAACAATCGCTGTTTCTTGCTGAAGCTACAGTCTCGGCGTTGTTAACGTTTTCAACCAACTAAGGACGTTCTTTTATAACCTGATCGGGGCGACTCGGGAAGAATGGCGGCGGGGAAAGTTGCCGGGCCCGAACTTGACATCCACCGCCTGTACATGGCACAGAAGAACAAGATGGAGTTCTGTGTGACAGCCAGACAGAAGGCTACAGACTCAAGCATGCCAACGGGAGGAGGCACAACTGTTTGGAACCAACACATTCTACGAAATGTACCGACAAAACCCGCCCTTCAACAGGGAATCAATCGACTCAACTCGTCTGCCTTCGGCCGCCTTCGGCCGAGTCCGTTGGGGGGTGCGAGAGCTCGGCCCCTCGGCACGTCTCGCAGCATGTCAGCCATGTCTCGAGGGAAAAGATTCCACCAACTCCAAGACTTTCTCCTCGGGGAAGATTTCTTTCAAGACGACGACGAGTTGGCAATGACTTGTATGAAACTTCACGAAGTTGTAGTGGTCGGAACTGCGTCTAAAATGAGCCCTAGGGAGGCAAAACCTGAGGAAAAGTTGCAACCAAACGTCGTGTCGACTACGTCTGTTTATCCCGTACAGTTACCGGCTATAGAACGACAGAAATCCCTGATCGAGCCTGCGGTGCAAGAGGAGGTTGTAGTCAAACGTACTACAAGCAAGACTGCTAAACACCTCAGCAATAAACTTGCGCGCAGGCAAGCGCGAAAAACGTCCTCCTCTAGGGCATGGGAGCAACCGAGACCAAAGTCGTGCAGCGAGACAGAGTCCTCCAATTCCGATTTAGACTTCGATTCAAACACAACACCGGAATGCCAACCACAGAAGATTGAAAGAACCACCGACTCCCGACCAAAAAGCGTCGCAGGACTAAAACCGGTGGCTAGAGGAGTGTCCTTTCCTGACCAGCAATGTGTAGACGTCGACGCTTCCGCGGAAGTTTTGACCACTACCAAGTCACTCTACACACGTACAAATCGCGCGACACCGCCAGTGTTAAAACTTAGCCCGTTGACATATTTCGAAGTGGACAGAAACAATCTGTGCATAACTGATACCATCAGTACCCCACAGGGGGCCACACCACGACAACCGGCGTTCCCTAACCGTACACGGAGGGCGTCGGAACCGGTCATCTCGATAGCAGCACCGCCGGAGCCGCGGGCTGACTCCCCGAGAAAGTCCATTATCAGGTCCAGGAGTACCGACGCGTCGAGCGACAGTTCTTCGGAGAGCGACGGGGGTAGGCCCGAGACTAAGAGGTGCGCCAGGACGGTTAGGTTCATGGGGATGGAAGTAAAGATATATGCACCAGACGCCCCCGTTATTGAAATCAGTCATAAGGGGTAGACAGAACTCTGCTTGGTCTTACTTGTAAGTACTTGAAAATACGTACACAACAAACCTTGCCGCGTTACCATACAACCGTTTACCGCTTGTGTGCGTCTACTGTATCGAGCAGCAAAGCAACAGTACTTGTTGATAACTAGATATCAATTGTTTGGCAAATGCTCACCAGCTTTATTTAATAGTTTGAGTGTTTTAGAGAAGAAATTTGATAGTATTATAGATGCCACCGACAAAGTCAACTATGTATCATGGAACGACTGCGTTTTGTGCAAGTAAATTATTAAAGGTCTGTAATGTTTAATCTATGTACAATTATTTGCCCTTAATTCGGGAAAAAATTGTCCCATGGACATTGTTGCAATCTAAAATATACACTGACATGACATTGAGAATGTCTAAAATCGCATAATTGAATATGCAATGAGTATCTATATGTTGTATTACGTGGTAGACAAGACTAGTGTTTTCATTTGAGGAGGATTGTGTACATGTAATACCAACTGTTAAAATACGTGAAAATCGTTTGATGTGTATTGTAGTCAAATTCCTAACAACACTAGTGTTCAAAAATAGCGTCAATTGCCCAAACCCTTGCTTGGTCAATCAGTTTGGAGTCTCCATCGAGTTTCTGGGGGTTCAAAAAATATTTGTTCTCTCTTAAAAGGGACGGATGTTGTCAAACAAATTAAAACCGTGTACATCGACTGAACAAAACTTGTCTGTTTGCGAGTTTTCCTTTGCCAGTCACCGTTAGTTTGAGGAACGGAGTCTTAGCAAACACTACCTGATCTAATTTGAGGCGCTAAGCAATCTTAAAAGGACCAGTTGTCAAATCGGTCTATTGTTAGAGAATGATAGGGAGCGAAGGATGAATGCAGATGGCTTAACATTCTTTTGTTGTTAACATCGTGATCATCAATACCTCGTCTTGTTGTTGACTCGTTGTTGTTTACCGTTTTTGTGTAAAAGTAGTCCTTTTAGTTTGAAGTCGTTTGGTTAATCGATAGAAGTCTCAATGTGCGGTATAGACAAGATCTAGACATGGTACAACTGACAGGGATCTAATAGACCCATCCCATAGCCCAATCCACCTCCGTCAAAATGCAAAATGAAACATATCAATGAAACTATTTGACGGGCATGTCGCCACTCTCTCCTTGCCATTGGTGAAACCCTTAATTGTCACTCTCTCATTGGTTGGACTGCTAATTATGATGGACAGTCAGGATAATGTCGTCTGAAGAGAAAGAGACGTGAGATTGACAACGGACGATACCGGTTGCTGGGTATGACGTCAGTTTGACAAGATTGTCTCTTGTTGTTTCAACAAAGCGCCTCAGCCTTTCAGAGATAGACGACAGCTACGATTAGTCAACGTTGAAAAACAAATTAGGCCTTGCAGACTAAATGTAACCTATACAAAGAAGCTATATTCAGGGTGTTTTTGTAGCAAGCAGTTCCAAATTGTATGTTTTCTTCATACCATTGCAGAGAAGAAATCTGTACTACCACTTGTGGCTCGACATGTACACGCCTGTTTCTAACAGTGTTAATGTTTGTCTTACATGTACATATACAAAGACCGTTGTAAAAGATTCGTTTTGACCAGACATTTCAAGGGTTAGTCACTAAAGAAACACAAGAGTAGGGAATGCAACGTGTCAGGTCCACAACGATGTTATAACCTCAAAACGCACGCGCCAAAGAAGAAAGATAACATTATAGCAACGACTTGGATCATTGAGACTACCTTGTGAAGACACACAACTACAGACTGCCATTTTTGGCAACTAGTTAAGGTATATCTGAAATGGGCTAAGTGACTTTTGTTGAAGTGAGGCTTGTCCTCGTTCAAAACAAACTTGGTGTCGACGCCCTACCTTTTTGCGTCCTGAAAGCCTTATCCAAAAGAAAACATCCGCACGAACGTGAAAATAGCAACGTTTGATATCTTTTCCCCCACTTGTGCGTCACACTTACTGCATTACTGACGCTGAAACGGGAAGATATGTGACGGATACAAAGAAAAACATGCGGGCCCATAAAAAACTTGAAAGTCGGAACAAAGGCCAATGGGTGGAGGCGGTTACTGAACAAACACGGCATGACATTTCACTTTCTCCATAACGGGACGAATCATGAAGCCAAGGACTACGCCTCACACACGTTAGCACAGTCCAGAACACTGGACGAGCTTTGTTTTTATCATCTACTATCTAGAAACTAATATATATGATTAGGAGACACCGAGTGAGAGAGACAGAGGGAGAGAGAGAGAGAGGGAAACAAATATAGCAGATAGACAGAGAGAGAGAGAGACAGACAGACAGACAGACAGAAAGACAGACAGAGAAACTGATTAAGTGATTGATACAAATTTGATAACCGTGTGCTTTTTTCTCGAGTCACTGAATACACCCGCGGGTGGGTATACATAGTACCGGTATTTCAGTCTCATAACTAAATATCAATGGAGCTTGGATTTTGTATACATCAAAAGTATGAAGGAATGTTGTTAAAGGATTCTGTTGTTCCTGAGTCTCTACAGCCCTTAAACAAGTAATCGATTTGGAATAGCCAAGTAAGAAAAGGTCAACGTTCTAGTGATCTCTAAAGGTCGAGATCCAAAACCGTTTACGAAATCTTGTTGGGAGAGACCTGCTCGCCACCTTACAACCGCTTTCACACCGGCGCGATGTTGCAAGCCTGGCGTTACTCTATCGATATTTCCACGGCAGATGCTCTGCTGAACTTCACTCCCTTGTACCCCCACTCCGAACATTCTCTGCAAGAACACACTTTGCCACCTCAACAGCAGAAAATCACCCTTTCTTCCTCAATACTCCATCACTCAAGAGAAAATTCCATGCCGACAGTTTCTTCCCCAGAACCACTTTATTGTGGAACAAGCTTCCCCGTGAATGTTTCCCCACTAGGTACGACCTCCAACGGTTTAAATCTAGGGTAAACAAGCATCTGACCATGCAGTATTCACTGTAACCCAAAACATGCAAGTGGCTCTCACGAGCCTTGTTTTATATAAATAAGTAAATAAAAATAAAAAAAGGTCGGCGTTTTCTTTACAACTGAATATAACAGGTACCCAGACTGAAGTAGACACACGCGCTCCTTTTGTTTGCCTTCTTTCTAGCTATGTTCCTTGATCAACAACACGCAGACTCTTGTTTCTCTTTCCTTGACCCTCTTGTATGTGATGCTTGGGTGAAAAAATCTCCGGCTTTTTTTCTGTGTGTGTCTCAGTGAAACCGAGCCAGACCGACAATTGTAGCCGCTAAAGCCTTCCGGTTAAGCACCTTAAAGGAAGAACCTTTTCACCTCCTTGAGAAAGTACTAATGAGCCGCTGGGCAAACAACACTTGTAACGGTCTCTGCAGCCCTTTGGGATGTTTCCGAGTGTGACGGCAGAACAGCGACCCTGGGTGTTAAGAGTAGAGCAGGGTTAGCCTTGATATCAGCCACTCTGGAGGTCAGCCGTTAGAAATCAAGGCTGCACGCAAAGAGGAAAAATAACAGTAGCTCATTACCAACTGAAGTCTGCTACAGAGGCTAAGTACAGCTACCGTACGCGTCCTTTTAAATAGTCCTGCTAACACTGTATAAAATCATACATTAAAGCATGCGGAAAGGCCCCGTCTCTTCACTCGTGTGTACCTTTACGTATTCTTTTTAGGTGTGCGTAATGATATAATTTCATGCAGTGTAATGTCTTCCCATAAAACCACAAAGAGGAAAACTCTATAAGTCTTTAAGTTTTCGAATCGTGAGTGTTAACATACCCGATTCTATACTGGACGATCACAGTTTAACTGTACCGTTGATTAATTGTATTATGTATATTGTATATTTTAAGTCGATAGTCTCAACTTATAACATTCTTAAGGTTCGTAAGTTGTAAGAAGTCTCCAATTCAACCGTAAGGCTGCCAACACTTTCAACCTGTATATGTATTATGTGAATGTATGAATAAACCAGTCTACTACTAACTAACCAACTTCATCGGAAGTCACGAACCCTAAGGTACATCAAGGACCCTTCCACTCAATGGTTTGTCGGAAGCAATCTGGACTAAAACAATCTTAAGAGGTCTTGAGAGGACGTGAAGAAAAGGGGTGCGATGACTGGAATGTAAACAAACTCTGGCTTCCTTTAAGAGACTCTTAAATAAGAGAAATCCGAAATGACCGAAACGAACGGACACGACCCATATACCAGCTCTCACTCCTGTGTACGTATTTTGTACCATGTATGTATGAAAAATATGTGTATAGTTTTATTAAGACTTTAAATTGCGCAAACTGTATCTTTGTTATAATTTGTCTGACCCTTCCCTCTTCCCTCATGACCTCAATGAAAAGCGGCCTGCAGGTCGATTTGAGCATCTCATGAAGAAAGAATGGTTCACACCACGGGGCATTTTTCCCGCCTTTTCTAAACTATTTTAAGAGAGGGTGTAGTCGGTAACAACTAAGAAGATATCTTGCTAACTGCTAAGATGTAAGAATAATTCAAAACATACAACGGACAAGAATATCCCATTACCACTTTTATTTGCATTTTCTCCCGCTTATTTGAAGAATGTTCAGTCATTTTACCTAAGGCTGGCTGGTTGGAGTCGAACGTTTTCCGTCATGATTTCCTTATCAGGTGTTTCCAGGTTTAAACAACATCTCTTTGGTCAAGATCAGTAAATTCTCTTTCTTCTACATGCAGAATTGGTGTCTTTCTATGCATGACGTTCGGTTTATAATAACTACATGTGTCTACACATATCTGCAGTGGCACCAAATAGCTAGACATGAAAAAAGTAAGCAAAAACAGCTGCCGATAGCAGTAATAATGTTGTCATAATCTCTCACTGTATGTATAACATACATGCATGGCATATTGGCAAATTGCACATCTATGCAATTCTATTGCATCAAATATCTAATACATTAACCTTAATTCTATCATTCTATAAGAAAACCTGAACTGTATTTTATTGCATGTAGTTGCCAAGAGCTAATTGCACGTAGCAAAGTAACAAATGGCTATGTTGAGGAAATGTTTTCTAGTATGTGTTTGTCTATTGTTTAGCATCACTGTTGGAAGCAATGGAATTTTAAGGTAGCCACCATATAGTATGACTTGATAAGATTCAGCAACCAGCATTAAATTGTATATAAAATTAGCATTAATAAGGTCCTACCTTGGCTTGCGGACTGATATCAAACTATATTTTGTAACATTCAAGTTACATAAAGCTGCTTTACTAGTCAAACTGTTGTATGCATATATCTAGCAATAAAGCAAAAAGACTACATAAACACTACGTAAAGACAATCGACGGAATGGACGTCACGTGATTACCATCCGTCAATCATGTCTTCGAACTCCTTCAGCACTTCCTCCACTTCCTCCAGTTTGTCAGGCTCAGGAAGGTTCCGGATTTCCTCCAGGCCGTCAGGCTCCGGAAGGTTCCGGATTTCTTCCAGCCCGTCAGGCTCCGGAAGGTTCCGGATTTCCTCCAGCCCGTCAGGCTCGAGAAGGTTCCGGATTTCCTCCAGCCCGTCAGGCTCCGGAAGGTCCTGGATTTCCTCCAGCCCGTCAGGCTCCGGAAGGTTCCGGATTTCCTCTAGCCCGTCAGGCTCCGGAAGGTCCCAGGCTTCCTCTAGCCCGTCAGGCTCCGGAAGGTTCCGGATTTCCTCCAGCCCGTCAGGCTCGAGAAGGTTGCGGATTGCCTCCAGCCCGTCATGCTCGAGAAGGTTCCGGATTTCCTCCAGCCCGTCAGGCTCGGGAAGATCCTGGAGTTCTTCCAGTCCGTCAGGCTCCGGAAGGTCCTGGATTTCCTCCAGACCGTCAGGCTCCGGAAAGTCCTGGATTTCCTCCAGCCCGTCAGGCTCCGGAAGGTTCCGGATTTCCTCTAGCCCGTCAGGCTCCGGAAGGTCCCAGGCTTCCTCTAGCCCGTCAGGCTCCGGAAGGTCCCAGGCTTCCTCTAGCCCGTCAGGCTCCGGAAGGTCCCAGGCTTCCTCTAGCCCGTCAGGCACCGGATGGTCCCAGGCTTCCTCTAGCCCGTCAGGCTCCGGAAGGTCCCAGGCTTCCTCTAGCCCGTCAGGCTCCGGACGATCCCAGGCTTCCTCTAGCCCGTCAGGCTCCGGAAGGTCCTGGATGTTGGAGGGGTCCCGGATGTCGGACAGGTCCCGGATGTGCTGCAGTTGTTGGTCGATCTCGTTGAGGACGAGTGACACCGCCTGGGTGGATTCTTCACCCTCTTCGATAGCATCGGTCGCCAGCTCGGACATGGAATCCAACATCTATAACGACGAGGAATCGATAGTTATATTCAGCGTTAGCTTTCAGATGTACAATGTCAATCTATCTGATATATGACGATAAGTACTCTACCAGTGATAGTGAAATACATGTAATTCGATATTGTGTACGTGTGTAATTACATAAAATTTGGTTTGCATTAATGTAAAATAGAGATGTCACGACTATACTTCAAATGCCAGTTGTTAGCAAATACAAGTCAATTTACATATACATAACAGACACCGATATTCGACATACTGAGTATATGAGAGGACGACAAAATGGCCAACCTTGCCACAGACATCCTCATTAATTTAGACTTTTCCTATGTTGATGTTATCAAGAAAACCAACCTCTCTTAGATGCATCGCAGCGTCCTCTCCAGTTTCCGTCTGTAGGGTGCCCAGGCCCAGGTTCTTCCGTCCTTCCAGTTCGTCCATCAGCTCCACCGCAGTCCGCTTCAGGTACTGCAGGCCGTCCTCCACTTCGGCTCCCATGTTACGTTTGCCCTTGTCACCTGTAGTACAAAACACAAACTTGCATGTTGGATATACGTATATCAGGTTGGTAAATGGTTGGTAAATGATTAAAAAGTAAAGTATAGATATCAGTTGCATGCAGCCGAAAATTTGAAACATTATGATGTATGAGTAGCCAAAAGGGATTGATTAAGCAGTTGTCCACATTTGATATTGATTATGAGGCCGTAATGTCATTGGCCAGTCTTGCTCGGCTGTTTATTCGGTGGTTCTGTATCTGTATCTGTATCTGTATAGTCGGTATAATCGCCCCTCGGCGTAACACACCAGCTTCGCAGGCACGCGGCGCGGCAGCAGCTAGCTATATTACACCAAACGACCTGTTACACTCAGCCTTTGCACATCTAAAAAAACGTCGTGATGATGCCCCAACTGTACTTGGTTATAGGAAACGAGCAGGCCTATCACCATATACACCTCGAGGCCGGGCATTGATCCTTTTCCAGTTTTACAGGGACTGCAAGAAATAAGTACACCAACACCAAAGAATCCAGAAGTTTCAAGCTGGCTAGCTGGTATCATGTCATCTCTATCTTACAACCTCCCTACGAATTCCTACAAGCCAACCACGAACACCCCTTGCACAGAAGCCTGGTTTACGCTTCTAGCTGTAGATATCAATCTTTAAGTACTACCGTTACAGACGACTTCTAGCACTTTGTCTCTGATCCGGTCCAAGTCGTCGAAATCATTAGCAGTAGCCACGTAGTCGTTATTCGACGCGATGAGCTAAAACATATGAAAATTCTGGCTTATGTTGTTTCTGTTTAAAGCACATAAACAACAAACAATACATGGCGTTGAACAAATATAGAGAAAAAATCTTTTCTCACCTTAAGCTCGCTCATTTTGTACTTGGCCACGCCCACAGTGAACACGTGCGCGCCCTTGTTTTTGACGTACTGCGCAGGCTCTCTCACTTGATCGGTGGCCTTCCCGTCTGTCACTAAGATGATGATCTTCAAGAAAATATTTGTCAGCAAAACGTCATAAGTCGTTTATTATGGGTACAGAACAATCATTGGTAAATAAAAAATGTATCTTTGCCATATCTTTCTATTTTAATTGGTAAATAAAAAGTTGTATCTTTGCCATATCTTTCTATTTTAGTCGCGGTTATTATCGTCGTCTTGATTCGTTATGTTTTTTTGTGGTTGGTTTAGCATCTGTGTGTTTAGTTTCCTTACGGAGAACTTGTAATATGTGAAACTTGGTAAGAAATAGAACAATAGATTGTAGTACTGTAAAAAAAATGGCTCCGCCCCTGGGGCGACGCCAATAATAGATAAAACTCTTATTTACTGTAATGAAAGCATTGTAACCTTTTCAGCATCATCCCTGGCACCATTGGCCTTAGTGAACTCATTGTAGACCGCCTTTAGAGACTGTCCAGTCTTGGTCCACAATTTATTCATGTACTCAATCTTCCTGATGGCATCCAGCAAGGCCTGTGTGGAGATTTAAAAAATACCATTGTATCATCATAACCATATTATCACCACATGTCTCGAGCTCACTATCTAATATTTCGTTATCTATCCATTGCGACAGCGTTATCATCAGCATCACCATCATCTCCATCAACATCTTCAACATCACCATCAACTGCATCGCCAACAGCATTAACATCAACAATATAAC
The DNA here is from genome assembly GCA_013266295.2 of Branchiostoma floridae x Branchiostoma japonicum. NCBI lineage: Eukaryota > Metazoa > Chordata > Leptocardii > Amphioxiformes > Branchiostomatidae > Branchiostoma > Branchiostoma floridae x Branchiostoma japonicum. The sequence goes on from CM023830.1 coordinate 5,630,921, forward strand.
GCCATTAATATCATTAAATCGTTAACATCAACATCAACGCCATCAACATCAGCTCCATCGACATCATCATCATCATTACCAAAGTATCATCATCAACATCAAACCATGACCACATTGCCAACATATCGTCATCGAATTCTGGACGCACACCAATATCTCCATGCAATGAACTGTCTTGTTATGTCAGTATTCAAACCTGCATACGACATTCTACTAAGTGACGTCAAAACATACGCACCCCTCTGTTATTGTACTGGTTCATTTTGAACTCCGTCTGCATATCCGCAGCGAACTGGTAGACCCCGATCCTAGCCTTGCTGGGTCCTATCTCGAACCCTGCCGCCAGCTTGAGGATGAACTGCCGTACTGAAGGGAAGTTTCGCTCCTTCACACTCTTGGATCCATCCACTAGGACATGGATGTCCGCCTTTGAGTGACAGGTGGGCTCTGAAATTAAGATTTCACCATCAGAAAATAATATTACGAGCGTATTTATAAAGTAGTACAGGTGCTGAGAATTAGATAATAGTACATCTCATTGCGAACATATTAGTTACTAGTACTTCTACGTACGGAAGTATTGTTTTGGGTGGCTGAGCTATGGATTTCTGTGTCGGTTTGTCCGAACAGAGTACGTTGACAGCAGTGGATGGAAGGACATTGACAGGCAGAATGACGAAATGGCCAAAGGTCAGACACAGGCAATGGGGTAAACCTGCAGGTCACGAAAATCCAAAATACTTCCTAGAAGTATGAAATCTTCGTTTTATTGTTCAGTTAGAAAGAGACCAATGACAGTTTTGTGAGAGATGACATGCACATTTCAAATAACAGGTTTTTAATCTGGAATATCGGATAGATGATTTGTACCAGGGACGTCCTCAGGGCCAGAGCTCCATGTGATTCCCACACGGAGGTAGATGTGATGACTCAGTCCACATCCCCACACGCGATTGGACGACGAACTGACGTAGATCTGAGTAAGGCTTCCTCCAACCAATCGCCAGGCTGTTCCCTGTGGCGTCTGGGTCGTTATTCCTGAGTGCACAGGAAAATAACAAAACACGTCAAACATTTTGTATGGTGTATCTATCTGCTGTTGCAAAATGTGTACTACACGAAATCAACATTCTCTAAACTTCACTTTCTGCTGCAGAAACGTGTTTATTAGGTCGATTTACAGTTACACATTATAGTCAAAGAAAAATTACAGAATTTGCACAGTTGAAGATATGAGAAAGTTCTTACCGATCCTGATGAAGACCTGTCCAATAGCGCTCACTCCCCACACCACGTTGTATCCAACGCTGATGCTGACCAGGGAACCCGTGACTTGGACCCAGCCTGTTCCTGCCGAACCCTCACCTCCGTACGTACCGGTACGGTACCAGATCACACCGCTAGAGGTCACTCCCCACACGCCGCAGTACCCGATTGACACATACGACAGGCCGCCTCGTATGGCCGATCCGCCGGGTACCAGTTGCCAGCCCGTTCCTGTAAAAGGAAGTGCATTATTAGAATACATTCTACAATGCTATTGCTGATAAATTGTTGAAGGGATCAACAATCTCAATCTACCGACACCATTGGCCGCCATCTGGTGGGTGGATCCAAGATGGCGACAAGTCATTCGGGATGCACTTCTATAACGAATAGGTACCAGTCTTTAACCTTGTCCCTGCTACCTAACCCCGTAACCAATAGAGAATTGGTAGCAAAACGGATACATCAGTGAGCTTAAGGTTAACGTTAACCCACCAAAATGGCGGACATTACGTCATAGTCACGTGACACCCCTGTGTAGCTTTCCTACCAATGAGGTTGCTGCTAGTTATCCCTGTCCTTCTCCAGACGGTACCAGCCGTGCTGACGCCCCAAACAAAGTTGCTTGAGGAGCTGACGCATACCGACCTCAGGGGCTGCCCTGTGACCAGCCTCCACTGTGTGCCGTACGATACCTTCACTGTAATACCTGTAAAAATGAAGATGAAGAACTGCATTTTGTCTCGGTTTTACGTAATACCGGTATCTCGAGTTAAATAGACTTATATTAATCAGAGAGTTAGCCCTGAGAAGCTCCGGTTCAGGATGCCATTAAATCATAATGTATCATATTACCTGGATTTCTGTGCGGTCAAGATATGGAAAATATGATAATATAAGCATAAGATTTTTATCTCATTTAAACAGAAGCGTTTTATGCTTGATTCATGGGGTCCAAGAAACTCATATTCAACTATTAGACAAAATAGAATGGTGTTGACGTAAAGTACCGAGTAAAAGTATGTCTTACGCTTGAATCACGGGGTTAAAGATTACTTATATTCAACTACTAGGCAGAATAGAACAGCATTGGCGATATAACATACCGGTTCGCACATAGATTTTGCCTCTGGAGTTCACTCCCCACACGATGCCCTTGCCGGAACTGATCTGGGCGAGATTTCCGTCTATCTGTCTCCACTCCTGCCCAAAGTGGCCCTCCTTGCCGTATGTGCCCACACGGTAGAACACGACGCCTCTGGAGTTGACGCCCCACACTCCGCTCCAGCCGATGGTGACGAAGGAAAGGGTCCCAGGACAGCTGTCCCAACTCGACCCTAGAGAGGACAATAAACGACATTATCATATGGCCAGAAGACGTCGACCAATCAGAAGTCCCCATTTCATGTTTATATGATGCCATAACCTCCCTAGTGGTGAATAATGATCTCACAAGTATGCATATGGTTGACCTATTCACATGACCCTGGGTACGAGATCAGGCTCAGTCCGCCATCTTTGTGTTCGACGTTTCACTCGGCGATTTATTCTATGGTTATAGGAAATGACCAGGCCTTATGACACTATATACACTTTGGGGCGGGTCATTAACCCTTAATTATTCAATATACAAAAAGTATATTTATTTTTCCTTCGGGTACGGAAGTATTGTTCTGGGTGGCTGTGCTATAATGTTATAGTCTTTAATTATAGGCAACAGTAAATACAGCATGTAAAATAGAACTTACCTACTATTTCAGTAGATATAGCCCCGCCTTTGGAAGAAGAAAAGAAAATATTGATGTCATGTGAGTATTAGAAGCAACTATGCATCCAAGAAACTTCTTTCTTTCCATAAAAAAATTCAAAATACAAACAAAATTCCAAAAGTTGTTTGAAGTGACATGACAATAAGATAACTCACCTGGCTCAGCTTCACAGACGATCCTGTTGGTACACTTACAGATTTGGTTCCCAGATCTCCACACTTCATTTTTCTGGTAGCAAATGCACACAAAAATTAATCATAACACAATCCATTCTACTCTTGGTTTTGCTTCATTAATTATGCAAATTACATCATCATTTGCATACTGGTCATCTAATTATGTCAAGCATCACTTACCCTACCTATGCCCCAAATATCAGGATGATCCGTCGACCGGTTATTGAGTTATCCTACTTTAAACATTTTCATACAAATGCTCCTGCAGTTCCAGAGCAAGCCGCTAGGGGGCCCAAACTTATGTCACTTCTTCCCGAGCACAAGACCTATCTACCATCCAAAAATCATGACCCTAGCTTCTCCAGATCACCATATTTCAAAACCGGAAGTACCGCTGCAGTACCATAACGAGCCGCCAGGGGGCCCATATTCCTATCACTTCTAGGTCTCATCAAGACCTACCCACCTACCAAATATGAAGACAATCCATTAAAGCCTTCTCGAGTTATACTGTTGACAGACTCACGCACACACGCACGCCCATGAAAACATACCCTTCTTGACGAAGGCAAAAATCCATTCTACTCTGTCCAGAAGTCCGAAGCCTCGTTCGAAATTTTAGTGAGAGTACATTGTACTTCGATTAGTTGTTTGAAAAAATATAAACTTTGATGATCAACAAACCTGGTAGTAGTTTCCGTTGCTGGAACATCCACAGCTGCTTCGCGGGATGCAGGCAGATCCGCTGAGGACGTACCCCTGGTCACACACACACGACTCCACACACCGCCTGATACAGGGCCGCGGGTCCGGCTCCGTACACGTCAACGGACAGGCAGAGCCGCAAGGGTTGTAGTGGCTGTGAGCAGGGCACGGCATCGCTGTAAAACAGTAGAAACAGATCGAATACATGAGAGATTCAATGATGAAGACAACACTGGCAGGCTTGAATTCGGGTTAGTATTTTGTAATATCTCATTCTATTAACGTTACATTTAGTAATTTTTTCTTCAAACGCCCCAGATGTTTTTTGATTGACACCTTAGTTTTGACCCGTAGACAGCAGTGTCAATGTGTGGAGGAAGATGAGGAGAAAAAAAGCTTAATATTAATGACATGTCGACAACTTTAAACCATGGAGTTAAAAAAAAACATGTTTAAACACAATTGAAGGGTGTTTTGATACGTATTTACGACGCCTTTAAGCTGCTGAAAGTCAACCTGAAAACCGAACATAAGGATCTCACCACACCTACTGAAAGATCACAAAATTATCATCTTTACGTACACGTATAGAAGGTGTATAGATACGTAAATAAGGGGAGAAAACAACGTCAACTTTAAGCATGCTCAAATACCTTTTTCGTGTCGTGATTTATGCACATTTATCTTATTTCAGTGTCAACAGAAATGTACTTACGACACCGATTTGCAGTCCTCCACCTTCCAGGAGTTCCTCCCGCTGCTGTGCAGTCGTCGCTGTAGGCCTCCAGATTCGCACACAACATGTCTTCGTCCCCGCTGTAAGCCGCCATGTCGAACACACAGGACTCAAAATACGTCGATGGGTTAAGCACTGCGATGCAGGCCTGCAAAGTGCATTTGGGAATCTTAGAAATAACTGAATACATTTTTGGCGACACCTCAGGAGCGAAGCCAACGAAGTAGTATTACGACGTAGTAATGCTTTAAGCATTTACTGTATCTAGAAGCGTTTGTACCTGAATGGCTTAGGGTTAGGTTCAGGCACGGTTCTGGATAGTCTCCGCGTATCCAAGAACGTAGATTTGCATCATTTGATTGTACATGACCGTGCCTGTGCATGGTTCTGGATAAAACTGCATGGTTCTGGATACAACATGTTAACATTCCTTCCAACATCTGCCAAATTTTCCTTTAGCGACGACTTAAGATGATCCCATGCACGTACTTACCTTGAATGGCCCATTTGGTACCCGAAGAAGGCCACACTTATCTGGTCGTCCGTAAAGTCGCCTGTCTCCCGAGGTGATGTCCGTAGAGTCAAAGTTGTCTTGAGGTCTTGTATCGGGGCACCTGGAAGAAAAGATCTTTCAAAATGTCAAACTGCAGGGTTCAAGCAATAGCGGCAGTACTTGGCAGCCAATGAAAACACTTTTAAGGCTGAAAATCATGTCGAGATGGTCATCCTACGGGAGGAGGTATAGACTTCCGAGCACCTCTGACACATTACTGACGTCACGTTTTCATAAAGTCACGTGCCAGAGAGGAAAGTGGGTCAGGTTTTCTGAAGATGGTCAATGACAGGTTGAACACTGTGTTTTAACCTTCAGCCAGCTAAGGTAGCCATTTGGCACCAATATTGTATTGGTTATGGGGACAGACAGCAGGGAGAAGGTTAAAGGAAGTTTCAAACATGATCACATACGTGTCGTCATCAGGAGAGATCCAACTGTTGCCGTACAGAAGGGAGGTGGAGGCGACCTGTCCTCCAGGCATGAGGTTGTCGTCGTTTGGTCGGCCGTTGTAGTTTCCGCACATTCCACTAACCTATAGGGAGGAAGGGAAGGAGCTAGAACGTAAGTAAGGGTAGCTAAACATAGAGCAATGCAACAAAAATATACTAAGTAGCATCATGCTGTTTGTTGTTAATATTTTTAACCCAACGCTGTCGTAAACTTGGGCTTGCTTTATTTGGCTCGAGCTTGACTCCAGCCAATCAATCAGCTTGCGGTTGCAGCCAATGAAGTCACCATATTTGGTGTGACCTAGTATTCAGCCAATCAGCGCCAACCTTGCTTACAAAGCTGTTACTGGTTTTCATATGAGTTGATATGTGTACCTTGCCCTTGTACGACGTGGGGAGTCTGACGATGACACTATGTCTTCCGTCGTACAGGACGGACAGGCATTGGTCCGTCTGAATCAGCACGTGTTTCCCGCTGATGGAGATGGCAACCTTCCGGCCCAGGCACACGGGGAGGCTGCGACGGTAGCCATTCACCTAAGAACAAGAAATCGGAGATTACTTCAGACTTCGGAAGGCATTGATGGGCCCCACGGTGCAATCTTCATCTTCCTGAATTGCTGATGGCTCCCGGCCAGAGCCACTTCCTGTGTCGGACATTTTGGCCTCCTGAGATTCTGCCTACTCGGTCACCATCAGTCTTTACCTTCCAATCAATCATCTGTCACACCCCAAATCATGAGACAACCATGGCCAAGAATATGCTTCTCTATCTCTTTATTATATAATAAGTTCTTTGTCTTTAGCTATCTTTTACTGGTGACTGGGAATGAATCTGAAGACAAGTGGCTGCACGTATCTGTATCTGTATCTGTATCTGTATCTGTATCTGTATAGCCGGTATAACCGCCCTTCGGCGTAACACACCAGCTGTAAACGATCGAATAAGCCAATCGGCTTTGTTAGTAAGCAATACATGTAATTGATTTCCTCTACTGTGAATGTTCAATACATTGCATTACATTGCCTTCATCTATCAATAGTGGTTAAATGGAATAACAGTAGTTTTCAACTCACAAGTACTTCCTTGCCTGTCCCGCTTCGGAGTTGTATCTCGTAGTTGTGCACATTTACTTCCACGTGATCACAAAAAGACACCCGTCTGCTCCTACCGCTGCGGTGAACGTTACGTGCCTCCACCGTGAAGTCGGCGTGCCGCACCAGGACGTACTTACACGTTCCCTGGAAGTCGTGACGACGACCGTCAAACGTGAGGTAGTGAGGATCACCCCATGCCTTGCAATGACCCGCTGTTTGAAAAGCAAAAAAAAGGAAACACAACACAATAAATATAAAAAAATTCTTCTCGTCTCTCTTGCGACGGCTTACGACTAATGTGACCACGCCATGATACAAAACAATGCAAACTCACAGTCTTTTTAAGGATTGTAATAAGACGTTATATCCAAGTTAATGTGTAGTGAGAAAACAAATACCAAAACGACAGCAACTTACGTCTGCCTGGACATTTCAGGTTACCCAGACACAGGGGGTTGACAGGAGGCGGTTCTGCAATATATAGCATCATAACTTTAAACAGTGGCTGATTTAGTCATCATACACACCTTTGTTGTTCTGAAACAATATTTAACTACTGTTGTTGTTTTGTTGTTGTTATACATACTACTTCTGATGTATGGGTGTCACTTTAAATAGAGATCATAAACCATGCTGGTCTTGTATGCGAAATCTGCACTTACGGAAAGGACCCGTTAAGGCAATCTTTACGTACACGTATAGGCATAATAAAGTTGCAGAAAGAGGAATAAACGTCACCAATTTTCGTGCCGTGCTGATAACAACAACATTCTTTTTCAGTAAAGCTTGTCCAAAAAGATAAACTGACCTGTCACACGCTCACACCTGATATTTCTGGTCGGAAGACAGGTACATCTCTCATTTCCTGATGTCCATACTTCATTTTTCTGGTAGAAAAATAAAGACAACACAATTCTTTTTCAAAACGACAGCCATCGTTAGCAAACTTTGCTTTGCAATTAGACCTATAATCACTTTGTGTAGGAGAGTAAAGGAGGGTACATATAGTCATTCAATGGTTAGTTAGGTTATTTTGTTCATACAGTGGGTTTTGCGTGTCTGCCAGAATGTTTTATATTTGATTATGTCATGATAAACCATAATCAATATTGCTTTACCAAAAGACAATTGACAACATCCAATCAGCAGGCGCTCTGGGTGAGGTGTCTGCTGATTGGATGACCCCATTCCGCCGCTCAGGTTTGGCCAATCAGCAAGCCTGTTCGAATTCTGAACAAATATTCAAATGACAGACGAATATGTGCGTACTCAGCCTTTTTTCGTCGCTGAAAAGCGTACTAAAGCTAGGAATGTTGTGATAGTTTATCTAAATTATGCATACTATAAAAAGTGTGACAAACCTCATAAAGGTTTCCATCCTTAACGCACCCACAGCTGCTTAAAGGCACACAGTTGGCACCACTGAGGACGTAACCGTTATCACAGACGCAGGACTCCACGCAGTTTTTCGTACAGGGCCTCGGGCCGGGGTCTGCGCATGTGCGAGGGCAGGGAGTGGCGCATGCGGAGTAACGGCTGTGAGCCGGGCAGGGTACCGCTGTGTGAAAGAAGTGGATTAACTTGTAGAAGTGAAGGCAAAACATTAAGAAATCTTATAAATTACAAGGTATACAATTTAGTTTCAATGTGTCAGCTAGAGCAGAGTATTAATCGTTTTGGCAACGCCACTGTGGCGGAACCGGCGAAGTAGCGCTATGATCATGTAAAAAAAATTTTAAAAAACTAACTCTTCCAATGTTTTTCTTTGGGTAATACTTGGAATTTACTCTTTCCTGTCAAAAAAGTCAAAAATATTAATATGATATAAATAATTTAGCTAAATATATATTTCGATAAGTACTTACTAAGTTTGTATTCGGTGGGGTATCGTCAAATAACACTACAACCTCAAATTTTTTCTGTAGCATTGTCTCAGGGTACGCACCACAGAAACCAGGCCTCCTCCACGGTTCTGGTTTTCCTCCTGCTGACACGCATGCGTCAGCGTACGCCTGCAGGTTCTGACACAGCACGACCTGGTCACCCCGGAACGCCGCCATGTCAAACACGCACGTCTCGACGTACTCAGACGGAGGCAGAATGCCATTGCAACTCTGAAGGATTAGGAGATCAACAAGTTTGTTAGTAAATCAACGGGAAAGGGCTAATGCTGAAAAATGGCATTTTGACCACATGAACCGACAGAAAGCTATGGGTTTTAGTCTAAACTCCAAATGCAACAATTTTAGTAATCAATGATATAGACTTTGTAAATGACAGGATAATTCAGACCCCCTGAATTCAGGGGCCTCTGCAATGCTACATCAATTTTAAAACCTCAATAAACCAAGAATAGTTTAGAAAGGCGATGAGATAAAATCAGATAGTATAAATGAAGATACTCATCGAGGAAAAAAACACATACTTGTTGACATGCAGTCCTGACGTCAATACCATCAGCCAATAACATAGCGATTTACTACATAAGTGACTGGTACGTATATGGAGTGAAATGGTCTAGTAGTTAACATACACGGAACGGTCCGTTTGCAGCTTTGAGGAGTCCACACTTGCTCGGATGCAGGTACGTTCCCCGATCACCCGGGCTGATATCGTCGGGGCCAAAATTGTCCTGCGGCCTGGTATCAGGGCAGCTGAAATGGGAAGATTTCGCAAAAGGTTAATTACGTACCAATCAAACTCTCAGAAGAAAAACTTCTTAAAGGGCCACCAGAGATATTTGAATGCTATGCTGCATCACTGCAACGTTTCGTAAAATGTAGACACGATGATTCTATGGGGGAGGGGGTGATGGAGGCCATCTTCGTCTGTGCCCATCATTTTCACTCAATCGGGACGGTAGGTGACACAGTCTTCCGTTGCTGAAGTCACATGGCCTGAGATGACTGCATCATCATTCCTGAAGGAGGCCTTAAAGTCGGGCACACTTTCAGTAACTTGCAGCTTCCTTGCTCTGGATCTTAAAGTGATGCTTAAATTCAAATCTAAATACCATTATAGATATCAAGATAAGTTTAAGTCATACGTTCTGTCATCAGGGGCGATCCAACTGTTGCCATACAGAAGGGAGTTGGAGGCGACCTGTCCTCCCGGCATGAGGTTGTCGTCGTTCGATCGGCCGTTGTAGTTTCCGCACATTCCGCTCAGCTGGAGCATAAAATCACAGTGGATGATACAAACAACAAATTACAAGCACGTCTACAAGTATGCTGGAAACGTTAACAACCCCTGCTGATTCGGTTGAAGGTTTGAAGTTACGAAATCAGTAAAAATCTAAGTAAGTCCAGTCCTCTTCATGCGAACTGAGCACCCTCCCCACTCAAAGTCCTTTCACGCTGTCAAATGGTGCATACGATCCCCTCAAAGCCTTTTAATTTTACGCTGTCAAATGATGCAAACATACAGTCTCCACCACCGCTTGCAGCCTACCTTTCCCTTGTATGATTCGGGAACACGGATCTGAACACGGTGGTTTCCGTCGTACGTCAGTGTGAAGCAGTGGTCAGTCTGGATCTGTACGTTCAGGCCACTGATGGAGATGGCGACCTTCCGGTTCAGACAGACAGGGAGGTTTCGGCGGTGTCCATTCACCTGAAGAAAGGTACGAAATCCAGTACAACAATTTACTAAGACATCATTGGGGCACATTCCGGGGGCTATGGGCCACCAGGGTAGCCTAGAGTCCATCCTTGTTGACTTGTTTGCTATAATACTAGTAGTCCGCTCTCCAAACTCCCCCGCCAACAGGGTAGCAGAATTTGGGGAGCGGACTATTTAATGAAGCAAGGTTGAACTCCAGGCTATCACAAGGGCCAACTGGAGGTCTTATACAGAAAACAGAACGTTCTGGAAAGATATGTCTGCAGCAGCTACCATGCATCAGCTCCTGATGCCCGCCGATGATTGATTGATCATTGGGGCAAATGCAGCCGCATCATGGAATACTATGTACCCATTCGCCAAATTACTATGTCAAAGGTTTTCATTTTAACTTAAATACCTTGTTAGGCACTAAGCGGTACGTTGAACTTACCAGGACCTCTCTACTGCTTCCGCTGCGGATTTGAATCTCGAACCCGTACACGGTTACCTCCACGTGGTCGCAGAAGGCCACCCGTTGGCTTTTACCGGGGCGGTGGACGTTACGGACGGCCACCGTGAAGTCGGCGTGCCGCACCAGGACGTACTTACACGTTCCCTGGAAGTCGTGCCGCCGCTTGTCGAATGTGATGTAGTGAGGATCACCCCATGCCTGACACATGCCTCCTGCAAGTAACGGTAAGAAAAAAAACGGTGATGAATATTAAGAAGTTGATAACTATGATTGTGGGCTATTTCAATCAGCATCCATAATAAACACATATACATCACTTTGCGATTTACAAAACGTGAAGAAAAAGACGAATAGATAAAACACGAAAAGCAATGTACCCTTTTGGCACGTCAGCTGGCCCAGACATAGAGAGTTGACAGGCGCAGGTCCGGTTCCTGTAAAAGATACATAATACTTTTCAACGTTAATCCCACAATGTGGTTAGTGTCTGTGTATCATGAAAATCAACGTAAGGTAACATTTGTATTCAATATTTTCTGGCTTACGATGCTATCAGAATCTTCATGAATGTTATATTCAATTATAGAATGTTTGATGAATGCATGGGGTTGTATTATTGTTACAGATCAATGTTTATTCGATTGCAGAGTATACAAATTCTAACTCTCCATCTCTCTATATATCTCTCTCTGTCTCTCTGTCTCTGTCTCTCTGTCTCTGTCTCTATCTCATTATGCATACAATCCAGTGGGCTGGTCTAATGTAGTGTTACTAGTACTTCTCTTGTGAATAATATGCATCCTTATCCCAAAATAGAACATACCTGTTGTCGTCTTGTACACGGACATCTTCCATGTTCCCCCACATTTCTGAGTCGGGTGTCCATTGCATGGCTTGTTGCATTGCGCGTTGTCCAAACTTGCCCCACGGATAGCGTTATAGTCCTCCTGTCGTCCACAGAAACACTGACCCCCATATTCAGTGGCTGGTAAGAGAAAAAGAAGACAAATCATGATAGAATTATCCAAGTAGCAACATTAGATGACTAGCCGGTACTACAATATAATGCCTAACAACCATGCAAGCTAAGTACAAATGTATATGATAAAGAACATGCAAGTTTTGATGTACATGTACACTCTGCTTTTGATGTCTTCAGGCCTGTTTGTTTTTGATGGCATCTCATATGGAAAACTAGTAAGCACACCGCTTAAATATATTATCAAATACAACACATTTGTATAAGCATTTATTCGGGCAACCATTCCAAAACGTAGCTTGTAGGACACAATCACGTCATATAGAAAATAACACCTGGAGTTAGATATACAGGCTAGGATTCACTCCACAAAAAGTGGGATTTACCAACAGCGGTTAATTCACACTATTATTTCCACATTTATCGCCTAAAGAAACCATTGCCAAACTTTACGTGCAGTGCACAACATTATACTGTATTTACCTGCATACGGGAACTTGTACTGTCGACAGAAGTTGACACACAGTGACGTAGTTTGATGGCTGCTGGTCATGTATCTGGTTGGGAACTTTCGTCTGCTCGCGTCCGTGTAACATCCTAGGTACTCAGGTCGAAGGTCGACTGAAAGGATAAAACCAGCAAGAGATTTTAAACATTCTAATATCTGAATATGATACTACTGTACATTGGTTTACATGCTTTAAATGCAAAAAGGACTTGAGTGCGTAACTGTTCCGCGTTAGTAGACTTATGCATTAGCGTCTAAAAGACTTTGAATAAATCTGAATTGAAATTTTAATACATATATATCATGAAAAATCTTTTACATGCACAATATTTTGGAGTAAGAAAATAGAGATGAGCAGATTTCACACCACAAAAAGCTAAACAATAAAATGAAACATATCTTAGTAAGATACATTCCCGATTGACGTTCACTCCATCAAGCATAGCATCATACAATATTCGTAGCTTTGGGAAAATGACAGCGCTGAGACGGAATTCGACCGGTTTCGACTTTATTCGTCTTTCACAAGAATAGCATCATACAATAGTTACGTGCCCTACAGAAGCTAGGAAAAATCGTGACGAATAAACGGACATAACTTACCTCCAGTACCTGTGCACCCACTTGCCTCACCACGACCTGAAAGTACAATGGGCGGATTCTTCATTGTACTATTTGTAATCTTAGGTAGTTCTTAAATTGATCAAGAAGATAACGAGACCTTACATGCGTGATTTCACTCTGCATAGTCTTTGCTTATAATGAAGCATCTCCTAAGGAATACACTTGTGAAAGTCTTGTCTTCCATTCGATTTGGGTGTCGAAAACAAATGTTTATTTACACTTCCGGTGTAGCAGGCCAAAATTATACCACTGGTCAGAATGCACCCGGGTTTATTCTCTCCTGAGGTATCCCCCTACCTGCTACACCGGTGACAGCGACCAACTAGATACGTGTTAGCAATGCTATTGTACAGACATGAGACGTTGACTTAGATATTCAAGTTAAGTAGAAAATATGACCGCAGACCTTCGGAAGTAGCAAAAGTTTGTACTATATTGTAATAAAGACAAACACTGACCTATTTGGCAGATGTAAAACATCTTGTTGAAACATCCCGCGTCGTTCCACTTCAGCCCTTGTGCGGCATACAGGTGTCCACAGTCGTCAAACATGCTGGCACGGTTAGGCGGTTGTCCAGGCGCCCAGTTTTTATAGGCACAGGTGCCCAAGGCCACCCCGTCCGACCAAGACCATCTTCCTTCGACCTAGAGCATTGAATGAGACCTTTATTGAAATTTTAATGTTGACAGATATGGGTGTGAACCCAAGTCCATGTTCACGTTTGATGACTGCCTATTCCACCAGACGGCCACGGTGACGTAGTGTGTCCACTTAATCTAATTTTACATTATAGTATATGTATGCCTTTCGGTGTATATATATGCATGTCAACGTTAACAGAGTAGTGATTTCATCGCCAGTTAATTAGAATAGGTGGACACACTACGTTACCACAGCATCCTGGTGGAATATAGGCAGTCATCAACGTATGAACATGGATTTCGGGGTCAAATATCACCGTATGTGTGCGGGACTGGTAGAAACCAATGAATCACTTTTTGCAAATAGGATTTTGGGTTAAAAGGCACCAAAACTGAAATTAGTGTATGTGTCCTTTAAGGTACAATCTACAGACACAGTCGTTATGTAACGTTATAGATTCTTACTGTGATACATGTACATGTATTTGTAGGCAGTATTATCAGTTACCCAGATGTCATTCAGGCCGATCCAGTAGTTGTACCTCCTGTCTACCAACCCTGTGACGAAATCAGCCAGGCCCCTTGTCTTCAAATCGGCAAGATGGCCGCCATCTTTCCTGCACTCTATCTGAGCCTCGTAGTAGGACTTACGCTGTCCAGAAAAGGCCCTGTAGTAACTACCTCTGTATTCTGTGTACCCCGGATGTGGACCTACACCTGGTATGGTTGAAGTACAACAAATATATTACAATATGTTCATGAATACATTGTTCCACCTTTCTATAAACTTCACATCGAAAAGAAGCGTATCTGAAGATTTATTAAACGGATTTGAAACAGAACTGAGAGAAATTTCTCGTTTGAAATGAGTTAATCTGTAATTCTGTATAGCCAGTATAACCAACCTCTCATCGGCGCATGCGCGCAACACAATGTTCAGGCACGGTTCTGGAGTAGACCATCCGTATCCAGAACCGTCTCTGGGACAAATCTTGGATACGCGGAGACTATTCAGAACAGTGCCTGATCCTAACCCTAACCCATTCAGACACGGACCTAGATAGGTACGGTTCTAGATACGATAACATTGCCCGGCTGTGCAGGCACGTGGCGTGGCGGCATCTCCCAACCAAGTTGCCACTTACCCGCTATTTTGTACACAGACATCCTCCATGTTCCTCCACACTTCTCGGTTGGGTTCCCTCGGCAGGCCTTGTTGCAATCCGAGTCTGACACTTTGAATCTTCCGATGTCTTCGAAGTTTTGATTGGTCCCACAGAAACACTGCGTCGAGTACTGTGTGCCTAATAAACATTCGGTTAAAACCGAAAGAAAGTTATCATCTCCAGTTCGATAGTATAGTATGGTACAACGGCATTTTTGTTCACAGCATAGTTAAAATTGCAATTTCCAATACTTTCTTAGTCACAACTATGTTGTTAAAACAATAAATTGGACATACTCGAACCCGTCAAACATGTAGCTGATCACTGATGGTGTGTTTTGTAAGCAAATTTCTGTCACTTCGAACACAACAGAAAAGATGCGTTACCTGCATAGCTGAAACCCTTGCTCTTACAACGGCTCACGCATCTTGCTGTGGACTGTTGGGAGCTTGATTCATAAGCATTCGGGAACCTACGGGTACTTGCGTCCCTGTAACAGCCCTTATACACAGGCTTCAAAGAAACTGTGACAGGAAAAGGTATCAGAAACATATCTGAGCCTGTGAAGTTGTAGAGATAAACATGAATGTTATATAATATAATTAAGTTGGTCAAAGTCAGGAATACGTAATCTCGTTATCTTGCTGCATGATGATTGGCTTACCTGGCGAACCTGTGCACCCACTTATGACTCTATCTCCTGAAAGTTGATAGAGTAAACTGTTAGAGTTACAAATAAATTAGGGGAGGTAGACTATAAACCACTGATGTCTACCAATCACAGCAATGTTTGTTTTGAAGAGGTATGACATTGCAAGTCTTTCAAATTTCCTCTAGAAAGTCTAAATCTACTGCCGGCATGAACAGAGGCGAGGGGAATACAGACCCAGTCACGTTTGGGACTGCATCCTTGCACCAGGGCCACCTTGTGGCAAGGAGTGGTACAGCCTATTCCCTGAGGTATACAGCTGATGAATCATAAAAACGTTGGCCAGGTAAATTGTTTGTTTATTTGTGGTAAATGGTAAATATCTTCCAGGTTGTGTTGCAAGAGCTTCTAACCTATAGTCCAGATTTTTTTTTAATGTTGGTCGCTTATGACTGTTATACTTACTGTTCCCATAATGATGATAAAAGAACCTACCTGTTTGACAGATGAAGTACTGTCTTGTAGTGCACTTAAGATCGTTCCACTTCAGACCTCTGCCGGCCCACAGGTGCGCACAGTCCTCTCCCCCGAGGTTGTTGGGTTCTCCAGGATACCAGTTCTTGTAGGTACAACTGTCCAGCGGTACTCCGTCCGACCAGTGCCAGCGTCCTTCGTGCTGCATGGGAACAACAAGAACACTTTCTCGCAAAGATATGCCCTAATTTTGATGCTGACTACCAACCAGACTTGGAAAAATTAGAATATTCTTCTAACCAAAGATATTGTTTCTGTTCTACAGGCCTATGGCTCAACTCGGTTTTTAACAGACACGCAATAGGCGGCTTTAAACCGTACTGTGTTACACGCTTAGGTCCGGTCACATGTACGATCGCAAACTGAAGGCATTCTTGGGATAGTGGTGCATGTGCCCTGCAAAATGCAGCTGTCTTGTTGCTGAAAAAGGCTGTCTAAGATCCCTGTCAACGGTTACAAGCTGCAAATTGTACGGCATCAAAATGTACAGCCCCAGTCATATATATAGTACATGCAGTGCACCTACGATGTTTTCCCGTTCGACTATCGTGCCGTACCTTAGCCTGGGTGCCATCCGTTTTGCAACGGGGCTCCCTGCACTCCCTGAACCGGGTCAGCGAATGCAAGCAGTCCCGTTACAAAACCTATAGTACCCAGGTTTGCTGTACGTCATAGGTTTGAGAAGAAACGAGTACAATAGCCCAATAGTTTACTTTTTTTTTAACCATTGCACCCGTTTCTTCCCAAATCTACGAAGTACGTCACGGAAAAAACTCGACTGTAACAGCATCATACAGTGTATGTGACCGGGGATGTACATATGCATAGCTCTATCCATATGGCCACGTACCCAAAGGTCATTTAGACCGATCCAGTAGTTCTTCCGACTGTCCACCAGCCTGCTGATAACGGCGGCGATTTCAGCTGTTTTCAGGTCAGCAAGGTGACCGCCGGCCTGCTCGCACCGCTTCTGGGCCTCGTAGTACGTCTTGGCTTCATTGTAGACTCTGTAGTGTGTTCTGCCTCCTCCTCCTCCTCCACCACCACCACCGGTACCTCCTCCTCCTCCGCCTCCGCCTCCTAGTAAGGTTAACAAAATAAGGATGTCTCTCCCTTCCGAAAATAATTTCATCAGGTTGGTAGAACATAGGATATGGAGATTTTCTTCTTGCACAACCGGTGAATGTTTCTCACCTACTTACGTTTATCAGACACCTTCCTCACAGATTCTGACTGGAGTACTGCATCTTGCCACTATATGTAGCCGATGTAGGTGATAGACATTGAAACGTACATGTAAGCAGGTGAGAAACATTACCGGTTGTGCAAGGTGAAAATCCCCATATCCAAGGATATCTCTCTTTATGACAAGGAGTTTGCCCTGTCCCTCACAATAGTGACAGTATTAAAGTGCATAAGCACACTATGCAAGAATCTCAAATACACCAAATAAACATCCCAACACAATCGTAGCTAGTATGCCTTAACTGATCTGGTACAAAGACAGCGTCTTTGATATGAATGAAAATTTCGCCACGTCTGTACATGTATTTTACTACACAACGGTGTCCTTATTGTCAGTAATCTTGGGCACTGTCTTGGGAATGTACATTCCGGAGAAATTCTACAGTCGAAAGGACCTACAAAACCGCAATTGCTTTCATCTCAAGGGTTCTATCAATAGTCATGCCGTAGAGCTGGTCGCCATACCATATATGTGCATGTATCGTGCCCTTACCTGAAATCCGGTAAACCGACATCCGCCATGTTCCTCCGCAGATCTCATTTCTGTTCCCGCTGCACCGTTTGTTGCACCCCCCGGCAGACCGCAACTTGGCAAACTCCGCCGCCGTCCCACAGAAACACTGCTTTGCATACTGTGTACCTGCAATGTTAAGAAGGACATTCACAACTGTATTTTAAAAAAGACAATTCAGTCTTCAAACACTAAATCTAACCTTTGCGGGGTTTTGTTTTGCTTTCGGGATCTGGTCGTATGAGCATGGAGGTGTTTTACCGGCCTCAGTTTTCAGCAAAAATGGTCTATTTCCGATTCCCTCTCCGTAGATATACCCCCGAGTGTGATCACTAGCCTGGGCGGGAGGGTAACACTCCTGGTACCGAGGAGATGCCGGGAAGATCACGGTGGGGTGGTACCAGGTTGAACGGTCTGTGACTCTTCGGCTTCTGCTTGCTTTCAGCAAGGCTTGCATTAACGTAGCTATGGCATTTGACCTGTATCCTTCATTGGATCATCAATCCAGTGCACGTATTTTAGAAGTCTAAAAATTAGCAAAAATCACATTGGTGACAAATATTCCCAAATGTATTGTACGTACAGACACATACCTGCAAAGGCGTATCCATTCTTCAGGCAGTGGGCCATGCAAAAAGCTGTTGTCATGCTATTTGAAGACGTAGATGCATGTGGGAACACACGGTTTCTGGAATCCGTGTAACAGCCTTTGTAGCCTCCCTCTCCTCCACCACTTCCTCCTCCTCCTCCACTTCCTCCTCCTCCACCACCTCCTCCTCCTCCTCCTCCTCCTCCTCCTCCTCCTAGAAAGGTTAACAAAATAAGGGTATAGCTCTTTATGATAAGGTCTTTGCCCTGTCCGTCACAATAGCGACAATAAGTGTATAGACACATTGCAAGAATCGAATGTACACCAACCAACCAAACATCTCACATAGCCACCGGACCCCAAAGCAATCGACGCCAAGTGCAAAAGTAGTAACATGCCCTAAATGAACTGGTACAAAGACTGCATCCCCGTTCTTTGTTATGAAAGAAAATTTCGCCACGCTTGAACATGTATTTTACTACACAACGGTATCCTTATTGTCAGTAATCTTGACCAACTGAGTGTGTTGCGAATGTCACAGTATATCGTGACATCCCGGAGAAAGCTTCTGATTTTTACAGTGGAAAGGACCTACAAAACCGCAATTACTTTCATCTCGGGGGCTCTTTTAAGAGTCGCTGGTGCTGTGAAGTTGGTCGCCATACATACATACATACATACATACATATTACAACACTGCCAGCCTTACCTGAAATCCGGTAAACCGACATCCGCCACGTTCCTCCACAGATCTCTTTGCTGTTCCCGCTGCACCGTTTGTTGCACCCCCCGGCAGACCGCAACTTGGCAAACTCCGCCGCCGTCCCACAGAAACACTGCTTTGCATACTGTGTACCTGCAAGGACATAAGCAACTATATTTAAAAAACACAATTCAGTCTTCAAACACTAAATCTAACCTTTTCGTTGTTTTTTTTTCGTGTTTTTTTTTTGCTTTCAGGATCTCGTCGTATGAGCATGGGGATGTTTTACCGGCCTCAGTTTTCAGAAAAATTGGTCTATTTTGATTCCCTCTCCGTAGATATAACCCCGAATGTGATCACTAGCCCGGGCGGGAGGGCAACACTCCTGGTACCGAGGAGATGCCGGGAAGATCACGGTGGGGTGGTGCCAGGTTGAACGGTCTGTGATTCTTCGGCTTCTGCTTGCATTCAGCAAGGCTTGCATTAACGTAGCTATGGCATTTGACCTGTATCCTTCATTGGATCATCAATCCAGTGCACGTATTTTAAAAGTCTAAAAATTAGCAAAAATTACATTGGTGACAAATATTCCCAAATGTATTGTACGTACAGAAACATACCTGCAAAGGCGTATCCATTCTTCAGGCAGTGGGCCTTGCAAAAAGCTGTTGTCATACTATTTGAAGACGTAGATGCATGTGGGAACACACGGTTTCTGGAATCCGTGTAACAGCCTTTGTAGCCTCCTAGCGACGTAAAAGAAAAATGCCCTCATAAAGACATACATGTATTAGCAGCCGTCTTGTTTGCGAAGCTACACCAAATGGCGACGTAACGATCACCATCGTGCAACTACCACTACAATTACTCTACAGTTATGTTAGAAAATGGAACAAAACCCCAGCTACAGTTTGAAACATACTAGATAGAAGCCAGCTGAAGAAATAGGTTAACATGATTGACACCCCCCTCCCCACGTCGCCACCACCAATGGCATAAGCTCTTACAATGTTGTTCGGTTACATACCAGTGTTTTCTTCCATCTCAATAATACAGAATTCTTGATAGTGACTAGTTTATGTTTGTTTGAAGTAATGTGAAGGGTTTAATCAGTCAAACGGTTATATCTATTGGTGCACAAACAAACCATAAAGGAAAATGTACCTTGCCCACCCTCTTGAGATGATGATCCGTGGCTATGTTTCCCAGAATGATGATGGCTACCATGGCTATGTTCGCCAGAATGGTGATGGCTACCATGGCTATGTTTACTAGAATGGCTACCATGGCTATGTTTACCAGAATGGCTACCATGGCTATGTTTACCAGAATGGCTACCATGGCTACGACTTCCGGAATGATGGCTACTGCCACTTCGTCCGCCACCGCCACCATGACCACCCCACTTCCAAATAGCCTGTGTAATACGTCGATGAAGGTTAGACATCCAGGTAATAAGATACCAAAGTAACAGTTACTCAAGCAACTGGATAGCTTTTGGAAATGGTCATTGACGTTTCAGGTAGCATCCACTACCTTTCGTCAGGTACTAAGATGTTCCAGGTATGGACAAAACGTATGAATGTTTTCAAAATCTATCCAGTTTCTTGAGTAACTGTTACTTTGGTAGCAATGAGAACAGATATTCCTATGCCATTTATTACAATGGGTTTAGGCCATAGCAAGTAAATTTTATGGATGACATCCTCCGGAGACTCCAAAATTAATGCGAGAGGGCGAAAAAAAAACAAGGCAGGCCAAAAAAAACAAGATTCCTACATTTTCAGATTTTGAGATCGTAAACCTCGTTAAACAAGAATTTAGGCGGTAAAACATGATATCATACCCAGCAGGTCTTCTGTCGCTGTATTCAACAGTATTACCTGTCCTTGCAGATGTGTCTTTATTAAATAGAACAAAAAAAGAGCTTGCTGTACCATCTTCAAGGTAGATACTACACTGGGTATTCATTTGTAATGGAACACCCTGGACTGTCAACACTTGCCATCAAACACGAGGAATTGCGCCTCAAGTTTGCTGGATCCCTGGTGGTCTCTGAGTTTAGAGACTGGCTACCAGGGAGAACACAGGGCTCAATCATTGAGTGACTCATAAACCGAACTGTCTGGAAGCCATACTCTACCTATATTGTGCCAACTGTTACAACACCGATTTGTCTCTGAAACAACTTTGAAAAAAGAAGTGACTAAATAAAAATTTCAATTATTGTACAAATGGTTTTGATTCAGTGGCAACATCACATAAATCAGAGCCTTGTCTTGCAGATGGACGTTCATGACATATTTGCCCTTTTTTGGCATGTTGACCACCGTCACAGGGCAACAAAATTTCTTGTTTTTTTTTCTGAAATCAGGCGAAAATTAATGAGCGCGAGGATGTCATCCATAAAATTTACTTGCTGTGGCCTTACGTCAAAACTAGGCAGCTTTTAAGGCATTCTTATAACATTTGAAATGTTGGCATAAGAACAGATCTTTAAAAAGATCGCGATTATGAATAACATTACATGTTCATAATGTGTTGTAATTGCTCACATCAGCCCCAAAATCCACAATAAGGATCAGGACCAGCAGCACAAACATCAGTCGCACGGTGGCGCTCCAAGACGCCATGATGGGGAGGGGGCGCGGTAGGGCGCTTGTCACCTGTCCAACAGACCGATCTACAAGGTCGTCCCTGTTGACATGGAAACAGCCATGTTGACAAGAATGCCATTCAAACACTTCACAAAAACTGGTCATCCACTAACTTAATATAAAGTTTACCTAGCAGGCTTGCCATGAGTTTTCGAGAAAAACAATTTCCGATTCTACTAAAAACAAAGTACTTGATAGAATGACTAGTGACAAACAGTATATGAGGATGTAGGACTCGGGAGCTATAATAGGTTTGGTAACCATGCTATCTTTTTGGTGCCCAGTTGAACTATGAGAGTTGATATTACAACGGCTCACAGGCAGTGGTTAGCCTACTGTGCAGACTTACTAGCGTGTGTTTCTACCAGCGCGACTGGAGCGCGGCGGTTTAACGTTTCTCCAGCTGTGCATGGGGATGGGGTGGTCTGTTTCTGCACTCTCATCCCCACGTGCACCCCACCCCCGAAAAGAAACCGTCGTGCGCGGAGAAACAACCACTTAGTAACCCAGACTAAAAAGTCTGCACAGGAGGCCAGTCGTACCCTCTGCTCAAGTGGTCAACCATGAAGCTATCGACAGTATCGTTTGATTTAAAACTACACAGTGGCGCGGGTTACTGACAAAACATCCCTTTAATGAGAATGTTTACACACAACTCGCGGCTGTTTGGTGTGTGCATGAACAAACGTCATTGTTTGAGACTGCATGAGTAAGCCTTATCTGCTGACCCTTACCTATCTTTCATTGTCTGCAGTTGACTTTCAAGGCTACTGAGTATCCGGAGCCTTTAGGGCATCACGACTGTGTGTCAGTCAGGCGAAAGGGGGGCGGGGTGCGACTGTTTTTCATGTTTTACCAACGTTGTAAAATAACAGAAAGTGCATTTCTTGTAGAGAAGATTTTCTTGTTGTTTACGAAGGGTTTTGATGCAATGAGAAAGGTTTCGGGAAAAACAGGAAATTGGAACTACAGGCAAAGATTTGCTACAATGTCCAGGTGGCATCTAGCCTGTGTGCTATCCTAGTTTGTTTACTGGAGCTCCTATACGACCCCCTCCTAGGCTAGGTGTCATCGTCACCGACTGGTATGCCATGTATGCTGGGCAGGGCCGGGTTGAGCAGATCACTTTGAATTTGATTTCACTTGATTAGATTTACAAAATTTCAGGAATCTTTTCGTGCGCTTGCATCAGTTTTGGGGTGTTTAGAGGATGTTATCCGTGTAATCAAGACAGTGTGGCCTTCAACTGTTAAATACACCCTGTTATATCTTATATAGCTCCAAGCCTGGTATCCAGTCTATCGTGAATTGGGCGGGCTCTCCTCGGGCCTGTAGGAGTTCTCTGCCGCCCGGCTCAACTAGGCACTCGGTACGAGTTTTATGCGGTTGGAGTTGATTAGCCCCTCCACTCCAACCACGTTTAACTTCTACCGGATACCCGGCTACATTAGCTCTATGTGATTGACGCTTGCATTAGACGTCAGAACCGATGTAAAAAAAACGCTCAAATTTAGGTAGGATTATCTATTTTAAGCCTCCGCTCTAATAAACTAGCCTAGGCGCCAGCCTAGTAAGCTTATTCCAGAGTATAGGTAGAAAGCTAGGATAGCACCTAGCCTACTGTAATCACAAACTAAGTACGTTTTTTTTTAACCTTTAGATATTAGCCTGGGTGCCAGACTGTTTCCAGGACCCACACAGGCCAGCTCCTCGGCTCCAGGGCCAACATGCCCCAGAGGAAATTTTACCACAGACCCCCTGAGATAGACCCTGGGCCTCGCACGCAGGCTAACTGGTGATCGGAGCGGGTAACATACGTGTTTCTTCCCCCGAAAGGGATTGGTATCGTCTATAGGTCTGACATCCGCTAATAGATATAGACATCCAGATAACTATAACAATAGAGATCTTAAAGATAACTTCAGGCAAGGACATTTCTTTAGATTTCAAAAGGCCAGAAAAAAGAGATGCTTTACCGATTAGACAAGAATTAACCCGCCGAGGTCATGACAAAAAAATCCGCACCAGTAACAAAAAGACAAATGTTCACAAAGAACATCGAATTACAAATACACACAGCGTAAACAGGCAAACTATAGCCTCCTGCGCAGACTTTCTACGAGTGTAGTCTCCACCAGACTAACAACGCGGGTTCGAAAACCAGTGAAACAGTACAATTTAGCCAAATAGGGAGAATAATTGGCCAGGGGAGTTTAGCCACTGTAGAGTTCATTTGCCTTCGGCGGGCGCAATTAACCCTCCCGCCATGCCCGCGGACTGACTCTCCTGGCCAATCACATTCTTCTATTTTTTTTTGGCCGAATTATACGATCCGTACCCCCGTAGGAAGGCCTAGTGGAGGCTACTACGAGCGCGGTGGTTTCTTTTCATATATGGGGAGAGGGCTTTAATTGTTGACTCCCCAAAGCCTGCTAATCATGGCTACGCATTGCTACCTATTCTGTAGTTTTGATAGGCTTGATAAAACATGATACACTTATGGCAAACACTCGCGAAGAATGGCGAGGTCACATTCGTCGAAGCTTCGTCGAAGTTGATAGAAGCTCCTTGCGTCGACGTCGAAGGGAGTCGTGCGACTTTGATGACGGCACTTTTAGCAGGCTGTGACAGAATCAACAGCCGACAAGGATCTAAGACAGCCTTTTCCGCAACAAGACAGCTGAATTTTGCATGTGACTACATGTACCCCAAGAATGCCCTCAGTTTGTGATCGTACGACGATCGCACGATGATCCCACGACCAATGTGATATGGCCCTTAGATCGTTACACATGTACAACATATTCCTATCCTAGAGACGGCGGGGTCGACATAACCTACAACTTACTAATGCTGTCTTTTACACGGCCCAATGTTATACATTTCACGTAAAAGTTTTTCAAACATAAAGTCTAAATGCCTGGTAAAGTTTGTGTGACCGTGCTAGTACACGGATGAACATTCAAGCCGAACTTACCGATTCGCAGACGACAGACACTCGCGGGGGCCTCCTCACTTGACGCCGACTGCCCTCCGAGTGAGGGACGCCTAGTCTACGGATACGAATCTTAACATGGGTGTAGCTAGTCTAATGCACCAGGTAGCCCTAGGCATACCCTAGACAATAGCCTTCGAATTCTTTTTAAATTCGTGTACGTGCCTTGACTTCTGTATGTTTGTGTGTGAGCTTATGGCAGTCAAATCACGTAATTTCATAAGAAAAAAAAAGAATAACATGATGTGAATTAAAAACACTCACAACGACCTACTGCAATGTTGTCTTCAAGAAGTTCGGTGGATTGTCCTTAAAACGAGCTATTTTTTAAGAACTCGTTAGATTAAAAAGAATAATGTCTGACTTCACAGACGAAAGAAGTACGGGCCCTACATAAACGATCTGATTTATGATTAAACGTCTGAGTCATAATCTCTCACACCACATCTTATACTTAACCATCGGCATTAGTGACTTAACCATCAGAATTGATTATCTTACAACTTCAATAAGCTAACTCTATATTACGCACTTGATTTTCACTCTTCCTGTCACTTTCCATAATTGATTGTAAAACACGAAACTTGCACTTTCACTGATATTTTTCACTTGAGTTTGCTGACTCGGTGTCGCCTGAGGGGAGATAGCACATGCAGGTGTTTGGTGATGTAAAACCGGTCTCAACTAAGTCTACCCTACCTTCTATTGACATCTTAATTATAGAGTCGCACAGCTCTGCAAGTGTTTTGGACAAGTCTGTTATTAAAATGTTCACACAGTTACGAAACCGTTGGTGATTATCGTTGAAATTTTGTAGATCCATTTAGGCGTTGTTAAAGAAAGTGGCTGTGAGTTTGGTGGGGCTTCAGAGTTGTAGTGGGATGAGTTAGTGACTGACATGTGAAGGACAAAACATCTATCAATCAATCCAGTCGTGTCATTGAAGTCAAAGATGGGCTGAAGATACGTATACACAAGGTATGTTTTAAAATTATGACAGGTTAACGTTGTGTGTGTTTGTGTATCAAGTTGTTTGTTTATGCGCATGTATGTACGTGTGTGTGTGCACGTGTGTGTGTGCACCTCTGTGTGTGTGTGTGTGTGTGTGTGCGTGTGTGTGTGCACGTCTGTGTGTGTACGTCTGTGTGTGCACGTGCGTGAATGTTTGTGCACGTTCGTGCACTACGGTGTGAGGACGTGTGTGCGTGTGTGTGCACGTGTGTGCAGGTGCGTGTGTGCGTACGTGTGTGCGGGGCATACGTATGTGTGTGTGCGTGTGTGTACGTGCGTACACGCACGTGCATGTGTGTACGTGAGAATGTGTGACTGTGTTTTCCCTCCTAATCGTGATGTAAAGAAACTGACAACAAAACGATAACTAGAAGAATATAGAATACTTTATTTCCCGTCATGCTTATCGTCAGCACTATCACCTGATGCTTCTGTCAATCATACCTGTTACAAGCTTACAACTCATATCATCATCATTGTACCTAAAATCGTGCCTGCGATTCCTGCACTCAAACTACACCAGAGAATGGAACTCCCAGCATGCCCTGCGCCAACCGACAGGAAGGTCAAAGGTCACAACAGTAAGGCAAAAGGTCACACCAAAAACGTTTGAAGGTCAACGACAACAATTACAGTTGTTACACCAACGTTATTAACAAAGGTTACAATACCCCGATGACAAATTCATATAGACGCAAATAAAGACCAAAAAGTATTATGTTAAAATAAAATGGCCTGACATATTTAGTTTCTCAGTTCGAACGATTTTTCCACAGCAAAAGAGATATGGAGAAATGTATCAAAATGTAGAGATTGTTACAAATGTTGATAGTTCTGTTCAACATTTTTGTAACGGAAAAATGTTTGATGCTTCGGGGGAGAAAAAAAACACAAACGAAAATGTATTTATTTCTTTATGAATAGAATTTGGTTGTTCAGAAATACCATCACTTGATATTTTGCATTTAGTATTGCAGTTTTGTTACAACAATAACAATGTATTTTAGACACCAAAATCTCAGACATGTGACTGACTCGTGATTTCAAGATAACAGGCCAATGATACAGACGATTCAGCATACAGACGTTGTTACAGTTAGTTATAATTAGTGAGTTATTGGTCTGTAGATGATTCGACTTTCACCTGGTGTTTTGGAGAACAGTGACGTAACTTGTATAGTTTATGTATCAAACTTTCAGAGTACAAACGTACACTTCTTGTACGAAACACACCAGACAATATGTGCTACTATACCTGCCGTATAACTGACAAAGACGGAAATATCAATCTACGTTTATCAATAAAAGGATTTGATTAACTAAATTACCAATATCGATCTATCCACCTGACCATAAAACATCTATGTTATTGTTTAAAGAAAAAGGCGGGAATATTTCTACGCTATACTTATACAGTAATACAGTATCACTAATGTAACAATTATAAACAACATACGAATATAACCGATTAGACTCAACAATATGGTTAGACGTTTGGGAAAACAATATTAATCTCATATATCCAAAATCAGTAAGCATATCTTACCCTCTTCTATTTACAATAACATACACAGAGTGCATCTTCCTGCAAAAAAAGGAATCTAGGAAAATTGATTTTGTAAATAACAGGCTCAACCTTTAAAAATGGTAGCATTTGGTAATGTATATATATTTTCTCAATATGTATTATTTTACAGACGAGGTCTTTTGAAGCCTCGAGGACTTTTTGTACCTTACCTTGACATGACATATTGCTTTAAGTTGCAACCGTTATACTAATACATATCTGGGTGCTGGTAACTATGTTACATTCGCAATGACGCTCTCATCATTTCTAACCACAAACAAAAAAGTACCCAAAAATATTCCTTTGGCATATACGTGCCTACACTGTAGATTTTATGTACATCTGCGATCCTGTCACATTTCTATCCGACATCTAGTCATCACAGTGTAAGAAAAAACTTGTGCTTTAAAAAAATGTTACAATTTCTGTTGACTGTATGCCTTGATACAAGATCCTTAGACTTACGCTATGTAGCTTGGAGATTGTAGGGATTTTCTAGTGGAATACACTTCTATATATATATCCTGATACATAATACACGAGGATCCTGGCACCTTGCACGCATTACTGGCATAACGTGGTCTGTAAAGTCAGTCATGTGGTCTGTAAGGTCGTTCACGTGGTCTGTAAGGTCAGTCACGTGATCTGTAAGGTCGGTCACGTGATCTGTAAGGTCAGTCACGTGATCTGTAAGGTCAGTCACGTGATCTGTAAGGTCAGTCACGTGGTCTGTAAGGTCGGTCACGTGATCTGTAAGGTCAGTCACGTGATCTGTAAGGTCAGTCACGTGGTCTGTAAGGTCAGTCACGTGGTCTGTAAGGTCAGTCATCATAGTTATTTCGTCAGTAACAGCTTCTAATTAGTGTGTCGAAGCCAATTTTGAGGTCGGTCTTCTTGCAGTTGTTGTGATTCTAACGTAATGCCCTCGGTGCAAAGAAGTGCCCTGATGAAAACAATTGGTAGCAATACAGATTACCTCACTCATACTATTTTCGGGAATCCGTATCAGTGAAATTCGAGCAACTAAAGTCGGCAGTACTTCTTACTTAAAAATAAGGTTACAATTTTGAAGACCACCTCTCTAACAAATGAAACAAAGCTGGGAACGTGATTAAATCGGTACGTATCTGTGCCGTTATCTAAGCATATGTTCGACTCAAACTTCCCATTGGGACATGTTCGTCCCTTGGTCGAGAACAGTTCATATGTCCCCGACTAATCTATAGCAAAATGGCATCGAGGCCTCCATTCCGATGATCCGAAAAATCTTACTACAGGAAGATGGAGTTCGGACAAAAAAAAGGAAGCGTAGAAGTGAAATACCTTGTATTCCATGGACACATAATGTTCACCCTACTTCTGTTGAATAATAACTTTTGGTGTGAGGAAGGCCTTTGCACTAGAAAGGAGTCCATGGTGGTCATGTATCCGTTAATAATGTCAACAAGATTGTGATTGGCCTAGCCTTGTACAATGGAAATCTATGTCTTATCCAACTCTGGTTCTATGATCTGTTCTTGTGAACCTCGTCATCAATCTCCATAGCAACGATGTTTGCGACTCCGTTCTTTTCCAAGTTCCCGGTGTTTTCCTGATTGTCGGCAAACTTGTCCCCTCCGGTTTCCGGATTCTTGTTCTGCCCGGTCGCCACGAGCCAGAGCCGGAAGATTCCGGTGACGGCGAGCCCGAGCACGACGAGGAAAGGAGCGTACAGCATGGGGAAGACTAGCAGTTCCGAGAGGAACTGCTTCTTCTTGGCGAAGGTGAGCTGGATGATGGCGACGGCGAGTGTGACGTGCTGCACGCCCGTTTCCAGGGCGATGGTGCGGCAACGTGAGTGGCTCAGTCGCAGGAACGGCGCACAGGAAATGCCATAGCCGAGCGCGCCACCTGGCGGAACACAGACACAATGAACACTCATGTAGGACGGTGGGCGGTACCGACTTCCAGTCAATGACCCATTACTGATTTCTGCAACTTTCTCTCTAATTCCCTACCAAGTGACACGCAAACAAACAAACAGACTCACCGATGATCGGCAGTAGTAGCGCCCCCACCCAGACGTTCCATGATGCCTTGAACATTGACGGGTTGATGACAACACTGAGGACGAACGTCGTGGTGATACCCAATAGACCAATCACACTGCCGATCTGGAAAATGGAGAGATATCTTAATTGTTACCACACTAGTACATAGCTGCGTTAACTACAAAGCTAGATTGTGATGTTGAGTTCTCCACATGATTAACCTCTATAGCTGTCTTGGATTTACCACTGGCTAATTTTCTTACTGTTCATTACGTATCGTGTTCTCTTTTCTGTAGCGTTTATCGATGGCAAATGCTTAAAACTGGCAACCATCTGAACATCTAATCAACCTTTTCCCAAATGACAACGCCACTCAGAGCTTAAAATAAAGGCTGAATTACAACTTTCGAAAAAAAAATGCGGTAGTCTCACCAGAACTATGACTTTGGCAAGCTTCTCGAACCAGTACTTGATCATCATGCCGACGGTGACTGGGATGAGGATCATGGCTAGTGTGGTGACGATCTCCTTGTACGGGACAACAGCGACATCGTCCGTCCAGCTGCGGGAGTACAGCCACAGATTCAGCGGCATCATGCCCATGGCCAACACCGTGGACACCGTCGTCATGGTTACGCTGTGGCGAAGGAAGAAAAAGAGACCAGTTATTGTGATTAGAGACAAATAAAAAGAGACCAAATATTGTGATTAGCGACAAAGAAAAAGAAACCAGTTATTGCGGTGAGAGACAGCAGCAGACATGTTGAGATTAAAATAAAACGTTTACATCTTTTTACCATAGGCCGCCATGCCAGGCCTCGAAATTAACATGAGAATGGTGGATGGGTCACTAGGAGTTGCGCAATATCTAACCGCACGTAACGCAATGCCGAGCCAGGCCTCGAAATTAACATTGTCCCGATGTCAAAATGACGCTTAATTTCAGCTCGGGACAATTCAAATTACGTTTCGGCAATTTCGGGGCAATTGGACAATTCTGACGTCCACGTCATTTAGGAACGCGATCCCTCCGTGGGAAGCAAAGGGAAGCAACACTGTCTATTTTTCAGGTCTTTCAATTCACTTTTTTTAGCATTGCTACAATTCGAGCAAGGTGAGCAAGTCATTAATAGTGCACACCCATGCCACTCAACCAGCTATTCCCATTTTGCGGCCTATGGCCAGCTTTTTTAAAAAGCTTTCTTGTTCCCATTGACTTCGCAATCGTCTGCCAATATGGCGGATGCTAAATGACGTCACGATCACGTGACTGCAAACAACCAATGGAAGAAAACACTACCTTAGCGCCACGTCTCCGCGATTCCAGAAAGTCAGGAGGTTAGAAGTAGTACCCCCGGGACAGCAGGACACCACAAGAGCGCCCATAGCGGTCATGGAGGAGTACTGCAGGGCGTGGGCCAGTCCAAACCCCACGAGGGGGAGCACGATGAACTGGCACAGGAAGCCGATCGCGACCCCCACAAAGAAACGGCGATCAATCTGGCGATTTGTCGGGAGAAAAGACGTGAGTAGCGTTATGTCGACGTATTATAATTGCTTTGTTTATGTATAATATATATATATATATATTAGGTAAAGTCGATGAAGGTTAGACATCCACTAATGATAATGAGATACAGTGATGAAAAGTAGTGGATGCTACTTGAAATGTCTGGCAGTTTTCAAACTCTATCAAGTTGCTTGAGTAGCACTTTTCTTGAGTATTAGGTAAAATAAATACACAAAAAAATCACACACACGAAAATTATCATGTTATGAAATACTAACATTGGATATTTTGGACAACTTGCAAAGCAGAATGTAAAATTCCTCTGAATCCTGGGAAAGAAATGCTTCACTGTACTAGCAACTCCTCTCCAGTTCACTAACAAAGTTACCCTCCCAAAACGTCTCGTGTACAGAGATGTCAAGGTTGTGTAATGCCTTCTACATGTACATCTGTGAAGTTCACAGGCAAAGATTTTGGTTCGTTTGTTTTCTAGAACTACAGTCCCAGCCGCAAGTCGGTGCCGCACACATGGCAGTGACACACGAATCACAGCTTTGAGAGAAAAAAGAACGTGAGTCATGACTTGTGCGCTTTCATGCCTGAAAACATAAAAAGGTTATTCAATGGTGACCCAGCTGGGTCGAACATTCAAATGAACGCTGATATTTAAGTTCTAACGTAGACAGCGTGCGTTTGCACTCGTTAATGCCAACGTCAGGGTCGTATGAGGTAACAGGCTTTGTTCAACACACATGCACGTCGTATGCAGGTGTTTCAGAGGTTTTCTTGCTTAACTGCACTTCAAAAGCCAGCTGCTTATCGTCTGCAGCGGTAACTCCTGATAGCGTTGGCAAAACAGACTGTTGCAATCTATCCCAGACAACTTTCAAAAGACTGCTCACGTAGCGTCGTCTTGGAGTGGACACAACAAGGTATAACCTTTGCGTAGCATGAAACGTCTGTAGTAACCTTTGCGTACCGTACAATAATAGGTCAAGGTACAAATGTGGTTGATAATTGCGGCCTTGTCTAAGCCCCACGCAGAACTTTCTTGCTTCCCCCACAAATAAAAGATTGTGTGGGATACGTACGTCTAGACGTAAACGTTTGAATCTTCCATTCTTTGATAGTTTTGTCTCTTTTTTTGTGTTTTTTACTTTTCTTTGGTGCTCGTTCGGGGGCTGAGATTTTTCTGAGCAACTGCACATGCGCCGCAAGGCAGACTGGGACGTTACGTCCAGCATTTTGACATGCGTACAAACACGTTTTATGCCTGAACTTTATTTCATTACAGAGTACAGAAAACTTCATCTTGGTGGTCTCATAGTAACATACATTGTTAACGAGGGCAAACAACTATTTAGGGAGTTGTTGATTTTAAGGATATGGGCATAGCGATGTGTACTGCGCAGAAAAATAGCCTGGGTGCCAGCCTTTTTACCTCTATTACGTTCTTTCGGTCGCAAGGGAAGCGTCCAAAAGACTGGCATCTAGGCTACGGAATAAAAAGGTTAAGATGTGTGGAGGAGTTATGAGGGGGTGTATGCATATGTGCACACCTGTGAAGGCTGCTTGAGTACCCGGATGAGCTCTCTCAGTTTCAGCGTGCACCCCATCGCCAGCATGATGGCCGTCACCACGGCAACGTTGAACCAGTTGAAGGCCTCGATCAGCTGGGGGTTGGGCGGGACCATCCGTGGTCCTGGCGGGGGTGTCGCTCCGCTCACGTTCGCCCCCGTCGTGTTTTGTGTCATCATCTATTACGGACAGGCGCAATCCCACCATTATTTAGAGCAGTTTTTAAAAAATCAGGACTCAACAACATTTCACCGAATCCCTGGCCTTCTTCAGGGTGACTGACCTAATTACTTTGCCCACGTGACCAATGGTCATGTGACATACCCAAAATAAAAGGGGTCAGTAACCCTGACGAAGGTCGGAGGGACATGTAGATAGACATATGAGTGTGATATAGACAATTTATCTACAAAAAAATCATACAAAACGCCATATAAAACCAGGTATCATGTCGCGAGCTGACGCACGACTTTTCTAGGAGTACGCTTCAATCTTTCTTCTGACGTATGTTCACCCACGCATGACATTTAAACGCCACTCAAACAACAAGGCACCAAAGATTGCTGTTACATATAGGGGCTTCTGGCCAACGTAAGTATCGACGAAACGTCGTATGCACAAGACATATTGTAGACAAGTATCATTCTCATCATCTCCCCCGCTCTCATCTGTCGACGATGTGGGCCACCGCTGCTTTCCACGCTCCCTCCCAAGTATAAACCAGCTCCTCTAAGTCTCTCATGACTGTTTTCCCCATGTCATTTGTTGTCCTACCCTCCTTTATTTCCCAGACAAGTATCCAAGATGGTCCACAATTAACGCCAGCCTACTACCTATACAAGAGTTCCTGGCAGACTGGCATGGCCCACTTACCCCAAAACAGATCACTCACCTTGCTCGCAAAAAAAATGGAACTGGAAGAAAGTTACAGTCGTTTGAGCTATAACCGACCTATGATAACAAATTATGTACTTATGTCAAATAATATCTGTGAGTGCATTTCTGGGGTGTATTTTGTGAACCGTGAATGTGACGTTATTCATACAGCTCTACAGAGAAGAACAAGACCACAGTATGTCCTGAACAGAAGATACAACACCGGGAGTTCTGCTGCAGTACCTAGGGAAGCCACATGGAGGTCCGAAATCTACCTGCCCATGACCTACCCACATACCAATTGACCTTCCCACGTGCAAAATGTCATCACAGAGAGACAGACACACCAGAAACAATACCTCCGGTGTAAACAAAAAGAAACTGACAACACGCCAATAGACACATAAATAACTGAACAAACTAATGGAGGCTTTTAACTCCGGACACCGGAAGTTTTAGAAGAAGTCACTGTCTGTTCAAGGTTATTACGGTTTATGTAGACAGAAGGCAAGCCTATAAAAAATCATTCAAAGTAATGTGTTCCCTTGTAGCTTCTCTACCATATTGTCTTTTGAAATAAACGCGAGACTCTAAGACAATATATCTCTGGCTATCATCTAGTTATGTCGGCATGGGCTGTCAACCTGAACAATAAAGGTCGAGACTCTGTCAAATGTCAACAATGGACGATTTACAATTCACGTCACCAGAAGCCTCCAGCAGTTACTGTACATCTCCACAAATGTCAGTTAAAGCTGATCTCAATTTCTACCTACCATACCTTACTGAAGTGTTGAAGGACAGTCTGTGTAACTGTGTTCGTGAGAGCAAATACTTCAGTCAGAATTTTGGTGTAGTCACGGACCCGTGTATCCTGGGGGGAAACGTGAGAAACTACACCTGACTGAAGGCAAAGCGGTACTTTACCCGAGTTTGTTTGACAGTTAAGTACAGTACATTTGTCAGCCTAAGGCACAAATCATTATCCAACAATGAGTCACTATCCTGGCTGTGTTGTTTTCAAAACTTGTTACGCACTCTGTATCATAGACCTTGGCATTACATTGGCACACTTCTATCTCTGTAACAACGTAGTTTACAAGAAAGCTGTCAGCTAGCTTAAACCTCACTAACCTGGCTGTGTTGTTTCTACAACATGTGCAAGCCCTCTGTATCATACAGGCAGACCTTGGCATCATATTGGCACACTTCTATCTCTACCGTACGTAGTTTACAAGAAAGCTGTGTCAGCTGGCTTAAACCTCACTAACGTGGCTGAATTGTTTTCAAAACATGTTGATCCCCCTGTATCATAGACCTTCGAATTACATTGGCGCGCTTCTATCTCTACAACAACGTAGTTTACAAGAAAGCTGTCAGCTAGCTTAAACTTCACAAACTTGGCTGTATTGTTTTCAAAATATGTTAAGCCCTCTGTATCATAGACCTTCGCATTACATTGGCACGCTTCTATCTCTACCGTACGTAGTTTACAAGAAAGCTGTCAGCTAGCTTAACCCTCACAAACTTGGCTGTATTGTTTTCAAAATATGTTAAGCCCTCTGTATCATAGACCTTGGCATTACATTGGCACACTTCTATCTGTACAACAACGTAGTTTACAAGAAAGCTGTCAGCTAGCTTAACCCTCACAAACTTGGCTGTATTGTTTTCAAAACATGTTGATCCCCCTGTATCATAGACCTTCGAATTACATTGGCGCGCTTCTATCTCTACAACAACGTAGTTTACAAGAAAGCTGTCAGCTAGCTAAACTTCACAAACTTGGCTGTATTGTTTTCAAAATATGTTAAGCCCTCTGTATCATAGACCTTGACACTGCAATGAGTGGGTTTTGGGAGGTTAACAGGGTTGTAGTTTTCTTTTCGTCAGTAAACGTTTGAAAGTTCAAGACACGTGCAAGTCCCCTGTATCACAGGCCTTGGCATTACATTGGCACGCTTCTATCTCTACAACAACGTAGTTTACAAGAAAGCTGTCGCTGGCTTAAAACCTTGAAACCCTCAAATAAGTGTCTTCCCCATGTTTCATGTTCTCGGTTACATGTATACAGAACTGCCAAGCAACACATACAAATAAAACGGATAGCTCAATCTTGTTCCTTCAGTTATCTCGACGCCAGTGCTTGTACTTGTAGTAGACAGATGTTTTGTCGCATTGACGGCTCTACAGGTGGACATGAAGTATGTTGTAGCTAGGCTCCCGCCACGCAGATATGTGATCCTTCGCGTGCACAGCTCGAGCTCGGAGCGCGGATGTAAAAGGCTGAGCGCCCTGCCTAAGGCCTTCATACATGACCTACATTTCGGGTCAGTAAAATGCATGGTGGGATCACAAAGGTAGCTCACGCATTCTCTTCGTGGGCCATGTCTAAGCTAAAGTACACCAATGCACTGATACAAACACACACACACACACACACACACACACACACACACACACACACACACACACACACACACACACACACACACACACACACACACACAGGGGCGCGCACATACACACACACACACACACACACACATACAGACGCACACACACATACAGGGGCGCGCACATACACACACACAC
The DNA here is from genome assembly GCA_013266295.2 of Branchiostoma floridae x Branchiostoma japonicum. NCBI lineage: Eukaryota > Metazoa > Chordata > Leptocardii > Amphioxiformes > Branchiostomatidae > Branchiostoma > Branchiostoma floridae x Branchiostoma japonicum. The sequence goes on from CM023830.1 coordinate 5,666,720, forward strand.
ACACACACTGCTACAGCAAAACATGTATAATACGTGGTGTAACAAATTGAGAAGTGCTACGTGAACAAAATTAGACGACAAGCACTCAAGCCGTATCTTTACAACACTGCACAGTACTCAAGCTTGACCTTGGCAACGAACTTACGCCAGTGGATGTACCGAAGTGTCGTCTGCAGCGGCCGGCTCTGGGGTTGTCTTCGGGGGCTGAGCTAGTACCTGCGGAGTCGCACAGGTGTCCGCCCCGCTGTCAGAGCGCCCTGTGCGGCGAGAATGTCAACTTGAAGGTCACTGGACCAGATTTATGCGCGGTATCAGCACTTATTCTTCAAGGGGGCGGGGCTTCAATTATGCAAGCCAATTACACTGTAGAAGACAGAAGGACCAGGTGGCACTGCCTTATTTGGGTGGGTGTTGCGTCATAATAAGTGAAGCACACTCAGTTGGATAGACGCCAGGGTATATACGTAGACGCATGGGTCGTTCAAGGACACGCAGGTAGAATTGCCTGTTAATCTGTTGTGTGGGATTTCTGAGACGAAGTGAAGGATAAGGTCATATAAGGTGAGTCCAAGTGAAGCACAAAATAGGCTTCGCAATATACTTGAGACATAGAGCGTTCAAAGCGTGAGTTGTCGTGCAATGCTTCTGTCAATCATCACAGAGCCACAGTATGGTATCATTATAGAGCCCTGTTACGCCATGCCATACGGTCGAAATGGTATGATATGCTGCCAAAATGAGGAATCGTGTATCTAGAATAGTAATTTCGTTACTCAAAGGCTGTACGTAAATGCCCCGTAATATACTCTCCAAGCAGAGGTTTAGGCTTCGGCTTATTTTCTATGTGTTTTTAGGCCTTGTTTAATTTTTTTGTACCGGTATCAGTTTTTTTACGCCAGCCAAATGGATACAGTCTGGCCAATTTGATACTGCCCTGACAATTTGATACTGTATTGCAGCCACCAAAAGATCTGCTTGGAGATTACTATGATACAGATAGTGGGAAACCTTTTCGCAGCCTAAGCTAGGCCGGCGATTACTTGCAAAGGAACCCAAGGGTTTTTGGCAGCGTTTCTAACCACTCAACATAACTGTCAGAATTGTATGGTTTGAACTGACCCGCTTAAAACAAGGTGCTCCATAATTTATGTTAGATGTTCGCTACCACAAACAGTTATTCAACGGGAACTAAATCAATGAATGAAAGTAGACTTCGCTGTGGTAAACATTAACCAGAAGAAACCATTTCACAAATTCCTTCCTAACTAGTGAAGCTTAGCGTTGAATGCCAGAATTCTTGGCAGGGCGAGATTGCACACAGTGGTTATACGTGTGCCATAGCATGAAATATAGGTCACAAATGTCGCTATTACCACACACGTTCAACACACAACTGCCTCATGTGGAGTTTTTCCAAGAAGACATTCCGTGAAATCTGGCATCAGATAACACTAGTGTTAAACAAAGGTAACGTTTTTGCTATTAAATATGTAAGGCTGACCTTGCGGTCAATGACCTATTGCTGGCACCTGCATGATCATGAAGAATAGTCCATTGTCCTCCGAGCTGTCCTTGGGGACAGGTGTACCATGGTACGGGGGGGTCAGGTGAGACAAACGCCTGCTGTTCTTTAACTGTCATGTCTATGTTCTATACAGACAGCTCTTAAAGCTGCATTATGTAACAAAAGGACGATATAAAAAGTTAATTTTTTGTTAATTTCTTTACAAAGTAAGTTGAATCAACCCTTCTCTGTTGCAAATAAGTGCCATTCAGGAAGTGGAGGTGTCAAAAAATGACGCCTTATGAGTGTGTTTAAAAGTTGGAAATACAGCTGTCAGCTATGTTTGTTTATATTCTGGTACTTTGTGGTGGTACCACAAACTTCGTGTGGACTGTTTTAGCGCCAACCATACATGCCAGAAATGTGAGATAATTTCACAAATATGTTGAAAAGTGGAAGTAAATTACAATCACACGAAGATTTTTTTCAACTGAAATATTAATTTCAATTTTGGTGCAAAAAAAATGTTACATAATGCCCCTTTTCTGTCAATGTCTATGTTCTAGACAGACAACTTGAGTATGCATGAAGTCATAGTCCAAAACTTTGACTTCTACTTCAAGACCAAGAACTTGAAATAAACTCTCTCCAAGGGGGATCGCTATCTTACTTTTCAACAGAATTTAAGCCAAATACTAGGAAAACGCAGCGTGCAGTTCCGACGGCCATGAAGATTTGGCATGCTTCGCAAGTTTACAGAGCCTTGAAAATTGTAAACAAGCATTTTCGGGGACTGTAACTTGACTGGTGGTCTAGTCAAGACTGATTCTTTATCTACGTTTCAAGAGAAACTAAGCGAAGTACTTAGAAAAGATACAATCCCAATTCCGGTGGTCACGGCCGTTGGACAAATCCTTGGAAGAAAATTACGAACAATAACATTTGGAGACTGTGACTTTACTGGTGGTCTAGTTAAGACTGATGATCCTTGTCTACCTTTTCAGAGAAATGAAATTGAATACTTGGAAAATACGTGCGGTCATAGCGCGCTGGTATCTTTTGCAAATGCATAAAGCCTATTATGTACAGGAATCTTCCTGTATTGTCCCCCACTGGCCCCCCATTTGCACTACTACACTGATTTCTAAGAAACTGTGTGTAATCTTACCCGATTTTGCCAAGGTTTTATTTTTTACATAACCTTTACCTCGCGCATGCGCAGTTTGAACCACGAAGCGACGGCTGCTAAGCGAGAACGGCACAGAGACTAATCTCCAAGCAGATGTTGGGGGTCTGATCAGCTCGTTTCTCTTTCAGTACTGTACCGTTGGGGTAGAGAAATGTCAGAAGAAAACAGCCGATCAAAAATATAACAGTTTCTACCCCACCCAACGTCTGCTTGGGAGTTGGAGACCAGAGCAGCACGCGCTCTTATTCGGGGTCAGCGAACAGCATTTATCGCTTTAGGCACTCTTAGAGAAAACAATGGACTGACAGGTAAGTAAAGTGCGTTCCCTCTGCATCATTATCATTTGTCAGGCACGCAAGAGCCTCCAGGCGACCACCTATGACCCTTGACATGGCCTGTTCTATATCTCTTCGTACCCCTGTTGCTTACACATTGCGTCAGCCGAACTTTTCAACTTGGTTTACCAACCTCAGGGTGGCAGGCTGGGTTTCCTCGGCACTGTAAGCTTCAATCCCCGCCTGGCCAACTAAGCGCATCCCCTGTACTTTTTGCCTGCCCGAATTCTCTTTATCGTGATCAGGGGGCCTGTGGCAAAATTTCCTCGGGGGCATGCTGCCTTTGCATATGCTGCCGATGAGTCGACCGGTGTTGGCCCTGGCAACAGTCTGGATTCCAGGTTACTGTACTTTTAGCGTCCAGACTTGGTCGAATGATATGGGGAAATTTAAATCGTGCGCGCTAAATTTTCTGCAGATACTTGGCGGTAACGTCTAGTATCAACCATGCATGTTGACATCCTAATCTGGTATTGTAACCCTGAAAGTCTAAATGATTTTGTTGGTAAGACTTGGCCTCAGGGAGAAGTGACACCTAGCGTTTTCCCTTGTAAATGCAGTTTCAAAGTAAATACGTCAAAGAGGTACATATGCCTTCTTGTGTTTGTTTGTTTGTTTGTTTGTTTGTTTCTTTTTTCTGGCCCGTAGTCCTTCAACCAAAACGAAAGAAACAAATTGCTAAATCTGCCCCCTAGTGATTTTCTTTTACAATGCAATTGTTCGTTTCAGTTTACTCAAGGACAATATATAATGCACTTGGTTTGATTCACGAATTCTTGACATTTATCGTTGGCATTGACAAGCACGCGACAGTAGCTACTGCATTTGAATTATTAAAATTATACATTTTGCACATAAACGTTTTGAATGGCCAATGACGTCAACACAAAGACCCGTGCATAACAAGTGTGAAATTGAAATTCCCCGGCGTCAAAGCAACGTATGTCTTATGCAATCCAATCTGCGTACGGTGCATATTTACATGTGCGTGATTTTCAGCTTGTGACGTCTAAACCTACTAGGTTAGCAACCGGTCGATTGTTCGATATACATCTGCTTGAATACGCTGTGCTCTCACATATTTAGTGCATTTAGCCAAAGCCACCCGCATAAAACGGATCTATATTGCCAAGAGACCAGATAAAAAGGTAAATAATTGATATGAATGTCCTCTATGCAAGAATAATACAGCTAGCCATAATGACGTTGACAGAGCCAAGGCCACCACCATCTTACCTAGGGTCCAAATATCTCACAGATGTACTGCGGATGAAATCCCGTATCGGGTTTTCTGCCATGAGATTTCACCGTGTCACCGATATGTTGTACAGCTGCAGATAGCCATTGACTGCAAATAACCGTCTCGCTCCCCCTCACGCTCCACCATAAAAATAAACATTGGGGATGGTCCACGATATATACGCTGCCAACGGTGACAAAGACGCCGACCCAACCATTCTTAGAATCTACACCGTGTACGACTCCTTCTGAAAATCGTCCGTTTAAATGTTTAATGTTTCTTTTCGGTTACAAAGAATGACAAGGGTATACATGTATGTACAGCGATTGCGACACCCCCTCCCCCATTATTACAATCGTCTGACCTGTAATACTAAACTAGGTCACGTGGTGGCGAATCCGTGACCGCTATTCCGTATGCCAGATTACATAAGAGCAGTCTGCTTACGTAACGACAAGGTTGGTATTCATGAGACGAGCTTGGAAACGATCCCAGACACACACACATATATATATATATATATATTCACCAACGTGACTGCATGGATGCGGGATCTGAAATGGATCCGTAAAGTGAAGTCATTGTGTATGGGTGGGTGTATGGGTGGGTGTATGGGTGTATGGGTGTATGGGTGGGTGGGTGGGTGGATAGGTGGATGGTTGGATAGGTGGATGGTTGGATGGGTGGAGGGACGGGTGGAAGGATAGGAGGAAGGAATGATGGACGAGCGAATGAATGAAATTTCGGAATGAAAGCACATATTTATTTGTTTACCTTTTTATTTTCTGTCATTTTTACCCAGGGTTACCTAGCTCTGTGATTGACATTGCTCTGCGTCAAATATAAACAAAACAAATAGTATACCTACAGTCACAAACAAACAAAAATTAACATACAATAAATAATGATAATTTCTTGTTTTGTTTCATTGATTATGCATATCAGGTTTAATTAGCATGATTTATGTCTATTGATGGTCTTCTCCAAATTACATATATAGTATGTGGAAAAATCCTCTCCTTTGGAAGAATTCCATTTTAACATTTCATCATAAATTATGCAAATGACTTTCAAATTTACATAATCTATGCATGGTGATGTTCACCTTTAACTAACTTACATATGCAGCAAGTATGGAATTTCCATTATTTACCACTAAGGCCACAGCAAGTAATTTTTATGGATGACATCAGCGCGCGCATTGATTTTCGCCTGATTTCGGAAAAAAAAATTTTTTTGCCTTCTAACGGTGGTCAACATGCCGAAAATGGGCTAATATGTCGTAAATGTCTATCAATTTATTTTTCTAGTTTGGAAATGTATACACATCTACATGGGCAGGTAATACTGTTGAATACAGGAATAAAAGACCTGTTGGTTGTGATATCATATGTTTTGTCCCCTTAATTCTTGTTTGACAAGGTTTATGATGTCAACATTTGAAAATGTAGGAATCTAGTTTTTTTGGCCCGCCTTGTTTTTTTTTCGCCCTCTTGCATTAGATTTGGAGTCTGTGGAGGATGTCATCCATAAAATTTACTTGCTGTGGCCTAAGGGAATTATGGCATGTTCACATTATTCATGCAAGTTAGTACCTTGTTTGCATAATTGGAATCCGTAATATTCCACCTGCCATAAGTTAGTGAACTCCTATTATTGAACACCGGATTTATAGAATTTCCTCATGAATTATTCGGAATAAGACCAAATTTGCATAAGTTACATATAATTATGTACATCTCTGACTAAGCTTCATGCATGCCCCAAATCATGAAAATTCGTCCTTCCTTTAAGGTATCCTCTTCAAAAGTTTGTAACAATAACGCCCCTGCAGTTCTCACACAAGCTCCTAGGGGTCCAAACGCATGTCACTTTTTCCTGATGTCAAAAGCTATATCTGCCAACCAAAAATCAAGACCATAGCCTGGACCGACGGTACATGGAAAAGTATTGAAATTATAGGATGACCTCATTTCCTAGTTAGTCCTATTTTGCATAATTTGCATTTCACTGTGTACATTTCTGGTAAAAAACGGAAACACAAACAAACAGACAGGCAAACAGGCGCCCCGAAAACAATACCTCCATTTTCACGGAGGTAATAAAAGTATAGTATGAATACAGTATTCAGCACATCTCAATCGCCTTGAATGAATTGCATTGCTAACTTAACATTCCAAGTTTTGTAATAAAGCAATAATATGAAGAGACTCCAATACCTTACATGCATTTTTTGTCTTGACCGCATTAAGTTGTACAAGTCATTGGGAATCAGTAATTTGCATATTTTCACACGGAATTCACCGTAGATTGACCCCTACTCCAGCTGTTTTGTATTTACAGTATCGATATCATCACCACTAACCTACTTAGAATTCCTCACCACTACCCTGGTACTAGGTAGCCTATCGTGAGCTTTACGGGATCTCCTCGGTACTAAGTACGTTGCCCGCCCGCCAAGGTCTACCAGCGCACGCCGGGGAATCTTTACGGGGTGGATTCAGTTACCATGCTCAGAGCTGTAGATACCGGTAGCCTGGAAGCCATACCATCGGGTGCTCCCCGCTAACTCTGCGGTGCTTGGGTGTCACCCACCCGCCCAGGACCATTAGGGCACGCCGGGGAATTTTTACGAGCTCGGTTTCAATTATTAGAACAAGGTCTATGCATCATAAGTAGGATTGGGGCCCGTAAAACACACCTAGGCCGGCCCACAGAAATGGCTACCAGGCTAGTAGATTGACTGATAGGAAAAGAGCCAATGCTTATATATAGTGGGACTTGGCCAGTCAAAACACCCATTTTCCGGGACGTGGTATGTCTACACTATCAACTTTATCTCCAAAATTTAAAGTCATATTTTATGACATATTGATATTTCACTTCGCCTTTACCGCCCTCGTTGCACACAGGTTTTGACAGCGTATTTAAATCAAGCCATAAAAATTTTATATTCAAGTTATAACGTAGTTAGGCGTCAGGGAACCGAATAGAACGACAGCGATAGGGTATTAGTGTCCCAAAAAAATTTTAAAAGGTCCCAAAATAACATAGACCAACATTGTTTAAAATTGAAAGTAAACGACGCATATATAACATACGTTAAGCATTTACAGTCGCTACCATAATGTACCAAAAAAATAAATGAAATTCGTCCTTTGAATTCGTTACGGTTTTTCTTTTCTTTCTTTTATACGTCAGAATCAAAGTACAAATTATACCACGAAACTCGTTTTGGGGCTGCATAAATGGTAGAAATCGGACAAAAGAGACAAATAATTTGCCTAGTCACTTGCCTATTATCACATCTAATTGACGGATTATTTACCCAATTTCCACATATTTTTCCTACTCATTCACTCACTTATGCATCCTGTGAGAAGCCAGATCAGAAAATTGAAATCCTGACTTAATTTCCGCAGACAAAGCCCTAGCGCTATTGATCTAAAAGGACTGCAAGGCGTAGCCTGGTGAACAGACCGTTGTGGCTCCCCGCGACGTCTACGGTGCTAAGAGAGTGCCCGTCCGCCAAGCCTCTCGCCCAGCGCACGCCAGTGGTTCCTTTAATTAGAAAATCCGGCTGGAAAGATCTACTGCCAGAGCAAAGGCCCTGTATACCCAATCTCCAAGCAGATCTTTCGATGGCTGCAATACAGTATCAAACTAGCAAATTGGCCAGGCAGTATCCAATACCACCAGAATGCATGACTGGCGTAAAAAAGATATACAAAACACTGTACAAAAAAGAAAGCCCGATAAAAACGCCTAAAAACACTTCAAAAACAAGTCGAAGCCTAAACTTCTGCTTGGAGAGTACCCTGTATCAACAAACCGGGACCGAAACACTCCAAAACCTCCCTGTAGAGAACGGTTACCAGGCTAGTAAGGCGACGCGAACGAGGATATTGAATTTGATGTTGCCCAATGACCCAATTTCTCCTGCGATGCAAAACAACACGCCCCAGTTCCTTTTATATATACACCACCACACCGCCATCACCACTCGACTGACAACCCAGGAAAATAAAAGCATTTACACTGCCAACCGTACAGACAGGGGTCCGGCTTAGACTAATTAATCATTCACAGGGATTTTTTAAAATCATAATAGCGACGCGATTTGAAGGTAATTTCCTATGGCATCCGCCTGTATGTGTGCTGTACCTCATGCAAAGCAAGAGGGGAGGGGGGGCGATTGGTTGCCGATTTTCCACGGATTTTATTCATGACACATTAAACTATAAAGACCACGATACGTATCTACCCTTATCTTACTCTAAATTATATCGATATGATGAATATCCACCGTGAAAACATATCGTTTAGGGCGCCGACATTTTTGATAAACAATGGCATGCATTTTCCACATGGTCCTCTGTGTAAATGCGTTTAACGTATCCGATAGGTATGTGATTATGTTGAAACGTATTTCAATATATATCGATATCACGATGTGCATATCCTACCTTGACATGTGTAGCCACCCCGCACTCTTGGCACTCGAATGTCGGGAGGATCCGTATACAGCTTTTTCGTGAACAAAAACCGCCGCAGCTGCAAGCTTCGTCTCGGCAATGACAGCTGGACAGATGTCTTCGATTTAAGAGGCCTTACAGATGCAGATGGCGGAGACAACCGTGAGAGTTTTGAGAAGATAGCGATGTCGGCGGCACAGACACACAGATAGCAGCGCCGAGGGGTTTATGTGCGTGTGACAGACGACTACGCAAAATCACGTCAGTCGCCAGCGCAGAGTGGCGATCTGTCCCCCCTCCTCCCGAGTGGACGCTTCCAGGATTCTGACTCCAGCTGGCCCGGATGGACTGCGAGAGTTCTCCGGAGTCCGGATGATCGAAAAACAAATCTTCTTCTGATTTTTCCGTTTTCCGGACGCCATGCGTTTTCTTTTCCTTCTTACCTTCAGCGATTAGATTTTATGAGGTTATCGTTATAATCTCAGTGAAATTGTAGAGAAAAATTGGCCAGAGGAGTCAGCTGGCCATTATGGAACTACAACTTTTTTTATTCAGAAAAACAGTAATGAATACAAATGAAAGGACACAGACAAAGTGACTGCGAACTCATGTTAGGCACAACTTCTATTCTCGCGACCACTTTTACAATGAAAAATGTAGGTATTTTACAAGACGTTTGAATAAATTGTGGATTCATAAGAGACCTAGTTGAAGCGCGAGTCAAAACTCCCATCCCAGAAGAAGAGAAAGCAATTTGCTACATTTTGCAACCATGGAGGCTGTATCGAGTCGCCATCTCATTTCGTTGAAGGCATACATCAAAAGAAGTTATAATTGGACTCTCACAATAAGGTGTCACAAATTGTAGGCCAAGGAAAAAAATTAATGAAATAAAAACGACTTTCGTATAAACATGTTGCAAGACTGGGAAGACTGACAGCTGCATGGTAGTATTAGTAGGTCAGTTTTAGTCTCCACTAGACTAGCAAAGCAAGCTGAACAATAGAAAAAAATTAGCTATTAAGTCGTAAATAGGAAGAATAATTGCGCAGGGAGTGTGGCCACCGTAGAGTTTCGATAAAGGATAAATGTTACATTTACCGCGGGCTCTCTACTATTATCCTAGCCAATCATTCACTCCTTTTTTTTGCCTAATTCTACTGGATCTTCATCTTCAATATGATGAACTGTTAAAGCTAGAAACTTGTCATTTTGTGTTAGAATTATAGTCTTTATACGTTGTGTCCAGAAATGTAGGCGGGATTTCAAATTTCTGATCTGGCTACTCACAGGATTCATAAGTGGGTGAATGAGTAGGAAAAATATGCCGAAGTTGGGTAAATAATCCGTCAATTAGATGTGATAATAGGTTAGAAACTAGGCAAATTATTTAGTCTATATTGTCCGATCTACTACTATGATTCCAAAACGAGTCTGGTGGAGGATTCTATAATTTGTACTGTGATCCTTACGTAAAAAGAAAGAAAAATCTTGACATTTAATGGACCAATTTTATGATTTCTTTTTTTTTCTACGTACATTTGCGTTCTTTGGTACATTATGGTAGCGACGATAGCTGCATAACGTAAAAGGCGTGTTTTTTTTCTCACACACACAATAACAAAGGATTACACTTTTCAGATTGCCCCTCGGCTAACTAATCACTGGGCACTGCGGGAAGCTAGCCTCCTGGCAGAGTCAGTAATGATCATCCAGTCAATAGCCACCCGTGAACCTAATTGCAATATCGGATAAGTTCCTATATATGGCGACAGACCTTGTACAATGTAGTATGTGAGGGAAATGAATTACTTTGTGGGGAATTGCAAGGATTGACGCAGGTAGCCAGAGAAGTTTCAATTCTAAATTGACTGCTAAAATGGTATCTTATTCAATATTGTTGGCCTGAATACTTTTAGGAATCCTGAAATTGTTGCTATGTGAATATGATGATAAACTAGAGTTCGACGACCTCATATCTTCGCCAAGCAATATTATTACTAACTATGGAAATCACCTCATTTGAGTGATATATGATTTCAAAGTGCTCACTTGTACATAACTTGCATACGTCACAAATATGAAATCTCTGTCATTATAGTGCAACCATTGCTCTCAATGAATTTTTATTGGTATAACTTATAATTATATGAATTCATCATCTGCACTTTCCAAATTGCACATGTTGCAAAGATCAAAGTTTTATCCTCATTCATGAAGACATTGTAGCATTTCCGCATTGATTATGGAAATGATGTCCAACTTAAAACATTTTTTGTCTGATAGTATTCATAATTATATGAAATACATGTGTCACTTATATTAATATCCCATCATTTATCACTAAGGTGATCATTACAATTTTCTCGAATATAAAAACATACAAACATACAAATGCTACCAGAAACATAACCTTCTCGGCAAATGTAAAGAAAGATGCACTATCAGTTTTGACCTCCAGAGGGCACTGCTGAGTATAACACGACTGATTTCGAAAATGTAGAGGGGTGATATGAATACGTGGTTACGAAAGAATGATGAGTCGAGCGGGCCGCCAGGAGGCGCGATTTTATAGCCAGACTTAGTCCGTTCCCAAGGCCCATAAATCATAGTTGCGTGCGACCGTCGGCTTCGTCCAGATTCGACACTGTGGCTAACAAATTTAAACTGGGATTACGACTCAATGCTATAAAACACGCTGCCTGGTGACCGCGGCATTTTGGAGATCACAAGGCACCGTGTTGCATTTTTGCCTAAGCTTGTCCCCAGCAATGAAGCTACACGGGGCATTGGCGGATGTGCCTGTGCTGTTAACGTTACTTGTGTTTTTTCTGAGCAACTTGCACAGCGCAACAGGTATGTTCTGTTAGTTCCTATGCTTCATACTATGCGTTATTTATACTGATGTTTTGAACCTTCGATTCGTAAAAAAAGGAATGGCAACCTATTCGGTTCACTTTGCAATTGGACAGTCGTTATGGCACGATCACATTTGTCGTAGCTATATATAGGTCGTCGTAAGATTTTGATGCCTTCGAATCAGCCACCAACAAGGATCATAGACAGCCTTTTCCGTAACAGGACAGCTAAATTTTGCAGGATATATGCACTACTTTCCCTAGAATACCTTCAGTTTGCGATCTTGAATCGACGTATGCGACCGGGCCCTAAAGAAGGTAAAGGTAATAAGGCCGGCGACGAAACCTCTTTGTAACGTACGGGAACAGCGGTGACGACACTTACAAATTGACCAAGTCAAAGAACGTCGTAGTAACAACAAAAGCAAAACAAAAATAGTTGACAAGACACGTTAATCTTATAGCCTTACGGGGTGCTGTGAGCCAGAATAATACTTGATACAACAAACACCCACAGTCATACTTCCTTTTTCAAAGGGTGGCCCTATAGATACTTGTACAACCGCGAGAACATACCTTTACTCATCTTGTGTACGACTAAAAAAGCCTTGTTTATCTACTTGTTTGTTTGTTTGTTTGTTTGTTTGTTTAGGATCCGATGAAGTGCGCGATCTTTACCAGATGATGATGGCTAACTACAGCTCCCATGTTAGACCCGCAAGGAACTTCACAAAGCCGACTGTTGTCTACATGGACGTTGCACTGAAGAAGATCATAGGACTGGTAAAACACGTAGACATATGTGTTTTTTGTGCTTATAAACCTACAATTCTCCTGCAGTCTCTTAGTGTCACTGACGAAAGGTAGTGGATGCTACCTGAAACGTCTGACCGTTTCCAAAATCATATCCAGTTGCTTGAGTAACTGTTTTTTGGCATATCTTATCATCTGGATGTCTAACCTTCACCGACGTACGTAGACATATGCTTAAGCTTCCAACTCATTAGACATTACCAAGTGTCAGCAGTTATAAGTCATTGCCCTATGATAAATAATGCTACCAAATGTTGCGTATTATGTGGTGTCGTTCTATTACGTGCGTTCCTCAAAATGAGCCACTAGTATGTGTCAGTAGTAGAACTCCTTGTATATAAAAAAGAAACCTTCAAATTTTTCATTTTCCAAACGTCAATTGCCTACAGTTTTTATTTTGATGCCATTTGAGGTGGTCAAAGATCATGCAACAATTAATGACATGGCGTTAGAAATTGAGTAGCGAACTGCATTGTAAGATAATGCGTTTCATCAATAATGCATACTAGTATTTTCTTTTTGCTAGAACGAGCGGGACCAAGTGCTGACGACACTGCTGTCTATACGCATGGTGAGCGATAACAAACGTCAAATATATATAATACCCCGGACTGGTTTTAATTATTGATAAAGTTGTAGCGTGTTACATGACGCATTAGGGCGCATTAGTGTCATTTGTGACAGTACTTTTGTCTTCATTCAAAACCCAGGTCCTTAATTCGTAACCTGTAGGTTATAATGAGTTATTGATGACCAAACACCAACAATGTAGGTCACAGTTATGCTTTTAAAATTCATAACACAGTCTGCATTTTCTGTTTTTAAAGTACATGGACAATGACTATTGTGCCGTCGTGCATTGCTCAATTCATCTACAACTCCCCATTTTAAACCTACGAGTCATCTTGTTGTTGAAGGCAGATCTTGTTTTCTCCATGCTTTTCGCTCACAATTATATTTGGGTTTTCAGAGGATATCAACCATGGAATAACGCCAGTGTGATGTAATGTTCGTTTCACAAGATTTCATCTATATATTTATACCTACCAGGCATCTTGTTTTTGAAGGCCGGTCTTGTTTTCTTGGCATTTTCGCTCACAATTTGGGCCTTCAGAGGATATCATCCATGGAATAACGCCAGTGTGATCTAATGTTCGTTTAACAAGATTTCATCTATATCTCTTCATTTTTAACCTCACTGACTACTAATAGGCATCTTCTTTTTGTTTTCTTGGCTTTTCGCTCACAATTTTGGGTCTTCAGGGGATGTCATCCATGAAATAACGCCTGTGTGATCTAATATATAATGTTGCTGTTGCGTGATAATGATAATTAATTCATGGTTGATGGTTGAGTCTGGTGTGTCAGCTTATTACGTTTCATGAAAGGGGCTTTAGAGCCTTTACGTCATGTGTGGTGCCGCAGTATTCAATTGACAATGTGTATATTGTTCAGTCACAAAGAGAATACATTCTTTCTCAAATTTCATTAGAAGCCACATATATGTACCCGCTCAATACATTCTTCCATTGTCCATCGATTGGCCTTGGGCATTCGAGATATGCATAGATTATAAACAAAGAATACCTAGAATTTCAACGTGAACAGTTGCGTGGTTACAGCAAAACATGATAGAGACTTCTACTGAATATAAATTTTGCGTTGCCCCCAAAAATTGAGCTCTTTAAGAATTAACTACTTTGATATTAATATTTTTTCTGCAACAGCACTGGAAGGATGACTACATGATGTGGAATCCTGAAGACTTTGGCGGGATGACGTCAGCTGGCTTTCCGTCCAAGGACCTATGGATGCCGAAAATAAACCTGCAAAACAAGTTATTATATATTTTATGCCTATTTTATAACGGGGTTTGTGTTTTGTAATCAATGTGCAAGTAATTAATTAAGTCTTGTTGCGTTTGAAACGGAAGTTTCGTCTACAGTGGTCACAATCATTGCTTTATTTATTTATTTCTTCAATGTAACGATAAACCATGGAGGTCTGATTGAAACCTCCTTAATTCGATGAAGCATCTGCAATTACGTGAGCCATTTTGAAATGTGCTCCCGCGAGAGCACAGCAAGGCGAGAACGCGCGTGAGCTTGCTCGAAAACGAGGTCGGCGGTGATACACACTTTATGAGTTCTTCAATTTTTTTCCACTGAGCAAAATAAAATATTTGAGGAATTCATGTGAAACTTTTAACATTATTGGGGCACAGTAAGTCTTCACATCATTACGATTGTAAGTGTTTCTTATATCATTAATAGATACTTTATAAGTTTATACTTATAACTTTTTGCACTTACAGAGCTGGTGATACTGACGGTTCGTTGGACCCACTGGACGACCTGCAGGTGTTCTCAGACGGGCGTGTTTTCGCCGTCCATCCGGGGACTCTGTACAGCTCCTGTCAACTACAGCTGCACAATTTCCCGTTTGACACGCAAACATGCACGTGAGTTGTAATGAGTTGATTTGTTACTTGATATGATGATTTTTTTTAGATTTAAGAAATGGTAAATGATCCCCAAACCGCTGGAATCGGCAAAAACAAGATTGTGTGATGTAATTTAATCGGGTACTACACCACTTCCTGAATTCCTCCACATACCACCCACTTACCCCCACCGTGCATGCTGGCCCACCTTCTAGTTCAGGCTTGACTTCCCTATACAATCAACTGATAAAATCACCTCCCACCCACCATATAAGCCACCACCATTAAACAGAGGCAGAAACCCACAACTCAGACACCCAAAACAATACTTCTGTACCTGGAAGTACTAAAAACACATATATCATCCCACAGTCTCATCTTCGGGCCGTGGAACCATGACGACACAGAGCTGCTGCTTGTGAACCAATCAGACACCTTGGTCAATCTTGATCATTACACAGAGAGCGTACAATGGGCTCTGATAGACGACAGCATTCGTCCACAACTAAAACATCACACCTATAACCCGAACGGCTACAGCAGCTTGGAATGTACCATAACAATCAGAAGGTAAGAGTTAAAAAAAACCTTATTTCGAAAAAACTATAAGGTGGCTTCAATTTCAAGCATACAAATTTCATAACTGGATTTCATATTTTTCTTCAAGATGCATCATGTAGACTTGTTGAGCAATAAAGTGGAAGCTATCATAAATTGGAATGCTCCCTATCTAAAACATCATATACTTTGGTCGATCAGTTGTTTTCTCACGCTAAAAGGAAATCATCATAATTCTTTGTAGAAAGTTGCTCTTATATTGTCAACATCTGCAGGCTGATGTTGTTTTATTTTTATGCATACACATGCGTATAGAATCAGTAAAATTTTCCATTTACATCATCAATGGCCCAATTTTCCCTTTCTATTTTCGCCAAATTTTGCCCCCCCCCCTCCCTCTGTATATGTATATTTTTATCTCCACAGGAAGTTTGGCCACTACCTGTTCGCCCTGTTCCTGCCATGCGCACTGCTGCTGACCATGGTGCTGTCTGGCTATCTACTGCCTCCCAACGCCCCCGTGCGGCTGCAGATGAGCATTACAATGCTGCTGGCTCTGGTCGTTCTACAACTCACCATCATCAACTCTCTGCCTGCTTCGGGAGATCTCACACTCATCAGTAAGTCTCAGTTTCCCATGCCCTTTACAGTGATCCGATTGAGAAATGTAGTAAACAAAATGGAAAAGTTGATACTCTAATTTCAGACATTGGTGGGCTGGGGGAACCCCTCTAGTTCTTGGCTTACTAATGACATGACTGCGTTTGCCTATGTAATGTACATCCTCCTATCCATGCAAAATATCTATAAATGATTATAACATTACAAATAAAAATCTAGACTTCAAAAATAGTAAATCTTATCATACCTTCATTCACAATTAATGCTAACAGCCATTGGACGGCATTGTTTTCCTTTTCAGCCCAATACTACGTGGTGGTTATCGTAATCACGAGTCTGTCTGTTATCAATGCCGCCATACTCACGCACCTCATCAACAGGAGAACACCTATGGGGCCTTGGTTTGAGAAGGTAGGTAGACAACTTATGACGTTTGTTCAATCATTAACTATGACTATGAAACAAATCTTACCCTTAAAAACGAGCACTAAACTAGAAATGTAACATGGTCTAGCCTAACAAACTACTGCTTAAACACATTCGTATATATGATGACCAGCAGCCCCTCCAACTCTGTCCTGCCACTTGCTACATAATGTAATCCAACACCGCAGGGTGTCTGCTACAGCAGCAGTTACCATGGTGACAGCCATCTGGTCCAGGTCATTGACCTTATTTGGAAGGGAAGAAGAATAAACGGAGCAAAAACAGTGTTTCTTTCTGCGATGGTAGACATAAACGACGTACAGGAATTTGTCGTTTATGATCTTCAATCTGTTTGTACAGATAATTCTGGTCTATCTGGCGTACGTCATGTGTGAAGTAGAAAACCGCACTGAACCGGTTTGTGAGAATGGCAAAGCGCCAAATCAACCCAATAATGACCAAGATCAAGACCACCGCGTTGAAGTTGCCAGTTTAGGTACGTTTCATTCTAACTTCTCTTGCTTTTGTTTATCAATCAAAGGAAGATTAGGATTCGTTGTCAACTTCAAAGATATAAGTGTAAGATTTTTGTCCTTCTAGGAAAAGAGCTTTGGGAAAATTTGGCAGTCAATGCAAATGAGCTCTATCACATAAGTGTTCAGGCCAGGCGTTCCATTCTGTTTTATTTGCCCAACAATATCAAGGGACTGTAAATTTATATTCATGAAACATACTACTGTAGTAGCCAAACCTGGAGGGTTCAAAGTGTAAACAAGAAATCGGAAATTTCAGACTTCCAGGATGTGCTTTGGGTTTTCCTAGCATTCACGTTTCATACATACTGCCAGTAAATCTTCTTCCACCCATGTGCTGTCAACCTACTCTTAAGTTCACCCCAGGCCATTTCCTGTGTCTGGCCTTTTGACTTCCTGTTATGCTGTCAATCCCCCCCCCCCACACACACACACCCACATGTCGTCAGCCTGCTCTGTCCAGACAGACCCACAAACCCACAGCTCAGCCACCCAAAATAATTCTGTACACAGAACTAAATATAATGTAAACTATTCTAAATCGACCAAAAATTTACATAGGCCTCCTTTTTCTACACCTTTCCTAACAATGGAAATCTCTTAACGGTTCTTCTACCAGCTGGTGATGAAGCCCATCAACAGACAGCAGTTCCCAAAGACATCCAGAACCTCCTACAGAACATCTCCACTGACATCCACCTCCTGACTGAGGACACCAGGAACAGCCGCAGGAGTAAGGAGACCGTCAGCAAGCAGGCTAAGGCAGCGAGGATCCTCAACAAACTGGCCTTTGTTGTTTTGGGGATTCTCTCCTTTGCTTTCACAGTTAATTTCCTTCTGTGGCCCTACCACAGTGGTGTGTAAATTAGAGGGACATGCTAGAAATTCTGTTTCAATAACAGAAGTAATTAAAGCATTCCATCTTTACGGAATGCCGTGTTTCATAGAAATTCCAATCTATATATGTAAAATAAAATGGCACAATAAAGGTTTGTCTGAAATGCAAGAATGCAGGTAATCTTTGTAATATGTCTGTCTTTATAATGCATACTACTAGTTATATCTTTGTTGTTGTGTATACATTTGTAAGAAGGAAGCACAGAAAAAGATGATTATTGTGGCATTGAGTGAATATGCCAGGTTATTTGTCAAAAAAGCTGTTTCCATTTCAACATATGCAAATGTGCAATAGCTTTCATTACCTGAAATTCAAACAAAACCTTATGGGCATACCTTATACTATATATGTTAATTATAAGGAATGACGCATAGCATATTTGCTTAAGGGCCTGAACCACAGGAACAAAGGAGAGGTTGAAAATGTTACAAAATCAATCACGGCCTGAAGTTCACAGTGTAAAATAATCATCTATTATGCTAGACATATCAAGCTAAACAAAGGATATACATGTATATACAGTAGGTTAATGTTTCAGTAATTTTTCATGTAATTCACAATAGAACAATGGAATAGTTGAAAAAGACAGATATGCCACATGCTAAATACATTTAGCTAACGTATGAACAAGCATTGTATCCTGAAAACATGACTTACAACCGTAATATTTTTCTACTCAAACAAAATAATCATACGAGAAGACTTTGGAAGATATCAATATCACTTTCACAATCTGTCTCAACTCTGCTTCTAATACATTTTGTAGATGAGACAAAAATTATCATTTAGACAAGGCAACAATCTTAGAACAATTTTTCCGCAAAAAGGAAGACCAGTAAAAAAAGATAATCTTTTACAATAGAAATGCTGCTATGAGAGTGTTATGAGGCACCAGGTACAATGCCTGTCGCTGCAGGCTGCGTTGAGGTGTCTGTAGGAGTGGTGTCGTAGCCAAGCTTCTTCATGTCCTTGGTGACCACGTTGAAGGACACTCGGACTTTCCCCTGACTCCGCACTCTGGTTACTGTTTGTAAACAAAAACAACAATGTCTGAACTGTTTGTATCCTTGGAGTACATATGTATGTCATGGATTGAAATAGGAAAAACAAAATGGAATTGCTAACACTGCTTTAATGGTACATGTACATGTATTAAAAGTTTTAGAGAGAAGACTCTTGTTAATGTTTGAAAACAAAAACAACTATTTGCATTCTTGGAGTACATACATATGTCATGGATTGAAATGACTGGAATGGAAAACACAAATTTTTACACTGTTTCAAAAAAACTCAATGGTATTCACAAAGTGAGAAGAAATTTGATGTCATACCTTCTCTTCCCTCTCCTTGAGCAACCACCTTGGGGTCAACATACTCTGCTCTCCTTCCCAAAAACCAACTGTGAGAGACAACAACCAAGTAAACAACTGTGTTTGTATACTTTGTAGTATGGAAGGTTACCCAGTCTCATTTGGGAGTAAGATATGTTCTGGCAACAAATGTGTTTTATGTATCTTTTAAATGTCACTTTGCATGAGACACCAGCACTACAGTTATTACAAAGCACACATACATGTAGTATTGAATGACCTTGAATGTTTTTTCTTTGACTTTGAACAGGCATATCCCAAGTGTGTATTTAAGAACATTCCTGAACTCTTCAATGTGTTTTAGCAGAACTGGATATTAATTTGTATCAATAGGATGCATATTCCATAACCATTTGTCAATAGAATTGTTGTACTACCAGTGTTCGAAATACCCACTAGCACACTAGCAATTGCAACCTGATTTTCTTGAGCGCTAGTTGCTCCCTGACTCAGGTAGCGCACCACGCAACCTGAAAATATGTACCGCTGAACTCAAAGGTGCACACTGTGCTACCTGGTTCAAAAAAGTATTTCGAACACTGACTACTTACATAGCAAATAAACTTTCTGATCATCCACATTCTATCTGTTTGAAAAGTGATTTAGAAGAGGTTTTGTGAAGAACATACTTACCCAACAAACTTCTGTAGTTTTGAAGTAGACTCTGGCACAAACATTGGTAACGTCCTGGTGTGTCTGAGAGTTGAAGAAAAAAAAGTCATCGTCTAATTTCTGACAGGTAGATACAAATTATGACATCTTTTCTATAGCTACTATTTACTACTCAGATGAGCCATACAACATTAGGGTACGGATACTTACTGTCCAGGTGTGATAGGAATGTGAACAGCGCTATAGCCTCGCACCACGTCCCGTCCGAAGGCGTCCTGACCGTACGCACTCACCACCAGCTGTGGCCCTGATGACAGAAGCAAAATGAAACATTGAACATTTTTACTCCAAAACAAAACCTTCAAGCATTCATTCATTCATTTGCTCACTCACTATCCGGTTTAATCATTAATTAAATTAAATTAATGTCAGTTGTTTCCCATCTCCCGAGGGTTAGACGTGCTTGCAATTTTGTTACCTTTCTATTCTTTACCTTTTAAACCACCTATACAGTACATATCCCAAACTATATAATAGCCTGTATTAATAAAAGTATAACACAAGGATTTGAATTTCTTGGATTGCAGTATGTTGTAACTTTACTCCAAGCAAATGTCTGACTTCCACTTGTGTTTATGTGCCCTTAATACTGTCTTAAGTGCGCCAGGTTAGAACATAAGGAAACTTACACCCGTGTGGGTTGGTGCTCTTGAAGGTCACCTCCAAGGGGAAGTTCCACACGAAGAGTTTTCTGTCATCGTGACTTTTCTTAGTCACCTGTGTGAGGCCGTCCTCCAAACCCTGTCATACACAGATAGAGAGGATGGTTTGTAACAAAGTCGATTAGAAAGGCTGCAACTACTGTATATGTTTATCTAATGTGGTTATCAAGGATATTTTTATGTACTAACAATATGGAAAAAAAAACATTTATCACTAGAATAATAAGAGATGCACATCTTATATTATCTACTGACTGACACAAGAAAATGTAAAATATGAAATAAAGTAAGAATAAAATAAGAAGACAGTCAGGCTAATGCTGGCAACTCCAAAATTGTTTGTGTTCCACAGAAATACAAATGAACTAAGGCAAGGGAATACAATGAGTTACCCCAATAATACTTTATTTTCAGTAACATTTGAAGATTGCAATTTCAAGTTGTTGTTTTTCCCCCCTACAAAAGTGAAGTTAAGACGGCATTACTCACAGAAGTGATGACCCAGTCCTGACCGTACACCCAGCAGTACCGGCAGTAGATGTCGTCAAACTCGGGAAACTGTAGCAGGTACAATTTATGAGGCAAAAATTATTCACATGTCATGTGACAAAACTTCTGAACTGAAAAAGAACGATTTTTTCTCTTTTTGAAAACACACTAATGATAATCAAAATAAGTCAAGACAGTCATGTGCTTGTGACGCCAAACTCGCACCACTGTATCTTTACAACTTTTTCTATTATACACGTCAATCTTGACGCCAAAGACCGTTCATAAATACCTCTGCACTCTCAATTTGTCCGCTGACCATCAACAAAAACACTGTTGGGTTGCCCGCCATGTTGATGTTTCCGAAAATATGTCCCACTATGCTTTGCGACCGACCAATCACCACGCAGCTTCTGTCGGTCAAAGGTGAAACCACCAAATCCGTGACATCATGAGAAGAGCACAGTTTCCGTGACGTAGTACACATTGGCATGACCAAAGGACGAAAATATACGATGAGGAAGCTCGTCTGGAGAAGGAGGTAATACGAAGTCTCTTGCTTTTCTACGTCTTAAGGTGCCCTTAAGAACCATTTACCCTCTTAAGAACATTAAGGGCTGTTGTGTAACGATATTTCGAAAACAGAACGTACGTTGTAGTTGTTGTTATTGGTCTAGGAAGTGTTGTTAGGCAGGGTAGAATGTTGTTGTTTTGATTCGTGCCCCGTTGAGTTGCAATTATTTTATAACGATGCAGTGGCAGGCCTGTAGGGTCGCAGGTGGGGCGACGTGTAGATTTGCACACGTACGCGTACATGGCATTGTTAGCGATGATACGGCAATTAATTATTATATGTGAATAGGCATTTGAATGCTATTTGGTCAGAAATATTTGTACATTTATTTGTTTATTTTAGACCAAGGAGGTTATACGGAGCTTCTTGTTTAGACCTTACATATAGACTTTAGTTATTTATTTTGGGTAAGAGTAAATTGTGTGCGTGATCATAAGCGAGGTACGGGTGAAAGAAGACGTCCATAAATTGATCACAATGCCCTTGAATTTTATATGCCTGCTATAATATTTAGATAACATTACAGGTTCGCCATTGACAAATCAGTATGTAAGAGTTGGTCCAAATGACTGAAATTGTTACATGCAAAAAATCTCAATGCAACACTACCAGCAAGTGCTAAAATACTCAGATCTTTTGCTCCTACTTATAAATATATATACATACGATTTGTCTTCTATATCAAGAAAATGTCTTTTCAAGTTGTGTGATTTTTGTGGATTATAAATGTTTCTTAACCCTGAGCAAGAATATCAACTGGTTTTGCCACTGTATTATCTGTTCAAATTGGAAAGGTAAAACCATATATTTTTCCAAACTGGACAAGACACAAATAAAATAAAGACTTATTTTTATAATAATCTAAAATGTAACTTTAAGCTGCTAGTAATGTCATGATTTCTAGAGAGGTATGATTTGTTACACTGCAAAATATGAGAAGTAATACAGTGGCAAAACCAGTTGATATTTTTGCTCAGGGTTAAGAAAATAATTTGCCGACTTTCTTTTTTTGGCACCTGCCACCATCATGAACATATATTTCCGTGAACATGTCCATTTTTCTCAGACCGTAAACTTTTGCTACCGTGAACATAAAGTGAATTACAGTAAACCACTAGGATACATGACCCTTATGATGTTTGGGTTAGGCGGCTGCAAAGGTCACAAGCCTCAGGCTTACTGTGCAGGTGTCTTAAATTGTTTTGATGTCAAAGATTATGCTACTGCTAGTTCTTTCTTACTACAGTAATCATTCAATAAACTTTTAGAATAAGCTTAAGGTTGGCAGAAATATACACAGAAAACACAATTTGAGAAATCCTTCTTTTTGTCATATTTACTCTTCTGCAACTGTCATGAAAGATTTGATATACTAGTATTTATCTTTTTTTCCTAACTCATTTGCATATTGTGAAACCCATATAATTATTTTACCATCTAATTACTAAATGTTTGCTTCTGTCATGTTTCAGGATTTGAAGATCTGACAGCTTCTTCAAACAGATAGAAGAAAAGCTGAGAGAGTGTCTTAGAAGAGAAGGAGATGGGAAGAGTGCTGCGGTCGGTTTAAAGTCATGACCAAGCGTTGGTTCAGAAGTGCCTAGCCAGTCTTCAGTACAAACTGGATGATCTTGGGTTGGTCTCTACTTGAAGTGGTGTTGATCGTACCAACACTTTGCACGGTCGTGCTCGGAGCGTTCCTGTACTTAAGCGACAAAATGTCGTTCTGTATACGAGGGGACAAGGCGAACAAAGTTTCGGCCGAGATAGACACGAGTAACGTGTACCACGAGAAACAGCAGAGAGAACTTTGCGCCCTACACGCTCTGAACAATCTGTTCCAGGATGAGAACGCTTACTCTAAACAGACTTTGGATGAAATTTGTCAAAGGTCAGTGCTGTTAACCATTATTTTATTGGATTTTCATGATATTTATTTTATACCTTAGCACGTACATGTATAGTCTCTACCAGACTGACTACGCTGGCTAATAGGGATGATAAGTTGCCAGAGGAGTTTGGTTACCAAAGGGGTTGACCGGCTGTGCAGTCAAATGTTAACTCTCCTGTAGACAGCCTGAGTCCTGGACAATTATTTCTCTTTTGGCTGAATTCTACTATCTGTACCCTTGTAGGAAGGCCTGGTGGAGGCTATTAAAGCACATGATACTGTGTAATTTTGCAGTAAGAGGGGGGAAAGGAATCATTGTCCATGTTTAGATTTTGAGGTGGGCACAGAATGCATTACAATTACGTGTACCTTTGAGTGTTTGCAACGGTGAGGTCAACACGAAAACTGTGATTGTGTGTGAATATTACACAATTTATGGTACTACATAAGATATATTCTCTTTAATTTATAGCTAAAATGTACTGTAATCGGAGGTCAGTTTTAACCTTCCCCTTCCTAAAAACGTTAGCTCTGGATTGAAATGCATGACCTTTGACCTGTAGTGCTTGTACTAGCAAGGTATCACCTCCAACCCACTTCTACCACACTAAATTTACAAGTGAGCCACAAACTGTAATCCAATCATGTAAGCTTGTCAGTGGTTGGCTATCGGCCATGGACACCAGATGGCCCATGTTGTGTACAGCGAACCGTGCAACTGTGACCAAGGCCACCTCGTCAAGTGGCTTCTTTTAATCTTTTGTTGTGTAGTGTTCAGCAAAGTTTTAGGGACCCTTAATGTTTTTCAAATCCTGCTGTATTGAAAAGACCATTCAAAAGATGGCTAAAGTAATTATATTAACAGCACTATAAGTACTCTTGTTCTACATGCTTAATCTGATCTGCATTAGAAGCACTAGAAGTTAGAAGGATAGCATTCTACTACTGTAAATCATGATTTGTTCCCTGTCACTTTATTTTAGCTGATTTAGCTGTCACTATTCAACCGCTAAAATTTCATTACCGGTATCATTTGATTACTCTTCTGCTAAGACAAGAACTTTGTTCCTACCGCTAAAATTAAGTGCCGGGAGCTACTCCATTTTCTCCCGACCGCTAAAATTACCGACCGGAATATTAAAGTGATTTACAGTAAGTATACTTTTTCACACGTTCAGGGTTATTGGGAATTTGGAGAGCATTACTGTTAGTGTTACATTTTTCGAGTATTTGATGAAATGGAATCTTATGCTGATTTTAAATTTTCCCTACTTAGCTCAATAGAATATCCATAAGGATGCAGACTGAGTTTCAGATCAGTTAACCTTATCAATGCTACCTAACCCCATGGCCACATAGCCAATTCAAATTTGGTGCCAAGTGGCTAGCTTAGTCATCATCACCTACCTTAGTAGGTGGAAGGTTAAAGACTCATTTATTTGAATAGACCACCTGTGCACCATACAGTCTAAACAATGGAGACTGACATGCCTTCTTAAGTTTTAGACAAATCAACCTTCTCCCTGCCGCCTAACCCCATATTCAATACTAGTACAAATGTGGTACCAAGTGGCTACCTTAGCATGCAGAGGTATAAAGACATTTATTAGAACAGACCACTTGTGCACCATACAGTCTGGACAATGGAGACGAACATGCATTGTTCAAGTTTCAGTCCAATTATAATAACCTTCTCCCTGCTGCCTAACCCATAACCAATACAAATGTGGTGCCACATGGCTACCTTAGCAGGATGAAGGTTAATCATTTATATTTCAGTTAAACAGACCACCTGTGCACCATACAGACCAGACAATGGAGACCTACGTACATTGTAAGATAGACAAAGGAACATCAATTATCGTCATTTACAAAACAACATGAGAGGAAACAGTCCTGTGCTTTTAATTAATCTTTTCAAATTTGGCAATGTGCCATCTGCGGCCAAGCCACTCGCCATATGGATCGGATTCCGTGGATCCGGAGGTTGGGGGTTCAAACCCCAGACACGTGCTCATAAGCCTGACAAGCGATAAACGTTCTGTCACAGGTTGCATGTGCTGTTTGGAGGGTACATTAACTTCTGTGTATGGTGGAGCTTCAGTCATCAAATATCCAGATCTGCATGTGATAAAAGAACCCAACACACTTATCAAAAAAGATTGTTTTGGTTAAAAATGCAAGAAATAGAAAGGAGCATTGCACTATCAGCCATAACAAGTGTTAATATAATTTAATTATAATATTTTTGCTTTCGATAAAATGTGTTTACTTTATCTATTTAAAACTTAATTGTTTTAAATGGAAAAATTTCCAAGCCTGCTTTGACAGTTTGAGAAAATTTTACACAGCTACATGGGATAAATAAGATCAACTACATGTACATCATATATTTATCCTGACCTGAGGTCCACGTGCGAACCCTATCAAAAATGCAAAAGCCAAACAAAACCAATTTCTAAATTAGATATCATCAAATTTGATGTAAGAACTGTCCAATTCTTACCATTAAAATCACAAAATGCATTTTGCATATGATGTAATTATAAAGGTTTTTTCTTACTACATGAGATTTAATGTAAATATTAATGTTTGTACCAAATGTCAATTTGTAAATAGCCTTATCTATTGATGTGAAAAGTATGCAATTCAGCCACTTTACCTGGCTGCGATGTACTTTTTTAAGGATCATGTTGATCAAATAAACCAGTCATTCATTCATTCATTCATTCATTATTTTTACTGTTTAATTGTCCATTATACAGACTGTCACCTGATTCCATGGTGAACCCCCACAAGAGCATGCTGGGACTTGGGAACTACGATGTGAACGTGGTGATGGCAGCCCTGCAGGAGAAAGACTGTGAGGCCATCTGGTGGGACAAACGGAGGTGGGTGGAGTTTTAACCCTCACAGTGTTGTGGCGCATTATAACTATGATAGTATCTTTGTAACTGGCCGGGAAGGTTTTTTTAGATGTCTTTGTGTTACGTCATGTTTCTGTTTTATATGGACCGTTGTGTCTGAAATAAACAATGATTGGTTAAACTAGGGAGCTTCATATGTACATGTACATACATGTACAAGTGGTTAGGTAACTGGTTTGCCATATGGATCAAATTGCACAGATCCAGAGGGAGAGGGTTCAATCCCTGCTTGGCACCAATGTTTTGGGTTGCATTCATACTTTTGGATGGGGACATAAAGCTGTCAATTCTGTGTATAGGGGAGTCTAAAGTGCCAAAATCCTGCATGTAGAAGAACCCAACATACATTTGTACTCGTCAAGAAGAGTTTTAGGGGCGACCCAATGTTCTTGGCTGAAAACATTACTTGCCACATTGCACTATTAGTTACTTGAAGAAGCATCTTGCTTCACCTCAGTTGAGGATGACTGCTTTACCTTACCTTTAGAGTCATACAAATCATCTGTTTTAGATTTCATTGATTCATAAAGGGGCCGTCACATTGCGCGACCAGTCAGCGAGCTCTGAACAACATTTACGGCAGTAGTATGCCCGATGTTTCATCGAGCATCGTGCGAATTTTCGGGATCGCCAGCGATTTTTCGGAGTCGGCCGAAGCTTGCTAAACGTGTTCTTTCTATTGTCTGCGCAACATTGTCGACGAGCTTCGGCCGTATTTGTTGATCGCTGAAAGGTCGCCCGATTTTGAGATCGACCGAGGATTGCACATATTTCTGGCAATGTGACGGCCCCTTTACCAGTAGCTACCCATCATAATGTCATACAAGCACATTTGACATGGTTTGTCCTTACAGAAATGTAGACGTGATCAACCTGGCCAACGTCAAGGGCTTCATCCTCAACATCCCGTCAGACCTGAAGTGGGGTCCGGTCACCCTGCCGCTCAAGCGCAAACACTGGATCTGCGTACGCCAGATCGACGGCATCTACTACAACCTGGACTCCAAGCTGAACGTGCCTGAGATGATAGGAGAGGCAGAGGAACTAAGGTAAAATCAGCATAATGTAAAAATCCAACAGCTGCATGCTATTTAGACCCACCCCTGGGTTGTTGCCAAAATTTGGTACAGGTTGGTGAGTATATCAAGTTATCTGACAGACATTCAGAAAAAAATTTTGGCAACACCCCAGGGGTGGAGCTAATAGTATACTGCTGCTAATCCCCCTTGATAGTACATGAAGTAACCTGAAAGCTAAAGACCAATAGAAGAACATTCTTGCCAATGCCTCAGGGGTGGAGCCAATAGAGTATACTATATTAGTTAGATTTATTATGACTGTCTATTTTTACCTTTCCAGAACGTTTTTGAGGAAAGAGTTGGCAGCGAAGGACAGGGAAATGCTGCTGGTGGTGGCGGGGGACGTGGAACGAGACCAGACATGGCGTCTACCCAGCGAAGCCAGAATATGAAAGAACAGAAACAGTTTTGCGTACACTGTTCTACTTTATGTATAGCTTACAGCCATATTTTTGGCTGTTTTCTTATGTTGTCATTTTGCCTTAATGTTGAAATGTAAAGTCCGACTCATGGTGAGATAAACATATATAAGCTGTCCTCTATATATAACTGACTTTTACTTTACATGTGTACTTAGACTGCTTCTTGGATACAAAGTTAACTAGTCAGCAAAAAACAGCCTACTTTAGAGTCAGTACTAGTACTTTTAGATGCATTGAGGTGTGCTACATGTAGCTATGGTGGTCATCAAGCAACATCATCCTCCAATATTTTTAAGTCATCCTCTGTATTGTTCTACATTTTCTATACTCTGTATTTAGCTGTTCTTGTTTGTGTTCGGTTACTGGCAAAAGAAATCAAAGTACAAAACAGCTTTAGCTGCTTCTGGGATTCTGAAATGGGAATGATAGTGCCCCCTTGTGTAAAGTTGTGGTACTGCACAACATCTAAGATAGTACATAGGTTGGTACTTAGCAATGATGTACAAACCTGTCTAGAATATGTGCATTGATTTTTCTCAAAACAACACTAAACCCCATCTCCTAGTGACAGCATTCATTCTGAGTGGGCATGAGTTGTCCCAAATATGCAGATATGCATGAAATTTGCATATTCATGACACCTGTGTTGTACATGTGTTGTGTTGTGCTACCTAATAGGGCATTTTGTAGTTCACATATGCCAAAAAAATTAATATGCCATATATCATCTTTTCATTCATGTTTTTTTAATTGTCAGAATACACTGATGAATGACTCTACTATATGTCAAAACATGTGAAAAAGATAAATGTTTATGTCATATGATGTCTCGAAACTTCTGAAGTGCATTGTGGCCAGTACACCTTGTTTTGTTGCTGCTTATTTGTCTACACACGTATGTAAACATGCCATTTCTGCTTTTAGTTAGACATTTTTCACTAAGGCTAATGGCTAACAACATGTACTACACTCAGGTCCCTGTATTGAACAGTCACAGGGAGAAACAAAAAAAGGCACTTTCTTTAAACGTTTAAGATTTAACGGAACACTGAAATTTGCATGAAATGCATAGAAACTAAAACTAACCCTTGACGTCAAATGTAGAGTATAGAAGTGTTAAGGAGGACAATCAAGCATCAACAGAAAATTGCAAGGTCAGTTGAAGGTCAAGCAAAAAATAAAAACAGTTGTTTCTAGGTCTAAGAAGACAGAAGACAGCTGTATCAGGTGTCAGAAGACAGCTGTATCAGGTGTTAGAAGTTGCTAGCAGGTATTTCAGCAGCTGTTCGGTCAACCCAGAAGGATTTTACCCGAGGGAATATATCATTATTTTGAATATAGTCCTTGAAACATATATACCGGTATCATAGAAAATTTGAAAGTTATGAATGCCTGGTTGGAAAATAGTTGTTTTAGGTCTGGAGTCTGCATGTTTTATATTACTGTTGGTGTTTCAAACATAAGTTCATAGAATCTCCAATATAGTTTCCTATGTAAGATATACATGTACATGTACACCCCGGCTGTTGCAATATGTACTTAGAGCTTTGCATGTGTTGTTTTTCATAATTGTGTAATTCACCTTGCTAACTCCTCTGATTAATGTTTTTTTTAGTGTTCTTGTTTTGATTTTGCTAAAAAAATATCAGTTTTGTTATTGAGTTGTTTCAAAGGCTAGATAGGAGATTCAGATTTGAATTTTAAAGTTTAAGCTGATACAGTCAAACCTGTTCTAGTGACCACCTCTGCATAAAGACAGTCTAGCCATTGTAGCCACTCTTTGATGGTCCCTTAGATCTTGTTCCTATCAAACCAAGAATTATGAATCCTGTCAAGAGTGGCTACCTGTCTGTTGTGGCCATTTTCTTCAAATCTTTCTAGAGTGGTCACTGTAGACAGGTTTGACTGTATATGCAATAGAAGTCACTGGCTTGTTTTGTCATTTTCTTGAAGTTAGGATTAGGAAAAGCAAAGGAACATTGTTACCATGACAAACTTCTGACAGTGTGTCTTACTGTATACTTGAATGCGATCACAGATTTTTCCATAATTGCAGTACCGTTTGAATTTGATAGGTGTCCTCGTCATGCTGTATGAAGACTAGTGTTGCCTTGAGATGCGATTGTAATATTGTCATCAATGTTTTGCAAAACAGTTGAAGATTCAGTCCATGTAATTTTGTTTGTAGTGAGCAAAGTAAGTGCAAACAATAATGTAGTAGAGAATTTTACTGTACCGGTAGTGCACTTTGCAACGATAGTTTCTTTTCGAAACATTTATGGTATTTGAAGGAAAGTTAGCAAAAGGTTACTCATGTATTGAAACAAACCAACATCACATAAAATTTGTCTCAGTAATGTTTGTAACAGACACTGATATTGATAATTTAAGGCCACACAACCTTGATTTTACGGATGACATCCTCTTAAGACTGAAGTCTGATATATATGTAAAATGGTATAATGAAACATGTTTAGTTCATTTTGCATCACATTTTTAATGTTCCTTGCAGTTATCATACATTCTCTCCATTTGTGATAAATTCAATACAACTTCTCAATACATGGTAGCATTGTCTCATTTCATAGACATTCTGTTAAAATGAGTGTTTTTTAACTAAGAAATATGATTTTTAAAATCCTGGTCAAGTGTCAACGCAAATTATGATGTCATCCACAGAATCCAATACTTGTGGCCTATAATAATAATAGCCAAAAACATAAAGCCAACATAATCATGTATTATTATGTAATATACATTGTACGGCCCCAGCATAGTGGGGACTTTAAATAGATGCATGTTATTCATGAATTGTCAGTTGTTTCAAGTATATGGTATTTTGTTACTGTATCATGATAGTTGTTGATTTGCCTGTCACTGTGTTGCACTATTTCTGGTAAGGTAT
Source organism: Branchiostoma floridae x Branchiostoma japonicum (assembly GCA_013266295.2). NCBI lineage: Eukaryota > Metazoa > Chordata > Leptocardii > Amphioxiformes > Branchiostomatidae > Branchiostoma > Branchiostoma floridae x Branchiostoma japonicum. The sequence continues at coordinate 5,697,604 of CM023830.1, forward strand.
CCACATTACCGGGCAACAGTATTATTTGGTAATGGTATTTGTACTTCAGTAGTAATGGTAATTGTCAACAATATGATTCAGTTATGAAATGAAAATGAGTAAAGAATAGTTATCACTGGAACTGCATGATGTTTTCTTCTCCTTCTTTTTAACTTAAAAAGAAAGTTACTGAAAGTCTAGACGTCCAAAGATATCCTAGCTTTCCCATAATATACATGTATGTGTAGCATTTCCATGCTTGAAATTTATCCCATTTTCATTTGTCCAAGTCTCAATTTTGGACCATTCATTAACGCCATCTAGCGATTTAAAGGAAACCTGCAGCGCCAGTATGTAGCTGTCAAAAGAACGCATTTTAGACAACTTTATAACGTCAACACTTGTTTTTTCAGAATGTTGTCCCGCTAAATGATAACACACACATGTACATGTTCGTATACAATAAGTCATTTTATTGCAGTTACATATATTTTATCAAAATGTGTTTAAATATCATCAACTTGACATTACTTATTAATAATGGAAAGTAATGAATTACTGAAGTATCACCTCCCCTTTTAACTTTCAGCACACATACATAACTAGCATAAGCATAATCAAACAAAAAAATCCAAATCGCAACAAAATGTATCAAATTAATACAACAATGTCAGATCTAAGAGTTTAAGGTATGTTGTATACTTAATGACTATACCCTTATCAGACCAAAAACGTGGAAAAAATGTCCCCTGACTTCTAAGTAATAATACTGGTAACTACGAAATAATCTAAGAGAAATAAGGCTTCAAGAAATCAGTATTTTCCATCGGACAAACCACCAGAGAAGCAATACAATATAACAAAAGCTCACAAGCATTTTGCAAGTTCTACATACATGTATGTTTGTCTACAAGTACAGTGTTCAAAATGAAATGTTATAATGTCTCTTAAAAATCAACTTAATGTAGTGCTCCTGAGAAAAAAATTGGAATATTTTAGGCAAACATAATATAGCTACCTTCAACCTTCTCCATGCCAACATCGCCTTTGTATTGTTTACAGAGTTAGGCAGCAGGGAGAAGGTTAACATCCAGAAATATGAGCTTTAAAAAAGTCTCTAAGGGCTGTTAATGTCAATCATTTTCATACAACTGCACATGTTGGAACCCTAAGGTTAAACTTTAAAGGTATAACAGTTGAGTCAAATCACCCTGCAGTGAAAACATGTGAGTTTATAGTGTATATTCATCAGTTCTACTTTGAAAAAACTAACAATATCTACATGTCTTGGGCAGTATATCCCATTTGTGCCCATCTATGACCCAGATATACTAAAATATAAAATTTAATTCAATCTCATGTCAACAGTTTGTTTAACAAATGACAATCACAGCAAGGATAAACTGTGTAGGACAATGTAGAAAGATGATTTTACATGTATAAGTGCATTTGTTTCCACATATTACACATGAAAAATGCTATTCACAGATTCGTTTTATAGATATATATCAGATTATTTTTGTATTAATATGTACATTAGAGTGATATTACAGTTTCATAAAATTCAAGAATCTATGACCAAGTCACCAGAATCAGCCAGATATACATGTATGTGTAGATTTCATGTTGACTCTGAACCTCAATTTTAAGAATGTACCATGGATAAAAGTGCAAGTAGTCAACTTTCTTTAGTAGTGTTACTACAACAGTAATAGTCATTACAAGAATAAGAAAAAAATATACAGATCAACATACAAGTCATCCTTTCACCAAATACTAACAGACAAGTTGTTCCATCAGAATTTTGGCTTCCCTGGCTACTAGGAACACTTATACTGTCCTTAATGTTTTAGCAGAGCTTTTCTTTACATCCCAAGGCCACAGAAAAAGAAATTGTAGAAGCATTGTTGTTAAAGTAAAGTAAAGACAGCTCAACATCACATTTGTACTCTACCTTAGCATATAGATATAATCATGTAGTCTATACATTGCTGGCAAGTAGAAAATGTCTGTTGTTTGGCATTGGTCAGAAGTAACAAATAGTCTGTAGTTAGAAATTATTCCATTCAGTTTCACTAAAACAACTAAAGATCCCATAGTTTGTAGAGGTTCTACAGTTCTGTTACTGACGATGTTCAATCCAGACCCCTGAGTTTTGCCTATGCTTGTTCAGCGAGAACCTCGTCCATGGCGTTCACGACCATTTCTGCGTGGTGCGGCTGGAAGATGAGGGCAGGCCGGCACCGGATGGTCCGCTCCCCGCAGCCGCCTGATTGGATACCTGGTGCAGAGGGCGACAAGATCAGTGCTGGAAAACAGCTAATAATTAAGTTTCTGACATCCAAATACAGGAAAAGGAATTGCTTTTATTCTAGTGGAAGTTTCCATTTCTTTTATTCTTTTGTTTTTCTTTTGGGCTTTTCTTTTGAATTTTGACCTGCTGTCATACACACATGGGTCATATATATGTAGCTTATAGATATTCTGTCAAGCAACAAAATGCAGCTTCAGTTGAGCAAAGAAATTGAGATAATGTCTATTAGTAAGAAACAAACAACAGATTTCAGACCTCTGGAAAGTATGCAATCCTCGGCTTCCTGAATTCCCCCACGTCGACCACTAACTCCTGCTGGCTCCCGGCCAGATTCTGAGACCATCACATTCACCCCATTTCCATTTCTGACTTGTTCATCTCTTGTCATTCTGCCTGCCAATCTTTCCCAATCCAAGTGCGGTCAACCTACTCTGTCCAGGCCAAACACATACACAAATCAACAGCTCAGGCACCCAAAACAATACTTCCGTACTGGGGAAATAATGAACTAATAAACAGACCTTTCCTCTTGAGGTCTGCCACGATCTTGTTGCGGTGTGTCTCGCCCCCCATGCAGTCGATAGCGATGAACGTTCCCAGCCCACGAGCGTTCTCCAACTGTGTCGGGTACTTCGTCTGCACACGAAATTTTTTGTTGTGATAAGCTTCAAATTATGAGAACTCTCTTACAGATATCACATAAAAACTGGCAATTTTACCAGTGAAAGTCCTATTTTTATTTGTTTTCTTCTCATTTCATTTATTCATCTGTTTTGTTCCTTCCTTCCTTCCTTCCTTCCTCCAAATAAGCAACAAAATTGCAAAGTAGCTGACATATTACTTCCTCAATATGAGCATCAAAACTGCAGTCCTCCTCCCTTCCTTCCTTCATTTATTCATCTTTACTGTTTTGTGACATGCATGTACTTTGCTATTGTATAGTAAATAGAGTAAGTTATGCAAATACAGAAGAATCTAGTGATGCAAAGCTTTAAGACAGCTCCACCTTATTCTAACAATTGTTGTTGAACTGTATACAGATACTATGCACATTATCACAATTACTTATTTAATTACCTGAAGGTGTTTCAGACCGTCCAATAGGACAGACCCTGCCTGCCGAACATTTTCCAGCAGGTTTTCCTCCCGCACCGTCTTCACGACAGCTTCACACATCGCCAGCTTGGACGGTTCTCCCAGCCACGTGTTGAAGATCCGGTAACCCTGGTAACATAAATAGTAAACAAACAACATAAACATATGGCTAGTATCAGTGATACGGGCTTTCAAAGTCAGATTAGAATGCTATATGGCAGTACAAAATTTATACAGACTAAGAAAATATATAAAAGGCCCGAAAATATATAAAAGGCCCAACAGAACTGTAACAAGCACATAAAACAGTAACAAAAAAGCTACTCTAACCTTCAAAGTACATTCTATCAATGCTAATTAGATTAATCCAACATATGAAAACTATAGACGGGATGTCATCCTTAAACATGTGAATAAGACATGTTCTGCCAAAGTGCTGTGCACAATGCATTGCGGATTCTGCACAGGTGCAGTACATGTGTACGTTCTGGCAACGTGCTTTCCCTTACAGAATTGGCTCTAAACTCCTCCGTGTGGAAGTATCCTCCTCCCAGCATCTTCTTGGCGAAGGTGACGATGTCTGGCGGGTCGTCCAGCTGCCACAGGTCGTGGGCCCACCAGCTGCCGGTCACTCCCACACCCGTCTGGACCTCGTCTACCAGGAACGCTGCGTCGTACTGTAGACGGGAAGTTGGATATCAAGAAGAAATCAGACATCACTTCTTCCCAACCTGCAAGAAGACTATTTAGATGTCCAACTTGACCTTGAGGTCAATCTACATAGCAAGGCAGCCAAAATGATGTCAGATATAATCTATTTGGGTGTGTAGCTAAAACATGAAAAAAAGCTAGCAGACATTCAAACATCACTAACAGTTGCAAACAATACTGCAAAACAACATAAAAGAAAAAGAGGTTATGTCCAGGATAAGAGGTGAATGCAATCCATATTGAAAAAGTCTTTTGATGTGGAAAAATACACACACCAATCACACAAACTGGGAAAATTCACTTACATCAGTAAAGATCAGAACATCTAATTGACAAGTAACACTATGTTCTTTACATTTTGCCCTTTATCTTCAGCATCAGATTTTGCAATCTGCAGACCAAGTACCACGTAAAATCCAGTATGCATAATGTAAGACTGTGCCACAGAAGCTGACCTCTCTAGCGATGGCCCTGAGTTCCCTGAAGAACTGCGGAGAGGCGTGGTTGTCTCCTCCCTCCGCCTGGATCGGCTCTATGACCACACCACACACCGGACGGCCTCGGGAGTTGTACTCACGGAAAAGGGCGTGGACCTGACGGGAAATAAAGAAAAATTGCATAATAAGCTCTCCAAAGGACAAGTTTGATTCCAGGCTAGGTATTATGTTAGTAGATGTTACCAATGTAATGAAGCTATTCTTGACAACACGACATTTTTGACAGACCTGGTCGAGGCAGCGTCTCTCCTCGGCCCTGTTCTCGGCCTCGTGTTCCTCCAGAGGGTACTTGAGTTGAGGGAAGGGCGCGATGGGCCAGTCCATCGACGGGATGTCCAACTTGTGGATCGCCTTGGAATGAGTGGTGGCCAGACAGCCTAGAAAAAACATGGCGGTCACTCAGTACGGCGTTTGAAAACAATCACTGAAAAGCCTTGTAGACTACTGCTCTAAACAGTAGCCTGGGTACCATCCGGATTTTCGCTACGCAACGCTCGAAAAAATCACGTGATTTTTTTAGCGTTGCGCAGCGAAAATCCGGATGGTACCCAGGCTACTAAACACCGCGAGACTTCAAAAACTGAAAGCCAAGATTGTTTTGACCATGTTACAACTTGAGACACATGTCTGTATAATTACATACTGTCTTTAGTACAGTCAAATCTGGTAGTAACCACCTCTGTATGTGGGCCACCTGGCGATCATGACCACTTTCTGGTTGTCCCTAAGAGGATTTTTCCATTGACTCAAGCATTCAGAATTCTGTGTATAGTGACCACCTGACTACAGACTACAGAAAGTCATAGAAAGTCACAGACAATGAGACAAACATTCAGTTAGTCCCTGCTTCCTAGATTGAAAGTTAAAGACAGTCAGTGGAACAACTACATTCAGTGAGTTCGTGCACCTAGCTAACTAGTTACCTAAAGTCCTCCCGTGGAAAGCACCTGTGAAGGACATCAAGGTGAGGTCTGGAGCACCTGGAGACTGAGGGAAGGAAATAAAAACATACATGTGTACATGTTTTTGTACATGTAGGTGAGGTGGTTCATAACACTAGGTGAAGAATAAAAATATCTGATGACACATACATTCTTCTATCTTATCAGCCAAATTAATCATGATGATGATGATGATGATGATGATTGGTTTATTGAAACACTCACACAATCTGACATGGGCAGTCAACAGACTGAATTAGTGTCAAACTTTACAAGAAGTATTAAAATCAAACAATTGGGTAAAATCTAATCATACTTATAAAATCTAGAAACGCGTTATAAAAGATTTACATTTCACACAGTGCTATTGTCCTACGGCGATGCATAAAATCTACCACATGTCTACAGTTCGTTCAATAATTTAGTCATTGCGGGGATGGCACTGGTTAAGTATCTCTTAGTTCCCGTAGGCTGTTGGTAGCGTGTAGAGTTGCGTAGTTGCCTGCCATGTTGCTGTCCACGAGTAGCATCATTGTAGTTATATTTGGATACTTTCTTGAATATGCTCTCACACATAAAGATGTGAACAGACTACATGTGAGAAATGGCATCTTGATAAGAATCCATACCTTGTTGTACATGCAGGTTTCCAGCTCCTCTGGGGAGGGGGGCGCTCCACCTCGCTGCTTGGTCTAACAGGAAAATAAATTTAAATCAGTTTAAAGTTGAGCAGTCAAAAATCAACGGAAAACTTTTACCAAATTCTCCATCACACAAATGTATTTCACATTTGCATGCTGTTAATTGTTTCATTTCAAAAATCACATCCATTCAAATTTTGGAAATTTCTGCAAAAGGTTAAACATCACAGTTAGTTGAAGGCCTGCTCACATTTGTCATGCAATCGTCGTACAATCGCTAACTGAGAGCATTCCTAGGATAGTCATGCATGTGTCGCACAAAATTCAACTGTCTTATTACCACAATGGCTGTCTTAGAATAAGTTAGATCCTTGTCAGCCATTGGTTCTGTCACAGCCTGCTTTGAAATCGCATGTACGACACCAAAGTTGTACGACAACCTCCGACGAATATGACCATGCTCTAAACAAAATGACAAAACGTCCAACATACCATATACCACATGAAGATGGCCTTGTAGGCATTCTCATTGGAGCAGGAGCCACAAGCCATGGTCTTCACATTACTCAGGCCTTTTGGTGCCACCTGGACATAAGATATAACATAATCAACATCAGATATGTAGTACTGTTCTAACAGAAACATTATCACCCATGCATTTGTATAGCACATCTCGTTTGTGTTACAACTTTGTACTCCTCTAGATCTTGTTGTACTCCCCCTACTTCAAGTCCTGTACATCATACTGAATCTTTAACCTTCTTCCTGCTGCCTAACCCAATAATCACGACAAATTTGGTGCCAAATGGCTACAATAGCATGTTGAGGCTTAAAACACAGAACCTGTATGTGTACATGTACTTACAGCCATGAGAGAGTTTTGTACCCTCTGTGGAAAGTCAGCTGGCGGGAGGTTCCCCAGGGCTGGCCTGTTTACAAGTGTGCTCTGTAAATAAAAACACTTGTTTACCAAATATGTCTGAAATCATGACACCCAATGACCAACCCAATATAGTCATAAATACTATTTTATTCCATTATTATGAAAGACTAGATGACTTTCTATTCTGAAAAATTGATTTTCATTATAAAAGTTGGGAAACTTTTCTTACCAAGCATACAGGATCATTTAGCACCTTCAACAGAGCAGGGTGGTTGTATCCTGAAAATTGAAACAATAAAATCATTGTGTTTAGAAACATTGAATCAATGCAGTACATATACATGGTAATCACAAGAAAACTCCTATAAATATACGACGGTGACCATGCACTGATCATGAGCCCCACCTAGTGGCAAGGATGAGATCTGCATGTAGATGTCCAGGAAAATGTTGCCGTCCACATCCACCAGGTAGTTGCCTTTACTCTCCTCATAGTTACAGAAGAATTGCACCTCATGGGCTGCCGACACGGAGTTGAGTTCCCTTAGCAGTTCCTGTAAATAATACAGTAAAATATGAACCATACAACTGGTTTAAAAACCATTCCATTCAATATATACAGGACTGGTGTACAATATCGATATGAGTTACAAGAAGGTCTAAGGTACAATATGCTACTACCTACTCATAGACTTACATTTTTTTCATTAACAATTATCATTCTGGAAGGGTGCCTTGGAAATATTACTTCAAATTGTTTTGTGTTTTTATTTCAGAGTAACTTTGACTGTTAGGTTATGACTAAGAAACAAATTTAAAGACAAACTAAAAAGCAATAATGGAAACTACTTCTAAAGATCTTAAATGCCTTCAAGTTTACCATGGCGACTATCTTCACGTACCTGGGACTTCGGTCCAGGGATGTCTGTCTTGATACACGGTCCATCAAACTCCTCGAGTGACAGCTTCTTAGGGGCCGCCAGGACATGGCGTACTGATGGAGAATGAGAAGAAAGAATGTTGTTCAGTGCTCGCAGTATTAGTGACATATACATGTATAACAGTGGGGGGGGGGTATATTCAGTGGTTCCCACACCAGCCCTGTGAGTACTAGTACTGGCAAAGTGTGATTCGGAGATTCGAGGACGAATCTAAAAATAAAAGGGGGAATAGTGTAACAGTGAGAGGTTTATAAGCTCTACCAACTGATCCATCTGATAAGTCTGGACCTTTTGGCCGAATGGTTAGAGCGTTGGGGTATTCACTGGCACCCGGGTTCAGCACGGGTTCGATTCCCGGCTCGGGGTCAGGAGTGTCGTTCTGTTTCTACTTTCCCCAGGAAGGGGTGTTTTTCACATGTATTCAATTAACCTTATACTTTATAATCCATAATTATGAACATGCATGTGTGTGTGTGTGTGTGTGTACAATTTGAGTCAGAGTACTAAAAAAAGTGATATCTTCTGTGGCTAACAATGACAATAGTCTGTTTTTGTACTTTCTGTCAGCTAAATTTTCTTCCTGAACATCCTCACAAAGCAGATGTTTTTGCCCCTCCCCCCACAAGACAAAAGAACCTTGACAGGTTGACCCACACCTTTAGTATACTAGTACTGTTTGTGGGTTCATTGTCCTCTAATTCTACAATAGCTGCATGGCATTTTCATGAATGGTTGATTTGTTCCACTTCAAAAATTTATTGTTTGGGTGAATTCACCCCAATCTAATTTTCGGTGCAAGGGCAAATTTTTAGCGCAATTACTAGATAAGTGCCACTCTAGAGACTTCTAATACATCAGTATTGGGCTATGGAGCCAGATCAACAATGTAAACTTAAGATCTAGATAGAGGTACACCCGAAAAACCCTAACCAGGACTTGAAGTACTGGTCATACTTCAAATCTTGTATCACAAAATTTACAATGTACACATTAAGGAAAACATTCCATTTTTTAAAGGAAGAAAATGCCTTATGCTATTCTTCTAACCTTAACATGCATGTACATATTTAGTATGATTCATACATGAAAAAAACAGCTACATTGTATATTAAGACTCATTTAATATGCAATAAAGGATTTCTTTGTGTTCACTTATTCAAGATTATATTGCTTGGCAAATAAATCAATAAAACAAGTTATCATGAGACTGGTGGAAACTTTTCAATCCCCTTACAATATCCCAAATCCCCAGAGCCAATATTTCAAGTACTCCTTGGAAAAAACGCAATAAATCAATGTCACTTTCTGCCTATACTGTAAGTCTTGGAATGTTTGCAATGTTAAATTTCCCAGTCACCTCTAGATCTAACTGTGAAATCATAACACTGGGGATATGTGTTTTGTATTTCTTCTCTACTCAGCCCTCCAGACTGCTCCTATTTTAGGAGTATATGCTACAAAAAATTAAGTCATGCGGCTTGAAATTTTTCATAGGAGCACCCAGCACTCCCATCAAAACTTGCATGTATTATAATGTCTGTATCATGGACTGCAAAGTTTAACAGTACTCATATCATGACAGTATATTTGCTTCTTGCTCTCTGATGATGATACTCTGTGCTTTTCTACATGTATGTACAAAAAACACAATATTTGTGCAATGTCCTGCAAATTAACATTCAATACGATGATCTACATTTGTTGTACCTTCATAGTGGTGCGCCTTAGATTTTTGCTGGTGCACCCAAATCAGGGAGCACCAGTGTTCCTATGTCAAAAAGTAAGTCTGGAGGCCTGCTACTACAGAATTGTTTCAACGGAAAACTTCAAACACCGCTAAAAAAACTCCTTTTCCCTCGTACCACGGAATACATTGTAAAACCACAGCAAAAGTAAATGCATCTACAGTACAGGACCATCAAAGATCCAGGAATAGAACACTGACACTGTTGGGTTAAAAGGACTCAATCTGCCTCTCTTATTTTCCAGTCTGGTGGCATTTGCAATGGAAAGTAAAGTGAAAATACCAGTGAACACCTGGGACCAAGGCTCATCAGCCGTGGAAGGGTATCAACCCATCAGGGAGCACCTGACATTCTCCCAGTGTCGCTAGATAATTGCCTTCACATTAAATCACGGGAAGCCGTCGTAAAACCGTCTTCATATCGCACAAAATGAGTTTGTGTCAAGGATGTGAGCAAGTCTGTGCTTAGATCAAAAGCAATGTCAACTGAAGGGCTGTTAATTTTGTAATAATGCAGTGATTTGAAAACACTCAATTTTCCTAAGCTTACAGTTTCGCATTCAATCACACCCATTTTTTCGGTCTTACTTGTTGTTTTATTATGTGTAATAAACAATGGTTTGGAGGATACCCAAAAATCATTGTAATAAATCCACAATGTCGTGCTTCTTTTTGAAAATGCTACGAATAACAACTACAAACTTCAACATAATCTGTCATGATTGTATTGCAGGGCTCAAAATACCACCTGCATATATGCAGGTCAGTGCAGGTAAAATTGGAGCTGTGCACTGCCAGGTATTTCTGATGTCTACCTGCACCGGTCCACGTACTGGGTATATGCAAGTTAGTGCAGGTAAAATTGGAGCTGTGCAGGTATTTCTGATGTCTACCTGCACCTAACCTGCACCAGTCCATGTACTAGGTTTGTATGATATATAATTTATACATGTAGGTGTACATGGATTATTACATGTATTTGCTGCATTGACTGTTAATGTTATGCATGAAGAATAAAAGAATTAAAGGCAATAGTTTCTGAACAGTTTTTAGTATGATCCATACTTCCTATTAGTAAATTCTGGGTGGTGCAGGTAAAATCTGTCTGGTGCAGGTAATTTTCAATGTTAGCTGCACCAGTAAATGTATGCAGAAAAAAGGATTTCAAGCCCTGTACTAAGAACTAATATAACTTCAACATAATCTGTCAAGGTATTGATTCTGCAGCAAAAGCGCGCCACCAGTTTTCCTAAACCACAGATAGTACGTCGTCGGTGTAATAATGGTCAACGGATTTCCCGTCTTTCCCATCACATTACCTTCTCCTCCGATATTACAGTAATCCTTCAGCGACAGACAGCTATAAAACTGTAATAAGGCTTGTGGATGATAACTGTGCTGTCAAAATGTGTCGCTGAAGCGATCCGTTATTTCTTACGCCAGGAATTGGAGTCTTGGGTGTACCCAGGTGGTGAATTGGCACTCAGGCCGTACCCTGCGCTATAGTCTTATACTGTTAAGTCTGTGCAGTAGCCTAATGGGCAAAGCGCTGACATTCTGCATTTGGGAATGAAAGTTGTAGTTTCAAATACGAGGCAGGTAATAATTGAATCCAGTAGATTGGTTACTGCAGATTGACAGGAAGGTCCAGTTGGAAGTCAAGCTTTTTTGGAGGTTATTATATTATATTATATTGTGTTGTTGTTTTTTTCCGATGGCAGATCAGTTTATAAGTATTCGGTTTCTAGTTGGCCACCCCAGCCTGTTTGGAGACTTCCAACTTGACCTTATGGTCAATCTATGGAAACCAAATCCCCCCTTCTTGCCACTCTACTACATTAAAATATGAGGTAATCATCACAACATGGGCAATATAGATATTCCGAGTAATGTACCCACAACTACAATTAGCAAGATAATACTGTTCACTGTACATGTAGTAGCCTGAACGTTAGTATGTAATGCATTCTAAGCCATTTTCCAAATTGCAACCTTTGCCTGATGTTTCCCTGTAGTTTCAGATCACCAAATTGCCCTGAACAGTGGCTTAGGTCTGGGTTGAACCACATAAGCTGCTGTAATTACCTGCATTTAGACTGAGTGATCGCACTCTAACCACCCTGTCAAACTGTTCTAGATGCACCCATGTGATATATGCTGCTACTGGGAATTCATAGTGGGGGCTGTTAAAGGCCACATCAACATGAATACATGTTTCACACTTTTTATGCAATGTAGAATGTTTCAAGAAGTTTGAAATTTTGTTCCTTCTTCACTCATTTACTCACTTTTCATTCATTCCTTCATTCATTTGTTTCTGACTTCATTTATTCAGTTATATACTTATCTCAAACCTCAATTATTCATAATTCTGAGACTGCCACATTAAAAAAAAATTCACTTAAAGAAATCTACTAATTCAGCAGCAGTAATTTCCAAGGTAGGCAAATTTCAGATATCCAGGTGTTCAAGACATTCTTGAGAAGGCCTCCATAACATCGGAATTATGAGATTTGAAACCTAATAAAATGCTTGGAATTTTTTGGTGAGCTTTTCTACAAAACAGCCAACACACGCAAGACTGCACAATTGAAATTGCATATTAAATATCTTTGATAATAACATGTATGATCCTTAAACATTTCTAGGGATACCTTGTCAAAATCTTGCATAATAATATTAATATGCTCCTACAAAGGCACCATGGCTGATGCAATTAACTCCTACTCATGGCCTATTTTGTATTCAAGTCACCACCCAACCATGTTAAACTAGATGCAGTTATATCACAGGGATGTCCCCATGGGCCACCTTGTATAATTGGATTCTTACAACATAATTTGTCTGTATCCCCAGAACACTGCCTCTGTCAGGAGTCATTTGTCATGGACAAGTTGTGTGAACCAAGGGAGCAAGAAATTCAACTTTCAAAAAACAATATCCCTAGACAATGTTCCTATACAGAACTGCTTTCATAATGTCAGTGATATATAATTGTAATTTGTAACACCAACTCTTGTGATTCCACCAGATACCGTTTAAAGCTGCATTATGTAACATTTAATAGGATGATACAAAAAGCAAATTTTCTGGTCGTTTCTTTATAAAGTAAGTTGAATCAACCCTACTCCATTGCAAATAATAAGTGTCATTGAGGAAGTGGAGGTGCCAAAATATGCCGTCTTATGAGTGTCTTGGAAACACAGCTGTTAGCCATATTTGTTTACATTCTGGTAGTTTGTGGTGGCACCACAAACCAAGTGCGCCTCTCGTGTGGGCTGTTTTAGCACTTGAACCATACATGTCAGAAATGTGAAATAATTGCGCAAACATGTTGAAAAGTGGAAGTAAATTACAATCAGATAAAGATTTTTTCAATTAAAATATTTCAATTTTTGGTTTAAAAAATGTTACATCATGCAATATATCAAACCAATGTAATATCATTTTGACGGGGACAAAATAGTAGAATCCAATGTGATTTAAAAATTCCTTGGGCAGTACAAGATAAATAGATAATATTAAACAGGATTTTCATCTCATGTATATAAAGCCACATGGATAACATTTCATCTCAATGGATGATTCTGAAAAATAGTTTCAAACTTTTCCATGGACACGAGGCCATCCGTATTCCGGAGGAATCTGACCCTGATTTCCATGGAGATGACTTTTGGGAATGGGGCTACCCAGAGGTACCTGTATCACATTCCATCACTGCTCAGGTGTTACAGGTGGGCACCTGAAGTGCATGGTAAATGGTACCTGCAGGTGTCCTTTGGGTACCACATACATGTACATGTAGGATATTATGGGTAATTGCATCTTATAGCCACACCAATCTAATTTTAGTTCTTCCTTGGGCTTTTGAAGGAAAATAATGGGTAAAATAAAGGAAGAAAAACAGGCAAACTGTGATAGACCAAAATGCTACCACAAGTGACACACAAAAACCAGCCTGGTTAATGTTTTGAACAATGAAGTTTCAAATTTGTATTTATAGATAAATGGAAAACTGTAACAACTAGCTATATATGAAGACAAGGACGAATTTGGGGGTTGATTCATGAACCCTACAAAATAAATGGTACATGTGATCTTCTTTTTTTCAAAACAGAAACAATTTCAACAGCCAAGAAATTGGCGGGGGGTGGGGGGGAAACTGGTCCAGTTGCAATTTTGCTTTTGTCACCTTGGGGAATGTAGTATAATGTTAAGCCTATCATTACTAGACTGTAGACAGCCCCCAACAATGGAATAAGTCTCTCATGTTAACCAAGTGACAAAGTTGTAATGCAATTTGATCCATCAGAGCTGAGTATTCTATATCACTGGTCATTAGATCCATCATTCACCCATAAAATGTGTCAATCAATCAATCATTCTCACAAAATGGCTGTCTATGATTGGTGACAGGTAGACTAATCACATGATTCAATTTAGTGCATTCTATCATTTATTTTGCATCCTGATACATGTATTGTCTAGTATAACAGTTTCTTCTGCTTAATTCTGTAAGTTGTAAGTTCTTCTGCTTTTGTAAACAGTGTGAAGTTGTAACAATTAAAATCACCATGTATTAATAGGATAGGGTATATAGCAGATCATCTACTGGTAAAATAGAATAAACAGCTTACTAGACAACTTTTTCACAGTTTCTTAAACCACAAAAACACCACACTTTCAGCAACTTACCTTGCTTCAACGACGACAGCGACGACTGCAGAGTTTTCCTGAGAAGAGACATGGCGACAACTTGGCGTCCGCAGCGACCGAAACACGACAAACAGCGGCACAGCTCCCTCGCTCACTGCGGCTCTCACACGACTGCTCCGCTCCTTACAACAGAGAACTGTCGCACGGCGATTACACGTATCACCTGACTGGAATAACAATGATCAATAATTTTCATAATGGGCTCCCAATATGGCAGATAGTCTCTTGGGTGATTGAAGTTGTATAGCAGGTTCTTCCAGTCTCTAGGAGCAACTTTGGATCAATTGAAGCAAACTTAGATGTTCTCTTAAGGTGTGATATGTTTTCTCACCTCAAGAAAAAAAGGAACCATTCGTTCTTGCTGAATTGGGTGCTACATTTAGACAAGAGTTACAGTGACTTCATGCTGTCAATCCAACAATGTTACAAAGGAGGCTGTTAGTCTCAGGGGTGGGTTACATGTAACTCCTGCCAATCTGACCCACATCTTTGCTTTCAAAATCTTTGAAGCGTTTGAGCCCCATTGACCCTTGCTGCTGATAGTAAACAAGGCTGGCATATCATACATATTTGTATAGAGACTTGCATATGAAACAACTCCCTTCATGTTTTCTCTTTTTTTAAAGCCATTTATAATGACTTGATTTTATGGATGTCATCTGTATGTGCACCTATTTACATCGATATAAAAATTAGAAGAAAAAAAATTATAAAAGGTATTAATGCCGAGGTGGAAACTTTTGAGATTTCAAAATTTAGACATCATTATTTTCACGCACTTAGGCACCAGTTTTGCACGGGTGTTCAGTAGATGTCAAGTCAGAGAAGACTTCCTTACCTTTTGAACTCTCAACTTAAGCCCTTAAGATTTACATGTCTCAAAGGACTGTTTACCTCATCATGTTACCTTATCTAAGATCGTGACTTCCCCAGATGTTTCAGTGACCTGGTTTGACCTCTGCAAACTGGCTCAAACCAGATCTGCCAAACCAAAAATTTTAAGGACACACAAAACATCGAGAGCTCTTTTCTCAATAGTTTGGTTGGTGTTATGCTTCCTACATGTACGTAAGGTTACAGATAGTACGAGCACAGTTACAGTGTTCCTTCTAGTTTGTCAACAGCTTCTAAAGGTATCAAAACAAGTTGACAGGCCAGACAAAAATAATGTGCCAAGAAAACAAAACAACGACTTACCCCGTCCTGACTAACGTTAGTACCTTAGTCCTCTTCTGTAGCGTGAGAACCTGGGAGAATTTTCGTCGTTTTCTGAGCAACAAATGTTCTGTAGTCTGACCAGAATGCTAAAGACCGGCGGCTGCCGACCTTCCCGCGTCTGCATGCTCAGCAACAGTGGACTGTTTGTTTATCAGCCACATGTGACCTTCGACCGATTAGGCACGATCAAAACAATACTTAGTAGTTCGGTACGTATTCAATCTCCAAGCAGATGTTAGCCTGGCACTGCTAGCCTGGGTGCCAGGCTTCTTTTTACTGCTCCCGATGACCGGCTGCCCAACACGCCCCGGTTTCGGGGTTGGCACCCTTCCTCAGATAATCTATCGCGCCGGGCGAGAAAATTATAGAGTTAATTCGAGTGCCAACTCTGGTATTGGGGTGAATGGCGTCCGGCGGAAGGGAGTTCGTGTGGAGCGGGGTCTGGCATCCATGCAGGCTAAGCAGATGTCTGGGAGGGACCAAGGGAGGGACGATCGTAACATTCGCTCTGGCTAGTCACATCAGTTGTCTTTCTTTTTTTTTTTCTTCTTTTTTTCAACGGAACTTCTTGATAATATAACGTTACTTATTACGTCCTTGATTATCTAACCTAATAGCTGCTCAGGCTCTACGATCGAGTGGGGTTTTGGGGGGCTATATAATGTGCCTTTTTGTGATGCCATATCAGTGCTCGGTTTCTTTTCTCAAGCCACCTCTGTTGCAATTACCAAAAAACATGCCATCAGAAAAGGGTATTAAAGTTACATTGAGACCCCTCCAAAAAATCCCCCGACTTGTAAAGCCAGTGCTAAGGCGTCTATTGATTATCCACTTTGAGAACTAACCCTTGATTATATAATCCCATTGTAGGTTATCGATCAGTTCGGTGTTACTGTATACATGTACTATGTGGACAAGGACGCCAGCTGTGTCGTCTGATTATATCTGCTGGACGTGACAAGTGGCTTTTTCTTATCTTTATACCGCAAGAAAGACTCCATTCATTCAAACTGGACTTTGCTCACACGTTTTCGTCACTTGTAAATAAAATCAGAAGTCACTTAGAGGACACTTGGATATTTTTAGTGGGAGATGGGGTGATTATATAATCCCCAAGAAAAGTCATAGATATCTGAAGGATTATTTTATTATATTATTATATTATTGTCAATACTACAACATTACCTGTAAATGTTATCGTTTTCCATGAAATGTAACTGTAGAACAAACTGATAATTTAAAGCAGATCCTACGGTGGCAAGACAATATCCATTGGCCAGAGGAGTGTCCATCAGCCTTGGTGGCTAATGGCTACAGGGTAGCTGATGGACAGTCCAAGCTAATCCTATGGCTATAGTGGTATTTAAAGACAGTATCCATTGACCAGAGGCGACACTTCTCTGGCCAATGGATACTGTCTTACCACTGTAGGATCTGCTTGGAGATTAGCCTACCTTATCGTATCCTCGGTGGTGTCGAGGCGGAAAAAGTCCTGTTTGTGTCCACAACAGGGCAAACGCGAAAATCGATTGGAAACTCTCAGGTGTGGCTCAACCAACACCAGAGTCCTGGATATGTCACTGACAGACAGAAGCTTGTTTTGCCAGTCTAAAAACAGGCCACACCTTGCGGATACAGACGAGCCCGCGAAAGTTTTGCAAAGTCAGCACAAAGTCGCGGTCAACCAAAAGACCCAAGATTTTCCCGCCTTGTCGCTTACACTTCTCGCTCCTTCCTGCAGTCTCTCTTGGTTAGTCTCTGTTCTTCAGGTAGATTCAGGTAAATACGTAATCAAGTCGGGCATAGGTTGACAAAGGAGCTTTTGGTTCGAACTATTCCCAAGGACAAGTTCGATAGAACAGTGCAGGTTTTGACGTGGTCCTCAGGCGCTCTGAGCTAGCTCCAAACAGCTCCTTCAGACAGAGTTAATATTGTATTCACCTCGAGCCTTTTGGCAAACAACAACACCGGCTAGAACTGGTTTTCCAATGGACTTTCACACGTGTGTTTTGTCGTCACTCTAGGCATGCACCGCACGTCCTGTTTACACTGGCAAAAAGCCAAGCGGTGTACTACCCGACAAGGTGACGCCGCTTGTTTTGGTTTTCGAGGATTTTCAAGAACGGTTTTTGCACAAATAATTGCTTTATAATAATCCTACATACCTTTTCATACGAAATGGCATTCTTTCTTGCGGTAAAATTAGTTAAAAATGTAAAGTTTTAGTAAAGCATATCTAACAAAAAGTAATCTTTAGATCAGTAGGAACAAAAAACAGGTAGGAAACCTGAGCATGTTTTGGCTCGTGCTTTTGTTGTGGCGAGTCATGTGACATTGACAGAGGAGGCATGTCGTAGGCGTGACCCTAATGCGCAATGCTGATTGGCTGCGACTCTCCTCTGTTTCTATCACAACAATTTTGCGTTTATACCTGTTTTGGTGGAATATAAAAAGTCAAACGCATTGTAATGATACTTTTTGATATACCAAAACATCCATATGCAGTTCTTCACCGGTACCCATAATGAAGTGAAGATAGTATCAACTTGGAATAATTCACCCAATACTCAAGAGACTGAACTAAAAAGTACTTTATCTTCAACTTTTTATTTCGGCGTCTCAAAGCTGGTGTTCAACTTTCAATCACTCAAATAATCTGTGTTTACAAAAAAATATACACTCAGTGCACACAGGCTAGGATCAGGCAATCTTTTGTAACTTTGTTACTCAAATATAATTTCTCACCTATCATGAATTAATATACATGTATGGGTGGTGACAATGTCATCATTAAGAAACCCACTATATACAATATCATTCATAATTTCATCAAACTTCTCTTTCTGAGTGTTCACTATATTGTCATCAACATTAACACCATTTATAAGATCTATTTTCGAATATGACATTGGTGGGCACAAGTAAAGATATAACATTAAACTTTCTCATGCTATTTTCAGCAACTGTACTGTGCAAAACTTAAATATGTACAAGTTTTACATAGTTATGTACATTTTTTTCTAACTTGCTTTAATTTCTTGTTGGAGTAGATTATCGGAGAAGTACACTTGTGTGGAGTACTGTGCACCATGGAAAGTATCTATAGCCCCAAAAAACTAAAACATCTAAAACATGCATTTCAGCACTTTTTGGCGACACCTCAAGGGCGGAGGCAATTTTGCACCTACTTTACCTTCTAATATCTTATCGATGAAGGAATATCACAGGTATTGGAAGTAAACCTAGATTTGCTATTGTTGCTTTTGTCCTTCCTGAAAGTTTACTGAACATATGAAAAAAGAGTCAAAGAACAAAAAGCCTGTGGACGTTGCATCATCACCCATACAAGTATAGCAAAAAAAGACATATGAAAATTCTTAAAATGTTGCCACTATTTTGCCTTCCTGGTTAACCTCCACCCTGCTGTCTAACCCTGTAACCAATACAAACTTTGGTATCAAAAGACACCCTCGGCAGTGAGAAGGTTACTACATTTTTAAGTGAATGGACACAGAAGGACTATACCGAAACAAGTTTATAACTTTTATAACACACACAAAAATTTTGACTGTTCAACTCCAGTCTTTGTCAAGGAATGGGCAATCCTGTTGTGTTACACCGAAGGGTGATTATACTGGTTATAAAGATACAGAATCCACCAGTGGATAGGAGTTGAACAGTCAAAAATTTGGGTAAGTCCAATTTTTGTGTTGGAAATTACAGTTCGAACCTGTTTCAGGTGAACTTTCAAGCTAAGCGTAGGACTAGTTAGACTTGGTCATCATAGTCCTCGGCCACGTCTTCCTCTACTTCTTCTCCCTCTTCTTCGTCCATGCTTTCTGCTCGCATGTTTTTCTCGGCGCCCATCCCGCGGCCCAGTGGGATGTCCAAGGCACGATGGACGGCTTCGATCGTACGCATGTTGACGTAGTACGCCATGTTGACGGTTGGGATGCGTTGCCTCATCTCTTCCATGAGCTGGTACGCCTGTACAAAGAAATTATGTAGACATTATAGACAATCAAATTATCTGTATCTGGATGTTGATTGGTCAGCCACTACATTCCTGTTTAACATAAGACTGTTGTCACACTAGTTTGGATGGCATAAACCAGTTGTAGCTGGCTATATTGCACTGAACAACTTGTCAACTCCAACCCCTGGTTATCCACTCCAAGTGTTGTTTAATGCTATCCAATGAGGATTCCTTTACTGTACTTGATTACAATTTCCTCTCTACAATAGCTATACAGTCAAACCTGCCTAAAAAAGCCACCAGGGAACCGAGGTAAAGTGGCCTTCTTAGACAGGTGGCCTTCTTGGGCAGGTCGCTTATTGCTTGCACCTAAGGAGGAAAAAAATGGGATGGGGAAAAGCTGGTTGTAATGGTCAGGTGGCCGACTTGAAGAGTTGGCTGCTTGGGTAGGTTCGACTGTATATCTAAAAACATTGTCCTTGCTAATGTCGTGTTTTGTTAGTTATTGATAGTTGATACAAGCAAATACAGTGTTGTGTGATCTTACCCTTGGGTAGTTCTCCTGCCGTGCGTAGTGTTCAATCATGAGTCCGTACACGTCCCCGATCCTGACGGCAGAGTCCAGGTCTGACTCCTCCAGTAGAACCTGGCACTGCTTCATGGTTTCCTCTGGGTCATCTTCATACACCCTGGAGAAAAAAACAGTAAACAGTTAAAGCAAGCTTTGCAGCTCCACCTAGCTGATTAAGATCAAACTACAGTTGAAGTTGTTGAGGTAATACTGGCAGTGTTCTACATGTAGGTCGGATATACAACTGCAGTATGAGAAGTTATATCACATTGAGATTTTTCTGTGGCACGAAATTAGCTGATGTACTCACTTCCTGGCTTGAAGGAATTTCTTGATGAGTGCGACCCTGTGTTTGATGTTGGCCACCTTCTCTTCCTGCTCGGAGGCGTTCTTCATCCTCGCTTTTGTCATGCACTTGTACGCCTCGCTCAGGGCTCCCAGCGCCTTCTCGTAGTTCTGGTACTCATCTATTTCAACCTGTCAACAGTCAAGCAAAACATGTCTATTTCAAAACTGACTTCCAACACCTACCTTCACAGAAAATAAATGTTACCAAAAGCAATGTGTCCATGAGATAAAAAACTTCACCCACAACCATACATCATAATCTCCCACCACAGTTCTTGTGCAGAGCTACCCCCCCCCCGTGAAACAGCAGTATGAGACCATTTACCTGGGCACATGCATCATAGAACCCTGCCAGTGAGTCTAGTGCCCTGCCCTTGGTGTAGAATCCAATGATGCTCTTCATGATTTCCGGGTCTTTCCGCCAGTCCAGCGACTGGAGGTAGTTAGCAGCCATGACGTAGATTTCCTTCTGCCTGGAGACGCCCGCAAAGAAAATGATCTTCTCTGTGTCGCCGGACTTCAAGAGAGCCCGCATAGCCTGAAAAGAAGGAAAATAAGTACCTTGAGTGAGATGGATAAGAGGTTCAACATAGAAACATACACACACACATACATATATGTACTACACACAGACACAACACATACACAACATAAACACACGCACACATGCACACAGACATACATGTAACACATACAAACATTCATAGATACAACATTATACACACACACACTCACATACATGTACTGATGATGTAAAGACAAAACACATACAGACACAAACACACACACACATACACAAAACAAACACATACACACTCATACATGTGCTAATGCAAAGACACAACACGTACACAGACACCACACACACACACACACACACACACAGTGACACACACACACACACACACACAAACATACACTCATGCAAAGACATAACACGTACACACATGCAAATGCGCACACAAGCACACTGGGTTTACTTGATGTGCAAACAAACAAACAAACAAACAAACAAACAAACAAACAAACACACCTTGATCTTGTTCCCAGCCTGTGTGTACTTCTTGGTGGCCAGGTGATAGGACCCTTGCTTCATGCAGCAGTCTGCGAGCCTCTCCAGCAGCTGTGTCCGGTACTCTGCGTCAAACTCCGTTGAGTCCTTCGGGATGGTCATCTTCTCGGCCAGAGGCTCCGTGATGGTCACGTTGTGCTGCATACACAGCTCCAAGGCATCTACATACTGTAAACACAATAAGGTATAATGATAAACAACAAAGTAAACATTACATCTACCAAATACAAGAGCTGGACCAGGTACTCCTATTGTACATGTCAAGCCCATTGTAATGGTCCAGGAGTCTTCTGTTAGCATGAGAACAAATGGTGAAACATTGGTAAAAATGAAGTCTGCTACAGAATTGTTTCAACCGTTAATTCAAAAAGCTGCAAAAAACCTCCCTCCTAAGTTGCAAAATAAAAGTGCTGCAAAAGTAAAATGAATTTACAGTATGGGGAAACTTTGAACTTGATATGCTGATTTTGAAAAAAAAAATCATTACAACTTTGAAAAGACAACTTTCCCGGCGCACCTTTCTGGCGACCACCAACAGTTCCACGGCCTTGTCGTACTGCCCGTGCTCCATGAAGAAGTCCGCACACTTGTTCAGCAGGACGGGGTCCGTCTTCTCGTCCAGGTCTTCAGCGATCAGCTGTAGAGCCGCGAACTGCTGCGTCCTGAAGGCTAACTCCAGGGCCTTGGAGAAGTGACCTCCCTGGGAACAGGCAACAATGTGTTATTGAATGTGACCTGGTTTGAATGTGAGATGCATGTTTTTAGAAATATTAACACCATGTCTTCTGAGGGTACTACTAGTACTAAATAGGTTGCCTTGTGGTAGCCTTAGCAGGTTGAAGGTTAAGGTTAGCTCTGACCTTCCTTGCACATGGTCCATGCCGTGTGGGTGCGCCTCCTGTACGGCTTTACGACCTCATTAGTACAACTGTATTATATATTACTAAGTCTTGTTTTTAATCTTTGCCATTTTTGTATATATGTATGATATTTCATGACATTGTATTGTATAGTATTTTCATGTTTAATGTATGATATTTTGTAGAAATTTGCATCTCATGTTATGATGTTTAATATTGTAATTTGTTTTGTATTTAATATTGTAATCTGTATTTATATTGTAGTGTTTGGGAGGACAACTTTGCAAAGGTGTCTATGCACCTGTTTTGTCCTCCCTTCCACTTGTATATTAACAATGTACTTGTGGTAAACTTAAATAAACAAATAAACAAGTAACTGGAGCAGTCCTAACCTTGTGGTATAACATGACAGCCTTGTCTTCCATCCCTGGCCTTTTCTCATAGTACCTGTCAACAACAAACACAAATATAGTCAATTTTTTATATCCCAATAGCATAGCCAGTAAATCAACACATAACATGCAGCAAACAACTTGGAGAAGAACTACAGTAGTTATACAAGTCATGACTTCACAGTGGAGAGGTGACTGTGAAAATAAAAACACTGTGAAAGTTTCAAGATCTACGGTACACACCTGGCAGCCTCTAGCATGTCTTGAGGTGTACTCAGTAACGCTAAGTTCATCAACTGGTCTTCGTATCCATGCTCCTGGAAAGGACAACAATATCAAGTTAGCTTTAACCATCTCCCTGCTGTTTAACCTCGTAAACAATAAAGAAATGGTAGCCAAGTGGCTACTTCAGTGTGATAAAGGTTAAACAGGCTGATTCGTTGATAAGATAATCATGTAACAGAAAGAAATTCAGATTATGTCCCTGTCTCTGAATTTATGTTTCATACCATGATTACACAGTACACATTCCTGGGGACCTTATATCACATCCAACCCACCACAGCATACTGGGGCACAACCCTGTCAATCATGTAACTGCAAGAAATTCATATCATTTCTTCGCAACATGCAAACAACAACAACATTCCCCCCTGGTCAGTACATGGTAGCTTCCAAATCAACATGGAAGTGCAGTTCTACCTTGCACAGCTTGATGGCGCTGCCGTATGCTCCTGCCCGTGTGAAGAAGTGGATAGCGTCCTTGATACGGTCCTGGGTTTCACACCGCCGGCCCAGGTGGTAGCACGCCGCCCTGTCGCCAGTCTCATTGGCCATCTCAGCTGCCTAGAACCGGAATATGTTTGCAGGTTAATACATTGGAAATTCTAAAAAAAATTCTTAAACATGATAATTAAAAACACTCTCCAAGCAACACTTCTTAAAAAAAAAGAAATAAAAATTTTTTTACAGTTCTAAGTGACAAATGTGCAGTTCTTGGCACATTGGGAACACCAAATTTGTGAGTGTCCTCGTCAATGTAAGGACAGATTACAGATTAGCTGAGAGAACCAGTGGGCGTCACTACACCATACAAGGAGGAACGTCGTGTAAAGCACCTTTCCCAAGGGCACAACATCAAACATGTCAGGGGATCGAATCCAGGACCTTAGTTCTGAGCCAACCACTCTGACCATTACGCCACACGATGTCACTAAAACATCTTAAGCCTCACTGTAGAACAAAATGTTGTTTTGGATTGCAAAAGAACTTTGAGGATGGTCCCCAGTGCTGACCTTGTCCATGTTGCCACAGTAACAGTAGACCCTGGCCATTGACAGGTAGTCTCCACCCGCCTCGTAGAACTGTAGGCTCGCCTCCATCTCCCCTGTACTCTCCATGTACTGGGCCCACCACTTACGCAACGCCCTGCGAAAAAACAAACACAAGAAACTATGTAAGGCTACACCTAGTTAATTTGTTGGTGCTTGGATTTTTTCAGAAAAAATATGAAGCGACAGGGCGAAAAAAATTGAAAATAAAAACAGGCCTGGGCATCCTATTATAGCCCCAAATGCTACGATAGGAGCCATGAAGTTTGAACTTTTAATCAAATCACTGCATTGAAAGATGTAAAAACTGTAACAACTAGGAAGAAAAGGACTTTCTTCAACTGTTGGGGGCAGAATATGAGCATTTTTGAGTTGATTCAGAACGAGAATCTTTTTTTTCTTTGGCAAGTCAAAAACAATGAAGAGGCAAATCCGAGAACTGACAAACTAAATTGGTGTGGCCTAAGGCCAAAGAAATGTACAGAGCCATTTGGCTGATTTTTGCAGTCACAGAAAGGGACAAAGAATGAGAATATACAAGTTTGTAAGCTTAAAAGGATCTAGGACTTTACTGTAAGTAAATAATCTGACTTACTTGTCTTTAGTTTTCATGATGTAGGCCTCCAGCGAAGGGAGGTCCTCGAACAGCATTCGAGGCACTTCATGTCTGTGGGTGTCTGACTTTTCATAACTGGGAAAGGAGAGAAAGAGTCGGTTTAACACTTGAAGACATGCTCGGGTCATTAAGACAATAAATGGGCATTCTCACTGATTTTTACCATAGACAACTTCAGTAAACTGTACCTGTCCTTGGTGCTGAAAGACTATTGTTTACCATAGACAACTTCAGTAAACTATATCTGTCCCTGGTACTGAAAGACTATTGTTTACCATAGACAACTTTACTAAACTATCTGTCCCTGTATTTATGTTTCATACCATGATTACACAGTACACATTCCTGGTGACCTTATACCACATCCAACCACCTAGAGGATACCCGGTCACAACCCTGTCAATCAACTGAAGGACAACTGTCTTCAGCGAAGACTTCCCTCACAGTATGAGGCAATGCATGACCAGACCCATGACCTATGACCCAACCATGACCTATGACCCAACCTATGACCTACTTGGGTACTGCCCCCAGCAGGTCACCCTGTGCCTCCAGGTGCTTGGCGTAGTGATAGTGGGTGGTTCTCAGGTGAATCCTGTCGTGGGCCTCGGCCGCCTCCAAAGCCTTGTTCCACTGGTTGGTGGACTGGTAGAGCTCATTCAGTAGGTCATACCTCTGGCAGTGTTTCAACAGTCGTTCTGCATCCTCCTGTTAACAGATTGAGTGGATTAAGCAATCGCACTTTGGGATCATGAGGTGCAGGGCTCTAATCCCAGCATAACTGTTGGAGTTACGAGCCTTAATAGGCAAGATACTGGTAGAAGTTCCAGTATTTTGGAAGGGAATGTTGTAGCCAAATACTAAAAATTACATTGAAAAATACATCTAACACCTAAGATGAACGTAATGCGCCTGTGTGAAACCCGAAATGTATTGTGCATAGTACTTTGGCAGGACGTCTCTTTTAAGGTTGTATTTGCATATTTGATGACATCCCGTCTATAGTTTTCAAATGTTGTGTCAGAAAAGATATCATCCACAACGGGCAAAATTGTGATGCAATGTTGACCAAACATCCAACAAAAACCGTGAAAAATCAGGGTTTGGTGCAGGCGCAGTATGATCTGCTACAGAACATTATGCAAACTCTGCTTACGTTGAGTCCCAGCTGTATAGCTAGCACCGCCACCTTGGCGTCCAGTTCCGGTTCTTTGTCGGCCTCCCTGAGCGCACGCGCCCCGCGGGCGTGCCCCATGTTTCCTAGACAAACCCGTGCCACGTCCAGCCGGCGGGATTTCACGCACATCTTCGCCATGTTCTCCCACACTGACTCACTGGAAACAAAACGTGTGAATTAGGGCTGCGTACTTAAAACCTGTACCTGTTACATTATTTAGCAAATCAGTAAAATTTCACAACCTGTAACACCGGTTTCTTTACCTTTTGATGAGTTTAATGGCCTTGAATGCTTCGTCCATGTTCCCTATTGTCAGGAAGTAGCTGAAGTTCATCATGGCGTCCCGCGAGTTCTTATCGCTCTCCTCCAGTCCGATAAAGTCCCGCATCGTACGCTGGGCTACGTTTTCAGGCACCAAGGACGTAGTACTGGCTTGAGCCGCTTTTGCGGACTCTCCTGCCTAAAAATATGCAGCAGACAGATGGTTTGTTAATTGTACATAGAGATGAAAATTAAAATACATGTGAGTACCAATTCTCTATTCCTTAACAATTAGACATTCACTTAAGGCATACATGCAGATTTTGTTCTGTAGATAAATCGTTAAGATCAATAATCTAAGAGAATCAAGATTAAAAAATGTATCTAAATCCTCTTAGAAGTGGTGAGTGCTCAATATTCCGTCTTATTTCAGGAAAGATTACAACTACAGCAACAAGTGTCATCTCTAAGATAAGTGTACCTTAGTAGTCTGTGCTGACTGTGCATGTGATCCATGGGTGCAGACAAATTAGAAACAAAGAAACTACAGTGAAATATTGCAGACTATATCTGTATGTATAACACTTCAAACCCAAGTCACAATTTGTGCAAAAGCAACTTTAGTAAACAACGTGGAGAAGCAATGCCATCTAGCTGTTTTGTTTTGTATTGCAGTACATATTTGTGACCTGAATATCCTGAATAAACCAAGGAGAATGAACCAGCTATCTATTATCTATTTTGAATAAAACATGCCAAACTACATGTACATGAAACTTTAAGACAAACAATGGTGTTACCTTCTTGGTGAAATAGAAGTAAGGAACTTGTAGGCCGATGAGCGTATCGTGTGCTGTGTCCGTGGCGTACGCATCCTGCAGAAGTATGCCGTGTTCCGGCGTACTGAACAACGATACCACCATAACATCTGGCTGGAACACAGAAAAAAAACATGAATACAAAACTTCCATACCAAGGTTCACAATTCAAACAAAGGAAGAGTCAACAATGGAAAGAAAAAACCCAAGAGTTGCCTAGAAAGGGCTCGAAATACTTCTCTGCATACCTGCACTGGTGCAGGTAAATATAGAAAATATTCTGCACCAGACAAGTTTTACCTGCACCACTCAGAATTTAGAAGTATGATCATCACACAAAAAACTGTTCAGAAAACATTGCCATTACTTCTTTTACACTCCATGGTGGTGACAGTCAATATACTAGCTTAATCCACATACACCTACACTTGCATATAAACCTATGCAGTACAATTGGACCAGTGCAGGTTAGGTGCAGGTAGACATCAGAAATACCTGCACAGCTCTAATTTTGCCTGCACTAACCTGCATATACCCAGTATGTGGACCAGCACATGTAGGCATCAGAAATATCTGCACAGCTCCAATTTTACCTGCACTAACCTGCATTATGCAGGTGGGATTTCCAGCCCTGTTAGATGTTATTACAAAATGTAAGAACATATTACACACCTGAACTTCAACCACACTGAGTGAAGACATCTTGGAACCTTTCTTGTCATCAGAAGGAGGAGGAAGGACAGCTTCACAGGTCAGCAGCTTGGGCTCCTGTGGGTCCCAGTACTGCACCCTGGGGAACCTCCCCGCTACATCTTTAGCTGCCTCTGTTCTACCCCTGGTTACAATACAACAAAAATATACAAGCTCAGAACATGTTAACCTTTACCACACTGAAGTAGCCATTTGGCTACCAATTCTCTATTGTTAAGCAGCACCGAGAAGGTTGAGTATATATGAAGACTACACTGATGACAAGGATAGATCACTACCTGTATAAAGATATGTACATGTACATCATAAGTACATCTGTATAAGAGGGGTCCAAATACTGAGCCTTGGGGTACACCGTCTAAAAACTTATTGTACTGTGACCATTTTTTCAAATCTGAGTTACCGACCTCTGTTCTTCTGACACTTCCTCCCCCGTGGCCTCCTGTGCTGAGGTGAGCTCGTCCAACTCCCCCATTCCAGTGGAGAAGTCAAAGTACTGAACACTGTCCAGTTCCACGTCATAGAGCCACAGTCTGGAGTCCATCTGTCCCTGCGACTACAAACAGAACAGAAAACAAAAGTTAGAAAACAAAAGTCCATGAAGATAGGGGTGTTTTCTGAAATACTACATGACCAGGTCCTATAAAAACTGCTCTGATGTACAAAAAACAATGCACGCACTAGCAGACAACATGCCAAACTACACACTAATGCAGCAAAGGGATTGTGAGTTACAGCTGTGAACATATGGACGCTACTGATTACAATACTCCGATGGAGGTCACTGACCTACAATGTACTTCACAGAGTAATTAGTCACTGAAGATCAGAAAATAATGAGGAATGGATGAATATAAATGATATATGTAAATGACCACCACCACCATCTCCAGTCAAAACGCAGTGGATTCCCAAAAAGGTTTCACAAAAAACAATTTAAAATGTCTCATCAAAAACTTACCATCTTATTCACAAACATCAGTTTTGGCGGCTTTTTTTCCAACAAAGATGGAGTCTATTAGTATGTATTAGTAACAGATATCTTATACAATGCACAAAACCTACACAATACAACAGTCAATGACAAAACAAGACATGCTACATGTAGTATATCTACTAATGGTAACATTTTGTGTCTGTAGCATCTACATCTAGTAGTACTACGTACCCTTACCTTTTTGCACCCAGTGCATGTGTACTTGTAGATATGTAAATACGTTTGGGAACGCATCTACAGCAGTGCCACCTATGCTGCAGTGCAATGTGAACCAGTCAGTATTGCCCTGAGGAAGGTGACAGACGGTCACCGAAATGTCGGCTGAATAAAACACTTGGTTGTGTAGAAAGAGTCTCTTTATTCCTTACCTTTTTGACTAGTACAGCAACTTTGCTGCCATTGCAATTGCTCTTGACTGAGACAATCATGCCCAGTTCTGGTATGACTTCCCCTAGGTTCTTAGGGTTACAGTGCTGCTTTGCTTCCCTGCAAGCAAAGAAATAAAGATTTAGTTCAGAATCTATAAAGTGGAGTATTACAAAAAAGGATTCCAACATTTGGAATGCATTTGAATTGAAATTTGAAACCCTCCAACATTTTTACTTCTGGGTAAGGAAGTATTGTTTTGGGTGGCTGAGCTGGTGGTTTGTGTGTCAGGACAAAGTAGGTTGACAGCAAATGGCTGGGGGAAGATTGTCAGGCAGAATGACAGGAGGGTCAAAAGGTCAGACACAGGAAATGGGGCGAACTTGAAGTTCAACAAAAAAACCAAAAAAACTTCCCAGAAGTCTGAAATGTCCGATTTCTTACTTGTAGTTTGTCAACTTCTTTTTAAGGTCAGAGGATCTAAATATGTAGCCAAGCTTTTTTTTACACTTTTGGGGAGATGACAAATGTAACACGTTATTGTAACACATAACAAATCCAAGAAACAAATAAACTAACCTCCTTGAGAGGTCCCACATCCTGAGAAAGTTTGTGCTGGTCCCTGCCACCAGGTACGGGCCGCACACGTCCATGGCGATAGGCTCCCCCTCTGTCTCCGAGAAGGTCAGCAGCTGTTTGACGGTGCCTTGGAAGTTCCGCACCTGGATCTTCCCCGGCTCGACGGTGTACACGTTCTGCTCGTGCATGCACACCAGCGCCGAGTCCGTCTGGAACGTGCCCGTCATCCGTATCATGCCGCCCTTGTCCGATGGAAGGTCGTACACGACGACCTTCTTCCCATTCCACACCGCTAAGTTATTCTGGGAACAAGTTTCAAGATCAATATCAACTAATATATATAGAGCTACACAGCATGCAGATGGAAGATTTGAGGAAGGGGAAGATTTGAGGAGTTGAGGAAGGGGAAGAGTTGAGGATTTGAGTTGAGGAAGGGCAAGATTTGAAGATTTGAGGAAGAGGAAAAAAAGAGTTTTTCTCAACTCTTCAACTCTTCCCCTTCCTCAAATTTCCAACTTTCCCTTCCTCACGCTGCTATATGACTTTCCTCTAACTTTAATCAGTCTATTCAGAGAGCAAGACCTACCACCCATTATCAAAAATCAGTAAAATCTATGGGCCTATTTTTCATATACTACTGACAAAGCCACAAAGAAACTACTATATCAACCACCTGGGTCTCCCACCATCATACGGCAAGCAATAGATAAGACCATCATCTCATACCTGTGTTACATACACCCCTTTGACTTGAATCTCTGTCTTCAGGTCATAGTGGGCCTTGGTGGTGAAATTATCGATCGACAGCTGGGTTGATGACACCTGTACCGCGGTCACGCCGTCACGGAAGTGGGCGCTCATCGACTGTTCGCTAAGGATGATGACAGTCGCTACGATATTCGCAGCAAGCAGGTTTAGGGACGAGCCCCACTGTAAAGTACAAAAAAAGGAAGATTTACAATGGCTGACTTTAATTTCTAAAATTTCTGACAATAATCTTTGTAAATCACACCTAGCAGTGTTGAAGATAGTATCATATAATATCATAATAGCATATAGTATATGCTTTTATTAGAACTAGTGTACCTTATACTTATTCATAAGGAGGACAACAAACCAAGAGACTACTGGAAAATACCCCTAAATCTTCAAAACTGGTATCAGTACCTGTATTTGAGTTATGTTTCCCTCCAACACTGTTGGTGGCAGAAATTTCCACTTGGCGTCCCCGTCCTGCTTCTTTCCCGCCAGCCCAGGTGCTGGAGCGTACTTCCACATCACCACCTTACCATCAGTGGTCCCACCAGCGAGGACACCTAGTGAAAATGAACAGAAATGCAGCATTTGATTTGTACTTGGGAGTTCACACATGAACTTTGGATCGAAATACAACTTTTCAAAGGAGTGAGAGGTACACATATGACAATACAATTGTTTATTTCTTACAAATTCAAACACATGGATAGGGAAAGACACAGGTGTAGCTTCCCTCAATTGCGTTTGTTACAACCACAGTCTTTCGACATAACTTTACAAAGTAGAAAATTTAAATAGTGTAGAACTATGTACAAAGATTGCAAATATTAAAACAACACTCAAAATACAATACAATACAATACAGTACCGATTAATAATAACAAAGCCTGGATTAGTCAATATAACGATCTTAAATATAATAAATGTATGGCATTATATATACCGCTAAACTATATCCCTTGTTGAGGTTTGAGTTTTAGCGCCCTTACCTTTTTTGGAGCAGAAGGACAGACAGTTGATGGCCTCCCCGGATGTGAAGGAGACAGTGCTGTCTATAGGCAGGGGGAGGGCATAGTTGTCGTCTTTCTCCAAATCCCACATTCTGTAGGATTAAAATGTACTTCAGTATCATTATAATACTATCATAACAACTACAGCATTCTAACTAAATTCAAGAATGCATTTCTGTACTTTTCAGGATCAGTTGACTGTACATCTTAACATCTCTAATAATTATGTGATTTCACGAAAAATATGATATCACGTCTATCCTATACAGAATTATGATTTGAAAATGTGGGGTCCAACCTGTTGGAGCCAAGGGTGGACCTCAAGCAAAAATTGGTTGCCTCAAAGGTGCCTCAAACAAAAATTGGTTGCCCCCTAGGATAATCATTTCATAGATGTTGACTTCAACCTTCTGAGAGGTCCCCCAGTGGCTATGGGGCCCAACCGGTTGGAGCCATTAGGTTGCCTTAAGCAAAATTTAGTTGCACTATAGGTCAACCTTGGAATAATCATTTCAAAGACTAAAATGTAACTCCAACCTGATGAGAGGTTCCCCCGTGGCTGTAGCCATCAGCCCACGTCCTGCCCAGATGATGTCCAACTGTCCTGTCTTCCCACTCAGTTTCACCTGTCAAGCAAAAAATCATCACATAATTTGTCAAGAAGTATTCTTATATTGTTCTTGGAAGTATTCTGGGTTTTAGTGACCTTCAAGTTCACCCTATTTCCTGTGTCTGACTTTTTCACCTCCTGTCATTCTGCATGTCAATCTTTCCCCAACCCACGTGTTGTCAAACTACATTGTACATGTACTCTGTTGGACAAATAGACAAATGAATCCACAGCTCATCCAACCAAAAGGATACTAACTACATGGTCAAATCTATGACATACATTGTACATAGGGCCATGTGAATACCGTGTTTCTAGCAATATGCATTTTCTGGTAGAATAACAAATAAATACATGCAGGAGAAAATACTTCTTTCTTTAACCTTCAGCACACTGATTTAACAGTCGTTCGGCTACCAATTCTCTATTGGTTATGGGGCCAGGCAGCAGGGTTAAATGTAGACAATGATTTTCAAAGTTTCAAAATATTGTGTTGGCAACCCTGAAGTGTGTCAAAGTGTTGTTTTCCTGTTTGTTTGTTTGTTTGTTTGTTTGTTTGTTATTTTACCTTGGTTACTTCCTGAAATGCGCCCTCAGATGATACGTTGTGCTGGGTCAGAACCAGACCAGACGTCACCGTCACCAGAATGTTCTTCTCTTCATAATACAGCAGCTTCTCTATTGGTCCATCTGCTGTGAAGGCCCTCGAACTCTTGCCTTTATCATCGAGATAGTAGACATCTCCTAGAAGAACACAGAAAAAAATACATGTAAGTAAAATTAAAAAATCAAATAGAGCAAAGTACATGTATATGTACTCAGATTTTCTAGTTCCTTTAAATTTGTTCATTTGTTTGTTCAGTTTTTCATTAAATACTCAAATCAGCCTGCCGGCCACTTTTTATTGAAGTTATGAGGCAAGAAGTCAGGATCAGACAAAATATAACATTAGCTACAAGTTACAGATACTATATAGAAGTAAGAAGTCCTGTATGAAAGAAGCCATTATGAAAAAATTAATACACAGACTAGTACTGAAATACCTTAAAAGGTGATAAAAAAATAAAAGGTTTCTATTGTATTTGTTCTGCTGTGTGTGCATTCTGCACCTATTACAATTTGTAGTCTTCTTTGTGCATGAAATTTTTCCATTTAATATGAATTATGATTTATCAAATGTAATTTTAGTAAGTCATAAAAATGACTTTCTTACCATCTATCCCTCCAAGAAAGAAAGACAGGCCCTCTGACGGCCCGAGGGTGATTTTGGAGCCCATAGATTTCTTCCAGGAAAACATGTCCAGGGCCTTCTCGTCACCACTTACAGCCGCCCGCGCTAGACCACTGATATCACTGCAAAACAAATTAAAGATACTTTACTTGGGAAGCTTCATTGATAGTCTAACTCTTAACTTATCCTTTCTTGGAGATTGCAGTAGAGCGTACTGGAACAACAATATTCTGTAAATTGAAATGAATGGAAGATCTAGAGACAACCATGTACATGTATAGCAACATCTACTGCAGTTAATTAGTCCTCATTCAGAGACTGAGAGAGACAGAAAATTGGGGAAACAAATTATGGACTGATTTTCTGCATATACATAAACTTAGAACTAAGCTTCATATACATGTATACAAATCAAATAATGTGCATTGAGCAATGCTTAACTTCAGGTTTCAAAATCTTAAGTTTGAAGTATTTTAGCTATTTCTGGGGAAAGAAAGTGCTGAATTTTATAATGTTATCAGTGATGGTTATTTTTGTTTCATTGCTAAATTCACAATATTTTCAGTTGCTTCTTCTTTTCAAACCAATAGCTGCAGTATTTCAAAGCTGCAATATTTCAATATCAGTTGACATACTTTTCAGGGTCCACTGCTGTCCCTGGTCTCACAAGGCAGACTGAAATGGACTGTTCCATCTGGTGTTTACAGAAGGGGGTGGCCTGGGCTCTTCCTTTTCCATCCATCTTCCACACAGTGATGAGTCCATTCTGAAAAGAACAGTGACACAATCTTTCAATACAATAGACAAATACCATCATCTCTGATTCTGAGACTAGTAGAAGACCTATCAAATGAATTCCCCAAATCCAGGTGATAGAATCATCAATAAATGAGAAAATTCCAAGGTACATATTAACTGTTAATCTTCAAATATCAAGATATCAAATATCAAGCTCCCACCTTGTCCCCAGACAGGAGACGAGTCCCATTGGTGCTCCACTCCAGGATGGCCACCCCCGCATCGTGAATGGACTTGGCCTCGTGCAGCTCCTTGTCCTGGTCGTTCCACATCAGGACGTCTCCGTTCTCCCAGCCCATGGCCAGGACGCGGTAGTTGGGGTGCCAGCTCATACACGTCACTTGTGACGATCGCTGGATACAACCGTCTGGAACTGGCTCTCCCTGACAAATAAAAATAAAACAAGATAATCAGAGATTTCAGACTTCCAGGAACTATTTTGGATTTTGTTTTTTAATCAATGTTATGTTTTTTTATAAATTTATTGGAACAACCAAGGAGATTGTATGATCCACTTTAATCAAGACTAGAACAGAAACTGTACAGGGTTGAAAGGTCACCCATGCAATCCTCGGCTTCCTGAATTCCCCCATGTCGTCCTCTAATTCCTGTTGGCTCCTTGCCAGATTCTGGGACCTTTTAAGTTCAGTCCCCATTTCCTGTGTATTACCTTTTTCACCTCCTGTCATTCTGCCTGTCAATCTTCCCCCCACTCACATGCTTTCAGTTGAAATAGTAAATTTCTCTGTACACTGTTAGTCTGTTACTTCTTTTATAAATGACTTACATCGTCCATGAAGAGGTTGACAGAACCGCCCCCAACACTTGTACTTGCGGCCACGGCCAGTACTGTGTGTGTTCTGTGCCAGGCCAGGTTAGAACATGGTCCCATGCCATCAGGGCCCTGGATCTTACTGTCAAAGTACAGCGCCATCCTAACTGCTCTGGGGAAAAAGATCAACGAAAAAAAACAGGATTACGTAGGTTGGTTATTATTTTTTTTCTTTTGTTGCACAACCGGTTAACTGCCTTAAGGTATATAACCCATCAGCTGCATAAGACTACTCAATATTTTCATATTAATACTAGAGTAACATCACATTGCATATATGATCTGAATAATGAAATTTCTTATAAAAATTATTATCAAACCCGTTATGATTTCAATTTTGGTAAACCCCTCTCATAGAATTATTTTATTTTCTGTCATAGATACAATCAGTTGTCATAAATTGAAGTAAGTAATATATGTAACGTTAATTTTTCTCCGTCAGTACTCCTACTCAAAAGATAAATTTGTAACATGCCCCCCTCCCCAAATAAATTATGAGAACATATATAATCAAGTTCTCCTTTGGCCTACATAGAAAATCGTAAAGAGCTCACCTTTGTTTATGTTCCTCCAAGAAAATGTGCTGACTTTATCCTCAGGTCTTGTAGAAATGAAACAATATTGAAGAAAGTCGTGGGACTTTCTATAGACTAGATTCTTGTTTGATCACCAGTCCTGTTGCCAAACGACAACCAACTTCAACTCTCACTCACGATCGCCGAATATCTTGGTTTAGCTCCTTAAGAGCGAAGCTTTAAGAGACTACGAAGATCAAAAGGTTACAAAAAGCGTGCTGTGTCCGTCTTGTAAGAAAAGTCTGCTCTTTTTTGCACGTTAGGTGTGGTTCTCATTGCTGCCAAAGCAACCACCTGTACACAACAAGTGAAACTCCACCATTTTGAAACTGCCCGAAATATGTGAAAGTTCCCGGATGTTAGCATAAATTAACTTTCGGCAAACTTCGGTAATTTCCGGCAAACTGACGGAAACATATAAAAATCAGACAATAACTGACGTTTTGTTATCAACAATTAAAAATACTTATGATTTATGCAGTTTTATAACTTATTGATGAATAAATCCTAATTTTCTGCCCCAAACATTGATCGCAAACTTCCGAGAACAAGGTCGTAAAATTTCGTAATCTTGCAAGGCATGCTGGGATAGTACAAACTTTCAAGATGGCGGAAGGCGGTGATTTTGACGTCTGCTTGCTGGGTTATGAGTACATTTACCGGCGAGACTTGCTCAAGTGAGTATTTTTACGCAGTGACAGTGTGTGCGAACAAATGCTGTGAAGTTTTGCCTGCGTTTCAAGCTATTCATGGGCTGTAATCTTCAATTGGAAGGAATTTACAGGGTCTGCGAGCTGTGAGTGTGACTGATCGGTCAACGACCTTTGGCCCACCAATGAACTTTCACGACTGAGACAGAAATTTGATTATACTTTCCTAAATTACATTTATGATTTGATCTAAATGTTTACAGTTTGATTTTCTGTTTGTATAACTCTTCCATGTTTACATTAACTAAGGAACGTAGCAAGTTAGATAGGTCATCTGGTCAGAGTCCACTTCTAGCAGATACAAGGTGGTATGGGTAGGTAATCTTCAAGCAGATACAGGGTGGCGTAGATCCTGTCAAAAGTGCCAAAATTTGTACTAATGACGGCGGGATCATTGAAAGCACTGTTTGGGGATTTGGGGAACATTTTTACCGAAAAGCACTGTATGGGCATTGGGGACTACATGGGGTATTGAAACAATCCATATTGAACTTGAAGAGCACTACATATGGAAAAGTTGGTATGGAACAGTCCATTTTGGAATGAGGAGGGAGATGGACTGAAATATGCTGTGTTTCATCCCGAGCAAATGTCAGCCTTTCTAGTTTTAACCTCCATGTTATAACGTTTCTATAGCTCCTTTTCAATTTTGAACCCAGAGTGGGAATATGTTGGCTGTAGAATATTCGACATTGTAGAAAAGTGGCCACATATATGACCAAACAAGCTATCAAGAATAAAGAAAGGCCTTGACTTGACTGTGTTTTACAAACAGGGGCAAGGTGGCCTTTATCACTGGTGGTGGTTCTGGCATCGGCTTCAGAATAGCAGAGGTCTTCATGAGGTAAGCTTCTCTGATTTCTCTTCCGCTGTCACTGTGTCACATTGAGATCAAAAGAAATGGCTGTCATAAGACATACAACTATAGGATAGTTCGCCCTGGCAAACCTGTGTTCTAATGGTGAAGCATTCTGGACTGTAAGTGGACTTAGTTTTGCAAGTGAGGAAACTAATATTCGGCTGCGGTCTGAGAATAAAAAGTTTAAAAAAGGAAAGAAAAAAAGAATGACAGTGTCTGAACTGATGTTTTGTAACTTGTTCTTCTTTTAAAGAACTCACAATACCTTAATCAGGACAGAGCCCAGCATCCATAAACATTTATGATTATTATCACATATCTATATATGATATAAGTGCTATATGTACAGGAGGGATGTAATACAGTGCAACACTAACAGGCTAGTACTAGTAGTACAGCTTATAGCAGCTATAGTGTTACTTACTGAATAGTTGAATCACAATTTTCACAGGATAAGTTTGCTTCTTTTTACAGGCACCAGTGCTCTGTAGTCATTGCCAGTCGAAACCTAGAAAAAGTCAAAGCAGTAAGTATATGGACTTCCTAGTTTTCACTTTAAGCTTATATTTCAAAATAAAAGCTCTCTTTTTTGTATTAATTAAATGGTGAGTTGAAGGAAAGTGATCTCGAACCAGTTTTAGCTCACTGAAGAGCTAATCTCCCACTGGTTGTGACAGAGAAGACAGACGCTATGTACAGTATTTACAGGTTCATTGTACCCAGGAAATTCCCCAGCTCTTTTCAACAGGCACAATGAACAGTGGACCACGGCTTAATTCATGTCCCATCCTAAGGACTACGACCCTTTCCAGTAGCGTGCATGTCGGGTGAGTGACAACAGATGGGATTCGAACTCACGACCTCTTAGTCCAGAGGCAGGGTCGCTAACCACTGGACTACGCAAGCTACTACATGTAGTTGCTATATGACATAGTGCAATCATGAAGTAGTGACTTTTTTATTTGCTATCCATGTAGTCTGCTGCAAAGTTGGAGAAAGCCACTGGAGGAAAATGCCTTGCTCTACCCATGGATGTCAGGAAGGTAAAAGAAGATATATACCTCTTCATTAGTTCTAGTGATAGTCATTTTACATTCAGTGCTTGCAAAAGTTGCAAGGCAGAGAAAGTTGTGAAAAGATCTTGTAGCCAATACTACATGTGTTTTTGGTAATTGCTGACTAACATATTTTTGTTGGTATTTTTTCATTACACTTTACCCGTTCATTTTTCCTACACATTTTTAGGCAGACCAGATCCTTGCAGCTGTGGATACTGCTTTGTCTCACTTCAACAGGATTGACATTCTAGTCAACAGTGAGTTTTAAAACTTACACAACTATTACCAATAGGGAAGAATCAGTAACTGCTTCAAAATGCTTCTTGTTTCAATACTTACGACATGTAATATATGTTTGTGATCAAAATTTCTTAATAGTATAGAATATCCTATAGGATCTCCTTGCAATGCAACCAGAGTCAAACCTATTCAAGTGACCACCTTGACATACGGACCACCTGGCCATTGTGATCACTTTTTGATGCACATGATTTTTTTCTATTGACACATTTTTTTATCGGTCCCGTGAGTGGTCGTCTTGGACAGATTCGTCTGTATGGAAGTTGTCTCTTCTGTTACAATACCTGACATATTATCTTAGCCTGGCTTAGTAACTATTATAAGAAGTTCTCTAGAAAGACACAGCTGTTGTGTGTCGTACATCACAGATGCTGCCGGTAACTTCCTGTGCCCTGCCAGTAAGTTGTCCTTCAACGCCTTCAAGACTGTCATGGAGATCGACGCCCACGGTTCCTTCAACTGCAGCAAGGCAGTCTTCGACAAGTACATGAAGGTAAGACATGTTTAAGACCTCAAAGAGATTTTAGTTCTGAGCCTCTTGTCAGCGTGTTTGTTTCAATGTCTACACCAACTTTGTATTGACTACAGTGGAAGTTATTGAGGAGGGAGTGAAAGAGGTTACATACGTTAATCTTAAGAAATAATTTGAACCTAACCTCACATGATTCACATTAGAGGCTGGCACTAGAGGGAAGTTCATAGCAAATACAGGTTGTGTTAGTTAACCTTCAGCCTGCTCAGGTAGCTGTTTGTCACTAAACTTGTGTTGGTTTTGGGGTTAGACAGCAGAGAGAAGGTTAAGTGGTGTTTGTTCAACTTGAGAACGGTTAACGTTTCAATATAACTCAATCATCCAAAGAAATGCCTTGGCTTTGTGCAAATTAAAAGATGCTTGAAATAAGACTTACAATGGTTCCTCACAACTCAAATGAGGGGGAAACCAGGTGCAGATACAGAGGCTTAAGGACCCAAAAGTATGTTGACAAAACCCTTGTCTTTGTCCACAGGACCATGGAGGCAGTATAGTGAACATTACTGCCACCCTACACCATAGAGGAGTGGCGCTACAGACCCATGCTGGTTCAGCCAAGGCAGCCATCGGTGAGGCACTAACAAATAGCTTTGTGTGAAATCCTGATATGCATATAACCTATATAATATGCATCTCATGTAGTATAGTACTGAAATTTACTTATGGCAAAAGTGAATTGTACAAAATGTAGAATGAGTCAGATTGACTATTTTCACAATATAGTTCAAGTATTAACCTTCAGCATGCTACGTTAACTGTTTAGCCCCAAATTTAGACTTATATTGGTTATGAGGATAGGCAGCTGGGAATACTTAGTAGGTTGTAATAGCTTTATGTGGCACATGTTATTTAGTCAGGTAGAACATAAAGAAATAGCAAACATGCGAATAAGGACCTGATTTGCATAATAATAAGCCATTAGTGGTAAATGTCTGGAATTTCATACTTGCTTTGTGACAGGTGTGAGTTAGTTAAAGGTTAACATCACCATGCATAGATTATGTAAATGTTGAAGTCATTTGCATAAAGTTTGCAAAAGTTTAAAATATTTCCTGGAGGTATGAGGTTTTGAGAGTTTTTGCTGCCTCCCTGTACAGATGCCATGACTCGCCACCTTGCAGTGGAGTGGGGTCAGTACGGCATCAGGATCAACTGTGTCGCTCCTGGGCCCATCGACGACACCGAGGGCATGAGACGTCTGGGTACAGGCTTTGTTTGGTCTTACACAGCCCCTATGTGATAGTGAACACAATGTCATATGATTCATTTAAATTTTAATTAGTACAAGGAAATGTTCATAATCCAATCTAGGAGCCAACCTTTAGTGCTCTGTATGTTTTTTAGCAAATGATGCTACTTTAAAGCAACTGCAAACTGCCATTGGCTATTTCTTTATTGATTGTATAATATATACATTTGTATTTTGTTGCTTTCTTTGTTCTTTATGCCTCCTTTCTCCTTCAACATGTTGCTTTAGTGTGTTTTTCCTAATAGCTTCGGTTGCATGGTGGGTGGGAGGAATTTTGACAGTTGATTGATAGGGAGGTCACATTTGAAGGTTGGTGAAAGTAAGTGGGCAGTATGTGGAGGAATTCAGGAAGTGGTGTAATACCCGATTAAATTATACCCTACAATCCCTCCACAGTTCCAATACATTCACCAAAATCAAAAGAACTTGAAAGTCACAAAAAATCTCTTCTTTTTTTTTTGGTCCATAGGTGGGGCCAAACTCAAGCAGCAGACTGGGAGTTATGAACGCTTGATAAGGGAAATTCCCGTTGGGCGCATCGGAACCAAAGAGGACATCGCTAACGGCGTCCTGTACCTCGTGAGCCCTGCGGGGTCCTTCGTTACCGGAACCAACCTGATCGTGGACGGCGGTAACTGGCTCACGCAGAATATCACCGCTATGCTAGGCAAGCTGTAGAATTTTAAACAACAGCATCCATACATTGTCTCTTGGAAAACAACTATAGTTATTCTTTTCCCTGTACCAGTTTTTGTTTGCAATCACAGAAAAGTATGCTTTGCAAAATTTAATTTACTTTTAAAAGCAAAAACATTTTAGTGACTCTAATTTCAGGTCTGATAGAAATATTATTCAAGAGGTAGAACTATTTGAGCACAAAGAAGCTTACTTAACAATGTGCAGTTTAATATTTAGTAATCACTGAAGATTAATGTGCAAGATTCTATATTATTATTAAGTGATGAGTATTTCTACCTTATATTTCCTGTCTGGTATCAAGAGTGGAATACACAAAACCTGGACCAAGGAAATGGCTTTACAGAGAATGAGCCTTGAAGAATCATTGCTTACCAGTATCAGTTTTTATATGGTAAAAATGATAAAGACAACCTTTAGGTAGTAGCTACCGGTAATGCTCCATGTAGTTTAATTTGTTGCATGAGAATGTCAGAAAATTTCTCACAGTGATATCAGACCAAGAAATTTGTATTCTAACAATAGTTAAGAAAAAAACATATATTTCAATATTAATGATTTTATGAATACATGTTAAATCAATGAACTATATATGATAAATGATGTATCAAAATGAATAAACATGATGTTCAAAAGGGCATCACCAGCAAGGAAATAATCACAATGTTGTAAGTTTTGGTTGTCATTGATAGAAGGCTTTTTAGTTATGCCTCCTTCACAGACTTTTAGGAGAGGCGTAACTCCCTTAGCCCATGTAAAAATATCAGCGCTACCCCCCTAAAAAAATTAAAGCCACCGCCAAGAAGTCTGCGAAGGAGGTTACAAAAATTGGAGTAATGTCCCTTGTTTGTGGGTGAGGTTGCGAATTTTTCAGTGTTTATACGTCAATAAAAAGCTACACTAACTTGACTAAATCAACTAACAACGACTCAAACCATTAGTATATGTTAATTATATCCATATTTGCGACATTCTACGCTCATATGCCATTGTACATGTATTAACCTCTTCCTTTTAACAATTAGGCAACAAAAGCGACTAAAGATAAGTTTTAAGTGGATTTTGAAGAACAGTCGGTGCCTTGCAGAATGTGGTAGTACCGTTACAAATGACGTCATTAGAATTAGCGACGGTCTACCCAGCACGTCGGCAGAACGCACTGCACCTGCGCGAAACCTGATTTTCTTTTCACGGTCGTCGTTGATGAATGCTTCAGTTGGTCAACGTTGCATGAGAATGCCGCATTTTGCCCGTTACAGACGATATCTTTCCCGACACACCATTTAAAAAACTATAGACGCGATGTCATACGTGAAAGCGACCTTGAAATAGACGCCCTTCCTAAGTGTTATGCCATGGTACCATGGTTATGCACAATACATTAGGGGTTCCACGCAGGCGCAGTACGTTCTGCCGACGTGCTATACCCAATCCATTGACATTGTGTTCACGCAAATTCTAGAGATTTAACCGTTGAAAGGTCCCTAGAAGATCAAAGATCTACTAGTAACTTGTTTGGCCCGTCAATATGTTGCTAGGTTATCGCGTCATATATTACACATGGCAGTAGGCCCACTGTCCCTCGAGGTGTCTGGTTGCCGCTTTTGCTGTTGAAACAGCTTTGTGGGAGACAACTGTGTGACACTCGAGCTCAAGACTGTTGCAAAAGGACGTGAAGTGTTGGTGGCAACTGGTTTTACTTCTTTAGGGACGTCCTGACCCGGGTATTAGCTAGGGCCTGATCACATAGGTCGTATATGATGGTAAACTTGGCTCATTCGTGGTGCATGTGTCCTGCAAAATTCAGCAGTCTTTTAGATTAGAGTAAAGAAGACTGTTTTAGATCTTTGTCGGTGGTTGACTTTGTCACAGCCTGCTTGACCTACGACGAATTTGACCGCGCCGTAAAGAACTTATCACAATTAATTAAGATGGAAGAGAAAACCGTTGGAAGTATACTTGGAACCCTTCGAGAGCATGGAGAAAACACCTCGGCCCATGGCATCCCTCGCGCCGTCACCACCACGTCAGTCACCCGGCGGCTGTTCTGGACGTGTCTGTTCCTGGCTTCCTTCAGTTACTTTTGTAGCCAAGCCTACGACCTCGTGAACAAGTACATAGACTATCCCGTCAATACCGACATCAAGATCGAGTGGTTAAAGCTGGAGTTCCCCGCTGTTACGGTCTGTAACGCCAACCCCCTTCGGTTCAAAAAGCTTCAAACGCTCGGAGCGGGAGGTCTTGGTTTTAAGAACGCCGGATTTATACCGAGTGAACAAGCCCAAAACGCACAGAACAAAACGGACGAAGTAGTAAATGGTACCGGTACACCACCCCAACAGGGTCAACCAACAACGGTGCCGACAACAACAACAACGGAAGAAACTACGACGCCTGACGTCGACTCGGTAAGCAACTGTCTTGTTATGCTGAGGTCACATTTCCAAACCGGGGCCCGGCCGGGCAGTCTTAGATGGAACGAAAAGTATGATATAAAAGACAACAAAGCATAAAAACTTGAAAAAAATAGTAATGGGAACTATTTCCGTATATTCTTGATAAATTGTTGATTTTGTGTTAATCGAAATAAACAGCCCGGCCGTGCCACGGTTTGGAAATGTGACCTCAGCATTACAGAGAAAAGCGGCACACAAAAAGGGTATAGGAATTTTCTTCTTACACAACCAGTAAGTTCCTCACCTGCTTATACGTTTCGAAGTCAACCCCAGTGAGGAACTTACTGGTTGTGTAAGAAGAAAATTCCTATACCCTTTTAATGACGTAATATCATTATATACGTGAAAGCAACCTTAAAAGAGACGCCCTTCCGAAGTGTTATGCACAATACATTACGGGTTTCGCGCAGAAGCAGTACGTTCTGCCGACGTGCTGGCTTACCCAATTTATGTTAACGCAAATTCTAGAGATTTAACAGTTAGAAGGTTCCTTAGTAAAGCTCAAATGATACGGAGATCTAACTTATTTGCCCCTTTGATAAACAATCAATATGTTGCTAGGTTATCGCTTAAAGCAATTACACATGGCAGTAGGCCCACTGTCCCTCGAGGTGTCTGGTTGCCGCTTTTACTGTTGAAACAGCTTTGCGGGAGAAAACTGTTTTTGTTTGGGTAAGTGTGACACTCGAGCTCAAGACTGTTGCCAAAGGCCGTGAAGTGTTGGTGGCTGCTGACTTTACTTCTTTAGGGACGTCTTCACTCGGTATTAAGGCCGGCCCGATTACATAGGTCGTACGATCGCAAACTGGAGTCATTCGTGGTACAG
Source organism: Branchiostoma floridae x Branchiostoma japonicum (assembly GCA_013266295.2). Classification (NCBI taxonomy): domain Eukaryota; kingdom Metazoa; phylum Chordata; class Leptocardii; order Amphioxiformes; family Branchiostomatidae; genus Branchiostoma; species Branchiostoma floridae x Branchiostoma japonicum. Next base: position 5,741,857 of record CM023830.1, read on the forward strand.
TCGTGCATTTGTCTCTTCAAAATTCAGCAGTCTTTTAGAGTAAAGAAGACTGTTTTAGATCTTTGTCTGTGGTTAGTTCTGTCACAGCCTATACTGGAAGATTGTACGCGGCATCAGAATCGTACGACGACCTACGACGAATTTGACTGCGCCTTAACAAACTTATTACAACTAAGATGGAGGAGAAGACTGGAAGTATACTTGGAACCCTTCGAGAGTATGGAGAAACCACCTCGGCTCATGGGATCCCTCGCGCCGTCACCACCAAGTCAGTCACCCGGCGGCTGTTCTGGACGTGTCTGTTCCTGGCTTCCTTCAGTTACTTCTGTAGCCAAGCCTACGACCTCGTGAACAAGTATATAGACTACCCCGTCACGACGGACATCAAGATCGAGTGGTCTAAGCTGGAGTTCCCCGCTGTTACGGTCTGTAACGCCAACCCCCTTCGGTTCTCAATGCTCCAAAGGCTCGGAAACGAAGCAGGCGTAGGTTTTCAGAACGCCGGATTTATACCGAAACAAGCCCAAAACGCACAGAACAAAAGGGACGAAGTAGTAAATGGTAGACCACCCCAACAGGGGCCGCCAACAACGGTGCCGTCAACAACGCCAAGCTTAAGAACAACAACTACTGAAGAAACGACGACGCCTAACGTTGACTCGGTAAGCAACTGTCTTGATACAGAAAAAAAGCAGCGCATAAAAAGTTTGTCATGGAAGCCATTTGAGAGCGAAAAAAAAGAAAATTACAAAAGTACCCCGAGGACGCTATGTCAGCTTTTAGACCACTTTTTTTTATTACCTGCATTTTTTAACAGCCCCTCACACGTTGTCTGCATACGTTGTCTAATACGATGTTTTATACAATGCACAAAAGCTACCGACAAACTCTTAATCTATATAAGACGTAGGAAAGCAAAGGTCCAACTTCTTCATACCAAGGTCGAGAACAAAGGGGCATGCCGGCATGGCTAGTAGTAGATATTCACTGTTTTCCGTAGGTCACATAGACTTCGTAAAATCACGTCTATAACACGCAACTTATGATATTTTTAAATCTTAAGAGTTGAATCTGGTTCTGAGAGGTTGTGTGCTATGTGGCTAGCTCATTTGGTTGGTATTAGTTGAAATCCAGTATTTTGGTGTCTGACCACTTGGCTACCGTACATGTTATCCCTACTTGACACATATAACGGTGCCCTGCCCTTACCAACTGGAGCACAAAATATCTTTACAATATCGACCACCCATAAACGTTTAAAGGTACAGCCTATAAACACGTCTTTAGTAGTGACAGTAAGGGATAAGTCCTGTACGTGTACATGCACACAGAGCAGTGATTGCTGGCTATGTGGGTGCCCCCAAAGCTTTGTTGTAATTAACTCCAAAATCCGGTATTTTCGACCAAAGCTTAGATTTAGACTAGCGTTTTCATAAACATGATTTTAAAAGGGTTTGAAGGACAAACAGTAACTTTGTTTCTGTGTGCAAATAATGTGTTCCTACTTACTGTACAGATAGGCGTGAGAACCACTTTAAGTTCGTCTTTTACACGCGGTTAGTCCTATTAAAAGGAAAAGTTAACCTAATTCTCCATGACGTCGACAACAGGAGTGCACTAATGCTGAGGTCACATTTCCAAACCGGGGCCCGGCCGGGCAGTCTTATGGAACGAAAAATAGTTTCGAGGTTCTCATTGGTTAGTGGACTACGGAAGAACCAAGAGAGAACTACATAAGATAGCGAAGATATACAAGGACGGGGGGTGATGCAAACTTCCACTAGCTACCTGTCCAGCCGACATGGAAGCTCATCAGCCACGACAAAATGACGTCATGGTGCGGAGCGCTCTCTGATTGGCTGGGGGGGACGTAGCTTAATCTGGCCACCTGCTGGACTGTCTGAAATCAATTCAATTTTGTCCTCGTTCTAGGATTACGACGACTACGACTATGACTATGACGATCCGCACGAGGACTTCAAGACAGTCAACACCTTCGTGGGACTCATCGCCAATTTGAACAGCTCTATTCGACAGGCCATTGGCCACCAAGCACGTGACTTCATTCAAGAATGTCGGTTCGATGGGAAGGCGTGCTCACCGAAGTAAGTTAGTTTGTGGAACCAATCAGCTCTCTTGTCTGATAGTATTTTGGAACCAATCAGATTTCTTGTATGATAAAGTTGCGAATTGCATTGTCTTATACGATTGGTCAGGCTAGGAGTACCATGCTGCCAACAATACAATGTATTCTTTGACAATCCTCTTGAGAAGTTTTGTCCAAAAAATGCTTTTGTAAATGTATAAGAATTCAAAAGTTCCTTTTTAAACAACCAGTGAGTTTCAGGGCAACAAAGACTGGTTCTGATTCTTACTGCAGCTAGGTGTCGCTGCTGCAGTATTACAAATGCGGTCCCAAACGTAGTGTGTTGAATAAAGAACCTTCTCATACAGTCTCTTGCAATTGTAAACCTGATGAAATTATTCACGGATACTTTTGCAAATATTTTCATTTCCAGTTTGTCTCTGATATTGTTTTGACGATTACAATATATGTTTAAATGATTTGTTTGTTTGTTTGTTTGTTTGCTTTTTTCATTACAGGAATTTCTCAGTGTTTACGGACCCCACGTATGGAAACTGCTTCACATTCAACAAGGCCCACGACAACAGATCTCCACACAGCGCCACAAGTGCCGGACCATTAAATGGTACCAGTATTGGGGACTACTGTATCCAGAGCCGTGCCTATCTAGTTCTATGCCCCAATGGGTTAGGGTTAGCATCAGGCACGGTTCTGCATAGTTTCCGTGTATCCAATTGCAAGAACGTAGAAGTTTGTCCCAGGCACGGTTCTGGATACGTGTGGACTATCCAGAACCGTTCCTAGCCTGAGCATGGCTCTGGATAAATCATGGTTCTGGATACAACAGACACTCTTAATTTGACGTACATGGTAACTTTCTACCCGTGCAGACATTTCATAAAAATTGATCAACCGTTTTCGTTCGACCAACGCCAACTCACAAAAAGTCCGGTCGACAATTTTCTACTTATTTGGTTGACACTGCCGACCCGTGAAAAGACGTCAATGGAAACCTAATCTTCTTGGCAAAGGTAAACATTCGACTAATTCAATTACATAAACAGGAAGAAAGTCCATCCGGAGGGTAAAGGGGGTCAATGGTTGAGCTAAACAAAATCAGTGGCCAGTTTACCTTTCACTCGATTCACCAGCAGTCACTGTGATAGCTAGCCGATTCTTGGAGCGGTGGCGTTTATTTTTTGCGGGTAGCGCTGATACGCCATTTTTTACACAGGCCTAGGTTACAGTCGTGTGGCGTAATGGTAGGGCGTTCGGTCCGGAACCCATCCTGGGTTCGATTCCCACCTACATGCCCCGACATTGTGCTCTCGGGAAAGGCACTTTACACAACTCTCCTCACTTCACTCAGGTGTAAATGAGTACCTAGCTTCGGTTAGGGACGTCCTTCGGATAGGACGTTAAATGGAGGTCCCGTGTTTGAGGAGAGCCATACATCGAGCACGTAAAAGAACCCACCACACTTATCGAAAAGAGTAGGGGTTCTTCCCGGTGTGAGTGGAACAAAACCTTGCAGTCGTGTACGTCTTCATACGTACCGTACTTGGAGCCCTCAGCCTATTGAGGTTAAGCACGTAATAAGGAAGAAGAAGAAAAGGAAGAAGAGGTTCTCTAATGCGTCAGAGGGAATCACGCCTCTCCAACATACAGCTCTCTCCGTGGATACAGCTCTTTCCAGCAGCCAGTGAAGCCTGGTAGAGGCTAGCTTTGTACATGTAGTTACACTTGTTTTTTTTGTATTTTTATTATTATTATTAATATGCTTATATTCACGTCACCACATGGACATGAAATAAAAATTACATCACAAGACAATTAAAGAAAAGTCACATGGGTATCGTCCAGATAACAAGTAAACAGAGTTAAGCTATTGAAATATTTTAACTAATACAGAACTATAAATCAAATGTTAAATCGCTTAGTTTCAGAGAGTTACACTTGTTTCATGTCGTTTCAGGTCTTTCCCTGATCCTGTACATAGAGCAGGAGGAGTACATCCCCTCTCTGACTGAGAAGGCAGGCGCGCGTGTAGTTGTGCACTCCCCCGATAGGTGGCCCTTTCCTGAGTTCGAAGGGTTTGACGCAGCCCCGGGTTTTCTGACCTCGGCTGGACTCAGACTGGTACGTTTCACCTTGACAGCACGCCGGCAGAACGTACTGCGCCTGCGCAAAACCTGGATTTTCGCTGGATTTTTGGTCAACGTTGCATCAGAATTTTGCCTGTTGCAGACCATATCTTTTTCTACACAACATTTGAAAACCACAGACGGGATGTCACCCTTTAATATATATACGCGAATTCGACCTTATATGAGACGTTCTGCCGAAGTGCTGTGCACAATACATTTTTTTAATTTTATTTTATTCAGAAATCGTAACATCACAATACAAAGTGTGCACTAGGCAGCAAGTATGCTGATAGCGTGCACACCTAACACATGATACTCATTTACACCTGAGTCAAGTGAGGAAAGTCGTGTAAAGTGCCTTTCCCAAGGGCACAAGGTCAGTGGCATATGTCAGGACTCGAACCCGGGACCTCTTGGTTCCGAGTCGAGTACTCTGTCGTTGCGCCACACGACCCCACTGCATTACGGGTTTCGCGCAGGCGCAGTACATTCTCCCGACGTGCTCACCTTGACTAATTACCAATCTACTTGCATATATAACACAAAACGATGATAGAAAGGCTAAGTCCGATTATATTCAAATCATTGGATATAGTACACTCAGAAGTCTAATACACTGGCATTACGTGTTGTACAGTAGGTAGTCACGTGACCCCAGGAAGCCTGTATCGCCCCCCGTCCTCCTTCCTTCAAGTCAACCATGACTGATTTTCAATATTTTGCAGACCTCCATCACCCGTCTCGGTGAACGGTATAGCGACTGCACAAACGGAGAAGGCTACGAGCTTCTGTACTCGGGGACTTATACCCAAACAGTAAGTATAAGAAGAACACTACTGGGCTTTATCTTAGAGGGTAGAGACAGAACTTGTCAAAGTTCATCTTCATTACCTGTTTTGCCTCCCCCTCCATTGTACCATATGGAAAATTCAAGTAAACAAACAAACAAACAAACAAACAAACAAACTAAAAGAAACCTCCTGTCGTCACTCTCAGAACAGCGACTCTAAAACCATGCATGACACTTCATTGTTCACTTCCAGAACTGCCTGGTCACCTGCCACCAGGTGCACATGGTCAGTGTGTGCGGCTGCGCTGACCCCAGTCTGAAGGGACCGGTCAACACGACCTTTTGCGCCGCTACTGATAACAACGGTCAGTCACGGTGTAACTTCTCTATTCTATAGTTTATAAGCCCATTGACAAAAATACTGTACAGCGTGTCAGACAGACATATCACATGATGCAGCCACGCGATTGGTTGACTGACATAATGACGTTAAATGTTTTGCTGTTCTAGTGGCATGTAAGGAGAGAGTCGGGCGGGAAATCGCGACAGGTGTGCTGCCGTGTACGTGTCCAGCAAGCTGCTCGTAAGTTATCAAACTTTTAGATTGAACAATTATGTAAAAGAGACTATGGAACCACGAAAACACCTGAATTGAGCTCACGTAGATTTTTTTGTGATTTTTATTCTTTGCGATTTTCTCCGTCTACGTCTATACATTTCCTCACTGTCACCTGGCTAACAGACTCAACTTCCTGCTGGCTCTTGGCTAGCAGCTTCAGGGACCTAATTTCCTGTGTTTGATCTTTTGTGGTCTGAGGTTATGGAATTCCCTCCACCCACGTGCTGTCATTCAACTGTACGAAGACAAATGCAAGCAAACACACCAAAGACACAAACGCACATTTACACCCAAAACAATACCTCCGTATACGGAGGTAAGAACTACTACATTACTACTATTTAATTAATAAGAATAAAATTGAAACTGGAGCAATTATTAGGCCACACATAGCATAGTTTATGAAAAGTATGATTAATATACAAAACGTCTATACAAAAGTTCCCTCAGGTGAAAATGGGTCAGACATAAACAGGATGCTGACGACTATTACTGTTCACACAGGGACAAGGTGTACGGAAAGGCGATAGGGCTGTCTGAGTGGCCTGCTGACTCCTATTTAGTAAGTATTTTTCAAAATCTCACACCTCCTTGAAGTATTTAGTTTTTCGTGAATTTCTTGTTTTGTTCATTATTATGAATTTCTCACTGATTCTGTCTAATAGTATGCATTTTACCACAGTGACTGTATCCCATAAGGCAAAAGATCTTCATACAGCAGGAAATCAAAGACAAGAAATGAGATAACCTTTTTTGGGACCTTTGACCTAACTTTCTGCCAGTGTCCCCAATGTACAACCAGAAACACCGAAAGCAAAACCTCCGTACACGAAAGTGATTATATTATTCCGAAGTTATATGTACTGACAGTACCAAATGATTAAGCCATATTCATTTTGCATATATTTTGTATATGATTATGAAATCCCTATCATTCTAGCCGAATCTACAGAACAAGCTTCGGACGAAAAAAGGACGGGGCCCCGGAACAGCCATTTTGGGGGATACCGATCGGTTTAAGTAAGTATATGATGACATGATTATTGGATGCATCTATGGGTAACATTTTAATCAGGCAAATGTTTTGAGCCAAAGCATATTTGATATCTCATAGGTAAAAACATATCTTCTCCGCCAAAGCAAATGCAAAGTAGGTACGAAAGAAATGATTGCTGAAAATATCGTGGATGCTACATTTGTAAGTTTTACATTTGCCATAGACACACACACACAAAAATCAAAAGTGTGAAACTAACATCTATTTATTGTTCCCTTGCAGGAGAAATCTGTTAAAACTGAACATCTACTATGAAGCCCTGAACTATGAAAAGATCAGTGAATCTCCTGGATATGAGGTAAGGAAATGGTGTAACCGCAGACTGACAGGAAGGTGGAATTGGAGGTCAAATATAAACAAAATCATGGCCGCGAATAATGACATGAACCCTGCCTTTCTTCAGGTGGAGTGTTTACTGGGTGACCTGGGTGGCCAGCTGGGTTTGTGGGTCGGACTATATCCCACATAGAAACATGTGACATTAACCCTGTCTTTATTTGCACTTTACCAGTTGGAGGGTTTACTGGGTGACCTGGGTGACCAGCTGGGTTCGTGGGTCAGACTATATCCCTCACAGTTTCTTTTTAATTCCCCAGGTGCAGAGTTTACTGGGTGACCAACTGGGTTTGTGGGTCGGACTATATCCCACATACAGTTGACATTAACCCTGTCTTTTCAATTCCCCAGCTGGAAAGTTTACTGGGTGATCTGCTGGGTTGTGGGTCGGACTATATCCCTCATAACGGTTGGCAGTAACCCCTGTCTTTTCACTTCCCCGGGTGTAGAGTTGGGTGGCTAGCTAGCTGGGATTGTGGGTGGGACTGTATCCCTCGATACAAACAATCTCGTCTTTTCGCTTCCCCAGGTGGAGAATTTACTGGGTGACCTGGGTGGCCAGCTGGGTTTGTGGGTCGGCATGTCCCTCCTCTCGGCTATGGAAGTAGTAGAGATCTTCGCGGATCTTTTCGCCATTCTTTGCAAGAAGTTTTCCTCCAAGGAGATGAAAAGTTCTAAGAAGACTGACGTCGTTCCAATCAACCTCACCTTAACTGAGAAAGGAAAAATGTGATTTTAGCTTTAGCAGAAATCTGCTCAAAAATCTTGTAAAGCACACAGTGCGGTTAAAATACAATACAGTGCCACATAATACAACATGATGAAAGGCAACACAGCACAGTTGATAGACACAGGGTCTTTGGAAGCTAGTATGTATTATTAGTATTTGCTTGGACTTGTTATGTAGGCAAAACATACAGTTCTATTTGTACAATCACAATCTGGCGAAGCATGGGTCAGAAATTAGTTGACATTCCACCGTTGGCCACTACTAACTTCGCACCAACGCAAACAGAGGAGGCAGCCCGTTCAACGCTTGTGTGTTAAGCCCCTGTGACACATTCGCAAATTTGGCCTCCCGAACGCTAGCCGAGCACCCACCGACCGTGGTTAGGAGCGGATCGGCGCAGAGTCGGCTGGCGTTCGGCGAATTCGGCTACGTTTCGGCTGCGCCTTGTTTCAAAGTGTTTAAAACATTCGTGGGTCATTCGGGAGGTTCGAGCATAGTTGGCTGGTTTTCGACCGTAAGTCAGCAAAACAGTTCGAAGAGTGTTCGGGGATCAAATTTGACTCCAATTTAACTCAAATTCGTTTCGATTCGCAAAGCAAGGTGGCGTTTCCTAAATCTCGTCAAAGAGCTCTGGAACGTCAGCCGAACCCGGTCGGCTGGTGTTCGGGAACAGATTCTGGGAAAAGTTGTGAATGTGTGACAGGGGCTTTCAACGTCACCTCCAGCTACGCACTGCTGGGCCATTGGAAAATGTGTGTCCGTATCAGCAGCTATTCACAGAAGAACTCTATTGCACGGCAATTGTACATGTTACAACGTATGGCAAAAACTATTGAACATAGTACAGAGGAAGAGAGGTATAGAATAAAACTTAACATCCTAATTACTTAAACTAAAAATTACTTAGAAATTACTAAGGGCTAGTGTAAGTCTTTGATATAGTGTTACAATCGAATGACCACTGGTTGTTGAATAAACAGCATATACAGCATTATGTAAATAGTAGGGAAGTCAGGCACTTTCTTGTGGACCTTAGAAAACTAATCCAGCTAAAGAAAAAACACTAACTTGTACATGTTCTACCTGGAAGTAGGTACCATCACGTTTCAAACGCATTTTGTCACGTCGTTGTTTGACAGTCTCTATGTAAACACCGTGCCATGTTGTGTGCTTATTCTTACACACTTATCCTTGTTATAATATTTCCTTCAGTATCTTTGGGAACCAAAAGCCTCGGTCAATATTTGCTTGGTCAACAAAAATCTTAGAACGACTTTCATCCAAGGGTATGTAAAGCTCCACCATTCGAGATTTTACAATGTCTTACAACTTTGCCAAAGGATATCAGTCATAAGGAGGTGTGTAAGCTTGGATATATATTCCCTGCGTGCGCATAGGTTAAAGTATGCGTAACGGTACTGACTAACATAACGGTACCTTTACGCATGTTTCAAGTATGCATTGAATCCTTGTTTAGTCCTCTGTAGCACGTCGGTAGAACGTACTGCACCTGCAACTCTGAAATGTATTGTGAATAGCACTTCGGCAGAACGTCTCATATAAGGTCGTATTCAAGCATATAAGGTTGACATTCCGTCTGTAGTTTTTAAATGTTCCTTCGGAAAAGATATCGTCGGCAACAGGCAAAATTCTGATGCAATGTTGACCAAACATCCAACGAAAACCGTGAAAAATCAGGGTTTCGCGCATGCAGGCGCAGTACATTCTGCCGACGTGCTGTCGTCTGTAATGTTATTTAGGAACATTGTCTATCTATTTAATGCGTGTTTATGGCAACATGGTTATACGTGTAGCAACGGCCACGTTTCTTACGCGTTCTGTTTGGTTTAGTCGCCTGCAAAGTTATGCTGTTTTAATACGATTGTCTATCTAACTAGATGCGTGTTTATGTCGACATCGTTAGACAGAGTAGCAACGGTCGCTTGTTTGCGCGTGTTTTGTCTTGTTTGGTCGACTGTTTGTAGCGACCCAGTAATTATGGTCTCATTTATCTGACACACATCCTAATGACGCAACGACGGTTTGGCTGTTTGTGGATCTGCCAGTGGTTTTATCAAACACTGGATGTCGAAATAAAACTTTTTAAATTTCTGCGGCATGAGTAGAAGATAGTTTAGCAAATAATGATATAATTTTAAGCCATTGTTAAACTGTAAGGGGCATGTTTGTAATAAAACCAATGCTTTAAGATGGTAACTGGTAACTAAACTGGTATACTCCCAAACCCTTCAATGGCCCCATTGCGCAATTATTGCATTTAAAGGTTAAAAACATGGAAGGGTTCATATATAATTTGGGGTGCATCTGCTTTATGAAAATTCTATAGCTACAAAGTTTCCATGCGCTACCAGCTATCATTTAGTCAAACAACTAATAGGGCTTGTGTACAAAATGTATTGTTCATCAAAGTTGCTTCAATGGCAGATGCAACAGTGGTGTATTTTTCTAGAGCATCATTTTGTGAGGGGTTCCCCCTCTTAGTATGATGGCATGGTCCATAAACTCCTGTAAAAGGGAAGTGTTCCCATTGTAAAGTCACAGTTGTTACAAACCCGTTGCTTGTGAGCAACGTTTCGAGTTCAAGAACAGAGAAAACACACGAAAACAGGTACGTGTCATTTGTTTCTGTTTATCATAAGAATATGTATCTTCGCAAATAGAGGAAAATGTGTTTCACCATATGTTTTAAGTTTGACCATAAAAACGAACAAAACTAGCTGTTGTTTGGCAGACTGAAATGCCCTCCTCTGTTGTTACTACAGATACTTGATTCTGATGCACGGGCTTTTCCCTCCTGCTATACGCGTATTCTTCCGTTCATCTCAAAACGCTTCATGACTCTGTATCCATTAGTTTTGCTGCCTTGTACAGTTCTTTAAATGTATTTGAAGATAAGGAAGGTTTCTAACGTCTTCAGTCCAGTACCGACGCTGGCTTTTCAACTATAAACGGCAATTTCAACGGTGGTACTTCAACGTTCATAAACGATTCGTGAATCGAAAGATAGCAATATGACTTGTGTGTTCTAGTTTCTCAATCTGTATTAGTATCATATTTACAACAAAATCATTAATTAGATCGCAATTCTAAGGTTATTTTATGATATTGCATGTACTGCGCAGTACGGACAAATATTCCGATGATTTGAACTTGAATGAGGTGCGTAGTTGGTTATCTACGTTTAATTTTCGTTCAGATATGACACTAAAGGTATGAAGAACGAGAAGCCGAAATGGAAAAGGTCTAAAACATGTCACTGCTATGCTCCCTGTATATGCATACAGTCTCTTCACAATCACAGCGTACCCTAAACTCACACGTACAACATGGTAACCCCATGGAGTTATAAAAGGAAAGTGGTAACCCCGAACAACGCCATAGCAACCAGACGGGTGTTACTATTTTCATTAAATGGAGGAGCCAACTGTATTGGTGTTACCATTGGCAACTACTAAAACACATTCTCTTACCATTCAATTCTGAACGGTCCTTCACTGTGTGGTCTCCTATCATTACTACGTTACCTGCCGGCTAGTCGTATCCACGGAGCCCAAAACCAACAAATACTTCTGCTTCTTTTCATGCCTTTTGAAACGGTCAAACAATGATAATCCCATCTGTATCCATTGTAAGCACGCCGTTAGTAAAGGTATGACGGTTGGTGTTTAAATGGCCCAGTTCTGGGGGTGATAAAGGGGGTGAGACTCACACCATGCAGTCACCATATGCACAGCGATGTATCTTACGATCATCGGATCTATATAGCTACACAAGCGATTCTAACTAACTTTATAGCATCAACACATAATACAAAATAAACCAAGCGTCTGTTTGGAATCTCGTTTCAGATAGCTTCTGCTGTCTTTCATCAGTGACTGAGAAGTGTAACCTGTGCTAAATTAGTATCTATAGCATCAAGAGGTTTCTGGTTAACGTTACAGTAAGGGATACTATTATGAGACCCTTCCGTTGAATTTGGACCAAGGAGTAAAGTTCTCCAGTAAAAAAAAGACATTTTTGAGAAACGACAGTGCGTTGTCACCATTAAAAACGCACATATGCTGTAGAATGTCATACGTTTGTCCTTGAGCAAAACAAGGACATACATTTCGTTGTCTTGACATATGGTAACCACTTCTGATACAGATCGTCTGACATTTTTTCCACAGAAAATGAGGCACCTTCTGATGTTTGCCGTTGTCGGTCTGATCCTTCACTGCAGCCTGGTTGAAGGTACGGAATCTGATAAATATCTAGTGCTGAGCACAACCTATTGGACATAATGCCCAGATACGAAGGCAGAACACAGAAAAATGTTTTCACCCAATTGCAATTCAAATCATGTACGCCATTGCTTTAACTACAAATCATACCACCATGTTCAGCATTTTGTGGTGGTATACATCATCTTTTAAAATTAAAGTATGTCATCGCGTGTGTGCTGTGTGCTTGTTCTCCATTTTTTTATTGCGTATGTAAAACGCTGCTCATGCTTTTAAAGTACAAAACATGAAACTGCTACTTGGCCACTATGTTTTACATAGGAGCGACAACTGTGGACCCTACTACTGTTGGTGGCACTGGTGGCCCTCCTCCTCCAACGCAGGGAACGGTAAGTGGTGTTGTTGAGGACTGTAGAGTTTCTCGTGTTTTGATACTGACACAGATCATGTAGTATAGAAATAAGTTACATTCATTTTATTACAGAGAAATCATATAGCTTAAGATAGTCTACCTATATCTGTTGACGTCATTAAAAGATACCTGAAGGAAAAAATTACGTCAATTGAAGAGTTGAAAGCTAGAACAAACGTTGCACAGATCATGATATGTGTAACATTTTCAACAACAACAATTTGAAAACGCATTGATACTACTTTCACAGCAATCCTTGCTCTGTAGCTTAACTGTGCTAACATTTTTATAATACCCAGCGTGCATTTTTTTGTCTTCGTGTTCTGCGAAATCGTGACCCATACATGTGCCACCCGGTTTCATGGCATCTAATGCAGAAGCAATGAGATACGTGAACTATCCAACTTCACCTCGGCATTATACATTTATCTTTTCTTTCCACAGGCGACAAGCTGTTATGCTTGCACAGCAAACGTAAGCAATGCTGCAGATCCGTGCTTTGGCACGCAGTCTGGGGGTGGCTCCTCATGTGACATTGGAGTCTGCATTGTAAGTACAATGTATCTTATTCTCGTTTGCCAGAATCTTATTAATGAGGCATGAATTGATTCGAACTAGTCTGACTAACTTGGGGAGGGGGCCAATAAACCACTGGCAGCAAGAGATTGTATAACACTGTTAGGCTAGAATTAGAACCTCCTTGGTTTGATCAACGCATCATCCTGTTTTACGCTTGGGACACCATTGTAACATTTATCTTGACTGCACAGTGAACTATGTCACACCTAGATCCAGTGCACAGTAAACCAGTCCCTTGATGAAGATGACAGACGGCCATCGAAACGTCGGCTCCTGTAAAACAAAGTTGTGAATAAAAGAACTTTACTATTCAATTATTTACCAACCTGATGAAAGTATTTAAATTTACGGGGGTATCATCTCACATTTTTGTCAAATTGATATGACGTACGTACCATCATAACGTAATTGGCTAATTCGCAGGTCGAGCTTGAGGATGATGCAAATGGCAACCCTCTGAGCTTTGAGCGGAAGTGTCATGACCAAGCATGCAGCACCGACAACGACAACAGTGTCTTCTCACAGGATACTGGAAGCGGCACAACTTACGAAAAGTGCTGTGACGCAGCTGCTGACTGCAACACGTTCAGTGCTGACGATCTGAGGAGCACGGCTGGAAAGCTAACTGCTGGACTGGCCACCATCTTGTTCGGCGCCATTTTCCTGTTGGTGCTGTAAGGCATCGTCTCCTGTGTGTCTGCTCTTCAGCAGTTGTTGTTACGTTGTACTTTGTTGTTACTTTGAAGTGCGGTTACCTCATGCGAGTTTTTGACACCGCAAACGGGATGTGAATGTTCAACTAAATTATCAAGAAAAAAAGTAAAATATGACAATACATATCATGGTGCGTTGAAATGCTGCTAGTTCTATAATGTGATATTTAGATTTATGGAAACCTTAACACAATTGTAAGATTGGCAAAGACATGATAACAGACAGAATGTAAACAATAACATTAATTGTGTTTACGGTGTCAATGAAGTGCATTTTCACGATGTCATTGACAAAGCGTCATTCATTTCTGTTGTGAACAAGAACCACAATTCTAAGTAGATGGTTAAGAGAAGCTTAAGGACGGATATGACACTATATGGCGGGCAGTTCCGCCAATGACATCACCCATGGAGGATGGTACAGTCCTGAGAAGTGGGTGTGACGGTTAGGACTGTCAGGAGAGGTGTACCGTTCATGTCTCTGTTGGCCATTACTTTAGTGCATTAAAGTTGATAAACATCATGCAGATTGTCTTCGTCTTAACAATTTGTTGACTCACTTATTTATTTCTAGTATACTGGTACTGGTAGTTTGTTTGTGGGGGAATACTACATGTTGTACATGTATATGGTAAATTTTATAAGTGAATGAATGAATAAACTAGAGGTCAACGATCTCATGCCTTCGTCAAAAGATGTTATCGTTATATAACTTAAGAAGGTAGAAGTGATATATTAGTCCCCCTAAATATGGAAGTTGGATTGTGAAAATTACCCCTACCGATGCAGTCTGCAATCGTGCATTGGGCAAGGGAAAAAACATCTGTGCAGGCTGTAAGGCAACACCGCCTGCAGCTACATGGACTATCCCCTCTGGGACTTTCTCCCTCTGGGACAGCCTGTAGCCCATGTGTCACAATGAAGGTAGAGTATCATGGAAGCCCTATCATGGAAGGAAACTGAATTATATAATTGCTTCATTAATTATGCAAATTACATCATCATTTGCATACTGGTCATCTAATTATGTCAAGCATCACTTACCCTACCTATGCCCCAAATATCAGGATGATCCGTCGACCGGTTATTGAGTTATCCTACTTTAAACATTTTCATACAAATGCTCCTGCAGTTCCAGAGCAAGCCGCTAGGGGGCCCAAACTTATGTCACTTCTTCCCGAGCACAAGACCTATCTACCATCCAAAAATCATGACCCTAGCTCCTCCAGATCACCATATTTCAAAACCGGAAGTACCGCTGCAGTACCATAACGAGCCGCCAGGGGGCCCATATTCCTATCACTTCTAGGTCTCATCACGACCTACCCACCTACCAAATATGAAGACAATCCATTAAAGCCTTCTCGAGTTATACTGTTGACAGACTCACGCACACACGCACGCCCATGAAAACATACCCTTCTTATCGAAGGCAATGAAGGAATGGATGGATGGATGGATGAACTTGTATGCCAACAGAAACAATACCTTCTTTCAACTTCCAAATGCGGTAAGTATGAAATTCCCGGCAGTTATCACTATGACATTATAGCACTTTCTCATTTATTATGCAAATTAGGTCTTCATTTACACAATCAATATCTGTCGAGTCATTCTCAATTACATATGTCACAACTTTGAATATTCTTATCTTCGAACACAGCAAATTAATAGAATTCCCTCATTAATTATGCAAATTAGATCCTGATTTGCATAATTGCCATATAGTTATGTCAAGCATCACCTAAGCTACCTACATACCAAAATTTACGTCGATCTGTCAACCGTGACAGCCGTCTCTGGTGCAGTTCATTGCCTCCTGTAATTATAATGGTTTCGTCCAACGTCACCCGGAAGTGAAGTGGCCTGCGAGTGGAAAGTTCACGAGTACATGAAATGAAAGGCGCCAAAATTGGATGGCAGAAACAGTTTGATCATAATTATAGACGTAACTAGACGTACTTGTACAGTCACGAGAGTGCAGAGCATCTCCAAGGTATTTTTGTGTTGTTTTATTGTGTAATAATTTTCACGGTTTATACGTTTCATGGTTTTCAAGCGATGGCAGTCGGGTGGGGAGGGGGGCATATCCTTGCTACCTTGCCTACTGCCTATAAGTTACATATATTATATGCTAGTACTAAGTAGCTACTGTGAAAGGAACGATAGAAATGCACTGCGCCCTTGGCCATAAAGTAAAGCACTGTCTTTTTTTGATTTTTTTTATTTATTTATCTATGTATAAACAAAAGGTAATTTTGTCATCCATCTAACTGTTATGTGCAGCATCATTTTGATATTACGTAATTCACTATATATATGCACTATACTATCAGCTTCAAGTTCTATACCAGGATTTACCTCAATGGACTTGAGTAGCAAATTGAAGTACAATGACATGTGACAACCTCTACATGGTATACATACTAGTAGGGAAATGTCTAGACGTTAGAAATTCCTCCAATGATTGTAAAAGCTCATCTCCATCCCATACTAGTACTAGCCACACAATCTTGTATTAGGTTTAGCCAAGGAGGTTATCTCTTTATAACCTCCTTGGTTTAGCCTTATAAAATTGTAGTTATGTAACATTATCAGTAAATGCCATACCTTTGTACTCTGTACAATTGTTGTGCAATTAAGTTATGATTTTATTTCAGAATCTATCGTGTGACTGCCTCCTAACCAACTAGAAGAAAAGCTTCTAAATGTCTGGAGACGCCAAAACTCAAGTCAGACAGCTTGTCTGGGAAGTCCAGAACACTCTCTCCACATCTAAGAACCCCTCAGAAGTGTCACAAGCTCTTCTAAGACTTTCAGTCCTTCTTCCGCATCACAAAACTTCCAAAAGCCAAGACTTTTCAGACTCAAGACTTCCTGAGGCTAAGAAGGAGTTTTCTCAGTATCATTATGTGAGTTTCCTGGAGTTTTTGATCAGTAAGCTGTCGGTTGATTGGCCGGGAGGGTTGGGAGAAGAGAGAAGACGAGAGGTGCTGGATGTGTACTTCCTGAATGGAGTGCACCAGGATGCTTTCATTGTACTCTGCTCTACTGTTCAGAAGACTAGGTATGTGAAATGCACAGAAAAAAAATTTCTGTGTGCTTGCCAATAACTCATCAGTGTCATTGGATCTTCTACGTAGCTGTTTTTGATCCCCACAGTTGCTATATAGCCTACAGTGACTAAACTAAGATATAACATCTGTATATAATAACTTTATACAATATTGTGGTGGGTTATTTTAACATACTTTCTAAGTGTTGCATGGACAGTTGAACAACACTCAACCAGCAAAAAACTATTATTATAATAACATTTTTGCATTAAGTATGTAATTATGTGACATCCTAATGTATGCATGTAATCTATGCTTGATAATGCTGGTAGTGTGTTCAGGGAAGTCTCCATTTTTTTTATATTATAGTTATACGCTGATGCATAAGGACCAACGATTATAATTTTTTTTATATAGATAATTTGGCAAAATGAACTTTTTTTTTACCAAAAGTCTTACATATGCTGAGGAGTTATTAGCTATAGAGTGCCTTTCCTCTTTCCTCAGCCCAAGCTACAAACAAGACAAGTGTGTCTCCCTCCTGGAGCAGTTTCTCACACAGAACAAGCTGACATCCATGTTCTGGGAGCAGTGCAATACCATAGCAACAGGTCACATGATCCAGACCACCCAATCAGAAAACAGGAGGCAACCAAGAGTACACAATGCATTGTGGGAGGAGCTGGTGACTATCTTGGCGACAATCCCAGACAGGATGGCCAACAAACTACAGCAACGAAATCGGTTTGCTATTTAATTTTTGTATTATCAGAATCAGGAAATGCTGTTTGGTTCCTCTTTTATACATACATGTATACATGTAGCGTAATATAACTTTTACCTAGTTAGCAAAGCAATTGCCCAAAAATGATGCTTTCTCTTAAAAAGAGAAGGCACTAAAAACTTTAATTGTTTTGTTGTTGTTGTTGAAGTGTACTGTATGTACTGTTTTTGTTCCAGCCCTGTTTTTTATCCAGAGCAGTACCTCCAGTCTCTGGCTATGAGCATTTGGGAGACTTTAGAAAAGGTTCACAGTGCAATCAAAGGTGAGAACGATCACATCACAATATCATATTGTCTCCCATTATAATTACATACAAAAAAAGCACTTGAATTTAAGCATACAAACTACCATATATGCTCAGCAACACATTAAAGTTATATTGAAAGAAATATCTTTAAAAGAATGAGTGCATGCAGTTATTTTTAATCTTGATGCATTTACTTCACTGTACCACCCACGTTTCCACATATATAGCTTCCCAGGACTGCTCCATGGCTTTTCTCCAGCTGTTGTTGGGAAAACTGTGTATACAGGGACATACAGGTTAGTTTTTCTGTACACAACATTATCCTTCCTACTCGTATATACTTTTTTCAAATCATTTCCAGTGTGTAAGCTTGTTTGTTGTATGATTTAGTACTTTGTTTCTCTAGCTCCAGTTTTGAAAGTCCTGTTGCCAAGACTAAGAAGGTGGACCCAGCAGGACTTTGTGTGGCAGCGAGTCAGCTGTCTGCTCCTCACAGGTGTGCAGGACAGGTGTGTGGAGAGCCTGGTGTCACACCTGGTCACACAGGTGTCATGGTGAGTACACAGGTGTGCAGGACAGGTGTGTGGAGAGCCTAGTCTCACACCTGGTCACACAGGTGTCATGGTGAGTACACAGGTGTGCAGGACAGGTGTGTGGAGAGCCTAGTCTCACACCTGGTCACACAGGTGTCATGGTGAGTACACAGGTGTGCAGGACAGGTGTGTGGAGAGCCTGGTCTCACACCTGGTCACACAGGTGTCATGGTGAGTACACAGGTGTGCAGGACAGGTGTGTGGAGAGCCTGGTCTCACACCTGGTCACACAGGTGTCATGGTAAGTACACAGGTGTGCAGGACAGGTGTGTGGAGAGCCTGGTCTCACACCTGGTCACACAGGTGTCATGGTAAGTACACAGGTGTGCAGGACAGGTGTGTGGAGAGCCTGGTCTCACACCTGGTCACACAGGTGTCATGGTGAGTACACAGGTGTGCAGGACTTGTAATAGACTGTGTATCAAAAAAGCCAGCACTTCTATCTGTAGTTCAAAAGAATATGTTGATATTGACACATAAACATTTTGATACATAAACACATAAACATACTTGCTCCAGGTACGGTGTCCTGTCCCGACTGTTGGGGGACGGAGTTCTCAGGAGTCAGCAGCTGAAGTACATCCTCACACACAAGTGTCTCCTTATCAGGCACTATGAACAGGTGTGGCTGCATCTTTCTCCATCAACCAGTACATAAGCACCCTCTAGCAGAACACACCAGTATTGCAGGATCATGGTTACCACACTGTATTTTAACTCAAAACCCATAACTTATGCATATCAGCAGTATATATGCTTTGACTGGATGCTTTGATGTCTGAAATCTAAGCCACAAATCTTGTTACATCACATCTTTCATGACAGGATCAAGTGGTACAGAATATTATGGGCTATCTTGCAGACTCCCCAAGCAGAAGACCTCTCCTTATTCAGGTATGACTGAAGGCCTGGTGTTTACTATGTTTTACTAAATAACCTCTTTCTATCTATCTGTAGTATTATCAGAAGGGATTTGTGTGTTGCCAATGTAGTCTTTAATGTTACTAGCTGAAACTTCTGACTAAATCTACATGTATGTTTTGACCATCAAATATAAGTCCCCATGTCCATTTATGTAGCCACACAGTTGTGCAAGCATTATTTTTACCATTGTTCGTTTAGCTGTTATCTTTATGGCTGTCTTGCCATCATTCAGAATGGCTAGGTATATGTTTGTGGAGCAGAATAATCCTCAAGCTGACTGACATCTTTTGACATCTTTTTACCCCACAATAACACAGTACTTTATTTCCATCCAACTCATTGTGAATATTGTAATAATCTTTATCATCTTCTTTGCAGACACTACTAAGACTGTTAGAAGTATGGAGTGACTCCAGTGCCATCAAACACACCTCCTATGACCAGCATGCTTACCTGTCTAAAGCTATCCTGGCAGGTCTGGCACATCTCAACAGCAAGGACAAACAGGAACACAAGCAAGGTAGAACTGATTACTTTTCACAGTACTGATGGGGAGGTTACTGCAAAAATTGCGGAAATAAAACCACTGCAAAAGTTTCGCGATTTACAGTAGGGAGTGGTATGGTAAGCAGTGTTGTAATGAGATTTCAGCGTCTTATTAGTGAGTTTGAGTTAAAGCAACCAAAAATGTAGGCTGATCAAGTAAAAAGACAGTTACACATTTCCCTCTGATTGGGTGTGATAGATATTCTCTTCATTTCTTCAGAAATGCTCCTCTGTTGGTGTTACACTGGGTGTTTTTTTTTCAGATTTGATTAGAAGACTACTGGAGGGAGTCCAACATCACATTGACAGTCCTGTCATTAAGGTAAATACAAGAATAGTATGCATATCAAAGCAGTTTATGTATTATTGTATTATCTTTTAAAACAGTTACTACATTCTCTAATTTCACTGTTATCCATATTTCCCTCTAGATCCGTCGTCTTGGCATGATTGTAGCAGAGAGTGTAACAAAGACAGTAGACCCTGATGGACAGAAACTCAAGTTTGAGGTACTCAATTATTACGATGACAGATATTTGCAATGCATTTTTATTCTGCTGAATATTATTGTTTCCAGCGACATTGTGTCTTGGAAGCTGTATAATATATGTACTTATTCCAAGGTTCCACAATTGATAAATCACAAGTTTCATTCCATTTGTTTTCCAGTATGAGGAAGATGAGGAAACTACAAGACTAATTTCTCTCCTCACACCTCCCTCCGACCTTGGAGATGAACTTGAAGTTGAGCTGGAAACAGAAGCAGTCTTGCTGAAGAAAACATCACCTCCACGGAAGGAGGATAGTACCAAAACGTCTTCAGATGGTCAGGAAGGGAAGGTGGCATCCTCTCAAAGCAAGGAGGGTTCTGACTCTGAGTTAGACAGGTGCATATGTGACCAATCACATTTGCCTTTGCTCAAATGATTTGTTGTGATTGGCTGACAGATATGATTGAATTGTGCTCCTTATTGGCTGACAGATATGATTGAATTGTGCTCGAGCTCCTTATTGGCTAACAGATGTGATGCTTCCCTGCTTTAAACTCTAGTTGGAAAAATGTCATTTTTTGCAGTGATGATGACCTTGAGCCATATGACATGCCAGAAGACATCAAGATGTCCAAGGTCAAGCCACCAGTCTACATCAGAGACTGTCTTGATGGTGAGGAACTAGGTTAATGCCTTATGTCACTGTTGGTCAAGAAGTCTAATTATAATGTCTTTACTAAACAACCAGTACTGTACATTGTTATTCAAAAACAGATTTTCTACATTCTGTCTGTTCAGCTTGGTTTACTAATAGGCTGACTTTTTCCTCATGGCAGGTCTTATATCCAATGAGGATGCAGATATAGTAGAGGCATGTCTGTGCGTGTGTGAAAAACTGGTAAGAAGACAACCAGACAACTTAGAAGAGGTAAGAACTGGCAAAAGTCAAAATTGATTGGAAAATGGATACTGGCAAAAACTATACATATAGATAATTGTCAGATATGCACTCATGCGGATGCCAACCTACCAATACAGTTTATGAATTTTCATTCATTTAATACAATACTGTACTGAATTTTTTTTGCCTAATATGATAATTTTTTGCTTTGCAGGATTGTCTTTGACCAATTATGCTTACTGCAATCATTTTTTTTTATTCGTTCAAAATTTGTTCTTTCCACAGGTCTGTGTGGAACTGGTGAAAATTCTGCTGCATCTACAGAACAGTTATGCTATCCCAGAATTCACCAGGCTCAGAAGAGATGCCATGTTGGCTACAACAGCCTTCTGTCCTCTGCAGGTATTGATGTGAAATAATCTATGCAATGATAATACACAAAAACTGTCAGAATTTTCAAGGCAAAAGGCCAGTCAAACCCCCACAATTTATCTCTGATGCTACAAAATATCAGAAAGAACTTTCTGTCTGGAAAAGGTTCACTGAATATTATTTTATGTTGAATATATCACAGCTACATGTATGTATCATGTACTGTATGTTTTACTAGAGGTATGTAGTACTGTGCTGTATTTTGATCTGTAATCTTGTACCTCATATATACTGATAGGAAAGATGTGTTTTACTGTATCTATCAGTCAACATTGAATTGTTTCTTCTTCTTTCTTCTACAGGTTTCTCAGTATCTGACTACTGAGTTCTATGCACCAAACTACACTATAATGCAGAGGCTGGACATGTTGGAGGTTCGTCATTCCTCCAACTAACAAAAAAAAAACCAGTAATGCACAGCAATAAATTGCTCAATGAATGCAATTATTTAACCTTAAATTATTCATTATATTTAACAGTTTTTCCCCAATTTCAGCTTGTTTCAGGAGATAAAAATTTAGGAAAAAATGTTTCTTCCCTCAACATCCATGCAGGTTTTAGTTGGAGCTGCTCAGGAACTTTCCCAACCAGTTGAACAGAAGAAGGACACGAGACCAGAGCCTCTGGTACAACTTCTCCCTGCCCCTGCTGAACAGGCTGGGGAACCCCAACACTGGAGGGATGTAGTGCAGAGGAGAATAGAGAAGAAGACCAGGAGATTTGCAAAGGTAGCTGTCTAATGCCCCTGTCACACATAGCAGAATATGGCCTCCCAAATACTGCCAAACTCCCCCCAACCATGGTTAGGAGTAGGTCGGGAGCAAGGTTGGCTGGTGTTCAGTGAGGTTGGCTACTGTGCCAGCTACTGCGGCTACTGAGCCAGCTGAATGTTTCAAAATGTTTAAAACATTTATATGTGGACAGCAGGTTCGGCCATGGTTGGCTGATGATTGGTTGGTGTTCGGGAGTAGCTATATGTCGGGGCATGGTTGCCAGTCAAATTTGACTGAAATTTAACTTAAGTTTGATTTGATATGTATCGAAAGGTAGGCATGGCCTGAATCTAGTCAGACTGCTCCTAAACTTCAGCCACCCTTGGTGTTTGGGGGAAGGTTCTTGATGTGTGACAGGGGCTTATGTGATCAACCTTTCAATTCTGTAGAAAACCTGACTAGAGATTTAATGAGTTTTCTTTATTTTGTTGGAATAACCTTGAGATAGTCAACAAGGTCACTTGTGTTTTAGGGAGCCAGCAAACCTGACCCAACCCCGGTACCCAACAAGTTTCACAATGTGGCAGGGCACTTCTTTTACCCACTTCTCAAGAACTATGACAGGTAAAAGTTTTACAGTAGACTGACTTACTGACTTAAGTTCTTGGGTAACACCTTGATTTAATGAGTGAATACAACACAAAATTGAATGGTAGGAAAAAACATAGTGACACAAGAAGTTGAAAGAAAGAACCAACATGTAGTGTGGAAAAAATGTTGACCTATAAGAGAGTTTGAACTGACTTCTGTTGACTTGCACAATAATTATTATTATGAAAAATTGCAAAGTAATCTGTTTCTGTTTCATATGTACAACAGTCATCAGAACACACTGGACATGTTAGGAGAGGATGCCCTGGTGCTTGGCAGACTGGTATATTCATTAGGGGCAATATTGTATGCTGCAGCAAATACTATAGTATGTTCCAAACTTTATCATGTTTTGCTTGTAATGATTATTCTGAGACTATTTTAACTTGCATAAGTTTTTGTGTAACTCAAAATCCTTTTTCTCAGTTCACAAATATAGATTGCTGTTTTTCTTACACCAGATTGCAAGACAAATGGCCAAGTCTCTGCTAGAGTTTGTCTGGGTTCTACGCTTCCACACAGAGCCGTGAGTTACAGCATTTTCACATATTTACAATAAGGCCACACCAATTTTATTTGTTGCTTCTCGGATTTTTTCAGAAAAAATATGAAGCGACAGGGCGAAAAAAAAATAAAAATGAAAACAGGCCTGGGCATCCTATTATAGCCCCAAATGCTAGAATAGGTGCCATGAAGTCAACACAAAAGACTGGGTTAAAATTTAAACAATGAATTTTGAACTTTTAATCAAACCACTGCATTGGTAGATGTAACAACTGTAACAATTTATTAGGAAGAAAATGACTTTCTTCAACTGTTGGAGGCAAAATGTGAGCATTTATTAGTTGATTCAGAACCAGATTTTTTTTTTTTTTTTTGCAAATCAGAAAAAAAATGAAGAGGCGAATCCGAGCAGCAACAATTAAAATTGGTGTGGCCTATGGAACATTGATATGTACAGGTGCTCTGTATATAGAGGGAGGGTTCTCATACCATGGTTACACACCCATGTTCCATGGCTTGTTGGCAGACAATCAATGTTTGATTCATGATTTTTCTTGACTTTTCCTTGTCTAGGTACATGCGGCAATCTTTGTTGTTTGCCGTCTCCATGGTGATCCTGAGTGTCCCCGCCCATGTCTTGACCTCTGACCTCCAGGAGGAGATATTTGAAGGACAGCAATGGTTACAAGGTGTGAAATGATGTCCAAGATGTCAAATATGAAATATAAACTTTGGTTGTTTTTTTTCCATTTAGAATCCCCACTGTTTCATTGAAGATAGAATTCTGTACAAATGTATTCATACTTTAATAGTTTTGATGTCATGATGAAGAATACAATCATGTATACATCCAATTGTATGTCTGAATGTTCCCTTCTTTCTCCAGATGTGTTGGAGAAAGACACTGATGCTGAATGCCAGAAACTGGCAGTGCAGACTCTGATGCTGCTGCAGAACACTCTCCAGCAGGTAGGGGGCAGTACTGACATTCACATTTATACTGCTACGGAGTAACCATTTTGTTTGTTTATTTATTTGCACAATTGTTTAAAAGTAAATTGAAAAACTTACATAAAAGAAACACAATGTGCAGGAGGGGGTAGGAAGCCTTCAGGGCTTGTACAGGGTCCTCCTCCTTTCTAACTTAATTTAGCAAATGATAGACATGAGATTCGTATGATAAGGGTCTACGTTTTATATAATAAGCATACCATATTTCTTGATCAGAATACATTTAATTACAAGAACCAAAATACTATTAGGTTTTAGGGGTATTTGGCGCAACAGTAATTTGGTTTCCTCTTCTAAATTTTTTTTTCATTTTTTTTCCCAGGAGTTGAGTGGAGGAGATACTCAGCAATAGCAATAGTAGACCAGTAGTGAAGAGGCGGACAGGAATGTACTGTATGTTCACAGCCTCATGATTTCGCAGTAAGTGATCACCACAAAAATGTGAAAATAAACCCACTGTGAACATTAATTTGTAATATTTACAATATTTTTGTGAGTTACAATCAACCTCCACAAAAACAATGTCATAACAATTATGTCTTTACTTACTTAGCAAATGTGTTAGATGGTGGAGGACCTAGTACCAGTAGTACCATACAACCTAAATATGTTTCTTTTCTCTAGGCCTAGCACGTCATCTATTATGGTTATAAACATGTACTATTGATCAATTAACTGATAACATAGATATATAGTAATCATAGTTATAACATTTCACGATCCATTACCAAATCTCAATAGAGCCCCTCAAAATTCAGGATTTGAATCTAGACCTGTCCAAGAATTTTACCACTTGTTCTTTAATCCATCAAATCATCATCAAAATCAAGTTGTATATATTTACCTTTTTCAATGGCTCCCTTCACATATACTAAGATTTCCTTCAAATTTTGAGGGTGCTGATTCTTTTAGTTCCGGACCACTGCTATCATATCGAAAGGTTTGGGGCAGCGTATGCCAGCAGTAGTCCCTTCGTGTGGTGATGCAGAAGCGCCCTCTGGCAGCTTGAAAGTGAAGTGCTGCATGAGTGAGGTGAAGAACAGGAAAAGTTCCATCCGAGCCAGCTGTTCACCCAAACACATCCGCGGTCCTGGGGGGAAATGAAACAGTGCAGACAGTGGTACATGTTGTTATACGTTATTAGCTCCCGGGCCTCCTTTGGAAACCCTTCACCAAAATTGGTAAATTTGTACTGCATGATTCCAATCTGTTAAAGACCATGTAATATATGACAATATCCTTAAAGGGGCCGCCACATTGCCAAAAATACGCGCGATCAGCGGTCGATCTCAAAATCGGGCGACCTTTTGGCGATCAACAAATATGGCTGAAGCTCGTCAACAATGTGACGCAGGCATTATATAAAGAACACGGTTCGAGTGTCAGCGAGCTTCGGCCGACTCGCGCGATGCTCGACGAAACATCGGGCGTACTACTGCTGTAAATGTCGTTTAGAGCTCGTCAACTCGTCGGCCGATCGATATTCGCGCAATGTGACGGCCTCTTTAACACACTGGGCACAAGTACAAGTACACTGGGGTAGCCCTGGGGGCCTGGGGGTGGAATAAGGGGTCTGAAGGACATGGTTGAACGAACCTGCAGAAAAGGGCATGACGTGTTCGTCCTTCTTGTACTGTCCCCGCTCGTCCAGAAAGCGGGTGGGGTCGAACTTGTACGGGTCTGGAAACAACTTCTCATCGTAAT
Organism: Branchiostoma floridae x Branchiostoma japonicum; assembly: GCA_013266295.2. Classification (NCBI taxonomy): domain Eukaryota; kingdom Metazoa; phylum Chordata; class Leptocardii; order Amphioxiformes; family Branchiostomatidae; genus Branchiostoma; species Branchiostoma floridae x Branchiostoma japonicum. The sequence continues at coordinate 5,768,127 of CM023830.1, forward strand.
GAACGGACCAGAGGTTGGGGATGACGATGGTCTGCCTTGGAATGTGGTATCTGAAACAATATTACACGTTTCTGTCAAACAGTTCAACATCACATGAACGGTTCTGGATAGTTGACAAAAACAGTTTTGGATAGTCTATCGTGGGCAAATCTATGTTCTTGAATGCGTGGAGACTATCCAGAACTGTGCCTGATCCTAACCCAAACCAATTCAGGCAAAAAAACTAGATAGGCATAGTTCAGGACAGAATAGTCCTTACCCGTTGAGGTTTGTGTCCTCGGTTGTGGTGTGGGGTGGGATCAGTGTGATGATACACGCGAAGCGGAAGACTTCAGCCAGGACAGCCTGTGTGTAGGGCAGCTGGGCACGATGAGACATGGCCGGGGGCTGGTCAGGTCCCAGCACGCTGTCAATCTCCTCCTGTACCTGTAGGGAAGGAACAGTATAGTCAAACCTGCTCAAGAAAACCATCGAGGTAAAATGGTCTTCTTGGACAGGTAGCCTTCTTGGGCACGTTGCTCAATGCTTGTGCCTATGGGAAAAATGAGGACCGGGAAAAGGTATTTGTTATGGCCAACGGGCCAACTTGAAGAGGTCGGTTTGGCTGTACCCCGTAAGCACTGTACATGTGTACCCACTTTCAGGTAACCAGGCTATGATACATGTACCTGAAATAGGACATCAGGGCATAGTAGTGTAGTAAGAGCCTCAAGTCGTTAGCTTTTTATTTTGTTGTGGCTCCGTACGCGTAGCGTGTCTGTCATGGGTCATGACACACTGTGAATGTTCAAAATACTCTCATCCCTTTGTGTAACTGATATAAATTTGTGGGGGGGGAGTATGGCTAACCTTTAGCTAAGCAACCCAACAAGAGTATAGATTGAACAAGAAAATTAGCTGCATTCAAGAAACAACTATTTTTTTTAGTTGACAGAGACAATTGGGTTTCTGTAGTGCTACAGTCGATGCGTAAAATACCTATACCCTACCTTTCGTTGTATATCCGGATTCACCATCATAAGAAGGCTGGCCCATCGAAGACCAGTTGATGTCGATTCAGTTCCTCCTATGAACAAGTCGAACACGGTGTAGACCAACTGCTCCTGGGTGAAGGTGCTAGTACTCCGGTCTTGGGTCTTCATTTCCAACAGAAACGCGTCGATGAAATCCCGGATGTCGTTCTTGTCAAAGGTCTCCTCATGCTCCCTGATCTGTGCCTGTATGTAGTCTGTAGGGAACTTTGATGCCTTTATCAGCTGTAAAGAAAAATGGGGAAAAGGGGAGGGGGTATACGTATGCAGTCTGTTAAGATGTGGATTGCACTCAAACACGAAGAAGCCGCTAAGAAAGAAACAAAAGACATCGATATCATTCTTTTGTTTTTCAATACCTACCTATTTTACTTTAAAATGGACAACGAAATTATTGAAGAGGATACATGTATTGTTATTAGTGAATTTCTCAATGCAAAGTACGTATACATCCATTTTTTTTCTCTGAGTGTAGATCAGCTGATGTCAATCATTATGCATAATATAAAACAATCACAGTTGATGTAGTATTTTGCCAATGATTTGCCTTACATTGTCCGCGCTGTTCATGACATGCCTAAGAAAAGGGAAGATGTTCTCAGGCATGTTTATGAAGTTGGTTGCAGCAAGGGTGTCGAAGTCCTCCATGATCCGTACAAACTGGGGGTCGTCGTACTCCAGGCGATGCGCGAAGACCAGCGAGCAGATAACGTTGGTGGTTGCCTTCTGTACCAGCCTGTTGATGTTGAACGGTTTGCCGCCCATGTTGTGAATTTCCTGGCACAAGATGGCGGATTCCTCCAAGATCTTGGCCTCCGCACCTCGCTTCCCGAAGCCGAAACTCCGCAGAGTTGTCAAGGCGAACTTACGCTGCTCCTTCCAAAGCGGGCCGAAAGGGGTCATAGCTATACCTGTTATTGGATAACAAACAAGGCAATAAAAACTATTGCATGCCATGGCGACGATTGAATTTTGTTTGTTTACCTTAGTATTAGATCTCCAATAATTGAATAGTATGTGGTCTTTATGTAAAAAAATGTAATGTATAGCAGGGTTTTTTTTTGCTGTTTAAGAGTTAAGCTAGTCACGTTTATTTGTTATTAGTTTCCTTAGAAAGGGAAATAGAAATAAGACGCACCTTTGTTCTTTGTAATCTTGCTGACAACCGCTAGGTGGACAGGCCTGCTGGAGAACACTTCAGCCTGCTTCACCAAGGCTTGATAGATGCCGTCATAACCTCCGAGCACCACGGCATCCTACAACATCATAAGAACCCTATAATAATTCCAAGTTTAGCCTTATAGATATGAGTCGACAGATGGTGGTCTATCTTCAATTAATATTTTAATAAGCCACATCCTGCACTTGCTACTGACTCCTTCAGCAAAAATATTCCATTTTTAGGTCAACAGCAACAGCGATGTTACATAGCACTTTTTGCTGTTTCTCACATTATCAGTTATGCCTCGTTCTATTTCCACATCTTCCAATCACTATTTCTGAAACAACATCTTACAAAAACGACAACATTACTTACCAGCATTCCGACACGGAAGTAGGTGACAGGTCCATATTCCTTCTGCCATTCCAGAAACTTCAGGTGAAGGTCGTCAGTCTACGTAAAGGCAAAAGCATCATTATTTGCAGGTGCTAGGCATGCGTGTATATTTCTAAGTCTTGGTACGGATGGCTACCTCAATGCATTTGTGCCCAAACTTCCATATCTCAATTTCTGTCTTCAGTTTCATGCTATACTCACGTCTGTTGCCTTGTGGAAGCCAGTGGAAAATTTCGCAAATGAACATAATCAGCGAGAAATTCACAACAAGAGTTCCACGACCTCATAAATTCGCCAAGTCATGTTAACCGTTCGAACTGACTAATTATACATTTTTTCTCATTGATTATGCAAATAAGAGCCTCATTTACATGAATTATATTATGGAAAACATAACCTTTTTGGCAAAGTTAATAACGACTAAAACAAGAAAGTCACAAATACTATAAATATGTCACGGAGGCATGAGATCTTCAATTTGTGTTAACGCGTTCTTGGTTTCATTTTCAAAAGCACTAAACCAGGAGGGCTTTGAAAGTACATCTGTTGTGTACCTTAGCGATACTGGGCAGGCATCCAATGACGGGCCAACATATCGGGCCGGGCGGGAGGTTCTTGGGTCGTCTGAAGTACAAGTACGTGAGGAGAATGACCAACAGGAGAACCAAGCTGGTGCGACTGTTCAGCACGTCCAACACAAGGTGGACAACAGACATATTTTCCTCTGTCTGTCCGGTCACGTACACTTCCCAAGGGGTGCCTGAAATGTAGATTGAAATAACCAAGTAACTATGATGGTTCTGAGTAATGGTATGCTGCAAATCTTGAAATATTCGCGGTGTTTTTAAGGTTTTGTCGGTTGGACTTCTTTCTCACCCTGTCTTCCATTTGTATTCAATTTGTTGCCTCGGCCGCGAACTTTATTAAAGACATCGCGAACATCACGTTAACGTTGTCGCCAAATTCACAATTGACGTGAACTACATTGAGAACCTAAGAATCACCCCAAACACCAGCCGACCAAGGTTGGCTGAAGTTCGGGAGCAGTCTGACCAGATTTGGGTCACGCTTACAGTTCGATACGAATCGAATTTGAGTTAAATTTGAGTCAAATTTGACTGCCAACCACTCCCCCATATTCCTCCTTCCTTGACTCAAACTCAAACTGGTTGTGACTTACTTGCAGACTTGTCGATGCCACCGTGAAGAACTTCACTTCGCTCGTCAACAACATCCGCTCAAAGGAAGGGCGACGTCATTCTTCTCAGGCGAACTGTGTGGACTGATTCTACCAGACTGGTCAAGAATGACCGTAGGGGTTAAAAATACGAGAGAAAAATATCATTAATTTTTAGGAGAATAGAAAAAGAAAATAGTTTTATATATAACAAAGTTGGGAGAAAGCAGACGACGGTAAACCTTTTTGTATGAATGGCTTTTCTAGATCTGTGACAGAAGTTAGCAATATTTGTGTTTACATCCCATATTCTTCCGAATGGTCCGTTCCAAAAGAGGTTTTTGCAGGTCACACTAACTAACTTGCCTTGGACAGTTTCGGAATAATTCATGAGCGCTGGGGTTTTGTAGTTCCGATGTTTGTGAATACTTTGCCCTACCCTGTGTCCGAGCCTTGGTCTGAGTGATTACTGGCAAAGACTTTTGCTGAACGTTCTAGCAGATCAAACGACAGACGGTTCAGCTTTGGAGTTTTTGTTTATCATGTAAAGTCATACGAACCGCTCTTTTATCTCACTAACCTTGGCAGGGGCAGCGGCTAAGGGCACACAGCTCTTTCCAGATGTCACCAAAGTGAAGTATGTTTTCCAGACACATGTAAGGCCACACCAAGTAATATTTATGGATGACGTCCTCTGGAGACCCTAAATCTAATGCGAGAGCCTAGATTTGAAATATTACAAGGGACGACAAATGTTAGGACACAAATTGAATGAGAGAACACAGTGTAACAAGTCTTTTATTCGTCATGAAAATAGCAATAAATTAGTGGAACAGCAGTTGTCCTGTTCTGTTTCTTTCCTTTCAAGTTTCATCCCATCTTCCCTTTATCTTGCGATTTGCAGCACTTTCGTGACTCTTTGGTCATAGTTACAGGAAGCGGAATTTCTTGGGGTTTTTTCTGGGAACAGGCCAAAATCAATGCGCGCGCGGACGTCATCCATAAATATTACTTGGTGTGGCCTAATGATGAATACTAGTATGCTAAACACGTAGCCATCGTCTAGTGCCCTGCGATATATAGTCGCATGGCGGCGTTATTGTCACGTTGCTTCGAACGCCGCGAATTTCTATCCAGGCGCACGAGCGTCTCCACGACATGGTATCAAAAACCTTTTATATAGCAAATAAGGATACAGCTGAGGTGTAGGACAACATCTGACATGTAAATAAATATTTCAGATGTTAATATTCATTGAAAAAAAAAAGAATACGATCCTCTAATAGGTGTTTTCCATGGGGGATTCCCCATCGTCATCACTTCCGCATTCACAAGTGAAACTTGCTTCTTCGCCGTGTACGGACAGACCTGGTGAGTTGTGTCGTACAGATAACAACAACAGACGTTTCTTTGCCTTTCCAAGCAGCATTTACACCTATAAGGTTGTAAGGAAGGATTGGAAATCGTCGCGACTACGGGTGAGACGAGTGCGGAGCCCGCAGGCAAAAGTTTGTGATCTTCCCAGATTTCGGTGCCAGGGTGGGACTGGGAGGGTGAGTTGGTAGCTGTGTCACCTGTACATTGAGTAGGTGAAGTTGAATTTGTGTGGATTGTTCAGTCCCTCCCTCCCCACACACAAGCATGCGAACCTGAACCAGACGTGTAGCTCTAATACTAACGTCATATTGATATGTTTAACTTATTTTAGTCCATAGGATTGTGTCGTACAGCAATGCTATCAGTTGGCAGTTTCTCGGAAGTGAACTGTATAATGTAACAATGGTTGCGTCATAACTTACTTTAGCCTACCTGTTTACAGAGTAAATAAACCACACATACAATAGACCTATCCGATTTTGTCGGTTGTTACGTGATACAGTACATTATGTACTAATGATATACTGCTTTTACTAATAATAATACTTTTTCATGTGAAGAAAGGGCCACATGAAGTGCATTTATTGTTAACCGTTTTCTACTCAGATATAACGTTATAGATTTTATTGATCAAGTTCACAAACGTGTAGTACATGTACTTTGACATTGGCAATCTATATATCTCCTGTGCGAATAAAGGTCTATTATTTGCTGGATTTGGTTACCCCAGATTGTCCTTTAGGTCAAGTTGGAAGGAAGTGATAGCATCCACCCACACGTCCAGCGTCAGTACTGGGGACGAACATGGCGGACCCCAGACAGGACATGTACGATGCCCTCACGCAGCTCCGGCAGCACATCGGCAGCGAGAGACTCGTGTTGTTTGTCGGCGAACAACTGTCAGTACTCCCGCCGCCCGCTAGGGTGGACCACTGGTGGGGAATACAGGTGGATTTGTTTTACCAACGTTTTAATAATTTATTTGTTTCCCCCGTGTATTTTTTACTAGGTTTGTTTGTGTGTTTGCTGGTGTTTGCAGGTATTTGAATGCAGTAGAGTGGCGGATAAGATGGGATTTGGTTACCGCAGATTGACGTAAAGGTCAAGTTTCAAGGAAGTGATGGTTTCACCCACGCAAGTCTGGCCGAGAGCCAGCAGGAAGGTAGCCCAGGCAGTTGTTGGAAGGATATCAGTGGGCATAGACGTAGACAGGAAATTCACAATTATTGAATAAATGAAATTTGTAATTTTATGTTGCTTTCGTCACGTTGTTCAAATATTCCTCAATGGATGTTTACATATGCATGTAGCTCTTGTTTGTTGTTGTAAATCATAAATGATGGAAGATTTTATTTTGCAGTCAACTTGCTCATTTACAACCATGCTTCATTTCAGAATGGCATCAGTGGTCTTGCCAAACTCGAGTCCGACTTCATGGCGAACCTTCCCCAACGACCGGCCAAGGTGCACAACGTCCTCCGCACCCTGGGAACGTTCCCTCTCATCCTCACAACCAATCAGGACGAACTTCTGGAACGGCTGCTCTGGGGACGAGGGAGTCTGGGCTCTGCCTTGGGAGAGAAAATTCGACTCGACCAGGTACATGCGTAATATTCACCTGTAGGAATGAATGAATAGATGAAGATAATGGTGAAAAATGCACAATATTTTCCCTCATCTCAGAAATGAGTAGAATTAGGACTGTATATAAATTTCCTCTTAAATTAATTCTCAAAACTACAAGATGGTCCAGCTGTCTATTAAAAATGGGAAAATCTTTCTGGTTCCAGGTTGGACAGGTAATGAAGGATTGGCCTGATCTGCACCGGCACCTGATCGTCAAACTGTACGGGGACACCAGCTACACGGCCCGCTGCAGCGTACGTGTTCCTGCCGTGCCTAATCTATAGTAAACGTACTTATTTTTAATTAGTATCCTTCTACTCAGGTACTAATGTGTTGTCTGAAGATTACACATGCCTTAATTGTTTTATATTCTAAAATTACTACAACAGGTGGAATCTCGGAAGTTCCTTGAAGACATCCTGCGCAGTGAAAATAACAGTGAGTTCGCAGCTGTGGAGTTTCTTGACAAAGTCTTCAAGGAGAGGCCGGTCCTGTTCCTAGGCTGCGACTTGCAGCACAACCTCTACAAACGACTCTTGGCGAGATTCGCCAAAACTGCTCTGGTATGAACTTATGAAGTGTCATTTTAAAAACATTTCATCTGATAATGCCGTACGCTTCTTGCAATGAATACCTTTTTGTTGTAGACACAGAGACATAGCCTCTCAATTTAGCAAACGTGATATGATGTATATATGTGCTGTCTTAACCAATTCAATGTAACAGTGTTACACGAGTAGACTAGTTTTACAATGTTCTATTTAATGAAATGTACCCCCCTCCCCAGGTTGACCACTACACGTTTGAGTCGTCTGAAACCCGTGATTTTTCCCGCCATGGCAGCCTCGTGACTCTCAAGGCCAACCTGGAACTCTGGGAGTTTGTGCAGTACCTCAGCAGGGGGAGGATGGAGGAGAACATACAGCCGGGACAGGTAGAAAAAAAAAACAGGACAGAACAGAAAAATATCTTTTATAGATTCTTGTTCCTTTGGTTGAAATCAGGTCTAAAATGTCTTAAATATTTGACTGTGTGATGATGCCTCAACTGTACTTGGTGGCAGCGAGTTCCATTCTACGATAGTTCTTGGAAAATACTAGTAAATATGTCTTCGCCATTCCCCCAGGTGTATGAGAAGTCCTATCTCGGTACCCAGCGGGAAGAGTACCTCCTCCAGCAGCTGGCTCTGGAGAAGCAGGCCTCGGAGATCGTCTTCCACACCTCCAGCATCACCAACGCTCTGGCTACGGACGAAGCCTTGGAGTTCATCTCTAAACCGGCACTACAAGACATCTACAGCAGTGACCCCTTCGGTAAGGGCTGAGTTGTATCCAGAACCGTGCTTTATTCTGAACCACTGAGCACAGGCACGGTTCTGGATAGTCCACACGTATTCAGAACCGTGCCTGGTAGCAAATCTACGTCACAGATCTGCGGGGACTATCCAGAACCGTGACTTAGCCTAACTAATCCTAACCCATTCAGGCACAGAACTAGATGGGTCTGGATACGATTAGGGTCTGATCAAATACGTTGTGCGATCGCCGGCGCCGTACACCTACACTTGCAATGAAAAACTGAGGGCATTCTTTGGGCTAGTCGTGCATGTGTCTTGCAAAATTCAGCTGTCTTATTACAGAAAGGTCAGTGTCCTAGATCTTTGTGGGCAGAATTGGTTCTGTCACAGCCAACTTAAAAATGATGCGGTATCAAAATTGTATGATGATCTACGACGAATGTGAAAGCGATGTAAGCGACAGGCCTACCTTCATGTAGCTCTTAATAATGATTATTTAAATCACAATATGAAGATAATATCTCGAGACAAGCATACTCAGCAAAGATATAAGGTCTAAAAATGTTTAAAGTTAAGACTTTTGATCCAACACAAAATATTCTCTCACCTAAAAATATTGCGATCTTTGATGAATTCCAAGCTTACCTGTACGATATGAATTCATTTCAATTTCCTGATTTTTATTTCAAATTTATTAGGAGTATTCACAGACGAGCACGTGACAAGGTCCCTGGACGCAATGAAAGCCAGACGGGATAACCTTATCAAGGTAAATTATCCTTTTTACGTAATTACAAAAATATTCAGAAAGATAGTTGATCTATCAAATTTTGAATGTTACATCCCACATCTTGAACATTTTCCGCATTACAAATTAAAGCACTGGACTAAAAAATATGATCAGTTAGAATCTAAAATGTTTACTAGGTTGGTGTTCTTTCTTTCAAAAAATACTGTGTTTAAACTCTCTTTAGCAGCTACTGTACATGTAATTTAAAGTATACTTCCAAATTTACCAGTGGAACAAGTAACCTCATTTCCAAACTTTGTTACAGAAAATCCACGAAGGAACCAAAGTTGTGACGCTGTTCTTCTACCACGGACTGAAGGCTGAGCTCGACCCGAACAAAGTCACGGACCCCAAGAAGCGACAAATGGCCATCAAGAAATACGTGGAAGTCATCAAGCTGTGTCAGACCTTCGTCTCCAGTAAGAGCTCCCTGGAAATCCGTATCGTAGACTGGAGAGACCCAGAAGAGCGTAAGGAGATTGACAAGGAGAAGTTTGGCTTGGCCAGACTTAAAGGTACGTCAGATATGATCAAAGTTTTAAACCTTTGACCCACTCCTGACGTCACGTTTCCAGAAAGTCACGTGACAGATCATGTGAGTGGGTCAGTATTCCTTAAGGTCAAAGATTTTGTTTAGAAATATGGTACATAATGGACTCTGTTTGCGTTGGAAACTCGGAAACGTTGTTTCAACTTGTTAAACACCATACCAACACCAACAAGCTTCCTATGAAAGATACATTCATTTCGTAAACTATTCAAGATACAATGTATTGCAATACCATCTTTTAAATCTAGGAGGTGAAGACGAAGCTATTTTCCACGGCCACCCGGCGACAGCTGGCAAGAAGGCTTTCGCCGTGCAGTTGATCGCCATCAACGGAGAGGAGACTGCGCGGAAGAGGAAGATATACGAGAAGTCTCGCGAGAGGTCGTGGAGCCCCGAGGATTCCGTGAGACGGCTGCTACAGGAGGTGCTCAGCGCCAATAGGGACCTGGTGGACAAGCATGGCGAAACCATGTCGGCCATCAAGGTATGGGTGGTTACTCTTTCATAACTTTATCACAGATATAGTCATTTCTTTAGCCATTTGGACAAAAGTCAGTGTACAGTAAATATGCATTTGAATCATGATAATTCTTTTTGCCATAGAAATGTTCAATTTGTGTAACTTTGTTTTTTTATTCAGAAAGAGGACCTGGAGATGCTACAGAACATGAGTGAGATCCATCTTCTGACCAACAAGAAGCTGGACCAAGGAAGTAACTTCATCAAGGTCCATCTTTTAAATTTTCACGACCTTCACTATACATGTAGCTAGTTTCAATATGATAGTGTTTGTTTGCTTTAAATTTTGTATCTGTACATATCACATGCACTGGATATTGCACTTTTTTCAGGAAGAAGTGAAAAAAGCTCAGGTTGATTATTAAATGATGTTATTGTAAATCTTAACAAACCTTCATTTTTACAGATCGGCAGTGGCAGCTTTAGCACGGTGCACAAGGCCACCCGACAGGGACGTACAGTAGTGGTCAAGATTCTCAATGAAGTCCAAAGTACAAGAGACCTGAAGGCCTTCCAAGATGAATTCAAACTTCTAAGGTATTTCAGTAGCTATGACCTAAACGGTTTGTGTAACGTTTACGCAAACTTGTGAATGTAAGAAAGTGCTAGTAGGTATTCTCACGATCATTACCTCTACGTGTTTAGTTTAGTTACACAGATATATGGTCCACGGGCCTGAGGTAAATAAATAAATAATAAACATACTATTATTTAAAATAGTTACAACTCAGCACCAAAGTCGGCCACATCTTGACATGGCCGCCATCATTTGTTCTCCGTTTTGTCCTCCGGATCCACAGAGACATGAAGCACTCCAACATCGTCCAAGTTGAAGATTGCATCGTTCAGGACAACCGACTGGGTATCATCATGGAGTTCATGGACGGCGGGAACCTCCGGGATCATCTGAGGAAGTCGGGAGCTCAGGAGAAGGACTTCGTGCTGCGGTTCGCCAAACAGATCGGTCTCGCACTGGAGTACCTGCACGACAAGGACGTCATGCACAGGGATGTCAAACCAGAAAACATCTTCGTAAGTCTTTCTGATGCTTATGTAATTCTAGGAAGTGTATATCCATACATTCGTACATAAGGCATTGAAATTTCTCTCTTAATTGGTCATTCTATACTAGTACTTAATATAAACATTAGAACATAAGTTTAAATCTTGACTTATAACAGAGTCACGAAGAGTATTCCCATGCTAATAGCGAATTTGACAAACTAACACAAAGATAGCTGCACCTTTTTCGTCCTGACTTAAAATATGATTAATGATATACATTTAATTATAATTATTAAGTTATTTCAAAAATACATGGCTATTTAGATTTCAGAGGACCACAGCATCTTCAAGTTGGGTGACTTCGGGCTCGCCAGAGTGACCGAGGGCACACGGCAAACCAAGACCCTCATCGGGTCCTACCGCTACATGGCACCGGAAGTGATGTCATCGCGCGGGCACTACTCCAAGAAGGCAGACGTTTACAGCTATGGTATGCCAAATTCTTTACACCTTAGCTACTCACTTGGTAAATGGAAACCTTTCATAAATACATGTAGATACTTACTTGGTAAATGAAAACCTTTCATAAAAGTTTTCTCAACAATTGGGTCTAACTAGTTGAAGTAGTTATGTAGCAATTTCTTGTTCTTGAGTTTTCCTAAAGTGCATTGGTTCTGCTTCTTGCAGCTTTATGCTTGATTGAACTTATTGGTGGAGAGATGGTCTTCAGTAACATCACCAAACACAAGGATGCGATGGATGAGAAGCTACGTGGTGGGCTGCCTGACATTCCGGTAAGGATTTACAGAGTTTTATGTAGAGAGTCCTAATCATGCGAATGTGAAAATAATGATATCCCTCAAGTCTCCAGTCTCCCTCATGAGATGAAATGGCACAAACGACCATTACCAATATATTTCAGTTCAATTTTTGTCTTTATGCCTTATCTTCTCATAGAAAAACTGCGATGAGTATGGACCAAGGATGAAACCAACCATTGAACGATGCCTGAGAACAGAGGCACAACGTCCATCCATGACCAAGGTAAACTGTACAATGGCATTAGGGCTTTCCTCAAACCCTAAATTAGGGTCTCCCGAACCCTAAATTAGGGTTTTACCAAACCCTTAATTAGGGTTCTTATTCAAAGCTTCTAGAGATATGCTGAACACATACAATCAATATATGCACACAAAAACCCGCTGCAGTACCGTTCGAAAAAGCCAGGTGAACCATTTTTGAACTTGACCTTTGTTTTCACAACCGCCACTCACATACCAAATATCAAAAAGATTCATTGAAAACTTCTTGAGTTATGATCACATTCAGACCCACACCACAGCCAAGCCCCAACCGAAAACATAATGCTTCTGACAAAGGCAAATATTCACAACATATTATATAATTAAAGTGAAATCCTCTTCCAACCAGGTGTTGCAGATGCTGTTTGGTGCAGCACCCGTGAAGACTGACACAGGGCACCTGGAGCTTCTATGCCTAGGTACCGGGGATGCCGCAACTGGTAAGTCTTGAAAGCTTTCGTAAATTTCTTATGCGGTGTACCTTCAAATATTGCTTAACAAGCCACTCCATTCAGCTAGAGATTGAAATCATAACTAAACATTATAACTGTCTCAGCCTTTTGTATCCATCATTTCATTATATTTCAGCTGCATTTGAGGGAAACCCTAGTTCTTCGATGACTGTCATGTTCAATGGTTCCCCGGTTATGCTGATAAATGCCGGCCTGGGAGTCCTACGTTCCTATCAGGAGCTTGCAGGTGGGTGTATTTTATTAAAGTCTCTTTTATCATACCATATCATACTATAATTTCTTCTAACGTAATATGAAAGCCATTCTGGTTACCTTTATCTTAGATAAATGATGCCAATGAACATATACATGTATAACCGACTGAGTAATCCAACGTGCCAGTGACTGCAAACATATCTTCTACAGGACAGCTACCAAACCTGGTCTTCGTGTCCTCGCGCCATTCTGACCACGCCGGTGAGCTATCAACACTGGTGACTCAGAAGGCCCTTCGACCTGGAGAACAACAAGGAAACGATTCCCAGCTGACGATCCTCTGCCCTGATCATGCCCTAACTTCCCTGCAGCAGCGATGCGAAGACGACTTTTGTGATAACGCGGTACACATGCACATCTTCCTTTCATTTATATTGTTTGCACTGTCATCAATGAACAACTGATAACATAATAACTTGTTGCTTTTACGGTGTCCTTAGGGAGAACATGTCACATGGATTTCCTGTGAACCAGACAAAATGTACAAGGTCAACACCTTCGCGGGAGAACTGGGGGTTCGAATGCTTCCGAGTTCATCTAAGATGACAGGTTAGTACCTTTATCTGCCAACGAACATCACATTGCACTTATGTTCCCTATACGACGCACTGAAAAGGAGCATTGCTATTAGTCAAATATCGTATTTTCTTGATGAAGAATTACTACTGGTATTATGATTAGTACGCAGTAAAAGAAGTGTCTTACTACAATCAAGATACATGATTTCTGACTTCGTTATGTAGGGATCAACTTTAACGTTTCATTTTATGCTTCTATTTTTTCCAAAGGTTTTGTGCTGTTCAACAATGAACATCCTGTACTGCGCTACCTGGTGTACAGGGGAACAGAACAAGTCGGTCTCTTCGGCACAAAGTCTGAGGTGGTGACTGTAATGGAAGCGAACAATACATTGACTGGCATTGGACAGGTGAGTGCGAATGAACTCTACCTGTTTGTTTACATGGTTTGGTCATATGTTACAGATCCCAACTCACTTAGTGATAAGAATAGGGGTGACTCAGTGTGCTTTGCCAAATTCATGGGGACATTACAGGCTTATACCATATCTCCCAGTCACCGAACGACCAAATATCAATGTTTTATCTGTCATAGGTTGGCGATAACGTGTACATTGTCGGCTCCTGTACGAAGACAGAGAAGGTTAAGGAACAAGTGCCAAGCCTTCGCTTCCTCGAGCGCGGTGAAACCGTGCCTCTAGCGGTTTCCACAGGCACAGCAGGCCGTGGCAGTGGCACTATCGGCAGTGATCTCGCACCAATCGCTGAGAGCGACTCATCAGGCGACATTGAGCAATACCCCAAGATAGTGACGGTTGTTGAAGAGGAACCAGGAGAGAGAGACGGGCCACAGGAAAGTGGTTCTACCTCGACTGATTCAGGAGACAAGAGCCACACTGACGACCACAGAGACCAAACTGAAGACGTGTACCCGAGTGTCCGAGACGCCATATCGTCTTAAGAAAATGAATGCTTCTGATGACTCTTTGCAGACGTGTTTGTAATAATGGTGTGAATTATTAGGTACGCATAGATTTGAAGATTGCCTTTAACGTAAATGACATGCTTTCATGTGATATATCATTGGCTGTGGTTGTCAAAACCAGTTACCGGTACTGGTATTCGCTATAGGTACAATTGAAACATGTTGCTCATGATTCATTTAAAGAGAGAAATGTATTAAGAAGACAGCTTGACTTTTAGTTGCAAAGCGTTAAGAGAAACATTTATTCACGATTATAATACCGAAAGCAATCCTTGTTTCTTTCACTATGGCGCAGAAATGTGAAGTGTTGGTCTAACTCATTTTGCAACAACACAAAACTTCACTGTATACAATTTTTTCACTAAGATCTTAAGCAATATCAACTAAGTTAAACATTGCAAATCGTAGGACAAAATTTTAAGCTGAATAAAAAGTACATTCCAATTCTTTCACCTTTGACATCAGTAGTATTTACTTAAAAGCTTTCGTGATATTCGAAATCAAAACAATGAAGCATACGCATCTAACTGAGCAACTTTCCTCAGTCGCTTTTCTGAAACACATTTGATAATTCTTTGCACAATCACTACAATGTGACCCAATGGTAATTTTGCTGTCAGGCAACAAGACCAAAAGCTGCCACGACAAAAACAAGAAACATTCCGAAGCTGGTAAGTGTGGAGACTTGAGCAGTATTTCCACCACTCGCTGGTGCGTTTATACAATCTTCATACTTGTCATAGTCGACCTCCTTGATGGCACACAGTTGTGCCACCTTACAGCTCTCGTCACACGTAGACTGGTCGAGGCTAACCGAGTTGTAAAGGTAGTACTTCTGGAAGTTGTCAGATGACCGGTCGCTGAAGCTGTCCAGGAGGTTCTGAAGTGATGCCGGTGAGGCGTCAGGAATGTTGAAGGTTTGCTTGAGGCCGTACTCGTGTCCCCATAACGGGGAACCCTGCATGTTAGCCAGAGCCAGGTTGGAGTAGTACTGGTTTACATCCTAGTGGGGGAGGGAGGTTGTATGTTATTCATTAATTGGTCGAAACGCATTTCTGTCAATGACGTACTGGCTGAAAGCAAAGCATCTGATCATAGTCACTGATCACTCTAAAACTGCCAGAGGTGCCTGTGTTTCAAATAAAAATGGCATGACATGCTTCCATTGTAACTAGACTTCTTTGAACGATGCACCAAAGATGGTTTTGAATAAAGTTGACGAATGAGTTGCCCTGCTCACGGTACTGACCGTTAGATCCCCGGTGTTCTTGTTGTAACTGACCAGTCTGATTCCTGGGTTGTTCCCGCCAACTCCGTTTAGCGTGGTCGTCCATGGTGTCACGGCTGGGGCCAGCAGCATGGAGCTCACGGCCCTACCTGGGCAATCCAACAAAATACATGCGTTCAATGACCAAACGCAACACTACTCCCACTTCTTGCTGTATACTCATCTCCACACAATCGGCATTTCATTTTGAAACACTAAACGATGGCAAATGTTTTGACCGGGCCCAAACTGTAAAAAAACAACAGACTGCACTACTATAAGCTATATGGTTGTCGTCCTCTCACCCTGATCGTCATAGAAAAGTTTGAAGCTGTCACAGTGTTGATGGGCAAAGAACTGGCCCTTGATGACGTCAGCATATCTGGTGATGATCTGCAAGTAACGCCTGTTGTATTCTGGGTAGAACCAACTCTTGCCCTTGGATCGTTCGAAAAACCCTGGTGGCACGTGACCAATCAGAAACGCCTACAGGAAAGAACACTTTTATTGAAGCATATTTTTTGGCGACGTCACAGGGGTGGGGTGACGGGTCTTTATAGTACTATGATGGAGATTTCAGCTAGTTGTAAGTGTGGACACAATGGAAAAGTACTTGCTGCTTTGTGTAAAGGACCAGGACCATCGAAACAATCTAAAGTTGTTTCTTACCAGTGCCACATTTTCTGTGTAAATGTGAGTAGATTGTTCATATAGATACAGTCGGGAAGGAGAAAATGAAATGACCTTCTCATTGTCAGTTGTTGCCTGTTGCAAAATGCCTTCTAGCCAGGCAAACTGCCCCGCTGGGTCCGTACTGTTATCGGTAGGCGCAGTCACCCTGTCGTTAGTGTAGTAGTACACGGTGTTCAGCCCAACAAGCCTGAGACCGGGGCTAACCTGCATCGTGTAGTAAGCACCTGTAGTCGCCAGGAGGAAAGTATGTATTGTTTTTCAAAAATCAAGTTCATAATTGAAAACGCAGCACAGTCCATTCCTATTTTGCCATATGCTGGTAAGAGGTAACCTCATTGGTTGATGTAGCAAAAAGGTCAGGAGCATAATTATGCATACCGTTAACGAAGGTGTTCATCACATCAGATGACAGCCAGTTGGGAACATTCCACATGTTCCAGGTGGTGTTGTAAACTGTGTTAGGCATAGGCGGCATCTGGTGTTTAGGGTGGTAGTCATGGTTACCGAACACCGGGTACACCTGGGAGACACGTCATCAGAAAAAGATGTAACGTTATACAGCAACGTCATCTTTGTGTAGCGACGCCATGTTTTTGTATTAAAGTCGAAGACAGTACAGATAATTATTGAAGGAATTACTCATAATCTGGTACTTTTGAGACATACAGGCAGAAAGCAAGCATGTTTAGGTAGACGAAAATCAAATGTTTAAAAAATTTAAAATCACATAACCACTTGGCAGGCATCTTTAATCCACCAACATGGCGGATACTAAATTACGTCATAATCACGTGATTGAAAACACGCCATACATCCTTGGACACATCATTGGGGAGAAAAGGGCTATATATATATAAGTAAACAAAACGGTAACCTAGGCAGTCATACCTGTGTGTTTGGGAAGACGGACCGAAGGAGATCGGTCAGGTTTCCTATAATGGCCAGCACCACTTCTGTGTTCATCTTGTCGTTATAGATGTGGGGAGTGTCATCTCTATAGAATAACGTATATATAATCAAAACGACTGAGTGCAAATTCAGCACAATAGCTGAGAACAATAGAGAAGTTAAGAAGTAGGCAAGAAATACAATGCATATAATAGTCATGATACGTAGTTTCAATGAACCTACCCTGTCCAGATGATAAAGTCAGGGTTGGGCTCAATAGCCTTCATGGCGTACACAGAGTTGTTGATAAGTCGCCAGGGGGCGTCACAGAGATAGTCTCCCCAGCTTCCGGGATCGTTCGGTGTCGGCTGGCCTGCTGTCTGGGAGTCACAGATTTTCCCGCTCTCCGGGCCATTCAGGTAGGTGAAGTCATAGTGGAAGTCGGTCACGTGCCAAAAGACGCCTGTAGCGATAGTTGGGATCACCGATTATTCATAGACATTTTCATGGATCCCATGCTGGTAGATGTGGGGCACTATGGGTAACGCAGAGGGCAAACAACATCATTACTATGACAACGCCCTCCTATGTTGCGCATGCGTACTGGGTCTATGTTGTCATGGTATCGTCATACCATGGTACCAAACATTATAAGACTTTATTACCATGGCTGCCACTGCGCTACCCATAGTTCCCGGCGTCTCCCTGCATGCAATGTCTATTCACATACGATTACATCCTCAAAATGTATGGAAATTGGATTTTAAACATTATTTGAGGTACTTTTAGGCCTGATACATGACATTATGCAAACCCAGTATCATTAATGTTCTATCCCTATCAACCCTACCTATGACATCATTCAGTTCAAAGGGGGGTTCCCCGTGCGTGCGTGTCTGTGTTAGTACTGAGTGACCACCTAATGCTACTTTACCCCTCCCCTATACTCATACCTTCAGTAACGTACAAGTCCTAACTAAGGGTGTTGAATGATACTTGAGGGTCCTTGAGCGATAACAGGTGTTCGGGAGAGAAGCGTCACAACATATGACCGACGGACACAATTCATATTAATATCTATAGCATTCCCTCTTTCAACACATCGATCGATGACTCATCGATCCGGGGCCCCAATTTACAGGTACAGGTACAGTATTAGTCTTATTAGTCTTAGACAAATTTCAAGAGAGAAATGATAAATAAACGAGTGAACAAACCGTCAGCGCTACAGTGTACAGCTAAGACACACAGCAGAAGAGTTGTAAAGACTGCAGAGCTCCCCATGGTCGATACGAACCTCTCAGGCTTGAAGCACCACACAACGATTTCCGGCTGGTTGACCTCTTCAACTTTAACGTCATTGTGCCCCTCCCAGGCAAGTTGATTATTTACGAGTGTGTAGGTGTTTCTATGGGGAAATATCACCCACGCAACGAACTCTTATCTGATCTTATCAATTCGGCTT
This sequence comes from Branchiostoma floridae x Branchiostoma japonicum, assembly GCA_013266295.2. Taxonomy (NCBI): domain Eukaryota; kingdom Metazoa; phylum Chordata; class Leptocardii; order Amphioxiformes; family Branchiostomatidae; genus Branchiostoma; species Branchiostoma floridae x Branchiostoma japonicum. The sequence continues at coordinate 5,786,683 of CM023830.1, forward strand.
GTCTTACACCGCAAACATTACATCTAGTACCCGGTGTATGTACAATCGAGCAAAGAAACGAAATGCTGTGTCATTATAATACAGTACTCCTGCAGCGCTAGCAACAAAACTGATAAGCCCCTCGAGAATTTGTCGTCAAACACATGACCGCTTGTGATGTAATCTCCACAGGCTTGCGGGGCTTCTCAGAAACCTTGAAGCTTATACGGGATACAGGCTGTGTTTCCGACAGGAAAATGTGAGATCGGATTTGTTCTTTAGCAACGTTCAGCAACGTCTTCTTAATAATCCTTTTAATTCAGCAATAGTAGTCCAGGAAAAACAGGTTGAAACTTGTGAAACTATAAAACAATCTTGAAACAACAACAGAATGGTTGATATCAACCATAGCCATCTGCTTTTATTCTGAACTTTCATTAGAGTAATTGTGAAAGCTATAACACTCCTTGCTTGCGAAGCTAGTGCCACTTCCACAGAGCTAGAGTATCTTTAACAGTATTTTAGCCTAGCATTTTAGGAGTTACATGTCCTGAAGCTATTTACGTTTTTCATTACCACACGGCACACTCATAGAATTCACTTCTTGAAAAAAAAACTTTGTACATCAATAGCTTTGACTAGTCATGAAACCTTTTCTACCAACTTGACATATCAAGGCGATATGTATATCCTGGTAAATAAACAAATGATATCAACCAGCTCAATAATCAATATGTGAATGTTTATCCACAGATATATATGTACACGTGAAAGCATCACTGTTAAAAAACACTGACTGGTAGACTAGACATCACAAAATCCGCTTTTACAACCACAGACTCCAGGTTATTATTATTCAATTCTGTCTCCAGATCTACTTGCATTATCACTACATTTTACATTGTCTAATTTTTAATTATAAAATCAACGTAGTTCAGAAGGTCACCATAATGTTACTTCTGCAAGGTTGGCCGGAATGAATAAATAAAGCTGAAGTTGAAGTTACGTAACTGTTGTCCACTACCCAATTAATATTGCTGACATAAAACAAAATGCCACCAAACAATATGGGCAAGTCAGAGCTAGTCGGCCTTTGTGAGCATAAAACAAACACTCTTCTTACACTTATCAGAATTTATTTCTTGTGTATCAGTTGATTTGACTGGTCATGAACCCTTATATCAACTCGACATACTAGTATCTAAAATGTTTATCCACGGCGTGCTTTGCCGGATATGTAACAGTTGTCCACAATTCAGTGTTGCTGACATAAAACAAAATGCCGCCAATCAATATGAGCAGGTCACAAATAGTCAGCCTTTGCAAGCATAAAAACAAACACTTCTCAGAATCTTGCGAGAGCCAAACGCCCCGGGTGCCTATATGAGTTCACAGCACGGTTAGGCCATCGTCTCAAAGTCCAGTGACAATTTGTACACCCTATCATACAGGGTTTACAATGGGGCATGTCAATGGCAAGATACGCAAAATAAAACCACTCTTTCCAACATGTAAAAGTCACAACATTTTGCTTCAAAACTACCAAAGAAAGATAAACAAATTGATAGATACAAAAGTTTAAAAAATTACCTCTACTTCGCATATGTACATTTCTACATCAATCCATTTAAGGCATTTTGCTACCAAATTAGCTGACAACATTTGAGATTCTTTGAAAGTGGTAATAGATAGACAACAAACAATAAGACATGATGCATAATATTGCGCATATTTTACATAATTCAATCCAATATTTCACAAAAAGCTCACAAAAGCATCTTATTTTTCTGTAATGATTTCCAACATGTTAAGCTATACAATATTTTACTTCAGTTTCTCTTCCATCTAGTTTGACTGAACTGCGCGGTCGACAGATGGGTACTCCTGATTGGTCAACATGGCCGTCTGACCCACCAATCCGGTGCCGCCGCTGCTATTCGAATTCCCGGTTACCAACGGCAGCTGAGAAGCTGTGGGACCTGTCACTGCTTCGCTGACTGCCGGGTAGCTTGGATTGTTCTCAGGCTCGAGAGTTTGATACATTTGTGAGCTAGCTGCCGGATTTTCGTGGACGGTTATGGGTTGTGGATTTTGGCATGTTCTCTGGGAGGTGGTGACGGCGGCCTCGACTGCTGGATACCCAGGGTTGTCGGGGTGGTCGGTTGGGTACTCAGGGGTAGCCTGAAGGCCATTGGGTACGGTCTCGGTTATGTGAAGGGCGATGGTCACTGATTCGCTCACCTCCTCCCTAGACTGACTGGGCTGCTGAGGAGATGCAAGTTCCGTGGGTTGGTTCACTGGCTGTACCGGTATTGTTGTCTGCTCTTGGACTTGTACCGGTGTACACATCGTGTTTGACACTGGCTGCACCGGTACACTTGTTGGCTGTCGGTCTTGTGGTGTTGTAGGTACCGTGTTGCTCCTCTGGAGAACACCGTGCGGACAAGACTGGCTGAGGAGGAGGCGGGCCTTGTCTTCCGCTAAGTTGCCCTGGGCATCAGAGTGCAGCTTGGCGGCGCTGTCCGGGAGACAAGGGTCTGAACCAGACTCCTCCTTGGAAAGCTTCGTATTCTGCAGTCCCATGGCCAGCTCACCCTATTTATAAAAAAACCCTTAAGGTATTAAAAAAAACTGAGCATAATTTCAATGGACTTTTTTTAGATACCTATAGTTTGAGGCAAAATGACATGGGACTTATAGCACTTAGTCTCATTTTACTACCGGACTTGTTTCCTCACTCGTGATGCAAATCAATTGTCTTTATTGAACATTAATGAACTGGTATTTTCTGGGTACATACAGTAGGATCCTTCCGTTCATTTCGTCTGAAGATCAGGCATGTGTAGAACATTCACTTGTAAACATTTGTTACAATTTTTGTATGAAAGCAGTAAAGGAATTTATACATCGACTTACCAGGTTGACTGTATGGGCGCGGCTTTTCTGAAAGTCTGTGGCAAAACAAAAAGTATAACGTTACATATAAATAAATGTCAAGAAAACAATGTTACATGTCACGACAAAAGTGTATTTTGTACACACAGATATGTTCTTGTTATTCTTTTCTGAATACTGTACTGTCAGACTTTTGTCAAAAATACATGTACCTTTTCTTCTTTTCGTTTCGTTTGCATGGTTGAAAGCCTCGACAGCATCGTTCCTCTTCATCTGCCTTAGATGTTCCAGGAGACGGACTGTGGGGTATTTTGGGTCACTCCTTCCCAGAGTCTCCAGAAGCTTCATCGTCGGGCTGCCTTGTGCGACGCATGCGTTGAGTTTCTTGTGTGAAAAGAAAGAAAAGTTAGAGAATTCGAAGAAGGACATGCTAAACTTTTGACCAAGAAATGGCTGAGCGGTCAATCAGATGAAATGCAATGCGTATGAAAACATTCCAATTCTGTTATTTGCACACTATAAGTAAAAGCGCACAATCTTCATTCATGCAAAAGAAGACTTACCGCTGCGAATCCTTCCTCCAAGGCTCCTTCATTCCCCAGTATTTCGGCTAGAGCCTGCCAGTCGTCCCGACCATCCCTCAGAACCGGGTCCTTGTCCAGTTTCTCGGCGATGGCCTGTTTCTGTTCCGGAGTCATGCTGCTGATCACGTTTATATTTATCTAAAAGAGAGAATGAACCAAGCTTGTAACAGAGAAACAGTTTTACTTCAATGTACTCAAACGAATAAACTGTGTCAGTGAAGTCGGTAGTCTTATATAAAGCCCTGATTTTAAGGAAAACGGTTCAATACGTTTCACACGTTCTGTAAGGTTTACATGTAAAAAAAAAAAACATGGCGACACACAAACTACATGTAACCCACCTCTTCCAGAACAGTCGATGTTCCAACTCTCGCCACTGTCCCGTCTCTGGTCATGACGATGCACGTTCTCATCAGCACATCCCCGATGTTGCCAGTTTTGCTAGCCAGCGTCCGAAGGTCCTGGAAGTACTGGTCGGTAAATGCCGCCCGGTAGTCCTTCTCAGGAACGTGGGAATTCTGCAGTCTGATGACGTTTTGGATGTTGTCATATTTGGTGAACTTCAAGGACAGGGTTCCGGGGCTTGATTGCCCCACCTGCAAAACATATAGCATTGAGTTTATTGAGTTTATTGAGTTAAAACTCTCCTTTAGCTGCCCACCCGAGGGTGACAGCTATTCTTCCAGGAGAGATCATACACATAAAACGTAACAATATTATATATAATACATCAACATACACAATATATACATATATACAATCTTCAATTTACTACCAATTCTATACAGTTTGTTTCAGTCTGTCTTTGATAAGAGTTTTAAATCTAGTAGGTACTGACATTCTGATATGATATGGAAATGTATTGTACAATTTTGAGCATCTGTAAAGGAAAGATAGCAGTGCTATCAGATTCTTTACAAAATCTATACGAATACATATCTTTGCCACAATATGCACGCAGTATTAAAGCTGCATTAAGTAATATTAGGACGATACAAAATGTCCATTTTCTTGTCATTTCTTTTCAAAGTAAGTTCAATTAACCCTACTCCATTACAAATAAGTGTCATTCGGGAAGTGGAGGAGCCAAAATATTACGCCATACGAGTGTGTTTTAAAGCTGGAAACACAGCTGTTAGCCAGATTTGTTTACATTCTGGTATTTTGTGGTGGTGACACAAAATGAGTGCTCCTCGTTTGGGCTGTTTTAGTGCCAACCATATATGTCAGAAATGTGACATAGTGGCACAAATATGTTGAAAAGTGGAAGTAAATGACAATTCCGTGAAGATTTTTTCAATTAAAATGTTTAAATTTTTGGTGCAAAAATGTTACATAATGCCCCTTTAAAGTACAAGATTGATCCTTAGACATGGGAACTCAAAAGTTCCCTCTTTTTTTTTTACTTTCGGTAAATTATCGAAGTCATTGGGTACTGAATGGAGCAAGTAAACTGAAACAGGAAAATTGAAATTCGATCGGTGGCTCCATGGTTTAATACTGTGTTTGTGAATTATTGAATTGGGAACCACGTATTGTGTGTGAAACCTATCCAGAGACAAGTACCTCAGCTTACCTGGAAAAACATGTCACCTGCCTCGTAGGGAACATCTGGAGAAACCAGGTGAACTAGTCGGTACTTTGACGTAGAGAGAGGAAATCCCTGAACACAAAGGAATTTGAGAGAATGTGAAAAATATTTTCAGTGAACATTCACGGTGCATATTAACAGAATTCATTCATCTTACCAACTGTCAATTTTGTTTGTTTTGCTTAGAAATCAACTAGAAATGATAAAAAAAATAGAATACGACTTCGAAGTTTATGTATTCATACCAAAATAAGCAAAAGGTTTACCTGATTTCGTAATGTTGTTATCAGTTCCAATGTTGGCTTGAAGAAACGCTCTCTGAATTCGTCGATGTTGTCATTGCATTTAGTCTGCAGTAGCTGCCTCAGGCCCTCCTCTGTTTTCCTGTACTTCGCGTTGTACTCGCCGAAGCACGTTTGTATCAGACCCTTCACCATGTCTGCCATTGTGGGGTCCATCGTCTGTCACTGTGGGCAAATCAGGCAAATATTTATTTATCTATTTATTAAAATTTTCCACCTGGTATGTGGAAGGAGAGGGAGAACGAGTGAAATTAAAGCACCTTAAAGCTTTACCAGCTCACGCCCCAAATGTACAACAGTAAAAAAATAAGTCAACATTGTATTAGCGTAATGCATTATACATAGTACACATCTCAAATATCATGAAGTCATGTAACATTTCAAAAGGTTGCATTCAGCCAAGGGCATTATATAATGATTCTGCTCTTTATCTTTGTCTTTGTCTATGTATTAATACATATGTAACAGCTGTTTGGTATTTTTGATATCCGAAGGATCACTAAGGATTGAGGTAACCATGAGGGGTAAATTTTTGTTGGGCAGCTCCCTTTGTGGTTGATAATGAACCGTCCCTTGCTGATATTGGTCGATGTCAGGAAGTCGTTGTTTTAATTCACTCTCAGACATAACATCCGTTCTAAACCTTATAAGCCTATTTAAGCTGTTCCACGTCAAATCAATTCCATGTGCCAGTCACTACAGATAATATTGGAAACACATATGTGATATCAAAAACCTTGTGAAGAAGCAGTATAGATTAGACAAGGCACACACTCGGTCATTAAGCCAGTTATACGACCTGCAAGTGACAGGGCCCTCGCAGACGGACAAGCGAAAGGATCGTTGGCCGCTCAAAATCCCTGCAATGTTTTGTTTGTTTTTCGATAAACAAGTTAGAATTTTTCTAAAGCCGTTCAAAATTTTCTGTGAAATTTTTTCCACACGTATCTTAGCTTTTGAAAATTCTCACGCATCAAAATTTTGCCAAATTTTTACACACTACATCCCTTTCCTAGTCAGTCTGTCCCACATACAAGGACATTACTAACAGGTGCCATGTTTCTGGGTCAGTCAGCGCAAAGCCATTTCCGGGGAGGGACGAGCATTTTGTATCTCAGCCAGACCAGACAGGCCTTGACAGGTGCTCAGGCTTTGGGAGAATCAGACAAACACGCTTGTGATAACTAACAGCATATAAGGTCTGGTAAACTCAGTAAATAAACAAGATGTACATGAAAGTCTGATCATTGCTATTATGAAACATATGCCCGTGTCACTCTGTGTCTTTTGCAGAGAATAGTATGTTTCAATCTCTGCAAAAAAACAAGCTTCACTTCCAGCTTCCAACTTTTAGCGACAGTTATATTTTATAGGTTTCAATGAACCATGACTTGTGCACAGAGCATGCTTTTGTGTACGTTTGTTCATAATAGACCTAGACCGCTAGCCATTGTTAAACTGTACACTTTGTCAAGCATAACATATGCTCCCCCCTCAATGGGCTTTTAAAGTTGGCACAAACACAAACATGCCATTTCCGGAGTCACATGTGCATGGATACAGGATGTCTGCCTTGGACCTTGACAATTCCCAAGAGTTGCATTTCAGATATTACTTTGGATTCAAGTAACACTAGTACTGTGACATAACGTCCACAACAACTTCTATGAGTAGCGGTACATTACGTGCAACTAACTGTCGAGAATTTCTGTCAGGTGTTGCCCTAGCAGAATGGAATATTTTAAAAATTGCCAGACTTAAACTATAGATTTTAGCGTATATAGTGGTACATTATGTGTAATTAGCTGGCGAGAATTTCTGTCAAGATGGCCGTATTATATTTTTGTTTCTACATTGGCAGAATAAAATATTTGAAAGATTTAAACTCGTCACTATACACTCCAAACAGGTGTGGGGAGTGAAATTATGTACATCCTGCTTGCTCTCCAAGAATTAATTTTCCACACAAAAAAATCAAGCAAGTTGCAAAGCATTGGCTCTTCTAATGATGTAGATACGTGCTCAGTATACTAAAACCTACACCACAACCAACATGACAATAATGTTCCCACTTTGAGCTTGAGCTACGAGTACACGTACAAAGCATATACTGCATCCGATTACAAGCACAAAACCCACCGTAAGTCCTTACCTTTACCTTGAACACCGCTGACAAAACTAACCACTTTCACAGTCGAGATTTCCCTTCTGAATACCCCTTTCAATGATACGGGGCTCACTGACGTGTAACTAAAAACCACGTCATGGGCTTTTTTAGAATCCCGACCAAAAAGCGGAAGTTGTGAAAGTGCCAAATGATGACATCATACATGTATGTAACAGGATACTACACCATAACCGGATGGGCTGTGATACCAGTAAAGGTACCTTTATTATTTCAGAGAAAACGGCAGGGTTATAACTTAACGGTCCCTTTGGATAACGCCTTAAGAATATGTTAGGTTAGGTTATAAATCCATTTACACAATCTATGGACCCGTAAATTAGGGCGGGCCAAAACACATCTAAACATAACAAAATTCTAGACAGTTGCATGTATTTATGATGACGTAATCTCCAAGCAGGTGTTGCGGAAGATCGCGACGGCCTCTAGATTTACCCCCCTCCCCTTTTTGGTTGCGAACATCAGCTGTGAAAAAAAGGACAATTACGTCACGATCTTCCCTCCCAAGATCTGCTTTAAGAATGTTTCCGACGTACCTTAACACACGAACAACAGCCAAGCCCCCGTGACGACTTGTAAACAGTCGCTCAGACGTCGTACCCTGGCCGCCAGTTCCACGAACGACACCCCGAGAGGCCCTTTCTGAGACGACACACGTGCACAGGGTCGATAGACGATAGTGAAACCTCGGTGAGTCAGCACAGTGGAATGAGGGGGCGTCCAACGGTGGAAAGTCCCACTGAAACCATTCAGTTGAAGACAATGGGGTCATATGAGAGCTTTAACGGGGACCAATCATTGTTGCTAAGGAAAAGGGGGGTAGAAAACACACCCACAACATGCTAGTTCGTCCTTGGGTAGCAGATAATTAACGTATAATGAGTATACACTATATACGTTCGTGAACAGTAAACAAATATCAATATTTGAGCCATGTAGTATCTTTTGACAGTCGAGTAAAACTTAAAGTGCTATATTTTTCCATTACAAATAGGGTGAAGACAGTTTAAACATTTGAATGTTTATTTTACCCCGCAAATAAATGTTTCTGTTATGTTTAATGAAGGGACAAATAAAGCCCTAGTTACACCCCCGTAAAAAGGATATTTGGACCGTCCAACCCACTGCAGAGTTCACAATCCTGTCTATATTTGTTTAGGGACTTAGTAAGTCCCTAGTATCACACAGGAGAACAAGAACACTTGACGGCATGAGCTCACCTGGACAAGTAAACCAGGGTCTTCTAGCGGCCCTCCGCGTCTTGAGGGAGGCCCTTAAGGAGGAAAAACTGGTCCTGTTCCTTGGAGAAAAGATTTCAGCTCTTCCACAACCGGCTGCTCTCGGTGACTGGTGGACCAGATTTCAGGTAAGCAGGGTCTGTTTAAGGTTTCTCGTAAAATGTGCGTAACAATACTTCATCAGTGGAATGGAATGTCCCGTCTGATCACACCACAGACAAAGATCTCATTAAAACATTTTGTACAGCGTGGTTTGCCTCTGTAAAAGTCTCCACAGTACGATATCACGTCCCAAAGTTCAAAACTGTACAGATATGTTACTTCCGGGTTCACATAATTTTGACGCTCCTCGTTCACGTAACAGCAACGACGACTGGCGGCCGTGACTGTATATGCACTTGCATAGCCTCTATTGACATTTGCAGAAGACCTCCGATGCCAACAAGTGTAGGGGACATTTCTTTATAAATTCAATCCGACGTACAGTGTTAAATAATGAAACTATTCATAACGGTAAATAAAATGGTCACAACAAACTTTCAAAAGTAAAATGAAAAGAAAGAAGGACACTTTTTGTCTTGAAATGTTTTTATAGGATGAATCCGAAGTAAATACGGAAAAATTGAAGAAACTAGAAGAAGACTACATACAGCGACTAGGGGACCGACCCTCCCTGCCTCATGCCGCGCTGAGGACCCTGGGAAGGTTTCCTCTCATCTTCACCACCAACATGGACTGTCTGGTGGAGCGGCTGGTCTGGGCACCGCAGGGCATTGTGGGGGAATCTCTCAGGCTAGACCAGGTGAACTAGCCTTTGATACTTTGTTAGAGATTCAATGTTGTTCCTTTTGTTGGTATCTTTCCAGCTCTTTGCACCATTGTAAGGGCATAAAATATATCAGTCGCTTCTGAAGTATTTTGATGTCAAATTATGTATTCTTGCAAAGTAAGTATGTAAGTCAGTTGTTTCTGTTTTTGTTTATTCTACTCCATCTATAGCTGCACCTGCTGGCTTCAACATGGCCGACTTTACATCATGACGTCATCGTCAAGTGTTTCGGGGATTCCAGTCTTCACGCAAGGGCAACGGTATGTAAATCAAAGTCAGGCAGTTCGATTATAATTTTTCTTTTCTTTTCATTTCATTTCTTCTTTGCAAAAATTGAGTTGATTAATGGATATGAATCATAAGAATGGCAAATAGGAAGATAGCATTGTTGCAAGTTTCATTATTTCTTTTCCAGATGGAGAACAAAAAGCGGATGGAAGAGCTGTGCACGTCTGACGGGGAGGAAGCCAGATTCTTGGAAAAGCTATTTAATGAGCAGTCCGTCCTGTTCCTCGGCTGCGACCCTGACGAGCCTCTGTACAGCAGCGTCCTCCAGCGGTTTGCTGAAAACTCCAAGGTGGAAAGCCCTTTACAATCACAGCTGCAAGACGTCTTGCCAGCCATCAACTTTGTCGATAAAACTTTGTCGATAAATAGCAACTCAAATGATAAGTTAAATCACTAACATACTACATGTTTTGCCACTCAAAAATCTATTCTACGCTGTGAAACTGTTAGTAATTCTCTATAACATTTTTACCATCAAAATGGCATATATTCGTATGTATTTTGCTTACAGACAAGGCATTTTGTAGTTGTCCCGGCTCAGCAGCGAGGTATGGAGGAACGGGGAAGCCTGTCTCTGCTGCACGTGGAACTGGACCTCCCGTCTCTGGCACAGCTGCTCAACCCGAGCGCCACACCGCTGGTGCCACCCACCGAGAAGGTACTCTGTAGTACAATAGTGTGACAACATTTAAACCAAGCAGAAACATAATAGGCCTCTACTAAGAAACAATTCCACTTCAAGGCATTAAGGCTGTTGGTGTTCTAAACCTAGATTTGCCAAAAGTCAAACTCCTCTATGGACCAAAAGCTCTGGAACCTCTCAAACATGCCAAAGTTCATCGTTTAAGCGAGATGGTGTATCGGATGGAACTTGTAACTTTTGGTACAACCCCCTCCCCACGTGTACCGACAGTGTAGGAAATGATAGGGTGTATAGTATATGTTACCTGTCCTTGGTGCTGAACGCCTTCCACCAAGGGATTTCAACATGTAAGATACGCCCTAGTTTGCGACATGTGGTAGGATTTACTCTCCAAGCAGAGGTTGGTGGGGAAAGATCGTTACCTTTTTATATGCCCCGTTTTTTTCTGTCGCTATCCCCACCAACAGAAAAAAAAACGGGGCATATAAAAAGGTAACGATCTTTCCCCACCAACCTCTGCTTGGAGAGTAGTAGGATTGACGTTGTTAGCCTGAGTATTTATTTATTACCTTTATGGGTTAGGTTATGTTTTTGGTAGTGTTTGTATGTACGTATGTGTGTGTGTGTGTGTGTGTGTGTGTGTGTGTGTGTGTGTGCGTGTGTGTGTGTGTGTGTGTGTGTGTGTGTGTGTGTGTGTGTGTGTGTTTGTATGTATGTATGTATGTGGTTTAGTACGATAACTCAAGATGCTAATATTATAAGGATGCATGGATTTTCATGAAAGTTGGTATGTCGTGGATACGTCTTGGTGAGAACTAAAAAGTATTAGATTTTGGGCATAACGATATATAAACATTTTACTGTAGGACGTACCAAAGACTACCAAGACAGACACAGACGTGAAACAGGGCGGTGACACGCCTCCAGGATGTGACGTCATCCAGTTACTCTGTCTCGGAACCGGGAAGGGCACTACAGGTACACGACTTCCATTTGTATATTTCAATCAAAATATTTGGTTTTCTGATTTAAAGTGGAAAGTCAAAGAAATAAAGACCGGTGTAAGTGGGTATTTATACCAGTTGAGTAGTGCAGATACAGATCTAGATACAGATGTGCAATACAACAAGAAATCGGACATTTTATACTTTTATACACCTAGTTCACGACCCCATCACTACAGTGAAACCCAGTCTCAAATGACTCAATTCTCCAGGTCCCGATTCGACACAAACACACGAAAACCTTACTAGCGCGAAACCGAAAACAGTACTTCCGTCCCGGAAGTAAATACAGATTTATCCCGTATCATATTATGACGTATACTTGCCTTCCAACAGCCGTACTGACGGGAGAACCCAGCTCCTCTATGGTGATCCTGCACAACTCCAGACCGGTACTGCTAGTGGACGTGGGACTGGGCGTCACACAGTCTCTTCTGCACTCCATAAGTAAGGAGGATTTTTCACTATCTGCTCAAGAGGATAGTCCTCCAATTGTATTAATACATTATATAGAAAAAGACACAAGGTGCTGATGTTTGGCTATGTCCAAGTTGCCCCATCTTTTGGAAATTATGTCACCGTACCAGGGCAGGGGCATCGTACTTCTGAAAATAGGGTAGGCCTTTCTGGGACTTTTTCTCTTCTCGGTAGAACATTGGAAACACTCCACAGAAGATGGTTTAAGTTCTTCAGTTAGCGATTTTTATATCATTTGTAGTAGTGTTAAACAAATTCTTTCAACATTTTCTAACAGATCCTGAGAAGTGATACTCCCACCATTTGCAGAAGTATTTAGAAAAAATCGGTTGCATCATGAACCAATCATCTTATTTCTCCACAGATCCTGAGAAGTTCCCGGATGCGATGTTCGTGACGCACAACCACAGTGACCACGCCGGGGAACTGCCCCTCGTGCTGGGAGGAACCGCCCAGCGGCGTCTGCTGGCCGACAAGCCGAAAGTCAAACTCCTCTGCGGACCGAAGGTTCTGGAACCTCTCAAAGTGCACCGTTTGAGTGAGATGGCGTATCAAATGCAACCTGTAAGTTTTGGTACAACCCCCGCCCCACCGACGGTGTAGGAAATGATAGCTTATAATTAAATGATCACTGTCCTTGGTGCTGAACGCCTTCCACCCAAATACATTTTCCTTACTTCTTTTTAAGTGTTATAAAACACGTTTTACCAATGCCAGAACCTTAAAAAAAGATTACTGATGGATGTTCCAATAAGCCTTAAAATGGCTGTCCTTGGTGCTGAAAGCCTTCTCCTTTGATCATGATTACAGCATAAAAGCTTTTGCAGAAGACAAACAACAAGAACGCTACAAAACCATTTGTATATACATTCCTGGATATATTTACAACTACTGCACAAAAATCACTGATATCTTCACATTAGTCTTATTATATCTTCCCACCAATTGTAATAGGATGACGCAGCTGATTGGCTGATTTGTGACCCCGAGGGTGACCCCGTGTATCTTGATGACGTCAAGAATTTCAAACTGCAGGCTGTCGAGAGCCAGCACGACTTACCATGCTACGGTATGGAGGGCTTTATAATACATCTGAAGTGAAGCAGAAATGTCAATACACATACAATAACTAGAGCAATTTCATAGTAAGGATTTGATTCATATATTAGCATGAAAGTTCATCTGAGTTGGTACGTACATTATGAGAAACTTCTAACTGTTCTCCAACTGAAAGATGGTGAGCGATATCGACTTCTGACGAACTTTGACCCATTGCTGACGTCACACGTGAACAAAACCATGTGATCACAGCAACTGGGTCAGAAAGCTGAGGAAAACCGAGTGATTCGGTCGAAAATTTCAGTAATTCTTTGAGTTTAAGAACAGTTTAAAGTTCCTCATAAAGAATTTTAGTTCAGTATCCTGTGGTAAACAGAGTCGTTATACAAATATTATAATGTAAACATTCATTTCTTTTCCTACTCTTCTAGGATTTTTGCTTTACTACAAGGACGAGCTGATCCTCGGGTTCTCGGCTGATTCAGGATTTACGGCGGAGTTGTACGACAAAATCTTCGAGGCGCCGACTGTGGTCGTGGACGGTCGGACCCCGTCCTCCAAGTGGCACGCATCGGTAGGATCTTTCTTTGGGCGTACTTTTGAGGACTCACCTTGCTTTGAATTCCAGAGACGCTACCGTTTCTCTCTTTCTTCCTTTCTTTCTTTGGAGAGCTAGAGACAGCATGCCCGAATTCAAAGCGAGAGGCCGGACAAATCTAAGCTTGGCACAGTAGACGCTGTTGGCTGTTAGACTTAATAACAAAGTAAAATGTTACATTACATTAATGTAGCTACTGTGACAAAACCCGTAACAATTATAACTCTTTCGTCTTCAGTGATGCGGTATTCGGCATATTTTTCAACAGAGCACTGCGACTTTCAAATGTATGCTTATTGAAATGTTTTATCATATCATAAGCTAAGACGAGGCTAAAAACTTGAATTGAACAAATGGTAATTGCCAATTATTCAAAAGAAACTTTTCTTATGACACCTTTGCGATTATCTGTATGTCGTATCGTTTTTCTTTCAGTTTGACGAGATTTCAGCCTACTTGAAAAGCCGAGAGGTGAGTTTTATGGCAAAGTGTTTGTTTTTTTCGTGTATCCATACTTTTTATTTCAATCGGGAAATTTGACATCAAAGTTGGTATACGAAATACTAGTACACCAATTGAAGATGTTACATGTATGTCATTTTATCTTCCCCATAGAAGAAGCCCAGAGCCGTGTATGTGACAGGGTACGGCACTGCAGCAGAGTACACTACAGAGGACAGCGCCCTCAGGCGGTTAGAGCGGGGACAGCACTACACACTGTGGTCGGGAGAAAATGAAACATCCTGAACTGACGAATGAAGGAGCCCCTTAGAAAGAGTTTCCTTCATGTGCTAAATGGTTTATCAGCTACCTTGCCTAAGTGTTGACGATTCTAATTGGTTGCGAACTACGCTTAAAAACATGTTCTTGATTGTCTATACGGAATGCTAATACAGTTATATAAATGTTGCATATCTAATTTTTTCACCATGTCACAAAGTAGACAACATTTGATACTGTACGCAGAGCAGTGCGATATTGTTCTTGATGCAATAAGTATACAATATGCAACAATCTAGTGCTTTAATTGTAAACCTAAATGGGAAAACATGCTCATAATGTAAAAGAAATGAGAAATTCGTGAGAGTACATTGACAGATCTCATTAGATCAGCAACTTGATAGTTACATACACACTTTGAAAACAACCAAAATCATTTTTTTCTTACAATAATCATTATGCTATACATGTATTTGGCAGCGTTAAAAGAACATAAGCCATATGCGGTATTAAGATCTAGCGATGTTTGATTCCAGTTGTGCAATACAGCTAGTATATTCCCATATATGTATACACATTGCTTGATGTTGCCTTCAATATTGTCTATTTTCAAGATGTGTCCTAAGCTTACCGAAGTTGTACACAATTACTGTCAATCTCGTGGTTACTTGTGTTGCTTTATTCTCAAACAGGTGCAGGTAATAAACTATTGAATCAAATAAAGTAAAATGTGGTGGTACTGTTTTCATCATATCTTCGGGAAACGTTTCGGTAAGGAGCCAACTAACATTCATCTATGAAATTCACATAAAAAAATATGAAATCTAAGAGTGTTTTTCTATCTTAGAAAACAAAGCTAACAAGCACAATTCTTGATGTCTTGCCTTTTTTCATTTCTCTCTCTCTCTCTCTCTCTCTCTCTCTCTCTCTCTCTCTGTCTTTTTCTCAAATTCTATGAACCAGGTGATTGGACAAGTCTAGGGATATACGGTATACCTATGATGTTTTAAAGATAAGTTTCTTTCTTTCTTCCTTCTTTTCTCTTCTTTCCATCTGTTCTTCCGTCCCTCCAACTTCCCCGGACCATGATGCATCCTGACACCTGTTGCTTTCTCTTTATTCCTCTGGGAGGATAAAAATAGTGGACGCGCGGGGCATTGTGGGTGCAGCAGGTTTCCAACATGGCGGGTGGGTATAAAATCTTTGCTTATTAGTCTCAACATTTTCCCGGTGTTACCACGTTCTGCGTCTACTATCATAACTTAACACGGTGTATTTTGCTTCTGTACCCTCTTGGTACGCTAAGGGTTAAGTATAGCTAACAGCCCTGCTTCGGTGAAGCTATGTAACCCGTACAAACAGGCCGCACTAGTTGTCGGCCCCATGCCTCAAAAATTTCATTTAAACCAAATTTCCGGCATATTTCTAGACAAACAAATCGAAGTTTTCGACTATTTTATGTCACCGTATCTCATTATCTAGCGGCATTTAATGTGTTGCGGCATAGGGACTGTATTTTGTGTATTCCGTTATAATTTGAAGGCTTGGTTGTACTAGGCGCCTCGTATGCCCCCCTCCCACCCTTTATTGAGTTTAGGCTTTAGCCCAACACGTCACCACAGCTGGGGTAACAGGTTGAACCGGTAAAGCACTTGTTTGGGTATGTTTGAACTAAAACCTAGACAAGCTCTGCTCAGACTAAAAGATCAATAAGTACTTTCACAGCCAAACATATTGGTTAGAAGGTTTGTTGAATGTAATTTGAGAAAAAATTGGGGTTCTGTGAAAATACTGTTAGAGTAATAAGTTAGAGTCTGTACAAAGGCGAGCTGCTAGGTTTGTCTCTGGAAACTACAAATTTACAACTAGCAACACTTCATTACAGCAGTCCCTTGGGTGGCCAACGCTCCAACAACGCAGACAACAACAACGACTCACCCTCCTGTACAAAGCTGTTAATAATCTTATTGCAATACCTATCCACAGTATTCTCACAAAAAACACCAACAACACCAGAGGTCACCAGTTACGTTGTAATACACTACAATGTAGAACTAAAACATTCAGGGGCAGTTTATTTCCAAAAACGATCATTGAATGGAATGCCCTACCAGATAAACTTGTCAGGGCCAAATCTACAAGGCACTTCAAAGCTGGGATAGCCGACTATTACGGCTTTCCCAGCAGTACCACGAATTAAGTAGGAGCCATCCCCATTTGTGACATGTACATAGACACAGCACTTGTTTGTTTGTTTTTCATATTTTTTTATTCACTTTCATGCACTGCATTTTTCTTTTGTCACACCACCACCACCACCGGTCACAATGGGGCTTGACCGCTTCCCCTGAGCATTATGCCCCACGAGGGGTCTTGCTCAGTACAGTGTAGATGTGCTGAAAAGTGACAGATTATCAACAGCTCAGATTTAGCCGGTAAAAGGCCTAATCAAGACTGGAGGGTTCACAGAACCTGATAATTGATGTTATGTAACCTTAGCAATTTTCCCCTTATTTCTTTCTTTTTTATCAGCACATTTACGTGGTTAATAGTTAAGTTGAACGCTTGGTTTGGCCTAAAACAAACACTGTCGCTTTGATGTATGACTGTGTTTTTGTTTTTGTCACATAGAGTGAAAAATCCCCACTATTTATCATAGCCTTGTCTGTGCTGGCTTACATGCTGGGACTGGCATTAAGGGCAGTAAGTAAGTAAGTATTGGGTTGGCCTCTTCTGTACTATAAATCTTGAAATTTTTCCGGTGCTTTTATTTTCGCGTTTTTCACGTTGGCCTCTCCAATGCAAAATCACGACACCGCAAATATGTGCTTCAACTGCAATACTATACTGTACTACAGTATTGTTTCAACTGCAAACTTACAAAATCTCCTTTCTGCAAAATTAAATCCCTGACAGTGAAAATAAATGAATATACAGTAATTAGTTTGTGGAGGGGTAGGTGAATACTAGTAAGAATACTTCTGTGAAGGACACAATAATCAGGGCAATTAGCTGACTCAATTGCATGACTGGTTTCTAACGCTCTACAGACTTGTCAAAAGAGACTATAGAGGAAGAACTCAGACAAAAGAATGGATGCGTCTAAGATCATTCAAGCATCCCAGAAGGTGACTGGTACAACGTGGCACCCCAAGCTAGTCATTTGTACAAGTCAGTTCCAACCACTCAGTCAGTATGTATACCTATGTTCAACCCTAAGAAAATGAGGAAACACCTACATGTAGGGCTACAAGCATAAGAATTAGGGGTATAACAAAAATAACCCTTATTCCCTAGCTGTGGAACTATTCATTTGAAGAATTAGGGGTATAACAAAAATAACCCTTATTCCCTAGCTGTGGAACTATTCATTTGATACTAGTAGTTTAAACTTATCAAACATGTACTTGGCAATACATAAAAAATAAGGTGTGAAATTTAGTTGCTTGATGTAACACAAACACTTACTGAAAAGTATGTGCAGATTTGATATATGTAATGTTAATATTCAGGGACAATTATACAGGTTGGCAGTTGTCAGGTATAACTCTTGTCAAACAGTTATATTTTTTAAGCTTCACACATGAACAGGTCATGATTTGTTGATCAAAAATGATTTCACATTTGTAAATTGTACTTCAGAGAAAGAAAACAAGAATCATGATAAAGAGGAGTGCATAACAGTCACAGCATCTCTGAATTTGTCTCAGTCTTGTACTTTACATTCAGTAGCCTTTTAACAGTACAATGAATGTTGTCAACAAAGACTTTGAATATTTGCGGAGGACAAATATAACCAAGTTTAGTATGGGCTATACATACATCAAACTTTGCAGGCTATGGAGCCCATTTTTTGCCCCTTAACCAGCACTGAAAATTAAATGCTACAATAAATTAGTCAGGTTAGATCTACATGTACCTTGACATTTGGCTCTTATTCCATCCCTATGGCTATACCGTATGTGCAAGCCCTAGGCTAGACTTCAAATTTAAAATGAGCCTCAGCAAAGATCAATGGTTATACATGTATAAGGCCCTCTTTGAAGTTAGGCACTCAGTGCTTTACCTTAAGGGCTTTCTTGGGTCTCTTATTTCTTTAAGGATCAATATGTGGTGAAAAGGAGAGTGGTTTGTATAAGGTGGCTGAGTGTGATCTCTCTGGGTACATAGCAACTAATCCATACCGCTTGCCTGAAGTTGTAGACTCTTGCATCAGCCAATGTTTGACATATCCTAGAATAGTGTCTAGAACTAGCTTTTAGTGTGCAGAGATCACATAATATAGCCATACAAATACTAGTAGATGACTCAACTCTTAACAGGGCTCGAAATACTTTTTTTCTGCATACCTGCACTGGTGCAAGTAACACTGAAAATTACCTGCACCAGACAAATTTTACATGCACCTCGCAGAACTTTTAGGAAGTATGGATCATAATAAAAACTCTTCAGAAACCATTGCCATTATTTTTTTTATACTTCATAGGTGATAACAGTCAATGCAGCAAATAAAAATCCACATGTACCTACACATACTTGTGTGTATATATAAACCCAGTACATGGCCCAGTGCAGGTTATGTGCAGGTAGACATCAGAAATACCTGCACAGCTCCAATTTTACCTGTACTAAGTTGTCCTGCTTAACCCTCTTTCTGCTGAGATTGCCTTTTTGTACCAAGTTTGTGCTGGTGATGGGTTAAGACGGTTAACTAGCACTTTCCTAGTTACATAGTATAATCTACTTCTTGCTTTTTTAAACAGTTAGATTGCCATATATTAGCAACATGAGCTTTTAGAGTTGCTAACTGCACATAAATTTGACACTAAAGCACTTTCCTTTCCTTCCTTGGTTGCATGTCAGATTCTACAAAAAACGCAGCCGCTAACTCTGATAATGGGAGTGGAGAGGCAAGCAAGGCATCAGATGGCACCAGTAAGAAAGGTCTGAAGCAATTCTTAGGCACTCACAATCTTATTTAGCAGTAGCCTGAAAACCAATCTTTACTAGCTTATATAGCTCAATTCCACTCTCCTGATCACTTTCTTACACAATAGATAGTTTGACATCTGTGAATACTTTGTTCAGGTTGACAAGAGACTCAAAGCATAAGAAGGTTCTTTATTCAACAACCAGTGGGTTTTCACACCCGACGTTTCTGTGACCGTCTCTCACCTTCTTCAGGACAACAATGACTGGTTCTGATTTGTACTGCAGCTACATCAGTACATGTACGTGTAGGTGTCACAGACAGTCACCGGGTCTTGGATGTGAAAACACACTGATTGTTGAATAAAGAATCTTCTTAATATTAGGATAATAGATAGTTAGACATTTTAATGCATGCCAGAAACAGAAACAAAAGTTCTGATTGGCTTCAAGTTGCACGACCCTCTGTGCTATAGAGGTTATACATAATGTACATTCAGCTACATGTAGCAAGTGGCAGGTAGTGGGCTGACTTTACATATTTGCTCTTCTGACTGCTCTCTGTATATAACTACAGTGTACTTTTGTAATTCAGTTTCATGACCTGTCTTGATTTGCTGTTCATGAATTGGTTTAGACCTAAATGTATTTGACAGAATGTTGGTTAGAATTAGCGTCAGTTGCCAGTAGTCATTGATACTTCCTCGGAGGAACAAGTTGCGTAGACAAAACACACTGTGATCTGATATGCTTGACTGTGAACTCAAGTCTTAAAAAAATTTCTAACCAAAGGACTAGGAATGTCAGTCCTTGTTTAACGTTACAGTACCAGGCTACTACTGGTAGTACTTTGGAAACAATGTTGAAAACAAATTGAATTCTAATAGGTAGCAAGGTGGTCTTGTGGTTAGGGTTGTTGACTTTAGTTAGAATCTGAAGGTTGTACCCTTGCGAAAGGCACTTTACACCTACTCCTTCACTCGGACCCAGGTGAAAATGAGTACCTAGCTTTGGTTAGGGACGTCGTCTCTGGACATAAAGGTTTAGGTCTTGTGTTTGAGGAGAGCCATATCTCAAACATTACATTAATACATTACATACATTAATTAAATAAAGATCCCACCACATGTATCAAAAAGAGCAGGGGTCCTTCTCGGTGTGAGTGGATCAAATCATACAGTGTGATCTCAGAGTTGACATCTTGAAAAGGTGATAGTCAACTGTTATGTCAATCCTTCCACAAATGTAGTACCAGTAAATGTCAATGAATAGATAAATAATAATAAATAATATTTTATGTATGTATAGCTGTATACAAGGTATCACAGAAGTAACAAATTTTGAAAGTGTATTTGTCTTCCATGTTTGTTTAGGTAGAAAGCTGTTCTGCATGAAAGTTTTCTCAGGTTGAAACCCTTGGAACCACATTCCTAATTATCTCCCATCAAATGACCTCCTGCCTGTGGCATGGCCTGTCCTTGGCCCTTTTTTATAGAATACCACATGTGCACAGTGACAATTAACCTTTACCACACTGAGGTAGCAAATTCTGAATTGGTTACAGCCTTAGGCAGCAGGGAGAAGGTTAAACAAGCTTTGACCCAAAGTCCGGGTCGTTTAAGTCCATTCTCCCCCCAAGCCTTTTTCATTGATTATTCATTTTAACCCTCCCATGCTAAGGGCTGTTCTTTGCTTTAGTTTTACTGGTTACAACATAGGTGATATACATAAAGGTTAATTGGGAAAAGACAGTGAAAGATATTTTCCTTGTCTGTCCTCAAACAGTAGAACTTTCATATAGTCATTACACCATGTTTAAAATTTGATCATTGGGTCAACAATTCTAATTTTAGACTCTAGAGCTCAAAATACAGTTGCATAATGTAGGTTAGTGCTGGTAAAATTTGGAGCTGTGCAGGTATTTTCTGCACCAGTCCATGTAATGGTTACATACAATGCATATGTGGATTTTTGTTTACTGTACACAGAACTGTTGTATACTACATGTTTTATACACTAAACATAACATAAATGCTAGATCATTGAAAAATAGATCAATGAGTACTAATTGCAGTTCATGTTCTGTTACAGAGGGGGCGTCAGTGATATTCAAGCTGTACTGCCTGGCAGTGCTGACTGTCATGGCGGCATCGTACACGGTACTGATGCGATACACAAGGACAGTCCAAGGCGTACGGTACTACTCCACCACCACCGTTTTCGTCACAGAATGCGCCAAGATGTTTTTCACGCTATGCATCCTGGTCAAAGAGCACAAAGGTAGTATACGAAAAGTTTCGCAGGAACTGAAGGGGAACATCGTCGAGAAGCCCATGGAGATGTTGAAGATGAGCGTCCCGTCCATCGTGTACGCCATCCAGAACAACATGACATTCATCGGACTCAGTAACCTGGATGCAGCAACATACCAGGTATGGGCTTTTAATTCTGAGCCTTAGATTTAGTACGAATCTACTACGATACTTGTAAGGGTAGTATCAAACGAAGCCCTCTTGATATAACTTAAGACACAGTATTGGAAGCTGAATGTCAATATTGTTTCTGCAATCAAGTCTGTACTACTATCACTTTGATACAGTCCAACTTCAAGGCAACAATTTTTCACTGAAAGTGGCCTCTGACAAGATACTTTATTTCATTCTTGACTTGCAATTGGGGGCCCTACTTCAATACTATTTCATGATCTGAGCTTTATTTTAACCTTCTATCTGCCGATGGCATATCTTTGTACGTAGATCTAGGAGTTATCAGGAACAGTGTTAAAGGGTTAACTACCGAGAAATAGAAAAAAACTATATGCAGACCATCCAGGCAGCATACTACATGTTGTATCAAATGCATACAAAGTGATCCCACTTAGTATATTAGTACGTATTTCATCAGGTGAGTATTACTCATGTATGTAGGAATAAACTTAGTTCAACATTGAAACCATTTATTTCACCAGGTGACGTACCAGATGAAGATCCCGTGTACTGCCCTGTTGTCCGTGATGATGTTGGGGCGCAGTTTGAGCAGTATGCAGTGGATCGCCGTTTTCGTTCTGACGGGTGGCGTCATTCTGGTGCAGGTACGCTGACAACTTTCCTCTTTGTGTAAATGTCAGTTATTAATTAAGTTAAAATCCTGCCCACAGCATTCAGTGTACAAGTAAAAATCTGTTTTTTCTTAGAACTACCATAGTGACTATTGTAGAGTGGAACTCATTGCCACCAAGTAAAGTGGTAGATACATACAGTGTACATGTAGCTTTAACCTTCAGCATGCTTTGGCGGCAAATTTGTATTGGTTATGGGGTTAGGTAGCAGGGAGAAGGTTAAACAACACTTAATTTTGTAGTTAGATGTGCAAAGGACAGGTGTAACAGGTTGTTCAGTGTAATATAACCTGCTGCTGCCATGCTGCATGCCTGGGAAGCTCATGTGTCATTCCAAAGGGTTGTTATACTGGCTGTATAGATACAGATGTATTGTGAATATGATAATGTATATTCTGCTGCAGGGTATTGGAGGAGAGGCAGTGAGCCATACTTCAGGAACTGAGGGAAACTATGTAGTGGGCCTGACTGCCCTGACTATTGCTGTCTTCTGCTCAGGATTTGCAGGTGTGTTGAACTTGAGAAAATTCCTTATGGATTCTGGATGTTCTCTGTTATTGTCCTTCAGGTTTTTCTTTTACAGAGAAACTTTGGGTGCCAGAGAAAAAAAACAGGTGTTGCTGTAAGTCTTGAAATTTTTGTACTTGTATTATTTGATGGTTTTCACAGTTCGTATTATTTTATGGTATTCACAGTACAGAGCTCGAAATACCCAGGTGCAATGTGCAAAATGCACGCGATTTTCAAGATTTGCACGTAAAAATATTTTGAATGTGCAATTTTGCACCTAGAAAATACCGATAAATCATGTTTGCACTCCGTATCTCCGAAGTTTCATGCTGTGTCGGCATCGCGCTGGGCGCACGGCAGCCATATTGACATTATTGTTTTCCTAAATGAACATCCTGGCAACGAGCTCTGCTCTCGTCCCCGGGTCATATGACACAAAAGCATTACGTAGACGATTTACCAAATATGGCAACATGTGCGAAAACTATTGCGCGACGCGGACGAAATATAATTTTGCACGTAAATTTTTCAAATTGAACCCAAAATTTTTGCCAATGTGCAATTTTGCACGTACCATAAAAAAAGTATTTCGAGCACTGCAGTAATCTGTTCACTGCAAATTTGCGACACTGCAAATGTGTTCCAAATGTACTACTGTACTGTAGAATTGTTTCAAATATGAACTTAAAACACTGTAAATACTTCTTTTCCCATTCTTCTGTGAAGTTGAGTCCTCTCAAAAATAAATGAATTTCCAGCATGTACATGTATAGTGAGCTAGGGTGCTTACATGACAGTAAATGACCTACCATGCCATTTAGCCTTACATGTCTAACTCCAGTCATTGTTTACTCAACTCTCTCTAGGAGTTTACTTTGAAAAACTGCTGAAGGGCTCGGACACCTCGCTGTGGGTGCGGAACGTCCAGATGTACTCGTGGGGCATGCTCAGTGCCTTCATGGGCGTGGTCATACACGACTGGCAGAACGTCAGGGAAAACGGCTTCTTATACGGCTACACACCCATGGTGTGGCTTGTTGTCTGTAAGTACAAGTGCAAGGCAGCGGTAGTGACCTCTACATGTCTGTTGTAGAGAAGTACATTTTTGTACAATGTAAAACCACAGAGAGCTTCAAGCAGTTGTACACATCTCATGCTACACACCCCGGGTGTGACTTGTTGCCTGTAAGTGCAAGGCAGTGGTAGTGACATCTACCTGTCTCTTGTAGTGAAGTACAGTGTAAGACCACAGTGAGCTTCAAGCAGTTGTGCTATATATCTCATGTCTTAGTCTTACTACAGCATTGCTACCCAGTGGTGATGGCCTCTACACACGTGTTGTAGTGAAGTACAGTATAGCACCACAAATGGCTTCACAGCAGTTTTGCTCATATGTTTTGCACATTACCCCAACAATACTTTGCACACATGTTGTTAACTGAACTATAGCAATGGTATAACACCATGATAGGTGTCACAGCAGTTGTATGCATCTAATATGTATATTTCGTTGCTCCCCAAGTGCTAGGCAGCGGCGGTGGCATCTACACATCCATTGTAGTGAAGTACACCGACAACATCATGAAAGGCTTCGCAGCAGCTGCTGCTATCGTGTTGTCTACCATCGCTTCCATCATGTTCATGGGTCTGGTCGTCGGATGGATGTTCGTCATGGGCGCCAGTCTCGTCATTGCCGCCATCTTTTTGTACGGCCTTCCAAAAACCAACACAGAAAGACTCCCGGTGAAAAAAGGTGGCACAACACAAAATGTGTAAGGACACCTTGTGGTAGTATCCAGTACTGCACCTCTGTCTTTTCATATTGAATTACAGAATATACAGAATCATTCTAATTTGTTAGCACCTAATGGTAGTTATGTATCTTGTAGTAATTTAGTGGGTGATATTAGAGATTGGGAATGAATATAGGATGGTTTTTTTGTTCCATAGGGCCAAATCTATCTAATCAAGACAACTGTCGACAGTAAAAAGTTAAAGTTGTGATCATTTTCAACGGGATATTGAGATTTTTACCGTTTCTCTTTTGGTTAGATGGCAGCTACTTTGGGGGCAAAATAAATGGGCTTTGCAGAGATTTTTGATGCAGAGAAAATTCCTTGAATGGGGACTTTAACCTTCTCCCTGCTTATGGAACCTTTTGGCACCAAAAATGTATTGGTTACAGGGTTAGGCAACAAGGGGAAGGTTAACAAAACTTGTAGAGTGTACAAAATCATCAAATTTTGAATGAACCAATCGGATTGGTTTGCACATGTAGATTAGCATTTCTATATGCACGATAAAATTAATGTGGCAATGTGGGAACTATTTCTTTTCTCAATGTTCACTAAGGCCACACCAATTTAATTTGTTGGTTCTCGGATTCGCCTCTTCATTTTTTTCTGATTTGCAAAAAAAAAAAAAAAAATTCTGGTTCTGAATCAACTCAAAAATGCTCATATTTTGCCTCCAACAGTTCAAGAAAGACCTGTTACTCCTAGTTGTTACAGTTATTACATCTACCATGTACCAATGCACTGGTTTGATTAAAAGTTCAAAATTCATTATTCAAATTTTAACCCAGTCTTTTGTGTTGACTTCATGGCACCAATTCTAGCATTTGGGGCTATAATAGGATGCCCAGGCCTGTTTTTATTTTTATTTTTTTTCGCCCTGTCGCTTCATATTTTTTCTGAAAAAATCCGAGAACCAACAAATTAAATTGGTGTGGCCTAAACTGAGATTGCGGACCACTCTGCGTAATAGCATTACATAGATGTCTTTCGCAGGCACAATAATATATGGTATATATATGATATAGATTGGTGCCTATACTTTGTATAGTTAGAGTGTGTCATAGTTTGTGTGTGAGGACACTATGTAGTTTTAAACAAAAGGAAATTATTACGATGACTACTAAACATTGTATGTGTTGGGGTCATCTTATCATGTTTTCCAATCTGAATTATGGTCATTGTTCAGAATTATCAATTTGAAAGTACATTTTTCTTCTTAAAGAGCTTGTAGGTTTGATATAGAATGGGAAAAAGGTGAATACTAAGGTAGTTGTATGAATGATGTACTTTTATGACTTTCACAAAAAGCATGAACAACTTTTTTTTTCAATCCAAATGTACATTGTATAAGAAGGCTATCAAATATGTCATCACTTTATAATTGAAATAATTTGTACATACACAAATATGTGTATTCCTATGACAAAGTATTGTGCAGAGTCCCTTCCAGAAACGTACATTATTTTTGCTTGGGTGCTAGCCATTAAGAATTTATACAAACAGGATTTTGAGATGTGCAAATGTAGCTGTTACAATGAACACAATCCATGTATAGTTCTTTTGTATGCTGGTATATGCTGAATCTTGTAAACTGCTTGTTTGGGCCCGGTTTCACTTCTTTTATTTTAATGTGAGAAGAACATTTATATTAGGTGCAATAGATTTGATTCTTTGAGCTTGTTGGATGAATGCAGTGCAATCCATGTAAAAGAACACTTTGAAGGGAACACTAAAACTGCAATAAAAACTTAGGCAGCACATTATATATTTGGTACTCTCCACCAGACCATGTTGGCTCAAAAATAAATTTAGCCACATAGGGAGAAGAATTTTGGAGTTTGGCCAGTGGTTTCATTTTGCTTACTACAGGCTCACTCTCGTGGCCAATTCTACTATCCATACCCCTTAGGAAGGCCCGGTGGAGGCTACTTTTGTACATCAAACTGGCTGAACTGCATGTAAAATTGGACAAAGTCTCAACTCATCTCACTGTACAAGGAAACATTAGGAACTTGCTGTGATAAGTGCATAAACTTCACAACCTATTTTTAGCAGTGTTTACTGAACTGAAATCATTGAAGCAATGGAGAGATTACCTGCATAGATAATGCATAGTAAATGATTTGAAAGTAAAGAGATTATGATGAATGAAAGGTGAACTACATGTATATGTTTATAAAGCGTCCTGGTTAAGTACACTGCTTGTCAAACTGGCATATTAACATTTTGTATTTCCTTTAAAACTCTACAGTCCTTGGTACATGTACATGTACCACCAACTTACTTGTTTAGGGCTTTGGCTACAGCAGTATTATTGACATGTTTTAACATCCAACCAGCTCTAACTTCCAGTCAGAGTCAAAAGTAAAGTCCAGAAATACAGCCAGGGTAAAGGCTAATCTACATGTACCAAGGATCACCCCACTGGCACTGTACTTGTATATACATTGTTAGAGAAGCTGTATTTTTGTGCAAGGTTGTAGAAATTGTCACCTGGAATAAAACTTTCAAAGGTACAAAATTCTGTTCTTTGTTGTTGATTATGAATAAATATAAGCTCTGGGGAAGATGTCTGATAGGCATCGAAACGTTAGCAGGTGAGAGACTTTACTGGTTGTGTAAAAGAAAACTCCAAGATCCTATGAATTATTATATAGTTTGGCCAGAAAAATGATGGAACACTGGTTTTACTCAATTTTGGCTCTGTAATGAAGAAAAGTTTATTAATGCTACAAGAAAATATCTATGATTCCCGGCCCCCTCTTGAAAATATCTTCAACTGTACAAAAACTTCTAACTCAAGGAAGACCCCTAATTTGTTACATCAATGATAGTACATCTTCAATAGATAGATAGATAGATTATCAATTAGCCATTTTCAGTCTAAATACTTGAGTCTCATATTCTTCAAAATGTTTCTCAAATGTCACTTATTTTCAGCGAATGTAACTCCTTCCTAGGCCTCCCTTGTTATTGGCACCTGTGTTATTTTACTATAGAATTCAGATAAAAGGTTTTACATGTTTACCACATAGACAACCTCAATTTAACAGTTCGTCAGCAGAACGTACTGCACCTGTGCCAAACCTGTAATGTATTGTGTATAGCCCTTTGGCAGAGCATCTCTTTTAAGGTCACATTCGTGTATTTAAGGATGACATCCCATCTGTAACTTTCAAAATTGTTGTGCTGGAAAAGATATTGTCTGCAACTGGCAAAATGTAACATTGACCAAACATTCAACAAAAACCATGAAAAATCTGGGTTTTGCAAAGGCTAGGTACAGTATGTTCTGCCGACGTGTTACCTTCTATACCCTTTAAGACCATTTTTAATGAAACTGTAGGACAATCAAGGAAAATATGTTGTCATTCTTGCATGGGTTGGTCTCCCTGGTCCCAGGCTGCCTGAACCTGTAGTACCTCACACTGCAGTGTCCTGAGGCTCACCAGTACACAGGACTGAGTCTGGGAGAACTTGGGAACGGTCACGAGCAGCGCCCTCTGTCCATCAGCACCTGCATTACAGATTGGGGTCAAATTCAAATGTGTATAATGTGTATATACACAGACTTTTATTCCATTTTTAGTTTATTCAAGGAATAGCAGCTTCCCATCTAAGTGTGTTTACTGCAATTTCTCAGTAACTTGCATTCAAAACTGTAATACCATGAAATTGGTTTGTTGAAGTTTGTTGTAGTCTTACCTTCCAAAATCTTGCTTTGGAACTTGGCCTGGTTGCCCGCAAAGTACACATGGGGGCAGCTCTGCAGGATGAATGGATCGGAGTCATGGAATGGATAACTTCCTGTGTGGAGAAAAAGGGTTAAAATTTGGTATATGTATGCAGCAAAAAATGGTAAACTTCTAGAGACCTTAGGGGCAGTGGGTTGTTAATCATTGTGTCTAGGGAATGGTATTGGCAGGCGGAGCCCATCCCTCTCCTTCTACCAACTTTTACCTCCCAAACTGAAGTCAGGTACTCATTTTCACTTGGGTGAAGTGAGGAAAGTCATGTAAAATGCCCTTCCCAAGGACACAATGTCTGGCCTAGAATCAAACACGTGTCCTCCTGATCACATGTCACTGACACCACATATACATGTACGCTTTGTCCCTTGCTAAAAGATCACTACAAACAAAAAGAAAGACATCAGCTGTACAGTATGTCCTCTAGGCTGACCTAATGTATCAGGTGCAGTAGGTGCGACGTGTCCCACAGTCAAGGTTTTCTCCAAAATCTCTAGTGAGTTCTCCAGACTGCTGTACTTGTAGATGTCATCGACATTCTGTCCAGATGTCCCCAGAAACCTGGAAGGCAAAATAGTTGTTTTTCATTTGGTACATTTGTAGGTAATAAAGTATCATTAAAACATTACTGTAGCATGCGAAGTCCAGTAGTTAGTGACTCTGGACCAAGAGGTTGTGAGTTTAAATCCCAGCAAGTTGTAGCTCACCTTTAGGAAAGGACGTTAAGCTGTCGTCCACTGTTAATTCTACTTGTCGAAAACAGGGAATTTTCCCGGTACAATGAACCTGTAAATACTGCACATAGCATCTGTCTTCTCTGTCACGACCAGTAGAAGAGTAGCTCTTCAGTGGTTCGAGATCACTTTCTTTCACTTTCAACAAAAGTTGCGAACAATGGTGCAGTTCTCACCTGATGCCTTCAACGTCGGCCTCGTATGGATTGGGAACAGTGTGCATTGTGGGATACTTCATGGCGCGAGGAAACATGCAGCGGTGCAGCGGCTGCTGAGGAAGCACGTGATTGGCCGGGTCAAAGTCTCCTGGCATCAGGTCAACATCAACACAGGACTACAAAAATAAAACATTTCTGAGAGGAAAAAAAAGGCTCCCAACTCCCAACACAAGCATATGCTATAACACTGCATTTGCTGTATACAATGTATCTATATAATCATGTTGCTAAAAACACTTATGAAAAAGTTTCCATAATTAAGCTTTAAGCATTAAGAGAAAAGGGATGTATGATCTAAATTAAGATACAAACTTCTCTGCTATCAAAGTAAATATTCTTTTTTTCTTTACATGAGTACTCAAAACCATAAAAATGCATTTACTTTCTTTTCCACAGCAAAATAAACTATCTACACAGCTACAAAATGTACTTACTGACAGTTGGACAAGAAAGTCATCTAAAACTTTCATGGCTTCCACACTTCCAGCTGCAGTTTTCCTGGAGAGGTACTTAGCCTGAAAATCATACAGAGATGTAAGTACATTGTACTAGTACATACCAGCATTGTTCAGTGCAATGTTCACTGATGGTGGGTTTGTGTGTCTGTTTGTCCAGACAGAGTAGGTTGACAGCACGTGGGTGAGGGGGAATATTGACAGGCAGAATAACAGGTCAAAAGGTCAGACACAGGAAACCAGCAAGTCAACATGGGAGAATTCAGGAAGCCAAGGATTGCATGAAGAACCCTCCAATACTTCCAGGAAGTCTGAAATCTCTGATTTCTTGTTTGTAAAGTATAGAACAGATTCATTCTACAGCATGGTACCTTTGTTAATGAATCCTTGTCCTGTGTGGACTCACTCAGAGAGTTTCCAGCCACGATGACCCTAACAATGTTTGCCGCTGACTTCTGGTCACCCACATCTCCTAGTTGCCCAGTAACCAAGTCCACCAATACCTGCAGCTCTAACAGTTTGTCTTGGCTACTGCCAATCCCAAGGCCTGACACAAGCACAACAAACCTGAGACAAAAAAAAACACACCCTTTTAAGTCTTTACTTTTACCTCACAAGTTAACCTTCTCCCTGCAAAGGCAGTCGACGTTTCGACAATTTGACAGAGCTGAAAAAAGCAGCCAGCAGATTTAAGTATTTCAATTTTCATGAATAAACAAAGGCTCAAACAAACAAACATTATCAATAGACTGATCCCATAGCCCCATGTCAAAATGTAGAAATACAAAATAAAAGCACGAAAATGCAAGTACTGAGGAACTCTCTCATTGGTCAACATGCTAATTGCCATGCTATCATTGGTTGAAATGCTAATTGTGATGGACAGTTAGGATCGGCCTATTGTAATGAAGTTAGAGGGGTTTGTAATAATAACCTGTCTTCCTCAGGTGTCTGTAGTGAGTTCTGTACAGGCAGGTCAGCATAGCAGAAATCCTTCACCTGAAACCTACCAGACTCATCTTCTGCTCCGTACACTGCCACAATAGTGCCTACACATCAAATAAACAAACAAACAATCCCATTAAAGTATTCAAATTTAAAAAGTTATATTCCAAATCCACCTTTGCCAAGTGTACAGCAAATTTGCATGTGCTTTTGATGAAATATATGGGTATAAACGTGTTAATTTTTTAATAGTTTTAAAAGATTTTTTTTGCATGTACCTGTTACAGATGTTTGGACATCCAGCTTCCCTTCCAGCGACACTCTTTGTACTTCATCCTCCAGGATCAAGTTATCTGCATCTTCTGTGTACTTAGCTCTAGCAGGCTGGGGCATTGCTCCCTCCTGGAAAATAGTGTTTGTTTGTTTGTTTGTTTGTTTGTTTGTTTGTTTGTTTTTCTTCGTGTGTGTAAATACATTAACAGGAGATATCTATGTGACATCACATGATCATGAATACAATTGATTTGACTCTATTTTGAGTACAGTACACTACAGCTATATATTATCATTGGTTAACTCTGTGAATTTTATTTCAATTCAATTATTAATGACTTCTAAAGTTTATATTCTGTTTACCTGTCATGGGCTCCCATAGAAATCAACCCTATTTAGCTGAAGGAACTACCCACATTCTTGATACCACAGGTGCTCCCAGTGACAGTCTAGGTTAGTCTTAAACTGGTTCACTGACTTGCTGCTAGCCACCCGCTCAGGTAGAGAGTTCCAGTCGTATGTAAATCATTGTAGCAAAGATTGACAAATAAAAATAAATAAAAGAATATAATAATGCAATCATGCCGACTATAAGTATAGCTGTCCGTTTGTCCTGACCTCTTCACTGATGTCCTTGAGGATACTGGGTTTGAGCTCCATGTGTTTGAAGAGTGTGCCGATCACCACACAGGTCTCCCCTGAGACCATCTCTGATAGCTTCTTGATGCACACGTCATTGCCTGCAGGGAGGGGGAGGGGGTAAATCTGACTCAACAAGAAATCAAGTGATCAAGGAGAATGACGACAACGTTTAAAAGTTTATAATGAGCAAGATCCTCAACTTGAAGTCTACATGCTCGATTTTCCCGCCATCTTGGAGATGGCGTCTAAAATCTCGCGATAACTTAGCCAGACCACGCGTCACGCGAGAGTATGACGTCAGAAATAACCGTGATGCAA
Organism: Branchiostoma floridae x Branchiostoma japonicum; assembly: GCA_013266295.2. NCBI lineage: Eukaryota > Metazoa > Chordata > Leptocardii > Amphioxiformes > Branchiostomatidae > Branchiostoma > Branchiostoma floridae x Branchiostoma japonicum. The sequence continues at coordinate 5,818,762 of CM023830.1, forward strand.
CGCGAAGAAATCAGAGATTTCAGACTTCTGTATTTTGGGTTTTTATGAATTTATTGGAAACCCAAGGTATGACATATGTAAATCAGGCTTACGACAGAAACTGGACAGCGTTGGAGAGTCGCTCATGCAATCATCGGCTTCCATTTCCTGGGTCTGACCTTTTGACCTGTCATTCTGCCTGTCAACCTTACCCCACCCAAGTACATACTGTCAACCTACTCTGTCTGGACAAAATTTATATACACACAAACTCACAGACAACCCACCCAAAGCAATACTTCCATGCCTGGAAGTAACAAAACATTACCTGCCTTATAGTTATATGACGTTCCTCACTAAATTATTATTCCTGATCATGTATGACTGATAATAAAATGCCAGGATATATATATTGGTCCAGCCCCCTCCCCCCACGATCTACCTTGACAAGTGCACCTTTTAGAAACACCACCTACCCCATTTTCTCTTCGCTGCCTCCACCAGTCTGGCCTTCATGGCCCACAGCCTGACGGCATAGATGTGTGCATACTGTCTGCCAAAGTTCCGCTGCTTCAACACAAACCGACCAGAGAGATTTTCGTACGAACACTGGGCTCTTTCAAACTGTACCATCTCTTCTGAGGTCGGCCCTTGCAAGAGTGTGCCCTCTTCGTTTGGGTCCTTGGAAAACATCTTTGGCGAAGACTGGGACACTCGATACAAAACAAGGAGACTCTGAAGACGACTTGCTAGGTTAAGAATTATCTAAAGGTGATCAAGGAGAACGACGACGACGTTTAAAAGTTTATAACGAGGAAGATCCTCAACTTGACGTCTACATGCTCGATTTTCCCGCCATCTTGGTGGTAACGTCTCAAATCTCGCGATAACTAAGCAAGAACTCGCGCCACACGAGGGTATGACGTCAGAAATAACCGTGATGCAACGCGAAGATATCGTGTTGCGTCACTGTTTACATCGAGAAGAGGAAAGCCTTTGTTTTGGTTCGAGTCCCCAGCACCAAATTCGGCGATTTTAGCCTGAATTTGGCTTGATATGCGGTAGAACACATCAAGAGGTATTGATACGATGCTTTGACAGACCAGGGTAACGTGAAAATCACAGGAAAGGACAGAACGGGTGAGTTTTTAACGTTTTGTGCTGTATTTTCGTCTTTGTTTACTTTCGGCAGCTGGAAGTATGGAGGCTGGTGGTGGTGTAGTTTTAACGCCACAGTGTGCTCTAGTCTTGGATTTATACACTTATCATAGATTTACACGTATTTTCATGTAGCAGTACCACTCAAGTTCAGTGGGCATTTCAAATGTGTGAAATGGCGAAGGAAATGAGGGAAGATTCGAGAAAACAGTGCTGCGTGGCGCCAAAATTAATTATCCAATCTTGGGTATCAAATTTCCCCATATATTTCACGATCCTCAAGTGATTGCGTCATGACAATAGTCGTGACAACTACAGGAAAAGTCTAGGATGCAAGATGATACAAATGGGAAGTTTGTAATAACTGTCGTAAAGGTTCTAAACGAGTAGGACGTTTTATAACGGTTTAAAAGATGCGGGTACAAATTATAGTCTAAGTCTAAAATCCTTTGTTAAGTCCCCTGGGAATTTTTTTGTGGACCGGCCATGTTGGGACGCTATGTACACCAGTGACTGTTTCTATTATTAGGTACTTACTTGTTTAGTGTCATCCAAGGGATACATGATGATAAATGAATCCGAAAATATTTTTTCTCTGTGTGTAAAAAAATGTAGGCATAAAATTTGCATATGAAAAATTGAAAACATCTGTGTGAACCATGCAGAAATTTCTCACACACAGTTGGTAAACCTACACCCAACCCCTTAGAAAAAGACATATCATTACTCAAATATTAGGATGATTTTTTCATGATTTTCATCACTTTTGATTTGTCATGCATCACTTTTGGAAATGTCTCTGGGCCCAGACATAATTCAATGTGCTTTCATAAGACAACAGCTTTCAAGTAAGTGAAATTCGTTTGTGCTTGCCCAATATGGTGGACATATTTGCAAGCATGGATTAAACCGCCAGCTACTTTGGGGTCGCTTTTTCGACCTACCGGCTACTTTGGACACTCCGGTGTTAGTCAACAGATGACGTTCCTAAATCTGACAGTCACTTGAAAAACTTCCTAATGATTCTGGTTCAATATTTACCAGCAAATACAAATGGATAAAGGCTAGTTTCTTTAATAAAATTCGTTTTCAAATCAAAGCTGATAAATTGTAGCAGCTATTTCATGAGATTTGATTTTTACTTCTGGGTACAAAAGATTTGTTTTGGGTGGCTGAGCTGTGAGTTTGTGTATCTGTTTGTTTGTCCAGACAAAGTAGGTTGACAGTATGTGCGTGGGGAAGATTGACAGGCAGAATGGCAGCAGGTCAAAGGTCTTAGAATCCGGCCAGGAACCAGAAAGAATTACCAGGTGACATAAGGGAATTCAGAAAGCCAAGGCTTGCATACTTCCCGAAAGTCTGAAGTCTTTGATTTTTTGTTTTTCCAGAGTTGAAACATGTTCAAGATTAGTAACCGACTGGTCCAGGCCCACGAGGCCTCGTCTCCCAGGGAACACCTGGAGGAGGAACACGTGCGCGCCGGGAGGGACGGAGAGACGAGCTTCGTCCAGCGGATCAGGAACCAGCGGGGGCTGAACAGCGGAGACGTTTTCTGTGGCCTTAGAGTTCCCGACGAGTTTCAGACAAGAAAACATGAGATAGATGTGGTAGTTTTGACTGGTATGTATCAAGTCAAGTAGACTTGTCAGTTTATTCTTTAATATCATACATTCTTGTAAGTTTTTAAGTATTATGAAATAACCTTTGAATGAAAGCTCATCTGTATTGGTAGAATCCATAGTTGTACCATAAATTTTCCGTGGATCTCGTCAACCTTCGTCAGATGTGTGATCTGCTCGCTGACTCTCCGGATCACACATCTGAAGAACGTTGATGAGATCGACCGAAAATTTATGGTGAGTTCCCTTTGTTGTGTTGAATTAACTTGGAATTAAGCTCAAACTCTACAACTAAAGAAAAATCTTGCTGTCAAGCACTTCAAATGCTTAAAAACTTAACTTTATACCGTAACGTTATATACAATGTTCCTGTCAACAGACCTACATACATGTGTCACAATCTGGAATTAACCTTTTTCTTGCTGCCTAACCCTGAAATCAGAGAATTGCAGGTACATATACTAGCCAATGCATGCTAAAGGTTAAAAAACTTGTGTAAGATGGGTCAACTCTTGTGGTACAACTTGTATGGTGTTTTTTCCCACACAGCACATGGTGTTTACTGTATCGAGGTGAAGAACTGGTCGGGTGAGTTGGAGAAGAGCCAGGACGGGAGCTGGATTCAGAAAAGACTGTCGGCCAATGGGAGAGGGAAAAACGGCACATCGGTTGATTACGTCATACAGCACAACAACGTTGTAGCAGAACTAAAGGTTTGTATATCAGCTAGCATCAATTTTCATATCTTTGTATTTGGAAAACACTTCGGTAATTTTAAAACAACAAAAAAACGTTGTAGGAGAATGCAAATGTGCAGCCCCAATTGTCCTATTTGTGCAGATGTGTTATTGTTATATTTAAATTGGTCTGTGAGTCAGACTGCCCTTGGGCTACTATGAACAATACAGTATTATTTTGAATAGGACAAATATTTTGCTAGATAAGTTGGTCAGAGGAGGCCCAAAGGCATATTAGACTATTTTGACCTGCTGATACATGTACTATGTAATCAGGGCAGAGAGGAATTTAGTGAGACTAGTACATGTTGTAACGGTATGTTTAAATGTCTTTGTTCATGTTGATTGTATTCCTCAACAAATATATCCCATAGCATGTTTTTATACTAAACCTAAATTTAGTTGATAAAGAAACATTCAGCCTTGCATACGAGAAAAATTAACACATCTTTACTGTATACAGAAGTTGAAAATGAAGAATTTATTTACCAATTTGAAATTTCTCTATTCAACACCAGGTTAGGACGAATCTATTAAGAAATCACATGTTGCGGGCGGGATGTGGGTTGAAACAAAAGTACTTCCACTCCCGTGTCGTCTTACTCAACCCCCATCTCCACGTGGAAGACGGCATCGCGTCCGATCCAGAGGTCGTCATGTTCGACAAGTGCGAAGAATTCATTGCATCATTCCAGCAAACGTACCTTGGTATGATAACGGACGCTATCTCACCAGCTTTGATCACAGGTAATTAATACTGTAATTTTAAAAAAGTTCATCAATTCTAGACCATTTATATGTGTGGTCCAAGGGTTATAGAGTTGGAGATGGCTTTGCCCTATACACTACTGTAGGTTGTGTAGTAAGGAATTCAACTTTTAACTTGAACTGTACAGGGAGGAAGAATTGACCATTATAATGACCCTGTAACTTGAGCTGAATGTTGAATGCTGTGCTGCCCCTACAGCTGACTGAATTAAACTACGGGGCTGCTGCTGATGATGAAATTGGGCTAGACAAGTAGAGACTATCAGTGCTATAATTGGTCTGCAACCCACAGCCATTGGCATAACTTGGACATTTAACAGTGTAGTATACTAGTATCATCTTCAAGAGACTTTAAAATCTAGAAACAGCAGATAAGGATTATGATCATATGTCCTCAGTATGATCCATGTTATAACATACCTGTACAATGTCCATTTTTTCCCTAGGACAACTGTCTTATGCACAAATTGACCAAGTACGGAACGTCCTGAAAACGATCGGAACGTGGGACGTGGTAGACTTGCACGGTGGGAAGAGACTGATTGGTGACTTCAGGAGCTGCAAACAGGTGACAGTGAACCGTAAGGAGACAGAACTGCTGGAGTTCTCCCACCAGCGGAACGGATACATCAGCGCCATGTGGGCTCTGCTGGGATACATCCCACAGGTATATATTGTATGATTATAATAACTGTATTTAGTATGAAAGTTCATTAATAATGCTGTACAATATTTTGGAAAAAGTTAAGTTTATCTGTGAATAAATTCATCAGGTTGGCAAGAGACTGTATAAGAAGGTTCTTTATTCAGCAACCAGTGGGTTTTTTACATCTGACATTTTGTTGCCCTGAAGAAGGTGACAGGTGGTCTCCGAAATCTTGGATGTAAAAACTTAGTACTGAACCTTCTTGCACTTACATGTATTTTCCAACTCAATGATTGGACTCACCAAATTTTCGAAATAGTTTAACTTTTTCAATGATAATTTTGTATTAGGGATTCTGTGTTAAAAGACATTTAATGATAATAAGAAGTAAACTGTTCTCCAACTCAATGAAATTGACTCACCGGAATTTTTGACGGACTCTCTCAGTCTTCATCAGCTGTCTGGCCCAAGTGCTGTAGACAGGTGATTTTCAGTTGGAGAACTGAGTTTCTCATTATGTAATTTCTGTATCTGTATCTGTATAGCCGGTATAACCGCCCTTCTGTGTAACACACCAGCTTTATAGGTAAGCTATATTACGCCAAATGACCTGTTACACCCAATCTTTGCACATCTAGCTGCAGGAGTTGTTTAAAGCTATCTAGTGATGATGCCCCAACTGTACTTTCTGCCAGCGAGTTCCACTCCACGATAGTTCTTGGAAACTAGAACACGTACATCAATGCTTGGTTGATACATGTTTTTTGTAACTCTGATATTTGAAAACATGACTATTTCTTGTTCTTTTCTGAGCTGGTATTAGATTAATTTACCAACTCAGAAGAACTTTCATGTTGACATACATAAAACATGAAACAGCCATTTTGTACCCTGTATGTTGCAGGTATCAGTGACGTTGTATGACAGAGGCGGTGCCGGCTGGCTCTGGCACTCCTCGTCCGGCGTCATCAGCGTCCCGTACAACGCAGAGATCGTCTTCCGCATCTGCGGAGAGGAGGTGGACGCCAAAATCCCCGCCAACAACATTGACAGAATCACCCTTAGCATCTAACGCCTTCGTAGAAAACTATAAAATGACGTGTTCACTTTTCTTATAGAAAGTCAGGATCAGAAGAACATTCTTTCAACGAGGAATGTCATCAATGCTGTGCCTGATGACGATGTTCTTATTTTTCTCCGCCCAATCCATGTAATCTAAGGCTTAGTAACTATGTATTATCTAATTACCATGCAGTGTTTTCAATTTCTTTAAGGTGGTAGGAGTTCTTCTCTGCTGCAAGAAACCACACAAGTTGACATCGTTTAGAAGTAATGTGTGTGGAACAGATGTTCTTACTTGTACTTAGTGTTTTTGTATATGAACTTCAATGTATCAATGTAGAATGGTGTGTGATATTACAAATGTAACGTACCAAAAATGTTAAATGTAACTATTTTATTCTCATAGTTGTTAAATATGTTGTGCTGAATAATATGTCACTATATGTCAGACTTTTACTAGTTTTAGGGTGGGTGCTTCTTGTAAATATACCTTACTTACTTTTGAGTCCACTCAAACTAGAAAGTTGCAAAAAAGAAAACTTTTGCAGAGAGAACAACAGCAAAGAGTCTGTACCGATGTTAATAATACTCAACATCTAGTGGGAATATATGGTGTGTATTAAATGATATTTACTATAAACTGTGAAATCACAAAGGACAAAAAGTGAAAGGTCTTCATGAATATAAAACATCACAAAATGTATGCCAACATTTTGACATCGAAATCCTGTAGATGTTTGTCTTTCCACAGAAAATGTCCATATAGGAAACAATATTTTTCATCTCACATGTACATGTACATCTATTGTATGATATTTATATAGTATTGTGATTGTGTCTGTACCAAATGTTGCCTTTATTGTTCAATATGCCTCAGCTATTGGATAATATTTGTTGCTTTGGAGGGGATAGTCCTATGTTCTGACCAACCATCAGCGATAGTGATTGTATGATGGCAGATCAGAATCAGCCAATGGCCATCATGGTGCGGTACTACCACTCTACTGTACAGTACAGTATCATCGATGATCATCGATAGCACCACATGATTGCAATGTTTCACTCTCAAGATAATCATCCAGAACAAAATGGCTCAAACTTCAAGACCCTAAGTCTACCTTTATCCCGAAAATGGTTCGGTTGAGCAAATAACATTGAGAAGATCTTCCCCCACATATCTTCTTTAATTTATTATTCTATGTTTATTTTATTACTTTGATTAGATGCTAATAAACAAACAAACAAAGATGGGAAAGTTGAAGAGACATGTAGCTAATTCAGTGAATTAGGGTTCTGGATTGTCCTTCCACCCAATTCATATAATCATTTACTCTCCAAGCAGAGGTTTGGGTTTTGGGCTTATTTTTAGGCTTTTTTATCGGGCTTTCTTTTTTCACTGAAATTTTGTTTCTACGCAACCGGTTTGGCGGAAACAAAATTTCAGTGAAAAAAGAAAGCCCGATAAAAAAGCCTAAAAACACGCCAAAAATAAGCCCAAAACCCAAACTGCTTGGAGAGTAATAATCATGTGGTGGTATCAGTGATCATCGATGATGCTATACCGTATGGTACAGCGGTAGTACTGAACCATGTTGGCCATCAACTGATTCTGACTTGCTTTCATACGGTCACTATTGCTGATGGTATATGAATTGCTTGTTCTGACATAGGGTTAGGGATATCGGAACATAAGTTGAGTTGTCGGAACATAAGGGTTTAACTGCTTGGGAAGTCACTGTTGGGCATGACAATCTATTCAGTCTTTAGTTAAGTATTAAGTTAATGTGCACTTGTCAAGTAAAAAGATGAACCCATTTTTGTTGGCATGTCTATACATGTAAGTGGCTTCTATACTTTAACCACCTTACTGCAAGTGATGCATTCATGCATGAAATTTGTATCGACTGTAGTATACCTTAGTAGTAGAAGGTTAACACTAATGGTCTTCATATGAGAAAACTATTTTGTATGGGCATTATAGGGATATACATAGTGAACTATCAGTTGTGTTTCTAGCCAGTATTATAAAAATCATTCAAATTTAAGCTTCTTGTGCACATTGTAACAAGTACAGTTGACAAAAGTGTATTAAACGTTACATTTTCACCATATAAAATGCTAACAGGTGTATATTATACTCACGGATGTATGGTATACAGTAGGCTTCAGATAAAATACAACAATCAACATTATGAGTGGTGAGTATATATATATATTGAAATGCATGTACATGTACAAATATGTAACTTGACACCACATATATGACTTGTTTCTTGCACATGTCACTGGGTGATCTGAAGCTCCGCACTTGTAGTATTTGCCCGTTTGGCAATATACTTGCACATTTTTTACAATAACAGTGGTCTGTTTTATCATTTTAGTCCCCTATTTCAACAAGTTTGAAATTTTGTGTTTTCGTTTTAATACCATTCAATTTCATTACAATTGTAAGGAATTGGTCAATCAACATATAATACTAATACATTCATTTATCAGAATAGAGACTCTCCGGGCTGCTGAGAATATGGCAAAAGGTGCGACATTTTGAAATCTGCTCGCCATTTGCAAATCGATAACCTCAGTTACCCAAAACCATGCAATCAGTAAGTTGGATTTTCATTTGGACAAAATTTTGGCCATCTTGTAATAACTGTAGAACTTACGCATCAACATAGCAGATGAATTTTGAATAGAGATTACTCAAGGGCAAACACTTTTATTAGGTTATGATTGATTGATTGATTGATTGATTGATTGATTGATTGATTGCAACAATAGACTAAATACGGAATAACGACAGTAGCCTGGAGTCCAGCCTGAGCTTCAGTCCGCTCCCAAAAATCCGTAATAGTTATTATATCTTCCCTGTCCTTGGTGCTGAACGCCTTCCACGCCAATACATTTTCCTTACTTCTGATACTAGCTTTTTGGCGGGGTAGCGGATCTTGAGAAGCAGACTAAAGCTAACAAGGCTGGACTCCAGGCTATAACGACAGCACATAAGGTAGTACAGCCTTGTTCAAGTTTGGCAACACCGCATAATAATAATTCAGTCATTCAGTCAATTCTAATTAATTTCAGTCTCTCCACCGTGCAGTCTTCGTCTCCCCCCTCCTCTACCATCTTGAGTAGGGCGGGGTTCTTCCTGACGCCTTCAACAAACTCCCGCAACTCCAGTCGCCCGTCTCCATCCCGGTCCAGCTCTCTGAACACACGGTCTCGCACCTGGAAACCACTCAAGCAGTTAGAAATGTGTAGGGCGGGAGAGATAAGTCTTATATGATTGTTGCGCTGAGACGATTTTTTAAAAAGTTTTTTAAACGTGACAGTCTTATACCTTTTATTTGATAACCCAGCAAATAATGCTTTAAATGTTTTTACCCTTTCGTGCTCCATTTTGAAATATGTCTCAATTCTAGTGTGATGTCCTGACGCAATTCAGCTGGCTGTCAGTTTTGGCTGCCATGTTATGTGCCTTTCGAAATAAACCATTCATATAAGGATGGCAGGAATGGCTTCGAAAATGAACGTCTGACGATGTGTGAGCGAATGTAAAGATACAGAAGTCCTAGGAACCCATCTTCAACGGCACATGCAGGTGTGATTTGCACATGCAGTAAGTCATTAGACATGTTTGACAAGTTCTAAAACGACACCAAGATCCTTTTCTTAACAATCTACGTTGGAAACATCCATCTTTTTCGCCCGTTGGCCATGGGCAATGGCCTGTCGACGAATGCATGATTTATAACTATGTATGGTACGTAGTTCTATATATATCTACCACACTAGCCTATTCCCATGAGCTATGTTATAAGTCTATACGCTAAGAAAAACCATTCAGGCTCTCCAGTATAAGCTTAACAGCAGACGAGACACAACAAAATCTTTCACACAAAAGATGATAAATCGATGGCGTGAATATGATTTTCTGTTATGAATAGCCTACAGCAAAAAAAAGATGTATACGTATTACGTGCATATAGCGTGTCAGTGTACTTTGAAGTGAATGGAATTACAGTGTAGAGGGCAGACCTTTTCCAACGGGACCTGCGCCTTTTCCAACTCCTCCTCTGTGGCACTCGGATAACGTAGCTCGTGCATCAGCTGCAAATGAGGTATTACCAACACGGATTATCTTCATGATTCGCCAGAAACCATGTGTCTAAAATCTCTTCTTCTCTGCCATATAATAGCTGCGCATGTGAAAAAAATGTATGAGGAACTGGCATTATGTTATGTTATGAAACACATCTATGGGGCAGGATCCTGGTGAAAAACTATCCTGAATCATACAGCCCACTGCAGAAACCGCTTAGAGTGTCATGAATAACTGAGGTTGATACATATATATCAAAACCAAAACATCCAGCCGTGTCTTCCTATTTCAAACCTCCATGAAATGTGAGTTTTTGTAAATTTTTCATGTTTTATTTATAATCGTGAATTTCTCACTGAGTCTGTCTATGCACTTTCGCACTGGCCCCATAGGACAACAGCCATGCATATAGCAGGAAACTGAAGAAAGGAACTGAGATAACCTTTTCTGGGACCTTACACCTAACTTCCTGTCACTGTCCCCGACGTGCCTAGCCATGTGAAAATACGTATGGAAACCCAAGCAAACACCACAGCCGCACGAAATCCTATCTTTAAGCACGCCTTAAAGTTTGTGTAAAGGCACACGCAAATGAAGAAACAGAACCTTTACGTATGCTTTTAAGGCGTGCGTAAAGAATTTAAACACAACGAAAACAAATACCTCCTTACACGGAGGTAATAAATGGATCGCTACCGGAGCAAGCGAGGGCACGTCACACCGAACAAGATGCAATTAGTTGATAAGGATTCCTAACGACGGTTGGGAACGCACGTACACAACGCTATCTTCTCCGTATCAGCGACATGCTGCTGTAGGAGTGTAGGTTTGGGGATTAAATGAAAATAGTTGCAAACAGAGACAGGTTGTAACGGCTATGAAGTTGTCAAGTAAAACGTTACGGTTTCTTAACACAGTCTGCTCGCGATGCTATCTAGCCTCCTGAGACGGCAGTTTGATGAATGGCTGTTTTGATGTGCGTGTTAGTAGACGGTTCGCAATGTAACACGCTTTAGAGTTAAGGCCACAGCAAGTAAATTTTATGAATGACATCCTCGGCGATAGGGCGAAAAAAAACAGACAGGCAAACAACAAGATTTCTACATTTTCAAATTTTTGAGATCATAAACCTTGTTAGACAAGAATTGAAGCGACAAAACATTATATCATAGCCAACAAGTCTTTCATTCCTGTATTCAACAGTATTATCTGTCCTTGTAGATGTGTATACATCTCGATTAAATAGAACAATTGTAGAAAAGAGCTTGTTGTGCCATCATGGGCAGCTACTACACTCAGTATTCATATGCGATGGAGCACCTTTGACTGTCAACACTTGCTATCAAATGAGAGCAATTGTACCTCAAGTTTGCTGGATCCCTGATGGTCTTTGAACCGATAGGAGTTTACGACTACATTGTATTTGCCCATATTCGACATGTTGACCACTATCAGAGGGCAACAAAATTTCTTCTTTTTTTTCAAAATCAGGCGAAAATTAATGCGCGCGCTTATGTCATCCATACGAATTACTTGCTATGGCCTAAGAAGGTACTGGTCTGGTCGAGACCATCTAGAGTACATGATAGCTTTGAGAATCGATATCTGTTCTCTAAGCAACAAAACAGCAAAGAAACGGCGAGAGTCTACAAAAAGTGAATTCTGTGTGGCCACCCGATCTGTAACGAATATCTATATCACTGTCATCATCTTCCATCTTATTCATGAATCTCCCTTTCTGGCCTTTAATAAAATGACATACACATCATCGAAGGCTCTTCTCAATGTGAGAATGACAACGTTGAGGAATTCAAAATGTGGACTCTGGAAGGCATTAGAAAGGTTGCACTGAGGACAGCTCTCTATAAGATGGCTCGACAATCATGATTTTGTATTTATACATAGAATTTTAGTATTTAGCGTTAGAATGCAGTATTGTCAGTGTTTTGTACGCCATGTCTTACATACTCTAAACCATCTCGACAGAAATATGCAATAAAGATTCATATTTAATAAGTTCCCCTGAACATGCCAGTGGCCGTGGAGTATTTATGTTGTATGTAGGTTTTACTTTCTTGCTCTCTCTACATTTCGAAGAAAGTTAATGTTACTGTCATCCTGATCACCATTCCCTAAGACGCAGAAATATGAAGGGGATGGAACCTTGCTGGAGCAGATAGAGCCGAGGATTTCACTAAGGTGAAGGTTGGTTTCACTTATTCTCCATCACCCATGTCCCTGGAACTAGTAGCCTTGTCAAAACAAGCCGGCTGACGCCAAAAATAGCCGCCTACCTAAATCTTGGTGCAACAGGCTACTTTGTGTAAGGCCCTCCAAAAAGCCTGACTATTCATGTTTAAGTTCATTTTTATAACCTCCGGATACGGAGGTATTGTTTTGGGTAGGTGTAATACCCGATTAAATTACGTCCACAGTTCCAATGAAAACCAAAAACCTTCCCGCAGGTCTGAAATCCCCCATGTCGTGTTCTCAGGTTTGATTTGAAAATACATCATTAAAGAAAGGAGCATATGTTGTACCTTTAGAACATTGAGAAGCTCAGTGGTACAGATATAGCCGTTTCCATCCAGGTCGTACATACTGAAGGCCCATTTTAACTTCTCCACCGTAGTGCCGCGCAGCAAGGCGCTCATCCCGCACATAAACTCCCAAAAGTCCACACACCTGTGAATAAATGTATGAATAAATCAATGAACAAAGTCTGCGACAAAAAACACCGATGCAGTTCCATGGACAGTTGCTAGGAGGCTGAAACTTATATCACTTCTTCCCGAACACAAATGCTATCTTCTACCCTAAAATCGTGACCGTAAAAATAATACAAACACGTTTGCCAGTATGTACGACTAGCATGTTTAGTACGGCATTGGGAGTTTTTGGTGACTCCTCATTCTGTTTTTCCCATTCCCATCGACTGCATTTTATGTATCCCCAGAGAGTTCAGGCAATTACGATAACCATAGTAAAACTCTTTAAGGAGGGTAAGAAGACTTTCATGTTGGTAATGGGGTCAAGCCTCGTATCACAAGGGAGTCTGGTCAGTGCATTACTGCAGTTGGAAAGGCTTTAGAAACTAATAAGTATCTAATCTCCCTGCTTCATTACTGCTCTGGTAACTGATGAAACGGGACGTTCAATCGCCAACAGTTGATAAGAAAACTACAGCTTCTTGTAGATAAATGTTATTCTTAAATGTCATTTATGGTGATGTTAGTGTGTAGAGAATCTCTCCCACATTTCTTTGTAAAGACTAGTTTTTGTTTGTTTGTTTGTTTGTTTGTTTGTTTGTCATACACATGTGCAGGTTACCCCGTAAGCAGCTATAGCAGGCTGTGGACCGTTTAGTTCACTACTGCACCTTATTGTATATTTTGTTCTTGTATATCTATAAACAAAAATAAACCATTAATAAATCAATTAATTGATATAATTGTCAAGACCTCCATTATTTTGTTCTCAAGCGGCTCACTTGTTACAGCTGTAGCTCGTCACCAATGCATCTTTTACTGCCCTAAAGCTAAAACTAAAATATTCATCTTCTCCAGATGACACGCCACCTGGCAAAAAAATCCCCAGATGATCATGACACGCCACCTGAAAAAAATCCCCAGATGACACGCCAGGTGGGAAAAAAATCCCCAGATGACACGCCACCTGGGAAAAAAATCCCCCACACGCCACCTGGCAAAAAGTATGAATAGCAAACTATATCGGATGCTGATGATGCTGAGTAACTTTCAGCCTGCCAAGGTAGCTGTTTGGCACCAAATTTATACTGGTTATGGGGTTAGGCAGCAGGGAAAAGGTTAAGAGGAGGAGAGAGTCTGACAGATCTCCCTACCCGCTGGCATCTTTGTCGAATGTCCGGAAGATCTGCCTGGCTAAGGCCTCCTTCCGCCGCTGGTTGCCTGCCGAGAAGAAGTCGCTGTAGTGCGCCACGAACTCGTCCTCTCGCAGGAAACCGTCCGGACAATCCTTCTCAAACTCTATCATCCATTTCTTCACCTCTCCTTCCGTGAAATTTGTCACTCTGAAAACGTTTGACGCTTTGTGTCACTATCAATGCCAGGCGGCAATGACAAGATTCTGCTCTTCAACATGTACAAATCGCTCGTGGTTATAGCCACGTTTTATGTCAATACGGGTAAATATAGAAATTCAACTTTATCATACAGTGCTGATGTATGAAATTCAGAAATATTGACTTACCTTACGAGTCTGACGATTGTTCGTTTCGGGTCTCTACCGAGGAGTTTCTTCTTCCTGCACGAGAAGCCAATCTTACTTACCAAAGCCCCCATGGCTGGTTGCTCTGATCCTGAAATGTACACACAACGTTAACTCAATTTGGTTGATTCAAGATGGCGGCCCCCATGTAACACGCTATTGTGGTGGCTCCGTGTTTTTTCCGAACTTTCCGCTGATTTACCCTACGTGGGAACTCCGCTGTTTTACCTATTTGTTCGGAAAGGGATTGGTGAAACTCGACGGTATTCTTTAATGTCGAAGCGGCGTGACAAAAGAGTCAGAAACATTAGCAAAGAGAATCCCGGGCAGAGTAAGAGCCCCCCTCCCAAGCTACCCAAGATGGCGGAAGGCGGTTGGGACGACAGTTGTCTGGAGAGCTTCTCGCCTGAACTACGTGCGTTAGCACAACTGTTTATCTCGCACTCGAACAAGCAACACGCGGCTGTGTTATCGGAATTCAGCTCTGTGGGTGGCAAGTTGTCGGAACTAGACGCGAAAGTGATGGACATATCGACGGAAATTACTACACTGCGAGGGAGGGTCAATGAACTCGAAAATAATGCCAGCTTCCAGAGCGACGAGCTGACCCAACTGCGCCATGAACTACAACACGAACGTCGTGAAAGAATCAGGGCTAACATTCTGGCGGAGAGGTACTCCATGAAGGCTGATGTGATTGTTCGGGGATTATTGTGGAACAAGGACGAGGACTCTGTGCAGGTTTTCCGTGACTTCGTTTCCGGTCAACTCAACATAAACGAGCCGATTCCACTCGTAGCTGTACATCGACTCGCTAGACCAACACAGGCTCGACCCAATCCACCCATGTTGGCGCGACTGGTTAACTTCCAACAGCGAGACTTGATCCTCCGTGCGGGGAAGAAACTGGGGAGAAAGAAGGACAACGGCTACGTCGTGCACGAACATCTCCCGAGACCACTTCAGGAGGCCCGTGGAAAACTGGTTCCTGACCGCGACGCAGAGGTATCCAGGGCCAAGGGAAACCGCAGTGACCTGAAGATCTCCATCTGGATCCCACCCAAGGACACTTGTGCAGTTTTACTAGTGAATGATACTACTAGAAAGAAAGTGGATGCCGTGGACCTTGTATTTGACACTACCAAGATTTCCACAGAAGTTAAACAGGTTTGAACAGAAGTTTACTGAACTCTGTGAATTGTTATTACAATTGGTAACTGAAACAAAATGTAGAACTTTTGATCTGTTAGTCATGTTACCTTTGTTGGGTAACTGAAACAACTTTTGATCTGTTAGTCATGTTACCTTTGTTGGGTAACTGAAACAACTTTTGATCTGTTAGTCATGCTACCTTTGTTGGGTAACTGAAACAACTTTTGATCTGTTAGTCATGTTACCTTTGTTGGGTAACTGAAACAACTTTTGATCTGTTAGTCATGTTACCTTTGTTGGGTAACTGAAACAACTTTTGATCTGTTAGTCATGTTACCTTTGTTGGTTTTGAATGTATACTGTCCCCGGAAGAAACAGCTTCAATGGTGTAATTCCGATATGATGTGCATTATATGTATATTTGCCTGCTATGATGTGTATTAAATGACTGAAACACAAATACCTTCTGTATTTATTGTTAAATTAAGATAAAGGTGTTACTGGCACCCTGTAATGGTGTGCGTATATTGATGAGCTGTTTATTTCTCACTCTATTTATCATTTTGTATAATTTTGATTTCTATTATGTTTTCTGTTACACTTTGTCTTGAACAAGATAGTCACCACTAAATTATGATTAAGGAAAAGCCCTTTCAGCACATGATTTTGTATTCTGTTACCTTCATAATTTGATTTGGTTGTGGTATAATTTATTGTGCTGCTTTTGCTGACAAGGGAAATGATTAAGGAGTTCTTCAAGCTTGCTTTACCGTTATGATGTTTTGTTATATTATGTTTCTCTAATATTTTCCTTCCGGCGGAATACTGTTAATGAATGATACAGTTCATAGGAGCTACACAGTGCCCCACATGAATGGCGCGGCCAAGTGACTGTAAGTACAGGACCCTGTACACTTATGTTTTTCTGAACCATCCATCCTTATGTTTGTTTTCTGTTGATCCTTGTTTAATATTTATTACTTATGTTAACCTTTGTTTCAATATTGTTTGCTTATGTTTGCTTATGTTTGTTAGTATGGACACAAAGCCCTATCCAAGCCCTCATACTCCAGACAACTTCAGCTTTTTTTTTTTCCATCTTCCTCTTCCCGAGTGACCAATCCCAGAAAACATGACTCAGGTAGAATTACAAGTATCTAGTTATAACTGTAATGGCCTTCGTGATTCCGCTAAACGTAGGGGGGTATTTACTTGGTTAAAGGATAAGCCCTATCATATCTTTTGCTTACAAGAAACCCATTCGTCAGTATGTATAGAAGAAAGATGGCAAAATGAGTGGGGGGGAACCATGGTCTTTTGTCATGGAGCCTCCAATCAAAGAGGTACAGCCATATTGTTTCAAAATATTGATCCTTGTATTCACCAAACAAAGGTTGACCCTGATGGTAGATGGATTATTCTTGACTTATCTGTAGATGATTTTAGGTTTTGTATTGTGAATATTTATGCTCCTAATGAAGATACACCAGAATTTTTCTTGAACTTATCTGTGGAAATAGACAATTTAGCTGACAGTACAGAAAACTTAATAGTTACTGGGGATTTTAATACAGTACAAAACTCCTTATTAGATAGATTTTCTACAAATCGTACTTATCACCCCAAAGCATATGAAGCTATATCAGAATTAAAAAGTAAATTCGACCTGCATGATATTTGGAGATTTAGAAACCCTAATACTGTTAGATATACATGGCGTCGCCGCCGACAGGCCAGCAGAATTGACTATTTCCTTGCTAGTTTTTCTTTTATCAATAGAGTTACCAAATGTGTCATTGCTGATAGTTTTAGGTCTGACCATAATCTAATAGCTTTATCATTTGTTATTGCTGAGTTTCCTAGGGGCAAGGGGTACTGGAAATTTAATCTTTCTTTGTTAGAAGATAGATCTTTTCATCAAAAAACTGTTCAAATTATGAAAGAATTTTTTGAAATCAATATTGGAACAGCAGACCCACATACTGTGTGGGATACTGCTAAATGTTTTTTCAGAGGACATTGCATCAAATTTAGTAGTTGGAAAAACAAGCAATATCTGTATAAAGAAAAACAATTAACTGATGATATAAATACATTAAAAACTCAAATTGATAGTATGTCCTCCCCCCCAGAATTTATTTTGAATGAGTTAGATGAAAAACAAAAACAATTAGAACTACTTTACAACCAACGTGTTCAAGGCATTATAGTAAGATCAAGAGCTCGTTGGATGGAGCTGGGGGACAGATGCACAAGTTACTTCTTAAAGTTAGCACACAGAAACTACACTCGGAAAAATATACAGAAACTGAAAATATCAGAAAATAATTTTACAAGTGATCCCAATGAAATTTTAGGAAAACAAGCAGAGTTTTATTCTTCTCTTTACTCCTTTGAAGACCCCCCAATACCCCTTTCCCCTGAAAATATAGAACAGTTCTTCCCTGCACAATATGATAAAAAACTCTCTCATGAACAGCAAATGGCATGTGAAGGTCTTGTCACAGATGAAGAACTGATAAGAGCTATTAACAGTTTCTCAAATGCAAAATCTCCTGGGTTAGATGGTATCCCAGTAGAAGTTTATAAACAATTTTACTCAATATTCAAAACCCCTATGCTTAATTGTTTTAATTATTCACTTTCAAAAGGTTTTTTGTCCAATTCACAGAAGCAAGGCCTTATTTCCTTGCTGTTGAAGGAAGGAAAAGATGGCCAACATAAAGACCCCACCACCCTGGATAACTGGAGGCCCTTAACACTACTTTGTTGTGATGTTAGAATTCTTTCAAAATGTCTAGCCCTTAGAGTTAAAACTGTTATTTCTGATATTATTCACAAAGACCAGACAGGTTTTATAAAAGGAAGATTCATTGGGGACAACATAAGACGGATATTAGACTTAATTGAGTATTACGAAAAAGAAGACAAACCCGGCTTAATATTTATTTCAGATTATAAAAAGGCTTTTGATACTGTAAGATGGGATTTTATTATAAAAGCACTTGAATTTTTTAATTTTGGAGAACAATTTATCGCATGGGTAAAAGTTTTATATAGTAACATAACAAGCTCAATTATAAATAATGGTTATATATCAAAGCCTTTCACTTTACACCGAGGAGTAAGACAAGGGTGCCCCCTAAGCCCCTATTTATTTATCATAGCAATAGAAATGTTGGCCATTAAGGTTCGTTATAATAATAATTTATCAGGACTTTCTGTAAATGGGAGAATTTCTCAAACTTCACAGTATGCGGATGATTCTAACTTTCCCTTTACCCCTGATATATCTTCCTTTTATGCCCTCCTGGAGGACTTTGATTCTTTTTCTCATTTATCTGGCCTTTCACTGAACTATGATAAGTGTAAAGTGCTAAGGATTGGCATTCTGAAAAACACAAATTTTGTATTACCCTCAGGCCTTCCAATCCAATGGGTAGATGGTGGCATAGAAATATTAGGTATATACATTCCGGTAGATCTAACCAATATCTTGAATAAAAATTTTGGCCCACGTTTAGACAAAATAGACAAAATTCTATATCCCTGGAAAGGAAAAAGGTTGTCACTTGCTGGAAAAATTACAATTATTAATTCCCTGATTGTGTCTCAATTTACCTATCTTTTCCAGACCCTACCAATGCCAGATATTCTCTTCTTTAAACAATATGAGAAAAAAATTTTTTCCTTTATCTGGAATGGTGGTCCTGAAAGGGTGGGGAGAAAAGTTTTGTATAACTCAGTGGAGAATGGTGGTCTTAACCTTGTCAATCTCCAGGCTTTTGCTCTTGCTCTTAAGGCATCTTGGGTACCAAAACTATATTTTAACCCAGATTGGTTTACAGCTTATTTATTGTATATTCATCCTTACATTGATGGTACTCTGTTCCCTTTTTATCAACTAGAATCTGCACAAGACCTCACATTAAGTCCTTTTATATCAGAAATTTTAAATGCTTGGTATAGATATCAATACAAACCCCCCTCAACCATTGATGAAATTAGGCAACAGGTTTTATGGATGAACTCAAATATACAAGTGGGAGAAAAGCCCATTATCTTTAATTCTTTTGTTAATAGACGTATTGTATTTATAAATGATATTTTGAATATTGATGGTTCTATTATGTCTTATGATGAACTGTGCCATACATATGGTCATGTGTGCAATAATTTTGCTTATTTACAGTTAACTACAGCAATACCCAAATGTTGGAAGACTAAACTTATGGGAAATAACCCAAACCTTGTTTGTAAACCCCATCAACAAAATAGCAACTGGTTAAGAAGTAAGATAAATAAGGATGTATATAGATATTTTCTCATTTCTGAAAAGTTTATAGATATACCGCATAATGTACAAATGTCATGGCTGTACCTCTTTGATACTCCCATTCCCTGGAAAACTGTATATACATCTATAATTTTTAGTACTATTGACCCAGTAACCAGATTTTTTCAATATAAACTTCTTCATAAATTTCTGCCTACAAACAGATTATTATATATCTGGAAGTGTATTGATAGCCCGTTATGCTCATTTTGCCATTTGGAAGAAGAAACTTATTTACATGTTTTCTGGGATTGCCCCCTAGTGATTGAATTTTGGGACAAAATCAAGACATGGTTTACTGGAAAAACAGGGCATAATTTAAACGTAAATTCTTTTAATATTATATTCGGAAATCTTACCCGGGGGGCCCCAATTATCAGTAACGTCATAATTTTATTGGCCAAAATTTATATCTACAAACATCGAGAGTTTAAAAGACTTAGTTTGGAATCTTTCATTAAATATATAATGTTCTTTGAAAAAGCAGAAAGAATCATTTCAACCAGGAAAGGGAAGATCGAAAAACATAGAGGGAAGTGGGCATTTCTTTATACATAAAAAATCTATTATCATTTTACTTATGATTGTTAATAATTGTTATGAATATGATTTGAACTATTATTATGATTACTATTATGATCAAGGATTTAGTATGATTTGAATTTGTGTTAAGATTATTATTATGATTTTGAATTATTCTGTAAATGGATGGTTCAGTGTATGTTTTGTCTGTATATATGAATAAAAATTAAAAAAAAAAAAAAAAAAAAAAAAAAAAAAAAAAAAAAAAAACTCAATTACAAACTCGCCGGTGTGTGAATATGCTCAGGCAGAAAGACCTACGGGAGGATTTCAGCTTCCTTTTATGCGAGGCGCCTCCCTATCTGTGGAAAAGATAGAAGTGTACCGCTAATAGGGTGTACAATGTTGATATATGACGCATGAAAGCATACAGGACTTTTTTTGCGGCTTCGAAACACATAGGACGTATATTTGATATATACAACTCTATTATTCTACTAATGTGACTTACGTACGCAGGATAGATTAATAGGGAAGGGAAGCACTCAAAGGGCTTTTTGGCAAGGCAGTGGTTTCTTTCTTATGTGTACCTTCGACACGGAGGCTATGGTTATGACGTTACCCTGGAGGTTTTGTGAACAGGATAAAACAAATTTTCAAGACTTTGTATTTGCGGAAAGACCTTGGATTTAGACCTGGATGGAAGGTTTTATCTGGGGGGATCATATCCAGTCACCATTATTGTGAAAGTATTCGTGCAGAGAAATGATAATGAATGAAAAACCTTTATTGTACGTTTATGCTCTTACAAGCTAAGTACAGGTCATGGATAAAGCAGAAGTAAAATTTACAGCAATATCTTACCAAAACTATACATACTAATGTTAGCTACTATGTACAGGTTTAACTTCTTCTCGCTTCTTAAAGTAGTTGTAGATGTATGAACATATGGAGCTAATGATACATGGTTTGCCTAGTTTTAATAAGGAATACGAATTTCAATGCATGTATAGAAGACTGTGAATATTGACAACTCCCTATTCGAGTTTTTACAAACAAATTACAATAAAGGAAAAGGATTTGAGAAAGACAGATGTCACTTTATGTCAAAATTATGTACGATACACATTTATCCTTGAATAACTTCATCAGGTTGGTAAATGACTGTATAACAAACTTCTTTATTCACAACCAAGGGAATTTAAAACCGATACACATTTATGGTTGAATGCTAGGATGCCAACCAGCCTTTAGCACTCGATCAGAAAGTGTTTTCTGATTAACTGTTTCAAGTTACAAATTGGGCATGATTTAGTCATATCCTAATCACGCCTTCATACCATAAGACTAATATATCTTCACCACATTGCCATTGCGTCTACAGTGCAAGTCGTTGCCTATAATTCTTAACATCAAAACAACGTTCAAATATCCATTCGTGTATGTCATTTACATGTACATGCCGCCAACACAAATATTATAGAACTGTTGAGAAGAAAATTATACCTATGCTCTGCAACAGCCCCAGGACTTAACAGTACGTTGGTTATAATGCACCCGGCATCCGTTGGTTTGAAAGTCGCTAATGTTAGGTCATACTCCAGCTAATCGTTCCCAAACTGCTACGTTACTACGGTCTGCGCTCGTTGATAAAGACAAACAGCGCTAGAAGCGAAATCCAAACTGTATTCAACTGCAAGAAATGATCTATTTTCGTTCTAGTCTGCTACAAGAAGATGTTAGGTCATTGACTTTACCTTCAAGACAAGGTTGCATCCAGCAAGTTAAAAAAAAAGTTTTCCTAGTTACTGACTTCTTCCTCCAAACTTCCAGAAAGCTGGAATCACCAATGGTAGTAAATGCCAGTAAAGTCGGGTAATGTTTACTTTGTAAACAGTGCCGGACTTTACAATAGTATTAGATAAAAGTCAAGTACGGTAGATTCGGATTTTATCTACTACCATTGTCAAATTTGGTACCATTTACAAAAACCATTACCCGACTTTACTGGCATTTACTGCTATTGGTAAATCCAACTTTTCGTGCATTGATATATATATATATATATCAACTAAGGGCCCGGTCACATGCGTCGTGCGATCGGGTCGTACATACAATCACAAAATAAGAGCATTCTTGGGGTAGTCGTGCATATCTCGTACATTCCAACTGTCTTGTACGGAAAAAAGCTGTTTTTCATATTCGTCTAGGTCGCGAAATTAAAGCTTTTGCAGCATTAGCACTAAAACAAATACCACGATATAACAAATCACCTCACACGTTATGATCTATATGATTACCATATCTCCTTCATACAGGAATAGTTTTAAACAAAGCTATTTGTGAATTATTAGAAAACTCTACATTACAGAGAGAGAGAGGGGGCATAGCGCATCGAAGCATGCATGCATGCAACTCATCCGTAGCTTTGATACACGTTATTTCCGAAGGGATTTCTTTAGACTTTCTGCTCCGCTGTCTGTAGTTTTTATAATCCTGCTCTTCTCAAATACTACTTTGAAGCATACGTAGAAGCACTGCTGTGCTATTTGATATGACCAAGTCGTTCGTCAGTATTACAGCCTCCATACCTCATGAGATTTGAATGCTACCAGGCTACTAGTCTTCAGGTTATATCTCACTACAAATGCCTCAAAGGATAGCGGTGAGGTTCGTCCATAAACTGGTACATATTCAAAGAAAACTGAGGATACTGGACATACCTTATACATACCTTATAAAGCCCCGTCTCTAGAGGCTACATTTCACAGAAAGCTCTTCAAACCCAGACATCAAGCAAAGGTATCCGTTATACAAGTTTTCTCTCCAAGCCAAACGCTCATCATTGAATCGGGGAGTAAGTCAAACAAGCATCGTCGGTACAAGCAATGTCACCAAGCCAGGCGTGGTGCGTAGGTGGCCAAATGATCCACATACAAGCGTCTCCAAGTCGAATGGAATCCTGTGTTGAACTGCAATGCTTTTGAGTTGAATATACGGTGCCCCTATGGCATAGAATCTAACACTAACACTAACACGTCCATACCACCGGCAGCCTCTGTGGCGCTACCAGAAATGCGACAGCTTTCTCAGCTTCTATCACACAAATCTGGTTATCTCAACCTAATTCCTTTCTTTGGCCCTGCTGTCCTGTCACACTACGGCTTAATCTCACTATCTCGGTGGTTGGCTCCCTAGCTGTTCATTTTCTGTCACATTCGATGTTAATTTAGAGGTGTGTGTCTCTGGTCGATACGAAAATTGCCACCCAGAACATCAATGTCTAATCCTATAGATTACTGTCTCTGTTAAGCAAGGTCATGGACAGGAGACACGAGTTTTTGCTACGAACATAAACCTTGGTCATTTAGAAAATTCCCTGAAGTATAGTGCAGGGGGGGGGGGGGATTAGGAAGGGTTGCGGTAGTGGGGTAAAGCACGCGAATGACAGTCAATACACTGTCCTAGGCGAGGACTATAAAAACGTATGTAATTATATACGGACCGATACAGACATTGGAGTCAGCGATCTATAGACATTGGAGTCAGCTATCTATAGACATGCAGTGATTTTATGAACAGAACGTAATATACTATGTTTACCTTTCAAACAATCTCAATATTAACTCAATATCACGTAGCTATAGTGAATTCACTTTTTTTTCTGGTTTCGAGCGCATCGTTCCAGTCAAATGAGCAAGTCATTTGAATTTTTGTGACGAGAAAAAATGTGCCCATAACCATTTTTCTTCAATTCAATGCTAATCCTGAACTGGGAATTCTAAACTTTTCTGCCCGAAACTGCTACATGAATTTAAGCCATATTTAAAGAAAGGTTTGCTGCTGATTGCAGTTTACAATTGTACAAACTGATTTCTTCGCTTTTACAGAACCACGCGTTGTTAACTTGTTTTAAATGTCTGACAACATTATAACCTCAAAATGTAAGCTTAGTATTATGTATACTTGCGATGTCTGTTTCTTTATAGCCTGCCGCGCTGTACTTGTACGCCTTTTCCGAACGCTGGGCCGTCCACAGGTTTCCGACCAAAGCAACAAGGATCCCAGACACTGATTGTAACTGTCAAGGCTAAACAAATTTAATTATCAAGGAGAAAAAGATTCCTACTAGATTCCTCGTCTTGAAGATCCATGTATAGAGCAAGCCAGCCAATGCTAGTAATGTATAACATCACAATGATTCCTCAGCGCTGTAAAGTCTCACGAATTATTCAAACAGCTTCTTTTTCAAAATATTTGAAGCAACATGACAGGGGATGTCGAAATGTACATATGATGTTTACTTACCTAAAGCCGAGCCTACGATGCTGACTACACTTCTACTGCTGATTTGAAGCTAAGGAGTTGGTGGTGCGGAACATAGCACTACCACGCCGCTCCGCTGGACCAAACTAATGTTAACTTGCACTGGGGAAGCGGAAACGGGAAGTGATAACGCTCTCTCTCGGTCGTGAATCTTGTCAGGTGGACGGGTGTTATTATCAGGTTCAGTTGAGCAGCGCTATAATGATGTTTACGGCAGCAGTGAAGCGTGATGCCTACTGGTGGGTGACCTTCAGTGGAAGGGAAGTAGTCACGGAAAATTCAGCAGGTAGTCTACTTTTGTTTCTTGTTTATATAGGGGAGGGGGGCTTTATTTACTTTACTGTTACTATGTTGTGGGGCTTATATTGGATCCACAAGTAATCCACAGACCTTACAGCATTCAAAATAGATATTGAATCTATTGATAGACAAACAGACAAAACACCGTTTCATTTGTTCATCGTCTTCTTGATTCATAAAATAGAATTAAAATTTGGACGTGGTAGGCATTCAGGATGAGGTGGTTTGCAGGACATGTACACTGTAACACTTCTATTGGTGAAATGAGAAGAAAACGTGTGAAAAAGATTTATGGACTTGAATGGACTAACATCCCATTGTTTTGGTGAAACGTCTTGAAAGTGACAAATCCTATCGCCGGAGCAGACTGGCAACGTTGCCGGTACGCGTACGCCGTAGCCTCTACCGGACTTCTGGAAGCGGCTGGAAAGATTAGCGCTTCCCGAAGCCTGGTAGAGGCTAGGTACGCCGTTGTTCCTCATATTTTGCGTAAGAGAATACCATTCAGCACCAAGGACTGCGCTCATTTTAGCAAGACAGCCAGCTGTGTATATTTCCTTTATCCTGACATGGGAAATATCTTCAGAAGGCCGCGATTGTGTGCCGCTACGCCTCAGTTAGTTTGTTCTTACCACTTTCTTGCTCCATTTGACATCCGGCGTCTAAAAATGGCGTAATGGTAGTGGAGCGACGCCTTGCGGACATAATTATCATTACCATTATCCTAGACGGAACTACTTTGACTTCTGTCTGTGATTGGTCAGTTCCATAAGGCCACAGCAAGTAAATTTTATGGATGACATCCTCCCCAGACTCCAAATCTAATGCGAGAGGGCGAAAAAAAACTAGGCAGGCAAAAAAAAACAAGATTTCTACATTTTTAAATTTTGAGATCGTTAACCTTGTTAAACAAGAATTGTGGCTACAAAACATGATATCACAAACCAACAGGTCTTTTATACCTGTATCTAACAGTATTACCGTCCTTGTACATGTGTATAAATCTCAATTAACAAGAACAATACCATCATAGGTAGCTACTACATGCTAGTAGCTACTGGGTATTTGTTTGCAATGCAACAACTTAAACTGTCAACGGTTGCCATCAAACGTAAGTAATTGTGCCCCATTAAGTTTGTTGGATCCCTGATCATGACGGTCTCTGAGATTAGACACTGCCTACCGGAAATTGGGGCTCAATAACTGACAGAGTTCATTTATAATCTGAACTGTCCAGAAAGCCATACTCTACTTATATTGTGCCAACTATTACAACATCAATTTGTCTCTGAAACAACTTTGAAAAGAAATGAATTACTAAATAAAAGCTTTCAATCTTTGTATAAATGGTTTTGATTCATTGGCAATATCACTTATAACACTGTATCAAAGTAAAAATGAAATACTAAACAATAAATCAGAGCCTTGCCTTGCCCGTGGCCATTTATGACATATTTTTGGCATGTTGACCACAGTTGGTTGGCATCAAAATTTCTTTTTTTTTTTCCGAAATCGAGCGAAAATCAATGCGCGCGCGGATGTCATCCATAAAAATTACTTGCTGTGGCCTAATGTCTCGGAAACTCCCAGGTAGCAAAGCCACCCCAACTGACCAATGGTACCGTAGTGATTGAACACCTTTGGTTAAGTTTTACCCTGTCGATCAAATTTCACCTATCTGCGATTGGATATATTTGTCCAGTCATATATTAAGCGATTGCCTGCGTGTTAGCCAATCAAGATCAAGCGCATTCTTCCACATATCAGCGAAATATCTGCATTGTGCACACTAAACACAAGGGGTCGCTGCAAGATCGTGAACTGAAACTGCAGCCGTGATACCGGTACAGTAGAGAAGGCTTTAGTCTGGTCTAACTGATGGCTCCGTGTGGTGAAAAATGTTTCAGTCAAAAGGTTGTTATATTATAATTACTGTGACTTATATCTAATATTCCTGCATGACTTGCTAAAACTAGTTCTGGTTTCTAAACGCACAAATACGCCTTTCTATAACTTAATACATGTGAGATTTGGGCTTGTCAACTGAACGAACTGGCTAGTTGTATATTCATCACGTTACCAAACCATGGCGAATGCGGAGTGGTAAAAGAAAAGCCAGCTATAATATTGCAGTACCAACCATAGTTGAGAGATGTCGTTGTGATACAGCCTGTTATCAAATTCAAACCATTGGGGTTTTAATCTTGTAATTATTGTGTCTGCTTTTACCACATTGTGTACGGAAAAATGAGACAAAACTGGCCCTCGGTATTTTCGAGTACATTGTATTAGTGATACAACATAACAAAAATAACAAAAATTACAGAAAATCATCTTCTGTCTATCGTTAGTAAAACATTTTTATATAAATATATCTAACTTTTGAAACTCCTTGCAAACATAAATAATTCTGGTACTAGAAAAGAGGTGCCATCAAAGATAAAATGTATTAGCCTATCAAAACTAGTGAAAAAACTTCAATGGTTCATGTTAGTATAATTGCTATCCTACAAAGTCAACTGGATACAATACTATAACAAATTGATTAATTGAAATTAAAAATTAAAAAACTTTTTTTTTCAAACTTACATATCTATACATGTGTACTCTATAGACAATTTATGAAATTATAACTTATAAAGTGGAATGAGAAGTAAGAATCTGAATGACAATATAGAATATTGCCATGTACTGTTGCTATCCACAAGCAAAACTCATCATCTATTTGTAGATCTCTATGTCTACATGTAAGAACCTCAACATGCAACTACATTAGCTATATATGATTGTACATGCATTGTAAATGCACTGTATAAAGTGTATGTAAACATAATTATTTACATTTGGGAACTGTCCTATTCCCTGTCAACATCTCTTTGAGAAGATCACTAGTAGATCAGGTGCCCCTTTATGTGTCTATATATAGCTATGCACACAGTGTTGTTCAAATGTTTTTACATCACATACACCATGGTCAATAGAAGGGAATAGTATACTAAACTGGCTTGCTAGTTTTCTAGATACGTACATGAAACTTGTAGTCTTGCAATCACACAAGAAGTAAGATACATGTAGCTGACTGTCATCCTTGTCGTTTTTTTGTAGTCCCCTTTCAGGCTATTTATTCTAGATCTGTAAAGGCGATCATTATCATTCCTGTACAATTGCTTCTGTATGCTAGGTTTGCTCCTTTTCAACTGCATGTACATGGTACTCATTGTGCATGTGGGTAGTCATGTGTTTTTTCAAGTGTGTCTTTTGAACAGTTCTGTACCCGCATTCCCCACACATGTAGGGCTTGTCGCCGTTATGCGTCATCGTGTGGGCCACCAGTGCTGCCTTATAAGCCGTCCTGTAGCCGCACAAGTCACAACTGAACGGTTTCTCCCCAGTGTGTTTCCTCATGTGAATGATCAGAGCACTGTTACTGGGTGCCTTGTACCCACACTCCTGACAAGCGTGTTGAGTATTCCAGGTAGACTTCTTTCTCCCGCGTTTGGACTTCACAGTGGCGCTGGCGGATCCAGCAGTACTATTTCTCTCGGACAAATTCTGCCAGATGGCCATGGCTTCTTCAGAAGTTTTCACCATGCAGGTTGGCTGCTGAGTTCCTAGCAGCGAGTCGTTTGATGAAGACCCTTCCGTTCCCAATGCCTCTAGAAGGATGGGGTACGTTGTCGTCGTCTCTGTGTTTGACGACTGGAACACCGGGTCAGACAGGGAGGTAGAAGTGCCTGGCAGCGTCTGCAGGTAGCCTGGCGGTCTTGCAGAATCAGAGTTGACAAACTCTTGGGCACACATGGCCAAATTGTCTACTGGTCTTACTGCACCTCTGGTATCTTTCTGTCCAGTATCATGAGATGACTCCTCTGTGAAGTTGCTTGATGTGTCCATGATCACTTCTAGCCCATCTGCTTCTGCCACAGATGTTTCTTGTACAGGTGTACTATCAGTCATAACGCTTGGTACCGAACCTACTTCAGCATAGTTGTTTGCCTCCATACTTGTCGAAGCATCAGTTCCGGGTCCTTCCTCTGGTTGGGAAGCATTCAGACTGGAATCTGGCTGAACAGTTGTTCCTTCGTCGACTTCTCGGCTCTCCGGTGCTGTCATATCTCTTCCTGAGGTTGATTCCACCCCCCTACTGTTCCTCTGCACACCAGTATCCATCCTGATGTTCTCTTGTGGCGACAGCACCCTTTGGATACTTGTACCAGAGCATGCGTCAGGAGTGTTACATGCAGATGGTCCCTTATTATGTCTGCCTCTCTGGCCAGGGCTCTGCTGAGATCTGGAATGTTGGTGTGTGCGCACGGTTGGGCCTGTCGGTACTCCTGTCCTTGGAGCCTCTTCTTGTCTCCCATTTCCGACACCTTCGGCAAGTTCAGGTTCATCATCTTCTACAACTATCACATCGCCTGTGTCGTCTTTAGCGGGTGGTGTTTCCCGTACAGGTACAGGTACACTTCTGGCAGTCTCGCTTGTACTGGTCTGCTTACCAGAACTACTATCTGCCTGACCGCTACTCCTCCTCTCCCTTTCTATACCTGTTGTACTTCTCTTTGTTGCTGGTACTGCTGTTGTGTTGCCTGACGCCTGTCGACGTCTTGTTACTGCTGCTGCTGTTGTAGTTGGTTCTCTCGGTACGGTCACACACGCGGCCCGTCTCCCCCTGCTGTATTCCTCTATCATGACGTCGCAGAGCAGACTGATGAGGTCCTCCCGACTGCTGGAGTCTGTGACGGGATGGATGTTTCTCCTGCCCAGCTCTAGGATCAGTTCCTCCACATACAGCCTGGGTAGGACAGCCAGGGTCACCTCACGGGACAGACCACACACCATCATCTTAGCTGGCCTGAAACGACACTGTAAGGACATTCATAAAATCAATCTTTCTTCAAACAACTCGCCGACAAAAGCCTGAATGTGTTGTTCTTACAAGTTTGAGGGTTTGCGATTCGACATATTACAGATTACACATGATGTAAACTTAAAAAATTGGGTTCAAAAAACGTTCAAATACATTTAAAATGTATAATTTTTAAATTATAGAAAGGATGGACATTTCAAACCTGTTTCAGCCTACACCCATGTAAAACGGCCTGTCATTTATAGTACTACTCTGCCTCTGGTCAAGCATTTGGTTAAGCTTTAACGTCAGGAAAGCAAGCAAAACAGAATGTTTCCCTTCCCATACTATGGAATGGGGAAATATTAATAATACTACAAATTGCACATGTGAAACAAATTTGTGAATCAGGGTTTAACTAGGAACTAAAGCCTCCCCCCCCCAACACACATTTATTTTTTGGAACAGCCCAATTGTAGCCCAATTGCCACAGAAAAGAAAACAACAGGAGCATGTAGTAGATGATTAGAGTGATGAAAAATAAAAAAAAACGTCCTTGTTTTGAATTAATCTCATCCTCAAGCAGATGTTGGGAGTGAAGATCATATTAAAGGGGCCTGCTTGTCCTTTCCCGTAAGGGCCGTATGTAAACAATTTCGATTTCCCTTAATTTGCAGGAAACCCGTCTTTTGCATGTTGTTTGTTTCAAGCAAGGAGGTTAGAGGGAGCCTCCTTGTTTCAAGGTGACAACATTTTTGTAATAGTCATCCTTAATTTAGCGTTATACATAGGGAGCTCTGCGTTTAGGAGCATTGTTGTGACCCCCCCTCCCATGTACGCCCATACTGCCACACCCCCCTCCAGTTTTTATGTATGATCTATATCATGCGCATACATGTGTAGGCCCCATTCATAGTTCCCATTCAGATTTGCTGAAACCCTACCCTTTTTTAATTCAATCCAGGTTTTCTGAAACCCTAACGTTATCCTTTTTTTAATATTCAATCCAGATTTGGCTCAAACCTTACCCCTGAGTTCCTTGAACCCTACCCCCTGATATAATTTAATCCAGCCTCTTCCACCCCTTCTTCCTTTCACATATATTTTTGGAATAGCTCATAATTTGAGAATTTAGAGGTGCTTTGTGATGAATATGGGGTATACTCCCGAAATACACCTTGATATAACGTTACATGCAAATATTTGCAAACAGATATTATTTCTCAACAATGCATGAATGTCTTCCATATGCGTCTTACCTCTCCAGGTATATCAAATATCACGAAAGAAGAGAAAAATGAAGGAATTCCGCGAACTGGGCAACAAAGGAAAACATGGCTGCTACACTGAGACAGGTCAAAGGTTAAGCAAGAAGATCGTAAAAAACCCTGATAATCCAAATAGTGTCGATAGACTAAATTTTTTTATCAGCATGAAAACCGAACGTCGACAGCCATAAATGGCTGAAAATTAATCATAGGAGGCCAGATATCAAACGTTGATTTCATTATTTTCAATAACACAAGTAGCTTCAGTAGGAGAATGAATGTTTTCACAGTTTTTTCAATGTTTTAAGAAATATTTGATGTAAAGTTATTCATTGCATTCTGTCATTGTATTTTTGAATGCCAGTTTCTTCAAATACATCAGAACCCCATCAAATAGCAAATATGTGATCGAATGAATGCACATCTGTGAGTTATTGTAAATCAGATATGGCAAAATATGCCCGCGATTTAATAGTACTGTTGATTGATTTCCATGCACTCTAGCCTCCTGTGCAGACTCCGTGAGCGGGTGGCCGTTTTGATAATGCGTTTTGAAGTTCTTTTACCGGCCAGAGAAGGTTTCAGACCCGATAGAAGGTTCGCACCGAGAGAAGGTTCATTCCCGCCACGGGGCGAACCTTCTATCGGGTCTGAAACCTTCTCTGGCCGGCAAAAGAACTTGAACGCATTATCAAAACGGCCACCCGCTCACGGAGTCTGCACAGGAGGCTAATGCACTCACCGTTCAGCCAAGGTTTTTAGTTATTGGCGTTTTATTCTTATCTTCAACTACAATCGCGCTTTTAAAAAATACGGCATATTGTCGGTTTTTTTTAATCATTAAAATTGAATCCCTTCGAATTCATCCCATTCTCCTCTTGAACTAGCTCAACTTTCGGGCACAAAGTGTCACAGATCTGACTGCACACAGCTCTGATATCAAATTCAGTATTTTTGGTCAGCAAATTGAAAAGTTTTCTCGTAGAGTGGAAACGTCAATCAGAAAAACCTTCTTTGTGTCTTGATTGTGTCAAATCTAAATAGCTGTCACTACTAGTATTCGATTGTACCTCCCCCATGAGCTAGCTTGCGATAAACTGAGACTACTCCGGGGTAACAATAGACATAATAACATAATTATTTATTTATCACACATATCATAAATGGCAGACAACACATGAACCATCTGGGCAAAGCAATTGACGGTTGACGTACATGTTGACGTACATGTAAATTAGCCTAGGTGCCATCCGTTTTGTAACTGGGCTCCTAATCTTGCAGCCGCTACCACGAAGGTACAAAACGGATGGCTCCCAGGATACATGAAAATCACTTTTGGTAACACTACGTGACAGTATCCACAGAAAGACAACAAAAACTACAAAGGGAACATTTGCCAAGCAAATGCATAATGTTTACCTTCACATGGCCTAGCCTAACAACTACTGCCCTATTCATTGTTACTCAAACACATTCATATATAATATATGGTGAGCAGCCCTTAATTCCAGCTCTGTCCTGCTACAAAAGGTAACCCAACACCAAAGACTGTCTGCTACAGCATCAGTTACCATGGTTACAGACGTCTGGTCCAGGTCATTGACTTGATTTGTTTGGAACGGAAGAAGAAGAAGAGCAAGAAGAAGAAACAGAGCAACAACAATATGTTTTCCTTCTACGATGGTAAACATAAATATACGATATTACGATATTACAAACGACTTACGATATTACAAACGACTTACGATATTACAAACGACTCGCGTATCGAACGTTACAAAAAGCATCCAAAGCAATGTAGACATCTTTTCATCAGCGACATTAGCAGTATTATTCTATATCTAGCTACGTGATTTGAACCATGTTTCCACACAACAAATTTACCCAATGGTCAGTGTAAAAAGGCAACACAAGAGTTCAAGCATTTCAGCTTTACTTATGACTTTTCAAGCAAATCAATCTATTTTTGACGAAGGTTGACCCTTCTTCCGACGAATGCAGCATTTCGAGGTGCAAAATGTGCATGATGTATCCGAGAACATTGATATGTAAAACATCTGCACAATGTAACTTCGTCCTTCACCTACTGATAAACACGTACTTAAGTGGTCTTCTCATAGGACAATGAGCGCAGTTTCTGCTTGGTAGTCTGTTAGTAAAGGTGTGAAATACTACAATTATATAGATTGGAGACAATTATTACGCTCAATAACAGTGAACAACACTATTGTCTCCAAGTGACTTGGATTGTGAGTACACATTTTAAGTACTGGCTAATTAAGCTACGGTACACATCAGACAACGCCATTCAAGTTAGTCGTTTCTTTACCTCGTGCAATATCATGCAGTCTAACCACATTTCAGTTTTAATCAACATTTCTGTCAAAATATCGCCATTATTACATAATTTAGAATCAATTGCAACGATACTTTACAGAAAAATTATCTAAACGAGCGCAAACAATCCTGTAGAGTGCTTCCTTTACTAATAGCTGCCCATGGCATGTGTATTTTATTCCCACAGCATGTAGGCTGCAAAGTATAATACAGGGTTTATGACCTGCTTTCCTTCAGTGTATACGACGTCATATAATTCATGGTCGGTTCCTATAACCATCGAATACTAGTAAACGACCAAGACGGCTTCGCGTTTATTCGATGGTTATAGGAACAGATACACCGAAGGAAAGCAGGTCATTAACGTCATTATCATATAGCATGTAACTATTCTAAGTTTTGTAAACTAAACGTATCATGTGCATGTCCTTTTGATCGTTTTACGTGTTCAACTTGGGGTCACCTGCGGTCATTGGAACAGAACGTATGTTTCATTTGGGTCATTGGAACAGAACAGATCGCGTATTCGCGGGTCATGTATATCGGATATTAATCATTATAATTAATGACCTGGGTTATGGGGAAATGGAGCCTTCTGATTGGCCGATGTCGTCTGGCTATATGATAATCTTTAATTATTTCCCCACTAAGCACTCCATGATCCAGGACGCCAGCTGTAATAAATGCAATAGATACAAACGGATGATCGCAAAGTTAGGCTACGTATAACATATAACGTTTATCACGTAAGTTTGCAAACTAGTTAGTCATTAGCAACATCCTTCCTATATCTGCATGGCATCATTCTACGATACCGAACACATTGATTTGGACCTTTTCATGATGTACTAATTCAGAAACAACAAAAACAGTACAGGACGCAGAGGGGCCGACTCAAGTTAATAACTTATATTAGAGCCACCTCTGGACAAAATACAGAATCAACATGTTAGCTAAGAATAACAAATACAAAAGTGAAATAAATATACAAATAAATATACAGGCCTTCTTTGTAGTGGAAATGAGATCTAGATAAACGTATTAAATTATAAACGGCAAATAATACAATATGTCAATGTTCAAACAAGCGCAAGTCTACTTCCCTCACCCCATAGCGAACCAGACATGGAGATACTGACACCGAAAGGAAAAAGGAGGATCAAGAATTGAAACGATTGGAATCAGTAATGAAATTTTGGGTGATAGCCAGGATTTTAGAGTTGACCGAGAAGGAAAACAGAGGGCTACCTCTGAGTAGTAGGGAGATTTTGTCTTTTTCAGAAAGTGCTTGGAAATTTACTGTGTTACCTGTGAGCTGATGTAGATTGCCGAGGAGTATTTGTCGTTCGTGTGTGTAAACAGGACAATGGAGTAAATAATGTGGAACTGATTCGCGTTGGCACCCGCAAGCACAGGCAGGACTGTTACGTAAACCTCGGCAGAATAAGCTCTGGTTCAGGTTGCAGGTGCCAATGCGTAATCTGGCTAGGAGAAGACATGAATAGCGAGGGCCATGACTAAGGTATCTGCATTTGCTGGGTCGGGTTTGTTTTTGAAGAAACGTTTTGAATTGACTGTAACTTAAGGAGCGATGTACTATAGAAAGATCTTTTTATAGTTAATGCAGAGAGTAACACGTATTACAAACTAATTACTTGGCGTAGAAATAAAATGATTCAAAATATGGAAACTTTATTTTTCATTCATTTATCTATCTATTCTTCATTTATCTATTTTTTGTTTCTTTGGCAATTCCGTCTATAAAGCTGCCATTTAAACAATTATGTGATGCAAATTTCACGGAATGTCTGATGAAATCTATTCCAGACAACTTCCGTCTTATAGCGTATTAAAGCACAATGTTACGTTCCTCTTCAAAAGACAGTCCAATTGTCTATAATGGCATATAAGACTACGAGTTATTTCCTACCTTCTAGTCTTATACAACAACACATTGATTTGATAATGATTTCAAGGCCGTTGAATAAAGAACACCTCTGTATCTGTATCTGTATCTGTATAGCCGGTATAACCGCCCTTCGGCGTAACACACCAGCTTCGCAGGCACGCGGCGCGGCGGCAGCTGGCTACGTTACACCGAACTAACCTTTGAACGTCTAAATCTAGACATTGTTTAAAACTATCTAGTGACGATGCCCCTACTGTACTTGGTGCCAGCGAGTTCCACTCTACGA
This sequence comes from Branchiostoma floridae x Branchiostoma japonicum, assembly GCA_013266295.2. Classification (NCBI taxonomy): domain Eukaryota; kingdom Metazoa; phylum Chordata; class Leptocardii; order Amphioxiformes; family Branchiostomatidae; genus Branchiostoma; species Branchiostoma floridae x Branchiostoma japonicum. The sequence goes on from CM023830.1 coordinate 5,854,363, forward strand.
TAGTTCTAGGGAAAAATGAGTTTTTGAACACCTCAATCCTTGGTTGATAACGCTGGTACTTGAAGGCATGACTATGTCTTGTTCTTTTCTGAGCTGGTATTAATATTAGATACTTGGTAGTTGGTACATCCACCAGTTTATTAGTCATTTTGTACATCATGCATAGTCTGGACATTTTTCGCCTGTCATCCATTTGACGCCCACTGTAGGTTTCGTTTCATTTCCGTGACACGGGCATCGTTGTCAATGTTTGTCTCTTCCCGCCATGGTGCTCACAACAACAGTTCAAAAACCCTTGGGGCAATGACGTCTGATGACGACAGCTGTGTCCATGAATCAGGCCCCTCTGGCGTAAAATTAAAGGAAGAAAATTAATGATTTCATCTTCCTGGAGCTTGTTATTCTATAGCGAACTCCTTTGTAACTCGCTTAGTGGCGTCTGAAAATAGCGTAAGGAAGCAGCTATGCTACTCAGGGGCATTCACACTGAGCAAGTACCGGCCACACCGGCCCAAACGCATTCTCAGTTTAGATATTTAGCATAATACTAGTCTTCTTTGAACGTTTGAACCTTTTTATTTTCATTATCTGTCTTAACTTCAGACACTGGTCCCTCAGGAGTTCTGTTATTTGAATTTTTAACGTAACCAGTGACATTCTATACACTAACTTTACATATTGTTCCAACTGAAGGGCCCCCAAGTAGTCTGAAAATTCAATGAATAGAAATCAAAAAGAAAATAATTGAGAAAAAGCATTTCTTCCTTTTTAAACACTGGAACTGAGACTCCCATGACATGCAGTAGGGACTGCGAATAGAACTACAATGTGGCTCCCAGTGTATGTGACACTTGAATGAACACAAAGTATTTTTCGTTTTCAACCCTGAGTCCCCTGGCGAAGACACTGCATTCCAATATCTACGTACATGTTAATGAGAAAGATAGGTCTTCTTTTTAAAAACACTGGGTCCCTCAGGTCCATCATTAAAATCTCTGACGTACATGTTAATGAGAAAAATATCTACTTAAAGGAGAAGATGGTACGTACATGTTGTCCTTTTTCCAGCGCCAGAAACCGTTGTGTGTACAGACGTTAGCTGCGGCTACTTTCAGCAAACTTTCTTAAGATGCAGCCCTGCGCAAGCTTGTCTTTCGCGATAGCCATCCTGGTTTGTCTCGTGCCCTTCTCCGTCGCCAAGCCGCGGTCGTTACCTAGAAAGCTGCAAAAGGCGTTGGACAATTCAGGTGAGGCACCTTTCTTTTTGTTTAAGAATAAGGTCTGTAGTTATTGGGAATTTGACCGTTAATACGTTAGATTTAACGTGAGTACGTTTTGACTGTATAGTGGAACATTGTAAAAGTTTTAGTTATACATGTACAGTATGTAAGAAGAATCCACAATTCAGCCCTAGGGCTGCCATGACCTTCAAACATGTACTATATGATTGTATGAATTAATAAACTAGTCTACTACTACTGCTACTACTACTCAAGTCAAAGGACACAGCAATGGATGACATTAGCGCACGCATTAATTTTCGCCTGATTTAAAAAAAAAGAAGTTTTGTTGCCAACGGTGGTCAACATGCCGAAAATGAAGGGTGTATACAAGACAAGGCTCTGTTTTATTGTTTAGTCTTTTATTTTTACTCCGAATACCCAATGTAGTAGCCGCCGGTAATGGTACGACAAGCTCTTTTCTACAATTGTTCCAGTTAATTGAGATGAATACACAAGGGCGGGTAATACAACAGGACTGTTGAATACAAGAATAAAAGACCTGTTGGTTGTGATATCATGTTTTGTCACCTCAATTCTTGTTTAACAAGGTTTATGATCTGAAAATTTACATGTTCAGCGAAGGCGTTACGTTGTTGTAATGTAGCCTGGTTACCAAACGTATTTGTAGCTCCCGGGTCCTACATCCCCTACGCAAAAAATATTTTTTGCGGAGGGGATGTAGGACCCGGGAGCTACAAATACGTTTGGTAACCAGGCTAGTTGTAATGTACCGTAACGCTAAATGTTTGTTTCCAGTAGCGTAACATTTGGAGCATACATATTCATAGACTGCTATTCTATAATGCCCTTGCTTTTCTACTTTTCAGACTCAGACTGCGGTGGAGAGAGAAGTGGAGAGGTCGGCACCATTCTATCCCCGAACTATCCCCAGAATTACCCGGCTGGCAAGCGGTGTGTGTGGCGCATCACAACAGGCATAGGCCGGACAATCAAGATCACATTCAACAAGTTCCACACCATGGGGTGTAAGGACTACGTTAAGGTCTATGAGACAAAGGGTGAAAGTACGCTGCTTCTTGGAGGAGGTACGTATGGATTACTTTTTTTATTCTTATCGTTTTTTATCATTTTTCATTTTTCACCATTCATGTCTTTTACTTTCAGGATATTTCTCTGTTTCTATGTATAGTGCAAAAAAAGATGTTCTATTTAAATTGAATGCAGCCACCTTGGTACAGACTTTTATAATTCCTTGCAAATCGTGCAATGAATACCACACTGAGCCTTTCGTCAATCTTTTATTAAAAATAATAGATATATGTACAGGTATATGTGTAGATATATGTGCACTTGATGTATTTATTCATCAATTTTGTTCCTTGTGTGCAAATCCGATAAGATTTTATTGGCAATTTCTTTTCGCAGGTAAGCTTTGCAACTCTAAGAAGCCCTTCAACATTCAGTCGAAAACAAATGTAGTTTTCGTGGTTTTCAAGAGCAACAACAAAGGGCCCGGCCAAGGATTCAACGCAACATACTCAGGTATTTCAGAGCAATATAAAGAAAACATGTTGAATATATATTGCAGAAAATTTATGATTTATTAGCTGTGTTTATATGCCCCATTTGTTACATAGATAGTGTCGTGCATAGTTTTGTCTAACTACTTTTAAATTATTAAACAAAGTGCAACACACAGTTAAACACACAGTACAACACTGTACTAGCGCAGTAACATATATTAAAGATTGTCGGATTAAAAGTTCTAATTTCGTCCCTACTATTACGTCACTAGCTAGTGGCTGTGGAGTCCCTGTCATTGGTCCGAATCCATGGTCAAGATTGGGAGCTGGGTTTGGCCGCATTGTGGGCGGAAATGACGCAAGACCCGGAAGTTGGCCCTGGCAGGTGTCAATCCGCAGTTGGGTGGACGGGGAATACCACTTCTGTGGGGGGACGCTGGTGGACAAGCAGTGGGTTGTGACCGCTGCACACTGTGTGGACGAGTGAGTATTTTTTTTCATTACATTCTCCTGCTGTCAATACAAATCTGAGTAGATAAAAACTAGGTTAAGACCAAAACAATGGATGTTTAGAAAACTATTGTTCTTATTAAGAAGTCAATCGGTATTTATCAATTATCGTTGGCTCCGTAGTTTACGTTTGTATCTGTTCTTTTTTTTCAATTTTTTTTCACATTTGTATGTATATGTATTGCCTAATTGAAATGCAATAAAACAATAAAAAAGGAAGTCAAGCGATGTTGTATGCAATGTTGCATTTTTGTGGTTAATATTGCATGATACACTACTGAAATATATAGCAAAAAGTTATATTTATAAGTCATGTAAAACTGCCAGCTAACTACCATCTTTCTATTCTCACTTTATCATTTTTCTCTTCTAGAATAACTTCATTTACGTGTTGGCACTGGAGACAAAATAGTCAAATCATAAAAATATATGTTTTCTGACAGAAATATATGTTTTCTGATAGAAAATCTTATTTTCAAAATATGTCTCAGCCACCCTTCGGTACCGCCTTAAGTTACCACTGTAAAACCACGTTGACGTCACTGGTGATTCATTTGTTGCGTTCTTGATCTCTTGCCAGCGGCCGCAAGCCGTATTTGACCTTCGGGGAGTTCGACCGTTACCGTTACGACGGTACTGAAAATACGATTTTCACGGGGGAGATCTACATTCATCCGGGCTACAATAACAGCCTTCTGACGAACGACATCGCCCTGTTGAAGATGACGTCACCAGTGACGTACACGGCCTACGTGTACCCCGTATGTTTGCCGGACGTGTCTATGGAGGCGGATGTGGGGACCGTGTGCACAATTACTGGATGGGGATTTCTTCGAGAAGGTACGCCGTCGTTACATTCGCCAAGGAGGTTATGTTTGGCCAATAGATGAGAAAATGCTACAACATCCTTCTTTCAAAAGATAAGACTTGCAAACTTTGGACAATTTGTGCTATTGTTGTGTAATTGGGTAGAGAGGATCATCACCTGATATTTACACCATCCAAAAAGCTCCTGTCACACATTCAGAACCTTCCCCCGAACACCGCAGCCAACCAAGGTTCGTCCCGCAGGATGGCGATTGCCTGGGGAAATAACTAAACTAAACTAAACTAAACTAAACTAAACTAAACTAAACTAAACTAAACTAAACTAAACTACACTACACTACACTACACTACACTACACTACACTACACTACACTACACTACACTACACTACACTAAACTAAACTTAGGCTCTTACTGCACACTACAGGCGGCACGACTGCAAGGAACTTGCTTCAGGCAAACATCCAGATCATAAACAGTACGGACTGCTCGGAGGAGTACACCCGGTTGGCCGAAGAGGGGAAGAGTGTCCACCTGGTCCACCCGGAGTCCATGCTGTGTGCCGGGTATCCGGAAGGAGGGGTCGACGCTTGTCAGGTAGGCAACAAAGTCATCACCCGGAAGTATTGTTTTGGGTGGCTGAGTCGTTGGTTTGTGTCTCTGTCTGTCCTGATTGCTTCGGTTGCATGGTGGGTGGGAGGCGATTTTGACAGATGATTGATAGGAAGGGCGGTGGGCGGTATATAGAAGAATTCAGGAAGTGGTGTAATACCCGATTAAATTCCATAACACAATACTCTTCAGCTCCAATACGTTCACGGAAACTCAAAATATTTCCCAGAGAACTTTGAACGTGAAGGTCACGAATACTCAAAATACTTTACCCCGACGTCTGAAATTTCCAATTTTCCACTGAAACGACCAAACCGAAATATTTGAGTGTTACATTGATATTATATTCAGTTCTTCAGCCCCCCCCCCCCCAATTTTTTTATTATTGGGATTTTTGCATAATTTACAACGCATCGCATTATGAAACAAAATACGTCATGATTATTAATGACTGTTGAGGTGGTATCAATGATATTCACGGTCTACTTCATACTGTTTCCGGTCGCCAGGCGTCGCTAGTACTAACATATGTAAGACAAATTTGTGTACCTTTTGGAATTTTTAAATTGACAACTAGTGCAAGAGAAAACCACCGTTACGGACAGTGTCAGCACATTTGTTGTGTGGTTACCTTCTCCAAGAAGGTTATGTTTTCGGGGCCGCGTGTCTGTCTGTGTGTGTGTGTGTGTGCGTGTGTGAACAGAATAACTCGACAGAGTCGTGGACGGATCGTAACCATATGATATTTGGTACGTTGGTAGTTCTCGATGAGACATCGAAATGATTAGATTTCCGACCCCCTAGCGGCTTGTTATGGTACTGTTTTGCTAAGACTGGGCAACCCCTCTTTTTGGGGTTGCAAATATAATCAACTGGTATAATTTATGCAAAATGAGGACCCTATTTGCATGATCAATGAGAAACATTTATATTTCGTCATTCGTGAAGGTGAACACCATTTGGTAAAGGTATGAGGTCGTGGAATTCTAGTTCTTGATGATATCTTGTCTCCCCAGGGTGACAGTGGCGGTCCACTCGTCTGTAAGTCATCCACGGGCGCCTATTGGCTACAGGGAGTGGTGAGCTGGGGGTACGGCTGCGCACGCGCCAACGCTCCAGGAGTGTACGTCAGAGTTCCCTCATTAGCCGACTGGATACGAGAAACCATGGCAACAAACTCATGATGATTGACACAACTTGCTCTGAAGTGATAATTTGCGTCACACGTGTAAAGCGCATTGAAGGACGGGACCATTAAGCCTTTGGCGGTCGCATCCACCTTAACTACAATTATTAAGGACCAAAAAGGGTTATAGACTATCCATTACTGGCAATCGATGTCTTGCTTAAGTGTAGGACACGTAAACTGCTTATTTAGAGTATTTTTCTACAACTGTTAATAATCTACATTCAAAAGAATCAACTATCTCATTTGTTACCCGGGTATATTTTGTGCAGGGGTAGTGTCTGGACTGCTACACCGGAACACGATGGTTCTAATCTGACCCTAGCTGCCCTCGACTCTTTCATGCGCCCCACCCCCGCCTTCCTCTAGATCTTAAGTACGCCGAGACTCTCTTAAATATTCCTGTACTTGGCCTTTAAGTTCCCCTCCGGAGAGTATTTATTTACATTGACATAAAGAAGGAACCCCTGACCTTTAAGAGCTTCCCTACAGCAAACATGTTTCTTGGAAAGATAGGGCAACAGACGACTTGACGCATGGATATATATGTACACAGCAGCTTTATTTCTTTACCTTCATAACAAAACCTGAAGTCTTTTACAATGGAGTACCCTTCCACGTTTTCTTGAGTACACAGAGATGACATTCAGTGGTTAATAACACATCATATTAAAAGATACGTCCCAAGTCCCGAGTATGCATTGATACACAAATGAGAATCATTGATTCTGTAGCACATATAGCGTACTGAAGAACTAGACATACTTAAGTTCACTCATAATACTGTAGTATTCTGGAATATATATTAGATGGCTCTTAAGTATGAAAAATCATTAATAAATACCAAGATTTCTTTATCCTTTTTCTTTTGACATTGACATTGGCATTATTGCACAGCTATAGAAGCTCTCTGACAACAGTTGATAACAGTAGAGTGTATATACAAGACAATTGTTCCCAAATTCGTGGCAATCGTGCAAAGTCTTCTGTTATTGCCTCGTTGTACGAAACCCGGTATATACACAAATTAGCAGTATAGCAGACTGAACTAACTTTGGCACATGTTTGGAACAATGTTGGCACACTTGAATTTCTAGTGTTATAATATTACATCGTGACATAACTGACAAATATTCTCTTGGATAATATAAGGATAAGATCATTTAGCTAAATCGTTCTCATAAAAGAAAACACGTTCCCAACAACAAACTTATGAAACACAAAAACGTGTTCCCCAACCGCTTAAAAACTCGTGTAGCATCTAGAGTTTTTGAAAGATAAAATCATCTTTTTCAAACCATCCCTTACATAAGTACATACGTGAATAAGCTTTCTTCTAAGACTGTCTTTTTTTACATGTTTGTACTGTGCTGTCCACAATGTTGACTTAAAGTATCATCTAGACTTCTCAAATAAACTGGCCTCCCACTGAAAGACCCAATACAAAGGGAGGACAGAGGACAAATTCTTATAAACATAACAATTATCAACAGTTTTTAGTCTGGCGACTTCCCTGATTAACAAACACTAAACATATCACAACAATTGAAGGAAAATGTTGGTCCGTATACATAGCACCATTCAATACACGAACGAGACCTGTATTACTGTGGATTTATCTATCGAAATATGGCCCTGTTTATTTGTGTGTGTGTGTGTGTGTGTGTGTGTGTGTGTGTGTGTGTGTGTGTGTGTGTGTGTGTGTGTGTTCTGCGCGTATATATGGGTGTGTGTGCACGCCTGTATGATCCTGTATGTTTTGTTTTCATGTAAGTCGATAGATATATTTAGATTTGTATAAAGATCTGGATATACAATCACTTGTGCGCATCTTAGATATGTGTGATGTTGGCTTCATCTCAAAATATCGAAACTCAACTACTGAATGTGAAAGATTCCACCACATATTTTGGTTACCTCATTGCCAGGTTTAGATACAAAATCATTTTTGAAACGGCAGACATTTCTTTCACAGAATTGCTTAGCATTTTTGAAACCAACCACGAAGAAAACGTACAAGTTTTCCAAGAAACCCAACAGCTGAAACATCATCACAGAACCTCAAAAAGTAGTAAAATGTTTCCACTAACATGAATTATTTTTCTGGTCGACACCAAATGCGCCACCGCCTGCTACGTGACAAACAAGCACACTGCAAAGTTAAGATCAGGATATCAAAGCTTTATGATAGCATCTGGCATTGCCGCGGTTCCAAACTCCTCTCACATGTTTAATACCAGCAGTAGCTAGCATTCACTCTCAAGTCGTGACTCAGTCTGAGTCCATAAGTCGTTATGGCTGCTACAGAGTTAAGTGATAAGAAGTAGCTTTAAGTGTCGCCGAAGCAACATTATGGTTGAGGATAGTCGGATATGGAAATGTTGTACATGTATGTGCAGTGAGAGCACGTGTACTACCATGTGAAGCCACTGGCGGTAGCTCGCTGCTGACAATGTGTTCGTTTAGAAGGTAGTGTTGAATAACCTTTCTGTCAACTGCAATCTTATTCAGTGAATGAAATAAAAAGAAGCAGGCCTTCCGACCCCGGTACCTGCCAGATCTGTTCAATCAAACGGCCCTTTGAAGCTGAACCATCTGGTTCGAAATCACGAGGTTGTCAGCTTACATAAGCTCAAAGTAGACGGCAATTATCTCAATGTATTTTTCAAAGTCCCATGATGGTGAAATTTCGCTGCCCTAACATGTGGTAGAGACGGACCTTGCGTTGATTAAATGATATCAAACGGTTTTTACAGTGCTACGGCTGCTTTGAACCGTGCACAGAGAGCAGTTTGAAAACTGACAAAGCCAAAGCTACATCAAACAACTTTAAAGTTTCAGCCTGATGAGTATGTGGTCTATTCGGCGGCTACAGGAACTGATCCGCTATTAAAGAGCCTGGCATGACGTCTGATTGCACGTAACTATACCCAAAGGGAGATCATGTTTTTTTCCGTTCACAACTGCGCAGTGCTGACAATATCCTTTATACAGCTTCTACCACATGCGGCTTTCTAAAAGCCTGAAGTAGCCTCTCTGTCCTATGGCTTGATAAACTCCTACGTGCTTAAAAAAAGTTACATTTTTCTGTTGTTGACCAAAACAAACATGATATTGCACAGATTCTTATCTGTTTGGCTTTGAAAACTGAACCATCTGGTTCGAAATCACGAGGTTGACAGCTTATATGAGCTCAAAGTAGACCGCAATTATCTCAAGGTATTTGTCAAAGTCCCATGATGGTGACATTTCGCTGCCCTAACATGTGGTAGAGACACACCTTGTATTGGTTAAATAATATCAAACGGATTTTACAGTGCTACGGCTGCTTTGAACCGAGCACGGATAGCAGTTTGAAAACTGAGAACAGAGCTACATCAAACAACTTTAAAGTTCCACCCTGATGAGCCTGTGGTCTATTCGGTGGCTATAGGAACTGATCCGTTATCAAAGTGCCTGGCATGACGTCTGATTGCACGTAAATATACCCAAAGGGAGATCTGCTGCTGACAATATCCTTTATATTGCTTCTATCTCATGCGGCTTTCTAAAAGCCTGAAGTAGCCTCTCTGTCCTATGGCTTGATAAACTCCTACGTGCGCTTAAAAAAAGGTACATTTTTCTGTTGTTGACCAAAACAAGCATGATAATATTGCACACATTCCTATGTGTTTGTCTTTCAGACCATTTCACTTAATATCTTTGAAGAGTCAATGATGTATTGTTGTAGGCATCTGAAAATGCCGAAGTGTTCCTTGCTACACGCAAGTCACTTCCTCATGGGGGAAGGTCATAGATACAGGGGAGACAGGAGAGAGGGGGGTGGCATGTGTAGACTGCCCGTGCCCGTGTGATTTGGACATGGTACCCCTTCTGGGGTACCCATAGAGCTCCAGAGTTTCCCTGTTCCCTTTTTGTCCTGTCAATGTCATTCGCAAGTCCCGGCACATGCGTCTCAGGGTCATCAGGATGGCGTCGTGGAAGGTGATGTAGACCACCGTGTTCAGGACTCCGTGGATTGAAGCCAGTCCTTCCAACACGTACACGACGGATGCGTACGAGTCTATCACCTTCTTGGCCTCGCTGGACACCTCCCGCACCATTGGGACCACGTAGAACGGACCGATGCAGCAGAAGTACACGCAGAACATCAGCAACATCCGGGTCATCTTGCGGCGGGACTTGAGCCGCATGGTGCGATGGGAAGTGTTCTTGTGCCCAGGGAACTGTCTGTGGAGGATTTTGAAGGCGACGAAGGAATGGAGCACGACCTGGGCGACCACAGGCAAGACGAACCCCAGGAGCGCCATGCTGATGTGGTAGGCCATGGAGGACCCTTCGCTGTCGCTGAACCACTTCACTCCGCACACCGTGCCCGGGCTGTTGGGGAGGGACAGCGTGGTGGCGAAGTGCCCGGCTGGAGCGGCGAGGGTGAGCGCTGCGGTCCACACGAAGGCCAGCGGCAACAGAGAGTGGTTCCGATTCCGCTGCAGCTTCTTGGACTTCGCAATCACGAGGAACCTGTAGGGTGGATCAAAGTAGAGCTGTCAAAAAAGGTTCAAAAGTCTCAGGAATACAAATACATGTATATAAAAAACACAATTAAAACGCACTGAAAAGGTTACTGAACAACTTTTACTCTTCAACAAGTAAAATGTTATAAATGACATAGATATCTGCTTCACCGAGGCCTATAAAGAAGAAATTGTGTTACCTATAGCTACATATACAGTTTAATCTGAAAAAAAAATTAGCTTACCTCTCAAAGGCTATGGCCAGTAGGACGAACGAGGTGAGATTCAAGGCCAGGATCTTGATGAAGTTGACGACACTGCAGAGAGCCGCGCCGTACTGCCACGACCCCACGTTCGCTACGTAGTAGCCGAGTTCGAACGGGGTGCACAGCATGGCCACCACGCTATTGCAGAGCGCGAGGTTCCCTATCAGCGTGTCCACCGTGGTTCTCAGCCTCATGTAGCGAAAGATGGCCGCCGCCAGGACGAGGTTACCCAGTCCGCACACCATGATGAACACGGAGTACACCATGCCGAGTGCGACCACGGCGATGTCTGGGGCCTGGGAAGTGACCCCCATGTTGGCGTCAAAGTCCTCGTACCAGTCCATGTTGCTGACGTTACTGCTGTTGAACAAGGTGTGGAGGACCGCCTCGCTGACTTCCACGGGTCTCTGGACGGGCCCTGACATGGTAACTTGCGGGAGCCAGAGTTCGGCTGAGTCACCGCTTCCTTCTTGCATAATAGTGCTCATTGTCTCAAAGAAATACGCCTTCTATACAGTCCACCGAAGACTATTCGTCGGCTGTGTGAACTCACGGTTTGAAGTTGGCGAACTGTGATGACGCACCGGAACCCTAGATCGCGCTTACATCTTCCATACTCTTCCCGCTGTTGGCCATTTCCGGTTAGGCAAAAGGTATTAATGTCGGTTCGTGTGCATTCCGGTCGCTGTCATATCTGAAAAACATGAAGGTAGTGTGCGTTAGGAAACTGCTGAATCAAACAGTCTTGTTATCAAGCCCGCTTGTGAAATTCGCAAGATTCAATAGGTCAAGGTCTGAAAAACAAGCGAGCATTTTTACGTGCTAAACTTGTCTTTTCAAAGCACGTACCATCTAGAGCGTTCCGACGGAATAATGTTAGCTAAAAACTGAAACCTTCACAGCCACCCTTCGCTGCCTCGGACCCTGTTATGCAAGGGATTGCCAACGTACTAGGTTAAAGGGGAGCTCAGATGGAAAATAAAGCACCTTTCCAAACTCATATGTCACGTACTCCAAACTATTTGGAAGGCAAAGCACTGTTGAATGTCATCAGCGATGCTACAACCATCGCATATATCCTACTTTATTTTCGATTACCTTTGACTAAGAGGACTTGGAAGGAAAATGAACCACTTTTGAGCTCGGTAAGTCCGCCCACTGCCTCAAAGTCAAGAAGGACACTCAAAACCCTCGAGTTTGCATCTATGTTCATCTATTTACGTCACATGGACCTATACGTGGTCGTAAATTCTAATATCTTTTGCTTGCAAGCGTTATTTGAAGGGAGTTTATTTATTTATAATATCAGTAAAATTTCGCATTGTAACTGCCACATGGTCACTACAGTGTTGGGTGGACGTCGGAAAATGAACCACGTTGATATAGAGTAAATTCATTTAAGCTTATACACGTTATATTCAAGTAGGAAAACAGAAGGCCTTCTTGCTTTTTAACCTTCTTGGTAGTACATATAATTGTCTCCAAAACACGATACTATATGTATGCTCCACTATAGAAAGCTACTAGTAACTGTTTTCTTAATCGAATAGAGCAGGTTTCATTGCATATTCTCCTCATCGTAGAAGCAAACAAATGCAAATACAGTACTCAACTGGGAGAACGTCGCTCGCTAACGATCCAGATGTTTATGAAAGCTTCTTATGCCGTACAAAAACAGATGAGAAGTGGAGAACTGCAAGGTCTTTGCAACCCATCATACTTACAAATTGCCATCGCACCTGCCCGCAATTGAAAGTCTGCTACCTAATGATCTGCCCTTATGGATTAAGCGCTGTGGCATATTTTTAGACATTTAAGTCTCTGCATGAGCTCAACAAAACGCTGCTTGTCGTTTATTTCCTAACTCCCGGCTCCCTGCCAGTGATTTTTCTTTACTTCCAGCAAAATACAGTATTCAACTGGGAGGACGTCGCTCGCTAACGATCTAGATGTTTACAAAAGCTTCTTGTGTCGTACAAAAACAGAACAGAAGTGCGGAACTGCAAGGTCTTTGCGACCCACCAATTGACCTTCCATTACATCTCATGCTTACAAATTGCCATCGTACCTCCCTGCAATTGTAACGCCTGCTATCTAATGATTTGCCTATTAAGGTAATACATAACGACCTTTTCTGACGATGTGCTAACGAATTCTGACAGCTAGCAGGCTGGCTAGCAACAATACCAAATACGGATACTCGAATCATGCTCTTTAGCATGTAAAATACGTAAGCTCCTAGTTCATGAAGATTTTTTTGACAATCTTTGTTCATATCCGCGCCAGGACTCCTTTGAATTACGACGAGCGCACCTTATGAATTAAGCGCCGTGGCATATTATTATGGATTTAAGTCTCGAGATCTGCATGAGCTCAACAAAACGCTGATTGCGGTTTATTCCCTAACTCCAGGCTCTTTTGCCGCTAATTTTTCTTTACTTCGAGCAAAATACAGCACTCGACTAAGAGAACGCCGCTAGCTAATGATCCAGATGTTTGGAAAAGCTTCTTATGTCGTACAAAAACAAAACAGAAGTGCGGAACTGCCAGGTCTTCGCGACCCATCATTTCCTCTTCTATTACATCTTATGCTTGCAAATTCCCATCGCACCTGCCCGCAATTTAATTGTAACGCCTGCTATCTAATGATGTGTCCTATTAAGGTAATACATAACGACCTTTTCTGGCGATGTGGTAACGAATTCTGACAGCTAGCAGGCTGGCTAGCGACCATATCAAACACGGACACTCGAATCATGCTCTATAAATACAGTACTCAACTGAGAGGATGTCGCTAGCTGACGATCCAGATGTTTACAAAAGCTTCTTATGTCGTACAAAAACAGAACAGAAGTGCGGAACTGCAAGGTCTTCGCGACCCATCATGCTTACAAATTGCCATCGCACCTCCCCGCTATTGAAACGTCTGATGTATCCTCATTAGATAGATCTATTATATGACGACGTTTTCTGATGATGTGGTAACGCGTACGAATTTTAATAGCTAGCGTGTAGCAGGCTGGCTAGCAACAATACCAAATACGGATACTCGAACCATGCTCTTTAGCATGTAAAATACGTAAGCACTTTATTCATGAAGATTTTTCAACAGTCTTTGTCAATCCAGGACTCCTGTGAATTAAGACCTGCGCGCCTCATGAATTAAGCGCCGTGCCATACTGTTAGGGATGAAAGTCTCTGCATGAGCTCGCTCGCCTTCCAGCTATGTCGAAAATTATGTAATATGAAATCCTCTGGATATTGCAACTTCCTGACTCAAGGTCCCCTGCTAGTAATTCTTTACTTTGAAGAAAAACAACTCTCTAAGCTCAAATAATCGAATTGGAAATATAGTTTGATATGAAGTAAAGTTATGAATATATATATATATATATAAGACACCCGGTTGTGGTATAGCCACAGTAAGCCTGGGTTTTAGGATGGTGCCTCAGCATATATTGTGTTATTGAAAGTCAAAAGGCATGACGACCTCGGCTTTTGCAACCGCCGTTTCAGAGTAATCATTTCACACCGCACCGCAGCCCGGGAGTTATGGACTTGCTTTTGCAAGAAGCAATACAGAGAACTAGACGTGACTGGAAAACACAAGGCAAAGCAAGGGCCATATGGTTAATTCTAAGGCATTCACGATTCAAATGGTTGCGCTTGCATCAATATTTAACAATCCACGTATTTGTGCTATGCCAACGATTTACCTCCATTAGGTTTCAAGATAACAAGCTAAGTACAGGAGTTTGCTCTATGACTGTGGGTAACTCTCTAACCTGCGGTGGGCCAGGTCATACAGAGCTAGCAAAGGGCAGGTCAAGCTCATGTTCATGTTCAACAAACAAACGCCCACACCTGACCTTTTCTCCGTTAATGCTGCGTTTGAAGTTACCAACATAAATGTTAAGAAGGAGGATACGGTTGACTCAGTAAATGGCATCAAAGCAGTCTAGCGAAGCCCTTTAATTGATGGGGTGATGTACCCACCTACGTTTGACCTAGCTACAATCACATGCACATGTCACACGGCATGCGTTCCGAGAAAATTCTTCTTGGACGATCATAGATTCAAGTCCACACATGATAATGAAGAGGACGCCATAGTTTGAAGTACCGTCAGGCTGATTTGAATATTTCATGAATAAACAAAGGCTGAAAAAAGCACAAGCGAATCTTAGGTGCGCGTTCCTGGGCCCTATCAAGCCAACTTTAATTTGCACATGACTGCAGTCTTTTTTCCTGAAAACTATAAAAACTATCGTGTTCTTCATTGGGTGGGGAACTGTACTTGCGTTTATCAATCTTTCAATATCTTTGTTCTCTATTACATTGTGTTGGATATCTATTTTCCTTTGTATTTCATTTATGTTGGATTCTATTTTGTAGTAATCTATGTTCTTGTTATATGTTAGTGGTAGCGTAAAAACAAGTCTGCGTAACTTGAGTGCTAGCCACTTTGTGCTGTAATACCATCTTCAATGTTTGAATAAAAAGAAATTACATGACTAACGAGATTTTTCCTTAACATCTATGCACCTGATGTACATCTAACAATTTGTCTGAGGTCTCTCCAACCTGGGTTACGTGCCTGCAGCGTGTTCCCATCTGGAAAGATCCACAAACTAATAAACGTAATGATATTTGCAAAACCAAGCTTCAAAGGTGCTGCCCTAGGTCTCCAAGAATCTCATTCCGTGCAGTCTAATGAATTTTTCCCCTTCCATGTCATTTTGACGCCCTTGCTTCTTTTTTGTTAGACCGCCAACGATGCTAGATTGGTCGCACACAAATCAAACACTTAAGATCTCTTATTAATAGCATTTTGGTGCAGAAGTGGCAGACATGCTGGCGAAAGCTATAATTGACAATCCGAAAATATTCTGCTCGTACATAAAATAGCCCGATCGAGGAGAAACCTTGTCGGGGTAGTGATAGAAAGAAAGGTCTCGGTTAGAGTAGCGTTGGAGATTCCTCAAGGAACCGTCTTGAAACCCTCTACTCTTTCTAATATTTTCGAAAGATACAAAACATTGTCACAAACATTGCAATCAGAGCGGCTGAATTGCGTGGGGACATTACAAGTAAAGCACGAAGGAGTGAAAACGATCTATACAATATTTGCCAGTATATCAAATAAAAGAAGAGTGTTACGACAAGTTTCTCTTGTGCATAAGCAACCTACCAAATCAGATTGATTCAAATGTGAGGTTATTTGCCGGTGACTGTTATATATAGAGTTACAGAATGATTCACACCAGTACGGGATCCATATACAAAGAAAGACAAACTATAAACTGGAAATGGTAGAAAATCTAGAACCAAACCGCCATATTCTAGCCGGTGTCTACAAAATGAAAACAAACCTACCATGGATGTCACTTATTGAAGGAAGAAAAATGTTCAGACTATGCATGATGTACAAAATAGGGAATAAACTGGTGGACGTACCAACAAGTCGTTCAGTGTGCGCCGCGTGCCTGCGAAGCTGGTGTGTTACACTGAATGTCGGCTATACCGTTTATATAGGTACAAAAGTGACAGCTGATATAGCCGAGATAAATCATGCAGAATCTTAACTTAATCTCTTAAACCGTACCAAGTGGTAAGGTGAGTTCATTTACATTTACACCGCATCTGTGTAGAGACTGATTTAAGCTTGCTCATGTAGAAAGGATAAGATTTTGATAGCAACAAGAACATCCAGACGTCAGTATAGCCGTTAGGGTAAAAATGGGCGTCACAGCAAACAGGAAAATTCACCTCCTTATCCACCATATGTTCTTTGTAGCCAAAGGAAGATACAATTTTAAAGCCCGCACCTGCCGTAGTGCTAAGATGCTACTTACGCACTAAAGCTTGCCTTACTGTTGTTGCGTAACATATCTAACTGTGATCCAGAGCTTAATAGCCAATTGATGTATGTATTGAGCAAAACTGAACAGCAACTAAGTATTCAGCACCATGGACAACGTCGTTAATGTTCGCAGCTCGTCCTCAGCACTTCAATATCGGGACATCGTCCACGGGAATGTATGTGTATTAAACGCTATTATATGAGCTTTATCGTGGAGTGTGGTGATTTGCAATTCATTTGTGATTCATTTGGTTTGCCACAAAGTTGTGTCTATTAGCTCTCAGACTGTCTTCGAGCCGGGGGGGCACGTAGCTAGTCAAAACATCTAACTGGCAATTAAGCAACCAACAACCAAGACAGTGATGACAAGCACGTTACATGGGTAGCTGATCATGATTACACATAGAATGAGACGCTTTGGGTACCAGGCAGCTGGGGATGTGCGCGGAATAAAACGTTAACTCCCCGGTAATAACAACAACTCCCTAGTGACTGTCTGGTGCCTGCTGACGTGAGAACAACGTCTGTAAAATGCATAAATTATACTATATAAGGGTAGTATAGATTCCCTTGGCCTCGACCTTATCTTAAACTAGTTTGTCAAGGGTACCAGCCAGCTGCACAGTGCGCGATTTAATCAAGATACAAGATATGACTCTAAAACGTCCAACCGATGCACTTGGCCTCATGGTGTAACACGCGTGCAGCTGTTCCGTATTCAGAGTGTTCATATACAAACTCAAGCACACCTACAAGTACCCCTACTCCTAACGGTAAGTGTGGTAGCTTCGCTAACGTGCTCGAGGTGTGGCTCTCCAGAAACGTTGGATCGACATTTAAAAGTTCTCTTCGAAAGGCTCGCAAGTGTAACTTGGAGTTCAGAACTCGAGCAGCTAAGTCGGCACTGGAGCCAACGACCTTGTGGTTCAGATGATGTAGAATTGCCAACCACAATCCACGTCATGCTTCAGCATGATAATCGCGGTATATAATCTATTGAACATGCATTGAAGTTATAAACAACAGATATGTTTATCTACTAGGGCGGTCCAAATAATCAATGCAACAATGATACCAACATGCATATCAATGAAATATATAACAAAGGAATACGCGTTTTGCAAAGGTTAACATGACTGGACATCATGATTTTGATGTCCAACTTCCACCGTTTGTGTGGACAGAGTACCCATTAAAGGCTCTTGCCAGGAGTCTGTATCTCAGCATGTTTCCGCCGGTGTGTGTGAGTGCCACTGCACATAAATGTGTTATCCGTAATACTCCATATTCAAGTGACATGCAAGCAACCACTGGGAGCACATCCTGCCGACACGGACACAGAAGGCACTGCCTGTATTGGAGAGAACCAAAACTGTGTTTTTAGAAAACGATAATCACATCTTAAGTGCTACAAAGCTTTCTGGTGAGAGACTTTTACTTCAAGAAAAGGCACAGGCAATTACGCATTTATCCGGAATAAGCAATGCATTTATAAGCTTTAGCATTGGCAGACGTTTGTAGTTTTCTATAAGCCCCTTGCCCTTCTGCATGACCTCCATTAAAACCCATTAGTAGTTACATGTACATCTGGTCGTGGGTTTACTAAGTATTGAAGCTGAGAAAGTTGAAGCTTCCGAACACTTGAAGTGTACGTAGTTCCTGAAAGCTCTTATTATCCGCGACAAATCTCGTATGGTTCGCAGCGTATCAAGAATGCTCCCCGGGTTTGCTTTTACCGCGCTGCGAAATCCCTTGCATTTTACAATAATCAAGGGATACAAAGTGCGATATGATCGCCCCAAACTGTTGAGCCAGCGGTTGTAAGTGTCTGATGGAGACGAATATGAGTCAGCTGCTGCAGCTAATGCAAGGTCATGACCAGCAGACACTTCAGCCTTCCCAATTCCGCTGCTTGTCAGAGGCGAAAACATGCCATTCGCCCTTTTGGGGTCTCCAGAATGTAGATTTTATTTTCAGTAGTGGTGTCGATTAGTTTGAAAACATGATTTATTTAGATAATTATGTAAAATGTTCAAGCCTCACACTCATATGCTAAAAAAAGGGTTCGAAGCGGTTTTTTGTTCAAAGAAATGCTAAATCTTGTGCAGTCTCTCACAGATTCTGTTCAAGCCAAAAATCACATTAAGGAGCCATTTACAGGTGGGTGACGGTTTGCACTCTCTGAGTTGTTGTTGTTGTTGCTTTGCTAGAATTACGATGCTACTGTTGACGTAGGCTCAACCTGCAATGTCCAAGAATTTACCAAATAGAACTATATACATATGTATATTTATATATAAATGGAAACTTGGGTGTTGAAATTGTATTTGGCAAGTTTCCGTCTCTTTTCCATGTTGTTGACTGAGCCATTTGCAAGTCCCGCGAGAGTAAAAGTCAGCAAGACCGTGACCTAACCTGATCAGATTGGCGCGGCTAATTCATCCAGGAACGCCTTGCACGTATTTACGTATAAAACGCACGAATAAGTCCATTTCAGCGAAAACGGTGGCCTCGTTTGACATGCCATTATGTTTTAGTTACCTTTTCTCTTTGCTTTAAGCACGTTGCTAGTCAACACCATCGCAACGGAAGAAAAACAGCATTCATAAATGGGTGATAAAGGCTATCTACAGCCTCTTCTCCGTCCTTTTCCCTTTCCAATGTGTTTAAGCAAGAAGATAAAACACTGCACCCTAAAAGTCAAAAGATACACACATGTACATGTATGTCGATCTCGTGCCAGGGGAAACGTTCTATCCACGACGTGTCTACCATAACTACTTAGTAAGACAAATACACATGTACAATGCAAAAGACGGCATGGGCTCAGTTGTCGCCCACAACGTTCACTTGAAAGATGGTTGTTATGGCTGAAAACATCCATAAAAATGTTTTTTACTGAAAAGCTAGCAGCTTCTAAAATGTAAAGGTCAAGACATTAAATTATAGGTACTCGAACCACCTTAATGCTGATGGCTGGCAAAATTACCCGCCGTGAAAACGACTTAGCTTGGTCGGCTCCGACAGTTACCACCACTCCAAAATAACATTATTCCAGGGTGCGGAACATTTCAGGTATATATATAGGCTTAAAAATGTGCTTGACTGAGGTTTATGGAGAGGTTACCCAGCAGTTTTCAGTGTCATGCAAACATCGCTCCCCAGGTCTCTTCAATTCTATGATTGACGTGCACAGTAAAACTACATTTACTGGCTGGCTGGGTGGCAAACGCAGCCGTAATATGCTTCTAATTCTACTGTACATGTCACACGCGACGCAGAATTTACTGTCGAGAGTATATTGGCCAAGTGACATCGCTCGCCCTGTCTCCTTAATTGCATGATTGACGTGCAGAGTAAAACTACATTTACTGGCTGGCTGGGTAGCAAACGCAGCCGTAATATGCTTCTAATTCTACTGTACATGTCACACGCGACGCAGAATTTACTGTCGAGAGTATATTGGCCAAGTGACAGCGCTCGCCCTGTCTCCTCAATTGCATGATTGACGTGCAGAGTAAAACTACATTTACTGGTTGGTTGGGTAGCAAACGCAGCCGTAATATGCTCCTAAATCTACCATACATATCACCTGTTGCAGAAAGTCCTGCGGGACTCTAGGCAAAGCGACACTGTTACAGACATTCGTACTTGTGATGTATGTCCTTTTTTCATGATGGTTGAGTGGGATCATTCTTTGATTCCTGGGTTTGACGAACGAGGCACAGTCAGGTTGGAAATGTGCCGAAAGAGGAGTCACAAATTAAGGCTAAAAATCGCACCGCGTTGCGGTATCGTATATGTTCAGGCTTCTTTCTTTTCAGCCGCAACCTCTGGTTGCAAACGGGTGTTTCTGCGGATAAGTGTGCGTGGGCTTCCCCACAAACCTCACTAAAGTACCTTTGCTCTCTACAGATCCTGACCGCAAACATTGCATTCAAGTTCTACCGCAAATGACACGCAAAACATATACTAGGATACTTGCACATGACAATCCCGCAAGGAAAACTATGGTTTCATCCTGACTCTTAATGCAATAACTGCAGCTGTTGCTCGCTTGCTTGCCGTCTATACACATATGCGCATACCCAAGCATACTAATATCTTATTGTGCTCAGTAAATCTTACAGAATTTTACCTCATGCAATGATACTAAAGATGCGTGAGGTAGAATAAGGTTCATAGAATATTTCAATTACGATGCAACATCACAATTCACATTGCCCGATGATTTTCTTGATATTCCATGAATGTTTTTACAATATCTATTTTCTGTTAACAGGCTGTGAGATTCCTTGCTCACAGTTAGGAATAGCTATCATCTCAAAATGCTACAAACATCGCATCGAAGTAAAATGATGAGAAAACCTACCTTCAAATTGCAAACGCAACACAGAGATGCAGAGCTCCTTCTGCACGATACCGCATCACTGACGTTCTTGCAGAAGATGAGGCAGCGGTGCGGCCCAGCCTGCAGATGTTAGCTTTCCGCGCCCACAGACTCCTGGTACGTGACCAATTCTACATATACAAACCCGGCCAGTTCAAACTACAGTGACTCCTGGGGATATCCCATCATTGGCGAAGCTGCGGAGTACAAAGGCGCTGCAGCAGCCAATCCTGACTGCGCCGCCTTGCTGCTTCTTTGTGTTAGCTGTATGAGCACAGTTACGGCAATTAGAATCAGAAAGAAACACCATTTCAAGGCTACGCATGTAAGCATTCCGATTGGAGGAAGAAGCCTTCGAGGTCAAAATAAACGTAAGAAAGTAACTAATGTACAGAGTGAGCCTTTGGATGTTACAGCTTGCTTGTGGCGTCGAACCGTTGGCTTTACTCACGTTTGTATCCACGCGAGTTCTCAAGAGATTATGCGGGAACACTCAGGCGACGATAACACTCCTGACTTTGTTTAACGGGCCGCCCTGCCGGCATGTTTGTTATGTTGTGCAAAGGCACTCTAGATCTCGTCTCCCTAGACCTAGAATCTAGGGGATTTCTATGTTTGGTTACTGCTTTGTGATGAACGTGCTGAAAGTCTCGTCCTAGATTCTGCGAGATCTTGCGGTGTTTTATTTTCTCTTGCAACATTTGAATAATACAGTAGTGCCGCACTCAAGCAAAATGACTTCTGAACGGCACCACTGAACAAAAATATGATTCAAAACACATAACAGAAATCATGTAACAGGATTCTTATGTACAGAAACCGTGGTAGACAAATGATATAAAGGTTAGCAAAAACTAAGTTGCCACAAATAAACATACAATGAACATGTAATAAATGGCGACGAAAATACTGACTTGAATACAATATACATCAATTTTGAAAACGTTTAGTTTCAAAACAATACAACAGTTACCGGGGTATGGCAAGAATTACTGTGTTAATTGTAGATGACAGTAATGGCGATGCTTTGAGTAAAAGATACATAGTAGCGCTATCAGAAAAAGTCTAACACTGTTGTCAAGTTTTGTAAGTCTGTCTAGGAGGCGAGTACGTTGGTGGACACAGCTAGGGCAGTGAAGTAAGAAAGGCCACAGCAAGTTAATTTTATAGATGAGAACTTCCGTAGACTCCAAAATTAATGCGATACAGCGAAAAAAAAAGGCGGGCAAAAAAACCAAGATTCTTACATTTTCAAATTTTGATATCATAAACCTTTTTAAACAAGAATAGATGCGACAAAACATGGTATCACAACCAACGGGTCTTTTATTCCTGTATTCAACAGTATTATCTGTCCTTATAGATGTGTATACATCTCAGTTAACTAGAACAATTGTAGAAAAGAGCTTGTCGTACATCATGGCCTGAGCTACTACACTGGGTATTTATATGCGATGGAACACTTGTCAGTGTCAGTGTCAACACTTGCCATCAAACGCGAGCAATTGTATCGCTAGTTTGCTGGATCCCAGAGGATCCAATAGACGTTTACGACTACTTGACAAAATATTTAACCATACACACAACAAATTTTATTGCTCTGGGGAGCCTAGGACTATTTGCCCATTTTCGGCATGTTGACCACCGTCAGAGGGCAACAAACTTTCTTGGTTTTTTCCCCCGAAATCAGGCGAAATTAATGCGCGATGATGTCATCGATAAAAATGTCTTGCTGTGGCCTAATGAGGAATACTTTCGCGTCGGCACCCGCAGCTACAAGTTGCAGACGAACAGATGGTTTAAGCCGCAGGTGCCAATGCGTAGGCGTGTAAGCTGCGAGCAGGTGTATCTTCATCCCAAATTAAAGTACGTGTCAACAGAAAGGCCTACAGGTTTCACAAAATATATTTTTTTAACAAAAGAAACGTTCTTTGTTGAACACTGGAATCAAAACGGTTCCATACCTTGCATGAAAGATTTCTGAAGATTATTCGTATTGCGGACTGGTGGATGGTGAGTGAGCTTGTTGCCAAGGTTGTACGATGTTGCTACAGAAACCACTGGCTGCATTAGATCAGTAAAGCACTGCCGTGCTTGGCCAATTTCGTGAAACAGAACAAGAGAATGAACATAGCGTCGACCAGATACCTTTTCCCAGTCAAGACATACTTCAAGACATACTGATCGGTGTATTCCAAAGAAGGTCGAGCGAAAGACGTATAAATAACTTCCAGAATTTTGCGGGGCAACTGAAATTTCAAACTGTTAAATATATTTTTTTAATCCTTTGCAGGGTTAGGGTTAGCAGCGAACAACTTAGTGATAAAGTACAGACCCGCAGGGTTAGAGTTAACGTTAGGGTTAGGGGTTAGGGTTAGGGTTAGGGTATTAAAGCAGCGAACACCTTAGTGATAAGGTGCAGAACCGCAGGGTTGAATCCCTACTAAATGCTGAGATGAGTCAGTATTTTGCATGGCATGGAGGCAGAAAATTTGTACAAAGTGGAGCATATAAGTGAGAACATCTAAAAAACGTACAACTTAAAATCGTTGACCCTATATTCAGACCCTGGTCATTCTAGGACGGGGAAGGGGCTTCTGAACTATTCCTGTAAAACAAAGTTATACAACCAAAAGTAACAAAAAAGTGTGATAGAATATCAACGCCAACAGCAATGACGTCAAAATGACGGCATAAAATGACGTCATATTTATCAAGGCACGTTACACGTCTCGGCACAGCATGAGAGTCCTCCGAAAGTTCAAATTCAGCGAAGAAAACTTGCTGATGAGCTTCTTTTGTGTCATGTTAAATTAAGGTTCTTTGAAAGACAAGCGAGGACACGTTACACGTCTCTGCACAGTATATGAGAGTCTGGTTACGGGTAGTCCTCCGAAAAACTCCTTACAAATTAAGCTAAGAAAACAAGTTGTTGATGAATTTCTTTTCTGGCATGTTGAATTAAGGTTCTTTGAAAGACAAGCGAGGACACGTTACACGTCTCGGCACAGCATGAGAGTGTGGTTACTGGTAGTTATCCGAATGAAGGACTCCGTACAAATTCAGTGAAGAAAACAAGTTGTTGATGAGTTTCTTTTGTGGCATGTTACATGAACGTTCTTTGAAAGACAAGCGAAGAAACGTAGCAAGTCTCGACACAGCATGAGAGTTACGTAACGGATAGTCCTCCGAAAGTCCTTACAAATTCAGCGAAGAAAACTTGCTGATGAGTTTCTTTTTGTGGCATGTTACATGAAGGTTCTTTGAAAGACAAGCGAAGACACGTTACACGCTGTAACAGTGCGCACATGAACATGAAATCTCGCTGCAGAAAGATTGACAATAACAAAAAAACACATCTTACCTGAAATGTACTGTGCTGCAAACTTTGAGAGTGTGGATACGCTCTGGGGTGCGTAGGCGAAAGTCGTTGCCCTCACAATGAACTAATTACAGGGACAGAAAAACAAGGTAGTACCTGAAATGCAGTCTACTGCAAAGAGTGTGGGTACGCTCAGGGTACACTAACGAAAGCCATTGCCGGCGCCCCTCACTATGAACTTAACATAAAACCTCCCAACAGAAAAACAACAACAAACATCTTACCTGAATTGCACACTGCTGCAAACTTTGAGAGGGTGCACGTGGATACGCTCCAGGGTGCGTAGGCGAAAGTCGTTGCCCTCACAATGAACCTAATTGCAGGGACTCTAGCAGCAGAAATATTGAAAATAAAAAAAGGTAGTATCTGAAATTCACCCTACTTCAAAGAGTGTGGGTACACTCCGGGGTGCGCTAACGAAAGCCATTGCTCCTTACAATCAACATGAAATCTAGCAGCAGAAAATTTGACAATAACAAACAAATCTTACCTGAAATGTACTCTATTGCAAAATTCTAGCAATTTCCCTCACCATGGATTTTATTGATTCAATACTAGAGTTTGAAAAAACGTGCCGTTACTGAGAGTTACCGCTCCGCTCTGCCTTCTTACTGACAGGTTTGAGGCGGAGACGCACAGCGGGTAGTTCTCGGAAAGCCTCCGCGCAATAGAGAGATTAACAATAACAAAAAAATCTTACCTGAAATGCGAACTTTCGTAACTCAAACTCCGCGTAAGTATATGCATATGGTAAAGTAAAAAAAAAAGAAGTAAACATTACCCGGCTTTACTGGCATTTACTACCACTGTCACTGGTTATTTCCACAGTGATGTTTGCACTCCTTTCAAAACATGTCAATTTGCAGGCCAGGTTGTTCGAATATGTACTATGTAACAGTGCTACATATTTAATAAATCGGTATAAGTGTTGTTTTTTGGGGGGGGGGGGGATTTATGTTCGTTACACCGATCATTGCATTTGAAGAGTCGAGGCTCAGGTGGTCCTCGCTATAGCGCTGAATTCTGCATTAGTAGTTTCTGCTGCCTGAAGATTTCTAATTTAGCGTGCTACTTGACTGAACACGTGGACTTGGCTGCTGCCTTTGCTATTGTGGAAGCCGAAAGGTTGATGGCCCCAAGATAGGATTGCCAACCACGTAGTATGTAGTAGCTACCTATGATGGTACAGGCTCTTTTCTACAATTGTTCTTGTTAATTGAGATTTATACACATGTACAAGGACGGTAATAGATCTACTGTTAGATACAGGTATAAAAGACCTGTTGGTTTGTGATATCATATTTTGTCGCCACAATTCTTGTTTAACAAGGTTAACGATCTCAAAATTTAAAAATGTAGAAATCTTGTTTTTTTTGCCTGCCTTGTTTTTTTTTCGCCCTCTCGCATTAGATTTGGAGTCTGGGGAGGATGTCATCCATAAAATTTACTTGCTGTGGCCTTATGTGACAATACTTATGTGACCGCATTAGCTCAGTGTTGTTGGATTAACAATATATTATACATATAAAAATACTTTACATTTGGAACCGCATGTAACACTATGTTGTAACAATACCTACAATGTAATAGTATGTATGTTTACGGTTGGGACTGCATTGTTATAGTAACATAGAGCTAGTCGAGCTTCAGTGAACCAGTAACACAAGTGCACAGTAAACCAGTCATAACGTTATTAGCCCTGATGAAGATTTTTTCTTGCACCATATTTCTATCTCATCTATCCCTTAGTCTAATTGTTAGACCATTGGGGCATCACAGATGTTCTGACAACCAGTTTTCTCCCCCCCCCCCCCTCCCTTCCCGGTTTTCTGTATGTGCTCCGCTTAACGTTTCACTTAGTGTCATGCTGGACCATTCTCTTATGTTATCCTCCCATCTTTTTCATTGCCTACCCTTTTTTCTTCATCCCTGTATTGTACTGTTCCTTGCATGATAGATTTAGCTAGTCTTGATGACCGTGACACCTGGCCATACCACTTCGGTTACCATTTCTATACCTATTTTTTACCCACTCACATCCAAATAGAATTTCTGGAAAGCTAGAGTTGCATGCAGAAATTGATTATCATTGTTTTCACATCACAACTACAGTGCAATCGTGTGTTACACTGTAACTAATATCTGTGCCAGGTTTAAAACACAGACCCTGAATGATTAAACTTCTAGATATAAGGCCACCCCAATTTAATTTGTAGCTTCTCGGATTCGCCTCTTTATTTTTTTCTGATTTGCAAAAAAAAAAAAAAATTCTGGTTCTGAATCAACTAAAAAATGCTCATATTTTGCCTCCAACAGTTGAAGAAAGTCCTTTTCTTCCTAGTTGTTACAATTGTTACATCTTCCAATGCAGTGGTTTGATTAAAAGTTCAAAATTCATTGTTTAAATTTTAACCCAGTCTTTTGTGTTGACTTCATGGCACCTATTCTAACATTTAGGGCTATAATAGGATGCCCAGGCCTGTTTTTTTTTTTTCGCCGTCGCTTCATATTTTTTCTGAAAAAATCCGAGAAGCAACAAATAAAATTGGTGTGGCCTAACGTTAGATAAATAGATGGACAAAGATTTTTTCAAAGGGAGCATATTGTTTTAGGTTGGTTTCTTCTTCTGCCATTCCAAACAACTAAGGTCAATGACCTGCTGTGTAGCAAGATAGCTTGTTGAACTAAATATGGATGCATTTGAGTTACAATAATCAGAGCTGTATTTTGTTACTATTTTCAATGTGGCTGCAATGAAGTGTTAAAATTCTTTCTCTCTTTCACACACCTACACCCCCCACACACATGCACGCACACACCTACACACCCCCCCCCCACAATACACGTTGTTCTTAAGCTAGCAAAACGTTTCAGCAACGCTTGTGGTTGTCAGAAAACAGGTGACATCTCAATTTGGAGTACTCCATAGCTGTAAACAACATCACCAGAAGTCTACGCGTGGCGGATCAGTTACGTCTGCAGAAAACAGACAAATGTTTTTTGCCATAGCTAGAGGACCACCACAGTGACATTTTCTTGTTTTTTTTCTTCTTGCCATTGAGTCTAACATCAAGGACAGGAACACGTGTAGACACATGTATGATGCATGGAGGATTGGAGCCAGACACTTTATGGTTGAAATAACTTTGAATCAATAAAATTGTGTGAAACCTTCATATGCAGCTGCCTATACAGCTCAGTGCAAATAATGGCATTCAAAAGAAACCAGTCTTATAAAGGTCTGTTAGTATTCGTCTGTGTGTGTGCGTGACTGACTGTGTGCATGTGTGTGTTTGTACGTGTGTTTGTATGTGTTGCTTGTGTGCATGTGTTTGTATGTGTGCTTGCGTGCATGTGTTTGTATGTGTGCTTGTGTTTGTATGTGTGCTTGTGTGCATGCATGTGTGTATCCATATTTTCAGCTATGGTGCTTGCTCTACATGTAAATGGTAATTCCACATGAAATACAATATACCATAATTATAAGAAAAATGAGCATTCTTCCAAATAACACAAAATGCCAGCAATATATTGATAACTGATATATTCATCAAATTTCCAAACTTTGAGTGGTTAAAAATTGCACACCATAATATAAACAACGAACGCTATCAAGCTCAGAAGAAGGGCTTCTATCAAGACATCATATTAAGCTAGATTTTAACAGTACCTTTGAAATCCAATCCATATAATCATTCACAAGAGTTCAAACTCTGGCTTCTTTTTCTAAGGCCACACCAATTTCATTTGTTGGTTCTTGGATTTAAAAAAAATTAAGCGACAGGGCGAAAAAAAGAAGAAAAAAAACAGGTCTAGGCATCCTATGATAGCCCCAAATGCTATGATAGGAGCCGTAAAGTCAACATACCAGGCTGGTTTGTAATTCAAAACAATGAATTTTTTACTTTTAATCAAACCACTGCATTGATAAATGGAAAAAATGTAACTTTTAAAGGACTTTCTTCAACTGTTGGGACCACAATATAAGCATTTTTGAGTTGATTTAGAACCAGAATCTTATCTTTTTTTTTTTTTTTGCAAATCAGAAATAAATGAAGTGGGCGAATCTGACAACCAATTGACTAAATTGGTGTGGCCTAAGGGTCACTAATCTGTGTGCTTTGGACAACAGCCGTGCATGGTCCAATATCTTAACTGCTGCAATGTGTAGAAAACAGGTGGCTGAACATATAATCAACCAAGTCCATGAAGGTTAGACATCCAGGTAATGAGATGCACAAGAAAACAGTTACTCAAGCAACTGGACAGGTTTTGAAAAATGTCAGACATTTGAAGTAGTATCCACTACTTTTCAGAAAGTCACTGACGAAAACTAGTGGATGCTACTTGAAATGTCTCACAGTTTTCAAAATCTTTCCAGTTGATTGAGTATATCCAGTTCCTTGAAATAGTTTTTAAGAGTTTCAGACAGGTAGTATTACTATCTTTGGGAAGAAATGTATCACAGTTGTGAATATCATTTTTCATAAGTTATTGTACATCTATAAAATCTGATAAAATTTTCCCTGTCAAAGGAACATTTGATACTTTCATCTCAAGTTTCTTGACATCTCAGTATATCAAAATTTTGTACATTTCCTCATCTTTAGACATTTGAACATCATTAAATACACACAGATACCAACTCAAACTGAGCAGATAATACTTGCAGATAATTTACAACACGAACTTTATCACAAGATATATCATCTGAGAAAACATTTTCTACATAATTTACAGCAAGGCAATTTTGGTATACTGTATTTCTAAAAAGCCTGTTCTTTTATCTAACACACAAGGCTTGGGTGCCGAACCCCTCATACACAGCCACCGCTCAGCCTCAAGTGCACATAGTGTGGCAGGTGTTTCCGAGTGTGCATGGGAATAACAAACCACTCTACTCACAATGGCAACTAAACATGTCAAACAACTGAAGGTTTTCATATTTCAAGGACAGCATGCTTTCATAATCTCTCTTCACAACATGTATGCTTCATGGTAGCAAATTTGGGCAGTAAATTTGAACAACTCTTTGCTTGTTTTTGATAAGATCTTTTATATCTGACATGCCCTTAAATCTATCCAGTTTAACGATGCTTGCAACATTTTCTCTCAACATACTGCTGTAGTTTTATTAGGCTCATGGCTACTTCTTTGTTGTTGCAATTCATTGCTGAGTACAAGTTTATATGTGTGAAATGAGGGATACTGTATTTTCCTTCCTTCTTTTTCTCTTAACCTTCTCACTGCTGCCTAACCTCCTAACGAATACAAATGTGGTGCCAAACTGCTACTTCAGCAGGGACAAGGTTAATGGAAAAAGATCAAAATAATCAAACACGAGCAAATGCAATCCATAACATCAACATTCTGCACCATTAAAACGTGATCTGTTTGGTTGGAAGATGGAGCGTGGTCCAATGTTTTACCAGTGACGCTTTTCTACGGTTGGGTCCTGTTGGCTCCTTGGCACACCAGACCCATGGTCTCTCACTGCATAGTTGTACTGAAGAAGAAAAACATTTTCTTATTGAGAGGAAAGTCACTTGCGTGGATGTAACTTTTCTTCGAATAATATGTCTCATTTCTATTCCACCCACTCACGGACGGATATAGAAGAGCTAGTCATTCCAGGTGAATCTTAGTAAGCATATGCAAATTGCTTATACATCAAAACAACTTTAGTCGCGTGCCACTCTTTTTCAAATACTGGTCAGGAAATTGCCTATTTTAACTTTGCTGCTGTTTTCTTTTGATCTGTGTTTGGATTTTGACATAATGTTTTTTGAGATTAAGTCATATCTTGTCCCTTTCAAGAGATGAAAAAGTGATTGGATGTGCTAACAATACAACAAAGTAGTCACAATTGCATGGCGATTTTATCTTCACTGGCTACTGCCGGATGATTTGATTGCTTATATTTTTGATAATTATGAAAACCTTCAGTTTTTTCCCCCACACAAGAAAGCCAAATGGCTATAGACTTGCTTGCTTTACACACAACTTAAGCACAAAGCACACTAATTGTTGTACTATCCACTTTCCCCTTTGTATTGGTTACCATAGACATCTGCACACAGCACACAGTGTATTTCTACATGTATTTCTTAACCTTTGGCATGCTAATCAGTAAACCACCACCAAGCTGAAGGTGTAAAGTTACTACTAGCAACATGCACTGCTGAAAACCTTTTGCAGAGCTTGTACAGAATCTACGTCTACATTTATTCATTACTGGTTAAAACCCAAACAGGGAACTGGCAGGACATGCCCTTACTGTGGTCTACTGGTCACTAAATCTTGGGCTGGAACTGTTGTCTCTTCCAGTCACTGCATATGTATACTGAAAGATTGGGAAAGATGATATTGTTTGGCGTCGAATGGCTGAGGGGTTGGGCTACCAGACATGAGACCAAGGAGAAGTTCCTTGCATTCCTGGCTAGACGTTGTGTGCTTGGGAAAAATACTTTATACGACTTTCCTCACTCCACCCAGGTGTAAAATGGGTACTTGACTTTGGTTGGAGAGGTAAAAGGTGGTGGAAGAAGAGGGATGGGCTCTGCCATCCAATACCAGTGGACTAACAACCCAATGCCCCTATGGCTTGAAAAAGGCTATGGGACTATGCCTTTACCTTAATATTGTTTGGGATTGTAACCTTTCATCGCATTTATTTTCAAGACAGACAGGCTTCAAAACATAGCACTCTTTTTAAGGAAAATCTCTTGTGATATGGAAAACATTTACTGCAATATGCAGCCTCAGGAGAGCCATAGAGTCATCTAGTCACCGCCATCACTTTACATTTATAAACTCACAGAATTCAGCACCAAGGAAAGGACCACATGCTCTCCTTGACTGTTGGCACTGAGGTTTGTATGAATTTCGACAATGCAATGGCTGTAAGATTGCAACTGAAATACTACTGCTTTAAACTCTGAGATAGATGATGATATGAGAGAGTTTAGACTTGTGATGAAAGTGATCTCAAACCAATTAAGCTCACTAAAGAGCTATCCCTCTACTGGTTGTAACAGAGAAGACAGACACTATGTACAGTATTTACACCATGTACAGTATTTACAGGTTCAGTGTACCATGGAAATGCCCCTAGCTGCTAGCTATTTTTGACGAGTACAACAAATGGTGGACCACAGCTTAACGTCCCGACCTAAAGATTTTCCAGTAGCGTGCATGTCGGGTGAGCAAGAACAGCCGGGATTCAAACTCCAAACCTCTTGGTCCAGAGGCAGGGACACTAACCACTGAACTAAACACCCTACCCACAATCCAGTGTGTACCAGATAATTGGCTACTAGTGCCCTTCATGTTAAAACTTGATTTAACAAATTCATATTACGTCATGTAAACATGCATATGTATCAGTAGAGTATGTACTGCATTCTGATTATTGTGTAAAGGCTTGCTCTCTTCTTTTTCAACAGAAGCATTTGGAGTGAGGGGTTTATTTCTTTCCATCAGCTCTCTGTTCAAACTTTGTGACTTGCTTTTTATAATTCTATCTGTCACCTAGAAATTAGGCCCAATTTTATGCAACGCACATTTGAGTCACATGACAGTCATTTGCATTGCCATCTCTAAATCTAGATGCACCCAGTAGAATTCAGTTTTCCACCCAGACAGCTTGGTACATTTCCTACTTGACTTAACATGCAAACGCTTCATGTCTGCAGCACCACCAAATCCAGCGGCCTGGTTATGTATGCGCATACGCAGATGGTCCTTAACATCCCAAAAAACAACTGGAAAGCACATGGCTGAGCATGCTTTGAAGCCGCCGCTCCAAGCTAAAGTTACAGTTTGAGGTATACGTTGGTAATTAATTCCGACCTAGAGCTCGGGGCAGATACTAGTATCTGTAGCCTGTTTCAGTTATCACTTTGATGTAAAATCATCAGGCTGGAAACTCAATTTCCGATTCAACGTCCTGTAATCAGATATTATATATGTATGTCATTGCAGCCAGGGCTAGCTCTTTGGCAGGTTTTGCCGAAGCCATTGGATACTTGCCAGTGTTAGAAATACCCATCTGCAGTGTGCATTTTGCAGAGACATTGTCAATATTGCAGAAGAAAAATTAAGCAACCCGCAATTTTGCAGACTGCAAAAAATCAGGTTGGGGGTTCAATAGTTTCGGCCTCCATGGATATGGCCACAGTTGTAGCTTCTTTGCTGTTATTGCTATATATTCAGATTTCTACTAAGTTGAAAAAGATTTTTTAAATATCTTTTTTTAATATTTGCAGAAAGTATTTCCAAACTGCAGAACAAAATTTCAACATTAATTTTCTGCAATATTGCAGAACACTGAAAAAAAGTATTTCTACCACTGCTTACGTAGTACTGGCTCTCACCTCACCTCACCTAACCAGTACTGGCTACAGCTGAGTAAATCTTTTGGGACTGAAGCAGAACACTTCAGATAAGATTTCTCCAGGCTCCAATCATGCATTAATAACAACTTTAAAGCAGCAATTATACCAATAACAACTGTTCATGGCAGATGTGTAGGTGGGTTATTTGATCCCATTCAGTAGGCACTTCTGATGTCGCATCACTAATCTTTAAACTCAAGATTTCTAAGATGCGCTTGAAGGGTTGACTGGCTGGTGACAGATGGTTCGGACCGATTTAGGATCATAACACACTCACACCTCTCATAGTCATCATAAATCAGACGTCATTGTAAATCAGAATGACATCAAATGCAAAGCAAATTAACGCAACACCTTGGGCTGTTTTCGACATTTTCCTGGCATTTCCGACAAAAGAGGTCAAGCTGGTAACTTTAGACGGAGGCACAGTGTGCTTTGTAGATATCTAGATAACTTGCAGTGCAATGTGACTTGCATTTTCAGCCAAATGCACCCGGTTAACCCTACCCTTCTCAACAAGCTTGTTTTTTTACATGCAGATTTAAATCCTGAGGCTCTGCCATATATATATATACATGTACAGGCTCCCGGACAGCATGGTCAGAGACAACAGTGAAAGTGGCCTCCAAGCCTTTAAGACTTGCGCGCATTACTACCTTTTCGAGAAGCAAGAACACTTGGCAGCTGTGAACTACTGATTAGTCAGCCAACTGGAATACTATGTACAGCTTTTAGCCTACTTTAGTAACCGACTCTGTGGCTATCGCTCACAACAGCATGTTATAGAAAAAAATACTCAGTTAGCGAATACTTGGTTGTAAATGTCGTATGAGGCTTAAAACATGCATTTGGCCGGGACAATGGCTGTTTACAATGCTAGTGTACACGAATATTTCTGGACGTCGGTTTTGCTTAGCAATGCTTGTGTTGGTCATCAAACATGTTTCTAACATCCGAAAATAGTTTCATCAGGTTGGTAGAACATAGGATATTGGGAATTTCTTTTATACAACCTACACAAGCGCCACCTACATGTACACTGGCTTCATATAGCGGCGAGGAGCAGAACTCCTGTCAGAAGCTCTGAGGAAGGTGTCTGATAGACACTGAAATGTAAGCAAGGTGACAGAATTCCTGGTTGTGTCAAAGAAATTCCCAATATCCTATATTTCTAACATGTATTTCAACTAATGGAAACATCCCCAAGCAAGCTGCCCGGCTTTACGTCCTGTCTGAAAGACTACGCCTCACACTGTGCTCAAGAGGAGTTCAATCTTTTGCCCTCTAGGTTAACAGAATTTAATCTATGTGGCGAAGCAGCCGGGTCACTTACCACTTGAGCCATGACCGTAATCGACAGATAGGAGCTATAAAATGTCACAACCGACGTCACAACCACTTGTCTTACCGCTGTGGGGCTTTCATACCAGTCAATTCACGTA
Source organism: Branchiostoma floridae x Branchiostoma japonicum (assembly GCA_013266295.2). Classification (NCBI taxonomy): domain Eukaryota; kingdom Metazoa; phylum Chordata; class Leptocardii; order Amphioxiformes; family Branchiostomatidae; genus Branchiostoma; species Branchiostoma floridae x Branchiostoma japonicum. The sequence continues at coordinate 5,888,519 of CM023830.1, forward strand.
CTGACAAGTACACACACAAAAGTCAACAGCGTATCTTACTCTGGCATCCAAAGACCTTCAAGTTGGTATTTAGAATGACAACTTCAGAATATGTTCAAGTGGTCAAACTTCTTAGCCGTGAAATTATGTCAAATGTTAGGTACTTAAAGAAAATTTTAAGAAAGCCCTACTTTTTTGTCAGCATGGCAGAAGTTCAGTTCTCCCTTTGTTAATCATAGCCTTTAGTAGTGTTACCATTCTGTACTTTGGACTTTCATAAAAGATCTTTGTCCCTCTTAACAGTGCACACATCATTTCTTTTGCAACAGGGGTCCAAACTAGTGCACAGCAAAAAAGTGGCAATAGGTAATTTGTAGAGTCCAGCTTTTAGTTCAAATTGCTTGAAAGGTGGTTTATATCCCATGTGAAAATGCCCAATTTTCACATGAAAATAAATTTGCTCTCTCAAATTTACCAGAAAATAGGTGCTGGGCCAGACACCATCTGTTGTAGGCCAAGCAACAACACACTTCTACACTGTCATCTCACCCTACGCACTTCTTAACACATTTTTACAAGATCAAGTCATCACTATTGTATCCACACAGACTATTTCAGGACTTGTTATTTTATATAATATCATCATCAACCTTTCCATCAAAGAAAACAAGCTACAACCCCAAAGTTGATGACAAAGGACTGAAACCCTCCAAATTTGACAACATTGAACTGAAAAACAGTTTCTGACGGAGTCATTTTCCAGCAAGTATCCAGGAATATTTCTAAGGATGATGTGCATGGTGCTACACTGTCTACGAAAACACTTCAGACATTCAAAACACTCACTGTAACAGCTGGGGAGAAGGCTTCTGATACATTGTATTATATTAATTATGTCTCAATCAGAAGTGGTTTACAAGATTATTTCTGTTCTATGCAAGCAAAATACAAAATGTATATAGCTCTCCCTGGAGATCTAATTATCTTTATGCTTGGGTGGACCTCACTAACATTTTCTTGACAGTTTTAGATCTTCCAACTCACTTGTGCCTAAGTGTCACCTGCTATAATTGTGCAAATTATACCAGAGATTTTTTTAAAAAAAGGTGACTTTGTATAATTCCATACTTACTGAAGGAGGTGGTGTACGGTTGTCCCTCAATAGAGGCTCTCTCTCACCACGATCACGTCCACGCAAGTAGTGATCCCTAAGCAACAACAGAGACAAAATTGTCATAGATATTCTGCAGCAGTTGTTAGCAGGAGCATGAAACTGGTAAAGATAACTGTGGCAGAATTTTTGCCATTACTGTAAATCACTTTATATTCACGGTAGAAAAAGTTAGCATGTTTGCGGTGGTAGCAGGTGCAGAAGGAAGAAAGGTGGCAAAGTATTTGTTTGCAGTAATGATAAATTCACAGTACAGAAGTGACCGCAAAAAATGTGAATATAAAATTACTGCGAATATAAAGTGATTTACAGTATTCATTTTTCTGCTTCCAAAACAGGAATTTAAGTTGATGGGGCAAAGAAAATACCACACTCTAGCCGCGCTCATAGAAACAAATGCTGCCCGCTAGAGAGTCTGAGCAGGAGGCTATGTTTATGGTGTGGTGCAGTGTGCCCCAATTGTGCCTCATTTTGCTGATCAAGGAAAGCCCCATTTTTGTGGATCACTGTGATGAACAATGAGCCACAACCACTGCAGGCCAAGGAAATTGGATTTAAATTAGATATAGCAGCTTTCTACGACTTCAATTAATCTGCATTGTGCTGAATGACTTACATAACATCAGACACATCTCCAATACCTGCTTTCCTCAAATCTTGTATAACAGTGTATATAATTATATTAAGGAGAATTGTTGTTCTGTAAGCTAGTGTTGCTGAAAAAAAAACATTTCATACTAGAATTCAGAGCGTTATTTTGTTGGAAAAAGAATAAGACTGTAAACAGTTAAATATAATATGTGAAAAATTAGCTTTCAGCAAGCTCAAGCATTCTATAAGACGGTGACAGCAGAAATGTGCTGAGTTTGAGAGACATACCGTCGCCCTCTCTGTGCAGTTGCTTGTAGTGTGCTGAAAAAGTGATAGGTTCTGTCAACTGAGGACAGGTGGAGAGGTCACACGAATGTAGGAGAAGGTATATGAACAGATATATGTGTGTTAATCAGAAAATGTTATACACAAAACATGAGATGACATTGTGTGTGAGAAGGTTCTTTATTCAACAACCAGTGAGTTTTCAAATCCGACATTTCAATGACTGCCTGTCACCTTCTTTGGGGCAACAATGCCTTCTGGACCTGAAGAAGGTGACAGATGGTCACCGAAATGTTGAATATGAAACCCCACTGTTTGTTAAATAAAGAACCTTCTTTAGTTTATACAGTCTCTTGCCAACCTGATGAAAGTATTCACGGAAGAGATGACATCCTTTTCTGTGAACAATCTTTTTTTGTCTTAAAGCTGCATTATGTAACATTAGGACGATACAAAAAGTCAATTTTCTGGTCATTTCTTTACAAAGTAAGTTGAATGAACCCTATATATAGCTACTCCATTGCAAATAAGTGTCATTCATGAAGTGAAGGTGCCAAAATATTACACAATACTGTGTGTGTTTAAAAACTGAAAACACAGCTGTTAGCCATGTTTGTTTACATTCTGGTATTTTGTAGTGGTGCCAACATGAGTGCACCTCGTGTGGGCTGTTTTAGTGTCAACAATAATTGTTAGAAATGTGAGACAATTGCACAAATATGTTAGAAACTGGAAGCAAATGACAATCACATAAAGATTTTTTTAAATCAAAATATTTTAAATTTTGGTGCAAAAATGTTACACAATGCCCCTCTAAGAGTTGTTTGCCTAAATATTGTAGTAGATCATGCAGATTTGCCAGGAATAAGCTAGTAATGCTACAACATTCAACATCTTGCTGTATGAATCAAAACTTACAGTGGTCCCTGGGAGGTTCTTCTCATGTCAGGGGTCATGCCACTTGGGGGGAGGAAGGGATCTTCTTCATCGATCTCTATGTAATGTTTTCTGTAAGAAGAGGCATAGGCAAATATTATTTATAGTGACACAAAACCATATAGTATGACAAAACTCCAGATTAAGAATTTGTTAAATAATTTCTCTATGGCAAGAATTTTGTAGTAACTGTTACAGTAAACCATGTTACAATAAGAACTCATAATTCTTTCCATGGGTTCTGAAACAAATTACCAAGATACCATAGACTGAAATGGTGTGCACCAATGAAATGACCTGTTACATCACAGGTGTCAGGTTACTGCTTGTACTTTGGTAATCATGTCACTGTGACATTCAAGCTGATAGGACTTTCACAGAAAGCTAATAGAGATATAAAAATAAAACAAAATAGCAACAGGCAGTTGACAACTGTTTCTGCAAGAGTTATCTGACACAAAATATGGGGGGGGGGAATTCTACTCAAACTGAATGTCGTCTTGTCCTTGTTTAACAAAAACAACTACATTACAGGCCACCTTTACCCTTGGTTATTATATTTATAAACTTCAAACAATCTTTAATCTTAGTAACTTGTTCCTTGACGGCCATCCCCCCCATGCTGTCATACATTTGTATTCGTTGTAGGCCGTTGTACAATTTTGATATCGTAGAATTTTCAAGCAGGCTGTGACAGAACCAACTGCCAAGGTCAGCCTTCTCCACAACAAGACAGTTAAATTTTGTAAGACACATGCATGGCTATCCCCCAAAACGCCTTCAGTTTGCAATCGTACAACGACCATACAACGAAACGACTATCAATGAATTCCATTATGATAGTCTTTCACTGGAAACTGAAGATCCTGTCAAGACTGAAGCCCTTCAGTAGCATTATTATTATTATTATCACCAGGGGGTGACATTTTTCATGTACACATAGTGATGACATAACATGTGTATTTTTTTGGACTTATATTTTTTGCCACACACCACTTTCTGACCTTAAACAAGACTTTTGCTTAGCACATTTCGTTTTGATCCTGTTACATCCATCTATTTGGGAGGCAGACCCTTGTGACTTTCTGGTGCATAAGAATTTTTGAGATTGAAATGTGGGAAAGTACTTTTATGAGTCCTTGTTTTAGTGTATTTAACCATAGGTTTCTATGGTCACATGTAATTGTACTGTCTGCCCTCCACCATCAAAACTAGTCAGTATTATAGTGAATGCTGATCTAAGACCACCATCAGTACTAGTCAGTATTACTGAATACTTAATTTTCAAGACCACCACAAATACTAGTCCCTTATGTACTAATAACCCTTCTTATAGATTAGAATTATGGTTATATAATACTACGTCCATGACAGGAAATATGGCTTTATATAATAGAATCCATCCTTTTGGTCCATTAAGAGCAGCTTATAAGGATGTGAAAGATTTAAATAAAGCAGCACTTAGATTTATGCGTTAAGTTGTTTGTAGTGTCTTCCTATCTAACTCCGGGAAGACTAGCTACATACATGTAAATGAACTTGTCTGTTTGTACTTGACGTGTATGCTAGCTAATGGAGGAAATAAAGTACCTAAAGCACCTAAAGCACTCAGAGAGTGCAAACATTTGTAAAGATGCCTGTTCCACATTCTAACTCTTCTTTATATAACAATTCACAGTCTATTGACCTCAACTCTAAAAGAAGTTGAATGACCTACAAAAATGATGTTTCTTGCAAATTATAATCATGATACACATGTAGCAGTAGCTGTAGACTACATGAAAAGTCCTGGAGCTGGGTACAAAACGTTTCTAGAAATGTTATTTCCTGATCCAACACAAAATCTTTTGAGTTTTAGACTAACCAATTACTCGAACTGTCAGGGGCAGATGACGTTATTCACGATTGATTATTAAAACCTATTTCCATTCCTCACTCAACTAAGGTGAAAATGAGTACCTAGCTTCCGTTAGGGACGTCCTCTCAGATAGAATGCAAAGTGGAGGTACTGTGTTTGAGGAGAGCCACACCTCAAGCGTGTTAAAGATCCCACCACACTTATCGTAAAGAGTTGGGGTTTTTCCCAGTGTGAGTGGTTCAAACCTTACAGTCTAGTCTCAGGGTTGACATCTTGAAAAGGTGATAGTCACCTGTTATGTCAATCCTTCCACAATGTGTGGTAAATCTCGATAAATAAATAAATAAATGAAAGCGGAAATATTTAGAGCTTTTGTAAATTTTCTGCCTCCGAATGATTATGTTCATAAGGTTGTAATAAGCATAATTATCTATTTAAAAAAATGGTCTTCTGTACTGAAATTACATAAGATTATAGTGTATGTGTGAAAGTCCTATCTTTGAATTCTAGAACTCCATTTTGACTAACATTTCATCATTAATCAAGCAAATCACTGCTGCAGTATCACAGGAAGCTGCCAGGTGGTCCATATATAAAAGGCATAATCGAAATTGTTCTTTGAAAATTGTTCTTCAGAAAAGTCCTTTGTTGTACAGACAATTAACCATATACCAAATACCATTATAAAGATCCATCTACAACTTCTCAATTTATACTGTCCACAAACAAATACACAAACAAATGACGCCTAAAACATAACCTGCTTGACGAAGGTAAATGAGAACTCTTGCACAAATGCAGTAGGTTGTGATGCATAAACATCAAAACCTTCTATCTTCTTACACAAACTATATAATGAGTACGTCGCGTACCCTCAGGGAACAATTAAGCTGCAACATTCAATCTCTTTGAAATCTGTTTCCAACTCCCTTGATTGCAACTCTCTTTCATGTTAACCCTTTGCAAAGCTTAACCTTCTTTTCTTCTATTATTTTCTTTTCAACATTTTGGTTGGTGTGATTGAAATTTAAAGACAGCAAAGTATGTTGTTACAAGTGGTGACCCCTCTTATTCTTAATATCAATGTATTAAAACTGTTCCCTACCTCCTGCCAAGTCGTTGCCATGCCAACGATGCCAGTACCATGGAAACAGTAAACAATAGTCCAACAGCCAATGAGGAGACTAGCAGGTAGGCCACGCCCTCCCTGTGGAAGCAAAATCAATCAGTCAACCAATCAATTAATTATTCAATGAAATGATTGACTAATCAATAATTATTATTTGATTAAAGTTTGAAACACCACTACAGGAAACAAAAAGCAACACCTGCCCCTTATTATGGAAATGCATACTACATAATATATATGTCTGATATAAAGGCACAAATTAGGAATTCTACAGGGATTCAAAACAAAATGATTATCTTTTGATTCAAAATGTTCTGTAGATATTGCTAATGTTTCATTGCGATCACTGTTGAATATAATACCATTGTTTAAACTGTCATTTTTCAGAACTTGAATACATGTAAATCTTATGCATTACATAATGCATATTAATTTTTTTTCATCATTTACAAACTAATTACAGACTTACCTTGAGTGTTAAAAGAGTTAAACTATGAGTGTTAAAACAGATAATAATGATAATGTCCCTGGAAATACAGAGCTATAGAAAAAGGTAGTACAGTGTATTATACAAAATTTAATGTATACTCACAACGCATCATAGCAGACAGCATTCAAGGCATCAACATATTCCTGTAAGTATACATGGAGGGAAACATATTCTTGAAATCCAAAGTTCAATACTAAATAATACTATTCTATGTACAAGAAAAAGAAAAATAAAGTGATAAATTCAAATTGTGAAACTGTTATAATAAATTTATTGCAATATGTCACCAGGTGCAAGCACTATAAATACAAAATTAATGTATGTCTCCCTATCTGATTGAGTGAAAAAGAGATGTTTTATAAATTTATAGTACCAGCACCCAGAATAATATGTGTATGGAGAAAAACTATTTGTGTGCTGATGTTGTAAACACGCAAAGTCTATTTCCAGCAGTTGGAACAATAAGACTCAATAGTACACTCAGTCATCCTTTTTAACAATTTTTAATAACCTAACAGCTGTTAGAAGTACAATGGGACCCTAAAAGGAAATCAATTATAAAAACTGTTACAGTATGAATATGATTTGTGATGAAAAATTATGATCTATATATTAGAGTGACAACTGCATGGGTGACAACCTAAAATAGCTGAGACAAAAATTGTCAGTTATTGTTACAGTCACTGTTACAGTAATAAAATTAAAAATGTTACTTCGATTCGGCATGCGAAAAATCATCCTCGAAAAACAGTGGAAGCAGCAAGCAGTCCAAATATGGATGCCTTTCTGAATCTGAGATAACATGATCAAGAATTGGCCAATAGCAAAGCTTGTTATTGCTAATGATGGAGAATAAGGTCAGGGAATTTCAAGCCAAGTCACTGAGTTTGAGTCCGATTCGGCATGCTAAGAAAAAAAAATCCTCGAAAAAACAGCGGATGTCACTGAACAGTGAAAACACCTTCCTGTCTTTGAAACTCAATCATGCAAACAGCCCAGAGATGTGAATGTCTGAGACAATCTGATCAAGCATCGGCATGAGTCAGCCAATAGTGCTAGCAAAGCTTGTTACTGCTAATGGTGGAGGATAAGGGCAAAGAAAGGGCAAGTCGCTTCAAGTATGAGTCCAATTATGACATGGTTGTGTAACGTTTGGTAAGCCCCAAACAGCTCTTCCTGTTAATATTCTTATAGTGGGGTGGAGTCAGGATTCGAGAAAGTGTCTGGACCACGGCAGCAGTAGAACACAGTGGATGATGATGATGATATTCTTATGATATGCAAGACATGGTGCAGTGGACTTAGCCTAGTGGATAGAGTCACAAATTGCATTTGGGAGTTCGTCGGTCCAAACTCTGGCTGGGTCATATTATATAAATATAGTAAATTTTAAGTTGCTCTGACTCTTTTTTAGCACTTAGCACATGTGAGAAAGTCAGTATTGTCATAGAACACACACCAGTGGACAAGACCCCCCCATCCCCCCACCCCCGCTGTAGTGCTTGCGCATGTAAAACTGTGTGGGCCAAGGAGCACATCGGCAGAATGCACGAAATCCGGAACGTAACGTTCATAGCACTTCTACAGAATGTATCGTGTCCGTGTATTTAAGGATGACATCCCGTCTGTTGTAAGTTTTCAAATGTTGTGTTGGGAATGATATCTTAGGCCGTGTTGATTTGATTATATGGATGACATCCACGCGCATCAATTATTGTTCGTTCCCACCCCCCAAAAAAGTTTTTAACCATACCGTAAATCATACAAAGCAGCTGCAAAATGAGCAAACATGTGCCGTAAATTGCAAATGAAAATCTGAATACGGATACTAATGTTGTAGGATGCCAAAGTCAATTACAAAAAGAAGAAGATGTGAAAGAACAAAAATGAAAAATCTATTGTTCGGTATACCATACTCTGTTTGTTCAGTCATTTGTTCAACCTTCCTGACCACTTAGATTTCATAATGAAGACAACTTTTTTGGGGGGCCAAACTTCAGTTTGCTCGCTTCAGTTTTGGGGTTCCCAGAGGATGTCATCCATATAATCAAATCAACATGGCCTAATGCAGCACAAAAAATTCTGATGCAACGTTGACCAAACATCTAACAAAAACCGTGATATTGCGCTGGCGCAGTACGTTCTGCCGATGCGCTGGGCCATTAGGGCTATATATAGAAACTCTCCACACCAAAAGGTTGGGGAAGGAGCATGTTTATGAAGACGCTTACCTCGTGCAGTTTTTGGCACTGAACCAAGACTACCAAGTCATCAAAACTTGTCTCTGTGGCATTCAGCTTTCCTCCAATTTCTTTAATAATCTCCTAAGTGTGAAAAAAACAAACTCCTTGACATTCATTATCATACATCTTGGCATACACAGATTATAGGTTGGTAAGAACTTAGGTAACCACTCAGCATACTGTAAATTGGAATATTCGGCAATTTTTATTTTCATGGAACTCAAGCTTTTTATTTTTATATAAATTGTAAAATTGTAAAACTTCATAAGTCAACAACAAAATTGACTGACATTAGCTACACTCAAAATAAGTGGTTTCTTAATATAAATCCTGGTAAAATTTCTCATTGAGCAATTTGTGGATCGACACATGTGTGCTGACAAATAATTGGCAATAATAATAGTAATACACAGCCAATTAACTAATTTGGGGAGCGCAAGCAGAACAATTTCTAAACCATTACATGAAAATGCACAAGCAGTAAAAACATAATAATTTGCCATGAAAAGTGACAAATTATGTTGCTTGATTGTACAGAAATAGTAGCAATCACAGATGACCTTTATACGAGGTGTGTCATCATCAGATCATTTTGACCTCATGCAAAATACTGACCTTGGCTGCGGGCAGGTCTGCTGTTAGTCCGTCCACCTCCCGCAGGTAGTCATGAGCCTGAGAGATTCTCTTTCTTCCTTGGGAGATGGTCTGGTGCAAAACACATTGTTATAGTACAGATAAAGTTTGTTTACAAGAAGATTAGAACTTCGAGACACACAAAACAGGACTAAGAACTAGGAGACCATCTAGCTGATCAAGAAAACAATGTGCCAGTAGAATATGTGTATTTGCAATGTGCGAGTGTGTACGTGTGGTTACATTGATTCTATTATATATAGATACAGGTCCTGGAGTTTTACAACCAACTACATGTATACACAAAAGCTAGGCATTTTAGCCAAAAACAATTGCCACTAAACCACCATAATAAACAACTTGCTGTAGATATGAGAACTAACCTGAGAGAAGGGGCTGACTGATGTTGGGTAGCAGTTGATGTAATACTCCAGAACAGCTGGGGGAAAGGAAAATACATTCAGATACTTCATAACAAATTATTTTTTGGTTTTGTAGGACATGGAGGTTGAGAGTCCGAATCCTGGCCACTGTCACTCACCCAACTTGCATGCTTAGAAAAGGGTTACAGCCCTTTTGCAGGGAACGCTAAGCTGGAGGTTCCATGTTTGAGGACGGCCACATCATTACACCTCGAGCATTTTTAAGCAACCATCATACATTTGTACTTCATGCAAAGATTACTGAACTATGTTACGAGATGAGGCAACAAATTGAATGCAAACAAACAAAAAGTTTAAAATACAATCCTCATATTGTATAAGCTAAAGAAGCAAAGGTTGTAAAAACAAAATCATGTCCAACCTTTGGGAATAACATCGTCCTTCACTTCATCTTTGATGTAAGTTGAGGGACTGATGCAGAAATCTCCTGCTCCCTAAAAAAATGTTACAACAATCATTCCAGTTAGACCTTTAACATAATGGTATGTTTAACCCAATTCCTGCAAACTTATTTCATACCAAATTTTAGGATGGGCCAGCTAAAAAAGGGTTAACTTTTTATAAGCAGTTGACCAAGGAGGATCATGGGAAAGGGTTGAACGGAAACATACATAACAATTTCCTTTTTTTCAGTTTTCTTTCCCTTTTATATTTAGTCAACATTTTGTGTAGTGCAATTTCTTGCAAGAAACTTTTTGTGAAGACTCTCCTACATTTTGACAACAACCTCATTCCCTTGCGCGGCCGGCCAGTATTACTCTTTCTTGTAAGCCACTATATATAAAACAGACCCAACCAATTTTACAAGGCCCTCTTATTTTGGCTGTTCTAGGAAAAGACAAGCTACTCAGAGACCATACACTATTTGATTGTTTGACAAATGCAGCTCTGATTGTTAAACAATTACACCGGGTATTATTGACAATTCCTTACAATTTAACAAATTGAATATGGAGTTCATAAACTAAAAGATGGGCATTTCTTGTAACTAAGGTGTAACTTTATTGTGTTATATTGTACTTTTTCCGGCCAACTAACTCATTTGTCTGGAGCAATCGCTCCCCTCACTGACCATTTTTCCTCAGTCCCTAGAGTGATTGTTGAGACCAGGTTTCACTCACTCGGTATATTGCTGTAGCCTGTAGGTAACTCTTTAAAAGCTCTGTTTTATAATTACCAGCATCCACGTTTGACCTTTCAGTGCCACAGGTGGTAACAATACAACATAATTGCCCACATATAACCAGCTGAGCAGACGATAATTTCCCTCCATGCCTTGTTTGTTATACTTAATATAATATATAATGTACATTCATTTGTGAAACTTTCGCAGTGGTTTTATTTTTTGTGGTTTTTGTAGTGACCTTTCTCCATGACACCGCCAAGATTCCTTGTTACCTTCACCTAGAAGGTTACTTTTGGTAGCATTTGTATGTATATTGTGTTATGTGGTTTAGCACATGTATAGCTCAAGAAGCTATGGATGGGTATGTCATAAAACTTGGTAGGTGGGTAGGTCTTGAGGAGACCTCAAAATGATTACATTTTGGGCTCCCTATAGCTGCTTGTATGACTACTGTACTACAGAATTGTGACAATCGCGAATTTAAAACACTGTGAAAACCTCCCTTTTTCTCCTACTGCAAATTAAAACAGCCACGATCTACAGTAGATTGACAGGGCCGCAATCGAAATGAGCCACATATTTACTCAGTGTATGGCATTGGAAAGCTCGGGTTCTACCTATAATAACAGGAAATGATGCTATCTCAACCTTCAGACATACGTTCATGGCGTCAACCCACAGGATGTAGCTGGTGATTTGCACTCAAGTCTTGACTTGAAGTGGGAGCAAGTTCTTACACTTGCACTTGAAATTCACATTTATCCGCTGGGTTACATACATACGCCACTTTGTGAAAAACTGAGTGTTTAGAGATCTCTAGTGCAGCACCCCCCAGGTATGCACAGTTTAGATATGCAAAAGGCATTATAACGTGGGATGTTGTATTGGAGATCTCTTTGGATACATTTTTCAGAGTGGCAGATACTAGTATATGTATATCTGTATCTGTATCTGTAGAGCCGGTATAACCACCCCTCGGCATAACACAGCAGCTTCACAGGCACGTGGCGCTGCGGCTGCTGGCTATGTTATACAGTGTATGCCTGGTGGCATTATACATAGTAGACATTAATGAAAGTTTTCAATTGACTTAAATGGACACTGAAACCATCAAACGACAACTTTACTTCTTTCATACATAAAAGAAGCATTGAACAACAAAAAAACCCTTAGCAATTCATACAAGCATTACAAAGGTTAACAGTAAAGTCCATTGTATTGGAAATGCATAGGACTTTTAACACTTGTTCTCAGCCTTTGAAAGTGTCATCAAAATGATTTATCCTTTTTTCCGTGCACATAAAAAGGACCACCAAACCACAGAAAAGGGTGTGCAAAGCAGAACTAAAGAAAATTGAAGACTTTCATTCTATCGGAAATTGTTTGGGCTGAATACATCAAAATGGTTTCATACTAAGTTCGTACATAAAAGAACCACAATGTCAAAGAGAAGTCCTACAGTGTTGTACATATCAAACTGGATGGGAAAGAGGTTTTCAAAGGAGTATTATAAATAATAGAACATTTCTACCCTTACATGAACTGTTATGAAAGCAATGTTATATAAGCATCCTTTATTATATAGCTAAAGAGGTCAAATATAATTCTTAATAATAATATATTTCCTTCAGCCATATTCTATATGAGGTCTCAAAATACATGTTTTCTGCTTCCTGTAATATTTCAATTTGTCCAAGATTTTAGCTGCAATTTGAAAAATCTTTGATCTGAAAATCACCCAACCAACTGTCCAGACTTCCTGCTGAAGTGAGGGACAGACCATAAAGAATCTTAGGGGTGGGTATAAAAAATAGGTAGAAAACTTGAATTTGTGGCGGCCGACCTGGGTAGGTTGCTTAATGCTTGTGTCAATGGGGAAAATTTTCGGGACCGCGATGGCCAGGTGGCCAGGTTGAAGAGGTGGCCCCCTGGGCAGGTTTGACTGTAGTACATACTGTGGGCAACATGAACCATCATTAATTCCATTTTCACAGACAAACAGGAATTGCCCTGAGATACGTCCACGCCAAAGAAAGATGAAAGCACGTCTTCAAATTGGACCTTGAGGACTTGTTCTATCCCAATTAAACAGGAACAGGTTTTCATGCTCTGATTCCCAGTCCAGGCATCATCTCACAACACTGGGGACACTTTGGTTCAAGTGAATAGCCGCGAGTTTCAACTTAGAACAAGGATGAGTCAGGTAGGGGTAACTACAGAACAAAAGTTTGTAGAACAACTTTCTTCTAAGCTGACAACAATTTGTGACGACTACAGCAATTCATTTTATCTATACCCAGAAATATAAGGGGTCAAAATTTGATCTTGCCTGTTAATAATTGGTTTCTTTTTAAGCCTAATCATTACAACAAGTGCCATAGTGATGTTACAGCATATTGCAAAGGGTGTTCACAAGGAAAATGTTATATAATCAAAAGTCTGTAAGGGTGATATCATCTAGGGAGACTTATATAATTCTGATTTCTTGAATACTTGTTGTGTTGAAGGACATCTATACCACTAATAATTGGGATTGGGCAAGGTGAAGGTGAAACATATAATAAAGGGCTTCATTATCATCATCATCATATCTAATTTTGTCACAATAAATTAGACCACAGAGACCTTATATCTGTTTGGTTGAAAATATCAAATGTCGTATTTCACAATGCTAATGGGCAATTAGGGAAAATAGTTTCCTTCCTCAGATTTACATGCATGGCTTGAAAAGATGAAAGCGGCTGGTAGGTAAAATGTCACATCCGCCAAAGGCCTCCAGAGGCTAGGCCAGAGCTATATCTATTACATACATCGTGTATTATCATAAGTGGAAGGCCAAGGTTCCAGAGTTTTCGTTGAATTCGCCGGTGAAGGTTAGACATACAGGTAATACATGTAAGATACGCCAAAAAGCAGTTACTCAAGCAACTGGATATGATTTTGGAAATGGTCAGACGTTTCAGGTAGCATCCACTACCTTTCGTCAGTAACTCTGGAAAAAAATCAACTTCAGCAGGTTTATAAGCACGAACTGTTGATTGATATGCAATTTGTTGAATTGTCTGTACGCGTTGACCTGCACAAGCTGGTGCCGCAAAGTTGAATGCACACGAAGCAAAATGTTCGTGTTCTGTGCAGGTGCTTTCAGATAGGAAATGGCTTTTCAAATATCAAACTTTTCAGCGAAAAATTTGAAAGTAGGGCAAACTCGGTGCATTTCTCGGAAGACGGGAAGTACTTCGTCTGGCTCCAAGGGGGGCATTCCCAGCTGCGCACACGGCGCAACGAGGCAGGTGTACCTTTTGCCAACAGGAATTCCAAATCCTACCGCCTGTGGTATTATACTGTTAATTGCCAGCAGCTCCAATTTCTAACACTATGAAGTAGTACGTGTACAATGTACGTATTACAGGATTACTGGGCCCACAGAAAGATTCAAAACGTCACTGCTTTTATCACTAATAAGCTCTCCCGAACAACCTTTATGGATGAAAGTTTACGAGTGAAAGAAAACTTACCACACCGGCGGCTAAGTACACTGCCCCGCCACCAAAGCAGACAAACAGACACAGGAAGGCCAGACACGTCATACTGAAAAATGAAAACAAAAAAGATCAAAATATATATAAATTTTTGTTCTTTCAGTAGTTTGCTTTCTTTAAGGTATAACTTCCTCAGAAATGTTATCTACAGGTAATTCTATGAAATATTCACTGTAAAAGTCAAGTTCAGATAGTTAAGAATATTATTACATGTATTTCATGTAAATACGTGTACAATCATTATGACTTATGCGTCGATAAAGGTTACTTAGGTTAGGCATCCAGGTAATAAGATACAAAGGTAACAGTTACTCAAACTCAAAACAAGAATTCAGAGACTTCATATCTCCATGAAATATGGTTTCCTCAAGACAAATGTCATTAATTATGCAAATTAAGTCCTCATTTGCATAATTTGCATCTAATTATGTACATCTCTGTGTAAGCATGTATGAAAGTCCTATTATGTAAAACACGAAGTACAGAATTTCCTCATTGATTATGCAAATTAAGTCATCATTTGCATAATTTGCATCTAATTATGTACATCTCTGTGTAAGCTACATACATACCAAAAATCATTATAATACGTTGCTCCTTTCTGGACTTATCTGCTCTCAACGATTTCGCCGAAATCCTCCCCTGAAGTTCCAGCACAAGCTGCTAGGGGGGCCAAACTCACACAACTTATTCGTGACAGGAAAAGCTATCTGCCACCCAAAAATCAAGACCATAGCATGTTCAGGACAAAAGATACAAAAACCGGAAGTTCTGCTGCAGTACCAAGGTCAGCCACCAGGAGGCCCAGATTTGACCTTGACCTTTGTCTTCCTAAGACCTACCTACATACCAAATATCATCACCATCCATAAAGACCTACCTACATACCAAATATCATCACCATCCATAAAGGCGTTCTTAAGTTATGCTCACCAGTAATTGGCGGAAACACAGACAGACACACACACAGACAGACCCAAAACAATATCTCCATTTTTCATGGAGATAATGATATTAAGTCCTTTATTACAGACATAGAGATGTGTAGACCTGTATCCGTATTTTGATGGATACAGAGAGGATGTGTACTTACAACATGAGAAGACATCTGGAGCCCCGCCCAACTCCACACAGTGCCACAAGTCCAATTATAATCTCTAACACAAGGAGGAGGACTGTTCCCAAGAACCTACATGGAGTCAGACAAGACAAGAAAATTCAGTCTTAAAATAGACTAACACTACAGTGTATATACATGTATACAAAAATGTGTCTTGACCAATTTGAAATTTCAGATTCTTGAAATGTGACCTCTTTACTGGTCTAATATTTCCAAGGCACATACAGGCACACATACACACATACACACACACGCACGCAATTATCTATTATTTTTCTGCTGTTGTTTTGTGTTTTCAATATGCCTGCCAACGTTTCTAACACCATGGCATGCAAGCCAGCTATATATACACATTGTATTATGTACAAATATGACTTGAGGAAACATCTTTCATTAAACCTCCCAATTTGCCTGTGAATCAAAACTGCGATGATCCCTGGTGCCACCAAATTACAGACTTAACTGTAACGGTTACAGACAGTGTGATCGTGACATTGCCATCACCCTGACAACAGCGAGTGAAATTTCGCTAAATGTATCACTGCTGGCAAGATGTCTCTTCACATTGGACCTTGAGGACTTCTTCAGTATGATTATCTCAATCACATAGGGACTGATTTTCAAGCTCTGATTCCCCCCAAGAAAAATCCCACGACAGGGGGCACTTTGATCTTTAATTTAGAGCGATGACAAGTCACGAATCATCTATATTACCTCTATATATATACTGTTGTTTTGTGTAATTTCAATATGCCTGCCAACGTTTCTAACACCATGGCATGCAAGCCAGCTATTTAATAATAACATATATATGCACAAATTAACCACAGTTAATATGAGGAAACATCTTTTATTAAACCTTCCTGTCACTCAAAACTACTATGATCACCCACAAAATTACAGATTGCTACAGACAATGAAATCTTCACATTGGATTACGCTGACAGCTGTAGCAAGTGAAAATTATGGCATCCTGCAATTTCGCTAAAGTCTGTGTCACACATAGCCGAATATGACCTCCCAAACACTGTTGAACTCCCCCCAGTGTTTCAAAATGTTTAAAACATTTCAGTGTGGATGGGCGGTTCGGCCATGGTTGGCTAGTGGCTGGTGGTTGGCTGGTGTTTCCGAGCAAATTTGACTCAAATATAACTCAAATTTGATTTGATTTGTATAGAAAGGTAGGCATGGCCTAAATTTGGTCAGACTGCTCCCAAACTTCAGTCAAAATCGAAAAACAGTCCATATTATAAGTACCTAAGAAATGATAATATTATCAGCATGTGTACCTGTAATATTCATAGAACCTGGTGTCGTCTGCTATCAACTGCAAATTCACACCTTCCTTATCAAAGGGAATGGTCGCCAGCTCTTTGATGAGGTTATCAACCTAAAAATGGATATAAAATATTTTAAGACATTTTAAAATGTTTGTAAAAGGCACCATCCTATAGCTACGATGCTCCTGAGTGCAAAATAAGAGTAGAAAAGGTTAATTTACAGTTGATCTAGAGTTACCTTTGCCAAGAATTTTATGTTTTTGGTGCTGTCTATGGGTGGGTGTTTGTTTAATTGTGGACAACATAACTTGAGAACAATGCAAGTTCGATTATACATGTAGACCACCTGTCAGTTTTTTGAGGTACTGCAGCAGAACTTCCAGTTTTTATATCTCTCATACATAAAAGATAACAATTAGGGCATACAGATGATATGACTGGAGAGGGTGTGAGATTGTGGAACTCTAGTTTAACTCTAGTAAATTATTTTGAGACTGTTAGTTACATATGCCTGCAGTGTAGACTATTTCTGCTAGATGGCACTGCTCAATAGTCATGGATATGGAATTCACCATTGATAATTACAATGTACATCTGGGACCTTTTTACACTAATAAATGTCAACAGCAACCATATACATCTCTATTGAGCAGTGCCTTTGACTAGCAGTAAATAGAGCTAATTTAACATAACAGCAACAATGCAAGATGTAGAAAAAACACATTGTGTTCTGTGGTAAGAGCTGCGATTATTGACTGACCTCTGCAATGGTGTCATCAATAATTTTCCCAGCACCAGGGATGTTTGTCACCAGATCTCTCAGTCGAACCAGCGGTGATGTGGCTTCCGTGAGATCATTGTTCATTTCATTGACCTGTTCAAATATATAAGAAAAAACATTCTCAAAACTAGTAAACCCTTTTTAGTGTTAAATGTAACGTTATAAGGTAGCCAATTGATACAATTGGCATTCTTTTTCAATTCATTTTTTTCCATTTCATTTGTCTTCTTCCAGATAGAATCTTCAGTATTTTACTGTTATGGTTGCTTATAATAAATCCAACAAGATATTGATTGATTTGAAATATTGATTCATTGAAATGGTATGTCACTCTTGCCATGTTTCAGTTTGACTTGTTCTTAAACAAACAGTCTCTCCTAAAGTCCACACGACTTGTCGATTGTTCTAAGGTTAGGACATTGTTGTAGATTGCTAACCTTTGCCCATTGTAACTACATACTGGGACATCTGTACACATCACATGCTTCTTTGTCAAACATTCAGTCACAATGTGTACCATGGGCAGGCAATATCACAGATATCAACTGTTTGTCATACTGATTTAGTGGTTATACCAGCTATACAGATATTAAGCTAAGGTGCAATGTATATACATTAATGTTAATGTTAATATTAATGTTATGCCTGTTGAAAAAAAAGGTGCAATGACCAAATGAGTAGAGTGTTTGCCTCGCATTCGGTAGGTCGTGAGTTCGATCCCCGGCCGAGTCATATCAAAGACTTTAAAAATGGTACATACTGCTTTCTCTGCTTAACACTCAGCATTCAAAGAGTACTGGGAGTTGAACATACACCACTACCAGTGAACTAGCCCACTGCTGCAGCGATTGTACAACTGTGTGGCCCAAGGGCTATAGAACTGGAGATGGGAACTGCCCTATGCACCATCTGGTGGGAAGGACTTTTTTTACTGTGAATCTAATTTGATTGAACAATTTCTTTTTTACTCTACATGTCCTGACCTGGGATTCCACCCCCATGATGGTCTTGTTGACACTTTCTGCCGCAGTCGCAAAGTCATGGACTCCTTGGTCTGCCTCCACGTTGCCATAGATACCAATGGCCACACCCGTCCTAGAATGAAACTTCGAGTTAGAGTCATTCAAGAAACATCTGGTGAATTGTTTTCTCAGCAAAATATAAACAAACATACAATCAAAAATATAATAATGAAGAAACTTTATTCGAATGAATCATGATTGAAATATGCTAAACCTACAAAAACATTATCTACTACTAGTACTAGTACATTAATTTCATATCTCTAATACTTCATACTCATGCCATTATATTGATAATGCATCGATAACTTTGTATACAGTTCTTAGAACGCTTGTACCTTATGACAGTTTGTGGTGACTGTATGACACATAAACTTTAGAATTGTAGAATTGTAAGATTTCAAAAGACAGCAACTTACAAAAATATTTTCTGTTACATTAACTTCATATCTCTAATAGTCTATTTTCATGCCATCATTTGCATAACGTTATATACATTTTGTTTGTACCTTATGAAAGTTTGTGGTGAATTTGATACAATGCATGAAGTGTAGAATTTTGAAATTAAGATAGGAACTCACAGGGCGATAAGCGACAGGATCCCGATAGTCCACCTGAGGCAGTAGGCCGGGTGTTTCCGCGCCGTGCCGTTTGAGCAACATCTCGCACAGAAGTACACCAGGAAGAAAAACAACGTCAGCGTCAGCCAGGCCACGGGAACCGCTGCCCAGAACCCGAGAGACTGCGGAGAGAGCGACAGTTTGTCTACTTGTAGGGATCTGTTCTAAAGCTGCATTATGTAACATTAGGATGATACAAAAAAAGTCGATTTTCTGGTCATTTGTTTACAAAGTAAGTTCAATCAAACCATTTTTAACTCCATGATCAAACCTACTCCATTGCAAGTGTCATTCAGGAAGTGGAGGTGACGTCTTAGGAGTGTGTTTAAAAGCTGGAAACACAGCTGTCAGCCATATTTGTTTACATTCTGGTAGTTTGTGGTGGCACCACAAAGACTGTGCCTCATATGGGCTGTTTTAGTGCAACCATAAATGTGAGATAATTGCACAAATATGTTGAAAAGTGGAAGTACATTTTTGTAGATGACAATCACATGCAAAATTTTTTTCAGTAAAAATATTCAATTTTTGGAGCAAAAATGTTACATAATCATAATGCCCCTTTAAAAATCTAACAATATTTTCCAGTTTCGATTGATTGTTACGTAAATAAATTATTTACACGCACGTATGTTACGTAAATTACACGCACCGTTACACGTGACGATGCACTGAGAAAAAAAGTTAAAAACATGCATTTAATTGTCTAACATCGAATCGATCAAACTGATGGACAAAGTCTTATCAAATAAAATCTAACAAAAGAAATTGATCGAGTTTATATCAGACTTTTACCTCTTGGTAGTCGGAGTCGTCCGGCGAAAAAGTGTTGTTGATCCGAAGAAACTGGAGATTGTAGTGCGGAAAACTGTTGAACCATTTCGCCAAAGTTGAGACTGTATAGTTCCGGGTCACCATGTTTGCCTCTTCAAACAACCCAAACCACCGAAAGATGTGGATGTTCCCGCTTTTCATCAAACTTTAGCAAAGTTTGGGAAGAGAAGCGAAACTTTGTTGCTCACAGCGCCATTTTCATCACCGGGGACGTCATATGATGAACCACGTGACCATTACTAATAGGACTGCTTTACTTTTCATAGGGGCGCTAACATCACATTTATAAAAAAATTAAAGAGAGGTATATTATGTAATAATAAGTATACAATATTTAACAGTTTTTAGATTTTACTATTTTCATAATGTAAGAATAGTAAAAATGTTTGCATTGTTGCAGAAATCTTATCTATACCAATAGTCATGGACCCCTAAAGAGATAGTGGTATTGTCCTAGTACGAAGGCGGAAGTAACCTGGAGTAACTGAACTTGGTGCCAAAGTTCAAAGCATATTTTCCTGGGACCCGAAAGTAGAGGAGCGCAAGTGTGTCATCTCATGCCGTGTTTCGCTCTTCTTGCGACTTAAAAAGGGCACTGACTCAAGGTAAATAGAATGCTGTGTATAACTTGCTACAAGAGCAAATTGCATTGTAAAAACGACTTCGTTTGAGTTCTAAATGGCCCTAAATTATATGTTGTCAGGGAAAGCACCTGAATCCGTAGGTCATATATGGAGGCAAGATCGTAACTGTTACCTTAGAACTTATAATGTAGAAGTTGCCACAGTTTCAATCAGTGGAGGTAGAAATAAAACGTGTTTGGGAATGTCAAAAATTCTTTTTAATACTGCAGTCCCAAAGCCATTTCAGGGCAGTAAAACTGGCTTTTCAAAGTAAATTTTCTGTTCATTTTTTTTTATTTAGGGAGTTGAATCAACCCTATCCCATAGCATACTGATATGAGGCAAAAATGCAATGTCGCTGGTGGAAAACAGTTGCTTCTTTTGTATCGTAGGGTGGTTCTAGCTATTTATTGGTGGTGCCCCAAAATAAAGGGACTCCTCTCGTATCTTGTTTTGGGGCTATTTCAAATGTTTCAAGTATGACATGATAACGAAAA
The DNA here is from genome assembly GCA_013266295.2 of Branchiostoma floridae x Branchiostoma japonicum. Classification (NCBI taxonomy): domain Eukaryota; kingdom Metazoa; phylum Chordata; class Leptocardii; order Amphioxiformes; family Branchiostomatidae; genus Branchiostoma; species Branchiostoma floridae x Branchiostoma japonicum. The sequence goes on from CM023830.1 coordinate 5,909,722, forward strand.
TGTGTTAAGAAATGGCAGTAAATATGAGTTATCAGACAGATTTCCTAGGCCTCATCTGCAATATTTTTTGCTTTGCCGCCCTGAAATTGCAGCATTTTTTTCTTATATATAACATTAATAAAGCTCCTTTGAGGTTTTAGAATAACATGATGCTTTTTTTAAAATTCCTCATCCACCTGTAGTTAAACATGACATCCAGATCAGAGTCTGCGCGGATCCGCCAGCTGCTACAGGGTCTAACTGAGGACGAGATTCTGGAGTTGATGAGGATGATCTCACCAAAGTTTGCGACGGCTGATGCTGAAACTCGGAAGAAAGCCGTGCTGCCAGACCCGAATGAGAAGAAGAGTTCAAAGAAATATGAGGTAATAAGATTGATAATTCTGTGTTATTAATGGTCTCGATTTGGCTAAGGATAACTTGAAGTGTAGCCATCAAAGCTTGATAGTAATATTAACTTCCTCACACTCATCACAGTTCCAGAGTTTGTGGGTAATGTCAAAGGTTAAGGCCCCTTAGACATAACCATATGATCTTCATTAAAAACACATGCCTGCAAGTTAGACAAATTACTGTTGAGAAGTTAAGGACCTTAACCTTTTACCTTGCACATGCACACTTCAAACTGTGAGCTAGCTTATCAGGATTCAATCAGTACTATACTGTCTATAGTACTGTAAATAGTTATAACTGCATACAGCATTTACAGGTGGTTGTATACTGTCCTTTACATTCTGTTTCCACTTACAATGTACATGTACATTTTGCACCTATAAAAATGGTAAAATATCAATTGACTAATTATTTGTATTCATACATTTATTGTTAAGTTATATTTAACAATGATAAATGAGTTACACATCTTACTGCAGAAATTGAAGGCAGCCGAGCAACGTTATTTTGAGGAAGCGTACAACGAGAACAGCGAGTTCTGGAAACCACTGACCATAGAAGACGAGTCTGATTGGCTGAACAACCACCCAGAGTCAGGGCAGACATTTAATGAATGGTAAGTTTTTGAACTATATTTTCTGAAGTCTATTGTCAGAAAAGTGTCAAATTACACCCTAAGACGCTTCAAATATAGCCTGGGTGCCATCTGATTTGCTATGGCTCCTTACACTCGCTGACATTTATTTTTAGTTACTTCAAACTCAAATATTGAAAGACTAGGAATTTTAGATTTATTACAAATTATCAAGTAGCAAAATGACAATAGAAGGGTTAACATTTAAAACTGTTAAAGATAATGTGACATGATGAAATTGTTTCCCCCTCTAGGTTTACCAAGGAGTACCCCCAGCACAGAGTGAATCGCCAACGCCGCACAATCTACATCCTTCCTCTGGGGCCGTTCCCACCTGGGCATGCAGGGCAGCCTGCAGCTGCAGGTACCGCAGCAGGTGCAGGTAAAAGCTCAGGTGAAACAGGTGTTTCTTTCAAAGCCTACAGAAAAGTTTTGGCTTAATGGTCAGCCAATATTCAAGTCTTGACCTTACACACACACACACACATTACTGATCCTTTTGTTCTTACCAATACCCCCTTGTTGCTACATAGTTACACCTATATTCCAAACCTTGAATTGACCAATTTCACAGTACAACTACGCCACCTTATGGAATTATTAAGTATTGCACTGAGTAAAGTGCACAGTCATGTGTGTTACAAGAGTATATAATATTTTTACTGTGCTTTAAAGCCATTTTCACATAGCAGTAAAATGTTTATATATAGAAGCTGGTGGCAGCTCTTCCGACAGAGGTGCCGCAGGCGGGGCAGAAGGCGGAGCCTGTCCAAGTTCAAGATCAGACAAGGTGCTCTTGACGTGGCTGCAGAAGTTCTGCCAGTGTTTCTTCCTGGGCGTGGACGTCAAGTTTCTGGATCCGGTGCGGGTTCGCGAGGTCCAATGCCAAACAAGGATTAATGAACACACAAAGGTAACTTAGTAGACTGAGCTCTCAGAGAATCATAGGAAAGGCATGCTTGTGATGCAAGCTGCAGTTTGAAAGAAATCTACTAGGGGTCTCTTTCACTAAATTTAGTTTCTCACTGGTAAGGAAAATACATGCCAACAAAATGAAAATCATAAGAGAACACAATCATATTTTAACAGACATTCATCACCTTGAAGTTGGAGTATTGAACATGTGCATCAAAGCTTTTTAGGCATTAGATGCAAAGCATTTTATACAACAAAGATATCATCAGCTTTTTTAAAAAATTGTCTATCTTTCCTGTAGCAATGGCAGCTGCTGTCAAAGGACATCCTGGACTACCTGGTGAGTAAGAAACCCCGCGACGCCATCTGCCTGGTTGCCGTGACGATGTTGGACCTGTACCCCAGCGACTCCTGGAACTTCGTCTTCGGACAAGCCTCTCTCGTTACAGGGTCTGTATTGCTGTTGCCATGGTAACACAATCTTGTACGTATATCTTAAGGCCTGTACATCCATGTTGCACATGGGAAGATCTGGAATTAAACTTTAAGCAATTGATTGTTCAACCGGTTGATTTTCCTAAATTTGACAATCTCTTACAATTTCGATACACCAAACCTTTAGGTTGTTGACCTGATTTGCAGCAGCTAATAGCATAAAACAGGTGGTTGTTTCTTCAAAAGGGGAAGTTTTGAGTACCTAATCTTGACTTTTATACAATGTCTTACACCATGCCTGTACTATAGAACTTTCATTGAAGTTCCTACTACTGTATTGTGTCTTAGAATATCTCAGAGATACATGTACCTTGATTTATACATTGTAGTTACCATGGATAGTTATAGCTATAGCTATAGCCTGTTAGTGGAATAATCCTTATGTTGTTCAGTTTGTCTAAACTTGCGAACTCAAATTTTTTCCTAATTTAATTGTTTCCAGGTGTGGCGTGTTCAGCTTTGCTCGGTATGACGACAATTTCTACCACATTCCACGAGATCGTCCGAAAGCCAAGAAGTCGGAGCTGGAAGAGTTCAGCATGCCACCAGTCACCAGCCCTCTCCTGCTCCGAGCCTGCAAGGTCAGAGTTTACTAGCATATCTTAGATATCACGTCATAAAATTCCATGTTATCTTTTCATGGCACAGCATGCTTCCCTCTCTGTCATAATGTCGTCATTATTCCTATCATAATGTTTGTAGTTACTTACTCCAGGAAGATTAGTGGTTTTACCACTAATGGAGATCTAATAAAACAAACAAACATAAAACAAACAAACTTACTGGTACGGAAGTACAAAATGTATTGTTTTGGGTGGCTGAGCTGTGGGCTTGTGTATCTGTTTGTCTGGTCAGAGTAGGTTGACAGCATGTGGGTGGAGGGAAAATTGACAAGCAGCATCACGGGAGGTCAAAAGGTCAGATACAGAATACGGGGTGAATGTACAGGTCTCAGAATCTATCTGGTCAGGAGCCAGCAGAAAATTGGTGGTCGACATGGGGGAATTCAGGAAGCCGAGGATGGCATACTTCCCAGAAGTCTGAAATCTCCAATTTTTTGGTTTCAAAAGTTTAAGAGTGATTAAAAAATCACATTCTAAATTGACCAATGGTGCATCTGATTTATTATATGTTTCTGATTTAGGTGATGACGCATGAGTTGTGTCACATGTTTGGTATGAAGCACTGCATCTATTTCTCCTGCTGCATCAACGGCTCCAACAGTCGGGACGAGTCGGACCGCCGGCCCGTCGACCTCTGTCCCATCTGTCTCCGCAAACTCCAGGAGGCCATGGACTTCCGCCTTGCCGTCCGCTTCCGCGCCATGCTGCAGTACTGCACCAAGGAATCCTGGGACTCCGGCATACCCGCTCCGCCGCTGGAGGCGTTTGAATCGTTCAAGAAGTGGCTGGAGAAAGTTCTGGCCTTCATGGAGGAACCAACAGTCGCTGCTGATGGGGGTGAAGAAAGCAGCCAAGCTTCCAACTAGCAAATACAAAAGACTTTAGTGAATATGCTTGCAGTATACATGTACAGCCATTTTCGCTCCCTTTTCCTATGTTGCAGTCGCTGTGGCTTATAATAGCAAATGTTGACGAGTTTGATAATCCATCAACTTGCCCTTGCTAGGGGTCTAGGCCCCAAATCTGTATGCATTTCAACAGGAATCAACAGGTAGTTGGACCAATGTTAGAGACAGCCAGTGTACTGACTGGTGGATGGATTGTTGTACATATTATGTAATAAGTCGATATGTTAATCCAATCCAACAGTTTAGGATGCTTTCTCTTTTCCTGCTAGCAATTGTAACATGTATTGAAGCATGTTTGGATGGTTAATATTACCCTGCCTTTGGTATTGGTTTGAGACTACAGTAACTGACGAATAACCCTGGTGATAAAACTTTTCCTCCAAAAGGTAATTTCTCACCTAGAGCTTGCAACCCCTTATGATACTTAACTGTGTATTATAACTGACTACAGTGTTGTTATTTCTGTATGGAGATAACAAAAAATGGTTGATACGGCCAGTAGGTATTCAACACATCCACTTCATATATATCTCGACTAATTAGTAGATTAGTAGTGCTAAGTTAATAAACAGTGCATATGAAATATGCCACCATGTTCTTTTAAAGGATATTGAAACTAGAAATGTTGATTTTTTTGCTGGTGTGGGGGGTATGGGGTGGAGTCTAAATCGTGTTACTAATGTAAAAACATACTTTTAATTATTTTTTCTTAAGTTGTACAGTTTCAGATGTTCAAGTACAATTGCAGTTACTTTTTTAGTATCAGTAATTTTTTTTGTCCTTTGAGTAGATAGAGTTTTTGGTAATGTTCATAGAACATTTAAGGTCTTCTTTTTACACTTCTAGATGACAGAACAGTAAGCTTTTATTTGTTAAGAACTGTAAAAAAAACTAAGACTTGTATATTTTAATTGCTGCATGTAATGCTGGCAACATGGATACTTGAAAGAACAATATGCAAAAGATTACCCCATGGGACTTGTTTTTATTCCAGAAAAAAATCTAATCAAGAACATCAGATTCTATTGTCCTTTGTCTAATTTTAATGTTGTTTTGAACAACAATATCTTAGCTGTTCAATTATTTCACATGAAGAAATATCAAAGATATTGAATGAGAATTTTATATCTTAATGTTTCTGTTTGATAAAAGTATAACGTTATTGCAAGTTAAAAACTTCAATATTCAAAAATTCATATTTCTTACCATAACGTTACATGATTTTACAATATATTAACAAAGCACAGTCAATCATATCTATATCAATATGTTTGTTCGTACTTTAGCAGGGGCAGTTAAGACTCAAAATGTCTGCCCCTTTTTATGCTTCACTACCTGTTTTGTTGTCGCTAATTTTTTAGTTGCAGCACTTGCCGTTGAGTATATATATATATAACAGTTATATATGATAGTTATCACTTCTTTGAATTTTTTAGGTTGGACTATACAAAGTTAACTCTTGAAAATGTTGATGTTATACATATCTGTTTGTATCATTTGAGCACAAAGCAACTTTTATCTAAATAAATAAATGATATGAAATCTTCAGTGACCCTGACTTGTGTAAATTCGTTTTTCAATCTATTCTGAGGTCAGCTATGACCCGGGAATGTCGGCACCTGCACCTGAGGTATGGGCAGCAATCAACAGACTTCAGAACGGGAAGTCCTGTGATTCTGCCGTTCTTTCAGCTGAGCATCTAAAGCATGCGGGACCTCGGCTTACCATTTTGCTCTCTCTTTTGTTTTCCGCTATGCTAGTGCGTTAAGGGTAACTCTCATTCCAATAATCGAGAAACAAAACCTGAATCCTTCCCTTAAGAATAATTATCGTCCTATTGCTATTTCCAGCCCCATTTTCAAATTATTTGAATCCCTTCTCCTCAGTCGCCTTTCATCGCACCTTCTCTAATTACATTTTGCAACACTGTTGTGACACTTTGATCATAATACAGTAAGCAAAATTTCTTGTAACAGTACTCATTCCCCAGTAACAGTCCAAAATCAAATAGCTAACACAGATGACAGTGAGTCTGTAAATCTGTGGCCAACCATTTCACAGTGTTCCATAGAATAAAAAGGAGTACAGAGATTCTTTTGTATTCTAGACCAAATTGATTATTTAAAAAAGTAAAGAATACACATGTTCATTTCTCTAGAACAATGTCCCTCTGACGAAGGCATGAGATCTCCAACCTCTAGTTCAATGTATGTGAGTGCTCCCCGTGGCTGCTTTTCTACACTGAATTACTAGACGGCGCTGTTGATTGATGTGCGCTGTGGCGCTGCGCACTGGCCGTCCGTTTGACGGCAAGTCGTAATCACCGCCATCTTGTCTTCACGTCGTTCTCTCTTGTTTGCGGCATGAGCGCCCAAACTTCCGCAGAAGCGGCGGATTCAAGCGCCACAACCACCACCAACACAACACAAGATGGTAAGGAACGCTTTAGGCTTACAGTGGTGGAAATTCAGGACTTGGATCGCTGGAAAATGATGAATATGTGTCCAAAGGAATGGCGGTAAAAGTGCCAGGAGGTTATGGTTTTTTTTGGAGAGGAGGTCGGATTATTGGCGGGCTTTTTAAAATATTTCGGAAGTGAAGTTTGCCCATGATGGCGCGTTTTCGTATTTATATAAGCCCTGGTTTAGAACGTTTGATGAATGTGATCCGTTCAGATGGCTATCCTCCCTCGTGTCTCCTTTCTTGGCCACGCCCCTTTACACAAGGACTGAGGCTATTGAAAGGATGATCCTGTCAATAGTGGAAAAACTGCACAATTGCAGGAGCATCCTGTCAATAACAAAAAATTGCACTAAATCCTGTCAGTAGTACAAATTTTCCCACTATTGACAGGATGATTCTGTCAATATTGCAATTTTTCCACTATTGCTTTATCCTGTCAATAGTGCAAAATTTTCTGTTATTAACAGAATGATCGTGTCTTACAGTATGATATCTGCCAAATGACAACGTTTGAAAGGTGTTAAAGCAAAAAATAGAAAGGCAAGGGAAGGTTCACAGGTCAAAAATATGTATTTTTTTTCATCTTCTTATTATTATTGTGACTAGAATCTATATGAAAACAAAAAAAATGTTTTAAGTCACTGAAGAACCCTTGCAAACTGTAAAAAAAAGTGTTACGTTGAGTAGAAAGTCTAAGAATAATTGAAATGGTAATGTTATAGTCTGAACATTGTTGTACCTTTATCAGGTAGTGCAGCCATTGACAGCCACAGATGTGGCACGTGTAAGCAGGAGTTTCAGGGACTACCAGAGTTCCTCCAGCACAAACTCAACACAGCGGCCTGCCGAGACTCCGAGCTCAGCGATTGGTGGGAACAACAGAAGAAAACCCTGCTAGCACAGGGGCAAGACGCTACGGGCACCGAAAGGGGAGAAAACATGTCACAGGATGTACGCAGCAGAGGCACCACACAGGCTGCAACAGGGATGGAAGATACCAATGATGACATGGAAGAGGGGGAGGTCCGTGCAGGGTCTAAGCAGAGAGGAGCCACCACACAAGGACAGGGTAGGTCTCTGTCAGTCATTTATGATTTCATTAAAACGAAGACAATATTTGTATACACCACAAATGTAGTGAGTTTTTTTTTATTTGAAAAGTGGTATATTTTGAAAACAAGAAGCTAAACAAACTTCAAAAACTTTATACCCAGTACTGAGACATGACAAGTAAATGTACACACACTAGAAGTAAATGTACCGGTAATATTTTTTTCAAAATTGAAATATCTTTCATGTCTTTACTACAGGTCCATCCTCGGAGGACAACCCATCTGCCACACCTAAAGGCTCGGTGACATCTGTACATGCTGAGAGGAGATCAGCCAGGCATGCTGCTAGACAAGGTACGTTCATTCATCCATCCCTTCATCCATCCATCCATCCATCAATACGTCCATCTAGCCATCCATCCTAACCTCCATCCATCCATCCCTTCATTCATCTAGCCATCCATCCATCCATTCATCCACCCATCCCTCCCTCCATCCATCTATCCATCCCTTCATCCATCTATCCATCCATCTATCCATCCATCCATTCATCCATCTATCCATCCCTTCATCCATCCCTCCATCCATCTATCCATCCATCCATTCATCCATCCATCTATCCATCCCCTCATCCATCTAGCCATCCCTCTATCCATCTAGCCATCCCTCTATCCATCCATCCATCCATTCATCTATCCATCCCTTCATCCATCCATCCATCCATTAATCTGGAGCTTCCTTTATTTCCTCAGCAATGGAGGCTGCAAAGAAGTCTGCCAGCACGTCCTCTGATGAAGATAGCAGGTCGTCGACCCCCAACACATGTGCCATCTGTTCTAAACACTTCCAGAACTCATACTACCTTCACAAACATGAGCTGAGCCACAGGGAGGGCAAGACTGTGGAGTGTAACAAGTCAGTAGTGCTTTGTATGTGGAAAGATGTAAAAATTTCTAACATCAAATATCTTTGAGCTAAGGCATATACATGTACATGTATGATAAAATTTCACAGAAATAAAGATACTCAAGTACCATGATATAGAGAGAGTTCCTTTCTCTGGGAGGTTTCAAATGAATATTTACAAATTTTGGAAGACATTAATATCTTTACAGCAGAAACAATGATATATAATAACAAAAATAAACTTAAGGTGCTATGATATGCTATGAGAGTTCTTCACTTTGGTGGTTCCAATGGAGCTTATGAAGTTCAATGCAAATGTCTAGTTGGAAGATATAATCCATATGATTGATGTTAACATATACTCTATTGTGAGTACCTCTAGACATGACCCATCTTTAACTATAAGCCCCACCTTGTTTACAGGTGTAACAAGTTCTTCAGACGACCTTCAGACTTGCGTGCTCACCAGCGCAGTCATCGTAGCACCCGGCCATATTCTTGTGAAGTGTGCGGAAAATCCTTCAAGCAGGTGACCTGCACAATATTCTTACTCATAGTCAAGACAGGGTTCTCCCCAGAAATTCAGAGTATCACGGAGGAGGGTGCGCAGCACCCGATGCGACGCGCAAGCGCGTCGTTGGGGGAGGTCTGGAGGGGGGCTTGGCCCCCCTCCAGAGGGGGGAAGCTCTAGCATTTTTCTTTGTCCTGATACAAATGGAAGCCATTTCCTGCTACTTCAGGTTTTGTTCTTCTCTAATAAAGAGGTGAGAAAAATCTCCAAGCCAAGCTTGTTCTTGTACACAAACACACTTTATTACAATTATGTCATCTTGCTGGCTGTGGTTATTTTCATCTACCGTCCTGGAGATAAGAAGATACATGCAGGTAGGTACGTAAAGGTACACTGCACTAAGAATCAACAAAAAATAAACAAGCTAACCATGCTGGATATAATCTGACAGAAAAAAAATATTGACATTTTGAAAAAATTGGGCATAGGTTCCCCGCTATGGCCCCTTACCGGGGGCCAACGGTGCCGTCAAGTTCAACAAGTGAAACAGTACACAACTTTAAGTCATGTATTTTCTACTTGGAACTTGAGGCAAGGCAATTATGGAAAAAATCTAGAGAAAATTGGTAAAAACCTTCTCACCTTTTTTTTTTGTTACCCCTCTAGTTGACTATAATAAGTTACATGATATCAGCAACAAATGAAAATATTGACAGCAAAAATATGTGCACATTTATTTGGAAATATATAAATTTCCATAAACATTTTCTTGATCAAAATTTCAACAACAGAACATACACACTGATTGTATTTTGAACAGAAAAAAATTAAGAAAAAAACATTTAATTATCTTTTTTTTAATTAGCACAAAATTTTAATTGTTTTATAATGCGTTTGCCTAAAAATCGATAATGTTTTACGTACTCATAATCTATTTTAAAGCCCGAAATCGGCGATTTATTCTGACTTTCGCAATGCGCACTTTGAACTTTGAACTTTTTCGGGGTCATGCAGGCGCGCATCTATTCGTAATATGGCGTCAATCGAGTCTCCTCGTGATAGCTCGAGGCCGTATTTGTGGACAAATTTCGGTATTTGTAGAGGTTTTGGGACTTAAAAACACTCCAGAGGAAAAATAAAGCCTCGTACGTTGTTTTCACGGGTAACATCGCTGTAATGCACGAGTCATTTTTCTCCCGCTTCGCCGAATTTGACAGAATGTCTCGCGCCGCCACGTGCTATTGGCGCGGTTAGGGGATTTTTCCACAGCTCGTTCGTAAACATTGTAGGCAATAAACTTATTCTCTGAGCCGTGGGCTTTGATTCACAAGGAAATCAGGTAATTAGCGTTGTTTACATGATTTTAAAACGCCAGCGGGGCGTCCGATGTTCCACTAATGACAGCGATTCCCTTGTAGCGATGTGCGAAATGGTCATTGTTGACGCGATTATCGCCCATTCACAAGTTTTCAGAGACAATGCCGACGGGAAAATAGACGCCACTCAGCCCCGAAATGAGCAAATTTTCACGAATTTTGGCAAAATTATCGGGAAAAATAGGGATGAAACACCCTAAATTTGAAAATGAGTATGAGGGCGCTGAGCTAGGAGTATCAGGGCGCAGCGCCCTTGTTCCATCGTCTGGGGAGAACCCTGCAAGACTTTCCTTTACAGTATAGCATTTCCATGTATGGCAATGTATGGCCATTACAGTTTACCCCCTCTGGAAGACAGTATAGCATTTCCATATATGGCTAATACATGGCCGTTATATTTTACCCCCTCTCGAATACAGTATAGATTTTCCATATATGGCTATTATATGGCCGTTACATTTTACCCCCTCTGGAATACAGTACATCATTTCCATATATGGCTATGTATGACCGTTACATATTACTCCCTCAGGAATACAGCATTTTTTTTTTGCACTTGGGTTAACACTTTTTGAAAGATGGGCAGGGAAATATTTTGCCTTTGCCAAAAGTAAGTGCTTGCTTTTTAGTTTTTGTTGTGAAGAGCTTTTTCACTCACTTCTTATTTGCTTTACCAGCAACAAGTTCTGCGAGCCCACCTCAAGACTCATGCAGACAGCAGAGACTTTAAGTGTCCCAGGTGTGGAGACGAGTTTAAAACAAAAGGATCGCTGAAGAGGCACGAGCGTAGGCACACAGGTGAGGACCATGCACAGGATTGTACTGAATGCTTCTATTGTACAGTATTGAACGTACTGCACCTGCGCAAAACTCGTAATGTAATTACGTATTGTGCATAGCACTCCGTCAGAACGTGTCGTTTAAGGTTGTATTCACATATTTAAGGATGACATCCCGTCTGTAGTTTTGAAATGTTGTATCGGAAAAGATATTGTCTGCAATGGGCAAAATTCTGATGCAACGTTGACCAAACATCCAACAACAAAAACCGTCAAAAATCCGAGTTTTGCGCACAGTATGTTCTGCCGATGTGCTCAGTATATGGCAGTATGCTAAAATTTCTCCGAAACAGCTGTAGCTTTTATTTCATTGGTTTTACTGTGAATTTTGTGCATCACTCACATAAACTTTGACTCTTGCATATTCTGTTTGCACAGTTGTTCCATTTGTTGAATGTTAGCACATTTGTTGACTCCCCAGGTGAAAGGCCCTACAAGTGTAACAAATGCGGCCGCGGCTTCTCGGAATCCGGCGCCCTGCTGCGACACCACAAAGCGCTCATCCCGTGCACGGAGAAGGCGAAAACATCCAACTTCAGCCAGGTCATGATTCGCTCTGTCGACAACCCCGACTCAGAGATACTCGTGCACCACATGACCAGGAGCAGGACAAGGAATGCTGGGAATGTGGCAGCAGAGGATGCTGGGAGTGCTGCAGGGGAAGATGGGGATGGAGCAGGGGATGATGGGAATGGAGAGGCGGGGGATGATGGGATGGAAGAGGCAGAGCCTGTTGCTGTAGAGCTGGGAATGACCTCTGTGGAAGGTCAACTAGAAGGGGTACAAGTTGAGGAAGCTACCACTCCTGTAGAGGCGGAGGAGCCTATGGACAATATTGAAGAAGGTAAGACAGGCTTTAAGTATTTAGTGGAAGCTTTTATGATTTCACTAGTGGCAAAATTGATACAACAAAATATGTATGGTGGAATGTAGCAATTTGAAAGTAAAATTGTACAACAGGGGTCGAAATAGATTTTGGGGCCAACTTGCACTGGTGCAGATGAAAAAAAAAATACTTGCACCAGAAGAAAAATAGTTGCACCCCCCCCCCAAAAAAAACACGAACACAACCAAAAGTACATGTAGTAACTTTAATAGCATCCAATATTTGCTTACACTACTAACCTAATGTCACAGTGGTCGAAATACTTTTTTAGTGCTCTGCAATATTGCAGAAGAGTCGGCAAATACATATGCCCCCATATTACAACCTTCTCAAACCAATAATGCTTATTTTTACATCATATATAGTTTTGTAAATCTGTAGCATAACTAAAATTCTTTAAAATATCACTCTTTTTTGATATAAGACTTTATATAGAATGATCCTTCTCTACAGAAAATTAATCATTTCCTGGTATCATTTCATGACACCACTGAAAGCATATGATCCCATTGTTCAGCAAACTAAAATGGCTGTCTATGGGAAGCATATAAATTTTCATTGCAAAATACATGGCAAAATAATTAACATATAGCAATTTGATTATATCAGCAGCATCACAGAAGAAATATACATGTACATGTACATATATGGAAACAATGACACATGCAGTATCAGGATTGTACTAGAACTGCATAATTTAAAAAAAACTGAAGTTGTGATGTTACCACAAAAACTGAAGTTGTGATGTTACTACATAATTTTTGTACCTAAAATTGACATGAGAAAAATGGTAAGAAAACAGAAACAATTAACTTGAACATTTATAGAAAGCAATTAAATAAGCACAAAATTTGGATATGGACGCGTAACTTGTCAAGGAAGGTAACGTTTATATAAATATTCCTAGAAATAATTTGACAAAAAAAACGACAACAAAGGACTTAATAGAACTTACAAGAAAATTGTGAAAAAACACACGATCTTTCCTTGCTAAATTGAACACAACAACTCGACAATATTTACATACTAAATAAAAATTTGTACATTAATTTTCCTGGGCGCGATCTTCGGCGAGAGTTTCTTCAAAATAATTTTCTAGATCTGTCTGACATGTCTAGAGGCTGCGTCGGCCTCCTCAGCCGCCTCGTTGAGAATCTAACCGCGACAGCAACCATCCTGAGTTTTGCCGATCCTGAATTATGCCGAGGGTGCGCAATGGGTTGCTGTTGCAGTCCCGATTGTCGTCGGTTTTCTCAAAGAACGACAAAATCGTCTCTGTTTCTTGGTGTTTCTATCGGCCTCACTGACTCTCGGAGCCATGTTTTACCACGTTGCCTGCTGGGAAATGCTCGGCGAAAACTGCCGAAAATTGCCGAGGCAGTTGTCGGGTCCTCCCGAATGACGAAATCTAACATCGGCAAATGGCGAGTGCCCTTATTTGGTTATCGTCGCCTTTCGTCGGAATTGTTCAACTTTGACCCCAAATATATGGGACCATATAAATCAGCTGCAAAACGCCGCCAGGTTCGTGCGGCGCGGGTTTTCAGTCTATTCACAGCGCCGCTACTTTGCTAAATTGAAGACCATTGAAAACTATTGAATCCGGAGCCTATTTTTCCTTCTGCAAAATTGCAGATTGTATGATTTTTTTCTTCTGCAATCTTGAAAATCTATCTGCAAATTGCAGACTGCAGACGGGTATTTCGAACACTGTAGTAACATGTTAACAGCGGATAAAGCAAACTTGCACCCCGGTGCATACCGGCAAAAAATTGGTTGCACGACACCAAATTTACTTGCACCAGGTTGCACACAGAGGGTTATTTCGACCCCTGTACAAGGAAACCTCCTTGTAGAAAGTTAATGCAAAAATTTGGAGCAACGCAATGAAAAAAATATGCACAAATCTGCCTTTGAACGATTTGAACTACTGCCAAAGTTGTGTACACATCCCAGTTGGACACATCGCTGCAATTTCCCCCACAGGAGACAGTGAAGGAAACGATCAGCCCAGCCCCAAAGAACCCCCTAACCAGCTGCAGTGCCGGGTGTGCAAGATGGTTCATCCAAACAGCGATAGCCTGAAAGTGCACCTGCTTACTGTTCATCTACAGGTGAGAACAGGTGTTCAACTGTCTCTGTAGTTATATAAAATATACAAAAGTTCCTGAAGGTGACATGTTGTACACTCCTGGTTAGATAGAGCTACTGTAAGTAACACTTAACCGTGTGCACCTGTTGCAGAATGTGCCGTTCCGCTGCGGTTTGTGCGCGTACTGCACGGGGGAGCGGTCGGACCTGCAGAAGCACATGTTGGTGAAGCACCGGCGACACCTGGGGGAGGGGCAGTACCTGGACGTGGTGCAGGTGGACAGTCAGGGGAACATCCAGCCTCTACCCAGGCCTCACGACAAACGCATGCCAGAGATGGCTGCTGGGAACACAGAGGAGGTAGCCTAAGTAGCCTGAGATCCAGGCTAGTTCAGCTTGTGTGTGGTGTTGTAACAATGGTTGGAGCAGGCCGTTTAGTTCAGATCTTAGGCTACAAAATTCGGTACATTTTGTACATGTTCACTGAGAGTTTTGCACAGCTGTAAATGATATTGGATTCTGACCTACCAACATCCAGATCCCACTACTGTATATGTATTGTGATATGTCTAGATGAACCAATTTTGGACAAATACGTGTCTACCTTAGTTGCAGTTTCCATATTTATTGTCAGTATAAAGACAGTATGGAAGCAATGTGTTACAGGTATCTTTTTATCACTTTTCTAGGAAATAATGTTTACAAAATTTTGTCCCCGTGAAATCAGGAAACAGCAGCAGATCTGCTCGGAGAGGCGATGGCTAACTCTGGGATCTCTTCAGATGAGACAGAGATGGTGAACGCTGCCATGCAGACAGAGGAGACGTCCTTTGATGTGGAGGGCAACCCAGCAGCAAACGCCGCCTTGGAACAACTGCTGGAACTGCAGCACATGACAGAGTCAACCAGCCAGGTATACAACAGGTCTTGTACATGTAGGTTGAACATATTATGTATAACATGATTGGACCATTGGGTCCCATTGGTAGTGGCCATAGTCTGTACCAATAATCCAATTAATATATTATGTATTTCAACCAACAGTTAGGCAGCACGTCAGCAAAATGTACTGCACCAGCGCAAAACCCGCAGAACATCTCTTTTAAGGTCATATTCATGTATTTAAGGATGACATCCCGGCTATAGTTTTCAAATGTTGTGTCGGAAAAGTATCATCTACTATGGGCAAAATTCTGATACATTTTGTACCTCTTATCCAATGAAAACCTTGAAAATGCGGGTTTCGTGCAGGCGCAGTACGTTCTGCTGACATGCTCAGGTAGGCACTTCTTGATGGTTTAATGTAAAAGACTTGTGTTGTTTTTGTTCTAGCCTCCGGTGCAGGATGGTTTACACAGCCACAGGGCCGTGCACAGGTGTCCTCACGAAGGCTGTAACCGTAGTTTCCGTGGGTACAGCTACCTCAGACTGCACCAGAGGTCCCATACAGGTAAGGAATGATGGACAGTACATTCCATGAAATCTTTCCTTTGGAACTGCACGAGTCCAAATTGATGCTGCTTTGACACAGACCTTTTGTACATTTCTTGTTATGTTTACCTTCGCAGAAGGAAAACATATTGTTTTTGCTCTGTTACTTCTTCTTGAAACAAATAAGGTCAATGACCTGGACCAGACATCTGTCACCATGGTCGCTTGTGCTGTAGCAGACACCCTGTGGTGTTGGATCACATTTTGTAACTGGACAGAGTTGGAGGGGCTGGTCACCATACATGTATATTATATATGAATGTGTTTCTTGATAAGAATAAACAGAGTAGTACAATGTAGCTTGTTGGGCTTTGCAAATGTTGCCTTTCTAGTTTGATTGTTATTTTTTGAAAGTGTTGTGCTCTTACATCAACGTTTGGCCCTCCCACCATTACAGGAGACCGCCCATTCAAGTGCAGTATTTGTGAAGGACACTTCGTGTCCCGCGATGCCCTAAAGCGACACATTGTGACGCACAACGACGAACGCAGGTACAAGTGCGGGGAGTGTGGCAAGCTGTACAAGCGAATCTCCCACGTAAAGGAACACCTACGTGTGCACTGCCCAGACAAGCCCTTCCAGTGTCCCCACTGTAGAAAGAACTACAAGACTCAGGTGAGGAAAACTTTTCTTTTGATTATCCTTAATATTCTAAGTGCCTTGAAGTCTTGCATAAGCTTTGTATTACCTTGTATTATTATGCCAAGATTGTTATGTTTTTGGTAGCTTTTGTGTGTGTGTGTGTGTGTGTGTGTGTGTGTGTGTGTGTGAACAAGATGTTATGGTACTGCAGCGGAACTTCTGGTTTTGATATTTCGTGATCTGGACATGCTAGAGTCATGAATTTTGGATGGTAGGTAGGTCTTGCACTCAGGAAGAAGTGGTGTGAGTTTGGTTGGCCTAGCAGCTTCTTCTGGAACTGCAGGATAGTATGTTTAGATATTTTTGAAGGAGGATAACTCAAGAACATATGTGGTAAATCTCAATAAATAAATATTCCTCATCTATTTTAGAGCTCACTCAGGGTCCATCTACGAACCCACGACAGCGACATGCCATTTTCCTGCGAGTTCTGTGAGCGAAACTTCCGCGAGAAGGCATCACTAGTCCGCCACCTGAGGACCCATACAGGAGAAAAGCCCTTCAAGTGTTCAAAGTGCAACAGAGGATTTGCAGAACATGGAACACTCAGGAGGCACCTGAGATCAAAGGGTTTGTGAATAAGATTGTAAACGTAATAGTTTTCCTGCATTGTGGCCAGTATCGATAACCATTACTCAAAGCTCTCAAGCATTTTGACAGACTTTGAAAATGGTCAGACATTTCACTCTCTTTCGTCAGTGTTTGGTATCGTTAAGCATACTTTCTAGATTTCTGAAGAACAGATACAGAACAGTTCATGATGTAGGGTTGTAATGTTTTAGTTGACGTATCACCAAGAAAATAGATGTGTTTAATTGCTTACTGTTCTGGCCGAATCTTTGTAAATTTGTCTACTAGGTTTTTCTACGTTTTTACTTTTTGTTGGCTGCTCACAACCCTTACAATAGCACAAGTTTGATTTGTAAGTATGTTCCACTAAATCTGTAGGTGGATGCCGAATAGCCACTTCATCAAGCCAGGCACAAGGCATGGATGCAGTGGACACCTCTGCAGCAGAGGAGGTCCCCACAGTTTTAGTGGAGTTCTCCTCCATGGTGGCAGATACCCAGTCTTACATCATCCAGGGCTCTGACCATGGGCAAGATGGCGGCACAGAGGGGCAGACTTCACAAACTATACAGGTTTCACATCTAATTTCGGCTTTTGTTAAGGTGAAGGTAGTCCCATAGCTTTTTTTTTTGAGGCCATACTGGCAGTGGGTTGTTAATCCACTGTGTCTAAGGCACAGTATTGGAAGGTGGAACCCATCCCTCTCCTTCCATTGTTCTTCCACTGTCCACTGCCTCCCAAACCGAAGTCATGTACCCATTTTACACCCAGATGGAGTGAGGAAAGTCGTGCAAAGTGCCTTTCTCGACGATACAACGTCCAGCCTGGAATGCCAGTAATTGAACCTGTAACCTCTCAATCTCATGTCAGCTGGCCTATTCACTCGGCCATTGGAAGCCACAGCTTTTGTTACATCTAAGTAATACTAATAGCTTTAAATTGCATCCTTCCATTCTGGCTACCCCTTGTAGCTGATGTGCTTGGTATGCCCCATGCAGCATGCCAGCAGCCAATAAGGTTGAATTAATCTAAGGTTGTCATGGTGATGTTTAGCATGCCTAACTCTGATTGGTCCATTTCCTGTTCCAGGTGATGGAAGGAGTGACCAATGACCAGCTAGTGGAGGCACTGAGAATGGCCCAGGCCAGTGGGGAAGTTCAGGAGGTCCAAGTCCAACAGGTTGGGGGACCGTACCGGCCGACTTCGTAGCTCCCACTTTTCCCGACCGACTTTGTAGCTTCCTACCTCCCCCACTTTCAGCCGCTCCCACTTTTCCCGACCGACTTCGTAGCTTCCTACCTCCCCCACTTTCTGCTGCAAAGGATTGGACTTTAACATAGCAAATAATTTTGTGGAGGAAACCATATTTCATGGAGATATGAGGTCTCTGAATTCTTGTTTGGTATGCCTTTCTGCTTCCTTACACTGAAAAGGTTGTGATGGATGTGCAGAGTTTAATACTATGTAAATTTGCTTCTTGTTGCTATTTTCATGTGTTTTTCTTGTGCAATCTCAACCAGGGTGGCGGGATGGATATATCAGATCAGCACGGGGCTTCTGTCGTGGTGACCAGCGAGGTCGTTCACATCGACCCCTCTGTCATCATGTCGGCGAGGACGTCCTCCGCAGGCGACATCCACAACCTCCCAACAACAGCAGAGATGGTGCCACAGGTCACGGTGTCAGAGGTCATGGGTCAGGACGGCGGTCAGATCACTGTGCCAGAGGTCATGGGTCATGCTGGAGGGGAGGGTCTGGGCCAGGAGGTGGCGACTGTCGGGGAATCGGGCAGCAGTATGGTGAACGTGGTCAAGCTACATCCTGCAACGGACGATGGCAACTTGCCGCCAGACATAGAGACAGTCGTAGTGGAAATGCATTGAAAACTTAACTGCCAGGCATTTTCAAGGAGTAATCTGATCTACATAGCAAGTCAATTATTTTGCATGAATTTTTTAAAAAACATTCTTTTTAAAAAAAATTGGTGAGAGGCTAGTGAGGCCATGGCCTATGGGAGATGTACAAGTAAAACTGGATTTGGGGAAGAGTCTGGATCTGAGAATTTTCAGGATTCGTCACCGTTACAAGATGGGCGATTCCTCTAGCAGCTTCCTTTTAAACTGCAGATGATGATAAGTCTGTCCCAAAGTCAATAACCAAATTGTACACTAGAGCTGTGTACCTGAACAAATTTTAGGTACAGATACAGGTACTGGTACACGGGTTTAGGTACAGGTCCGGACCTGAACCTGAACAATTCGACAAATTAACATGTTCTTCTGAACTCCTCCCATGATGACAGAATCATTAATAAACTTGACAGTTAAGTTTTTGTTTATGGAGAATTCTTATGCAAAACATGGGCTATGGGCTAAACTAAGATATTTTATTTTTCATGTGTTTTTTATAATGACAGAAGTGCGTGTTAAGAGAATTTTGTGTGGCTCTTCTCCTGCTACCAAGGGTAGGAAACACCACTGGAATCAGTGTTGCAAACAGTGAATGTTGGATAGCCGTGTGACAGTTAATGTGTGACGAAAGCGTGATATGGAGAATGAGAATGTTAGTCCTGTGTTGCCAATATTCATGTACATAGTGGCAAGATATCAGAATTCATGGCTGAAACTACATTAACATGTACTTGATAATTCTAAATGCAAATAGAAATAACATCCAGCTGAAGCATTGAGAGTTGTTTCTTTTATTTCCTTCCATTCTATTTAGTAATGGAAGTTGCTCAGACTTGTGGCTGAATTTGAGGCCAGTATGATACAGCAAAAGTTTTTAGTATACAAGCTGAACATGTAAGGTGTTAACAATTGGTAATTCACAGCATAAACATAGAACTTAGAAGTGCTTCTAGTACCAGTAGCAATATTATAAACTGTGTTCTTTTAATCATAAACAATTCTAAACATGTGAAATACATGGCACTGCATAATACCAACATCACATAGGGTAAGAAAAGTACAATTAGCTAGTCTGCAATAGGTTAGGAGACTGGACCATTTAAAAAAATGTAGAAAAGTATTTTCCATCCAACACAGACTACATATCTTAACCTTCTCCCTGCTGCTTCTGGTAACCAATTCAAATTTGATACCTAAAGGCTACCTTAGCATGCTGAAGGTTAAAAACAAGACCCCATCAGAAACAAGTGATTCACTTCTTCCAAGGGGAATGTGCACCTACCAGTGTGATGCCCACCAGGTTGTCCTGTTCAGGAGAGGTATGAAGGACGTCCTGTTGGGGTTCACACTGATAGATGCATAGCGAAGGGGGCAGCCACAGATGTCATGTACATGTAGCATGGCAACCTCGGACAACAAAGAACATGTTTTACACCTGGAACGTTTGCTGATGTAATAACTGTTTCCTGTTGTGCCGCAGGTTGCCGGTGTGGCTGCCCCTGCTGGCTTTTTGCCAAGAGCTTCCCCAGCTTTTGTACCACAGCAACTGTCGCTGTGAGAAGACTGGGCAAACCCATGAGAAGAAGCCACCAAGGACAGCCAGGGGAGGGGAGGCTCACTATGGGGTCTATGTGAAAGCTGCAACAACGTGTCTTGGGGGCAGCAGTCTTCACTCGTGGCCCCCTTTTGGTCCTTGCACCAGTGTCTTTCCCTTGGTGGCACTCTGGAGCCAAGTTTGGGAGTGAAGGAAGCTGACAATTGGGAAACAGATTCAAGTCAGATTTGTGACATTAGCAGTGATATGTTGAAGTCTAAATAAAGATTGTATACAGGCTGGAAAAAATATTACAAGACTTTAGTATTTAACCATGAAATTGCAGTTCAGGTGGAAAAAAAAAGATGTGTCTAAATGTCAATTACATGCTGCACTTATTCATGGAGAGGTAAGCACTCGTTTACCCTTTTGTTTCTTTCTTATTCCCCTTTTCTGTCAATTTTCTATATTCTACTCCGAATCTAAGCATAACCCTACTAAGTTACTTATTTTGTGTTTTGGAGAGAAATCACCAACTTATTCTATTCTTATAGAAACTATAATTATAGTAAATTGAGGTTCAAGTGTCAAGTTACATTCTTACCTCAAAGTCATCACCGTTTACGAGGCTTCGCTCTCGACTGTCACCACGAGCACCAATCATGGGGCGGCTGGGGGATCGTATTCGGTGTTTAGGACCGTAGTGTAGCTCATATCGTGACAGTCTCTTTGTTGTCACAACTTTGGGTCCAATGATGCTTTCTCCCCACAGCATTGGGACCTGTGAAACAAATATGAAAGACACACATAATGTAGCCTGGATGTAGTAGATGGGGACCTCTAGTGATTTTGTAATGAGCTGCAGCAGCTAATGTGTTTTTTTAAACTGAAGTTAAAATCTTACTGCTTTTCAGCTAGGCAAGGTGACTACTTATACATTGTACATACTTGTAAGATCAGCACACTTACACTTGACTTACTCTGCATATCTAATAATACAAAATTTGTACATCTCTTTTAAGAAGTTGCAATTCTTCAATAACCGAAGTAACTTTTATACATAACGTTAGTATTTGTAGCATAAGGAAGCAAAAGACCAAACAGTTAGGTGTATGAAATACAAGTGATCAATTTACCTCCATAGGATCCAACAGATGAAACTTTTCCTCCGTACCACAATCTGAATGTTGATCTGGATCCAAAGGATCCAGAAGATGGAACACCTCATCTGTACTACAATCTGACTCAATGGGATCCAGGAGTTGGATCACCTCCTCTGTAGAAAAGTCTGACTGCTGATCCACCTCAATGGGATGCAGGAGTTGGATCATCTCCTTGAGATCTGTAGCAAAGTCTGATGACTGATCCATCTTAATGGAATCCAGGATCTGAAAGCCCTCCTCTGCAGCACAGTCTGACTGGACCTGTGGCAGTGGCACACTGGCTGAGAGTACAGCCAGTCTTTCCTCCATTCTGTCTCCATCAGGATGATTTTCAGCGTCCTCTTTTGTTGTCCACTCCTCCCCGTCAAGGTCATGAAGCATATGGGGCTCCTTAACCACAAAGCAAGCTGTGAGCTTGTTGTGGGGCGTTTCGCTCTCGCATTTGCTGTGTCCAGTCTCCTGGTCTGTTGTCCACTCCTGGTCTGTTGTCCACTCTTCACCATCAGACTCGTATATTGTCCCCACTTCACTTATTGACCAGAAGACCTCACTTTCATTGTCAAGGTCATCAAGCAGATGATGCCCTTGAAGCCCAGCCTCATCACAAGCTGCAAACTGGTTGTAGGGGTGTGTATCGCTCTCGCACTCGGAAAGACTTGTCAAGAACTTTCTCAAGATCAAGTTGGGGCCATAGTCGTCGTCCACACTGGCCTGAAACTCGTACACCCACTGTAGAGTGAGGGGGAACACAGTGGTGAGGTTGTTGTGGGGAGTGTTCTCATTGTAAAACTCCTCGTCGTCGCTGTCGGAGAAATACAGATCATCCTCAGCCATCTGCAGTTCACCAACCTGAAATCACAGAACCAACAAATCATTTACAACTTATGCAATCAACAACATGTCTATGATTATTAGAAAACTTCTATATTGTCAAGCCAAAGGACAATTCTCAACACTTTCCAGATATTGTAAACTAGTACCATTGAAACTTTTTCTCCCATATGCATGGAAGTGCCCACAATAATATATTACATGAAAGAAAAGTATGGCTTTTGAAAATATAGAGACTTGATAACTCCATGCTATATACCTGTGTATGAGTCTATGACATGTCCTGAGGGGCCTAACCTTTTAGAATTAATGACATGCATTGCCTGCCCTAAATATCATAATACTAGCACTTGTAGATGAAATTACTATGCTTAGGACAACACAGGGAGACCATATTGACTTGATTAAACTATACCCTAACCTTATAAATATGTTATGCTGTGGTGTGGTTGTTGTGGTTCTCTGTGTAAAACTCCTCTTCATCGCTGTCTGAGAAATACAGCTGGTCGTCCTCAGCCATCTGTAGACCATCAACCTGAAATTACAAAACCAACAAACCACATACACTTTATGTACATTTACTTACAAAACAGTGATTAAAAGATATTTTGTATCATCAAGACGGAGAACATCTCAACACTTTCCAGAAATATCGAATTTTGGTCGGACATGCATTGAACTGCCATCCATACATGTATATCACATGGATGTGTGAGTAAAAAGGCCATTTCAGCACCAAGGACAGGTTCAATGGGCACTTCTTCTACTTTATTTTTCATACTAAAATTCCCTCTCATGTTTTGTCCCCTTTGTCAAGGTGAAGAAAGTGTCACCATAGTGTTAATTTGACACGGAGAGATCGTACCGACTCGATCAAACTATGCCGTATACTAGTACTCCATGCAACGAGACTAACCCGTTCAAATTCTCGAAAGGACAAACAGGCCTTCTCTCTGGCAGAAAAACCCTGTATTGAACTATCGAGTCTGACATTTTATCTGAATCTTTTAAGTCTGGGATGGACTGGTTACCAGACTTGTCCTGGAAGTGGAAGGGATCACGGTGATGAAGACTGATACTGGCATTCGAACAACTCAGTCGGTGACTCGGTGGGCTGGGCCTCGGCTGCCAGACCCACGCGGTACTAACGTCACTATTTGAAAACCGTAATACATTTAGGCAGCATCATGTCTTCTGTATTAATTTTTCTTGTCCGTACTATAGGCTGTAACATTCGTTACCATAGTTAACTTGTACAAATGTAACGTTATGTCTTTGTACTTTATACTCTGCCACCATATGTTGCGAGACGTGACTGTAAGTGTAGAGTCGGTGTTTTTGTTATCCTCGCACGGGCAAAATGCCCCCCAAAACCATCAACAGACAGTGTACAATGTTAAACTCACCAATAAACGGTGTTGTTGGGCTTGATTTCTCTCCATAATCTTATTTTTCAAAGCCAAGTTCACGAGCGTATGTGACGCGCCGATTTGAGGCATAAGACATAGTCACATAAAAAGTCGATAGTACAGTCAAAAAAGGTCAGATCAAGTATATAAATGGGTCTTCGTTATCGTCACAAGTTGCCTAAGCTCATGCAGTACTCTAGAGGAATCAAAAATTATTCAAAGTCGAGATTTGAGGAGTCAAAGTTGACCTTCAGAATGCCTCCTTACGCCTCCTTTCGGCGTAGATTTCGTGTGGATTTCGCACTGAATGGGGGTTTCCGTGTTACGGTTTTGGCATTTATGAGATGTACTTCCGGGTCGACTGTAACAGACATAACACAACCATGGATTATGGACTTTGATTCTCGTAATCCTCACTAGTCAGAGAACCTCGAGGAGTTCACTTGGAGATTAAAAATGCACGTCAAAACGAGCTCTCCGGCGTCAAAGTTGACCCTTTTCCCGTTTTCGGCGAGGTTTCCGCCATTGTTTTTTGGCCAAAATTCGCACCCTATGGGGGTTTCGCGACATCGGCGTACCGTAGAGGCCGCATGTAACCGCTCACGAACATGCAAATGAGGCTCACGATTATGCATCCGGGCAAGGAGCTTCTATCATCCGGGTTTGTATTCTCGCAACGACCGTCAGTGTTAAAGTCAGACTGCCAAAAAGTCCGGTGTATTCCTCAGTTAAACGCGAGCTGTGATACAGGTAAACGTCGGGTGGTCTCCGGCTTGTAATATTGCAATGACAAAGGTAAAAGGTGAACTGTATTCTTGTCAGACTGACTTCGGGGTGTATCATTTCAATGATACAGGTAAGCCTGACTACCCTCTGAGTGCACCAGTGCAATGTTAAAGGTGAGAAAGTCGGAAAGTTGGACTTTCATTTTGATTTGTCTATCTTTGTAATGAATGTTAGACTGTCTTTAGGTTTGATCATTGCAATAATACAGTAAAAAGTGGCACTGTGTTCTGGGTGTATCATCACAAGATATGGGTTTTCTAAAAACCTGGGCCCCGCAGGGCCCGTAAGATTTTCTGAAAACAGTTTTCGTTAAACCCTACAAGATATACCGGTAGAATGTTGGACTGATTTAGTTGGGTGTATCATTGCAATGATACAAGTGAAAAAGTCAGACTCATTTTTGGATGCATCATTGCAGTGATACATTGCAATGATATAGGTCCCAGATGATCCCAAAGATAGGTTTACCTGATTGCAATGCTTTACCAAGAAGGTAGTCTTACTTTCTTTTTGAGTCCTAACCCTAGTCAATGCAAGAATTCTTCTGGAGACAGTTCACCTTTTATCGGTGCAATGATACACCTTGAAAAAGTACGACTTTCACCTGTATAATTTGCATGTGATGCACCTAACTTTTACCTGTATCATTCCAATGATACACAGCAAAGGCAGGTTGACTTTTAACTGCTTTATCGCAATAATACTTTGTCCTGTGTGGGTGCAGTGATGTGCCCTCAAGACAGTTGGACATTTGCCTCTATCATTCCAATGATAGACACCAAAGGCGGTTTGACTTATAACTGTTTTATCGCAATAATACTTTGCCTGTGTAGGTGCAGTGATGCGCCCTCAAGACAGTAGGATATTGCCTGTATCATTCCAATGATACACACCAAAGACGGGTTGACTTATAACTGCTTTATTAAAGTAATACTTTGCCTGTGTGGGTGAAGTGATGCGCCCTCAAGACAGTAGGGCATTTGCCTGTATCATTCCAATGATACACAGCAAAGACGGGTTGACTTATAACTGCTTTATTAAAGTAATACTTTGCCTGTGTGGGTGAAGTGATGCGCCCTCAAGACAGTAGGACATTTGCCTGTATCATTCCAATGATACACAGCAAAGGCGGGTTGACTTTTAACTGCTTTATTGCAATATTTTTTGTCCTGTGTGGGTGCAGGGATGTGCCCTCAAGACTGTTAGACATTTGCCTGTATCATACCAATGATACACACCAAAGACGGGTTGACTTATAACTGCTTTATTAGAGTAATACTTTGCCTGTGTAGGTGCAGTAATGCGCCCTCAAGACAGTAGGATATTTGCCTGTATCATTCCAATGATACACAGCAAAGACGGGTTGACTTATAACTGCTTTATTAAAGTAATACTTTGCCTGTGTGGGTGAAGTGATGCACCCTCAAGACAGTAGGACATTTGCCTGTATCATTCCAATGATACACAGCAAAGGCGGGTTGACTTTTAACTGCTTTATTGCAATATTTTTTGTCCTGTGTGGGTGCAGGGATGTGCCCTCAAGACTGTTAGACATTTGCCTGTATCATACCAATGATACACACCAAAGACGGGTTGACTTATAACTGCTTTATTAAAGTAATACTTTGCCTGTGTAGGTGCAGTAATGCGCCCTCAAGACAGTAGGATATTTGCCTGTATCATTCCAATGATACACAGCAAAGACGGGTTGACTTATAACTGCTTTATTAAAGTAATACTTTGCCTGTGTGGGTGAAGTGATGCGCCCTTAAGACAGTAGGACATTTGCCTGTATCATTCCAATGATACACAGCAAAGACGGGTTGACTTATAACTGCTTTATTAAAGTAATACTTTGCCTGTGTGGGTGCAGTGATGCGCCCTCAAGACAGTAGGATATTTGCCTGTATCATTCCAATGATACACAGCAAAGGCAGGTTGACTTTTAACTGCTTTATCGCAATATTTTTGTCCTGTGTGGGTGCAGGGATGTGCCCTCAAGACAGTAGGACATTTGACTGTATCATTCCAATGAGACACAGCAAAGGCGGGTTGACTTTTAACTGCTTTATCGCAATATTTTTGTCCTGTGTGGGTGCAGGGATGTGCCCTCACGACAGTAGGACATTTGCCTGTATCATACCAATGATACACAGCAAAGGTGGGTTGACTTTTAACTGCTTTAGTATCTGTACCATTGCAACGATACAACTGAGGACAAAACGACTTAACGATGTATCATTTCAACTATATAAATAGTAGACTTGTATAGTGTAACTGTCTTTGAGTGTATCGTTGCAACAATACAGGTAAAGGTCGTTTTGTCCTTTGGTAACCTTGCAAATAAAAACGCCAGACTGTCTTCGGCGTGTATCATTGCAATGATACTACTAAGTAAAAGCTGAACTTTCTCAAGGCAGGTTGGAAGTTACCATCATTTATTGCTATGTTTCATTTGAGTTGAATCTCAGTGTAACGGACGAAAAAGTTTCCGGTCATATGTGCGTGGATATATAGTCGGATGTATCATTGCAATGAGACATGCGAAAGTCGGCCCATTTTTGTGCTGCATCATTGCAATTTTAAAGGTAAACGTCGAACTTTCTTTGGAGTATATCATTGCAATGATACACCGGGTGAAATGTAGCATTGTCTTTAGGATGTAACAATGCGATAATACAAGTGGAAGTCAGACTCTCTTTTAGATGTATCATAACAGTGATACAGATAGAACGTCGCCTGCCTCTGGTCTGTATCATTGCAATGATACATATACATTACTACACGGTGTATTCCGTATCACGGTATCATCCGAGGTACCAGCCCGACCGCGGGTCGGATCACCCGACGGCCCAAGGTGATGTAATACACAGTGCTGTATTTTATTTATGTCATACCCACCCGAGAAAACACACATTTAAATCCAAAATGTGCCAAAATTTCGTGTGTATAAACAAAAAAGTGTAACGACAATTCCAACGCCCGAATCCTGTGTTCGAGTTTTCAAAAGCGGTGCGATCGGTTCACAGAAAACGCGTTCGAATTATTATTTGGAAGCCGGTGTAATAGCCAAGTAGAACCCCGGGCCATACCGCTAGTTACTACACGGGCCGGAACACCCCTTAATGCGGCCCAGGCATGACATAAAGGTGAAAGACTGTGCGGGCAAACGTCGGACTGTATTTTCGTGTATTATTGCAATAAAGCAGTTATAAGTCGAACTGTCATCGGGGTTATCATTCGAAAGATACAGGCAAGTGTCGGGCTGTCTTTTTATGTGTTATCGGAATAAAGCAGTTGAAAGTCGAACTGTCTTCGGAGAGTATCAAGGAAAGGTCAGGCTCCAAAGATGCAGGTTCCTTACGAAGTCAGACTGTAACAGGACATGTCGGGCTGTATTTCGTTGTGTTACTGCAATAAAGCATACACCCTTTTGGTCGTGTATCATTGCAATGATACAAATAAAAGTTAGACTGTCTTAAAGGTGTGTCATTGCAATGATGCAAGTGAAAGTGCCACTGTCCTCAGGCTGTAACCGTTGCAATCATACAGGCTGAAGTCAGACTGTCCTTTGGTGTAATATAGCAATAAAGCAGTTATAAGTAAAACCGTCTTTGGTGTGTATCATTGGAATGATACAGGCAAAAGTCCAACAGTCTTGAGGGCACATCCCTGCTGCATGACCCACACAGGACAAAGTATTATTGCGATAAAGCAGTTAAAGGTCAACCCGCCTTTGCTGTGTATCATTGGAATGATACAGGCAAATGTCCTACTGTCGTGAGGGCGCATCACTTCACCTACACAGGCAAAGTATTACTTTAATAAAGCAGATATAAGTCAACCCGTCTTTGGTGTGTATCATTGGAATGATACAGGCAAATATCCTACTGTCTTGAGGGCGCATCACTGCACCTACACAGGCAAAGTATTACTTTAATAAAGCAGTTATAAGTCAACCCGTCTTTGGTGTGTATCATTGGTATGATACAGGCAAATGTCTAACAGTCTTGAGGGCACATCCCTGCACCCACACAGGACAAAAAATATTGCAATAAAGCAGTTAAAAGTTAACCCGCCTTTGCTGTGTATCATTGGAATGATACAGGCAAATGTCCTACTGTCTTGAGGGCGCATCACTTCACCCACACAGGCAAAGTATTACTTTAATAAAGCAGTTATAAGTCAACCCGTCTTTGCTGTGTATCATTGGAATGATACAGGCAAATGTCCTACTGTCTTGAGGGCGCATCACTTCACCCACACAGGCAAAGTATTACTTTAATAAAGCAGTTATAAGTCAACCCGTCTTTGCTGTGTATCATTGGAATGATACAGGCAAATGTCCTACTGTCTTGAGGGCGCATCACTTCACCCACACAGGCAAAGTATTACTTTAATAAAGCAGTTATAAGTCAACCCGTCTTTGCTGTGTATCATTGGAATGATACAGGCAAATGTCCTACTGTCTTAAGGGCGCATCACTTCACCCACACAGGCAAAGTATTACTTTAATAAAGCAGTTATAAGTCAACCCGTCTTTGGTGTGTATCACTGGAATGATACAGGCAAATATCCTACTGTCTTGAGGGCGCATCACTGCACCTACACAGGCAAAGTATTACTTTAATAAAGCAGTTATAAGTCAACCCGTCTTTGCTGTGTATCATTGGAATGATACAGGCAAATATCCTACTGTCTTGAGGGCGCATTACTGCACCTACACAGGCAAAGTATTACTTTAATAAAGCAGTTATAAGTCAACCCGTCTTTGGTGTGTATCATTGGTATGATACAGGCAAATGTCTAACAGTCTTGAGGGCACATCCCTGCACCCACACAGGACAAAAAATATTGCAATAAAGCAGTTAAAAGTCAACCCGCCTTTGCTGTGTATCATTGGAATGATACAAGCAAATGTCCTACTGTCTTGAGGGCGCATCACTTCACCCACACAGGCAAAGTATTACTTTAATAAAGCAGTTATAAGTCAACCCGTCTTTGCTGTGTATCATTGGAATGATACAGGCAAATATCCTACTGTCTTGAGGGCGCATTACTGCACCTACACAGGCAAAGTATTACTCTAATAAAGCAGTTATAAGTCAACCCGTCTTTGGTGTGTATCATTGGAATGATACAGGCAAATGTCCTACTGTCTTGAGGGCGCATCACTTCACCCACACAGGCAAAGTATTACTTTAATAAAGCAGTTATAAGTCAACCCGTCTTTGCTGTGTATCATTGGAATGATACAGGCAAATGTCCTACTGTCTTGAGGGCGCATCACTTCACCCACACAGGCAAAGTATTACTTTAATAAAGCAGTTATAAGTCAACCCGTCTTTGGTGTGTATCATTGGAATGATACAGGCAATATCCTACTGTCTTGAGGGTGCATCACTGCACCTACACAGGCAAAGTAATATTGCGATAAAACAGTTATAAGTCAAACCGCCTTTGGTGTCTATCATTGGAATGATAGAGGCAAATGTCCAACTGTCTTGAGGGCACATCACTGCACCCACACAGGACAAAGTATTATTGCGATAAAGCAGTTAAAAGTCAACCTGCCTTTGCTGTGTATCATTGGAATGATACAGGTAAAAGTTAGGTGCATCACATGCAAATTATACAGGTGAAAGTCGTACTTTTTCAAGGTGTATCATTGCACCGATAAAAGGTGAACTGTCTCCAGAAGAATTCTTGCATTGACTAGGGTTAGGACTCAAAATGAAAGTAAGACTACCTTCTTGGTAAAGCATTGCAATCAGGTAAACCTATCTTTGGGATCATCTGGGACCTATATCATTGCAATGTATCACTGCAATGATGCATCCAAAAATGAGTCTGACTTTTTCACTTGTATCATTGCAATGATACACCCAACTAAATCAGTCCAACATTCTACCGGTATATCTTGTAGGGTTTAACGAAAACTGTTTTCAGAAAATCTTACGGGCCCTGCGGGGCCCAGGTTTTTAGAAAACCCATATCTTGTGATGATACACCCAGAACACAGTGCCACTTTTTACTGTATTATTGCAATGATCAAACCTAAAGACAGTCTAACATTCATTACAAAGATAGACAAATCAAAATGAAAGTCCAACTTTCCGACTTTCTCACCTTTAACATTGCACTGGTGCACTCAGAGGGTAGTCAGGCTTACCTGTATCATTGAAATGATACACCCTGAAGTCAGTCTGACAAGAATACAGTTCACCTTTTACCTTTGTCATTGCAATATTACAAGCCGGAGACCACCCGACGTTTACCTGTATCACAGCTCGCGTTTAACTGAGGAATACACCGGACTTTTTTGGCAGTCTGACTTTAACACTGACGGTCGTTGCGAGAATACAAACCCGGATGATAGAAGCTCCTTGCCCGGATGCATAATCGTGAGCCTCATTTGCATGTTCGTGAGCGGTTACATGCGGCCTCTACGGTACGCCGATGTCGCGAAACCCCCATAGGGTGCGAATTTTGGCCAAAAAACAATGGCGGAAACCTCGCCGAAAACGGGAAAAGGGTCAACTTTGACGCCGGAGAGCTCGTTTTGACGTGCATTTTTAATCTCCAAGTGAACTCCTCGAGGTTCTCTGACTAGTGAGGATTACGAGAATCAAAGTCCATAATCCATGGTTGTGTTATGTCTGTTACAGTCGACCCGGAAGTACATCTCATAAATGCCAAAACCGTAACACGGAAACCCCCATTCAGTGCGAAATCCACACGAAATCTACGCCGAAAGGAGGCGTAAGGAGGCATTCTGAAGGTCAACTTTGACTCCTCAAATCTCGACTTTGAATAATTTTTGATTCCTCTAGAGTACTGCATGAGCTTAGGCAACTTGTGACGATAACGAAGACCCATTTATATACTTGATCTGACCTTTTTTGACTGTACTATCGACTTTTTATGTGACTATGTCTTATGCCTCAAATCGGCGCGTCACACGTATCATCGAGTCGCCATGCTTCAGGTCACGACTTTCGAACAGCTCTGGTTTCATCTGATCTGAGGTAAACAAAAGGTGCGGTCATGGAAACCAGAAGCAACCAATGGGAGACGAGATCGTTTGTACCAATTCGACCAATCCGCTGCTGCGATTGCTGACCATTGACCAATCAGAGCTCATTTTCGACCGTTCTATTTGGAAAAGAAGAATTTTTTCGTAACTTATTTTTATTCATTGATCGAAGTTTAATATGTTGATCTTCTGCACCATTTGATGCATCAATGTATGTAACATCATGGTACACGGAGAAACATTGACGAATACGCCACTCATTGGTCTATAAAGTCTAAATATCATCAGATCTCTGTCGGACCATGGAGTTAAAAATAAGTATTTTTAACTCCATGGTCGGACCTTGCAGGAAGATGACCAAAAAACAAGGCGGTCTCACTTTTATCTCTTTCATAAAATTTATAGGTCTAGTCGAAGTAACTTTAAAAGAATTTCATGTGTCGAAGTTGTAAATGAATAGATGAGTATCAAATTTATCATTCCGTGGCATCATTTACAACTGTTGCATCTATGGCATTGTTTAGTGACGTTGCTTTTGGGTTCACTTCAGGTCAACATTGTTTACAAGTGAAAACAGGAATGCTATACAGACTTATCATACATGATTGTGCAGTTATGCAGTCATCATATTCTCTGCCGTCATGTCTGAGATATGCCAGGCTATACGGGGTGGTTGAATATTGACTACTAATAATATACGCGACCCAGTTTCACACCCAGATCTTCTGACATGTTGTTGATAAATCAGCGGTCAGGGAATTTCCCATAAGGCCTAGCGCTCTAAGATGGCGCCGTGCAGTTCACCGATCGATGTTCCTGTTCTTCGGAACGAAATTTTCTGATCATCTGCGGCAAACGGGCTCCTTGTGCAAGGCTGAGAGGCATGAGTGAAGCTAGGGTATGATTCAGAGGCCCTCCGGTAGCCGACCCAGGCGACAACGCAAGGATAAAGTCGTCAAAGACGCGGTCGACGGGGATTCGGAGACAGGGAGGGAGTCGAGTTCCCATTCGGGCCATGCCCGAGACCGTGGCGACCGACCCCGCAGAAGGCGCTCCCGCGAGCGCGGGGAACGGGATCGGGACCATCGCAGGTCCACGGGGAAGACAGGGGACTCCTCCAGGAACGACAGGGACAACAAAGATGTCGGCAAATGGAAGAAGGGAGAGGACGGTAAACACGACTCCCCGCTGGCAGCGAATGGAACTGTACACCCAAAACAACACGGAGGTGCCCTGATCTTACAGGATGGGGGGAAGAGCTATTCCCGCGATTTCTCCAGCAGAGAGGGGAGACAACACCACGGTACGTCAGAATTCAGCTACTGTTTACAAACATCCGTTTAGCGTAAAAGAAATATAATTACATGCTTTGATTGCACAAATAGTTGAAATACACCTGAACACAAATTAATGAGCTTTGAACGACCGGATTAGATTTAAAAACACGCCCCCACATTCTATTACGAAAACAACATCATCATAACATGAACTTGACGCTTATCATTATTAGTTAGACATAAATATGAGTCGCTTTTGTGATTTGTTGATCTTTTGGTATCCCCGTAGAGGTCAAATTGGGTTGTGTCTGGGCTTGGCACGTGTGTTATGATTAACCAAATTAATCTATAACGGCAGTTGTCAGTCACATGTAAGGAGACCGCCGCACTGTCGGCACAGCTGGACCTCGGCCTTTCTGACACTCAAAAGTTTCCGCAGTGCCTGATCAACTTGCATTTGTAAACACCGAAAATGATTGACACATCCCCTAGAACAAGTCTTAGCACGTAGTTACAATGTTTGTATACACTTGATTTTTGGTTGCGAAAGTTTTGGAGATGTTTAGGTATTCTTAGGGGCTCGCACATACTTTTTGATGTGTACACAGTAGGAAAATTTGGTAAGGGGGAGGGGGCAAGCTGGAACATATGGTGGAGAAAAAAGTATGCGAGGAAGAAGAGAAAACCGGACAACATGGTCAAACTGTGGGTATTGGTGGGCAGGTAAGGAAGGTTACTTTTTTTGTTTGGATTGTTTTGGTTTTCAATGAAAACTATTATAAATGGGTGTTTAGATATCTATTTAGAATGGTGAAAAACATCTGATGGCCTATGAAGGGAATAACATGAGTCATCATGACACTGCTGGCAAAATTGCAAGCAAAAATTTTAACAGACTAAACTTGAAGAATTTAGATTTCATTTTCTTATTTTCAGCAAATGTGAAAAACGGGGTGAAAAAAAGGACGCCCCACATTTTTACGGCACTACAATTAGCGCCTCATCATCCTTCTTATATGACACAGGAACAAACTCATCAATGTAGTATTTGACATCGGATACTGCCATATGTACGTATCATGCATACATGCTCGTACGTGATATTCCTCGCTGTCATACATGAAAGGAAAAAGGAGTGGGAGTGTGTGGAAGTCTACATGTGGTTTTCAGTCCCTGTAAGGCTCTGTTTATGTAGTACAGTAATGTGTTAAACATATGACGTGATCATGTTTCGTGAATGTGGTCTGAAAGAAGTGACTACGTTAGAGAAGTATGTAAAGTTAGTCATTGTAGCTTGTATGTTTTCCAGCTTTAGTTTTTAAAATCTTTACAACACTATACCCTAGCTTGCTAAGGTCTCATTGTCAACTTAGAATTTGGGACTAATGCCAAAAGAAAAATCTGACAGCTACATTGAGAAAGGCATGCAAATAATTTTGACATGTGTCGATATTTATCATACATACTTATCAAAATATTTGAAAGCAGTGACAAACATAAACATGTTAATTTTAGAACAGGGCCAGTGACCGCATTAATCCAAAAGAATGATCTGTGGCATACTAAAGAACTAAATCATATGTTTTAGTTGAAATTGATAATTACAAAGAAGCTTTGGGTTGAATTGCCATTATAAAACTAAAAACAGCATTAGAAAAGTAAACATGACTACAAAAAATAATGATTCCAACTGAGCTTGACATGTCTGTTTCTTGATTAAAGTTAACTTAAAGTGATGATATCATACATGTAGTATATGTTACGTGTGTAGATACATATACTATTGGATCAATATAAACTGTAATAATATTTATGGTGTAATTATCTCACGGAGTCAGCTGTTGGTACTTGGTACTGTTGTTGCAGACAAATGAAGCCCAAGCGACTGCCTGTATAGATTTTTCCATCAGCTTTAGAATATATTACAGTAATTCCAACAGATTTATTGCATATTTTCACATTCCTAAGGGCCGTTTTGTGTTCCTAGGATTTCTCTACAATACTGTGGCACACGTAGATGAACAATTTGCTTTCTTAACAGTTCTTTTGATGCTTGTATATTCACTGTTATGTGTGTATGTGTTAACGTTTTTGCCGTTTTCGTTTTTGGCGTACAGATCACTCGCACCTGTTCGCTGATGACCCGAGAATGGCGAGCTTGATGCGTCGGATCTATCGCGATGACGACCGAGAACGACGTTCCAACGCCTTCAGTCAGCTGCAAGAGCATCTGCAGCACCCAGATAACAAGCAGGTGGGTTTGGTTCCTCTTCAAGAGACAAATTTAAATGTTTGTTCTACAATATCCTTTGAGTTTGTAGTTTTAGAAATAAAATAAAAAATAAAGAAATGGTGTGGATTCTCCTAGTTTGCCCAGAAAGTTTCAAAAATGTAGTATGTTACTTGGGCATGAAAGGTTGCATTTGTCCTTTCGGATGTTGATGTAAAGCCGGTGGCCCGGGTACGGCGGAGCTTCAGGCGTCTAGCCTCTGCATGTGAAAGAACCCAACACACTTATCGAGAAAGGTAGGGGTGGCCCAGTGTGCCTCGCTGAAAATGCAAGCCGTAGCAATTGCAAGCCTGCATTGCACTACTACTAGTACTAGCTTCAGTACTTAAAAAGCATCAGGGTTCACCTCAATTGAGGACAACTACATTGTAGCTTTACGTATCTTACTAGTATGTTATTGTAACATTTTCCCTACTTGAGAAAATATTTTCATCAGTTAGGTAGAGCATAGGATGTTGGAATTTTCTTTATACACAACTGTTAAACTTAAAGTTGCGTATAAAGAAGATTCTAATATCCCTTTTCCCTACTGTTTAGGTTTTCAGCATCATGATGGCATATGTAGTAGAAAAAAAAAAAAAAAGAACAGCACAAAAATGGTATGACGTACAAAGTTTATGCCGTATATTGTATGAAGCGGAGTTAGGGGTCAGGTGAAGTTGAAAGGGTTGTGGCCTGGTTAAATACCACGGGGATTAGTATATGACAGTTATAACGTATCATGGGATTATAGGCTATTTAAGACCACCTCCCCATACTTGTGCATGGATGTCAACACAACGCATAAGTTGCATTTTTTTAAATGTAGCATATTGGCTATACTTTATGATTTATCAAAATTCATGTTATGACGGTTCGAAATTCATTTTGTGGAATAGGTGCACTGGTACACCTAAGCTAGAAATTAAGATGCACAGACAAAATTTAGGTACACAAGATAAAAGGATTTTTGTCAGCAAAACTAGTACTAGCACTAGTACAAACCTGACTGCTTCTCTTGAATCTGAAATTTTATAGCTAACTTTTAAACAAGTAATACAACAAATGTTTTATTATTTTTTTCTAACACTTAAATATCAAGAATATGCTGTATACCAGTGTACGTTTATAGTACCTTTACATACGTAACAGGTACATGTAAATTCTCACAAATATCTAGGTGCACCCACAGTCAAAAATTTTAGTTGCACAGCTCCAATTTTGAGTGCACAATTTCAAAACTGCATATGCACCCAGTATTTTGATCTTGTATATGATAAAGCTGCTTGTACCAGTTTGCTGTTTACATATCCTAGCATTTTATATTTTGTAAAAATTGTTATGAAAATCTTCCAAGTATTGTAGTACATCAACCTTATCCTTCTTGAATCATCATCTTATTGGCTGTAATTGTGATATACTCCTGTACATGTACATTGTAATTGGCACCTCATGCAGTTACAATACGTCCATCTGATGACAAGAAATGACATACAGCAGTGTTCTGATAGGGTCAGCAGAAGTTCAGGGGACGTCTGACCCTGACCTAAATTCCCGAGCTGTTTTGAGGGATACAGTTACATTGTACATGTACTTGTTATGTTAGATGATCTATGCTAAAGCATAGAGAACGTGTTGTTTGTTACAATTTCTTTTCATCACATTCAAAAGGCATGAAATTTGCACAAATAGCACGTCTTTGTTGTTTACTCAGTTACTGTTCAGAGATCAAATATATATGAATGGGATACTTTTTGATTTGTCTTGAGATTTATATCAATTACTTTATGACGTTGATTTCATGATATCTCAATAATACATAATGTCTTGTCATATTTGACATATTAGAAATGACAACAACAAAAGAGAGAATACACTCAAAGCTAAATACCCCTAGCTTCCTTTCTCATTTCTGGAGCAATCCTAAGCTTAAAAATGAATTGAAGAATGTTCACAATATGTTGCAGTTTGCCCCCTGGCATACAACAAATAGAAGCTCCCCTGTTTTGGGCTATAAGTAAATGTCATGACTATCTTGGTCCTGATGCACTAGATAAATGGTATGCAGAAAATTAGTTTATGTAGCATAGGTAATTGACAGCGTAATGGTCTAATGGCGGCACGTTCCATTAAACCGCCAGCGTTGGAATACTTTTAACGGCCCATTAGTTGCAAGAGACGCTTGTTTTAGTGTTGATCTTGGGCTTGGTTCAGGAGAAGTTATCTAGCTAGCGCCGCATTCTCGCTTATGGCGGGAGCGTTATAAATCGTGACACTCTGGACAGTTTGGGTTCAGTTTTATTTTGGTTTGACATAACTCGGAGCAGAAAAGGGTCATAAATTCCAAAGTGACAACAAAATAGTTGTGGTGTCAGGACCTACATCATAGTACTGTGATGATGTCTGTAGGGTGTCACCGAGTTATCTCTTGAAGTTCACAGACAATTGGATTAAAACAAAGGAACGCTGAAGATATGCAATACATGTAGCTGTGTATACGTAGTCTTTTCATTATGTAGTTTATGCCATGTAACAGCTGATTGTATGACAAGTGCCATATATAATGTGTGTGTGTGTGTGTGTGTGTGTGTGTGTGTGTGTGTGTGTGTGTGTGTGTCACAGTGTGTGTGTGTACGTGTACATGTATGTATATAGATAACTCGAGAAGCTTTGGATAGATCCTTATGATATTTGGTACCCATCTTTGATTTTGAGATCCTTTTGAAAGCATTAGTGCTCTGCATAAGATACCTAAAGTCTTCATAAATATTTTGTTAAACTGTTTATTCATGTTTTTTTCTGTCATCATTAAATACCACAGCTGGTTCCTTGCCAATTATTCAGACCCATACTTAGACATCTGTACTGGCACCTGTACCTGTACCTGATGTTACATTTACATTGTAGGTATGTAGCCCTAGTTTGTGTGTTACTGTGTGTAACTTTTGTGTTTTTTTTCTCCTTTTCAGAGTGTGACAAAGCTGGCTGACAGTATCTTAATTGCCCTACAGGACTTGTTCTATGACAGGTAAGAATAGACAGTATACATTGCTGCTATCTTTGTAGATTGACAAAGATTACATTAACATCATCCCCAACTGAGAATGTTCTTCTATGTAGAGAAGAAGAATATTGTGTATCAGCTTGGTGGGGAATCGATCACAGTAGATTTGGTATCAAGCAATTTTCTTACTTCTGGGTACGGAAGTATTATTTTGGGTGGCTGAGCTGTGGGTTTGTGTATCTGTCTAGACAGACTAGGTTGATAGCACGTGGGTGAGGGAAGATTGACAGGTCAAAAGGTCAGACACAGGAAATGGGGTGGATGTGATTCAAGGTGTCAGAATCTGGCTGCGAGCCAGCAGGAATTAGTGGTCGACTTTGGGGGAATTCAGGAAGTTGAGGATTGCATAATATCCAAGCAGATATTTGGTGGCTACAAAAACAGTATCAAATTGGCCAGGCAGTATCCATTTGCCAGACAGTATCCAATACGGGCTGGCATAAAAAAAAGATACCAGAGCAAAAACAAAACAAAGCTTGATAAAAACGCCTAGAACACGCCAAAAATAAGGCGAAGCCTAAAGCTCTTCTTGGAGAGTAAGGATTGCATATTTCCGTGAAGTCTAAAATCTCCAATTTCTTGTTTCTTTTTTGTTCATTCTGTACATCCAGTTGGTAAGTCCCCAAAAAAATCAACGAACCAATAAAGAACTTTGTGGAGCCTGGTAATAGTATTAAGTCAATCTGACCATTAAAGCCACGCATGTTCTTCCAAATCCCAAGAGTTCGTGTCAGAAATGTGCTGAGATGAGGAGAAGTGCTTTACAGGGTACTTAGTGTCGGCCCTGCGACACACGCCCAC
The DNA here is from genome assembly GCA_013266295.2 of Branchiostoma floridae x Branchiostoma japonicum. Classification (NCBI taxonomy): domain Eukaryota; kingdom Metazoa; phylum Chordata; class Leptocardii; order Amphioxiformes; family Branchiostomatidae; genus Branchiostoma; species Branchiostoma floridae x Branchiostoma japonicum. Next base: position 5,948,597 of record CM023830.1, read on the forward strand.
ACGTCTTCCTGACTCCGTACCGCTCCCTCAGGAACTGATAATAACGCCATCAAACGCCCACCTACAACCTGCTATTAGCAGGGGAGACGTGAAGAAAAATGGAGAACCTCAGCACTGGAAGAGCTGTTGTTTTGCAAACCATGGATAGATTCAGTGTGAAAAAAATCATCATGAAATTTCAACTTGTTATGCTTGTATTGTAATACTGATTTTGAAAAAAAATCTTGGTTTTCCCAAATTTTGTCATTATAGGCAAAGCCCTTTGCACAATACAAAAGTCATAAAGATACACATACATGTTTACTAACATAATTCCACCAGGTCATGTATATCCGCCTCCCTGAAAAAAAGCATCATTCCAAACAGATCTCCAATGCAATGTCCCCCAGTATAAAGCACTCCTGTATATCTAAACTGTGCATACCTGGGGGGTGCCGCACTAGAGATCTCTTAAATATACAGTTTTTCAAAATGGCGAATATACTAGTATGTAAACTGGCAGATAAATGTGAACGGAGGTTAACTTTTTGAGTTATCCTGTTCACAAACAAACAAATAAACAACCAAATAAAAAAGCAGCCTTCCTTGATTATGTGACGTACATTTGGAAAATTTCATGACGTGTCTATTCCAGGGTGTCATCTGAGGTGAAACAGGAGGTGGCTCGTTGCGTGGGTTTGGTAGGCGCAGCCCTCGGCTACGAGGCTCAGCGCTTCTTCCAATGGGTCTTTGCCAAGGTCGGCACGGCACCTAGCGATGACCTGAAGGTGCTGTTCCTGCAAGCCTTACATCAGGTAAGACGTTAAAAGCACTCCCAAGACGTTATGGTGATGTATTGGGCAGTTAAGAAACAGAGAAACTGTTGAGTGAACAAGACTTAGTCATGCATGACAGAGTTCTTGTAGCTTTGACACCCTGTTTTTAAGTTCTTTGACAAATGTAGCGATCACTGGAAATCTTTAAATGTTCGCGAAGGTTTTTTTTTGATAATTTTTCATTTTTTCAGTTACCTTTTATTGCAAGATCATAACACCACGAATACATGTTTTGTAAATTCTACCGTACTACAGAATTGTCTCACCTGCTTCAAACACCACAAAAATCTCCCACCTACATGTACATGTACATTGTACCACGAAAGAAAACCACCACTAAAGTAAATGAATTACTAGTACTTCTTACTCTTTTTAAATGTTTAAAAATGATTTAATATCACAGTTGTTGTAAATTTTTCAGGCTTTAAATTTGGATTGCGAACGACAACAGTTTCAAGAGTTCATCCCGGTAAGTAGTATACATGTTATAAACTTTGGCCTTAAGTGACTATTGTATCAAATCTTTTTCTTTTTTTGACCTGTGACCTTTCAGAACAGAAAGATAGTGTCAAGAGAACTAGCTTTCTATAAATTATGAGATATTACGTTATTCAAGGATTAATGACCTGCCCAAAGGTGTATATAGTGTGATAAGGCCTTGTCTGTTGCTATAACCACCGAATAAAACCACTGAACAATGAGGTGGTTATAGCAATATAGTAGTATCATGTGCAATATTGTATGTTCTTATGATCGTTTTACATGTTCCATTTGGGGTCACCAGCAGTCATTTGAACAGAACATGTGTTACATTTGGAGTAACCGGTGGTCGCAGTGTTTATGGGATTTAGTCACCACTGGTAAGGTTATGGCGTCATAACCAATATGAAATGGGGACTTCTGATTGGTCGACGTCTTATGGTTATATGATAAATCTGCATGAACCATGGGAAAGGGGCCGATGTTCTTATTCTCTTGCTGTCGGGCTGATTGGCCCCCTCCACGAGACCAGTGGAAGGGCTGCTAAAATCGTAAATGAGCCATAGCTATACCCCACTGGATGCAAACTTGTTACGAACCAAGCTAAGGCTGCTGGGAAGGATCTGGTAGGATATCGCAGAATTCATGTCGACATTTTCATCCAATCACTCCTTCAGTTCATCAATTTGGATGTCCTGGATAAAATCACCACATTGCCCATGCTAAAGATTTGACATGGAAGGCTCCAAAAAGGATTGAGTGTAACGATTTAACTTGGAGTTCTATTGAACATCCTTTGTCACAGTCAAATGTCCAATATATGTTCTACATCTACGAGGAAGTAGATATAATACATAGGGCTCAAAATACTGGATGCATACACTCTTGTGCACCCACAATTGGAGCTGTGCACCGAGATATTTGTGTGGGGTGTTTGATGTACATGTATAAATGAAATGATGGTAATGGTTTCTGAACAGTTTTTAGTATGATCCATACATGTACATGTACTTCCTAAATTCTGAGTGGTGCAGGTAAAGTTTGTCTGGTGCAGGTAATTTTCAATGTTACCTGCAACAGTGCAGGTATGCAGAAAAAATATTTTGAGCCAGCCCTGAGAATTACTGTATACTTAGTCTGCTAAGTCCCAAGGAGTTGAATTTACTGTCCAAATAAAACATTAATCGTGTAATCAAAGGGAGAATCTTTACGTTTAGTAATTCCCAGGCTTGTGCCTCTAGGCGGCTATTCTGTTCCTCTGAGTGAATGATTAGGTGTAGAAGTACTTCCTACAGGTACGTGATGCAGAAGCTGCTTACTCGGCAATTATTCCTCTCTCCTAGGGGAGCTTTGAGTCCTGTATAATGGGCACTATTGATGAGAGATTGTAATCATTGAGTGGGTGGGAGGAGAAAGCTGGTAGGGTTATCTGACTTTCCCTCTGCACTGTCATCTGTCATGTTGTCTCTGCACTTATTCTAGCTACCAGCTTGAAATACCATCAGGTATATGCAAGTTAGTACAGGTAAAATCCAAGCTGTGCAGGTATTTCTGATGTCTACCTGCACCTAACCTGCACTGGTCCATGTACTGGGTTTATATATACATGTAGGTGCATGTGGATTTTTATTTGCTGCATTGACTGTTACCACCTATGAAGTACAATTATAGAAATAATGGCAATGGTTTCTGAACAGTATGATCCAAGAGTGTTGTCTACTGCATTTGTCGAATAGTTGTTGAAAATTACCTGCACCAGTGCGGGTATGCAGAAAAAAGTATTTCGAGCCCTGTTATGTCTCACTTACTCAGTAGACAAGGGAAGACATTTTGTGCTTAGGAATGGGAGCTATGTATATGTATTATTGTGTTACATTGGTGACATTTACATAGCACAGAAGAAAACTGGTGGATGCCATCAAAAACATCCAAGTGAGTTCGACTTCTCTCCTAAATTTCTTTTTTTGTTTACTGCACAGGTAGGGCTTATATGTACCATATTGCTCCAGTATGGTACAAAAAAAATCATATTTATAACTAATTGGTTCATTTATGAACAAGATTTTCCAATGTGTGGATTCTTATAATATTTCCAGTGTGGGAAGGTTGGAATAGTACCATGGAATAGTTTTGAGTAATGCCCCTAGCAGCTTTCCTTGAATTTCTGCAGAACATAAACATGCAAATCCTACATGTATGTAAGAAATTCTGCTGCCCTGGCTGAGGCTATATTACATGTACTATGATGTAGGGTGGTGATTTTTTGTCCCATACATTTTGCATGGCTTTCTCAGAAACAATTGTTTGCTTCATTTGCTTTTCAAGGTCACATTGTCCTATTGCAGTTCATGAAGAAGTCATTCTTCTCCAAGGTCAAATATATTACGGAACACTTACGAGTGGCAAATAGCAGCCTCTGTCAAACTGCGTGTACAATCACATTTTCCACTGCCAGCTCCTATCACATTGATGCATTCGTTATCTGTTATCTCTATTATGTTGTTACCCCTTTGGGAATAAAAGGCTTTAGAAGTTATGGCTGGAACGTGAGGTTTGGAAGGCTGGAGTAAGCTAAGGCAGTCACAATACTCTTTACAAGTTGTATCTAAGACTTATTCTGGAAAAAACAAATCTGTAATGGTACGAAATGGCAAGAAATGATAGAACTAGAATTCCACTATCTCATACCCCTAAAAGCTGGTGTGTTACACTGAAGGGTGGTTATACCGCCTATGCAGAAACAGATACCAGAGACTGACGACTTAAAATTGTTTCTCATGGGCACAAGAGGTACTTATTATGCAAAAGTTATGACCCTAACGTGTCCAGATCACGAGATATATTGAAACCGGAAGTTCCGCTGAAGTACCATAGCAAGCCGCTAGGGGGCCCAAAATCATGAAGACCTACCCTCAAATATCAAGACAATCCACCCAGGCATTCTAAAGTTATTGTGTTCCCCCCCACACACAGACAGACACACACACACACACACACACACACACACACACACACACACACACACACACACACACACACACACACACACACACACAGACACACACACAGACACACACACACACACACACACACACACACACACACACACACACACACACACACACACACACACACACACACTTGCACTCCCCAAAACATAACCTTCTTGGCAAAGGTAAATATGGCTTGTTAGATAGAGTTGGGGCATTTTCAAACTGCTGTGACAGTCTATGACTCCCTTTAAAACAATTTTTGCTGGAATAGCAAAAGTTGAATTCAGCCAAGACAGACTAGCCAAATTGAGTCTGCATCAAAATTACACGTGAAAAGCACCAAATTGATGAAAGGTACTGTGGTTATGTACATGTACATGTATATGAATTAGGGATTGCTACACTTAAAATGTATGTACATGTAGGTGGCAAAGTAAAAACATGTTAAGAGGCTTCCCAGAGCTACATACATGTAGTACTGTTACTCGGTTATCCATATACATTTGTAGCTTTAGCCTATCTAATGCCATTCAAAACCCCCTCATGTCACGTCCCTTTCAACTTTCAACATGACTCGTTTCCTCCATATTTCATGGCAACCTTTGAAGGGATTATATAAGTCGAACATCAAGAGTGTGCGGTTGACACAAAAAATGCCCTTTAGGGAGACTTAGGCCTTTCAAAAGACTCCTGCTCCCCCTAGATTCTTTTGAGGCCTGCAACAGTGGAAGGATTTCTGCAAAAGCAGCGAGTCTTTCATGTTGTGTGAAGTCTGACCTGAAGATATATTGTGATTGGATAACACAGCTGGTAAGAGGGTGAAGTAATGATGAGAAACCAGACATTTTGCCCAGGGACACTAGTGATCGTACATGCGTAGGTGTGTGGGTAATACCAGGTTATTCGTCAATTTCTTTTGTCCTTTTGTACAGGAGCAAAATCTAAGAAACCTTACTGGTAAAGCTAAATCATACACCTTTACTGGGTTATAAATTTTTCTGCTGATATTTTGTGCATTATTTCAACATCTTTATACTCTGCAAAGGCACCTGTTTTTTTTTAATTCAAGATATGACCCAAGCCCTCAAGTTTTGTTCATTGCTGAACAACTGGTTTTACCCCGAGCAGGTTTACCCTCTGTACACTTGAAGAAGCCCACAGGGCGTAACCGGTCGTGACAGGCTGAATAAAAGTTCTAAACGGGAACTATGTGGCTCCGGATGTCTTACTGGGGGACGACTGAGGTGTGATAGATGTCGGTTAGCTTGAGGAATGAATCCACTCTACTTTATATTGGTTTTACCTCAAGCAGGTTGACAGATGAACTGAAGAATGATACCCTACAAATATTCAGTTTTATTTTCGTCATCTCCAGTGCGAAATTATGACACCACGAATACATGTATGTGTTTCTGTACTACAGCGAAAAACTCCTTTCCACCCCTTCCACAAAATTAGATCCCAGTGACAATAAATAAATGCACGATAAATGTATTTAAGATGTTTTATTTATTGCCTTGGCATTGGAAATAGCGGAAGATTAAGGGCAGCTCAGAGAGTACTGTAGTATGACCCGATTTACACATGTGGGCAAAAACTTGTGGTACGAAAACTGCATACGCAAACGAGCGTACGAAAACTGGGTCCGTCTTTGTACACTCGTGTGCAGGCAATTTTGTACCTCAGGTTTTGGCCCACGTGTAGATCGGGTCTACGATTTCCAGGCCACCCATTTGATTTAACTCTTGAGAAATAGCTAATCCCAAAATAATACTCTGTAGGGATGTGTTGCACTTTTGAACAGGTTTCTCCTTCTTTTAAATAGGGACAAGTCTTTGGAGTGAATAATATAAGGGTTGACTCCTTGTAAAGAAAGCATTAACCACTTTAGACAAAACTGTTAGGGTGGATTGCCAAGGCTAAAGTATGATTAATTTATCTCGACACAGCTACATGTACATGTAACTGTACCATTTCTAGCTTGAAACTTTTTTCTATTGATTGCTAAACTTCAACACAGTCAGCACAGATGGTAACAGCATTATCATAGTGTAGTATATCATTTTGTGACAGAATGCATCAGTTACATTGTAGTAATATGTTATTTCTCCCTGTGTTTCAGATGGCTATGTCAAACCTGCAATCAGTCCTTGAGAATGCTGACACACCAGGTAAATTTTTACAAACTTTGTCATTTCTTTTACTGACTTGCATGCTTTTGCATCACAGATGCTGTAAAGTTCTGTAGATCATTTCATAAACAGCTTGAAAAGTACAAAAGTACAAGGTACATGTACATGTACATTGTACCTTTCTTGTGTCTGTTGTCTCACACTGAAGTTTCTGATGTTTGTTGTCTCACACTGAAGTTTTTATTGCCTATACGTGTTGTTGATGACAGTAGTGGACTATATCATTGAATCATTTTATTCAGGTTTAAAAGTCATTTCATTCCGCTTGAAAAGTACCTTTCTTGTGTCTATTGTCTCACATAGAAGTTTCTTGTCTCACACTGATGTTTGTCTTGCCTATACAGACTTGTTGATGGCTGTGGTGGACTGTATCCAGTATGTGGCGGAGTACTATCCCCATGTCTTTACAAACCACTTCAGAGTAAGTCATTTTGATACGTATTTGTAGTTTAACAGTGTCTCCAATCACGAAATGGTAGAACCATTGTAAACTCATGCAGCACAACTTAACGCTAATGTACAGCAGGGAAATGTCTACGGTAATGAACATACACATACAGTATGATGTATTATACCGCCCATTTCTCATTAGACAAGAGGACCTCGTGCCTAGAAATTCTCATCAATCAACTCTACACACTTGAAAGAACTTAGAGGCCATTAAAGGGCCAACTGTTCATGTATTGTGCAAAAAGGACACAAGAAATGAGAAAAACAGGTTAAAAAGGGATCATAGGAGGATTCTGAGATTTTACCTCCTGGAATTTGGTATTGATGTACTTGCTCCCCGAGTAATTTTGGATTTTCAAGCCTTCAAAAACACAATTTCCTGCATTTTGAGAGGCAAATCATGGGGTTTAGAGTGGTTGTCGGTCACTGTGGTCCTTCAGATGTTTTTACATTTTTACCCAAGGTTTTTGTTGATTTTTTCTGTCAGGTTTGACGGATTGGTTTTCAAATTTTTCCGTCAGGCCCTGCAAAGTTCCAGTAATTGACTTAAAAACGGGTGCTGGCTAGAGCCCTGTAACTGAAGAAGAAATATCTTAGTTTATGAACTTCAATACCCTTTTTTCTCTTTTGTTTTAGGACACAGTGGATATACTTGTAGGCTGGCATATTGACAGCACGCAGAAGGAAACTGTCATCAAATACACCTCAGGTATTATTAGAGTTTGTAATGAAATATGGAGGATGTAGCATTTATGAAATATGAAATTGGATATCCTTTATGAAATGTCGACTTTGTTAATAAAGCATGACATGTAGACATTATGAAATATGGAGTTTGTTAAATGAAATATGAAATAAAGAGTCAGTTTAAGCTTTTGACTAGTTGCGTGCGCAGTCCAGCGGTTAGCGACCTTGCCTCTGGACCATGAGGTTGGGAGTTCAAGTCCCGGCTGTTGTTGCTCACCTGGCATGCACGCTACTGTAAAGGGTCACAGTCCTTTGGATGGGACGTTAAGCCGTGGTCCACTGTTCATTGTGCTTGTCGTGAAGAGCTAGGGAAATTTTCTGGTACCATGAACCTGTAAATACTGTACCCGTCTGTCTTCTCTGTTACGACCAGTGGGAGATTAGCTCTTCAGTGAGCTAAAACTGGATTGAGATGACTTTGATTTTTTTTTTCTTAGTCCCTTTAGCATAGTAATGTAGATTTGCTATTATACTTGATAATTTTTATATACTCTGACAAATTTCAATGGCATGTTTGTAGATATCCTGGTCAGCCTCCAACAGTTCTGGGTAGAGGACCTGGGCTTCTCTGTCACACTGCTGGGACAATTCCTAGAGGACATGGAGGCATACACAGAGGTACTGTAATTACCTAAAAATATTAATTGATGGATTAATCAATTAGTAATTTGTGGCTGTGTACTGTTAATTTTGTGTTGTTGTTTTTTTACAACGATTTTATTTTGATCACTTTCAAAGCCATTACTGCGAGATTTTTAGACATGTACTCTTTATATTTTTGGCATTCAAAGAGAGATGACTTGTGACTGTCACAATGTTAGTTTTTCAGTATGTACAAAAATAAAGAACTTTGCTTAACCTCATAACCAATGCAAATTTGGTGCCAAAAGTTAGAGTGATGTTAATGGGAAAATGACTTATTTCCAGGACCTGCACAGGTTTGCCAGCCGGAGCCCGTGTGAAGATGACGTCCCTCCGCCCGACGTCTGCCTACCAAAACTGACCGCCCTGCTAAGGTCAGGGTTAGAGGCCATTTCAACTCACAGATTTGTTTCCAATACTTATGAAACTATAGTACTGTAGTAACAGTGTAACAGTTGTTTGTAGCTTTACTGTACCAGACAGTATTCTTTCCAGTGATTCTCCCAGTAGCTGTTTTTTGGCACTATTTGAAAATATCCAAAATTGCAAACTTTTCAGATCTTACAATAACGAGTTTCTGTCAAAATGATCGAAGTTTGAGTTTTCCAGGGACTCTGTTATGCTTTCTTGACAATCGGTTCATTATGGTGCTACCATGGCAAGAGTGAAAACATTGGTCATAACAGGTTTCTTGTGTACTGTTTGCAGGGTGTTCAGTACAGTGGTGAGCAGTATGGGGGACCATTTCTCACCCGATCATGGACCTCCTCTCACAGAGGCCTACATCACTGAGGTAGGCACTGACAACATCATAGTTAATTAACACTGACAAAGATATTAATAATATGACTGTTAAGTGCAGAATTAAATGTTGAAATTGACAACTGCCTTTGAATTTTTTTATTTTGCTTTAGAAAAATACGCAGAAAAGAGATTTTTCTTTTATCCGCTTGAAAATGAAAATGTTGATAAACATGAGCATGTTGTTGTTGTTGTTTGTTCAGCTGCTAGACAGGATGGTGAGATGTGTAGATCAGGTGACCACCGACCACCCATCCGAGGAACTCTTCATTGCAGGTATTGCCAGCTGTACTTATTTTCAAAACAAGCAAACAAACAACAATTTTTGTTTTAAAGGACTAACTCAGTACTCAGCTTTACATGTAACTCAGAAAATTGGACGAGCCCTGTCATCAGATGTTTTGCACACAAAACTGAGACCGAAGGGGATAGATACCAAAAATGGTACGTGTAGGTTGGACAAGCAAAGTAATGAACTAATGAGTATGAATTCAAAAGGAATTCACTTGTAACATGCTACAATTGCTAAATGTGTTTAATTCATAATTGCTTGACAAATACTCTGTTTCTTCTGAACAGCCAACACCTGTGTGTGCCTGCTGGGACAAGGCCTGGGTTCCGGGCTAGCACAGTCCTGCAGTGGGGTTCTGTCTTACACAACCAAGCAGACAGAACAGTGTATGCTGAGCAGTACCCACTCTATCTCAGCTCTCAGACTGCTCAACAAGGTACATGTATGTGTAGATTTGATACTAGGAAGTCTATATTTGAAGCCAGGAATGGTCTTGTAGTTAGGGTTACTGACTTAGAATCGAAAGGTTCTGGGTTTGAATCCCTAACAGACACCAATGCTGTACCTTTGGGAAAGGCACTTGTTGCCTATTTCCTTACCGGACTCAGGTGAAAAATAGAACCTTGCTTTAGTTAGGGACATCCTCTTGGATGGGATGTAAAGCTGGAGGTCCAGTGTTTGAGGTGAACCATACCTCAAGCACATTAAAAATTCCACCACACTTATCAGAAAGAGGGGTCCTTCCCGGTGTGAGTTGATCAAACCTTACAGTCCGGTCTTACTCAGCTTGTACTTACACTGTACTGTGGAAAACAGGTGGTTTACTGGTTATGTGAAACAAAGAAACAAACAATGCCATTGTTTCTCTCCATATTGTCTTTACTACTTTTAGTGACTTGAATCTTTGTAATGAAATGGTCCCAAGATACTTCCTTCCAGTGCCACAAGTAATTTTTTTTGTGTTGCCAAGTATAGTTAACGACCTATCTTCCTGACTTTATGTTGTTGGTCCATCTCATTTCAGATCCTGGAACTGGTGAACACCTCCCTACCTGTGTCTGTTATTGAACAGATTCTGGGTCCTGGCTCCAGGTTTCTACAACTCAGGTTTTACACCCACCCAGAGGTAAGACTGGTGCCTACGCATTTGTACGAATTTTATGAAAAACGTAGAAGCACTATCATATGCGAAAAAATATCAATTTAATGAAAAACACATGCAAAAGCACCATGCAAAATGTATGTATCTTATGAAATGCAGAGGGCGCTTCTTATGCAGACTGCTGCCTGGGTCACATGACAAAACGTCATGTAGGCGGGATATCCAAAATGGCAGCATTGTATGGATGAATTGTATGGAAAGTGAGATAGGGAAATGTATGGACCTGAATATGGATCATTGAAAACTGAAGATTTTTTCACTGTCTTAACAAACACAGGTGATGCCATCAGTCCTGAAGGTGTACCGGAGTCTTCTGACTCTTAAGAACATTCCACTGCTTGACATGGTCTACAGGTAAGGCCTGCTCAGATACTCACCATCCCAGTGTGAGTGGTTCAAACCTTACAGTCTGGTCTTACACAGCTTGTACATACTGTACAAAACTAGTGCATTACACCTAAGGCAGTTTACTGGTTATGTAAAACGAACAAAGATATAAAAAATGGTGTCAGACACTGACCTTTTTTGAGCTTTTCTAATTGATATTTCTCTTTTACCAGACTTGTCCTTGGAGATTTAGAGGTCGCGATCAACACGCTCCTCTCGTGTAACGGCCTGCCAGCGTCCTGCTCGATGGTGAAGAACAACCCATTTGCGTCCTCTGTGTACGCGGAACAGCAGGCGCTAACCGTGGCCGTGTTCAACATGTGCGGCCTGGCGGAAATTGGCAACGCCAAGAACTCCATCATAGGGGTAGGTCATAGGTCACATTTGGATGGTTAGGTTGAAATTTTATGAAAGTACATTGTCATTGTGTAGATTTTGCACAAAATGGTCTCAGCAAGGAATGGATACACATGGTCTTTGTATATGTCTAGTTTGTCTGTTGTTACACAAGTACAGTCAAACCTGTTACAGTACGAGTGCCCACCTCTACATAAGGACTACCTGACCAATGTGACCCCTAGTGGTCCCTTAGATAATTTTTCCCATTGACACATTAGCGTTAAGAATCCTGTCTATAGTGACCACCTGTTCACATAGGCCATATTTTATCGGTCCACCAAGTATTTTTCTTGGGCTGGTTTGACTCTAACAAAAGTTAACTGATACTGATCTTTATTATTACTCTAAGCTCTGGTTAATGTATAACTTTAAACATTGTTCCACAGGTATGTGTGGTGATATGAAATATATTTTATTCAGTTAGTAATACACATTCAATCTGGTTGAAGATGGGGATAATGTCAAAAGTCAAATTTTTACTGTAAATGAAACCTTTTTTTGTTACAGATGTGGGGACTGTCCCCCAGCTTTTTCGAGCTGTTTGCAACCCACCTGAAGCCTTGTCATGTCCACTTGGCTGTCAGCCACCCTGCTGTACAGTACACAGCGCTGTACACCCTGCTGTCTCACTGTACTAGGTATGATGTTCTTATAAGGTCTCTGCTGATAAAGGAAGAAATTTATTTTGTGCCACCTATTGACTGCCAGTGGGACTGCAGTTGCTTCCCCAACTGTATCACTACTAGGTACGACATTATTTTAAGGTCTCTGTCTTGAAGAATGATAAAAGAAGAGAATTTAGATTTTGAGTCACCTATTGATTGCCTATAAAACTGCAGCTGATGCATCTTTCTTGTTAACACATTATTGTAATGCTTGTATTGGTTGTCAGTAGCTCTTGTTGATGTCTGAATTTTTTTCTCCAGGCATGGTCACTTCATCTCCAGTAGTCTGGCCTCCGGTGCCCCCCCTCCGACCATCATGGAGGGGGTGAGCCTGTCCACAGGGGGGCATTTCGCGACCATCCTTGGGCTTCTGGCAGAACTGTTACCCTCCAATAACATGTCTGGTGACAGCAGGTAAACAGATTATTCCTGGGTACGGTAGTATTGTTTTGGGTGGCTGAGATGTGGGTTTGCTTGTCTGTCCCAATTGCTTCAGTTGCATGGTGGGTGGGAGGTGATTTTGACTGTTGATTGGTAGGAAGTCAAGCCTGAAGGTGACCCAGCATGCACCATGTGAGAGTAAATGGACAGAGGAATTCCAGGAAATGGTGTAATACCTGACTGAATTACATCATACATCCTTTTGACCAAAAACCCCAATCACTTCCCTGAAGTCTGTGAACTTGAAGGTCACGAAAATCTCCAAACTATTAGGAAGTGGGAAATCTCTGTTTCCTTGTTGAAGCCTTGAGTTAAGTTATTTTTTAGCCAATCATTAGCTGATTTTTTGCTGAATGTTATCCGAGAATCGAGCAAATAATGCCAATTTTCTTTGTAGGAATCTGTGCATCCGATGGACTGAGGAGATTGTACATCAGCTCCAGAGAGCTGAAAACCCCCACCTGTTCATGCCTGAGTACCAGGCTACCTGCAGAGGACTCCTGCCTCTGGGTAACACTATATGAGTTTACTTCACAACTATACATTGTCAAACTTTATCTGATTGACAAAACCCCCAGTTTCCTCAATTTAGGGGTGAAAAAGCAACAAAAAAAACAAATTGAGCTCTGTGATTATGTGTTTTATGTGTAATGTTTGCTAATTTTTTAACAGTTTATTCTCTCATTTCATCACAGGAAGACCTTGTCATTTTGATGAAAAGGAGTGGAATATAAAGATTATAAAATTGTCTACTTTCATTCTAGAACAGACCTACCTAATGATTTTACAGTGTTTGGCACTTATATAAATGTATGAACATTCTTTCATTAACAACAAAAATCTCTCATCCACAGCTTGCAGTCCTGACAGCAGCACCTGCCTGCCTGCAGTACAGCTGCTGCAGCAGGTGGTGCAGCTGGGACACCTGCCGCACGACTTCCTCAGGAGATGTGTGGACGTCTGCAAGCTTCTCTTAACAAGGACAGACAGAGGTGTCCAACAGGCCTGCACCAGCCTACTGACCCTGCTGCCTATAGCCCTCGTCATCAAGTAAGAATACCACATGTAGTATTATATGGATAGTAAAGCTTTCACTTAGGCCTTACCAATGCTGATATTTACTACTGTTTATGGAGGTTCTGTTTTAGGTGTGTTTGTCTGTTTGTTTGCTTGTGTGTCAGTAGATATTTGAATACAGTAGAGTCACAGGAAGTGAGGGGGGGAATGTTGTAACCACAGACACTAAGGTCAAATTAGAGGTCAAAATGGTCTCCTTGCAGACTGGGAGGAAGTGAATGATACATGTACGTTGGAGGAACAAAGAAACTCAAGGATTGCATTGTATGACAGTAGAATATGCACAGAATTAGCAAAAAATGCACCATAATTAATAAAACAAGAAGTTCACAACAAATAAATAATAAAATACTTCATGGAAGTGTGAAGTCTTTAATTTCTAGTAGGTTCATGGGTTTGTGTCAAAACATTATTAAGAGTTATTCTCTTAATAAACACTGGTCGAAGTCACCTTTTGCAGTGTTTTTAAAATGATAACTATGAAAATCATAATGGTGTACCAGAGATTGAAGTTGTTGACTTTCCATCTGCAGTGAAAAAGACTACAGTGATCCTCAGCCAGTGCCCCACAGAAGAGCCACCTTGCAGCAGGAGCTTGAGCTGCAGCAGGAGGCACGGCACAGCCACATGGCCAAGGCTCCCTCTGGAACATTCCACTCCCACAACTTCCGCACTGTCATGGCATTCCTGCTCAACTCCACCAAACCAGGGTATGTTTGGACATTATAGATGTAGATAGTTATAATAAAAAGTTATAATAATAATTATTGCTTAATATGTAAAGGCAACAGTACATCCTCAAGTTTGAATAAAGCCTACTGGTATTGTTTAAGTACCTAAAAATCTGTCAACTAAACCAAAAAAGCCAGACCAGTATAATGAACAACTTAATAAGTTTTAAGGTATACAATTGAATGTATGATAAATGTACATATCTTTGATAAGGTTGTAAGTGAAATTCTGTCGCATAAATGTTGTCTGATTTCCATGTAACCATAGCAACCTGGTAAACGACAAATGGGTGGAGAGAATCTTCCACAGCTGCCAGCGGTCGCGGAAGAAAGATGGCGGCCAGGGGTCAGACGAGGACAGGGCCATACAAGACCGGGAGTGCCTACAGAAACTGGTACCTAAAAAGATTACAGCCACCATGTACATGTAGATCATAGAAGCGGCCATAGACTGTTCCTGACTGTCAATCACAATTAGCAATACAACCAATGACAGCACGGCAGTTAGTGGTTTGACCAATGAGAGAGTGGTTGCATGTCTGTCAGATATTTACATTTTTTTAATGGTTTAATTTGCATTTCTACATTTGATGGAGGTGAGTGGGACTACATGTGTACATGTATCTGATCAGTCTATTGCTTAATTGATTGTCACATATTTCTATAATTTTTTTTTAATGAAAAAAAATATAAATTTTCAGTCTTTTTAATAGCTTCATCTCGTAACAATACATGTGCACAAGAAAGGAAGATGGTTTGATTGTAAACCCCCTGCAAAATGAGAGGAAAATGTTATGATTTTGGGGTAGAATTTGTATTTGTCTTGCATGTCCTGGGCATCTGTTAATCTGTGATTTTAATGGATGTACCGAAAGTTGTATTTCCTTTGGCAGAATTCAGTAGGTAGAGGGTAGATATTGTCAATTTTGTGACTTCCACTGCCTTACAAGTGCATGTGACCTTAGCCTGTGTTACACAGTCTCTCTCTGTCAGGGGCTGATTGGGCCTCCTCCCTGAGAGAACCATTCCCATTCCCAGAACTACCTATAGGAGCTCAGGATTCTTTATCACTATGAATATCAGCCTTACTAAAAGCATGATGTAGTCAGGCTACTTATGACCTGTATCTTAATTGTCTTTCCCCCCAGTTCCAAGACAACAGCAGCCTGTTGTGGTTCTGGGCCATGTGGGAGGCGGCTGCCTTCTGTGTGCTGGCCAAGCTGCGTACACCACTGGGGCGCGCTCAGGAGACATTCCAGACAATAGAAGGTACGCTAAAAACTACTGCCACCTTCTTTAGAGAGATGTAGCAAACATATTTGTCATGCAAGTTATCTAGTCTGAGATAGATATTTTTTGAGGGTAGAGCCCTTATCAGTTATGAAACATTGAAGGGTTACTAAGGAATCAGAAACAAATTAGCAAATTTAGAAAGTGGTGTCCAATGGCAGAATGGCTAGGCTAGTGGACACGACATTGAGAGGTCGAAGGTTCAATTCCTGGCTAAGCATTGTGTCCTTGGGAAAGGCACTTTATACGACTTTCCTCACTCCACCCAGGTGTAAAATGGGTACCTGACTTCAGTTGGGGAGGTAAAAGGCAGTAGAAGGAGAGGGATGGGCTCCACCTTTCCAATAGTCCACCCCAGACACATTGGATAACAACCCACAGCTCCTACGGCCCAAAAAAAGGTCACGGGACTACCTTTACCTTTACCTTACCAAATTTTAAAAATATGAATGTCTTGTTTTACAGTGGCAGTGAGAACGTACGCCGCTGAAGCCAGAAGTCGCGACCCCGATGAGAACAAAGGAAGTAAGACGGACGACATCAAGCTGTCAGGTTTGGAACTGCACATACCTACAGTTAGTGAGTGATACTGAACTTACTCAACCGAGGAACACATATCTTTAGATAACTGTGGGAAAATTTTGTAGGTTTGAGTGTTGGAATGAAATTGTTATCTAGCTGGATTGATCTGAATTTGTTGACTAAGCAAGAGTGTCTAATTATCATAATTTATTCCCAGGACTTGGTGGGAAGCACTACACAGCCCAGCTCCAGGTCCACCTACTGTTACAGTTCCTGGAGAATCTGGACAAGTTCATGTACAATGCTTACGAGGGGTGTGCAGTGGCCATGTCTGCCCCACCTAAGGTAGCCATGTCATCATTGTTACCTCCATCAAAGAGGTTTTTGGCGAAGCTTCAGGGGTGGAGACATTTTATCAATGTTTCTTAATTGTTAACGGGATAGCTTCGTTGTGTTGAACTGTTCTGTACTGTCTTTGCTAGATCTGCATTTTGTGTTAAAATGTAAAAACAGTTTTTGACACTAATTTTAAATATTTTTACATTTACTTGTGCCAGACAAACTCCTTGTTTAAGTACCCTCCATGCTATCTTTCAGACGGTGAGAACGTTCTTCCGCACCAACCGTGCGACCTGCCTGGAGTGGCTGAACCGGATCCGGCTGTCCATCATGACGATCGCTCTCCACTGCGGACAGCCCGCCGCAGCGCTGAGGCATGGCTACGAGCTGCTGTGGGACATGAAGGACAACAACAACACACAGGTAAACAAGAGAAAGTGTGGCGCAGTGGTTAGCAATCCTGCTTCTGGACTAAAAGATTACGCTGGCTAGAACACTGGATAGTAGCAATGGTTCTTCAGTTTATCAACCCAGCAAAACTTCTATTTTCACTCTGAAAGGGTTCGGAGTTTGAGCACGCGGTGGTGCTGGTGGTACAAGCGCTGTCCGAGCTGCGCTGTCCAGACGCCATCGTGGGAATGCTCGCCTGGTGCCGTGATGTCATCGGCCGCAACATGCCTTGGATAAACGCCATCAAGGAACAGGCAGGGGGAAGGTAAGAGTGTCGCATTTCAAACAACCTTAACTGGGATAGATAATGTAATTAAAAGCCTTACTTTACAACTATGGTGCACAAATGGACATTCAACTGAATGACCAAAAGATGCTTGTATCGTGGAGTAATTTTAGTATTTTAAGAGCTTTAGTATATTTAGTATGTTCTGAGAGCTAAGATTAGTAAAAACTTGAATGCTACCTAATAGTATGTAGTAACAGTGCATGTTTTTGTGTTCCAAATTCAACTTTTCACTGCTGTCTCTGCCTGAGAGAGAATGCTCCATAGATGGTTTGATATTTTGGGATCAAGCATGTTTTTGGCAACACCTCAGGGGTGGAGCTCTTTTGTTGCTGCACATGTAGATACAAGGTTGATGCTTTGTATTACAGGTATGAAGCTGCGGTAAAAGAGTACCACCATGGTCTACAGTTATACCTGGGCCTCACCAGCCTTCCTGTGACCTCCGAGCCACAACTGAACACAGACAGCTCCCTGCCCTCCCCACCCAACAGCCCCCGATCACAGGGACTGTCCACTACTGCTCCAGGGGAGGATGGGGGTGGCTCCCCCAAGTTAACAGTCCTCCATAAACCTGTGGACCCCAGCCCTGAAGTTGTGGAGTTCATGATCAAACAGGTATGTGTTTGGTGTGATTGGAAGAAAACAGTATTTATCATTGTATAGGGCACCTGCTTTGTCCTGTGTTAGTAGATGGAGGACCTGTATGGCAGGCTAAATTGTTTGTTTTGGTATGCAGTATCTTTGCTCAAATTACAGTCAAACCTGCCCAAGTGGCCACCTCTTCTAGCCAACCTAGCTGTTTCAACAACCTTTTCTAGGTCCCGAATTCTAGGTGCAAGCATTAAGAGACCTTCTTGGGCATGTTTGTACATATACATTACATTGAGTAATCATTTGAACCCTTTCACGTAGATGGCAGAGTGTTACATCTCCCTGGCAGACTGGTCTTCAGTGGAGGACTGGCAGCACGGAGTACAGAAGTTACGGATGGACAACACCAACTCACACCTACAGAGAGCCTTCAACACTGATGTGGACCTCAACTACATCAAGTAGGTCACATGTGTATCAAAAGGTTAGGGGTTTGAGTCCCTGCCTTTAGCAATCACAGTGCTGAATTTATAGTGAATAGATCAGGATCCTTTGATACCCAAAACCGTCAATATTTCATGGCTGAATTTAACCATTTTTCTACAGGGCCCTGTCAAAGTTTGAAGAAGTGGACCTTCCAGGTGTGAAAGAACACCTGGAGCTGGTTCCAGGTGCGTCCTTGAGTGGGCTGGAAGATGCAGCTGAGAAACCAGACTTCAGCTGTGCACCTGCATGGGACAGCAGACAGCTGTTACAGATAACGGAGCAGCAGCTGGTCAGAGCTGCTACCCACATCGGGCTTGTTCCCGGGGTAGGCAGCAGGGATGAGTCACACAGGTAGGAGGAACTTCTTTTTTTTACATTTTACAATTTTTTCTGTTTTATTTACAGGACGGTTGAAAAAATTATAACGGCATTTTTACCTTTGGGTGTGTGTGTGTGGATGTTTTATAAGTTGTATGTTTGACACCATCCTTTTCCTTCAGAAGTGGGGTGTCAGCAGTGTTGAAACACGCAGCCAAGCTGAGCGACAACTTCCTACAGTTGGCCGCCTCGGAGTGGCCCACCAGTCTACCCCACGACCACACCATCAACTTCTACTGGGCCAAATCTTTACAAGCCATGGTGGCCACGGACTCTCAGGAGTGGCCCGTCCACTCCATGGCCGAGCTGACCCTAGAACCCAGCCAACACGACGTACGGACATGCCACCGGATGATGTGGTACCTACAGCACCAGCTGCACATGCTGCAGGACCGGGAAGGGCTGGCAGGGGGCGTCACCGAGCACCTGTCACACCTGCGTCTGGCCACGCTCAGGCTGGCCAGGAAACAGGCCAACTTTCAGCTGGCACAGAAGGTGCTGCTGGACCATGTTGACCTCCTGCAGGGTCAGGCACAGGAGAATGCCACCATGGTGCCCACACAGGTTAGGGTCGTACCATTTGTGTATAGGTAGGAATGAATAATGTGCACAATTGGTATCTTACAGATACTGGATCACTTTCCACAGAAATATATGTATAATTCACTTAGATGATGAAAGATTCACTGAATGATGAAAGAATGCTGGTAACTGGTCTTTTTACAACAGTACTTATTTATAAGCATTGTTGTTTGTGCTCAAAAAGACGTCCTGACATTTTGACTCATGGGATGTTACGCTCTTCTGGTAGGTTTTCAGTCAGACCAGGACAGGTCCCCAAACCATCCTTAATGCCCTCTCGACCGTGGAGAGCGTGCCTGTCCTCACAAACCCTCTCCGTCTCAAACTGGAACGCGAGAGCGCCAAAATCCTCCAGACCATGGGCCACTCCTCGGAGGCCTGGGAAACTCTCAGCTCCTGCATCGCAACCTACGGTCCCCTGGCTCTGGACAAACCGCCCACCAAGACAGCGCGGGAAACGGGAGAGCTCATCTCGCGCTCGCTCCTTACGCTGGTGAAGTGGCTGCAGGCGGATTGGAAGACGTCGTCGTCGTACTTGAAGTTGGCGTCCAAAGCGGACGAAGGGTCGCTGATCCCAAAGTTGACTCGTAACGTTCAGGTCCTGCTGGAGTTGGAGGAAAGAGGAGTTCGGCAGGGAAAGGGGATTCTCAACACTGCTGCTGCATTAGTGCAGAGAAGAGGTGATTCTTCGAACAGTTGATTATCAGCACATTTTAAAGCAGCTCTTAACGAAACATGTGTGCCTAAATACATGTGTTCTGAAGGCCTTTATGGCAAAGTGTTGAATTTTTTAAACTGTTACTTTCTTGCATGTGATAACTTTTTGTCACAGTGATGCAAATAAGTATAAAAGTTGTGTTGAGGAAAAAAAAATTCTAGTAGGCTCCAGCACTGAGGTGTTGCCAAAAAATCTATAATTGATTTTAAACTGTCAGTATTTCTATTTACTGAGTATAAAGTGCACTTTCTTGCATATGATAACGTTTTGTCACAGTGATGCAAAGTGTAAAAGTTATGTTGAGGAAAAAAGTAGGCTCCACCTCTAAGGTGTTGCCAAAAAATTTATCGACATCATTACTGCTGTTGTCTGGACTGAATCCTTTTCTCCCACCTGTTAGGTACCTCTCATGTGATGAGTGAGGCGGAGGTCACATGCGGCCGACTGGTCCACCTCAGCACCATGCAATGTCCGCACCTGTCTAAGGCCTGGTCATCACTGGCCGCCTGGAGCTACAAGTGGGGACGCAAAGTTGTGGACGTGGCAAGGTACCTGTGAGAACACTTTCTTCTGCATAACTTTCAATGAGCGTTGTCAGTGTACTCTGACTTGTAACCTTTTTGGGCATAGGTACTATAACGATTTCAAACAGGTTTCTGTCAAACAAGTCACTTGTCAGAAGTAAACAAGCAGAGGTTAGGCCTGTCTTGGACTTTTTTGAAAGCTTTTTTAGATGTTCTTTAGGGCTTTCTATTTTCTTTGTTTATTCTGGGCAAGAAAATACTGTAGGAAGCCGTATAAAAGTATTACAACACCTAAAAACAGTCCCAAAACAGGCCTAACCTCTGGTTGCAGATTAGTGATTTGGATTGCACTGTGTTTGTGTTGTTAACATTGTAAACTTGTGACAAAACAACACGGATTTGTTTGTTGTTTTTAGCACCGCAGGCAGTGTGGACCTGACGGCAGACGACAAGGCGGAGATCCTCCAGGTTCTCCCTGCAGGGATGGGTGCAGAGGAGGTGGACATGGTGTTCACTATCATCAGCCAGGCACACTGTAGCGCCAGCGGCATGCAGGAGGAGGACATCTCCGACAACATACAGGTGAGCTCAGTGTTTGCTAGGATAGCATTGGTCTGGTAGGGCAGCCCTCCAGACTTCTCCCATTTTAGGTGCATATGCTTCCAAAATTATGTTATGCACCTAGAAATTTTTCATAGGAGCATCCAGCACTCACATCAGAACTTGCATGCACTATTTATAATAATATCATGGACTGGAAAGCTTAACAGTCTATTTGCACACACTAAATGTACAAATTTGGCCGCATTTTCCCCCCTCGCCCACAAATTAAAAGCCCTGATCTGCTCTTCCCTCGCTTCCTGCAGTTTCCGTACCACGACAGCGCGGAGACGACGCGGCGCCAGCTGCTGACCAGCTGTCCGACGCTGCAGACTGCGGGTCAGGACGTGGTAGACCTGCTGTTGGAGATCTGGAGGCGGATCTGTGACGGACTGTTCAGTCACTACCATCTCGCCTGCAAGGCATACTTCCAGTACCTCAAACTCAATGGAGAGGTAAAGATCTAAGACTGATCAAATGAAGTTGAAGAGTTTAGAAATGAGTCTTGCTAGATTTAATTGCAATACAGACATGCAAATTTGAGAGAAAAGGCAAAAGTTGCAGGACAGACTGTTATTCAAATGGTTCATTAGGTACATTTTTCTGCTGGGTTACATACACTTACATGTATATCTGTTACATTAAAAATCGGTGTGTTTAAGAGATCTCTAGTGCACCACCCCAAGGTATGCACAGTTTAGATATACAGAGGTCCATTTGACTGGCGGACATTGCATGGAAGATCTCATGCATTTTTCATGGTGGGAACTGTGACCTAGCAGAATTATGTTATTATAATTAGTCGTTGTATGTGTTACCCAGACTGTGTGCTACTACTATCTGATTGTGCAGTTTAGAATGGTAGGCATCATCTAAAAGTCACAGAAAAAACAAAATGCTTTTGCATTTTGAGAGAAAATTCTCCCACTTTTCCTCGCCAGCCTTGCAGTGCGGAGTCCTTCAGTAATGAAGACGGGAACGTGACAGCGACACTACGGCTGCTGAGACTTCTGGTCAAACATGCAGGAGAACTCAGGATAGAGTTGGAGGAGGGGCTGGCGAAAACACCCACCGCTCCATGGAAAGGTTTGTTTGTTTGTTTGTTTGTTTGTTTGTTTGTTTGTTTGTTTGTTTGTTTGAGACTTTGTTAAGGTAGGCACAATGTTGAGAAGACATTGGCTTTTACATTTTTTTGGTTGTTGTGTACCAGGTATCATCCCTCAGCTGTTCTCGCGGTTGAACCACCCCGAGGGTTACGTGAGACAGAGCATCTCGGACCTGCTGTGCCGCGTGGCGCAGGACTCGCCCCACCTCATCGTGTACCCTGCTGTGGTTGGCTGTTCCTCCATCGCAACCGACAAGAAGAACCCTGCAAAGGAAGGTAAGTAGGAAGATAAGTTTTCTTTTTTCTTAAGTTGTGTGAACATTTTATGGAAATTTTTGGCTTCTGCTGAGCTTCAAAGTGTAAGGTCTGCTCTTATCATGGATCAATTTTTGCAAAATTTGAGAAAAAGATTAATCTTTCAGAATCATAATTTGAGCCACATAAACTGCCTTGTTGTGTAGTGTCTCAGTTCTGTAACAAGATAGGTACAAGTTATGCTGGTTGTTAACAGGATTTAGATGAAATACAACACTGTATACTATAGCATTGTAACAAGAAATTGAAGATTTCAGACTTTCGGGAAGTATTTTGGGTTTTTGTGACCTTCAAGTTCATAGACCTCCGGATGCATTTTGGCAACAGGTGGAAAGGAATGTACGATGCAATTCAATCAGGTATTACACCACTTCCTGAAGGTGCATGCTGGGTCACTTTCAAGTGACCTCCCTTTCAATTGTCAAAGTCACATCCCACTCACCATGCAACTAACAGCAATTAGGACAGACAAACCCAGAAATCAGCCACCCAAAACAATACTTCAATACCCAGAAGTAATAACACATCCCACTACTCTGTCCACCCCAGGTCCTGGCGAGATGCTGTCCACCATCTTGGCCGAGTCGGCAGCTGACAACGCTAAGGATGACGGGGAGGAGACTGAGGACAACTCTCAGTCCCAGGATGAGGAGGACGAGGAAGCCAACACAGACCTGAGGAACTGTTTCAGGTATGGGGGGAAAAACGTTTCAAATTTTGACATGTGTGGAAAAGACAGAAGTGAAGAAGAGTGATGGATGTCACTCAAAACGTCTGGAAGTAATCTCTGTATTTTATCCAGCAGTAGAATTGTCTATGAGTATCATTTACCTGGATGTCTAAACTTCATCAGAGAATGGCCAGAAAAGCTTGTCAAAAAGGATTTAAAATGCACTGTATGACTCAGCAGCAGTGTGCAAGCATGTCTAACCCTCGGAGGACGGGGAACAACAGACAATAAACCGGACAGCGAGTGAGTGAGTGATGTGCCATACTAGAAGGAGTGGCCATCCACCACATTTTGTCCTGTAAAGTTTTATTTGTCTATGAGAAAACAAAGACTCAAAATTTACTGTGATCCATGCATCTCTTTCCACAGTGCCATTGTGGACACCCTGTCCAAGCACAACCCGTCCATGGTGTCCCAGGTGCAGACGATGGTGTCGGAGCTGCGGAGGGTCACGCTGCTGTGGGAGGAGCTGTGGTTCGGCGCGCTGAACCAGCACCACGGTGACATCACTCGCCGGATCCACCAGCTGGAGGATGAGGTGAAGCGCGTGCTGAGTAACGCCACGCTGAGCCACGAGGAGAAGTCCGCCATCATCCTGGAGAAACACAACGCCATTCTCAAACCTGTCAGTTCATGGCAATATTTTTCGGACCTATAGTCTTGTTTGTTTGTTTGTTTGTTTGAGCCTTGTTTATTCATGGAATACTCAAATCGGCCTGCTGGCCATTTTCATTGAGGTCATGAGGGAAGAGGTCAGGGTCAGACAAAATATAACAACATACGACTACGTGTCATTGGGGTCCTACCTAGTCATTATTTTGATACAGACTACATGTATGCAGCAATAACTGCAGTAATTGTCTGTTTTTGTACTCTTCGAAGAGTGTCGTAACCATACTTGTGCTAATGTTCTGCATACAACTTCGTCTGATTTTAGATGTTCAAAATCATTGTACAAGTATAAAATGTGAACTATTGAAAATTTTCTTATTTTTATAATAGCATTGTAAGCCACATTGTATTTCAAACTGCATTGTTTACTAAAGTCTGCATCATTATGAAGGCCATTGGCAGTAACCTTTTTTGTTTGTTTGTTTGTTTGTTTGTTTATTTGTTATAGACTGTGTTTGCCATGGAGCACCTAAAGGCCATCACCGACCAGCCGGGGGAGACGCCCCACGAGCGCTGGTTCCAGGACACGTACGAGAAGCACATCGAGGAGGCCCTGAACAAACTGAAGAACCCCCCCAACCCCAGCACCCCCCAGAACTCTTGGGTCATGTTTAAACAGGTGGGGGGGGGGTTCTCCTTCTTCTCTTTGGATAAAACCCCAATGTGGTATTTCTGAGGGGGGTTCAAACTAACATCTTCCTTAGACTTTAAATCTGACGTTACAGTGAAAAAGAAGCAAGTTTTGCTTGTTTTGATATTGATTATGTAGCAATTTTGTAATGACAAAATGTTCTATTATATTGCAATTGTGTTATCAAAGGCTCACAGCAACTCTTGAATTTGTACTTTGTAATTACAACAACTTGTACTTTGTAGCATTTTCATATACTGCTGGCAAAAACATTTACATTGCACTGCAAATACACTAAAAAACAGAAAGTGTAACAAAATGTACTTCAAATGCATTGACTACATTTAGCTCTGCTATTGTACAGTATATGCAACATAATGTGACTCACTCTGACAACGCCTTTTCCAGCTGCATCACGTACTCCAACAGAGGGCGCAAAAGCGATCCACCAGCGTACTGAAGCTGGACGAGATCAGCCCCAAACTGGCGGAGATGACGGACACGGTGATCGCTCTACCGGGGAGCAGTCTGTCGTCTTCGCAGCAGGACGTCACCATCTCTGGCTTCTGTAACACGGTCACCATCCTGCCCACCAAGACCAAACCCAAGAAGATCATGTTGATGGGCTCTGATGGGAAGAGGTTTGTTGTTGTTTACTTGTTGTTTGTTTGTATGTTGTTTGTTGTTTGTTGAATGCCTTTGTATTCACATTGCTGAAAGACTGTCAAGTATCGTTACTGTTCATGATAGAGATGTTGACTGCTAATCCTCTAGCCACGATTCACACAGTAAGGAACCAACACAGTACAGTACAGTAACACAACGTGTATTGACTCTCCTCGTATCATACAGAGTGACCCCTCTGTGGGTCAGTGCGCATGTGTGCACTTGTAAGTGGCGGGAAACCATAGGTCTAACAATAGATACCCTGTAGTTACTCTGCTGTCTCAGGTGTTCAAAGATGATTTGAATTGCTTACTGTCCCTGGTGCTGAAAAAGCTTTCTACTAAGACTGCTGAAATTGCTGTCCCTGGTGCTTAAGACATTTAACTGGCATCATTGATGTCCTTGGTGCTGAAAATGTTCTTGAAACAGTAGAAATCTTGTTGTTTCTAATAATGAAGAATGTACACATTACTGTTCTGTTGGTTTTTCATTGTTTAATATGAGAACTCTTCTCTTCCCAAAGGTACACATACCTGTTCAAGGGCCTGGAGGACCTACACCTGGACGAACGTATCATGCAGTTCCTGTCTATTGTCAACAACATGTTTGCAAAAGTCAATAGGTATACATCAACCTATGTATTTTTGTATTTTATGAAAACATGATAATGAAATTGCTAGTCATACATAAGCAATGACTTGTGATAGAGGCAATATGATTGGACATCTTTCAGGCACTTTTTTTTTTAGAACAAGCCACATGTTTCTGTGAATAATTTCATCAGGTTGGCAAGAGACTGGATTAGAAGGTTCTTTATTCAACAACCAGGGGTTTTCACATCCGACATTTTGGTAACCGTCTGTCACCTTCTTATGGGCAACAATGACTGGTTCTGATTCGTACTGCAGCTAGGTGTCACTGCTGCAACATCTATGTTTTGGACCACATTTATTATATTGCAGCAGTGACATCTAGCTGCAGTACGAATCAGAACCAGTCATTGTTGCCCTAAAGAAGGTGACAGATTTTTCACCAAAATGTCAGATGTTAAAACCCCTGGTTGTAGAATAAAGAACCTTCTAATACAAAGCTACATGTTGATAATTTTTCAGGCACCAAAGCCCCAGGTACCATGCCAGGCACTACTCAGTCACCCCGCTAGGCCCCAGGTCTGGACTGATCCAGTGGGTGGACGGGGCCACGCCTCTGTTTGGACTGTACAAGAGATGGCAACAGAGGGAGGCAACCATCGCTGCCATGAAGCAACAGGTATTAGGGCTTGATTAATCTGTTACAGATTGCTTAACATATTTTTAAAATACTTTCATCAAAGGTGGTTATATTAATTGTTGCTTTTAGAAATTAATTGATCTATCACCATTTGAACTAATTATATTGTATATGCCTAGGTTTTATACTGTAATCATATTGTATTGTTTTGTTTTGTATTGTATTACATTAGCCACTGGAAGAATATCTTCTTCAGAAGCCATAATAGTGGCGTATCACAGCAAAACGTAATGACTCCTTGTAGGCTTAAATTGATTTAAAATGCTGTCCCTTGTGCTAAAAGATAATTTCCCTGGCGCTGAACAATCATTATTGTAACATTGCTGTCCCTGGTACTGAACAACCATTGCTATAACATTGCTGTCCCTGGTGCTGAAATTGTTGTAACATTGCTGTAACATTGCTGTCCCTGGAGATGACATTGTTGTAATATTGCTGTCCCTTGTTCTGGAAAGTCCTTGTTGTAACATTGCTGTCCCTGTTGCTGGAAAGTCATTGTTGTAGCATTGCTTTCCCTGGTTCTGAAAATTGTAACATTGCTGTCCCTGGTGCTGGAAAGTCCTTGTTGTAACATTGCTGTCCCTGGTGCTGAAAGTCCTTGTTGTAACATTGCTGTCCCTGGTGCTGAAAGTCCTTGTTGTAACATTGCTGTCCCTACCTTTCCCTTCCGTTCTCCAGGGCTCCAGCAGCAGTGGCGGCAGTACCCAGGGCATGAACACGGCGCCCATCATGCGCCCCAGTGAGCTGTACTACAGTAAAATCACCCCCTTACTGAAGGAGAAGGGTGTGACAGACCTGTCCAACAGGAAGGAGTGGCCAAACAGTGTACAGAAGGAGGTTCTGTGTGAACTGGTCAGAGAAACACCACGAGACCTGCTAGCACGGTTAGTGCCTTTCTATTACATCCACAATTACTTCTTGGTACGGAAGTATTGTTTTGGGTTGCTTTCAGTTGCATGGTGGATGGGAGGTGATTTTGACAGTTGATTGATAAGGAGGTCACCTGAAGGTGACTCAGCACATGCATTCAGGAGGTGGTGTAGTACCTGATTACATTAAATCATACAATCCCCTCCACAGTTTCTGAAGCACTTCCTGGAGGTCTTTGAACTTGAAAGTCTAACTCTATCTTTGTTACAACAGTGAGCTGTGGTGCTCGTGCAGCAGTGCGGTGGAGTGGTGGCGAGTCACACAGCTGTACTGTCGCTCCACGGCAGTCATGTCCATGGTCGGCTACATCATCGGACTGGGGGACCGCCACCTGGACAACATACTCATCGACCTCAACACAGGAGAGGTGGGGTGCTCCAGGGGTTCATTTTTACAGGGTTGAACAACTGTTTTCTCATGTAAATCTTGTAGATAGAAACAGTTATACATTTACAAACAACCACCTCTGCATAAGGACCACTTGACCAATGTGACCAATTTTTGATGGTCCCTTAGACATTTTTCCCCATTGACACAAGCATCAAGAAACCTGTCTATAGTGACCATGTATAGACCAGATTTTAACAGGCTCATGAGTGGTCTTCTTTGGCAGTTTTTATTGTATTTTCTTTATGAATTGGACCTCTACTGCTTGCATGGTCTGACAAGTAATCAGTATGTGATAGTAGCATGTACTGTGGATGCTACTACATGTACTTTTTTTTTGCAACACCTCAGGGGCAGAGCCAACAAGGTAGTCGGCAATGAGTTTGAAATATCCTAAGGGAATGTTGGTTTTGGGCAGCACTTCAGTGATAGCTATCTTTGTTGGTATAGATTCTTTTGTGATCCATGCTAAAGTACTTTTTTTTGGCGCTAGGTGGTACACATCGACTACAACGTGTGTTTTGAGAAGGGGAAAGGCCTACGCGTGCCGGAGAGAGTTCCGTTCCGTATGACCCAGAACATCGAGGCAGGGCTCGGGCCTACTGGAGTGGAGGTCAGTGTTCTTTGAAATCTTTGAAATCTTTTTTTCAAAATACCACTTAATATACCTGTTGAGTCTCAATTATTCTGGTATTTACACACATTATACTAAAATCAAAATGGTTGTCTAGTTGAAATATTGAGAACATATTGAAACCCAGCTGACGGTCCTTTGAAATTGGAGTAAACCTTGATATATGTTGATAAGAAATATATAGGAATTTTATGAATTGACTATAGTATACAAATGCAGCAAAGTTTTATTTACAAACAGTACATATTTGTATAAAAAGGGTGATGTCTGAATAATGATTTGCAATTTAATGTAGATCTTTCTTAACTGTTTGTTTTTCTTTGTCGTTCTTCTTTCATAGGGTCTTTTCCGACTGTCAAGTGAACAAGTGCTGAAACTGATGCGGAAAGGGAGGGAAACCCTCCTCACCCTCCTGGAGGCGTTTGTGTACGATCCCTTGGTGGACTGGACCACTGGCCACGAGGGGGGATATGTTGGGGCCGTGTATGGGGGAGGGCAGACGTCTACAAATGACGCGCGGCAGAGCCGGAAGGAGATGGAGAAGGAGATCACTCGTAGTCTGTTCTCGTCCCGGGTGGCTGAGATGAAAGTCAACTGGTTCAAAAACAGGTATTTTTTTCTTATTCGTATGAGAGACTTTCCAAAACTCTTGGTAAAGACTCTAACACATCAACAAAATTTACAAATCTAGATGTGTACTTCATCTTGTAAATATGAGAGTTTTCTAAAAGTTCTGCCTTTTCCTACTATTTTGTTACATTAACTCTGGCAGCCAAGGTGTGGACATAATACATAGCTTTCGAATAATGACTAATATTTGGTTAAGGATGTCACCTTTATGTTCATTCAAATTTTGGGTTAAAAAAAGGTAAATGTAGTCCCATGGCCTTTTAGGGGCCATAGGAGTAGTGGGTTGTTAATCCACTGTGTCCAGGGCATGATATTGGAAGACAGAGCCCATCCCCCTCCTTCCACCACCTTTTACCTCCCTAGCTGAAGTCAGGTACCCATTTTACACCTAGGTGGAGTGAGGAAAGTCGTATAAAGTGCCTTTCCAAAGGACACAACATCTGGCCAGGAATGTAAAAAATCGAACACGAGACCTCTCGATCTTGTGTCCGCTAGCCTAACCACTTGACCATTTGACACCACTTAAATTTTGCTTAATACACATCGAGATAGGCAAGTGTCTGATACAGGTTGTGATGACTTACTTACCTGTTTCAGCGATGTTACACTACTGTCTCAGGTGTTCAAAGATGATTTGAATTTCTTTCTGTCCTTGGTGCCGAAAAAGCCTTCTAATAAGACTGCTTAAATTGCTGTTCCTGTTTCAGGGACGAGATGGTTTCTGCCCTGCCGAGGCTGCAGGAGACCCTGGAGGAACACCTGGAGTCCCAGCGGCAGCTGCAGCACGTCTGCAGCAGTAACTCCACCCTGCTGCAGCAGAAATGTCTGCTAGAGGCCGCACTGCAGGACCAGCACCACTCACTACATTCCCTACAACACAGGTCAGTGGTTTATACATCAGTGTTCATCTGTAGTTGTAACGTTTAAGCTTTGTTCCAACACAAAAAAGAACTCACCATGAATTTTCAGTCAAACTTGTCGACCTTCGTCAGATGAATGATCCACTGCGCTGACTTTCCAGAATCTGGAAGTGTGATGACGTCAGGAGTGAATCAAAAGTGGCCGGAAGACGGAATTCACTTCTAACGTCATTACACTTCCGGATTCTGGAAAGTCAGCGCAGTGGATCATTCATCTGACGAAGGTCGACGAGTTTGTGACAGAACCAACTGCCAACAAGGATCTAAGACTTTGCCATAACATTAGGCAGCTAAATTTTGCAGGACACAAGAATGCATTCAGTGTGCAATTGTACAATGGTCCAACAACTTGTTACCAGGCTCAAACTGGTCTGAATTTTTGTTGGCTAATGTTGTCAACCATGCATTTTTGAAGGCCAGCCGATTTGATCTGTACTTAAATTTGGGTTATATAGCATTAATGGCAATCCAGAGCAAGCTGACAAATTTGCTGTCATCTCCATATCTTGTCACAGGTACACGGAGCACCAGAAGGTACTACAGGTGAGGAACATGGTACAGGAGGCTATCCAGGAGAAACTGAACGAGTGTGACCACTGGACTAAACAACACCAGGTCTGTTGGTCAGATTCTTAAACTTTAGTCTTGCACATGTACATGTACTCTGAATTCTAAATATTAGATGTATCATGCATTCAAGGCTATTTTTGTTTATTTTAGTGTTGCACAATTTTTGGTAGGAGAGATTTAGAGTTGTGGACATGAAATGCATTAAAACATATACTATAATGATTATCATGACTTTTATTACCTCGAACAGTGGGCACTGGTTATCCTGAAGGGTCCTCAGCTGTCACAACTGTGTTCAGAAGTGTCCACCAGACTGGACCTTGGTAAGTTTGAGCTACATTGTAAGAGGTGGTTTCTTCCACAGATGTCTGTACCAGTTGTACAATGTAGATAGTAAGTCATGTTATTTAAGGACTACTGGCATAACATTTTTAAAGCAAATTCTGGCTGTTCTTCTCCAAATTTACAGACACTGTATTTTAAAAGTGTTATCCTCTAGATTCATAAACATGCACAATGTGTGGTTTTCTTCAAATTGTTACTGACAGGTCAGACATCTAGTACTCCAAACTACTGTAGCATGCATATGGGAGTTCAGAGGTCTAGTAATGACCCTGGGATTTGAACCCCCAACCATGTGATTCAATGTCAGGATTGTGAAACTTGTCTAAAGCACTGCACATTACCCACAGTTAACTCTTTTGACTACCATATGTTCTCCACACAGGTGTTCCTAGCTACGTTTCTGCCATCAGCTTCCTACAGAATGCTGGGCAGGGACATACTGTTACACAGGTGAGTTTTCAATAGTCTGCATATAAATACATATACTAATAGTCATGTACATGTACATGTAAGTGTGGTATACATGCAGTACATCAGTGCCAGCAATGACTAGATATCAGACAATCTACGTAATTTGATTTTATACCTCAGACATGACTTACATGTATTTATGCATTGCTGTAGTAGGGAAGACCCAGTGTACATGTATCTGGAACTTTTGCTGTTTTCCCATGTGTCAGTGTGAGCAGGTAGATGGTGAGCTGTCCCAGATGCTGTACCAGCGGCGTACTGTCCTGCACAGCTGTCTGGAGGTGCTGTCCACGTACAGCACCATTGTTGCACAGGTAGGAATCCACACATGTACAGCTTCAGTGCAGCATTCCAGGATTAGTAGCTATTACAAAATGCAACTATGAAGTACATTGATTATTTAAACTCAAAATTATGTGACAGATAGAAAATAGACTGGTCCAAGAATCCATTATTTTTTAAATTATAACAGTACATTTTAATTTCTCTGTAAACACCTTGTATTACATGACCAATTGTAACAGTAAATTTCTGAAGAAAAACAGGGTAAAAGCATTGTTGTTGTTTGTGCAGTTTCCAGAGAGCTATCGTGAACTGAACCGCTTCCACAGCTGGCACCAATGGTTACAGGAACTCATCTGTGAATTCTCCTCACACAGGTAAGTTGTTTGAGGCAAAAACAGTTACAAAACACAACTTACTGTTTTAGGTACTATGTACTAAATGTACTGTTTTTACCTCAGTGTACACAGCTTCTATTTTCGGTGTGTTTGTTTGGTTGCTTGCTTGTGTGTCTGTAGTTATTTGAATACAGTAGAGTCACAGGAAGTGAGGGGGGAAATGATGTAACCACAGACTGACAAAGGAATTGGAGGTCAAAATGGTCTCCCCACAGACTGGGAGGGATTGAGGTCGAAATTTGAGATCAAAATGGTCTCAATGCTGACTTGGAGGAAGTGACAGAGTCAGCAAGAAATTCACAATCATTATGATGAATAAGAGAAGAAGTTCACAACAACTCAAAATGCTTCACGAAAATGTGAAATTTGTGATTTCTTGTTTCTTTGACTTTCATGTCCATAGTGTCAATGATGCAGCAATGAAAATAAATCCATCTTCCTAACCGTCTACCTCAGGTGTCAGGAGATTCTGTCGCTGTTTGAGTCCAAGTACGGCGGGAAGGACATCAACTCCCACACCGTGACATCACACCTGGTCTCCACCATCGAGTTCAAACTGCAGGGCTTCATCACCGAGACTAACGCCAAACTGCTCAAGGTTCTTAATCTGGTTTGTATGGGATAATGCATGCTAAATGTTAAGGTGGTGTACATTTGCATGCTATCTTTGTATTTTTAATTCGTGAATTTCAACAGGTGACAAAAGTGTGATTTTTAAAAGAAAAGTCATAATGTGAACTTGAGAACCAAGCTATATAAGGTGTATAATTGCATGTTTTATGATCAAAACCCTAACCCTAATAATATATACAATGTATGACACCAGTGTTGTTGTACACCCCATATAGCTGTATGAACGTCGCAGTCACGAGTGTCATGAAAGCTCTTCACTGGTCACAGCTGTAAAGGACACTTCCTCCAACATCCAACAGTTCATCATTGGTAAGAAACAATCTCTAGCACATATATGTAATGACTCATAGAATTGGATTCTCTGGTCAGATGGGGCTCATGCAGGGAAGGGGGAACTTGTGGCTATGTAACCATGAACACCAAAAGTTCTACTGCAGTACCAAAGAAAGCCACCAGGGGGCCAAAATTTAATCATTTATTCAGTAGATCTACCCACCTACCAAATTTTATGACAACCCATCCATAGCTTCTTTAGTTATTGTGCTCAACCACAAACAAACGATCGTACAAAAAGATACAAAATACATGTATGCTACCAAAAAGCATATTAACCTTCTAGGTGAAGATAATGATTGTTACATGTATATACATGTAAATGGACACCAGAATTAGTAAAAGTATAAACATCACTATACAAAACCTTATGTTGGAAAGCATTTGCACAAAATGTAATAAACAAGCTTCCATAAATTTGGTGCACTACTCAGTTGAATTGGTGGTAAAACTTTCAAATGTTTTTGCAGACAATGGAGTAAGTGGTGTGTCCAGCCTGACGTGTGTGGTCGTCACGGCGCTGTGTGCACTGAACCGGCGCTGTCTTGTTATGGAGGGGGCCGCTGCAGGTACATGTAATGCTGATTCTTTCATGCTGATCACTCTAAAACAACCTGTTTTGTGTATTGCTGAAGAACAAAAGCAGCAAAGATCAAATTACATTTCAATTATAATTCTATTAGTACTGCGATACAGTGCAGCTTTTCATAATTTTGTTGACCCTTTACTCCTTTCTCACACCTCTATAAAAATGACCTTATCCTAGCTAGTGTTTTTAACCTTGGCGCACACTGAGTTAGCCGTTTGGCTATTTGGGGTTAAGCAGCAGGAAGAAGGTTTAAGTAGACAAATAACAAAATACAAACAAATAAACAACTTGTTTTCTTTGTGCAGCTGCCGGGGACAGACTGATGGACCTGACATCGCGAGACGGAGACTGGTTCCTGGATGAACTGTGCAGCATGAGTGGAAATGTCACTCAGCTCATCACTGTGCTGAAGGAACATCCTCTGGTAGGGACTTCCATTGGAAAGAGGATGTTTGGACAACAATGCTGTGAACAGATTTTTTGAGACCCTTTATTTTGCTAAGGGATGAAACTGTTGAGATTTGAGATTAAAACTTGACACAGTTTAATGTGTTTAAATCTTGTGTTTCAGACTAGCCTGTGGCTAGCAGGGCAAGTAGTGTTTGTTGCTTATCAGTTGACCCAAGTTTGTAAAATTTAAACCTTTTGTTTCAGCTACAATGTGCTGTGTCGGAGGTTGCCCAGAACAGCATGAATGCTGTCTTCACAGCACATAAGGTCTACAACAGCCTACAGGTCAGTGCTGTCATAATGTACTTTCTCCCTCTAGAAACAAGACTGAATGAACCAAAGCTTCTGTTTTTTACTTCTGGGTATGGAAGTTTTGTGTTGGGTGGCTGAGCTGTGAGTTTGTGTGTCTGCTTGCCTGGACAGGGTAGGTTGACAGCGGATGGTTAGGGGTAAGTTTGACAGGCAGAATAACAGTTAGGTCAAAACGGTGCACACACCAGTTCTTCCGCGACCGGGGTCCGTGGTAGTGCGCGGTAAAAAATTGACGAAAGGGTTTCGAGGGTTCAGGTTTGAGTTCACATTTCTCATAATCTGCTGCGAAATGGCATTAACTAGTAAGATGGCTGAAAAGTATAAGAAGTGGTGTGTTTTGGGTGAAATTTTCTTTTGGATCCGAGGCTTACTTCCGGGTATCCCTCCGCCTTGAATGTGGTGCGGCGATTTGACCCAGATTTACGTTTCATGCGTTCTGTGGGTGCTCTTGCTATGCCTCGCGCGACGAGGTATTGCGAAAATATCAGTGTTAGGATTTCCTTTATACTTTTCCTGCTTATACACAAAGGTTTTCTCTTTCCGACAATATCAGTCGTTTGGGTAGCTAAATTATGGGTGATGGGTTTAATTCCAAGTGAAAATGGCCAATTTTTCGCATGATTTTTCATAGGAAAATCCTTTTCCCCCCTAAAATTTATCAAAATTTAAAAGGTTAAAGAAAGTGAAATTCTGTTGTTATTGTAGCTAGAGAGATATCCTTCATTTCCATACACAGTGTTTTTTCTTCAAAATTATTTCCTGAAAGAGACGGTCGCTAGACTTGAGGGTGTGCAGAATCGAATTGAGTCCCAAAATAAACTGGGGTGTGCCCCCTTAAACCGACCCGTCCTGCAAAAATTAGTGGCAATGAAAGCCGACAAATTGATTTTTCCCCAGTAAAGTGTGTACCCTTCATCCAACCACAGAAAAAAAAATTCGGATTTCGCAATTTTTTAAATGTATATACAATGTCATAAAATGCGCTGATTTGCCCCCCTCCCCACGCCCCCCCCCCCCTGAACACGGTCATACAACCTTCAAAGTGCCTCCACTAAACACCGATGACGTCATATTTTCCAAGACGCCGTTATTTGTATCCTCCTATTCCCTGGGGAATTGGAAATCACATATGTGGGTTTGCCAGTGAGTCCTATACTGGAGAGGAGACGTTTTTAGGTGAAAAAATGTCCTCGATGACGTCACTGTCGCAATTCCCTTCCAAAGCACGTTTCAAGTTCGGTTTCGCACTAGAATTCAACTTTCAGACAAATAAATCACAGCAATCAGAAGATACATCCCAAGGCTTGTATATCCCACCGAGACCGACACCAAACTACACGGCCTTGTGCCAAAAGATGAACATTTATACCGTCCTAGCCGCTAGAAGGACAGAGCAGGATTCCATCCTGACCACATATGCAACATTTAGCTTCATTTCCCTGCAAAACAAAATGAATCTTGGCAGCAGAAACGCTTGGGTGAGATAGCTAGGTTTATTCTCTACCAGATATGACCAAAAAATTAAAATCAAACTGTTTCCTGCCGACGTACGGAACTAAAAACCATGTCGTTCTCACTTAAAGAGATCGGCTAGAGGTGGGCATTGTGACGTCATCAGCTAAACTACGTTCTTTGTGGTTTACACCGTTTATTGTAGTCAGAATTAGAAGAAATTGCTACTCCATCGCAAGAATACCACTCTGCCTTTCCTTTACAAGGCTATACTTGTTCATTGGGCATAGTTTCATGGAGTAAAACCTCTTCAAAAGAATAAGGGCTTTGTGACGTAATTCCCATTATGTGTGTGAATGGAACGCACCCGTGGAGGCGCAAAAAGAGCCTCCCGACATGGTAACTTTCAACCACCTGTTACTCGTGAAGGAAAAGTCGCAAACAACTCAAACTTGGCAGGGTGATAGAATATGACATGGTCAATTAAAAACCAATGTTAATTAAGATCTGACGTACTTAACGGTGCACACACCAGTTCTTCCGCGACCGGGGTCCGTGGTAGTGCGCGGTAAAAAATTGACGAAAGGGTTTCGAGGGTTCAGGTTTGAGTTCACATTTCTCATAATCTGCTGCGAAATGGCATTAACTAGTAAGATGGCTGAAAAGTATAAGAAGTGGTGTGTTTTGGGTGAAATTTTCTTTTGGATCCGAGGCTTACTTCCGGGTATCCCTCCGCCTTGAATGTGGTGCGGCGATTTGACCCAGATTTACGTTTCATGCGTTCTGTGGGTGCTCTTGCTATGCCTCGCGCGACGAGGTATTGCGAAAATATCAGTGTTAGGATTTCCTTTATACTTTTCCTGCTTATACACAAAGGTTTTCTCTTTCCGACAATATCAGTCGTTTGGGTAGCTAAATTATGGGTGATGGGTTTAATTCCAAGTGAAAATGGCCAATTTTTCGCATGATTTTTCATAGGAAAATCCTTTTCCCCCCTAAAATTTATCAAAATTTAAAAGGTTAAAGAAAGTGAAATTCTGTTGTTATTGTAGCTAGAGAGATATCCTTCATTTCCATACACAGTGTTTTTTCTTCAAAATTATTTCCTGAAAGAGACGGTCGCTAGACTTGAGGGTGTGCAGAATCGAATTGAGTCCCAAAATAAACTGGGGTGTGCCCCCAAAAGGTCAGACACAGGAAATGTGGTGAACTTGAGAGTAGTTGACAATAGGTGGGTGGGCAGAAGTTTGACAGGCAGAATAACAGGAGCTCAAAAGGTCAGACACAGGAAATGGGGTGAACATGAATGTCACAAAAACTCAAAATACTTCCGGTAAGTCTGAAATCTCCAATTCTTGTTCCTTCAGGAGTTGAATGGTAATTTCCGGTCCATCATCCTGCCCGAAGCGATGAAGCTGATTCAGTGTGAGGACCCGTCAGCCATGGCCCTGCTGGACGGACTGGAGGGTCTGATAGAGGATACCGGGATGCCACTGGACGCACTGGTGTCGTCTCTACAGGTTCACCTTAGGAAGCTGACTGTGGGACTGGAGGTAGGGGAAATGAATTTTATTTATGATCTGTGTCTAAAGATGAAAATAATATAATAGAAAAAAAAGAAAAAATTAATTTTTTGTTTTCATGAATACATGAGGCAGAGTCAACTTTGTCGCTGTTTCTAAATCCTGATACTGTTAGCATTAAAGTGTAAGAATGAGTGTCTAGTTCCTTAGCAGAAAAACAGTTACTAATCTGCAAGAAGTTTTTTAATTATAAAAAAATTTATGTATTTCGTTTGCTTTAGGTTGATGATTACAATGATGTCTTAGTCATTGCGGAGACTCTCAGGCAGAAGTACGAGAGACTTCTCCGTCCTGAGGAGACAAACACAGCAGGTGAGAATCACACCGTCCAAATCTTGAATTTCCTTTAGGTCTGTGGTTTTCGTATCTTGCACATTGATACATGTAGAACTTTACCACCAGTTTAAATCTGTGGTCTACTTATTGTGAGTTAACAAAACATTTTACTTACTTGAATGTTTTCTTTTCTGACAGAAAATGGCCTGCGACCTGTGACCCCTAACATGACCTCTGGCCAGATGCTGCTGGTTGGGTTCAACGGCCTCTTCACTACTGTGGAGACTGAGCTGAGCAGCCTGCTGCACCTGCTGGACACCTTACAGGTAACACCGGTACTGCAGTAGGGTAGTACATGCAGGGGGCAAATGCCTTAGGTGTGTAGATGGGCTGGTTAGTTGATGACTGTTTTAAGTTGGTGTATTTCATGGCTGGTAAGTCAAATGGTTCAGTCGGTCAGTGGCTTAGTCTATTGGTAGGTAAACAGGTGGGACAATCATTTGGATATTCCAAAGTCCATCTAATTCAGAATGATTCCTGCACATAAAAATACCTGAAAATTCATTCTTCATATCAAGCAAAGGTTCAAGTTCAGAATTCAGATCCTTGGACATAATCAGGTTCTATCCTATGCATACGTATGGCATTTACTGTACGCTTCTTGGTCAGAAAACAACCCTTTTGATGTGACATTTCTCATTTGAAGGTTCCAGCGGAGTGGCGCAGAGTTGACGTGGTGCGGGAGGCCCGCGGGATGCAGGCGTCGGTGTTCGGTGAGACGACAACCCAGTTACTGTGGGACATCTTCATGGTGAAGAGACTACAAGCCATGCAGGATTACTTCAACTTGTGCAAGAAGATGGCTGCAAGTCTAACAGGTACCCTCAGTTCTTATATTAGAACATTCCTTAGAACAGTCTTCAACCACTAATGTCTGCAATGGGCAGCTGAATCATTCTTGACCTCAGCTAGTCGTGTTTTGAGACTTTTCTAAAGGTTAAAAATTCCCAAGGGTTTGGTGCTTTAGACATCAACATTGTCTTCACTTTCTTTGTAACGTCCCCTTTGTTAAAATTTCTTTGTGTAAGATTTTTGTGTTTTTCTTTCCCCTCTCTTCTACTAGAAAAGACAAGCATTCGAAAATCAATGTTATAGTATTCTTTCACAAAATACTGAAGGCTGCTTCATAATTGTTGATGTTTTATGAATATTTCTTTGTCTAGCTACAACCTACGACAGTACACCACCATCGCCAGGCCTGCCAAACGGACACCTCAGCCCCTCGCATGCAGGGAAGGCGACCCCGGATGGTCCCATGCAGCTCCACAACGACGACCATCTGGTCAAACCCATCAAGAGATACATCGCAGACTTTGTCAGACAACTGGTGCGTAGTTTCTATCATTCAAAATTCTTACTTAATGTTTTCATAGCATCTTTCAAAGGCACTTAACACGACTTTCCCCACTTCACTCAGGTGGCAATAAGTACCTCACTTTGGTTAGGGACGTCCCTCAGATAGGACGTTAAATGGAGGTCCCGTGTTTGAGGAGAGCCACACTTTGAGCACGTTAAAGAACCTACCACATACTTATCGGTGTTTGTGGTTCAATCCTTACAGTCCTCTGGCCACATCTGGGGTCGTATTGAGGTCGCCTGAGTTAGCTCCGACCCTTGCTATTCAGCCTGACCAATTGTAAACTCTTCACAATTCAGCCCAAGGAGAGAGTAGCCGGCCCACCCAACAACATGAATAAAAAAAATAGCAACTTTTATTTAAAGGCCACTTAACTGGCATATAATATAAAATAAAATTAAAGGATAAGGACAGCTTTTGTTATTTGGTCTCATCTCTGTCTTATGGAACCCAGATCTTGTGTGCTACATCTTGCAGGTGATTGGATACCCCTCGCTGTCGCTAGGCTACACACTTTGTACCTTCATCAACGCCCTCGGAGTGGACATAGTGGCGGAGGTCAACGCGAAGGACGTTGGTGCAGAGTCCAGAGTGTCCATCGACGACCTGGCCAAGCTTGCCGTCGACCACAACCTGCGGACCAACAGCTTCACACAGCCACTGTTGGCCCAGGCCTCGGCGCTGACCAGCTCACACGACATCGCATGGAGGAAGCACGATCTGGTCAGGCGCCTGGACGTGAACATCAACCAGTGTAAAGCGTCCGTACAGAGAGCGCAGCTACAGCTGGCGCGCTACCAGTGGTACCACGAGGACACCCTGCTACAGACGGTCCACCACAGCGGCAGTTCCTCGCTGATTGCGCCTTCACGGGCCTCCGTCATGTCAGACCTTAGAAAGGTAAGCCACAGAGCTTTTTTGTCAAAATTATCTTCAAATTTAAGAAAATTATCATCAAATTTGTAAAAGACACAGTATATATCACAGTATGCATAAAACAGCAAGAATAAAGAGCATATTTGCTGACATAGAGGTTAGACTTTGTATTGTATACAATGTACAATGTAGCAGTGCCATCCTGCTGTTTCTGTTATAAATGCAGATACAAAACAATGCACTTCAAATGCAGTGTTCTACAGTACTAGATGTCAAACATGTGATTCACATCATTCACACCACTCCATAATGTTACCGTCCAGTATGTGCAGACGTTGGTTCAGCTGGACAGTGCTGTTGGGTCGGTGCAAGAGAGAAGCACCCAGCTGGAAGCGGGCATCGCACAGAGGCTGAAGTGGGCTGCAGGAGCTAACCCCTCCCTACAAACTATGCTGCTCGACTTTGAAGAGACACAGAACAACAGGAACACTCTACTGATGGTATATAGAAACTAAATAGACCTGACATTTGTTAGCAAATGCTGAATGTTTCCCTCACCATATTTCGTGAGAAAGCACAGTGCTGATGTCAGAATATGACACATACGCATACATGTACAAATCAAATGTTGTGTAGTGTAAGATGGACTTGATTTTATATGATACAAGTATGCATGTAGTGTCTTCATTGAATTAAAGATGTCAAGATGGTAACTACTTTGACAAGCTTTCCAGATTAGTTCCTAACTATCTTTCATGCATTCACATGTTCAGGTACAAAACGGTATGTTTTGGTGGTAACAATAAAGTGTGTTGTAATGTTCTCGTCTTCAGAACGAAGGCCGGCGCGCCAGTGACGTATGTAAGCTGTGCAATGCTGTCCTGCACTTCGAGGCTCTGCGGACAAGGACACCAGAGGCCATGCAGGCAGACGGGACCTTTCTGGCACTCATCAGGAGGTAAACCCCCCACTTGTGGAATGTTACAGCCCATATTTGTGTCAGTAATATATGTGTTTGGAAGAAACTTTTCTTTTTGAATATAATTTTGTTGGAGGAATCAAGCTCCTGACAACTCCTAGGAATACGTTTTTCCGTCATCTTTTTTGTGTGTATGTAGTTGTAAGCCAGATTCGGATATTGTAATACTGCTGTATTTTTGTTTGAAACAAGTTTTAGTGACTAAGATTGATTGATGATATTTTAATGGCGTTGCCCAGGTGTGAAGAGAGCTCCCGCCTGCTGGAATCCTGCACCACTACAGTTGCAGACATGGAGCAGGCACTCATACAGATGTTGGTGGGTACTATACATGTACATGTAGATCAGCAGAAAACTCCTCTGTTCCCAGGCTTATAACAAATTGTATGGAGACTACAACGAAGAACTACACGTCTGCATCAAGTAAAATAGAGTTCCGGGTGTGATTATGATAAAAAAATAGATTGAATTTAGTAAATCCTGTTGGTTTTGTTTTGCATTGATAGTAAATCCAAAGGTCATAACCTTTAGTTATTATGAGCCCTTACACCCCCATTGGTCTCACTTGGTAGCTTCCATAAAGAAGAATTCCCATGATTCTTTGTGCGGGCACCTGCTGACTACTCTAACACCTGTTTGCGTAGCCTCCCAGCCTTGAGCAGCCAATCGGAGAGTCCTGGTTCCACACGTTACACCAGCTGGTGGTACAGGAGATGTCCGTACAACAGAGCAGAGCTGCCGAACAGGAGATGGGCGTGGAGACAACCAGGGTACAGTCACAACCATAGTCAGGGGTGCCCTCTGGCAGCTCACAATAGTACTGCAATGGCACATCATCTCAGTAAACACAAATGATTTGCAGAGCAAATGTGATTATGCATAAGGGATTGAAGTAGACAACTGTGCGCTGCTTTTGGTAATACAGAACTTTTAGAACTTGTATAAATAAATATGTGATTTAAATTTTGAATTAAAGGCAGGTTGTCATATACATGTACTAACCAATACACAGTCAAATTCATTACCTTTACTGATCACTCCTTGCATCAAATCCTAATTGTTATTTACATTAAGTATTGATACTGGCACAATTGTAAGAAAACACTTACATGTAGTTTGAAGACATCCATTTGTACACATACATGTACACATGTACAATATTGTATTGTTAATATCAGAAACATCCGTTTTATGTGGAAAACTTTTTGTATATGCATGATTAAGTTCAGTTGTAGTGTTTGTAGTACATTGTACATGAATTTCTTTTTTTTTTTGTACATTCAGGAACAGCTGAAGTCAGAAGTGTCCTCTGTCAAGGGCATCCTGACTGTTCACCACAAGCTGCTGTCCGATGTGAAAATCATGCTCAAGTCCATGGCTAAGGTACAGCAACAAACTGTCCTGTTCTAACTACAAAAGATTTTTGACAGCAATAAACTACTTTAATTCCAAGGAAATGGGATTCTGTCTGAATAAAATCGAACTTTGTAGGATTTTTGCTTAATTTGTTACAGCTATGTTTTGCTGATTACATCTGATAGATAATTATGTAAAAATGCATTTACATTAATTTCTTGACCAAACACAACTTGTCTAAGTTTCAAGTTTGTGATAATGCCATGGTATCATATTTCTGCTGCGCCCCCCTCCCCAACATGTCTGCCTCGAGTGACATTAACCGCTGTTTTGCGCAGGAGGACGAGGCGAGCGATGCTGACCAACAGGAGGAGAGCAGCAGGATCCGACAGTTCATGGGAGGTTACCGGACGTACTCGGAGATGTTCACCTCACTCCTCATGAACATATTGCAAGGTCAGGGTCGTCGACAAATTGAATAAGGAGGTTCACAAAATTTAATACATATCCCAGTGCGAATGTCCAATGTTTAAGGCAAAGGCCCCCGAAAGATAAACAAAACTTGTGAGACATGCTTTATACAATGTCATGTTTGTTAAGGTCTTGGGGCCTTCACTTTTGACATATTACCCACAATGCATCATGCACACTGTGCAAGTGCAGTCTTATTTGTGAAAATCCTTATTGTATTGACACGTTTCTCACCCAATATC
This sequence comes from Branchiostoma floridae x Branchiostoma japonicum, assembly GCA_013266295.2. NCBI lineage: Eukaryota > Metazoa > Chordata > Leptocardii > Amphioxiformes > Branchiostomatidae > Branchiostoma > Branchiostoma floridae x Branchiostoma japonicum. The sequence goes on from CM023830.1 coordinate 5,991,585, forward strand.
CCCAATCTGCTACACGCACACTAGGAAGGGATGAGTAACCTACAGTAGAAAGAATTTGGGAAACAAACTTTTTTTTAATGAATTTTGTTTCTTTTCTGTGGATTGTGAAATTCTACATGTATTTGTTCCTGTTCCACAGGCTGCTCTGGGGAGGAGAGCGCATCCCAGCTGTCCCAGGTTGGACCCACCATCACATTCCTTATCGACCAGACACACATGTAAGTCTTCCAACTCTCACAAACAGGCAGCAGGAGACACCTATTGTTCTCCTAGAAAACTACAGCCATTTGCCTGCTTGTATAGTAGTTTCCTTTTGTATTTTTGTAAGTAAAGTGTACTTAATCAGTACGTCTTGTAACTTTCCTCATCATCTTTTTTTTCCATGCATATGTTATAAAGGATCTATGACGAGCTGGTGAGCTTTGCTACTCCACTGGTTACCAGCAGGGAAAGCACAGAGGCACAGACTCCATTTGCTACTGGTAAGACTGTCACAGTTCTTAGTGAACTACCTGGAAAGAACAAAATACTGTTAGGGGAAGTGGTCATGAGGAGAAACTTTTACATGGAGAACATTCACTATTGACACAATAATAAAGTACACAAGATTGTGGAGAGCCACAATATTTGTTGAAGAAGAAAAATTTGCCACCCAACTTTCCTAGTGTGTGAAAAATGTAAAATGTAATGTAATATGAAAAATAGATGTAATGTAAAATGTTAAAATGTAAAATGTAATGTAATATAAAAATAAATGTAATGTAAATGTAAAAAATGTAAAATGTAATGTAATATAAAAATAAATGTAATGTAAAATGTAATGCAGAAAATAGCAAGAATTATTGCGAGAAGCCTACTAGGATGGTATAGTAGCTGTTAGAAAAGCAAAGGGCAACCGCTTTTTGTGCATGCAGTATTTTGTATGGTGCTGCCATCATGATAGACTGCATTCCATGATAACTGCCATGAACAGAAGAGAGTCCTGGAATTTGCTTGAATTGTTTTGTTCACACACTTTGCAGTGGCAACAAGTCAGAAGAAAGCCGACCGTAACAGTTCCCCTGGGCCTTCAGGTAGAGCAGTGTCGCTTCTCCAGAAGGACTCCAGAACATCGGGAACCCCGCCTGGCTTCGGCAAGGGACCAGGCACGCCCAAGAAGACTGCAGCTGCCATACGTGATCCCAGAACAGGGAAAGGTACAATAAGGGCTCCACCCCTAATCGTCGACAAGCGGTTTACACATTATATTTCATGATTAAAAAGGATGTGAAGCTTGGCATGTTTGCTTTATGATGTTAGTACAAATATCTCAGGAACTGTAATTTTTATTCGCTGGCTAATGCAATCTATGACTTGCCACCTATCATCATTCTGTGTTTCTTAAGCTGTTTTGTTGACGTTTGTTTCCCCAGCTCTCCAGGAAAGGAATTCCTACGCCGTGAGCGTGTGGCGACGTGTGAAGGCAAAGCTGGACGGACGTGATATAGACGCCTCTCGGAGGATGCCCATTGCTGAACAGGTAACCTTTCGAGGGTTAGACGTGCTTGCACACTGATGCTGAGACTTGATGGCAGCCCACCATTTGCCTCTGTCCTGTGGGTTGATGTCACAAAGAAAAACTTGTCTTGGATGCAGAATGACTGTTTTGCAATGTTATTACCATTTTGCATCTCAGAATACCTGCTTTAGACACAAACTGTATATTTTTTGGCAGGCTAAGTTTTAGGTGCACAGAGGTCAGCAGATCCAGAATGAAGTTAATGTTGCTTTAAATTTATTCCAGGTGGACTTTGTGATAAAGGAGGCTACCAGCACCGAGAACCTTGCCTTGCTTTATGAAGGATGGACGCCGTGGGTGTGACGTCACAGAAAAAAGGATGAAGCTAGGACGAATCAGTAAAAACGAAGCCCGTCATCACCGTCGGTCACGCTCGGGATGGCGCAAACCTCGAACGCAGTCAGTGCATAAAGGTAGAGGACCCGTGGATCGCCTATCTTTATAGACTGCTTTGTACGCACGACCGAAATATGGAAGACTGGAAAAGCAAAAAACGGCCAACCGTGCCACACGGGGTTGGTCCGACGCCCACCGTGGGCAGTGCACTTCATAGCTTTCTCTAGAAAGGGTCGTGTTGATACTATGAGATCTCGTGTCTTAAGTTTCTGGCTTGAGGCGCTCAAAGCTTCCTCCTCTCCGAGGTTCGCCGCTTCAGAGGGGGAGGGGGAGTCGCCACTCGGGGTTTTGAAAGATCTGTTCAAGATAATACTATACCCAGGACAAGCAAGCTCTCTAGGTATAAAAGCTGAAAGGATGTGTGGGAGGTCCAAGTCCTTTGGGGGAAAACTAAGCAAGTATGACCCCTGGGTAAACACACGGCTGTACTTTGAAGGTCAATTTCTGCGGTATCGTCGTCGCCCAAAGCCTATCAAGTGCTGTACAGCACCGCATAGAAGTCCCTTAGAAGGGAACTAACTTGACAAGGGAGTCCTTATCTGTAAATCAGACATAGTCCCAACCTGTACTCCTCTATTCATAGTCAGTGATAGCCTGAAGACCCTTCTTACTTTTACGTTAAGTGTTCAACTTCTTCACATGATATACTATCATAATGATGCTGTATGATATCTCAGCTGGTCGTACCTATAATGTGTGTAGGCTTCCTACTGTAGGCTACATTTTCTTCAGAGGGTTTATTCTTCAATTGTTTTGTTACCTTTCTTCGTTCATGCCAATTATTATACCTGCTGTTGGAAAAAAAAGGAAAAAAGTGTAGCTTTTTTAAGGTAAGGGCAGTGAAAAGCAGACGCACTGCATGATACAATATATAAACTAAAAAGTTCTTGCTGTCACTACTGTTCATCTGTGCTTTTTTATATATACAATATATACAGTAGTAGTTACAACTTCATTTACATAGAAGTAATATTAGCGGTAACTCTTATCTAGTACCTATTTCATGTAAGTGTAGGAGATGTTGTTATGTATGTACCGTAGTAATGTTTATGTTGATTTTGTATGTGAGTACACAATGGCACACACAGAAATCATCTACAGAATGCATCTGCAGCAACATCTACAAAAGTCACCATCTAGTGAGATTCATATAGAAAGGAAACTGTCACAGTGGTATTTCTCGTGACTCCACTCCAGGGGTGTTGCCAAAAACTCCAGGTTAAAAGTCACCAAAGCAAGCTCTAGGATCGACTTTGAAGGAAGAAATGTTGGCCATAAAGAAATAGATGTGTTGTTCTGGCCAGTCCTTTTTTCTCTGTCAAAGTATCAAAGACAGGAGTTAGATATGTAATATGTAGATCAGTATTGGGTACAGGTTCTTGAAAGAAGCACTCTTGAGAAAGATACAGGGGTTAGGTACAAAGAAAACTGAAAGACGACAGAAGAAGAGAAAGAAAATTAGACACCATGCATAGCCCACCTACCATTTTGATTTGCACAATGTGTGTAAACCAGCTTTAATGCAAGGTTAATGCCAAAAGTCACTTTTAAACCAGCATTGCTTTAAAGTTGAAAGTCACCTGACTGCTGCCCAATCAAACCTAAGAGAGGTTTGCATTCTTAGTGCTGATTGGATAATAGAATGAGTGACTTCAAGCTACAGCAGCTGTTGTACAAAATGTAGTACCTATTACTAAGGTTAAACTAACTTTGCATAAAACGCATTTCTTTACAAATGATTTTGGCTGATTGCTTTCCCTTATATCAGGGTATATCATCATATGCTTTTGTATGATCAAAGGACAGTTGTACAATGTAGAAGGATATGAGAGAAGGAATATAGGGAATTCTAAAGGCAATGACAGGGTTGAAAAAGTTAAATGACAGTAGACTGACTAAAACCAACAGGTAAAAGAGGTAGAGATTGGTGGCTTATAGCATCCAAAAAGTACTGTAGTAGCTGAAACCAAATACTATGGTATGGTGATTTTTGTGTGTGCTACATGTTTTTATGTTACAACTAGAATTACCCATGCTGTAGACGTAGCTGAACTACATGTATGCAGAATAGATTACAGGGAGATGTTCTGTGTTTCATACATAAATAAGCACGGCTACAAAAGGAAAATATTCTAACTTCTTTCTTATTGGTAACAGAACAGTCAAATGTTGTCAAGAGGTGCATTCTGTGGTGTTTTTAGCGGGTTTTTTGCATTCTATACCAGATGAAAGATTGTACATGATGCTGAAAAGGAATGACTTGGCATGTATGGTTGGCTTCGATTGTAACTTGCCTAGTCTGCAAGCTTGGAGTCTCATCAAGTGTATGTAAAGCTTGAATGAACGCCTTACCTTCAAACCCTTAGCTTGTAGCCAGAAGGGCTTGAAAGGCTTTCAACTTATGTTAAACATGTACTATGCATTGTAAAATGTCTCCTAGGTTGATTCTGTGTAAGTTATCTACATTTGGAGTATTTTTCAAGCCAGCCATAGTTGAACCATCATATGGCAAGTTTCCGCTACCACAAATCTGGCTTATCGAGACAAGAATACCACAGGTTTTGTTCCACCAATTTAAGTTGTAAAATTGGATGTACATTGTATGTGGATGTACTATCAGTGATATGTTGTCTTATTTGCTATATGTGCTATCAATAAAGCTAAATGCACTGTCACATATTTTGATGAAATTCTGTTTATTTCATTGTCTCTTTTTTACAAGCTACTACAGTGTAGTATTTTATAAAATTCTCATAATGTTTCTGTCAACAGATACAAAATGAATCTCCATGAGGCCACTCTGATTTGCCTTAATAAAGAGTCCTTAATTTTGTTCCAATTGGTCTAGTCAGAACTTGTACAAATGTAGAACAAAATAGTCAATATTGTACAACCTTAAAGTACATGTATTTTATTTGTAACGAAAAAATGCAGCATATCTCAAATCTTCCTGCAAAAGTGCAGCATAATCCCGGCAGTAGCAGCAATGATATACAAAAATATACGATAGATATTCCTTAGGCCACACTATAGTATAAACCATTTCCTTCGTTCTCGTTTATTTCATAGCAAAGGAGAAGTCTAGATGAAAACTGTAATTTGGCATTATTCACTTTCCCTCATACTTCGCTTTCATTTTGATTTTCCAGTAGCCTGGGTGCCATCCTTCGTAGTTTTCGGTGGCTCCCTAAGGTCGCTGGCGAAAACTACTGAAGATGGCACCCAAGCTAATTTTCCAGTGCAGCATTATTATATAAAAGTTGATATGGCCTTACACTCTTTTCACTCAGTGTCTGTATATTTTTATCATGGATGGATACAGATGTTCGGAACCCTATAAAATGAGTCTGTACATCAGCCTTTTGGCAAACCACACCACCAGCTAGCCATCCCCTTTCTTGTGGATGTATGATATGTAGATTTTAAACCGCCACAAAAGCGAATGCTGGCAGGAGTAACACTGATTCATTACACAAGTCCCACACTCAGAACAGTATCTCTGAAGAGTTCAATGCTTGTGAGTCTGAAGGGCTTGTGGGTCGAAGGTTATCTCAAACAAGGTTCAAAGGTCATCCTAAGAGGACACTGCTGTTGTTGGCCCTGATGTGGTGCAGTACCCTGTTTCCCGATGTCCGTTCGAAATTTTCTCTCCTCCCGTGGCCAAGGGACGCTCCTGAGAAGAAGAGAAAGGTTGGTGGAATTACAAAAAATCTCACAAGTGTTAGCACGTTAGCAGAATGTACTGTGCCTGCGCAAACCATGTGATGTGCATAGCACTCCAACAGAACAAGGTCGTATTTGCATATTTAACTATGCCATTCCGTCTATAGTTTTCAAATGTTGTGTTGGAAAAGGCAACAGGCAAAATTCTGGAGCAATAAGGACCAAACATTAAAGGAAAACCGTGAAAAATCCGGGTTTCACGCAGGCAGTTTGTTCTGCAGCACCTTCTGCTCTACTTCCAGTAACAAACTCCACAGTTGCAGAAGTTTAATATTGTAGCATGCTGTGAATTAGAAGGAAATGCTCTGGGAAGGAAAACCTGAGCATTTATGAGAGACATTTTACACGAAATACTGACTGGGAGGTTCTACTACCCAACCCCATCATGCTGGGTCTTCTGAAGTAGCCTATTAAGCTCGTTACATTTGTACAACTCCATTCTGATGAGTCAAAATCGAAAGAAATCAGGCTAGTTCTGCTAACCTGATAAAATGTTGTATCGCTCGGGTGCGGTTGGAATCCTGGGAGTTCCTGGTCCCCGCAGGTGCCCCACCTTGTCGTGGATGCGTGCGTACGTTGTCCAGTAGTCCAGCGACTGGCTTGGGTTGACCAAAACCCGTCTCATGTCGAACCCTCCCCGCTGGTTGTGTCTGTTGATGTTGGAAGGTTCGTGTTCCACTGTTGCCTGTTGTTTAGTACAGAAACAAAGAAAGTCATCCTTGAGCAGAGAAGCAAACTGCAAGGTTATCATTCCACAAGATAAAGGTAATGAGGAAATGCCAGACATAAATTGATTCTGCCGATCAAAGTAGTGTGAAACCAAGGCCATATTATGGGTTAGGCCAAGTGGAACCCAAACATACACACACCCCTAAACCAGCGCCGCCCAAAACAATACTTCCATCCCAGAAGTAAAAATCATGAAAAAGTCCACAACTCACCGGAACAGTTGGAGGAATGAGAAAGGCATTCCTGTGATGGGTGTGGAGGTACCTATCCTTGGTAACCTTCAGGTCTATCTGCGACGTGTGCATGGACGGCATCTTGGCTGGACGGCTGACTGGGGGCAAGGCCTTGTCACCACTGTGGAACTGATGAACACATAATGTTACATGTGATAGTAGAATTCTAAAGTGTCAAAATTTCACCTAGAATTAAAACATTGCCTGCCTAAGTGCTCAGGCCTGAAGCTGGCCCCTTCCTCCTCTTCGTAACGTAGCACAGTCCCTAGCCATGTCTTCTACTGCCTGAGTATGTTTTACAATTAAAACTTTACAAAAGTTATAAATACTGTAGCATGAGTTCAGGATGGTTAGAGGCCCTACAATGTACCTTTGTAGCATGTACCCTGTCAGGGGCTATGTACTAATATGCGTAACTATATGTTATGTTAGCTACTGATAAACCATCATTGCTATTTACATGTTTGACTGTAGTCTTGTGGTCGGACTTGAAGGGGTTCTTCTCCAGGGTCAGTGTTGTTCTGTGCATGGGGCGGTACCCCTTGGACGGTGAGAGGGGGGGTCTTTCCGATCTCGGGTAGGGAAGGTCTGACAACACCTGCAAACAGAGAGAGAAAACATCAGCAAATACTCCTAGAAACTCAATAATGACACAATGGCTGCTTGGTACATTGGAAGTCCATGGGGTTTATCTTACCTGCGATTTAATGTTCTGTGGCTACAGTGGATAGTTTTGCATTTCACTCGCATTAGTCAAAAGTGTCAATGTAGTACTGTGTGTATCAGAGAAAGATGTTAAAACAATAGGACTGTGTACTTTTGTATGTTTGAGCATAAATTTTGCGAGTAGGCTGGGCTTACGTTCGTATTTTGTAAACTAAGTTGAGGATTTGTCAGACCTGTTACACATCGAAGTAAGACACGGCTACGCAAACCAGAGTCATGCCGGTTGTCCTTAGTGAGTTCAAAAGCTTCCTGAGATGTAAAGAAGCCGTGTTAATACATCGCCTGATTACAGGACAAATACACTAATAAGTTCTTAATGAGCTTGTTGCCCCAACAATTTGACCTGATGTTGACCGACTCACCGTCATGTTGTCCCCACGGTTTGTCAGGACGGTGGAAGAAAACGTCCCCTGCCCGAACCCAGCTGCTGTTTGCGCCGCTGTCATTTTCAAAACTCTTCCGTGGACACACAGTGAGAAAATCCCACAAAGTGGCCGATGGAACAGATTATCTGTACACAAAAGGAGACATATTGTTGTACCGGTCCCATAAATAACTTATGAGGGGATCAACTCGATACAAGCTTCCGTTGCTAGGAGACAAGTCAGTTTGATTACCGCCATTTTGGAAGGGGTCATGTGTCCTTCCCCACAACGTAGAGCTAAATCATTTTCCGTTTTTTGTTTGGAATTTCCTTTAATTCATACTTTCATCACAAAAATCAATTCAATAACATTATTAGCGTCGAACTGGTCAAATAAAGTGATGAATTCGTAAAATTGTACCAACTTTGGGAAAGCGGAAGACCGGTATGCCTAAATACCTCAACCGCCCTCAACCTCCCTCAACCCCCCACTTCCTGGGCTAATATGCAGTGAACATGTGCTAAGAACCCTTTTTAACGCTCTGGATACATTGCCTATGCAATTATAAGTAGGAAAATCACTGTAACTCTGACGTTTTACCAGTTTTTTTTACGGTGCGCCGTGCGCCCGAGGAACAGGGTCCGCCATCTTGTTTGTTTGCGTCGAGCCGCCAGAACGCATCGTGCCGTAAGTTTCAAGTCAAAATAAGGAAAGTGAAAAAGCTTGTGCAGCACGGAAACTCAGCAGATATAGAGGGAAACCTCTTTAAACATCATGTTTATGGTGGTGGATTTTAGCGCTCAATACTTTAGGACGGATATTTTGCGGGGTGTATCACTCCCTAAAGACGGTAACTCCACTTATGATATATTAAAAGTTATAACTTGAAAAAACTCGCAAATACTTAGACGTTACTATGTGATTTTTATTTATAATCGTATAGACAATGTATACAGAGTGTAAACAAGGGTTCTTAGCACATGTACACTGCATATTAGCCCAGGAAGTGGGGGGTTGAGGGCGGTTGAGGGGGGTTGAGGGCGGTTGAGGTATTTAGGCATACCCGCGGAAGACTACATTCTTGTAGCAGTTGCGAACCGTCGCAAAATGGGTCTGGTGGTTTTACGACAGCAACAGGTGTTTTTGCACCTGTTACCTTCTGAAGTAGTCTAGTGTGTAGGCACGACGTCGAAGACACACCGTTCAAAATCAAACAGAGAAAGGATAAAATAAGATTTCTGATACCGCATAGAGCTTATTGGCTAATGTCGTTGAACTACAGCAGTTGATAACGTTTAGACAGTTTAATAAATAACGTTAAAATTGATATTTGACAGCAGCAATGCTATGATATTGATTTGATGTTATTGGGCCGGGGGTATCTTAGTGCCGTAACCGTTGAATACATAAGTGGAAACGTAGTTTTATTATACCACGCCAATGACAGCCAACATCCTTTGAATTTGATGAAGTTAACCATAAATTCTCAACAAGACCCAATTCAGCACGAATCCCCATTGTCCCTATCCCTATGTAAAGTCATGCCAGTAAATTATAACCGTGTTTTTGCTCTGAGCTTTTCATTTATATATTAGAGTACTCAACACGTGTTCCTTATTAAAGAAATACCAGGGGAAGGTATTTTTGTGATCCAGGAGGTACGTGTAGACCCCACAGCGCGAATCCACAAATAGACCTGTAGCTTGTAAACAACTGGGCCCTATATCTTTAGGCCAGACCAATTAATTGCTTGGACCAAGGACATTATACCCTTGCTTGGACACTGCAACCCCTCCCCATGTACAGTAACGTTGCGCTCGGTACAAACAGACCTACTGTAAAATCTGTACACAATACTTTGTTACAAAACTGTGGAAGGAGGTCGACAAATACGAACCATTTGGTCGATTGATGGGTTGGTTTGTTAACTGATAAACTGATCGATTGGTAGATCGATTGGTTAGCGAAACTTGCCTCTCTCAGCAGTGTAGTGATGATAAATAAGATATACCCTGAGAATGTATCTGTATCGATAAATATTCACTATTAACTTGTCACATAGACTCCTTATAGTTATGCATGTTAACAAAAGTATATCAATCATATACAAAATACAAAAGAACAGATTTATATCCAAATGGCCTCGAATAAGATTATGTTGTCATGGAACCCTCCTTCATCCATCATAAACCCTTCATAATGAAGATTTAGCTACTTTTATTTTTTCGGCCTCGTTGCCTAACATTTTAATGCCTGTCATACAATAGAGATTCAAATATAACCCAGGTCTTTGCAGATATTTCTAGTCATGGCGACACCCTATTTATCTATGGTTATACGAGTAGATCTGGGATATAGTACGTGGTAATGGCGGTATACACTAACTCAGTAAGACCATGCACAAGAAAAGAAAGACTTACAGTGTTAGAAATCTTTACTAAACATTTAGCTTGCATATCTCAATAAGAAAATAAGATTATCTTATCTAATAAAAACGTGTTCATTGCAAACGTTTTCAAGTAGTACCTTAATAGTTCAACTAAATTGCATAGGCAAATTGTAATACAAAAAGGAATACTTATTATTGGCAAGGTACAGACGTGAATGATATTCCATACATTTCATAAGAAACACTGAAAATTCACGCACACACACTTATTGTGTCGTGACATATATAGAAATCACCGTAAACAAACAACTATTTCTTAGATGGCTATTTTCATCAGCAACAAAATCATCTACGTGTGGAAATATATAACTGATAATATAAAAAGTGTTACCTTCACCGAACAAACATACGTACACTTTTTCAATTTGCAGTACTTCAAGTTTGGAAGTCTGTTTCGCGACACATTTCAGTTTTGAGCAATCTCGATAACATTGATGTTACTCGCTGCTAGCTGTTGTTTGTCCTTGCTTCTTTTTGAGAAACCAGCGTATAATTTGCATGTCTCTTGCCCAGGCCGTCGACAAATAGCGTTACCATGTCTGTTTATTTCTTTTGAGTACATTTTGCGGTCACATTTGTTGAACTTGAGCGTCACTCTACATGGCTTTCTTCTGCACCATTGACCGTTGTTGTTGTTGTTGTCGATTTTTCATCTCCATGGTTACTTTTCAAAGTTTTACCATCAGTGTTTCTCACCAGTGCTTGCTCAAGACTCTGAAATCTGCTGTCTTGCACGGCCTTGAAGGAGTCTTCCCCGATCGCCGGCAACTTGGGCACGTCTTCGATACTTGATTCGGGCAGAGAAGGTCTCCTGTGGCTGTGGTGACTGTTGCGCACCTCCGCGTAAATATGTGGTAAACTCGGTACCGCTACTGACGCCCTCCTGCGCGGATCTCCTTTCAGTTTTTTCTGCTCTAAAGCGACTTTCCTTGGGTCACAAACCACTGGGAGCTCGAGGGTATGGTGGTTTGTAACGTGTACATGTGGAACTGACGACCTCCTCTTCATCTGAGCCTGTTCTTGTTGCATCTCTTCGCGAAGCGACTTCACGAATTTTTCCTGCTGATCTCTGAGTCGTTCCGTCTCGCGGTTCTGTTTTATATCCAGGTCCTTCAAACGCCGCTGTAGCCTCTTCTCTTCGTTAATGTTAGAGACCAGCAGGACCCGTTTGAGACTGTTCCCCAGGTGTTTTGGAGGCTCGGGTACGGGTGAGAAGCGGACGGGCGCGGGCAGCTCCGCCTGGAGACCGTCTGACTTCACCATGTCTCCAGCCTTTTTGGGTCGATGCCCTTCTTGCATCCAGCTTACAGGGATCAGCAAAGCGCTTACAGAATAGTCCTCTCCTGATGGCGTTTCTATAGCGAGTTGTATCCTCTTGTTAGCTCCCTGACAGCAGTCTGTACAACCCAGCTCGGCTCTGAAAGGTGTTTTCTCCCCCGGGACAGACGAGACCTGACAGCTGTAATTTGTATTTCCTCGCCGATTTGCACGCACGTTTGTCAGGGTTCTTTATAAGGCTGTCCGTGAGGCCGCGCAGTCCAAATATACAACGTGTGACAGGCGTTTGCTTTAAACTGCTGTCAATCTGTGTTTGCAGTGCACAATGAAGAATGTGGAGAAAACATCGTGTAACAGGTCTTTAATTAAAAACGACGCATGAGTGTTTGCATGAGGAGGGAGGGGGAGGGGGGCTATAACTCAAAATAATCACCGTCAAATTGCCCTGGACCGGATTTAAATTTCTTATGTAATTTGAGCATGAAGCGAGTCAAAAAGTTTATGAATTCAGGACAATGATGTGCATTTTCCAGATGTTAACGTTTGACATATTTGGACATTATGTATTCATCGTTCTGCAATATAATATAGTGAATTTGTTGCAACATTTAGGCGTGCTGCTCTGTCATCACTTACGCCGATGAGATAATGTTTCCATTAGGACTGTTGGCTTGTTACCCTGTTGAAGATCTCCCAAAATGTTTTGTATGACTGTAGTACTAGTAATCGCTAGTGACGAGACATGCCAATGCTCAATGAAGCTAGAAGCTGCCTCTTGGCAGTTTTTCTTCCAACTACTAACTTCTAACTGGCTTCTTTTCAAACATACGAATTACGGACACGTAAAATCATATGAAGGATCCCACGAGTTATGATTCATGGGCACTCTCGGAATGCCTCCAACTACCAGGTAATCTATCTAGTTCAGATATAGTTCAAATATAGGTTGGCTCAATAGCCTCCGAAGATTTATAAGTTTACGACAATAAAACAATTTAGTACTGAAGTTTCCGTCTCGGCGCGTGACTTCTCTATAGGTTAGTTAAAGCTTGTGTCGTTACGATGACGTGGTACATGGTCCTATGACGTGTTTCTAAACAGTTCTACGAGCGATCGCGACCTTGGCATGTTGCATGGAAGGTCAACGACCTGGTCGGTGGGTCGGTCAAACTTAAACGTCAGGCAATTTTGTTTAGGATAGAGCGATGTTATCAGCGAACTTATTCATAAATATTTTGTCGGTAACAGGAAGATGCTTCAAGTTGTCTCAATTAGATTACCAGCTTCATATTAATTAGTAGTAATTAGACGGCTGTTTTGAACACCTGAGTAAAAATCACGTTTGGCATGGTCTCTTCAAAATGGCACTGTGGTATGAGGAATGCTCTGGGCTGTTATTTTTTTGCAACTTTTCGGGTCCTTTTTTTTAGTTTTTGTCGGTAGATGTCTTTCTAAACTGTGCGGTAGAACGATGGAAGTTGTCACGGTAGATTTATTGCCGTTTTCGTGGTGTTTTGAAGAGAGAATGCGGATTTCCTGACCTGGTGAATTTGCGAGACGGCTGGATGGAAAGAATTCGAATTGCGTGGCTTGGAGACGACTTTGCTTCTTCGTACAGGTAAACAACAAACTGTTTGGCAAACATTATTTCATAGCAACTAGTAAGTACATGTAATATTCAACAAGTCATACTCCGTAAGAAATGGTGTACGTAGTTCCGTAACTAATCCAAGCGGCCATTCCTGACTAAAGACAAGCTTCTCAGAGATTCAATTTTGCCGCGTTTTCTTGAACATTTTCCATGTGCGATGCGTGTTAAATGTAACGTTATGTGTATGTATCATTTGTTTTATACAACGTTGTGAATTCACATTTGTAAAAAAAACGAATGCGCTAGCAAAACATGTCTTTTGTTTTTCTCCACGTGGTTTAAAAACACCAGGTGAGAAAATATGAATCATGCTTTTTACCTACCATTTACTTTCAAATTGAGAAGTGTGTAACGAAAAATGTTGTTTAGTTAGGTGACTGCTGACTGTTGCGGTAGTGATGACTGTTTTCTGAGCCTGACAAGACCAGACTGGATCAGACCAGGTGATTTGAAGACCCCAGATGAATATAAGGTGATAACATAATAATTCTGCATTTTACCTACCAGTTACTTGGTGTTATTTGAGACAAGTGTGTAACTTATAATGTTGTACAGTTAGGTGACTGCAGACTGATGTAGTAGTGAGGACTCCTGTCTGAACCTGACAAGAGAAGATTGGACCAGACCAGACCAGGTGATTTGAAGACTACAGAGGAATATCGGGTGAGAAAATTAGAATTCTGCATTTTTCCTACCATTTACTTGGTGTTATTTGAGCAAAAAAAAAAACGATACGAAACGATAACGCCAAGAAATAATACGATGACTGCAAAGTTTGTATGCAGTATACGAGCAATCGCCATGACGTCACGGTAGGCAAAAAGTGGGTGACAGTTGGCTGATTTGCCTAGCAATAATTTGCATATGTCTTCAAATAATTTGCATGCGTATAATGTAAACAAAAACAGCAATCGCTCGTATGTCAGCATGGTACCAAACATAGACAATTATTACCATGATGTCAGTTACCGGAATCATCTGCACGTGTCAATGGGGACCCCTAGCGATCCAAATTGTTTTTGCCCCTGCAACGATAACTTCAGCCGTTTGGCGGTGCCTTTTTTGGACCGTGTGTAGGATTCACTTTTTTTGTCAGGGATCGAAATACATATTTCAGCCTAGTTGTTCTGATAGTCACGATAGAAAAAAGGACGCTCTAATTTCCGTTTTCCAATATTTTTTTTCAATTAATGGCACATATGCTCACTTTCAAGGTTCAAGGATCAAGGTTCCTATAATTCTGCGACCCATCTGTCACAGATAATCGGATGCCAGATGGTGTCAACGCATTGATTTATATTTCTGAATGTTTCAGACGTTGTTGATATTTAATGTGCAGTGGTCTCAGGCCCATCAGATCCTCATTAATTACGGTTTCCATCCATACATATATATATATATTTACATCCGTGACGACCCGTATATGTAACAATGATAGATGCAAGATACAATAAATATCAGTTCAATAGGAATATGACAGCTTCTTCCTAACACTGCACTTTTGCCCGAGTTTACAATGACAGTAAGTTGTTGGCGTGAGGCACACAGACGTAATGCAGTAACTATTACAATCACAGAGCAGCATACGTTCAAGCTTAAGGCTTTATGGCTGGGTAACAAAAATATGTACTCATGCCAAGTTTCGGTCGATAAAGTTGTGCGTTCAACGTCCGTATAAACCATTAGGTCCGTTACGCACACAATTCAAAATGATAAAAAAGAATGCCCCAACATACTTTACCATGCATATACTTTTCCATCTACATATGTAAGACATTAAAAAATATCCTTTTGAGTATGCTGCAGCGAATAGCGACAAGGCAAGGAGATATTCTGTTCCGTTATATACAGACAATTGCAACTTGGTCGCAATAAAATACAGACTGCTATCAAATTCACATGAACAACAGACAACTAAGACCCCGTTCAAACGAAATCGCTCAAAGCGGTTTCGATGTGGTTTGGTCGGATTCTGGATTCATGTGGCTCCATCTGAACCCTCCAAATCGCATTGAAAGCGCCTCGATCCCAAACCACATCTGGAGGTAGTTTCGAACCGCCTTGACTGGATCGCGATTTGCGTCTGAACGCAATGTGGTTTCACCGGTTTACTTTGCATACTGACCCGGTCATGGATTACGGGGCGATATTTCTGTATTTATATGCAATGCCAAAATGTACGTGGTAGCAAGTTAAAGAGCAGTAATGCCCGAATAATGTGCCCATTCTAGGACTCAGCTTCACTGCCTCTGGCATGACCACGTCGGCATTCGGCCCAGGTACGCTGGGAGGGGGGCAGCAGCTAACAGGTCGTTGACCCCTGATATTGATAACACGCTACCTTGCGTGTTTTCATCAAACAACAGTGAATGTAGTTTAGGCGAATCGTGCTCGGGCACGGTTTAGAAGGAACGTGTGGCACGTGGACCAGATGTGAGGAATGTGGTTTACCCGAATCGCGCTCAAAGCGATTCCGTTTGAACGGGGTCTAAGTCCGCCTTCATTCTGACTCAACACTATATGCGTGAACAATCATTTTGTAGCTATACAGTTGCAGAATTTTGACTGCAAGTTATTCATTGCACAATGTGTACGCATTTCCAGATAACAGTCCTACATATGTTCACAGTATGTTTAAATTTGCGATTTTACCCATATTTAAAGTTAAGTACGTTCCAAAAGCACTGGTCAGTACAAGACACTTAATCACAAAGTTGGAACGAGTGGCACAATTCTGGACTGACGAAATAAATACTGCATTCTTCAAACACTCACTTGTTACATCTAGTATGTACACTGTCCATCTCGTAAAGACATATGAAGATTATTTTACATCGAGAGAAACAACACCTCGCACCCCTGTATTTACAAATACTGCCTTCCATGAAAATCATTTACAGTCATAAAAAAAGCTCTTTGCATTTCTGTCTCGTTTTCTTCTTCGACATCTGAGTACGTCCACGTACACCTGCATAACACAGTCACGCTAGGTGTGGTTATTCTGTCCTGAAGTGGTAGATTACTATCTTAAACCACATGCAGCAAATTTCCGGCGCGGTCACATTCGTCGTAGGCCGTCGTGCCAGTTTGATGTCGTAGCGTTTTCAAGCAGGCTGTGACAAAGACAACCGCCGAAAAGGATCTAAGTACTAGGAAGACAGCTAAATTCTGCACGACATTTGTCCCAAGAATGTCTTCAGTTTGTGATAGCACGACGATCGTACATCGAATGTGACTGGGGCCTTACGTAACACTCTAACATTAAAACCTTCCTTTTTTAATTACTTACTTACTTAATTAATTAATTAATCAATCAACTCTTGCTTCCGTCGACGTGGCGCCCAAACCGCACCTGTTTTACAGTCACCCTCAGGACCCACCTGAACACGTGGAGTCCACCCGACCCACGCCCTTTTGACCTGTCTGAAACTTCAAGAGAATTTCCGCTTTCTCGTTCTTGGAAATATGATGAGAAACTCTACACCTTGCCGTCACCACGCTGCCCCATGTACCCCGCCCACCGCTGCTGATGCAGCGGCAGAAAACGGAAATGTCCCGCCGGATTCCGGCTGAGGAGGTGCGTCCCATTCCGGTATCCCGGAACAGTTTGTCCCGTCTGCATGTTCAAAACATCCGCCTCCGTCAGACTAACGTTGAGGTTGATTTTGTTGACGGACAGGCGATATTCCATCCGTATGAACGATCCGCCCGGGTCCTTTAAAATGGCTTGTCTGCCCTCGATGAACACGTAGTCTAACGTACCGTCCCCATCCACGTCACCCACGGCACCTGCAGAAACGGACAGTCCCCACATCACAGTCTCGTCAAGTGCAAGATCGGTTATAGGAACAGAAAAGCCAACAACAAAAAAAGAGATTTGCTTCATGCATGTATAATACAGTAAATGACAGACTGCGAGCGGACACGAACCATATACCAAATCTCACTCTTGTGTATGCATTTTGTACCATGTATGTGTAAAATATGTGTATGGATTCATTATAGGACTTTGAATGATGTAAACTTTATCTTTTTGATATATTTTGTCTTCTCTCATGCATGACCTTAATGAAAAGAGGCTTGCAGACCCATTTGAGCTTCTCATGAATAAAGAATGGTTCAAACTCTAACGTACACGTCAAGATTTCTTGCTGCGTTGCCATGACGGACTATTAGGGTAAATGGAGTTGTAAGATAAAATGGAGTACCTGTAGTCCTGTCACTTAGACTCATAGGTGTGCACAGCGGTACGGGAAACGTTATGTCATCCTGCCATCCCCGCCGCTCCCTACTGCTGCTGCCCGGCGGTCCGTCCGGAGTGTCGGCCGGTAAGGTCGTCCTTCGTTCCGTCAAGGCAGCTGCATCCGTCACGGCGATCAGCTCCTCCGTCAGGTCTATCTCTGAGGCGTCCTCCACGTTTTCTGTAGGGACATCTCCGAAGTCCGGGGAGGGCCCGAAGCGCTCTTCCTCTTCAAGCTTCTTTTTCCTATAGTCCTCTTCTGTATAGTCTACAACACAGTCATAGTTTATTCATATGCGTATACATATACATTTTGCATGATCGGAGGTATGAGGAAAGATACGGAACATCACGGAAAACTGCATTGAAATATAGCAATTAGAATTTGAAAATTCAAAATTCCGTAACAATAACCTGAACAACCGTAAAAAGGTGTAACGATCATAAGACACGTGATGATAAAAAAATAATTCTGAAGCTGGCGTTCCTATATTTACATGTGCAATTATATAGGCAGACGTGTGGTGCGCTTTTGAGCAATGTACTCACTGTAATAATACGGGATTGACTTGAGCTCCACAAGTCTGATGGGCGTCCGTACGAAGTCTCTGTCCACCAGGAACAGTTCCTGGGACGGCATGTTGATGACGTCACACGAAGGGGCGTGGCCTTCTTCCTCATCATCACCATGGCGACGGCGTCGTACCTGTCACAAGCCACAGATGAGTTTGCGTAAATAGGCGCCATCACTCTACACGTTGTGCGCTTCTCATTTTTAACCATCAAGGTGTCAAGGAATATTAGAATTAGGCTTCAAAACCGGCCTATGACACTGGGAGGGTTAATGTGCGAATTTCCCGTGCTTAAATGTTTAAGGAGTATGTTTGTTATTTCTTTTCGCTTTTTTTGTTTTGACAAAAAGAACTCGATGAGGAAGGACCATCTGTGAGTATACATACGTGTGATCCTGCTCCTCCGGGATGCTGTACCGGCTGGGCGGCGGGTCCCTCCCGGCCTAACACCCAGAACAGGAACGCGTCCCTTCCCGGGTCCGTCGTACCGAGAGTCAGAGGTGAGGAGAAGGTCGCACCGTGTGTCGGGAAGGACCACAGTTCAGCACCCGCCAGTCCGTCCAGGATCACCACCTAAAACACATTAGAGAAAAAAAAAAAAACTTTACTTTCATAAGAAATATATCAGAGCTGGTAAAACACATTATGAGAAACTTTCATCAGCGCGTACCAATCTTCTCTCAACCGTGACGGAGGGCGATATAGACTTCCGACGAACTTTGACCCATTGCTGACGTCACACGTGCAAAAACCACGTGATCGTAGCAAGTGGGTAAGAAAGCTGAGGAAGACCGAGTGATTCGGTTGCAAATTTTGGTAATTTTTGGTAACTTGAGAACAGTTTAAAGTTTCTCATAATATCAAAACATTCTTAAACGAATGGAACCAAGTCGAGGAATAGACAGGACCGACGGCAACTCCGCCATATAGAAGGGACACTTGTACAGTGTTGTTATAATTTGTCCCGTTCCCTTTGGAACATTACAATCAAGAACGTGCCCTTTGGACACTGTTGACTACTTTGGGGGTCAACTTCACTGGCACCGTTCGTTTATATTTGTCATGTCGTCTGAGTTTGATTCGTTTGACTATCCAAAGGTCGGCCGACAATTCGTTTGTTTTTGCACTTTACACAATCAAAACATAGACACTAGGTGAACTGAACACGTAGAAATACCTCCAGAAATAGCATCTCCATTGGTCTTACCTATTTGTTTAGTTTCATCTGTTTTTACGGCTAAAATTTCATTTGGGATGGCCTTTGTAACCCGTGGAGTTCCTCTGTTAGTGTTAGTTCCTGTTGTTGTTTTTCACAAGCTTCTAAGAAATCACACACGTTGACAAGACCCGCCCCTGGCCAAATGTGTTTTGTAATTTAGTTTACATAACACGAAAATGCAAAATACACCCAAAGCACAGAACGTATCGGGTCCGAACTAAAACCTTTCAAGGTGCCCCTTTCCCAAATCTGCCGGTTTGAAGCGCTATTCATGATACAACCTCAGCTAGTTTCTAATGCATGAGATTATTCTACTCTAGCCTGGTATGTTACGCCAAAGGACGGTCATATCGGCTATACAGATACAGAAGCTGGTGTGTTACGTCGAAGGGTGGTTATACCGGCTGTACAGATACAGAAGCCGATGTGTTACGTCGAAGGACGGTTATACCGGCTATACAGATACAAAAGCTGGTGTGTTAAGCCGAAGGGCCGTTATACCGGCTATACAGATACAGAAGCTGGTGTGTTACGCTGAAGGACGGTTATACAGGCCATACAGATACAGATAGAGAAGCTGGTGTGTAACGCCTAAGAGCGGTTATACCGGCTGTACAAGAAAGATTACAATACACATAGGGATCACTGTACGGATTATTTTGTATTGAAAACCTGAAGAACATCCCGAATTTTGAAAGATCTTTAAACTTTAGACACTGTCATCTGACCAGACTTTGAACTAAGCGTTTAAACTTTTGCCTGGGCTCTTGTTTTTTTCCTCTCGCGTCTTGTGTGGCTAGTTCTTATGTCACCATCATTCCTTCCACCGTTTACTTATGTCAGCCGACAGAAGACGGACGGCATAGCTGGGAGACATCTTGACTTCTTCCCCTCCCCTCTCGCGACGTCTTATCCCATTTTTGTCTCCGAGGATGCTTGAAACACCGCCGTGGTATTTTCATAGTGTCCGCTGAGTGTCAGGAGCTTTTGGAAAACACCGTCTTTCTCATGGCCAGCTGCTCCCCACACCGTCAAGACTGTTTTTGTGGTTACCGCGGGGTGTCAATCAAATGCACTTGTTTGTTATTGTGAAGTAAATGGTCCGTGGTAGTAGTCATGATCTGACTGAGTAGTATTAAAGATACCTTAAGTACTACGTAGTGTTTTCTTATTTAGGTTAAAGTGGTCTCAAGTTAGCTAGCAACTGAATTACCGCCATCCGAAGCTTCACAAAATCGCCCTGGACAGTTTAAACGACTGAAGAACAAATTCAAATGTACCGGTTTAATTTTCAAGACCTGTGTATTGGCTTTGATATTGACAAAGTCTATCTCTTGGGTCAACTCTTTCACATAAGGCTTGCCAGATATTTTCTTACACTTAACACATTCTCCGGTATCTGAGTTCATACTAAACACTGTCTGTGTGGAACGGATTCCATCTAAACAGTCCCAGCCTGTTATTGTTGTTACCTTGTCCTGAAAGTCTGACTGTGTTAGACGGACAAAACGCAGAGGAAGCCGGCTTGTTGGCAAGCGGCCACCCGTATGGGGTATGCTTACGTCAAACGCCCTGGCCCTGTCATGTATCCTTACAGAAAAGTGGCAACATCGCTAGACATTAAAGCCAGACAGTCACGGTCACAGGTGTTCGGTAGAATCTCGGCAAGAGGTTTATTTGTCGTGCGACGCGTCCGGCTACACCTGGTCGGTAACCACACAGGAAGCCTCGGCCGGAACACCGAAAATACTACAACTAGTATGACGCTACGCTCCATCTGCTTGAGTGCATTACATTGGGATTTCGCCCCCGGCATAGCCAGAAGGCTTGGGATATTTCCGCGTGCCGTGTTGCTGCGGTCTTTCACCTTGGCCGTTAATCAAATTTTGAGATAGGAATAATAGGATAACTCAAGAACAGTGCTTGCCACTACTCGCTCTTTTGAAACGTTTCCAGAAAACGATCGAGTCCTTATGTTGATTCTGCGGGGCACTCGCGGACACGCGTGACTCTAATCGTCTCCCTCATGTATTTGGACAAGTTCAGGATCACGTCCGTAATATCAAAACTACGCAGCAAGGTGGTCTCCGGAAGATTATTTCCGGAAGAGTCGCGGTCGTCTCTGGTGGTCTGACGGAAAACCAAGCCAGATGGAGCGTCTATGACGTCTGATTGGCATTAGAGCAAACGTCATAGCGCAAGGTTTCCCGCCGTTTTTTTACTGTCTGAGAGAACACCTGGTCCCACTATTGCGGGCAAATCCCATTGTTATTTCTTTCTTCGTAAATTTTACCTGTAATACATATTGTGAGTGGAGATATATAGAATAGGTAGTATATTAAATGATGAATGTCACATGTAAATCGTAAAACTGTTCACTATCACGTCGCGTTGGCTTCGCGCGCAGCGTGTTTTGCTGACACAGACGTGACCCAAACCTCTCTTGGGCCGCTAAATGGGGACACAGACACGACATCGGCAAACTGGCTTAGGGGGACATTCTAGCCACGCGGGCATCTGCCACATGCAAATGGTTTGGTTATTTTTGTCTTTATTACGAAAGCTTGCTGTGCGAGCTAGACGACCTTGTTTAGTCTGGCGATTCTCGTTTTTCGAGTGATCTTGTCCTTTTGGGGGGCTGCGACTGCCGTGCTGTTTTCTTATCCATCTCAGAGGCACGAACCGAACGTGTCAAGGCTCGAAAACACTTCTGAGAAATTTCTTCAAGGAGGTAGAGACACCTGTTGTGGAATCCACACGTGTCGGAGCGCTACGGCCCGAATTTGCATAGTTTTTCGGGAACCAGATGTGCCCGGGTGGTGGTCTTTTCCTGTTATAAAGGTGTCGCTAGTCAGTGTGTCTTCGTTATAACGGACTCTGGCCCGTCTATATAAACACTGCAGGGGCGTGGGCGAGCTCTGTGCTGGGGGAAGAACATACACAGTGTAGGCGGACGGCGCGTCGGGCTAGCTTGACTCCATTCTGCGGTCTCATCGGCAAATACGTCAAACGTCAAAGGGGCGTGCCATCAAAACAACCTGGAAGGACGGACACAATAACAGGAAATTTGAAGTTGGAGCTCTTCCCACCAAGCAGGTTTACAGTCTGGCGGGAGGTTTGTCTGATCACTACGGAGATGAACGTTGTGCCAACGTGACATCTGACCCACATGTATTTATTCACCAGCGGCTCGTAACAAAGGGCATCTAGAAAAACAATATTTGTCGAGAACAGTCCGGCGTGAAACAATCGGTTGGTTAGAATCAGAACAGAGAGGAGACTTGTGGAAGCATGGCAGCTAGAATTGTTCTGCTGGGCTCTTTCCTCGTGCGGGCCTGTCTGGCCGTGACGGTGCCGCCGACTGAATCTCCGCTCCACCTCGGGGTCTGTCCGCGGTTCTATGTAGACTCTCTGAGCACCTGCGACAATCGGTGTCTATCGGACGCCGACTGCCTCCAGCAGGAAAAATGCTGCAACAACGCGTGCGGGGATAAGAGCTGTGTGACGGCGGCGGAGGAGGCCGGTCCTACGACGATGGTCCCGACGACTACGGAGGACAGTCTTCAAGAGCCGTGCCGCGGGTACGACTGCATGCAGCAAGGCACCGTCTGCACGGTGGTGGACGGCCGACCGAAGTGCGTGTGCGAATCTCTGTGCCCCGTCGACAAGGAGCCGAGCTTCGTGTGTGCCTCAGACGGCATGACTTACTTCAACGAGTGCTACATGAACGCCACGGCCTGCGAACTTGGCAAGGCGATACACGTGGTTCCCTGCAAGGCGGTCATCCGAAACACCGGCGCCCCGACGTCGACATGGCAGACGTACGAGGTCCCGAAGGAAGACTCGGGCATGTTGGAAGACTCCAGCCAGCCCGCCACATCGGCTCCCATCATCATATCTGAACCTTTTATTCACATGGTCCGCGAGGACGACAACATAACGTTAGAATGTCTGGTCTCGGGCGTACCAACACCCACAGTCTTTTGGCAGAAGCAAGGGGACGACAACAACATTTTAGGCCCGGGAAAGTCGTTTCACCACTTGGAAGTGTCTGAGATTGGGACATTGACAATCTCCTATATCCAGATGGAGGACGAAGGGAACTACACCTGCATGGCGGTAAACGTGGCCGGAGACATCTCCGTCGAGTTCCCGGTAAAAGTCATTCCAACGTCGACGCCCGAGCCTCTACCAGACGGGTCTACCTTCTCCCCGGAGGACGTCTGTTCCCTGCCGAAGGACGAAGGGTCCTGCGAAGACGGCGTCACCAGGTGGTACTACAACGAGGAGCGCCAGGTGTGCGAACGGTTCGTCTACACGGGATGTGGCGGCAACGAGAACCGCTTCGACAGCATCCACGAGTGCATCATGGCGTGCCCCGATGTCACGGCCGCCACGTGCCGACTCCAGGCAGCGGCCGGCCCCTGCAAGCGGTACAAGACGAAGTGGTACTACGACATCAGCAAGGTGAGCAGCTCCCATTCATTCTGATCATTAAAAGATTTTTCAAACTCCATTTTTAATTGCGATAAAAAAAGGAATATGTTCCGTTATGTCATCAGTCTATCCGGTAGGGTCTCAAGTCTCAACGTAAATCCAAAGAAAGGAAAGCTGTCTCATTTTCTTAACTTTCCACGCTCCTGAAATAATTTTAACTTACTTGACCATGAAGTCTCTATTTCGCCTTGTTTCTAAACACAACGTTACATTCTACGCAATATAACTGACTTTCAGTTTCATTATTTTTTCTTCAATTTATCTTTGAGTCATGTACTTTTATATCATGCATTAAAGTTATATTCCAACAGTCCACGGGACCGTTAATTGTAGAATCATGTTGTTGTTATCTTATCACGCGGAAATCCGGCTAACAGTGGACTCCGCTTGGCGGCTCTCTGCTTTAAAAGCCAAGGTCCTTAAGACGGGCGTTTACTCTTCGCAAATGGTTGTTGATGTTTTTGTAACCGCGAATTGGGCCGCGGGGCTGGGAACCAGCCGGCCGGTGTTCCGGGAGATATGGGGGCGCCGGGAAATTTGGGGTCACTTCCATATATGGCAGAAGGGGGCGCGGCCTAAAAACTACGAAGGCCCAAAGCAACAATGTCGTGTCTTTCATTCAATGCCCATTACACAATGTCGTATCTTCCATTCAATGCCCATTATGTTAGATCAAGCAGATCTCTTTTGAACCTCCTTGGTTAGATTCATCTAGCAGTATATTTCATAATAAAACAGTAACCATTGTACACGTTGTCTTTTTGAATCTCCTTGTTCTCATCAAATGTTCTATAGTATTCGTTCAAAAAGGAATTCAAGGGACCCGCTAGCTTACCGCTAAGCTAGCAACTTTGAGCCAGCAACATAATATTTGAGTTATGTTAAAAGATCGTGTTGTCGTTTTTCATCCCTTTAGTGTCTTTTATAAGGGGGGACTAATTATCCCGGGAAAGGAAGCCGTGATATTTGGGTACCCCCATTTGAATTGACAATCTCTTCTCAACATCACTTTACATTGTACTTGCTGCTAAACTTTCAGCCAGAAACATAACATTTTAAGTTGAGATCAATTATAAAGGTTGGCATCGAAAATGCTGTCGTATGTCATCACAGGAAAGGAAGCCGGGATATTTGGGTACCCCACCATTGGTCATAACAGGGGACCGAAATTTATTAACTGCTAATTTGACATTTTTGAGACACCAACAGAACATTTTAAGTCGTGGTAAAAGGTTCGCATCCATGTGTTGTCCTATTTCATCACTTTAATGTCTTTCATAATTTCTTAAATGTTTTACATTTCAATTTTTTCTTAACACCACTTTACTTACTTATTGCAAACCTGACAAATATGACACCGACAGAACATTTTGAGTCGTGTTCAAAGGTTGGCATCCAACATGCTGTCATATTTCATCCCTTTCATAAGATAGATGGGAACCGAAAATCCCGGGAAAGGAACCCGGGATATTTGGGTCCCCCATTAGAACTAACATTCTCTTCTCAAAATCACGTTTTTACTGTTTACCTGACATTTTTGAGACATCAACAGAACATTTTGAGTCGCGTTCAAAGGTTCACACCCAACATACTGTCATATTTCATCACTTTAGTGTCTTTCATAAGGGGGGGACCAAAAATCCCGGGAAATTTGGGACCCGGGATATTTGGATCCCCCCATTAGAACTAACATTCTCTTCTCAAAATCACGTTTTTACTGTTTACCTGACATTTTTGAGACATCAACAGAACATTTTGAGTCGCGTTCAAAAGTTCGCACCCAACATACTGTCATATTTCATCACTTTAGTGACTTTCATAAAGGGAGACCAAAAATCGCGGGAAATTTGGAACCCGGGATATTTGGGCCCCCCATTAGAACTAACATTCTCTTCTCAAAATCACGTTTTTACTGCTAACCTGACATTTTTGAGACATCAACAGAACATTTTGAGTCGCGGTAAAAGGTTCGCATCCAACATGCTGTCATATTTCATCACTTTAGTGTCTTTCATAAAGGTGGACCAAAAATCCCGGGAAATTGGGGACCCGGGATATTTGGGTCCCCCCATTACTAGAACTAACATTCTCTTCCCGAAATCACGTTTTTACTGCTTACGTGACATTTTTGAGACATCAACAGAACATTTTGAGTCGTGGTTAAAGGTTCGCATCCAACATACTGTCATATTTCATCACTTTAGTGTCTTTCATAAAGGGGGACCAAAAATATTTGTATGTATGTATGGTTGTCTCTTTGAAGTCTTGCTCTGGTCCCTATTAGCACCTTGGTATGAATGCCAGTCTGTCAGCCTTGATCAGCAACACATTAAAAGGACTGCTAGACAACTCCAAAATCGCACCTCCGTGTTAGAGGCAGCATTCATACAAGCCCCATACAAAATGTTCGCGCGTCTTTCGCAGAAAGAAACAAAAATCCCGGGCAAAGAACTCGGGATATTTGATATCCCATAGAAACTGACAATCCTTTCTCGTCGAAGTCCGAAGACGTCAACAGAATATTTTGTGTTAGAAGGTTGCATCCAAAATGTGCATCCAAGTCGTTATCACTTTGGTGTCGAAAATATTTTAACCCCCCCTGGTGTTGCAAGTGGTACAGTGTTCCCTTGAGACGCGTAAATTGCCACACAACTGGTGGCCAGCAGTCGCTCGATCGTCACCCACATTTGGTCCCCCCTTAATAAAGACACTAAGATGATAAAATATGACAGTATGTTGGGTGCAAACCTTTGAACGCGACTCAAAATGTTCTGTTGATGTCTCAAAAATGTCAGGTAAACAGTAAAAACGTGATTTTGAGAAGAGAATGTTAGTTCTAATGGGGGGGACCCAAATATCCCGGGTCCCAAATTTCCCGGGATTTTTGGTCCCCCTCATGAAAGACACTAAAGTTATGAATTAAGACAATACATGGATGCCAACCTTTGAACACGACTCAAAATGTTCTGTTAGTGTCTCAAAAGTGCCAAGTTAGCAGTATATAAATTGATTTTGACAAGATATTAGCAGTTCTAATGGGGGGACCCAAATATCCCGGGTCCCAAATTTCCCGGGATTTTTGGTCCCCCTCATGAAAGACACTAAAGTTATGAATTAAGACAATACATGGATGCCAACCTTTGAACACGACTCAAAATGTTCTGTTAGTGTCTCAAAAGTGCCAAGTTAGCAGTATATAAATTGATTTTGACAAGATATTAGCAGTTCTAATGGGGGGACCCAAATATCCCGGGTCCCAAATTTCCCGGGATTTTTGGTCCCCCTTTATGAAAGACAATAAAGTGATGAAATATGACAGCATGTTGGGTGCAAACCTTTTACCACGACTCAAAATGTTCTGTTGATGTCTCAAAAATGTCAGATAAGCAGTAAAAACGTGATTTTGAGAAGAGAATGTTAGTTCTAATGGGGGGACCCAAATATCCCGGGTTCCAAATTTCCCGGGATTTTTGGTCCCCCCTTAATAAAGACACTAAGATGATAAAATATGACAGTATGTTGGGTGCAAACCTTTGAACGCGACTCAAAATGTTCTGTTGATGTCTCAAAAATGTCAGGTAAACAGTAAAAACGTGATTTCGAGAAGAGAATGTTAGTTCTAATGGGGGGGACCCAAATATCCCGGGTCCCAAATTTCCCGGGATTTTTGGTCCCCCCTTATAAAAGACACTAAAGTGATGAAATATGACAGCATGTTGGGTGCAAACCTTTTACCACGACTCAAAATGTTCTGTTGATGTCTAAAAAATGTCAGATAAGCAGTAAAAACGTGATTTTGAGTAGAGAATGTTAGTTCTAATGGGGGGACCCAAATATCCCGGGTCCCAAATTTCCCGGGATTTTTGGTCCCCCTCATGAAAGACACTAAAGTTATGAATTAAGACAATACATGGATGCCAACCTTTGAACACGACTCAAAATGTTCTGTTAGTGTCTCAAAAGTGCCAAGTTAGCAGTATATAAATTGATTTTGACAAGATATTAGCAGTTCTAATGGGGGGACCCAAATATCCCGGGTCCAAAATTTCCCGGGATTTTTGGTCCCCCTTTATGAAAGACAATAAAGTGATGAAATATGACAGCATGTTGGGTGCAAACCTTTTACCACGACTCAAAATGTTCTGTTGATGTCTCAAAAATGTCAGATAAGCAGTAAAAACGTGATTTTGAGAAGAGAATGTTAGTTCTAATGGGGGGACCCAAATATCCCGGGTTCCAAATTTCCCGGGATTTTTGGTCCCCCCTTAATAAAGACACTAAGATGATAAAATATGACAGTATGTTGGGTGCAAACCTTTGAACGCGACTCAAAATGTTCTGTTGATGTCTCAAAAATGTCAGGTAAACAGTAAAAACGTGATTTCGAGAAGAGAATGTTAGTTCTAATGGGGGGGACCCAAATATCCCGGGTCCCAAATTTCCCGGGATTTTTGGTCCCCCTTTATGAAAGACACTAAAGTGATGAAATATGTCATTATGTTGGATGCGAACCTTTAACCACGACTCAAAATGTTCTGTTGATGTCTCAAAAATGTCAGGTAAGCAGTAAAAGCGTGATATAGAGAAGAGAATGTTAGTTCTAACGGGGGGACCCAAATATCCCGGGTTCCAAATTTCCCGCGATTTTTGGTCCCCATGTTATGACCATTGGTGGGGGACCCAAATATCCCGGGTTCCTTTCCCGGGATTTTCGGTTCCCATCTTATGAAAGCGATGAAATATGACAGCATGTTGGATGCCAACCTTTGAACACGACTCAAAATGTTCTGTCGGTGTCTCATATTTGTCAAGTTTGCAGTAAGTAAGTAAAGGGTGTTAAGGAAAAACTGAAATGAAAAACATTAAAGAAATTATGAAAGACATTAAAGTGATGAAATAGGACAACACATGGATGCGAACCTTTTACCACGACTTAAAATGTTCTGTTGGTGTCTCAAAAATGTCAAATTAGCAGTTAATAAATTTCGGTCCCCTGTTATGACCAATGGTGGGGTACCCAAATATCCCGGGTTCCTGTCTCAAAAATGTCAAATTAGCAGTTAATAAATTTCGGTCCCCTGTTATGACCAATGGTGGGGTACCCAAATATCCCGGCTTCCTTTCCTGTGAATTAAAGTGATGACATACGACAGCATTTTCGATGCCAACCTTTATAATTGATCTCAACTTAAAATGTTATGTTACTGGCTGAAAGTTTAGCAGCAAGTACAATGTAAAGTGATGTTGAGAAGAGATTGTCAATTCAAATGGGGGTACCCAAATATCACGGCTTCCTTTCCCGGGATAATTAGTCCCCCCTTATAAAAGACACTAAAGGGATGAAAAACGACAACACGATCTTTTAACATAACTCAAATATTATGTTGCTGGCTCAAAGTTGCTAGCATAGCGGTAAGCTAGCGGGTCCCTTGAATTCCTTTTTGAACGAATACTATAGAACATTTGATGAGAAAAGACAACGTGTACAATGGTTACTGTTTTATTATGAAATATACTGCTAGATGAATCTAACATAATGGGCATTGAATGGAAGACACACATTGTTGCTTTGGGCCTTCGTAGTTTTTAGGCCGCGCCCCCTTCTGCCATATATGGAAGTGACCCCAAATTTCCCGGCGCCCCCATATCTCCCGGAACACCGGCGTCTGTTATTCCAAACTCGAGGGTCAAAGGTTCATCATGTGCGGGGGTTGTCCCGAGTTCCGTACGTCAGTTTTGAGTGCTTGTTACCTTCAGAGCATGCGTATTCTGCTCCAGAAAATACGTTTCCACATAATTGCGGAAAGTTACGTAAAGCCCCTGTCACACATAGCCGAATATGGCCTCCCGAACACTGCCGAACTCCCCCAACCATGGTTAGGAGTAGGTCGGGAGCAAAGTCGGCTGGTGTTGGCTGGTGTTCGGCGAGGTCGGCTGCCGGTTCGGTTACGCCAGCCGAATGTTTCAAAATGTTTAACACATTCGGGTGTGGACGGGAGGTTCAGCCATGGTTGACTGGTGGTTGGGAGTAGGTCAGCAGTGTTCGGGGCGTGCTCTGTGGTCAAGTTTGACTTAAATTTAACTCAAATTCGATTCCATTCGTATAATAAGGTAGGCGTGGCCTAAATCTGGTAAGACTGCTCCCGAACTTCAGCAACCTTGGTTAGCTGTGGTTCTGAATGTGTGACAGGGGCTTTACGCCCAGTCCCCATGGCAAGCCGAGCTTTATGGGCCTGTTGTGACCAAAACTCTGTTCAATCTCTTTAAAAAACACCGCACTATTGCTATGTATCATGGAAAAATGCCAGGTGAAAGAAATTGGCAACAGGGAGAATGTTCTACAGCCACCACAGAAAAAAAAATCAATATCAGAAAAAACATATTAATGATTAGACGACGTCCACAGCGATGACCTTAGCACGGACAACAAACAACATAAGTGTCCTGTTAGTGTTTCGGAGTGTCTGTTACAGGTATGGTTACGTTTTCCTCCCGAAAATGACCGTTCGGACAGGTCGGATGGAGAAAAAACAAAAACAAGTTTAAGAGCACCTGTAAACAGTCTGAACAGTGAAAGCTTAGGTCAAACTTCAACCGCAGCTTCCTGTTCTAGGCTTGGCGGGAGACCATTGGGACCCGCCGCCGGAACTCACACGTTAGGCAAATGCAGCCGCATTAGGTACGTGTTGACAGGTAACCTTAACTTTGCAACGGCGAGAGGAAATAACATGTCTCCCTTGTCTTCCCCCCGTAGGGCGTGTGTTCCTGGTTCATCTACGGTGGCTGCGAGGGGAATGCCAACAACTTCGACACCCTGGACAGCTGTAACGACGCCTGCCCGTACCACGATGACAACAGCTGCGCCAAGTGCCCCAACCGTTACGGCATGGTCGAGTACTTCTGCATGAGCGACTTTGCCATCGTGGGGACCGTCTTAGAAATCATCGACTACATGGACGAGCGACCAAAAGCCGTCATTCTGCTAGAGACAGTCTACAAGGACAGACTGGGCATGTTTGCCAGCGCGGAGTCTGCCTTCGCCCTAGAGATCAGTCTGAATTTCACCATTCGTCAACCGTGCCCGTGTCCTGAACTCAAGGTGGAAGAACAGTACATCCTCATGGGCACGGTACAGAACGGGTACCCCATGGTGGACAAGGACAGCTTCGTAAAGACCTTGAACGATAAGCGGAAACAGCGCCTGAGGCACACCTCCACGTCCACAAATGTCTGCGAAAACCTGAAGTAGGGAACTTCACGTACAAGTAGCATTTGGGCGGGGGGTTCTTCATGTATCGGGCTTGATAAGAAGAAAAGAACAGTAAAAAAATGAAAATGATGTAAATTTTTGGGAACTTTTTCCAGGCAGGTTGTGAAGGATGGCCAATACATGTTTTCGACTGTCAAAGTATTTGATTTACGTATACACAATGTACAACTAAATTTCATAACGTATACAGCATATTAGCTCGCACAAAAACATAGCGAAGCAGGCAGACTAACGTACAAGTCGACATGCTTCACGAAACTTCTCGCTTCTAGATCTAGAAAAAAATCTATGAAGTCTATTGGGTGAAATTCTCCCTAACGCAATTCCTCTGACATTAGGCCCCATTTCAGCTGTTTTTCGCGAAAAGCGCCACGTATTATTTGCGCAGGTCTTTGCTTGACTTCAAGGTTTACTCGACGAAAAAAGTCTTGTATATAGAGACGTCTGGGCCTGTCATTCACAATGACAAATGTGCGGCACAGCATGCATGCAGTGACCCCAAGGTACCCTCTCTCTTTCTGGCCCGGTCGGAAGCTCCAAAGGTCGTCGGAGTGGGACACGCGCCAGACGAAACATAGCTCAGACTACAAAAATAACCTGGTCACCAGTCTCTCCAAGGGCTGCAGACTGGGTCTTCTCGGCACTGGGTCTCCTGTCCCCGCCTGGCCAACTAAGCCTACCCCGGTGATTTTTGTCTGCCTAAATTCAAGCAGCCCTAGGAGGGTCTTCAAGGGGGCTTCAGGCAAAATATCCTCGGGGGCATGTAGGCCCTTGTGCCGAAGAACTGGCCTGTGTAAGCCCTAGCGATAGCCTGGATTCCAGGTTAAACATCAGGCCTAGAAACCCGTCTCTCAGACAAAATCTCGAGACGTTACGTGCGGATTTTCGAAAGCGATAAATTAAGGAGTAGGAAGATTGTATGTTCTTTTTACTTACACCACCAGATAGAAGAGAGTTGTACTTTAGTGGTCGCTGGCACGTGCATGTACGTGATGTTTACACAAAGCCATTTGAAGCGCGTGCCGGCTGGTGTTAGGGCTTTAAAGAAACAACGCCTAAAACCAAAAAAGAAAATTCTGTCGAAAGCAAAAAGAAAAAAAAAATATTTGGAGGATTTTGACATGTGCGATGCTGGGATATCATACTATTAGAAATCACTGCCACTTTTGATAGTTTGTGTGAGTCTTTAAATTCAAATAAAAGGGATTTAAAGGAAGACTGTGGTTGAAGCATCCACGCTGGCAACTTAAAGTTGGGGTTGTCTATGTTGGAAACTGATGCTTTATGGGTTTTACCTATGATGTGACAAATACATACTGCAATAGAGATATGAAAAATCTGATTGATAGCTAATTTCAAGTAACCTATATCAATATTGCATGCTTTTTTGCTTACACGGAGTGTGCATGCTAGACAAATGATTGCACGAATCAAGAACTGATTTGGGCGTTTTGTGATCGATTTTGTAGGGCGTATAATTCGGAGGAGGACGACCTGGGAGAACCAACGCACGACTCGGCTGACGACGCGCTGCCCCACACCCCCACACCCCCTGACATGGCTTCCCCACGGTCCCAAACGCATAGGGAAGATAGTGCAGACAGGCAGGACATTGTGGACAGTGCAGACGACACGGACGAGCTCTGGTATCTTTAACTGCTGTCTGGGGATTGGGCTGCGGGACACTGTGAAGACCTGTAGCCTGGATGCCAGACTCTTGTCAGGGCCAGTACAAAGTAGCATGCCCGTAGCCAGGATTTTGCTTGGGGGGGTTATTGCTATTGTGCAAGGGACCCACGAGCACCGTAGGCGCGAGTTTCCTAGGGAGGTCCGGGGGCATGCTCTCCCGGAAAATTTTGAAAATTGAACCTTCTGAAATGCTACTCCTGGAGTCCAGCCTTGTTAGATTTGGTCCGTTCCCAACGTGGCTACGTACCCTGCCATTGAGAACGGACCAAAGCTAACAAGGCTGGACTCCAGGCCAAGTACAAAGGCCAGCCCCTCAGTTAGATGCAGTGAGCTACACTCACTCATTACCCGGTTGGTCTATGGTAAAATTTCATTAGGGACATGTTGGCTCTGGAGCCGCGGATCTAGCTTGTGTACTAGCCCTGGCAACAGTCTGGCACCCAGGCTACAACACCTGAAGCTCTGGCCTCCAAAGATTTTACTGCTGCTTCTCCCCCCTACATAATTGAAATTTACAAACATGTACTTTAGTTTACAAAAACTGTTACAAGGCTCAATTATGGTTTCTGCTTTTTCCCTTCAACTTAGCCCTAAAGGTTGGGTCGGACTTAGAGCAACTCTTTTCCAGTTTTTCATTGGTAAAGATCTGCCGAATCACATGCAAGTCAGGTGAAGGAGAAAACATACAGGGCAAAGTCTTTCATTTAATAAAATGCAAACAGGTTTAACAGAAAAACACCAAAATGTACCCCAAATCCTTGTGTTTTCACCTAAAGATTGAATGGCCAACAACCAATTCATCAATATTATCATTTAAAGACCTGGTCTTGAAGATGTCTAGATGGGCATGAGGTGACTGCATTTCAAATTGCCTTAAATTTGTGACTCCAGCCACAACTGTTCTGGACAAAGTTGCTTGCTGTTTTTGTGACCACATGTCACTTTCGAGTGACACAGTGAAATGTGCTGCCTTGGCAAACCTGCCCTGGGGTCTGTTCAAACACATGGTCCACTCTAACCCTAACCAGACATCAAATACCCAAATCTTCAGATCTAAATAAATAAAATCTGCCTTGTGACAGAGTGGAAATGATCAAAGACTTTCCAAAAAATGTCTCTCACGGAAATGCGGGCTGTAGGATTAACCTTGACTTTGTTATTTCAAACCACATGGCGTTTCCCTCGCTGATTTACGTCTGAACAAGAAGTGTGGCCGTCCTGGAGGGAGAGAGGGCTAGCACCGACTTTGATCAGGCCCCAACAGAAATGTGTTGGTCGTAGAACCAGGTCAAGAATCTCTCTATCTGTCCATCCAACCTTCAGGGCTTGTTATGCCAGGTGGGAAGACGGGTTTCTGTCAGACCATATGCAGCACAAATCTTGGTCTGCAGATCAACACCTAACCAAGACTGTCTAGTCCTTAAGGACTTAAGCCTTGGTACCATCCTACATGTAGTTACATGTAGTTTACCAGGCTCCTATACAATGTATTTACCCTAACTTGGATGGCACCCAGACTCCGTTGTATCCTGACTTGAATAGCAAAAGGCTTAAATCTCCAAGCAGATCACCTTTTGGTGACAGTATGAAATCGACATACAGTATCAAATTGGCAGGACAGTTTTCATTTGCCACCCAAAGGCTGGCATAAAAGAATTACCAGCTCAAAAAAAGAAATCCCAATAAAAACGCCTAAAAACACGTCAAAATTAAGCCGAAGCCTAAACCCCTGTTTGAAGAGTACTAAAAGGCTGGAATTTCTCTTAAAAAAGATCCATACAAAAGCAGTAAAAAAATCTTCATCAGTTTATTTGGCTGAGTGGGAGTGGTTGCAGTTACTATCTTTGGGCTCTTATACGGGGTGCAGCAATTGCGACAATCATGACAGACCCTCCCCTATTAAAGCAGCAGAACCACATACACCAGAGACGAAGTCGCTGGCTTTGCAGGAGATATTCTCTCAGGTTGCCTTCTTTTCCCTGTAATTATACTACCTCATGGATGGTGGTGCAGATAGAAGCCTCTGGAGCAATGTATTATTTTAAAATAGATTCTTTGAAATCAATTGTACAAAGTTTATCACTAATCTTTGCTTAATCTATACTTTTTTGATGCTTGTACTTGAACCCAGAGGAAACTGCACTGCCTGATACAGAATAAAGCTGTAGCCTACAGAATTTCTTGTTGGGTTATGTAAGGACACGCTAACATAATTTATGGCTGGCAGATGCATGAACAGCATTGACATTGTGGTTTAGGTGAAGAGGTCAAGAAAGGTTGCCTTTTACGACAGGTCTGCAACCTCAATCTGTGAGTGGTTGTAACTTCACCCTGTATAAAAAGGTTTGTGCCTAGTGACAGGTATGGAAGAAAGGGACCTTGCTGTGTTCATTCTGTGGGAAGTTTTTGGAGGAGAGGGGTTGCTAGCCCTTCAACTAACCTGATAACTTGCAAACTGCCAGAAATTCTTGTAATTTTTATGAAACTGTTGAAGAGTGAGCATAAATCATATTGTTACATGTAAGTACCAATTGGAATTCAAAACAAAAGTCTCTTGTATCAGGTTTGAGGATTAAAATTAAGATTGTTTGGCCTTATAGAGCTGGACGCATACTTTATAGCTATCTTAGCATACCCACTGTAAGAAATTAAGCATGGTTTTGATATTAGGTTACAAATCTGCACTGTATGACTGCTTTACCTTACCTTTATTTCATTGTTATTTATTTGATAGTTAATTATTCTAATGGCATTTTTGACACTGTACGTATCAATAGCCAATGTACTAAAGCATGTAACCATTTGGATGTAACCAAATCCTAAGAGAATAAAAATTAACTGGCTACATTTGGAGGTCGCTAAAGCATAGGACTTATATAATTGTTATTGGGATATTCCATTCCAAAAGGTAGGGGTAGCCTAGATTTTTGGAACATTCTCATAATGTTTATAAGGTTTGAGTCTACTGTAACAGGAGATAGACAGATGGAAGTGCCTCAATAATTAGTTAAAAGATGTGTTAAAATTTGCTGGTGTTTTTAAGGAAATGATTCTGGATTGTAAATAAGAAAATGTCAGTAGGTAGTATCTCCGTGAAAATGAAAGTGTCTGAGTGATAGACAAGTTTTCAGCAGATTATATGTGAGATATGTTTTTAGAGGAATAAAGACACAGAGAAAAAAACTTTCTTTGTTGGATTTTGTTATTTCTTTGAGCATAATTGTGTAATGTGGTTAGGTCTTGTCCTACAGAAAAGATAATTTGATTTCTGGGCCCTTTAGTGGCTTTCCTTGGTACTGCAGCAGAACTTCAGGTTTTCCTTCTTGTATTCTAGATAACCTATACATGTACAATGTAAGTCCTGATTTTTAGGTGGTAGGTAGCTTTTGTGCTAGGGAAGAAGTCACATCTATAACCATCCACTTGAAACCCCTGACCATCCTTCCTCGAACTCTTGAAAAGCTAGCCTGGAGTTGTTGGCCAGGGAAGCGATGTTGGGAGCAGACCAAAGCTTACAAGGCTGGACTCCAGACTATTGAAAAGCAGCTAAGGTCGAAGAATGTACTTTGTACGTTTCAAGGTTAAATGAAGGTTGAAAAAACCCCAGAACTTTGGGCCCTATTGATGAATCGAAGATACAGACATCATTGTATGACCTTTTTGTATTTTCTTGGATTTACATAAAACCAGCCAGCCATAGGGAAAAAAATGTGTTTCCGGTTTCCAATTTCCCGACCGACCCTAGCAAAAACGACGCTGAGCCTTTTTCTGTCAACCGCTGGCAAGGCCATAAGATTATCTATTGGACATCAGAATTGAAAATATGGACTTCACCCCCATACCCAGTGGCATACTGCTTTGTGACCATTCCAGTCTGGCAGACAAAAATAGCATCACTGAGGATGAATGGTAACACTGCATTTTGTATAATGGGAATTCCGGAATTAAACAAATTTTGTGCCAGACGGCAGTACCTTAGCATGCTGAAGGTTAAATCTACCATCTACTTTTTCTTTATATACAACCAAGTAGGCTGAAAAGAAATGGAGACTAACACAGCTGCTGAAAAGACGTTAAAAAATCATTTGCCTTCAGCATTTTCACATATACATGTACGTGACCCTTTTACTAGTCTTGTAGCCTGACCACCGTAGGCTTATCTTTGTGGTGCTGAAAGTACTGACCACCTGCCCTGGTCTATTAGCGCACACCAGGGTTTTTTATGGGGTTGTTTCAATCAGTTCACCTACAGGATGACAGAAAGGCAAGCTGGAAAGATTTTGCATGTCAGGAGAGGCATACTGTATGTTTAGTAGGACTGGGGCCAGTAAAACACCCCTAAGCCGGCCTGTGGAGAATGATAACCAGGCTATCCTCTCGCTGGTCTAAAAAATTCCCTCGAACACTCAATGACCGCAAGTAGCACTGAGATTAGCTGATGTATTTGTGAGAAGGATTGCACCAGAGTGTTTGGGCAAATATTTTCTCACCAAATGTTTTGCAGACTGCGGTCTGGTGAGAGATAAGGCTCTAGGGGTGAGGTCTGATTTGTGCACTGATATCAGCAGGATTTGGACACTGATCGAAAATCAAAGCTCACCCGTTTGGGCTCAGGTCACAGTAGGTCAGAGTCCATTAAGCAGGAAGAGACCCGGTTACCTAATATTCTTAGACTACTATCTAGTCCTCTTGCCTACATGAGTTAGACACAATTTACACACAGGCAAAAACTGTGTTACCTCTAAAGCTAGCGTCTGACCTGAATGTACCTTCTTGACATACGTCAAAGCAGGCCGATATACACGCAGTAAAAATTTAACGTACAAAGATTTTGTACGCTCGCGTTTTCATACCGTCAGGTAAATCGGGTCTTTGAAGGCACAGGCTTGAAGTGAAATTTCAGAATTATGGCCTTACAACTGTTAAATGCTTGCATCTGAATCTGAATTTGGTAAATAACTACAATATCATGCCAGTTCAGGGTACAGATTGGATATGACCAATGACCTTCAAATCATGCATGATAGATCTTAGGAACAGAGCGATTTAAGTCATCCCAAAAGAGATTGTCACTTAGAAATTCTTAGCTAATGTCTCTTAATACAATGTATAACATGTCCTTTTAAATTTTGTATGACACCACGTTTTGTGTGTGTGAAGTCATGCATAATTGTATTATCATGTCATAAAATGCTCACATGTACTGTTGTCACCGACAACAAGCATTGTATGGCAGTCCTTTTGAGAGAGAGAATGGTTTATTCAGTAATAAAAACCTTTGCAGCACCAGGGCTGAATTGCGGTTTCTTCACACAATACATAGTCCAAATCTTAGCAGAGCTTGACTGCATCATACATAACAAATAAGACTTAAACAAATAACACCTCAAGAAAAATCACTAACATCACAACTTAAAATTCTGTTATAACATTAACTGTCATTCAGCAGGCGGACACAGTAAGGTAGTGTACTGTTTAGCATACGCTTTGTCCGGCACTTAAACTGTGTCAGTTTCGTGCTGTTTCTAAGTGTTCTATTGTGGACATCACCCCTTTGTGCTGGCAGCCAATCACGGTATTTCTCACTACTTGTGAGAGAACGAGCAAACGTTAGGCACAGTTCCTCATGCCTGGTATCCAGTCTAGTAAGGCCAGTAGTGTCCAGAGCCGTGTAGTAACAGTCATACTCGGGCCCAAGTATTACTCTTAGTGCTCTTTTTGTTGCGTGTGTAATTTTGTATATCTAAGACATATTAACATAGTTCCAAATGTTGTGTAAATACTTTTAATTCGTTATCTCTAAACAAAATGGGATGTCATGAAAGTTCATCTGTGTTGGTAGGTACATGTTTAAACATTAAGTTTTAACTGTAAACAAAATGGGGCGTCAATAGTCCCAGTTCAAGGTAAAGGAGTGAGTGACTAACTTTTCAGGCCCCGGTCATCAGGAGGTCAAGACACAGTTCTCCGGACTGTTGATGTCTCCTTGACCTGTTCTTAAAGAAAACAGTTATGTCTACACCCTTAACAGGGATGTGTGAACGTGTGAACCGCACAGTTGGCCCCGTGTTGTTTAGACAGTGACCTTTGAAAGAGTCACAACATCCCTCCCCACCTGGCCACCAGCCCACAGTGCCAGCCAACGTCTCATGAATCACGCCTGTCCTCTGCGTGTGTATTGACTGTCTTGTCTGAGGGTCTACATGGGGGGATCCTGGCAACACATAATGGTAAATTTAGGAGGGCTGATAACGCTTAATGGTAAATTCAGGCAGGCCAACAACGCTTAAAACGGTAAATTAAGTTGTTCTTTTTTAATCCTTTGGAAGCGACTTCTTTGGAATGTTTAATGAATTCTTTTGTATTCATGGGATGTCTGGCAAAGCTAGTATGCGGACCTTGGACACTCTGTTATGATTTTGGGGATCTGGCATTCGACTAGACGAGATACGAAGAATTTTTCAATAACGATGAATTCAAGACAAGAAATAACGTACAACGTGGAACTAAAGTGACCAATTACTGTATGCTTCACAAAGAATTTCCCGCTTAACGTTGAATTAAAGCAGCCAGCTATGATTAACGGTGAATTAAAATGGCTCCTTACACATCATGGAAAAGGGCATGCAGACCCTCTTGTCTCTCACACCCGGTACAATCTGGTTCTTATACATCTCAGACATGGAAGGTCATCTACCCCTCTGCAATCTTGTTTTTACATGGTTCTTCCTAGCCTGGATGCCAGACACCTGTCATGTGACAATACCAATCCTGGGGAAGCAACATAGTCGCCCTGCTCCCCAGAGTTAGCATCCTCCCCCACAAAGGCAAACTTGGCTGACAGGATAATACTATATATTATTAATAGTATTGTCTGGTGTAGCCTGTTGCCAGAAATTTTACCACAGACACCCTGCAATTCTCAGAGTCTAACTGAGGGGGGTCTGTGGTAAAATTTTCTTGGGACATTGTTGGCCCTGGAGCTGAGGACCTAGCCTGTGTTGGCCCTGGCATTACAGTCTGGCCTCCAGGCTACCCCTCGTGCTAGGTGTCTGACATCCAGGCTAGGTTCTTCTTCTTTTTGTGGTGGTTTTTATTGCATTAATAGCTAGTTTGAGAAGAGCAATTTTAGTACATGATTTATACAATGTACACTATAAAATGAGGGAGCTAGGAGTAAGCCGGTATGCCTAAATACCTCAACCGCCCTCAAACCCCCTCAACCGCCCTCAACCCCCCACTTCCTGGGCTAATATGCAGTGAACATGTGCTAAGAACGCTTTTTAACGCTCTGGATACATTGCCTATGCAATTATAAATAGGAAAATCACTGTAACTGGCGTTTTACCAGTTTTTTTACGGCGCACCGTGCGCCCGAGGAACAGGGTCCGCCATCTTGTTTGTTTACGTCGCGCCACCAGAACGCATCGTGCCGTAAGTTTCAAGTCAAAATAAGGAAAGTGAAAAAGCTTGTGCAGCACGGAAACTCAGCAGATATAGAGGGAAACCTCTTGAAACATCATGTGTCTGGTGGTGGATTTTAGCGCTCAATACTTTTATTTTTAGGGCGGATATTTTGCGGGGTGTATCACTCCCTAAAGACGGTAACTCCACTAATGATATATCAAAAGTTATAACTTGAAAAAAACCAAATACTTAGACGTTACTATGTGATTTTTATTTATAATCGTATAGACAATGTATACAGAGTGTAAACAAGGGTTCTTAGCACATGTACACTGCATATTAGCCCAGGAAGTGGGGGGGTTGAGGGAGGTTGAGGGGGGTTGAGGGCGGTTGAGGTATTTAGCCATACCCGGAGTAAGCCACCAGTGCCAAACCTCTGCATGTAAAAGAACCCAACACACTTCTCAAAAAGTGTAGGGGTGACCCAATGTGCTTGGCTGTAAATACGGTTGAGCTGTAGTTAAGCCACTTTGCACTAGAAGCTACTTGAAAAAGCATAATGCTTCACCTCAGTTGAGGATGACTGCTTTACCTTGAGTAAGCTTTACCTTACACTACACAAAATGTACCCGATGTTTTCCTTTTGAATGGAGGGTGATAGGGACCAGATACATGTAAAGAATCTAATCTTTCAGTTTGCAGCACCTGTGACATTGATTCCAACAGTTAGGGAGGCCCATAAGTGTGAGCATCACAATGCACAGCTGTGTAATAATCACCTTCAAGTTGACAGTTAGTATCTGGATATGCTACACCTGTCAGTGTCGGATTATGAGATTAGACTCAATGATGGACAAATGTACGCTGACGTTGAAAGATATTTGTGAGTGAAAGTTCAGTGGACTAACTTCTTATGTGCCTATCTTTACAGAATGGTTTGAGTCCCAAAGACAAAGCCTTGTTCAGTGGCATGCAAAGAAAATTTTCATGGGCAGATAAGGAAGGATAGGGAAGCTATCTTAGATTTCTGAGCACTTTTTCAATGAAATTTTCTCACAATCCCTTAACCTGGCCTTTGCTGGTCTGCCCTTCAAAACAATCATTGAAGGTTAGGGACGTCATTTTATGACCTTAAAGTTTGTATTTCCTTGTCTGATCAATGTGTTTGTAAGTGTGCAAAGTGCAAAACCTGAAAGGTATTGTGCAGAAATTCCACCTACATACACCCAATGCTAACA
Organism: Branchiostoma floridae x Branchiostoma japonicum; assembly: GCA_013266295.2. Lineage (NCBI taxonomy): Eukaryota > Metazoa > Chordata > Leptocardii > Amphioxiformes > Branchiostomatidae > Branchiostoma > Branchiostoma floridae x Branchiostoma japonicum. The sequence continues at coordinate 6,032,825 of CM023830.1, forward strand.
GTCATAAGAAGGAATGCGTACAATATGTATAATTTCTTCTTACTATTTATAATTCTGTGTGCTACCCACAATTTTCTAATGGCACATGTACGATATAGCCATTTGCATCAAATCTTACTTAAATTTAACATTAGATTTTGAACACATCTGTCCTCATTTGACCTGAGAAGCCTAGACGCTGAGTTCAGCAGTTCTCTTACCAAATTCTCCCCAGATGTTCAGCTGATGTTGGTGAGGGTAGGAAGGCCCTGCACTGGTATGTTTCTCAGTAGTTTATCAATATGTTCTCTTTTAAAGCCAACTACATTCCCCTTTCTGACATACAGTGGCATGGTCTCAAGTAGATGCATTACATCCAAACCACCTCAGTCTGCATAAGGACCACCTGGCCATTGTGGCCACTTTGTGGTGGCCCCTTAGATTATTTTCCCAGTAACACAAGCTATACGTATACTCTACAGACATGGCCACCTGTCAATTGTGACAATTTTCTTCAAGTTGGTGGAATGGTCACTATAGACTGGCTTGACATCAGCAGAACGTACTGCGCCTGCGTAAAACCAGTAAATGTAATGTGCATAGCAATTGGCAGAATGCCTCGTTTAAGGCTGTGGTCGCGGATTTAAGGATGACATCCCATCAATAGTTTTCAAATGTTGTGTAAGAAAAGATATCGTCTGCAACGGGCAAAATTTTGATGCAACGTTGACCAAACATCCAATGAAAACCGTAAAAAAGCCAAGCGCAGTACATTCTACTGACGTGCTGGTTCGCTGTACATTGTATCATTCTATATAACAATCAACTGCTCCTTTTCTTCTGCACATTAGGCCACATACAAGACATTAATTTTATATCAAGTACAACTTACACCTGGAGCACATTAGCACTGTTCCAGTGTTGCCTACCCTGGTAACCACTACAAATTCTGTGCCAAAAGCCAACCTCAGCAGGCTAGGGACAGGCATACTGCAAACCCCATAACCAATACAAATTTGGTGCCAAATGGCTACCTTAGCATGCTAATGGTTAAAACAACCCACCAAACTCTGTGACCTCTAGGAGTAGCCCTGGTGTGCTTGGGGCAATCTAGAAGTCTACAAATAGACACTCTTCAAGTGTTTGTCGCAGCATTTTATGTACTACCCATGTCTGCCACACGTGTGGTTCTGGTTTAAAGCTTAGTCTGTGAAAATACTTCAAAGAACAAGACCTGACAAAACAGTAAAGTGCGATTGCCCCATAAAAGTGTTTTACTTCACATTAGCCTTGCTAAAAAGTGTAACAAGAGAAATTCTCAGTGCAATTGGCAACATCTAATGTAGGTGTACATGGTAGATTACTGCAAAAATTAATCACATTTTATGATTATAACCAGTGTTCTAGCCAGCCTGAAATTCTTTTCCGTCATCTCAATTTTGTTTAACGTAACTTTAAGTTGAGTGACAAAGCATGACAATCCAAGGGGGTAAGGGGGCATGCTCCCCCTGGATAATTTTGAAATCCTGACCCTCTGAAATGCTATTTCCTACATTTTGAGGGGCAAATTTTGCTGGTAGACTAAGCTTAGTTTAATGACATTTCTTTCCATATCCTTACACCCTGATTTTTGTCCATCAAAGATGACGGACGTGGCAAAATTTTTGTCCGTCATGAGCGTCCGTCAAATGACAGAAAGACGGATGCTGGCTAGAACACTGATCCTAACCAAACCTGACTGGAAGGAATTAACTTGTAATGGCTGCATAAAAGTCTAAGAATAGAGATTTTATGAGTGTTACAAAATTTCATCTAACCGTCTCATATACTACTGGACCAGGTGTATGTGTAAATTTAGCACTTTTCTTTAAAAAGAACTGAAAAGTAGTCTGGGTGCCAATCCCTATTTAGTTTACTGGGACTCCCATACTTGGTAGCCTGGATGCTAGACTGTTTCCAGGGCCTCTGGCTAACTCAGGTAGGGACATATGTTTCTTCCCAAAGTGTATTGCCTCACATGCTATGGGTCTGATATCCAGGCTAATACTTGCTCCCTTACACTATTTTGAGAGAGCTAGTATAAAAACCCCAGTAAACTAAATAGGATGGCACCCTGGCTATAAGAAAAGCGCAATGACCTGGTAAAAGTCTGGATATAGACTCTGACATTTCTTTTAATATGTAACGTACTGTGCCAACTCTTATATAAGGAAAAGAAAAGTTCAGCGACCCAAAAGATCTAGAAATAGACTGTCAAATAGAATGTTCTAGCTTGTGAATGTTTGTGCTGAGGAGACTTATTATTAAGATAACGATCCTTTTTCTTGAAAATGTTGTGCTTGGCAGTCCTACTTGGCTATTAGGAGGTGCTGAATGATCAGTCTGCACACTCTGACTTTCACAGCCTCGACCTTGAAGCTGAACACAGCAGGACTGCAGTCTTTGACTCCACATTTGGCAGCCAGTTTTGCTGAAGGGCACAGTTTTCCCCCATGTTTTACAAGTACAGGTCTGAACAAGATTGTTCCCACTGTAGGGTGCCTGTGACCCCCATGACTACAGGCAGTAAACTCAAGTGTGTTATGTCTTCAGGCTCAACATTTGCGCTCCAGCTTGCCAGTAGAAATATGGGTAACAGGTCGTCTGTACTTTTTCATCAAGGACTAGGAAATTGTTCAAATCTGTACATAACTACCTTTGCCAAGATGGCTGGATTGACAGAAGCTAGGTTAACCTTCTCCCTGCTGCCTACCCTGTTAACTATTACAAATTTGGTGCCAAACAGCTACCTTAGCAGGCTGAAGGTTAAACGTATATTCAAAGGTATGTCTTGGTTGGTTGGGTTGTTAGTAAATTTCAAAATAACTGAAAAACCTTTAAAACAACTTGTTTCAAGGAAACAAACAAAATGGAACAGAAGTTTCATCAACCATTGCAAACTAATTCAACTTACTAAACAGATGAGAATATTGAACAAATGTTATCTATGGTGAGAAACAGTGTTAGTGGTTTGAAAAAACAACCTATTTACAACCTAAAACAAACAATGCACTCACCTGACTGGAGTTGTACTTGGGCCACTCCCCTTTGTTAAGCCTCACCATAACGTCAAGTGTACTGTCATTGTTGAAGAACCCTGGTGCAAGGAGACTGGGTAAAAATAAACATTTGGATGAAGTGAAAATCATTGAATTGTATGAAAAATCTTTTTTGACTGAGAGACAATATACATGTATGAAGTGTTGCAGTAGAACGTTTGTTGAAAAAAGCTTTTTATGGATATCGGAAAATCTGACCTGACATCATTCAAATCTAGTTGCTTCTTCATTTAAGTCTGATCCCTGAAATGGTTTAGTTCCCTGTTGCCCTCTGGTGGAATCACAACATACTGCAGCTCTCACAGCTATACATAAAATTTCTGGAGAGTTAGGCTGCCATATCATGCTTTTAAACTGACTGTGTGAACGTATTTTTGAGCATTCTGGGTTTCCATGATCAGTTCCAAGCAGGAAAAAGTTGACCAGAACAAAATAACCTTCTCAAAACTTTATACAACAAACAAACAAATGAGTGAGAGAAGGATGTCTGTATGCTGGAATGAAGCAAAGGAAGAAATGAATGAATGAATGAATGAATGAATGAATGAATGAATGAATGAATGAATGAATGAATGAATGAATGAATGAATGAATGAATGAATGAATGAATGAATGAATGAATGAACATTGATTTTTACCTATAGCTTTCACAGCCAGGCCATGACTTGGTCCAAACTTCCTCCAGAGTCTCTCCGTCGAGAACTGCAACCATAGCATCGAACATGGAGACTACAATGTCCCTGACACCGTCCCCTGTCATGTCCAGTAGCACTGGTGGCAATATCACACCTTTACTGGAGCGGCTCCTAGAAAATGCAAAGAATTTGCCATGTTGCAATTTTCTGTAAAACTACAGGTGTTGAAATGTACATTAAGGCTTACAGAGTATCACTTATAAAATGTTTTTGTTGCACTAAACAAATTCAAAGAGTATTAAAAGTTGCTGGCCTGACTTTTGAGCAAAATGTTAACAATCTCACTGACTCGTGCTTTCAAAACTGAGGAGCGAAATACATGTAATGTGTATAGTAAGCTTAATGTTTTAATTTGTATAAGGAGCCCATATTCTTCTATTCCTGCTTTGAGTGCTGAGTTCATAACTGCTGTGCATTTGCAAACCAACAGGTGGTGCTTTTGCACAGGAGAAACTGCAAGTGTGCCAATACTCAGTATGGTATATCCAGTGAAAAAACTTAAAGCTACTTTACAAATTGAAATGCCTTTTTCTTTTGAAGACTGGAATCATCCAACTTTGCTGTTAAAATGAAACATTATGGATATGGAATTGTAGGCTAATATTTAGATCAGGTCAGATTCAATTTGGCTTTTCCCTTTTCTGCCTCACCTGTAGAGTTCATAGATGCCGTTGTTGTATCCGTGATTCCTCCACAAAGTGTAGGATCCTGGGTACCCTCTCATCTTTTGCCGCCCGGATAGGGGCAACCCCTTCACCCTCCTGTACAGGTCAGGTACAGAAATGGCCCACAGGGAACCTGTAAGGTCCAAAACATCCGTGAATTGTTTCATTAAGTTTATACAGAACCCAAATCAATTACCTTCCAGTTTTCAGTAGTCCTTTTTCCTAAGAGCAATACTGGCTATTTTTGCACCCTCTCGGTGCGCAGCAGGCAAATTCGTAATTAATATGGCGTTGCGTGTAACTACGTAAAACCGTATCAAGGAAAAAGCAGTGCACACGTCCTGATATGGTGTGGATGTTATAGTAGCACTTTTCATAATAAACTTCTTTACTTGGCAAAGGCATGTGTTCCCAGAAATTTAGTTGGTTATATACAAAGAACCTTACTACAGTACCCAATGTTATTAGAAACACTCATCAAGCATGATAATCTATCAACTTGGAGAGCAAACTTACCATTACCTGTTTGGTTAATCTCTTACAATTCTATTTCAGACCACTCACCTGTAATAGTTTCCCCTCCAGACCCAAACAGGGCGTATAGTGACCCATCCATGGTCTGGTGCACTACCACAGACATGTAGGTCTCATGTCCATCAGGCATGTCCACCCAGGACCCCAGACTCCTGCCTGTGGCACCGGACAGTAACACCAGTCTGCCTGCTGTCCTGTTGTGCTCCTGTGGAGGGTAGGAAATTCTCATTCAAGATTTACAAACCCTGCAAAATGACTCTGAAGGAATTCAAAATTTGAACATACATGTATAAGCAAGGCATAAACAAATCATGTACTTATTGACACCGATGCATTATTTTATTGTTTTTATACCATATGTAAACACTTTTAAATGTACTAAGTGCAATATACTTACTTTATGTACAGAAGGCACAATTCAGCCTTTGGCTGCAACACCTTTTTTTATCAATAAACCAGTTTTGATTGATTGATTGATTGATTTACAAATGTATAAAGTAACATTATTCTGCCAAGTCACATATATCCATAACCCTGAAAAATGCATTTAAACATAGATCTCCTATGCAATGTCAGCCAGTATAAAGCACGACCTGTGTATAAAAACTGTGCATACCTTAGAGGTGATGCACTAGAGATCTCTCAAACACACTGTTTTTCAAAGTGGCAGATATATGTAACCCGGTGGATAAATGTTAATGGAGGTTACAATGTAGTTTCATCATAATTATTCATTTGTTTTTTCATTTGTTCATTCTGAGCAGACCTTCATTCTTACCTTCCTCCCTTCTGTGTTATTTCCTTCCTTCTTTCCTTCCTTCTTTTCTTCCTTCCTTCCATCCTTCCTCCCTTCATTACAAGTATTGATCAATATACTCAATAATAGCTTAATTCAGTAGTACTAGAATTACTGCTAAAAATGGAATAAAGCATGCTACCAACTGGACAACAAATGATGCGTAACCTGAACATTTGCTTTCCCCTATCGATTTAATCCTGAAGGTTTGAAACAGAAAATTATATTTTATGACCTTACGTGTTTTTTAAAGCGGAGGTCACCACCGTGAGCTGCAACAAGGTCAGGTACCCCATCCCTGTCCAGGTCGGGTACCAGCTGAGGCATGTAGAAGTTCCAGTGGCGGTCAACCAACGTGGGATCCGCTTGCCACAAGACCTCACCTGTAAATAACAGATCCTTTCTGATTCTCTCACCAGACCACTGCGATGGCTTAGTGAGTAGAGTGTTTACCTAGCATGCGGTAGGTCATGGGTTCGATCCCCAACTGAGTCATACCAAATACTTTCAGATGACACAATTTCTACTTAGCACTCAGCACACGGGAAAGAGTATATGGGCAGATGTGAGTTCAACATACACCACTACCAGTAGACTATCAGCTTACTTGCACAACTATGTGGCCCAAAGGCTATAGAAAAACCCTATACACCAGTATAACATTTTGTCTGGTAGAGTAATCAATGACTAAGAGAGTCACATACAATGTACTTTGCTCATGATAGTTCCTTACCGGCTTTTGGGTTGAATGCCAGCATGAGCCCCAGCCTGCCGGTGGCCAGACAGTCCTCCCACCCGTCAGCGTTAATGTCCAGTCCCCCACACCTCAGGAGGAACACCTCCCCGAAGGTGCGAATGTGCCACAGTTGTGCGCCTGTGGCACCATTGTAAGCCAGGATCCCACCTTCACATGATGCTCTGACAACACCTGTAAACATGTAAACAAACATGGCCTTTATCAGTATTTCTCCATAAATCTGTGCATGTGTAGTTAAACAATTGTGTATCCTGCTCTGATGGCATTCAGAACTTGTTTATCAAATTCACAGTTCTTTCAAAGCTTTAACTAGTAAGCTTTAACTACTACAAAATAGACTAAAAAGTTAAACATCACCATTCTTGTAACATATTTTTGTCTCACAACATGACAGTGCATAACCTCATACTTCCTCCTGTACAATATTTCATACTTTTGATGCATTTTAATTTTACTCCCAACCTTTCTTGTAATGTTACAGGTACATGTAACTGCTGTCACTCAAAATCATGGCATTGCCATAACAAAAAGTTCATTTTTTTGGGGAGGACAACTTTGTAAAGGTGTCTATGCACCTGTTTTGTCCTCCCTTCCACTTGTATATTTGTACTTGTGGTAAACTCAAATAAACAAATTAACAAATAAACAAATACATTGTGGTGTTTATCTGTGCATCAACTTGTGGGTGATGTATGTCTGTATTTATGTATACAAATATCACAATGAATGCATACAACATCATATGATATCATATATAACGTTACTGACCTAAAGAATGGCAGCTGTCACTGACGTTCCCTACCGCCGTCCCTAACCCAACTATAACATCCAACAGACCATCTCCATCGATGTCATACAGTCTCACTGAGGATTCTGAAGCTGTAAAAGTGTAATGAAAAGATACTCAATATTACATGGAAGGGAATCACTGACTTTGTTATTAGAGTGCTTTTTGTTAAAGATTGGACTGTGAGTCGCAAATGGTACTGGGTTCATTTTTGCAATAATAAGCCCACATTTTTGTACAACAAATACTATGATTCAAGACAAGGCAATGAAATGTGATTGGGGTCAAAAACCTCCATAGTCTGTCCATACTTATCAATTTAGAGATAAACATATTCTTAATCTTGACTACGACTTGAGCATTAGATTCAGACTAAATTAGAGAGACCAGTATCGAGCACTGAATAAAACAACAAAAAGACTTGATTCTTTCTTACCTACGTCTGATAACGTTACTCTCCAAGGTGGGGTTTGTGAATGTGTTCCTTCTTCTTCACATGGAAAGGCAATTGCCATGGCAATAAAGAATCCAACACACATACTGAGGGAAAAAAGGAAGCAAGCGATACGAGTCCTGGACAGGGCCAGCCATCCCGAGCTGACCTGAACATCAAGTTCCGAGTCTATAACCTTACTGGGTCTGTTGCTTTTTTGAGTTCCGATCTCTTCTAGTTCGATTTGATCTTTCTGAGTCCACGACTTGTCGTTTCCCTGGGGAAGGAAGTGACCAGGCTGAAAGTCCGCCGCCGTTATCGTAACTTCTTCTTCCGTGTCCTCACCGTCGCTCACGTCCTGCGGGAGTTCGTGATATTTCGGGAGGTTTCGAAGCCCTCCTGTTGTGACTCCCTCCCCTGGAGTTGCAAGAGAAAATTGGTACTGATGATCTGATATAGATAAAACTGGAACAGGTGACACTGTCCTTGGTACTGAAATAAGATACAACTTATTATGACTCCCTCCACTGGAGTTGTAAATACAAAATGTAAGTACAAATTTCAAGTTTGGCTCAGGAAAAAAGTAATGAACAACAAATAGGTACTGATTATCTGATGTAGATAAAACTGAAATACTAGTAGGTGACACTGTCCTTGGTACTGAAATAAGATACAACTTATTGTGACTCCCTCCACTGGAGTTGTAAATACATGTACAAAATGTAAGTACAAATTTCAAGTTTGGCTTGAAGGAAAAAAGTAATAAACAGCAAATAGGTACTGATTATCTGATGTAGATAAAACTGAAATACTAGTAGGTGACACTGTCCTTGGTACTGAAATAAGATACAACTTATTGTGACTCCCTCCACTGCAGTTGTAAATATAAAATGTAAGTATAAATTTTAAGTTTGGCTCAGGAGAAAAGTAATGAACAACAAATAGGTACTGATTATCTGACGTAGATAAAACTGAAATACTAGTAGGTGACACTGTCCTTGGTACTGAAATAAGATACAACTTATTGTGACTCCCTCCACTGGAGTTGCAGATACAAAATGTATTGTAAGTACAAATTTTTTAAGTTTGGCTCCGGAAAAAACGTAATGAACAGCAAATAAGTACTGATCATCTGATGTAGATAAAATTGAAATAGGTGGCACTGTCCTTGGTACTGAAATAAGATACAACTTATTGTGAATCCCTCCACTGGAGTTGCAGAATCTGATACAAAATGTAAGTACAAATTTTGGCTCGGGAAAAAGTAATGAACAGCAAATAGGTACTGATTATCTGATGTAGATAAAACTGAAATACTAGTAGGTGACACTGTCCTTGGTACTGAAATAAGATACAACTTATTGTGACTCCCTCCACTGCAGTTGCAGAATCTGATAAAAAAATGTAAGTACAAATTGTGGCTCTGGAAAAAAATAATGAACAGTAAATAGGTACTGATCATCTGATGTAGATAAAACTGAAATACTAGTAGGTGACACTGTCCTTGGTACTGAAATAAGATACAACTGATTGTGACTCCCTCAACTGAAGTTGCAGATACAAAATGTAAGTACAGGAAAAAAGGACATGAACAGCACATAGGTACTGATCATCTGAGGTAAATTAAAATGAAACTGGTGACACTGTCCTTGGTACTGAAATAAGATATAAGTTAGTGTTATGGTTACCCAAAACAACACCTAGTAAAACTGCAATGGATCTGGATGATAAAATTTAGGTACTGATCACCTGATGTTGATAGAAATGAAACTGGTGTCACTGTCCTTGGTACTGAAACAAAGTTAGTGTCATAGTTAAAAACTCCAAAGGAACACCTAGTAAAACTACAACGGGTGATGAAATTTTGAACACCGTCATCATCTATGTCCTAGAAGAGAGAAAAATCTCTTTTACCAGTGCCTATCTAGAAGCTATCAGTTGAGAGAGGAACATGTTAAGGGAACAGAAATAGCCTTTCTGTTCATACTATCCAAGAACATTGAACAGGATAGAACTAAAAAAGATCTACACTGGTCCCTACCAAAGCCTGGGCCGTCCCCTGGTAAGGAGATGACGTAGCAGCTTGGTTCTTGCAGCAGCATTCTGAGATAATCCTCCAGCTCACAGTCTTATTCAATAATGCAGCATCACTGTTGTACTCCATAAAATTCCTCTCGAATCTCTGATATTGTCCAATTCCTTCAATGGCAGAATACACCTCTGCACTGATACCGAATCCTTACCTCTTTGGAGGAAGCAAAGGTCTGGGAGTGTGTGAGAAGGCACTGAGCGTTCGGAAGGAGAGTTTTAATTTCATGCACCAATGACTGTGGAGGTATTACAGGGGGGGAGACTTATTGTGTGTATGTTGTGAATACGTCAGAGGCTGCAGAGTCTAAATCTTCATCTGCGCCATAAACGTTGTGCCGCCGTGGCTTTATTGACATCCCAGGCAATTTTGCGTTCCATGATTTAGGAGCCCGGCAGAGATTGGGCCTATAAAACTAAGTATGATGTGAAGTCATGTGCAAGAAGAGGTGCTGTTGGCTGTGATGGTTAGATGCACAGGGAGCAGCAAGTCTAGACAAAGCCATATGTTACATCTCAACTGTAGCACAGATTGGTTCCAAAAGCTGCTGTGCTTGACTAACCAACTGTGTTAAAGAAGTATTGCAGGTTCTCCAGAAATGCAATGTCAGTTGTATCATTTTTATCCTACCCCACAAAAACAATGTTACTAGTATGTATAATTACGTGACTGTATATTGCAGTCTAACACTATTACTGTTCAGCACCCTTTTTGTATTAAAACAGGAAAAAAGGCTTTCTCAGTGCAAACAACTTCTGCTATATAAAGCAGCATACTAATAGTATGAAGAAAATTTTAAGCAAACTTACTGTAGGTAAAGGTCTAAATGTTTTTGTAATTCACAATTTTCATCCCTCCAGTGTAACTTTTACATAAAATGCCACACTTACATTGTACAATTTTACTCTTGAATTTTTATCATGTTTGAGAAACAGCCAATTGAGTTTGATTACTTGTTCCTTGGTGCTAAGCCTTCATATATAGCTTCTTGAGTTATACTGTTATAATTAGCCCAAGTAGACAATATAAACATGTGCACTGGTAAAAATATATATCAATATTCTTGCTAGAATCTGTAATGCTATTATAAGGCCACACCAATTTAATCAATTGGTTCTTGGATTAGCCCTCTTCATTTTTGTCTTATTTGGAAAAAAAAAGAAAAGTATTCAGGTTCTGAATCAGCTTCAAAATGCTCATATTCTAGCCCAAACAGTTCAAGAAAGTCCTTGTCTTCCTAGTTGTTCCAGTTTTTCCATTTATCAATGCAGCGGATTGATTGAAAGTTTAAAATACATTGTTTGATTTACATATCACGCTGGTATGTTGACTTCATGGCTCCTAACATAGCATTTGGGGGCTAGGCCTAGGCCTGTTTTTTTTCCTGTCGCATCATATATTTTTCTAAAAAAATCCGAGAACCAACAAATCAAATTGGTGTGGCATAATGCCCCTGTCCTTTTATTGTAGTCTGCATCTCCTATTGCCATTATCTAACTTGGCAACCACTACAAAAAGAAGCAGACAATGATAAACACCAGAGTGTGATCTCAGGTCCTGGAGGTGAGCAGTGATAGATGATTGTGATATTCAATCCTCAGATCCGACGAGTTAGCAGTGAACCAGAATAAATCACAACCCAAAGGTCTAGGAGAGCAGTCGCTGTAGAATTTGATTTAGGGAAGGACTGAAGATGGTGGGCTGAACCAAATGTTGTAGTCTGGCCATGGCTCTTGCCAAGCTATATAGGAAATAAGGATGGAAAAAGTAAAGAAAGACTAAAGAAATATTGATATATAGAGCAGACAAGGAAAAACAGGGATGGAAGGAAAATGTGATGGGAAAAACAAATGAAGAAACTGGTTGGCTACTGTTGGTACCTGGGTAACTAAAATTATGCAAAACATACCACATATTATTATGCTATAGTGCCACCATCTGGACTACATAGTTACCCTACAGAATCAATTTTTATCAAGCAAAGTTTGTCCTGTCTAAATGTTAAACATTAAGATATGGTCACAGTGAAACATTTCTAGGAATTTCTTTTGTAAATCTTATCTATAATTTCTAGGACATACTGTACTTCCAGTTTTTCCAATGTTCTACAAAGGGGTTTACATGTACAGAATCAATTTTTATCAGGCAAAGTTTGTCCTGTCTAAATTTTAAACTTTAAAATAAGTTTACGTTGAAACACTTCTTAGTTCTAGCAATTCTTTGTAAATTTTATCTATAATTTTTCTGGGACATACTGCACTTTTGGTATTTCCAATGTTCTACAAAGGGGTTTGCATATGTACAGTACAAGTTTGCTAGTCAAAGTTTTTAATTAAGGCAGTAGCTTGGGGAAATACATGTGCACCTACCATTACTAACTCATTAGGTAGCAAGGAAAATCATGTAACCCACAATGACTTTGGAAGAACTTTTTCTCTGTTGACTAAAACCCAATTTGGTTCAGAAGGAAAGGGTCGAAGCTTTATATTGATTCGGTCTAGCACTTAGTTGAGTTGAACATACTTTGAATAAAATATTGATAGCTGGTACAGATGGGTTATGATGATTCCAGTTGAGGAGGATGAATATCCGTGCACTGTGTAGGGAGCACAAATGGCTTGGGGTCAAATTCATGTTCTGTGTCAGTTGTTGCTGGTTGGAAGCTATCCAGTGTGACGGAGGCTCATCTGGGAATATCTGGCCTGTGTTACATTGTACTAATGCAATAGGCCGTCCAAAAAGAACTACTTGTATGCTGACGGAACATTTATCTGTGGTGACAATTTTTTAAAGAGAAAGATGACTTTACAAGTGTCTCATACTACAATTCACTTTATGTTTGCGGTAGAAAAAGTTCGCGGTCTGAGAAAAATGGACATGTTCGTGGAACTATATGTTTGCGGTGGTGGCAGGTGCAGAAAAGAGAAAGGTACAGAAGTTACGGCGAACATAAAAGTATCGCAAAAAAATAGTGAATTACAGTATATTGTTGCTGTATGTTGATGTCATTTTAATCTGTTTGCTGCAAGGCGTTTGATAGATTTCTTAACAACTGGCTTTCTTCTTTGCCTATCTCATTTCAAAAAGTCTAAGAAACAAGAAATTTTGTCCATGTTGCTTTGACATGTTTAACCCTAAACAGTACACCTGGGGTCCGCGCGGACCCCAGCACTATGTATTCTGTACTATTTTTTTTGTTTCTAAAGATTTCTTTCTGAAATTTCAGGTAATTGTCACCCACAAAGTTGTGCCTCAACACAGTGCAGAAAATTCCGTTTCCCCCATTATTAAAAATTTTGTATCTGATTTTCTTTTGGGGTCCGCGCGGACCCCAGCCGGCTTTCGATCGTAATGGATACACTGGCGTCTTATACTTTACTTTATTTTCTTATACTTTACTTTATTTTCAGGCATTTATGATAAGTTACACATGCTTTCTAACATTAATAACATCTTATGTAATTTTTATTAGTAATTATGCATAATTTATGCTAATTTAATGACGTCATTGGTCAAAACCAAGATCCAAGATGGCGGATAATTAAATATGTATTACGTCATCGCATGACGTCACTGGTGTTGCTAAGGGCAACATAAGTTTTAGCAGACCTTATCATTTTATCATAAACACTTTCTTTTTAAATTTGTGTTGTATACCATTAATTTTTAAGAGAATAACCTATTTAGACGGTTTTAGCCAATAAAATTATAGAAATGACGTCATAATGACGTCATATTACGTCATAACGACATCAAAATTTGCTGTATAGATTTATTTTTACTAGTACACCATCTTCTGAAAATTTGGTGGCCATACGATATACCGTTCTCGAGTTATGAGGGGGGCAATGAGCCCCCCTCCCCAGTCCCACGAATCCCCAAAGCTTAAAAAACTTTAAAAAACGGGTATTTCTTGATTTCTTCTTTTGTTTACCAAAAAATAGGAAAAGATCAAAATGTATTGCTTTTGTACATAATGTGGACTCAGAGGTTCACACATCGACTCAGCAAAACAATTGAGTTGGTAGCATACTGATAATTTCTAAAAATTAGCAAAAAACTGTTTTGGGGTCCGCTCGGACCCCAGGTGTACAGATGAATCAGTCCGGGAAGGTGTACTGTTGAGGGTTAATAGATCCCCTCATGTTAGTTATGTTTGATATTATTCAGAGACAGATGTTTATGTAATAATATAAGAAGTGTGTGATGAGTGGGCTTCACTTAAAATGTTCTCTTTAACTTTAGGTTCTTGCTGTATTGTGATGTAATTTGTGCTCGACAATTTACACCCCAGTGGGAGGGAATTATAATAAGGTTCACTCAAATACATTTAATCTTATGAACAAGAAGTGGTATTGATAAGCTATACTTTTGCTTTTCCTTATTTTCAATACACTTTGCCTACACATACAAAGCAGAAAATATATGATTTTGTATTGCACTTTCCTGAAATAGTCTGACAGGTTATACATGTAGCACATATACTTGTACAAATGCAGAGAATAACAGCATACTTACTAGTAACCATTGCGACATAGTACCACTTAATACAATGAAAACAAGAAATCAAAGATTTCATACCTCCGTCAAATATTTACAGTGTTTGTAAATTTCTGTAATAGGTGGCAAAAATGACGATGATGAAATTCCGTGCCTGCTAAGTAGTAGATGCAAGGACATTATCCTACTTATAATGCCCTTGGTAGATGCAATTACTCTAGCCAAGAATAAATGTTCAGCAACAAGTAGATTAAAATTTTTTTAATAATCTATCATTAGATCTACTACCGTAAATGAGATGGTTAAGAATAATGTCATCCACAGAACAATGATTAGTGCTTCAAACTGACATGTAAAAAAAAAAACTACACTATTTCCAAACAAAGTACTGCTCTGCTTATTCTTCCTCAAACACATTCATATATATATATATATATATGGTGACCAGCCCCTCCAACTTGCTACATAATGTAATCTAACACCACAGGGTGTCTGCTACAGCACCAGTTACCACAGTGACAGCTGTCTGGTCCAGGTCATTGACCTTATTTGTTTGAAGAAGAAGAAGAAACACAGCAACAACAATATGTTTTCCTCCTGCTAAGTTAAACATAAAAAGGCAGACGCTATTGCCAGGGACCTGGGTGATCCTGTTGATAAAACTTTCTTGCACATCCTGTCAATAGGACTATTGACAGGATAATCGTAGCATCTCTACAGTATGTACACCCATGTACATCTTGCTTGGTGATCTGCAACTTATGTGACAAGTATCATAATCCTAATGATATCCCTTTATTATAACACTTTAACAGCTCCACTGAAAATGCTCGCTGTACATACATAATTTGTAGTAATCATAACAGTGGCCATGCCGACTGTTGCAGGGCTTCTAAATTGCTTGCAGTCTTATCATATCACATCAAGGTGGTGTGGAATGGCCAAGTACCTGACTTCAGTTGGAAAGATAAAAGGCAGTGGAATCAGAGGGATAGGCTCCGCCTTCCAATACCATGCCCTAGACTCAGTGGATTAACAACTCACTCCCCCTATGACGTTAAAAAAAGGCTATGGGACAGGAGAACTGAGAGAGAGACTACCTTAACCGTTACCTTATCATATCATGTAGCCCGTACAACAATATAGATAAAACTTCTTGAGCAAGATAAGCCCTGTTACAGTCGCCACGGCTATCATAATGCTTATAGTCTCCAAGCAGATCCTACGGTGGCAAAACAGTGCCTGAGGCATTATGGATACTGTCTTGCCACCGTAGGATCTGCTTGGAGATTTTAGAGCTCAACGCAGAATGCCTTTGAAGGATCGACTGAGCATCGCAGAAATCGACATTTCTAACAGCTCTGCATATGGTGTACCTTTTGTCATTGCAACTGTATTGAGTTCAATCTACTGCTGCCAGACATGTTACTGTAAATTTATATGTAACGTATATTGTAACCAACTGTTATATATTTGTAACCTAATGTCGAAACGTATGAATTTAACGTCTCAGTTTGCAAGTAGCATTCCATATAAGTCGCATTGCATGATTGCACTCGCTGGACAAGCTTATGCTCTTTCATATGATATCCTAGTCGAAAGCTTTAGATAGGATAATTAGGAGGAATAATGATATTTGTTATGGATACTCACCCGGAAGTTTCAACAGACGTTTGATGGCCGCCATGATAGGTTGTTATGAAGCGCCCACCTTTCGAAGGGGTGTCCTTTATTTTATTGATATTGCACAATTGTGTAATACGTTGTCAGTTGAGTTACCATACGTTGTCATCTGTTACTAGAATATATATTTTTGAAAACTATTTGTTTAATTTGATATGTTTGATTCAATATCTATGAAACGCTACAATTAAAACATCTAATAAAACTCCCCATTATTACTTTTGCTACCTTTGGCATCATCCATCGGATGACGTGTCCTTTCTCGCGAGATTCCTACAACAGACCACGAGACCAAACGAGATTTGTCTTTTCCGACGGGAAGCCATTTTCTGGATAGAGAGACCAAAAAAGTACAAAGTCTTGCTGAAATTTTTGCTTCATTTATCGGCCCGTTGGCACAAAAAGCGCCAAAATGTCGGCCCAAGAGCAAATGAGAGCTATGCTTGACCAGCTTATGGGCACAACGAGGGATGGTGAGTCGCGTTTTCTTTATTTTACTTCACTTTTCGCTTCAGGTACGGTAGGACGGGTCTAGGTCACGAAACTGTTCAACGAAGTAGCACAGTTCTTCCAGGTCCAAAATTCACAAATTTTGACCCAAGGGCATGAAAATTACCCTGTAGTTTCCACAGTTTTGTTTCATCATAACGTCTAGGTCCGATTTAAGTTACCACAATGTATTAAAAGAAGTAGCATTTTATAGAAAACTGTTCGATTTAGGTCCCGAGTGTGTTGCCCAGGCCCCACAAAAATGGCGGCAAAGAAAGAAAACGTGCAGACACAAAGAGCAGACGTTCCGCTCTGTTTGTCCTTCCTCAAAATCACAGAAGACCCAAATAATCAGCAGTTAAAAGAAAACCTTGATAACACGGCTCAGGTCAAAAATTGTTACCAGCATTTTCCTTTTCTGTATTTTTTTTTCAGTTTCACTTTCATAATTTATTCATACTTTCAAGAGTCGCAAAAGGCCAGCATGCATATCAATTTAGCGGAGCATCAAAACTTGTTTAGTGCATCTCTGTTGGTCATTTGAATTTTTTTGATAAACTAAATAATTTATGAGCCCGAGGCCTTTCCTGTCAGTTATGTTAGTATTCTAAAACTCTGGCTTAGATTACATCTGGAATTTAAATAATTAGATAACATATAGGAACCAGGCCAGTGTAGGCGTGGGAAGGAAGAATAGATTTGACTGCGTGACCTGCATGCAAATTAGATGCAGAAAAATGAGGACAACTGGCCTCCTAAAAATAGACTGCCATTTCCTTCTGCTAAAATGAAATTTACAAAGGCTAGATTGATTAGACATTGTAAGTCAAACACAGGATGAGTTTTTCACAAATTTGTGAGTTTCTTTGTTTGGTAATCTATGGTGTTGAATAATTAAAATGTTTATGTGATACAGTTCTCGTAAGGTGCCAGTCATGGTATTGTAACAACAAAATCACAGTTTGTCCCTAACAATGCTTTACCTTTTTGTACATACATAGAGTATCATTTACACAAGTAGTTCTGTAAAAAAAGTGAAGTGGTTTCAGACTGATTCAGTATCTATGTTAGCCTCAGCGACCTGAATGCAATGTGGTCACTTCTGTTTTATTCACACAGTCTTAAAAAATAATGCCCACGACCTCTTGGGTGGAGAAACTAAAGGTTTTGAACTTGAAAATGACTGAAAACCTCTTAATATCATACTACAAACCTTAAATTTATGGTCAAGTCATAAAGCCAATGAATTTCTGTGGCACTGAAATTTGCCTGAGTATATAAAACAAAGTGGCAGACATTTGCTGTATGGTCATGATACCCATAGGAAATTCACAAAATGACACATGCACAAATCTGGTATCTGTGATAGCCTTGTTGGTCGGAGTGTGCTCCTTCATTTTTAACAAGAGTGGTCGTGTGACCTCTGTAGGGTTCTGGTTCGTCAGTACAACTTGTTTATGTTTGTGTATAGACACACACACACACATACACACTGTCACATACGTACAGTATTACTTGACACTCCTGTCTTCTACATTGTGTTTCCTTTATCTAAGACATCTATTTGGCCATTGTTCCTACAAGGGATCTATGTGTATGTATGCCTGCCTTCAGCAAGGGAATTAAGAAAGCGTGATGCTCGCCGAGCCGTGAGTTACCACATATATACGTCCTAGCTTTTCACCATGTGTTTAAATGAACATGTCTGCAAGTTGTGCTGTTGCAGTTGTTAGTCTTTCTTTAATATCTGGACAAGAAACTGTATGATGATCTTGGTGCTCATCCTAGACTGGTAAACCTGCACTTTGCAAAGATGAAGTTGATGACATGCTAATACTAGTGCAATTTTTTTCTTTCGTTTACATCTTAACATTGAGACCTAGGGGATATGTGATGTGTTCATCTGCAATGATCATTACTAAAACTTCTGTTTTGGCATCTATACGTGATTGCTTCATGCAAGTTACTCTGGTGTGCAAGCAGGCCAGTTTAGCAAAGTTATGTCAGCTACACGTGCAAAATTGTGAACCTATTGCTAGCTGTTGAGAGAAGAAAAAAAAAAGATGTGGAAAATGTAGATGACAAAAATTGAGTTGAAGGTGGAAATGGTGTAGTTCTGGGTTACCCTGCTCTAACCCCTTTGTTCTAGATGGCGGAGGTACACTTAAGGTGCAGCGTGGCAGGGAAGCAGGGGCCACTTCAGTCACAGTGTGTATTCAACTTGCATGTCTCACTTTTTGCTTCCCAACTTCCATCCTTCTGCCACAGGAGAGCGTACGTACCAACCTGAGACTTGGGGAGAAACTCCCTTACAGTCATGGCCATGCTTGTAGTTATCAAAACAGACACCCTGGGGACAAAATATCCTAAACAAGTATTTCAAAACACTGTTCAAATCTGGAGAAAAAAAAGCTAAAGCGATGGACTCTTTAGTTCTTAGGCTAATCTGTTCTCAGGGGCCAGTAACAGCAAAGTCATATCTGTCTCGAGGCTTTTGAGTGTTCCGAATAATCCTTTATCATCAGTGTAATGGAGTCATCTGACTTGCCACATGACCAAGGATCTTGTGATAACATGATTAAAGCCTAATAATAGGTTGTATCACTTATCCTATTTGAAGTCTGGCTTTTCGGATGATGGTTTCA
Organism: Branchiostoma floridae x Branchiostoma japonicum; assembly: GCA_013266295.2. Classification (NCBI taxonomy): domain Eukaryota; kingdom Metazoa; phylum Chordata; class Leptocardii; order Amphioxiformes; family Branchiostomatidae; genus Branchiostoma; species Branchiostoma floridae x Branchiostoma japonicum. The sequence goes on from CM023830.1 coordinate 6,051,975, forward strand.
AAAAGAAATTTTGCAATAAAACACATTAAAGTGTTTTTCAAGAATGTGTTTTTCAAATGTGAAAAATTAGGCTCAAAATCTAAGAGCCAGGTATGCTTTTGCTGTTTGTACCAGTTATTGTAGTCCCTGAGAGCTGATTTTGCTTTGAACTATAGACAATCCAAAGACGAGATTCAACCTAAGCAATTGTTTCAAAGTAACAACAACATCCACTCCTTAGGAACATAAACAAACACACCACAAAAGCTGAAAAAGATGGAATAAAATATTCACCCCCAGACCTAGTCATTTTCTATGGGAAGCTTGTGGCAAATCCTGGAGAGAAAGAGATTTTTTGAGCTGGCCATACATTTCACCTCTGTTCCAAAAAAACAACATGCCAAAAGTCGAGCATGGACGGAGTCTGAGAAGTGTGTCCACCTGTAGTTGAAATTTGGCATGTCAGAAAACCTGTATCCCACACACATCCACCCAGCCATGCCTGTGTGTGTTGCACCCCTCTCATACACCCTTGGTGTGTTTGCAGGTGATCCAGGGCGTTCCAAGGTCAGGTTCACAGATGACAATGTGTGTAAGAGCTTCCTATTGGAATGCTGTCCCCACGACATGCTGGCCAGCACGGTAAGCTTGATTTTTTCATGTCCTGTCTTGCGGAGAAAAGTGAAGTCAGAATCTCATGTTGATGCATCCTTCATTGTGGTTAGGGTACAGGAATGCCTTTCTTCTGAGGTAAAGACAGTGTTTCAAGAGACCTATTGTTGTTTTGACAACTTGGAATAAATAAGACTTCCTTACTTGCCCTTTCAGAGGATGGACCTTGGTGAGTGCCCCAAAGTTCACGACCTGGCCTTACGAGCTGACTACAAGATAGCATCAGAGAGGAAGGACTATTACTATGAGATTGATGTAAGTCATTACAGATGACCTTTCTGTGTCCTCAAGTGTATGTTCTGAAGCAACTGGGGTCAATTGACGATAATAATGTGAAAAGACATGTAACCAGGCTACAGGACAACAGGTGGACGATAAGAGCCACTGAGTGGATACCCAGAGGATGGATATAGAGACATAGAGGGCAGCCATGCAGGAGATGGAGGGACAGTCTAGTACAACACCTGGGCCCTGCATGGTCAAGAACTGCTAGAATGGGACAAGATTGGAACCAGTCGAGGGAGGGATTCCTAGGCAGGAGTGAGAATACCCTGGAATGATGATGACTAATGTGACAGGACAAGTAAATAAGTACCTACCCATGTGCTACATATATGTCAAAGCATTGTAAGTTCAAAAGTTTATTTTTCCAGGCAAAATACTATCCCAGATAAATCAGTTACTCTAGAGGGTGTCCCTGTGACTCAGGAACTTGGGTTCTAATAATTTTGTATCTCTGTAGGCAATGGAACACCTGCAGACCTTCATCGCTGACTGCGACCGGCGTACAGAACTGGCAAAGAAGAGACTGGCTGAGACTCAGGAGGAACTGAGTGCAGAAATCCAGGCCAAGGTACAAAAACCAACATCTCATCGTACCTTCAGAAGAGAAATTTGTGTTGTTCAGTTGAACACAAGGAAACAGTTGATACAAGCAACTGGATATATTTTGAAAATCTATATAATCTATCCAGATTTTAAAAATCTATCCAGTTGCTTGAGTAACTGTTTCCTTGTGTATCTCATTACCTGGATGTCTAACCTTCAATGTATTCAGTTGAATGTTTCTTGAATGTAGTTAGTTGTTAGACCTTCAGAACACAGCTTGTTCTTTTGGACTGTGAAGACACTGAAGACTGTATTACCTTTGTATATGCTTTGCTCTCCATTTGATATTTGATGTGTACATCTGTATCCAGGCTGATAAGGTACATGACCTTGCTGAAGAGATAGGAAAGAAGCTTGCAGAGGCGGAGCAGCTTGGGGAAGAGGGCAACGTGGACGAGTCCATGAAGGTCATGTCCGAGGTGGAGGACACCCGCAAGAAGAAAGCAGAAGCTGAGGTCAAGACTGATGTTTAACTTAGATCTACAGTTACCATTGTTTCTAGTGGGTGGCTTCTGATGAGTCGTATTGTTTTGCCATTGTTCAGGTGACCGTAGAACATCATCTATTTAAGTATGTTGTTTATGTGAACACAAACACCAGCTCTCTATTTTTTTTATAACGTTTAAACGACAGAAGCTTAGCAAGAAAGCATCCTGGTAATCTATGAAGTATCCTGCTTATTTGTATGCTTTGCAGCTTTGTAACTCCAATATGCCAAGAGATTGAAAGCTCATTTTAAAAGTTACTGCGAAATTGTCTAAAGATTTGTTGATCTTCAACAGGAAGAGTACCGAAACTCCATGCCTGCCTCCAGCTTCCAACAGCAGAAGCTGCGAGTTTGTGAGGTCTGCTCGGCGTACCTGGGTCTCCATGACAACGACCGCAGGTTGGCGGACCATTTCGGAGGGAAGCTTCACATCGGATTCATCAAGATTCGAGAAAAGCTTAAAGACCTCAAGGTATTGTGAACGTGCTTTTCTTTGCTTTCTAATCTACAATGTACATACATACATACATAGTATGTGATGTGAGAAAATTGATGTCACTTTGCATGGAAATTTATTTGCTTTTTTTAACTGTTCCAGAATCTTGTGGCAGAGAAGAGGGAGAAGAGAGAGGTGGAGAGAGCCAAACGTCGTGAGGATAGAGAGAAGGAGAAAGAAAAGGACAGCAGGTGCGTCACACTCTCTCATTGGCTATCTGCCAGCACTTAGTCACCCAGGACATGTATGTAGTAGTCTCAATATCAACAAGGCTTATAGACAAGACCATTGAAATCAGGCTTGTGGACTTACCTCGACATAGCCGGCTCATTTTGACAGTGTGTGGTCTTCCCTTCTGTGCTTACGTGGTATTAGACCGATTTCACTGGTAGACAAGTTCACAAGCATGTGACTGAACTACATCATTTATTTCTGTGGACACTTTTGCCAGGACAAGAAACCCCTGACTAGTACTACATTCAATCTTCAAATTTGGACCTTGGGGCCTCGTGGTGAGTAGAAAAGTTGATGCCATTTTGGAAGTAAGTGTAGCACCCCTGTGAGTTGTTCAGTCCTAGAGCGAAGGCAGAATTTGTCCCGTTCTTTGCATGTTGAAACTTACTGCGTCTATTTTTGTGCAGGCCCAGCTCACTGTCACGTAGCCCCAAACGTCGCAGCCACTCCAAAAGTCAAGAGCGTCGCGAGAGCAAGCCCCGGAGTGAACGTCGCAAGAGTCGGTCTCGAAGCCGCGAACGGCGAAGAGGGGATTCGAGAAATCGTGACCGCCGCAGAAGTCGCTCGCGCAGCCGGGAGAGACGCAGGAGCCGCTCACGTAGCCGTGACCGTCGTCGAAGCCGTTCCCGGGGTCATGATCGCAGAAGGCCGAGTCGCTCTCGCAGCCGAGACAGGAAGAGACGAAGGCGCAGGTAATCAAGATTGGACACCATCAAAACTGTAATTCTTTATCTTTTAGGGGAGAAACAATCTGTTGTACTGATATCTTTCTCGTAACCTTTGGTATTCAAAACAGTACAGTGCTAGTGTATTTTAAGGGGGAAAACTTTTTTCTGGTAATCTGGTGCATTGAAAACTGTACAATTCGTATCTTTTGAATTGATGAATTGATATCTTTTTGGTAACCTTGGTGTATTTGTTCAGTCGTGACAGGTCCAGGTCCTCCGACAGAAGACGAAGGCGGTCCCGATCACGTGACAGACGACGCAGGACCCGCTCGCAGGACAGAGGAGATTCTCGCAGGCACAGCAGGTCGCGATCCAAGGGCAGGTCAGCACGGTCCAGGTCAAGATCCAAGGAGCGCAGTCGACAATCTTCCCACGAGCGAGAGGAGGACAAGACAAAGGAGGACGGGGAGCAAAGTCCTAAGGAAGAATCAGCAAACGGAGAGAAAGCCAGGTCGAGCAAGAGTCGCAGTAGGACCCCCGAGTCGGAATGACAGACGGGACTGTAGGGTATTTAAAAACCCACCAACATTCTGTTCACACGTAGTCGCACAAGATGTGAAACATTCACATATAATCAACTAGGTTGCCAAGAGAGTATTGTAGCTTTGGCAGTTTCTTCATGTTGAAACTGGTGTCTTGTCCTTGCTCAACTCATTACCCGTAACTTAATTCATAAACGTGCGCTACTAGAATAGCTGTAGAGAAAACTGAAGAAAACTTGTGGACAATGCCTATTCTCTCTCATGTCCTGTGTACATAAAGAACTTAGATCTAGCCCTGCAGCAGTGTTGTATCACTTAGCAGTTTCCCCGTACTTAGATGTAAATGTTAGATAAAATTGTGTTGGGATTTTAGGTTGGCCAACACAGATGTGTGCAGGATTAAGGACCTGTCTGCCATTTGAAACAGCATCAAGGCATGGTGTGCTGCAAACTGCATTGTGAGATCATACCATGTAGTACAAGGAGTGAGTTCAAAATGTGATCAATTTGGCAGGAAGGCTTGATATATTATACGGAAAGCTCTGCAAGATTTTAGCATTATTTTCATTCTGAACTTCCATTTAATATTTCTGGATTGCTGGGAATTATCTTCATTCTTGTCCAGGTTATCAATTGATGTCTTAGACAACTATTGCTTAAGAAGAATTTGTATCAATACATTAAAGGTGCATGCCAAGGAATTACATCTTGTTGATGAAATTATTAGTTACGGTGTTAATCTGGGCATGATTGTTGACAGCTTCCAAGTTGGGGTTAGTTCCCAAAGTTCAAAGAATAAAAATTGTCAGTACCAAATTTGTACTAGAGTCTGAGTTAGACATTAGGGAAAAGTAGTGACTAGGCTGTTACCTGGTGTTGACTTTAATGTGAACCAAAGTCAAAAAAATTAATCAGCCCACAAAGTTGACAGCTATCCTTTTATTCGTTTTGATATAATTTATTGTGTATACTCGGCAAATAACATTCTTAATGATACTTTACAATCATTTGTCACTAGTGGTCATGGCATGATGCATAGCTCATAAAACAGCAATGCACATCTACAGAACAAACATTAAAATGCCAAATATACAAGCAAGCACCTTCAAAAAATCAAAGCACCTTTGTTCACTAGAAATCAATAATATGATGAAAGGGCAAACAAATGAAATTTATGGTGTATTACCAGTACTACAGTCACTGTGATATACAACAACAGTTGTAATACGATACTGCAAAATACTGAAATGGAAGGTAGGAAATATCCAATGTGCAGATCAAAAAGAAAAAAAACGATGCTTTAGTCAGATATTTGAATCTGGTAGTGCAGCAATCTGAAAACTCAAATCTAAACACAGCAATTCCAATTTTTACTTGCAAATAACGAGTAGGCATTTCAAACCCTTCTACCAGTATCATTTATTGGGAGTCAGAAAAAAAAAAGACATCCTCTACAGAATATCCACCCTTGATAAATAATATATATATATTATTTAACAAAACATGAAACAATACAGTAACTACAGTACCTTCCTAATTACCTACATTCTAATTTCTACCATTCCAAAATGCAATTTAATGCTCCAATTGTCAAGAAAGTCAAATTATACAGTAAGTGGTTTCAACACACTTTGGCACATTTCCACCAGCACAAACCAAAACTTCTTCGCATAAAAGGACAGGTAAATGACTAGTCAACTACATCAAAAGCATTTCTTCTTAAATAACTTCTCCTGTATGTTATTCCCATCTACTCAAACTGCTGTCAATAGCAGCACTGCTATTCCCCTTTTGGACACAGTTTAAGTTAAGTACAACCTATACAAACAAAGATGGAGACGTTCTGATTGCACTTGGCATCTAAAAGCTATGTATATGCATCACTAAACAAATGCAATAGCAAACGAAAAATCAGCAATGTTGAAAGATCACACTTCACACATTTTTTCATGGCACAACACACAATCATGTCCCAATTACACACAGGCCCTGAGATTGTACAATTACATGTATTATCAACAGTGGCTTTGGACAATAAGAGGCCATACTGTTTGCTTTCCACAAGTCACTGCATTCTTCAAGTGGTGATGCGTAAATAATATGTACTCGTGTATGTGCAGAAATTGATAAAACCTATAAACCTAATGCTACAATCTGAGTAACATATGATGGATAACACAAGGAAAGCTCTTATGTATATGCTCTAAAAGCAAACACAGTGGTCCATAACTTGTCTAGAAATACCAAAAAAGTGAATACAACTTTCCTACAATAATCTTATAGTTATACAAGATATAATGATCTTTCACAAGATATATAACATCTGTTTTTAGGACAAAAGATCTGTGAATGTAGATAACATCATGTTATTCAATTGAAACTCCTTTGTCATCATAGAAAGTAAATCATACCTCTAACGTTACTAACTTTGGGGAGAAATTGGTACTTTTAGGACACTTAGGTCCCACTTTATAACACTGGGCACACCAGACTGACAGATGTCTACTATGTAAAAATCTCCACCCCTCAGGCATTGCCAAAAAAGGGGTGTAGATGCATTGTAATTTGTATACTATCTTCTCCACAATCAAATCACTTCAAATATAGTAATACAAGATACATAAAATATGGATCTGCTATGAAACACTAGTTATGAAGCCAGCCCTGCATCTTTGGCCATCCCATAGAAGATACCTCGCGAAGTGATGAGGTCTTGGGGGGTGTCGAACTCTGCTATCCTCCCAGCATCAAGAACAAGCACCCTGGATGGTAGAAGAAAGCACATGGACATTGTATTAATATGTCAGAAAAACAAAAAAATATGCATGTTCTTCTGATAAATGATTTAAGTCTCGGATTTTTGAGGAAAAAACTTGCTGGCTACTCTCTCCTTGCAGACATGGGCTGAATTGTGAAGAGCTTACAATCAGTGGGACTGAATCGCAAGGGACTGGAGCGGCTGCCATTTGGCGCTAACTCATTGACAGGTGACCTCAATACGTACCCCAGGTGCGGCTATAGGACTGTGAGGTTTTGAACCACTCACACCGAGAAGGACCACTACTCTTATCGATAAGTATGTTGGGCTCTTTAATGAGCTTGAGGTATGGCTCTCCTCAAACACAGGACTTCCTATCCGAGAGACGTCCCTAACCAAAGCTAGGTACTCATTTCTACCTGAGTGAAATGAGGAAAGTCGTCTAAAGTACCTTTCCCAAAGACACAACGTCAGGGTTTGTCAGGATTCAAACCCAGTACCTCTGGTTCCTGAGCCACACACCCACACCATTATGCCACATGACACACACACAAATCACTGAGAAAAGCCAACTTCAGGGTACATGCAGGTCTAACCTTGTGCTGTCCATGATAGTGTTGAGCCTGTGTGCGATGGTCAGCACGGTACAGTCTGCGAACTGTGTCCGGATGGTGGACTGGATCAGGTCGTCTGTCTCCAGGTCCACGGCGGCGGTGGCCTCGTCCAGAACCAGGATCTTAGACTTCCGCAGTAAGGCACGGGCCAGGCACACCAACTGCCTCTGTCCAACACTATAACAGGCACATAGAGGAATCTACATGTATCTGTAATGTATGACGAGTGAATTGCCTTATGACGTAATATAACACCTCTGCAGTCCATCTCCATCTCCAACCAGATGGTGCATAGGGCAGCACCCATCTACAGTTCTATAGCCCTTGGGCCACACAGTTGTGCAATCACTACAGCAGGAGGCTAGTCTTCTGGTATTGGCATGTGTTCATCTACCTTACTCCTTCCCAAATGCTTCTGCAGGCATAAGTAAAATCTGCTAAGGAAATTAATAGGTTTACACTTTTTGCTTGATCTTTCTTCCTTAAGTTTTTCAATTGGAAGAAAAAAATGTAGTTATTGTCGGGATGAAAACTAAAGAAACAATCCAACAAAGAATATTTCAAGTGTATGGCCAGGAACTTTATAGCTTTTCTTCTTCAGTCTTTAATTAATTCATCCATCCCCCCATCCGTACCTGAGGTTCTCCCCTCCCTCGGACACCTCGTGCTCGAGCTGTGCCCCCAGCCCCATGACAAAGTTCTTCAGATGAGACAGCTCCAGGGCCACCCAGATGTCCTGGTCTGAGCAGCTGTCAAATGGGTCAAGGTTCATCCTCAGTGTGCCAGAGAACAGCACTGGGTCCTGTGAAACAGAAGATATTCTTTAGTGAGATGGAAATTGCTTTACATTAATAAGTTTCATGTATAAAATGGCTTTAGGCCAGCCCAGAAAAAAAGAAGAACATACATGTAGTTAACAAGGGGACGAAATGCAAACAAGAAAATTATGTGTGGAAGGAGATATCAAACAACGTTTTGGTCATGACAGAGAAGACAGATGCTATGCGCATTATTTACAGGTTCATTGTACCGGAGAAATTTAACTAGGCTCTTTTCGACAAGCACAATCAAGAGTGGACCACAGCTAAATGTCCTGTCCTAAGGACTACGACCCTTTCCAGTAGCGTGCATGATGGGTGGGATGAGTGATAACGGCAGGGACTCGAACTCCCAACCTTATGGTCCAGAGGCAGGGTCGCTAACTGCTGGACTGCGCAAGCTACTAATATTCAGAAACAAATGAATCCCACGCTCATCTACAACCTGAGGAATGATGGTGATGCGGCCACGCAGATCGTGCAGTCCAATCTTGGAGATGTTGACCCCGTCGATCTCGATGTCTCCACCGGCGGCCTCAATGATACGGAAGATGGCGAGGGTCAGGGACGACTTGCCTGCTCCTGTCCTACCCACAATTCCAATCTGCAAAAGACAATATTATTGCTATATAAGGCTGGGCCTTATAAGACTGTTTCTGTACCTATTTTCAGAAATGGTATGTTCCACTTTCTAGGATGTACAAGCACTGACAGACAGAGGTAACAGTGGAATGTACCATTCTTACAGGAGGTGGTTTCTGTGCAACTATCGATACTTCAACATGTTACATTTATTTTATTATGTGGTGCATTGTAGTACCACAATCACAATGTCTCCAAGCCACATTGATCTTAAATTGAAATGAAACAGAAAAAATTAAAGAACTTTTGAAAAAGGATTTAAAAAAAAAATTAACCCCTGTCAACATGTAAGTAGCTTTATAAACCCTTATGGCTAGTTTTAAAGAAATCCCACCCTACTGTTCTTTTATTTGCTTCTGCTCACCTTCTCTCCCCCTCTGATGCTGACATCGATGCCCTTGATAACCAGGTCCAGTCCCTCCCGGTAGCGGGTCTGGTAAGCATTGAAGTTGACCTTGCCCTCGCTGGGCCAGTTATCTGGTGGTCTGTTGTCATCCACCACCCAATCAGCCTACAGACAACAAACCAAACTGTTAGGTCTGTTCCATGACAGCAAATTATATAGGTCTACACCAATGCAGGGCATCTCAACCATGTGTTTTACTACGTATTTGGCCTTTAAAAACTGGAAATTTTATAGTAGTAAGAGTACCTCTGTTGGTGTTTCGGCATATTCCTTGATTCTCTCCACTGCCACAATGTTGGTCTCCAGTTCACTGGTCATGCGCACCATCCAGTTCAGGGTCTGGGTGATCTACACAGAAACAAGGAAGACAGCAAACAAGGAGCATGAAGGTCTGTGAATTGTAATCTACTTAACTCTCTTCTGCAAACTCTAAATGCACCAAATTTCGCAAGTTATCTTCGGTTGGCCCAAAATTTTGTCATTGTACAGTGTTTGTAGATGAAAGTTGATGAAATAACAGCCAAGAAGGTTTCCATAAATTACTGGTGTGCATACATACCAGATTAAATACTGTCCAAAAAAAACTTTACCTGAAGCGCATAGGTGATGGACAGGCCCACAATGCCTGGGCTCAGGGTCTCTCGACCAATCACGGCAAACAAGGCGGCAAATAGAACGATGCAGTTCCCAACAAACTCCAGCCTCAGTGCCAGCCATCTGCAAATGAATTTTTAACGCATTTACCTTAAAACAAACAGAAGTCTACCAAGACAATTGCACAATGACAGATGTACATAATCTCACTCATGAACCAGTAGTTTGATAGTTTAGCTTTCAACATATAGTTGCTGACCTTACTTGCATACTTCTAGAAAGGGCTGCAGCCCTTATGATGGAAATTTGTAAACTGTGGTCCTCTGTTCAAAATATTATCGAAAAAAACAGGGATATTTTCTCTGTAAGCTAAACTAGACTTCTAGTTAGGACCAATTGGACAACTTAGCACGACTGTCAACTAAAACTGCGGTGAGATACCTTACTGTTCCTACAGTGAACCCACCTGTTGGAGACAATCATCGGGTAGTATGCCACCTGGTTCTCGTCCACCTTTGCTTGGTTCTGGAAGAAGAACTGTTGCTCGCGGTCGTACGCACGGATCGTGCTCGTGCCCTGCACGGTCTCACCGAAGTGAGAGTAGATGGGCGAACGACTGATGGACTCGATTCTCTTCAACTGACGAGATGTCGCAACGTAGAAACGCTGTGGAGAGACAAGGTGCATGTAGACAACATGTACTGCATCCAAGAACAATTACATGCTATGTCTTTCAAGTTAAGTTTGATCATATTTCTACGTTGAACATTTTTTGTATGAAAATTAATGCTTTGTGAAAGACTAACGGGGGGTGCCCTAACATCGAACGCTTTTTTACGCGCTCGAACTCACGGCGCTCTATCGCTAGTTGTCGGAGAGTGGTCAGGTTTTGATGAATGAATTTTGAAAACCTTTATGTAAAGAGTATACTTGGATAAAAAATGCATTCATACTATTCATGAGCCCTTCACGCTCCGCGTTACAAGCGGCAAACGCTGTGAGACATTTTCGTAAATTAACCTTCGTGAATGTGCTACGCTAGACAGCATGCCCTAACTTCGAACGCTTTCGCAATTTTGCTCTGTTCAGGCGTTGATGATGAAATTAAGTAAAAAAAAAACAAGAATTGAATTTTGTGATATTTATGCTTTCTTTTGATAGTATAATTGCGATTATGTGTACTTGTCACCTCACGTGAGGAGGGCTGTATTGAACGCAGTCCAGTCCGTGTTTGACCAAAAACCCGTCTTACGCAATCAACGCGTTCCCATAGGAATCATGGGAAATGCAGACGACAGTGGTGTTGACGTAGTGTTGACGTTGTTTTCTCAGGTTGGTTTTCTACTACGCAAAAACCCGGAGACCCATCATAATGATGGCGCTGAAAAAGGGGTCGCTACGAAAGGACCCCTTTTTCAGCGCCATCATTATGATTGGTGAAAACGACTGAAATTTTGTTTTTCGACAAAACGATAAATAGATATATAGAACTATACTTTTCATGCAAATAACAGCTGTATGCATGGACTATGTTTACTTATCTTTTTATTTAGCAAAGTCAGTGGCAACAAACACGGCATACTTCTGCATAATAAGATCAGTAAAAAATCCGTCCGAAGTTAGGGCACGTGTGAAGTTAGGGCACCCCCCGTTATACATGAATTTTGTAAAGGAAAGTTAAGATCATTTATGAACTATCCTTTAGGATGTTGAAACAATAATAAATTATTGATATCACAATAAATAAAAGACTGAGGACTGTTACATTTATGCATTGATAAGAGGGCAGTCAGGGAATCTTTTTAGATACATGTAAAACAGAGGGATGTATTATAGTAGACTATTTCTAAATTAATAGAAAGGAGACAGCCATTGTAATGAAAGTGGAGGGACAAAAGACGTCCTGACCACCCTCTCATCAATAAAATGGAACAGTCCTTAATCAGCATACAAATAAAAACAAACAAAAACCTGCCTCCACAGTGGTATAGTCCAAACTCCTTGCACGCTGAACACATATGGACATTTGCAATGATTTCGAATCCGTTTTTCTTGAAATGTTTTTCCTAAATATGTATTCCTAAATTTCTTTCTAGTTATAAATAAAATTGTAAGGCCAGGTCAATACCCAACATATATCTTATGAATCATAGGCTTTAGAGAACTTGATAACATGATATACCAGGTAGACCAACAACTGTGAAGGTAGGTACCAGGTACATAATCTGTAATTGTACAGACTTGTAATATATGCAAGCAAGCAGAAGCCAGCAATATGTAAATTGTGGATGATAATTAAGGCATTTATTTGTATGCAGAGAATCAATAATAGAGAGATAATTACTCTTCATTGGATTTAGGTAATGTGGTATTTTGAAAGGCAGTGGTGGACAGGAACAATTATATAAAAAGTGTTTAGTCATAAAGGCTGAATACCAAGTAGTATCCAGGCAATTTTGTATACGGGAGAAAAACAAAAAATTGTACTTAATAAATCTACATGGCTTCTACCCTGCTTCTGTTCTTGGAAATCAATATCCTGTATCTTATATTTGCCGGGAATAATTTTTTGGGAAGACACCAACATTCAAGCGGATATTTGTTTTTACTCCCTACTTTGTAGTAGAAGGTATGTACATAATCTATATCTACATAATCTGTAGGTACATACTCCACATTGTAGTAAGGATGTTAGGAAAAGGGTACATGTACAATCTTCCCAGGAATTAGAAACAAGATATTGATTTCCCAGAGCCTCCATGTTATGTAGTTTGGTGTTACATGTATGTGTTGCCAGTCATTAGAGGGAAGTCAAGGATTCGGTCTGATTTGATTTGTTGTTAAAAGAGACAGACAGATGGTATTACACATGCACAGAAAAAGACAGGGAGTCATCAGTGACAAGATAAAAATCATCCCAAACATGCACACACTTCAAGACAGGTGATAGAGAACAACCCAACAGTGAAGTTAATAAAGATGGGGAACAATGCAACAGTGAAGTTTAGTAAAATGTTTTCATGGATTTTACAAGAAGTGACATTTATAAACAAAAAGACTGCAAAGTAAGTGTGCCACTATTTGAACTCAGGAGTCGTAAGTTGGTTTCTTTGTAACTCAACAGCAGTTGTGCATCAAGCACTACAACACTTACTGAATGCGAGAATTCATGCACAAAAAGCATAGAAACTTTCATAAAACCACTAAGAAGCAAGACTTTTCCTGTGATATCACTAAAAAAAAAGAAATTTTAGTATTTAGTGTCCATAAGAAAAACGTTGCAGCTACTACATGTATTAGTCAAGAGTTGTGCAAAACAACAAACTCAAACAAGGGATGTCAGTTATTAGCATCACAAACATGTTTTGAATGGGGAACTTAAAGATGGACTATGATGTAAAATTTTGGTCTATTCATGACTGAAGTACAAAAATATCTAACTTTACTTGCCACTAATCTTTCACAAGACACTATAGGGCAAGAGGCAACCTTTTATGATCTATGAGCCTGTCTCCTACCTGCCTGCCTCCTGCCAATAATATGGCAACCATGTTATACCAAAAATATATGTACCATACCAGACTGTTCTTGGACCAAATTGTCATTTTTCACTTTCTATTACACATCTATAAAAAGAAAATCATCTTTAACAGTGATCCCGAGAGACTCAAAATAATACATAGTCCATCTTTAAAGATTTAACCCTCCCAGTGTCATGGGCCAGTTTTAAAACTTAGTTCTAATATTCCCTGACACTTTGAGGGTTAAACAATCTAGGCCTGGCAACACACAGCCCCTCACAGCAAACCGTCATGCAAAACAACCACGACTTCAACTAGCAGGACGGTACCTGTATGAAATAATACAGCAGGGCCAGTGGCACGATAATGGTCAGGAACAGGGGGGTGGAAAAGCTGATGACAATGAGGGTGCTGAGGACCCAAAAGAAGCAGGAGAGCCACATGCGGATGATCATGGGGATCACCGTGTCCACGGTGTTCACGTCCTGAGAGAACCGGTTTATGATGCGCCCCATGGGGGTCACGTCGAAAAACTGCATGGGCGAGTGCAGGATATTGAGGAGGCTCCTGTTGTGGAGGTGGAGGGAGGAACGGATCCCGGCATAGGCAGAGCAGAAAGCTGCCACCACTACACACACACCTAGAGACAACAGCAGCGAGAATCAGCGTTAATTGGTTTTCATTGCTTTCCCTTGAATCATTCCCTCAATCACAGAACCCTAACCCAGATTATTAGGTGAGCCACATAAAGATTGTCCTTTGCCAAGTGCTGCATGGAAAAATAAAATGGAAAATCCCAGATCTGTAAATTAAAAGAAGAAATTATCATTCTTAGTTATAAGGGTTAGCTATTGAGGACACTTGCAATTATCCTGTTGGAGGTTAGAAATTTGTGACAAACATTTGGTAGTTGCTTCAGAAATAAAGTTATATTTACATGATATTGTAATAACAGTACTAACAACACTTAGATTAGTTTGGTTCACTAAGAAATCAAAGCATTAGCCATCATACAGTTCAAATTGTTAGTGGACTATACAGAATAGGCAGTGTCAGCTCTGTTACAAATAAACTACATGTATAGTCAATGACATGCAGAACCCTTTCTGCAAGACTGGACAGCTTTCTCTATCTTTAGGTACAGCATGCTACATGACTGCACCATGCCTGACCAGAATGGAACATGTACAGTACACGTAGCTATGAACACCACCAGGAGCAGCCAAACTCAAAGACTTAGGAGATGCCAACACCAACTGTGGAAGCACATTTATGGCTCCATTCCTGAGGCATTGCCAAAAAAAGGAAAGCACAATGTACATGGACTACAGAGACTACATCACCAACAGTGTTAGGCTGTTCTATTACACCCCTTGGACTTTGGCTGTCTGAAGCCAGGAAACTTGTAGGTTTGCATCATCTTGGATGTCACTTCCAGGACTGGTGACAGAATGTACACAATGTACACGTACTTAAGATAGATTTCTATATGGCCAGGCATTAAAGATAACCACCACCAATGTTAACTTGCCTGTACAAGCAAAACAGAGGAAAGGCAGGCAAGTTAATGTTAGTATAAATTATGATAATCTCAGCAGTTAATATTTAAGAAATTTGATTCATAGAAGAAGAAAAAAAGCAGGGTAGAAGCCTTATAACTTCCATGAAGTTTTTAAAGTCTCATTTCTAAAAAGAACTGTAACACAGTTGCTATAATCACGACTATTTTTGATTTATACAAATGGTCATACCACCTTCAACCTAATCAAATCTACTATCAAAAAGTTTTGTTGTTGCAAGAAGAAAGAATCCATATGCAGATAAATCAGTAGTAATTGCCCTCTCTATATAAATGCTGATTTCTGTTATAATTGATACAAGATTATGAACATATGCAGACCAGTGCATGTAAAGAACAGGAGTGTACCTGTATAAAATAGTACAGTATCACAAGCGGCACCAGCGCAGTAAGAAACAAGGGCGTTGCGATGCTCACAACGATAATGATGTTCAGGACTTCGAAGAAGCAATAGACCATGTCCGACAAGATCCAGAATAATTTAGTGTCCAATATCTCTACGTCCAAGGAGAATCGGTTAACGATCCGTCCGAGCGGCGTCACGTCGAAGAAAGTCAGCGGTAAGCGTAAGATGTTGGCAAGCATGTCTCTATGGAGACACATGGCAGCATGTATAACACCCAGTGTGAGTAAGGTATCTCCTGCAAGGGTTAGGAGTCCTGCAAGACAATAACAGCTTCGTTATAATGTGATTACATCGTAGCCTTTAACCCCTGGGAGTCTAAGGGCCCCTCTCCTGTGAGAACCAAGAAGCAAGTCCCCTACAAGGGTTAGGAGTCCTGTAACACAGTAAAAGCTTTGTTATAATATGGTTACATTGAAAACTCTAACCTCTGGAAGTCTAAGGTCACCTTGGCACACCAACAAGCCAATGGGGAGGGGGGCTATGGAGACTCGTGTGCACAGCACCACTTCTCCTAAGTCAGTTGTTTATAAAAAAGAGAGTGAGAACTTGTGCAAGATGAATCTGAGAGCATCAGTACACTGTTTATGAGTGCCTGCAGAAGAGCAACTCAAACTTAGCCAAACAGACCAAATGACTCAACTGTCATAGTGTCACAAGTGTTGTAGTACCATAACTGTTAACCACACTGTGTGAAAACAAAGCTCAAGCTATGAGAGTGGATCCTACAGCAGACATAAGTCAGCCAGAGCAAGTTTGTGAAAAACCTAATGATAATTTTGCTTAAAGCACTAACCATGACTGCTTGGAACAGTGAGCAGAGGTACTGTAACTTACAGTAACTGTGAAAGAAGACAAGAAGTGAATGGTACTCTTCTTCAAGTGATGGCTTATTACAAACAAGTTTTCAAAGTACAACTGCAAAGCATATCATTATGGAGCTGACATTGAATATCAACTGGACATTCCTCAGATTTCCCACATACCAATAGTCAGAGTTAGTCTAAAAGAAATTTCCCACTTTGAACTACATGAAGATGGTGCCTTTTAGTCCAACTCTTAACTGCCTGAATCTCTTTTTAAAGGTCTAAATGGATTAATGGCTGTTAAATGGGGGGTTAGTACACAAAATGTAATGGACAAGGACAAAAGTTCACTGATGAAACGTTCACGGATGAAAAAGTAGATAAGAAAGGAACTGGTGTCAACTGTCACTGATTTTCATAGCCAATCGAAACTGGTTAACATGTATGCAATACAGCAGTCTACACCAATTCAAGCATCCATGATCCACAGCACTAACAACTAATAGTAATACTCTATTGCTTGTTTAATATGCAAATAAAAAACAGGTGTGGCCTGCAGGTAGTACCTCCAGGTGCATGTGGGCATTACCTGGATGAAAAAGTAGATAAGTCCGAGCGGGAGTATGACAGTCGCAAAGACAGGCGTACTCATGATTATCACAATAATGGCGCTGAGAATTTTAGTGAAACAGTGGATGATGCTGGACATCCTGGCGGGAAGGACGGAATCCACCGTGTTTATGTCTTGAGAAAATCGGTTGAGGATTCGTCCGACAGGGGTGGAATCAAAGAACATCATAGGAAGGCGCAACACGTTGGACACCAAGATAAGGTGCATTTGCTTCGCTGCGACAAAGCCTCCCACCGCTACAGCGAACGCTGTGAGAACCACAGCCACACCTAAGGTAGATGACAAGACGGAAGCTGTGTTAATGGTACCAAGCAGAGCTATAAGCCTTCAATTGTTATGGCAGCTTAAGCAAGCCCCAGCCATTGCCTCTAAGAAGAATATAACTCAAGTAAGCAAGTAAGAAGTCTGGATTCAAACAAATTTTAAACATGATTAGAGTACACAATTGCAAACAAAATGTTCTGGGTATATTTGAAGCAGCCCAGACAACCTAAATCACATTTAATGTTGTACCAGTCCTCCTGCCTATGTGCAAGGCAAAAGCATGAATCAGTATTCTGGAGCCTAAAAAAAAAAAAATACTGGTCATCAGATTCCGAAACTAAGTAAGGAGGTACATGTACAATGTATCAGCATGGTCGAAAAATTAGGAAGTTGTGTGGAGTCACATTGTACACAACTTAAAGACAATTGACCATCCACATTGTATAGAAGCATGGTTGTTTATTGAGTGTTGAATATTAACGAAGCCAAGTTCCTAATGTATTGTCCTTGATCAAGCCACCTTATCATACTGTACTGTACACATTGTGTTCACAGTACTGCAAGGAAACAAGTACATGTAGTCTGAGGTTCTCTCAGGCAAGAAACTTTTAGCAAAGTCTAAGTTTATTGTAAGATACTATATTAATAATAATATTTATATGACTCCAAGTTAGCAAAGTGTACTTCAAATGCATGAAGACCAGTCTTCACTATTTATCAATTATGTCAAGAATGCTATAGCTAGTTTGCACCACTAAAGGACTGTATCCGATGTCGCATAGCTAAGTTTATTGCAAGATACAATTCAAGTTAACAAGTATATTGTGTAAAAGCTGCATTAAAAGAAAAAAAGAGAGCAAACAATTAAACCACAGACATGGGAGTACATGTATACATCTAGACAGAAGGAGACATCAAGCTAAAAGAAAAAAACAAAGCAACAGTGTGATCAATGAGCAGAATCATGACTGTTTTGTTCCAGACCAAGTACAGACAGCACCCTTGCCTTGTACCCCATTTACTTGCTCCTCTATTATTTATTAAACAATCACCAAGAGGATACATGCATGGTAGTGTAGGCAAATTGTGTTCACAGTACTGCAAGGAAACAACATGCTTGAACTTGAAAACCAGGACATCCAAGAATAAGTCTGAGGTTCTCTCAGGTGAGAAACTTTTGGCAAAGTTAGCAAGTGCGTTTAGCGGTTCTGATGGGATAAAACGTCCACTTTACCTGTACAAAGAAGTAAAGAATTCCAAGTGGCAGCAGGACAGTGGCAAAGATAGGCGTGCTCATCGTGATAACAACAAGGATACTTAAAACTTGGAAGAAACAGCGTAGGAATTGGTGCATTCTTTCTGGGATGACACTGTCGATCGTGTACGTGTCATGGCCGAATCTGTTCAGAACGCGACCGAGCGGGTTGGTGTCGAAGAATTCCATTGGAAGGGACAGTACGTTGGATAGCAGGAGAGAGTGGAGGTACCGCGATGCCACTATTCCTGCATAGGCCATGGCAAATCTGTACAAACAAGCAACCAAACCTATTGAGATAAACAAGACCTCCAGTTAGTTATTAAATGTATCAATGCCTTCAAAGTGCAAGATAGAAGCAGACAGTTGGCATTCTGGAGCTTAAAAAAAAGAAATACTGGGCCGTCATCAGATTCTGAAACTAAGTAAGGAGGTATCAGCATGACCCAAAAATTAGGAAGTTGTGTGGAGCCACATTATACACAACTTAAAGACATGACCATCCACAAGAATTGTATACAATGTAGAAGCATGGTAGTCTATTGAGTGTTGAATGAAGCCAAGTTCCTATATAATGTCTTTGATGAAGCCACCTTATACTGTACTGTGCACATTGTAGGAAACGACATGCTTGCACTTGAAAACAAGGACATCCAAGAAGTAGACGTCCTCTGAGTCTGAGAAACCTTTAGTGAAGTCTGGTTCAAAGACTAGTCTTCACTATTTACCAAGAGTGCTAGTTTGCACCACCAAAGCAAAGAACTGTATCTGTATCACAAATAGCTAGTTAACTGCAAGATGCCATTGCATACCAAGTTAGCTAGTAACATCACATTTAAAAGCTACATTGACAATTTGACAGCATTCAAAACACCATGCCTGCAATCCATAACTGAGCGACAGCTATAGTGCTAACTGCTGCCCACTGAAATCTACTACCAGGTAACTTTACTTGTCTATATTAATTCACTTGTCTGCAAAAATTGTTTCAATATCATACACAGAGAGCACATACTTAGAACACAGACATAGGAGTACATGTACATGTCTTGAATGCATGTAACACAGAAGAAAGACAACAAGCAACAATGGATGGAACACCTGCCATCAAATGCGAGCAATTGTGCCTCAGGTTTGCTGGATCCCTGATGATCTCTGAACTGATAGACGATTAGTACATATTTGCCCATTTTTGGCATGTTGACCACCATCGGAGGGCAACAAATTTTTATAATTTTTGTTCCAATTAGGCAAAAATTAATGTGTGCACTGATGTTATCTATAAAAAGTACTTGCTGCAGCCTTATGAAACAATCATCAAGAAGGTACATGGTAGTCTGCCAAAAATTAGAAAGATTCATTTTAATCACAGGGGTCTTCCCAGAAATTCTTAGGGGAGAAGTGCTCCCTAATCGGTTGATGAAAAAATCAGCAAATTTTCATTAAAAATACTAAGAGAAACCCTAAATTTGAACATTCTGGGAGAGGTGCTAGGAATTTGGGGAGAGGAGGGCACCCTTGCTTCATTGCTTGGGGAGAGCCCTGGATTATAGTGACTTTACAATCATAACCAATGATCACTGGGTTGAGAGGAGATTCATTGAAGCTGTGTTTAGCTGTTCTGTTGAGATAAAACGTCCACTTTACCTGTACAAAGAAGTAAATAATTCCAAGCGGCAGCAGAACAGTGGCAAAGATAGGCGTGCTCATCGTGATAACAACGATGATGCTTAAAACTTGGAAGAAACAGCGTAGGAATGAGTGCATTCTTTCCGGAATGACACTGTCGATCGTGTACGTGTCATGGCCGAATCTGTTCAGAACGCGGCCGAGCGGGTTGGTGTCGAAGAATTCCATTGGAAGGGACAGTACGCTGGATAGCAGGAGAGAGTGGAGGTACCGCGATGCCACTACTCCTGCATAGGCCATGACAAATCTCGACAAACAAGCAGCCAAACCTATATGTGCATGCAGAGAAAAACAAGACCTTCAGTTAGTTATTAAATGTATCAAATTGAGCCTTTCACAAAAGGGCACATGTACAGCTTGTCAGTCCTGTTCAGAAACATGAAATCATCATCAATTATGAAGAGTACAAATAATCTAATTGAAGCCACCTAAAATTGTACAGTCAAGTCAAATCATCATTAGTATATGTACTAGTTATGAAGAGTAAAACTGATGCGATTAAACCAAAGAGAAATATTTGAAATCGTTATGATTGAATTTCAAAGCTTTGTATCAGGTGCTGCTCACCCTCATACAGCACCACTATGCTCTAAATTCCTGGGGAGAACCCTAAAAGTTTGAAGAGATTCACCCTAAATATTAATGCACTGCTAATACAGTCAGCTACATGTATAATAAAGTTATTGTTACTTTTACAAAACTATTCATTATAGTTATGAAAATCAAACAGAGAAGCCTAAAAGGCAATTTTGCAAGCAAATACCAGCAACAACAGTGTGCTTGCAGCAGCAGAGATTCCCACTTCATTGTCATCTACTTAAGTTTTTAAACTGACTTGCAAGCAGTGATAATATCATAATTCCCATAATGGAAAGTGGGCAACATTAAGCAAGCTATTCTGGTAGAAAAATCTATGATGCAGTTTGTAACAGGACACTAGTAGACTAAAACCCCAAGACAACAATGCCTGTACTCTACATCCAGTAGGCAAAGATGATTTACACTTATTGACAAATCTAAGAAGGTAAATCTGAAGCAGACTGGTAAGCTCAGAGATGCCTTATTGAGCATTATTAGTGCTAAAACATCTGTATTGATCAACAAGCCTTTGGCAGAAGACACTGCTATATGCTTTACTCATAACTAACAGTTGCTTTGACCAGAGGCAAGTGGCAAAACCTTGCAGCTAGGAACACAATTTTTCTGGTTCTTTTTCAGGTTATGTCTTTTTCTTGAGGATCCCTTGAATCAGAATGGTTTTATAACTGAACATTGATGCTAAAAAACAGAAAAATTGAATTTCACATTTCAGTTAACCATTCAGGACATGCAGCATTATACACACTTAAGGTGAAAAAAAAATGAAAGATTTAGCAGTGAATAAGTTATCTGAACACCACTTTTCATAACAGGTTAAGGAAAAAGGATTCAGTGGTGAGAGATGAATTTGGAAAACATACAAGTCATACACTCGGCTGATTTCATGTCGTCAATGTAAAGAGAATATCACAGAAATATATATACAGTACAGGAAAGTAGCTACTGCAAGATAGGCAAGCTTCAAATGACCAGAATGTACAACTTGTCTGATCACAGAGAAGGCAGCAACTACATGTAGCTAGAAGTTGCAGGATCTGAAAGACTAAATTGTACAGTCAAGCTAAAATCATTGACAGCAAGAGGATTTGGACTGTTTTGTGTGAAGTGACGTGTGTTTCAGTCGTGTTGTGACTTGCACTCAGCATGTTCTGTACCTGGATGAAGAGATAAAATAGGATGAAGGGCACCACCACCACAAGGATTATGGGTGTGCTGTAGGACATGACGACGATTGAACTGAGTGAGCTCAAAAACGTGAACAAGAACATTTTCATGCACATGGGGACTATCTGGTCCACGGTGTAAATGTCCTTGGAGAATCGGTTCAGAATGCGGCCGAGTGGCGTGGTGTCAAAGAAAGCCATGGGCAGGTGCAGGATATTGCTCATCAGGCT
Organism: Branchiostoma floridae x Branchiostoma japonicum; assembly: GCA_013266295.2. NCBI lineage: Eukaryota > Metazoa > Chordata > Leptocardii > Amphioxiformes > Branchiostomatidae > Branchiostoma > Branchiostoma floridae x Branchiostoma japonicum. The sequence continues at coordinate 6,073,915 of CM023830.1, forward strand.
AGCATGCAAGCTTGTAGAGGCATACAAGGCTCCAATGGCAAGGACGAAACTGGAAAGCATTGCAAAAGCACCTGAGCAGAAGGAAAATAAAATAAAAGAGAAATGTAAAAAAAACATCTACAATGCATTTTAAGTTTCATCTAAAAGATTGTTAGTACTTACTTGTACTTGTTAGTACTAATACAGAATACCATAAGTAGAAGAAAGGAAAGCATTGCAAAAGCACCTGAGCAGAAGGCCAAAAAAAAAACAATGTAAAAAAAAAAAAAAGTACATCCTTGAAGTCTCATCTACAAGATTGTTAGTACTTACTTGACATTGTTAAGTACTAATACAGAATACCGTTAGTAGAAGATGACTAGAAATCAGAAGGTACAGCAACTGCTTGGATGACAGCACCTAGGGAGAGGTTACAGGACCTGAAAGATTCCAGTTGGGTTAGAGATGGACAGCAGTAGGAACTGGACTTGTTTTGTGTGTTGATGTGTGTTTCAGTCGTGTTGTGACTTGTACTCGGCATGTTCTGTACCTGGATGAAGAGATACAATAGGATGCAGGGCACCACCACTACAAGTATGAGGGGTGTGCTGTAAGACATGACGATGATCGTGCTGAGAGTGCTCAAAAATGTCATCATGAACGCCCGCAAGCACATGGGGACCACTTGGTCCACGGTGTAAATGTCCTTGGAGAAGCGGTTCAGAACGCGGCCGAGCGGCGTGGTGTCAAAGAACGCCATGGGCAGACGGAAGACATTGTTCATCAAGCTAGCGTGCAAACTTGTTGAGGCATGCAAGGCTCCGGTAGCAAGGACGAAACTGGACAGCATCACAAACAGACCTGAGGAGATGGAATGTAATAAATAGAACATCACAAAAGCATCTAATCTATACATTGCATGGGCATGAATACAGAACATCATGTAACTAACACAGTAACTGTATTGTCGACAGAAAAGCAGCATCCAGTGCCACTAAAGGACCTGAAAGACTTACAGAGAGATTAGAAAATAAGGCGATGTGAGAAGACTGTCTGCGTGTGGTGACGTGTGCTGCGATCATTTTGCGGCCTGCTCTATGCATATTGTGTACCTGGATGAAGAGATACAGGAGAATGCTGGGCACCACTGCCACGAGGATCAGAGGAGTGCTGTAAGTCATAACGATGATCGTGCTCAGGGTGCTCAGGAACGTGTACAGAAACATCTGCATGCACATGGGGATTATCTGGTCCACGGTGTATATGTCCCTCGAAAAGCGGTTCAGGACGCGGCCGAGGGGCGTGGTATCGAAGAACGCCATGGGCAGGCGCAAAACGTTGTTCATCAGACTAGCGTGCAAAGCGGTGGAGGCGAATAACGCTCCAATTGCAAGAGTAAAACTGGAGCACATTGCACACAGACCTGTGGCCAAACATACATGTAAGGTCTGAACTTCATGTACAGTCATTTTTACCTAATACAAAAACATAGCAGATTATTCACCAACTGCACGTACATGTAGATTGTTCTCATTAAAGCAATCTACTGACAGACTGAATAAGCTGTAAGTTCCTTTTTCCACTGAATTTGCACATTTGTTGACATGGGTAAAAATTTATATCCACAGCAGGGTGCCAATTTCTGTTTCTTGTTGACCGGAAGGACACATTAGAACCTAATATTTCAAACATCAATACAATGAACACAAAGTCATACCGTACTTCAAGAAAGCTGACACCAATGGTTTGAATCGAGATATTTTTACATCACCTTGTGCAATTCCCAGAGCCCCGTACACGCCGAGTCGCAGATCCCTCTTGGCGACGTCCTGGATCGTACCATTGATGGGTGCGTCGTTGCTCCACTCACTCAGCCATATGTTGGAGTAGATGGACGCGGCGTTTTGAGCACAGTACAGCAGACAGATGATGACGGACAAGAGGATGCCGACGGATTTTATGTACTCCACAAACACCGAGGCTTTCACCTGCAGATCAAGAAAAATTTCACATTTTGTCAGAGCGGAGCATTTTGTTTTTGCAGACACATACACTTAATGTCAACTCTTAAAAAGGATGAATTTAAAGATATCTACTAATGCAGCATCTGCACTTCAGATATCCAGGTGTTCAAGACATTCTTGGGAAAACCTTGATGATACCGTCTTTTTTTTTCTTACAAATCCATGGTTTACTTCTTACAGATTCAAACATACATGGACAGGGAAAGACACAGGTGTGCCTTCCCTGAACTGTGTAAGGTTTGTTACAACAGTCGTTTTTCCAAATAAAGTTACAAAGTAGAAAATTTTGTAGCAGTCTTAGGGTACCTGGCGAAAATATGAGAGCTGACGTTACAAAATCTAATATATCTTTAGAACAATTATAACAGCTTTCTCTTGTTTTGGATGCTAGAATAAAATGCATGGACTATAGCTATGCTTGAATCCGATCTCTTTTAGTATATGACGCCAAGTTATTGTCATTGTCATTGTCATTGTCATTGTTAATTTTAACCCACCCTGCCAGTTTCGGCCACTTCCTTCTGTATAAGCTTGTCTCCTTCCTTGTCCTTCTTCTGAGGCAGCTGGCACTTCTGCTCGTGAGAGAGGACGCGTTTCAGCGGGATGGGTTTTGCGATGCCGTCAAGCTTTCCCGCGGGGCTGTCCGGTGTTCCCTCGTGACTGCGGTGTAAGCTGCGCTGGCTGCCCTTCTCTGAGAACGAGGCGTCGCTTCTCATGCTCGTTGTTCGTATGCGGCTGTCGCGACTCATTTGTCTGTTAAACACATTGGGATAGTATCAACTTGAAGGATATGTTGTTTTCATAACATTATATGGTTATATGGTTTATAGCAGAATATGGTTTTTAGCATATAAACCAAATGGGCACTGATCAATGATATTAACAGATCTGGGCTTACATTGGAATTCTATGTTTCCAAGACAATATTTATGAACAGTTCCAACCGAATCACCTCATTTTCAACCAAATTGACTTGACAGTTCAAAGTTTTCAGGGACAGGAGGCAAGCTTTCTTCACACAATGTTGTCAAAATGCTTTGTAAAGCAGACAAGCTGACACCCACAACAGCTGTTGCCTTTGGGAATCAATAAAGGCCTTGAAAGTGAAAAGTAACAACAAAAACTGCTAAATTGCATTGTCTGTTATCCTTGCAGTCAACAGTGTTTTTATACACCAAAAAGAAATGTACACCATACGAACTAAAAAATACACAGCACAAGACAATGCATTTACATTCTTGACCTTTTGTCTTCCATTACCCAATCTTTACGTCACCAATAACTCAGGAGCGTCCACGTACCTGGCTAACATCCTTCGGGCCTGGGCAACTGGATTATCCTCCTCTGCATTCTGCGCCGGCAGGGATGTATCTTCATCCACCAGGACACCGATGTCCTCTTCTCGAAGGGACATGACTGGGGATTTCAAAGGAAAATAGTTTAGAAGAAGTTTGATGCTTTTTGATCAAGGCATCAAACTCAAAGCAGTGATCATTGTATGATATAGTCTGAGTATAAATCTCACTTAGAATTACTAATAGTATAAAAACTATTGTTCTTGTTGTATGATCTTAATCTTTGATTATGGCCATATTAATAATTTTGTTTTATTCATAATACTTAAATAGTTGAATGTGCAGCAACAAACGAAAATGAAACAGTTCAGGAAGAAACAGGAGATCATGATCAACAATAGGTGAAAAACATCATTATTCTTTGAATAACTAAACTTTATCTGAAGTAAAAATCTTCTGGTAGATTGAAGGTTCAGATTCTTGTGTGACCTACCGGTATTCCATAAAAACTTTAATATTAATAATATCCTCTTCACAGACAGCAAGAAACTAAAGACTATCACAAGATTTACTCGTTTAAGATATACGTGTGCAGGAGTGGTAACATTAAAAGGAGCATTTGTACCTGTTTTACCAACCTGTCAACACTTGTTTATTGTTGTAAAAAGAACCCAAATAAACAGAAAAAGACCAACATGGAAAGCAAGCAGCAAGCGTAGAGTACTCACCGATGTCAAGAAAGACAGCCAAGAAGTTCAGCATAGGATAAAAACAGGGATAGAAATGGGCAGGAAGGAGTTATTTTATGAGCAAAGAACAGGACCAGGTTCTGAAGCTTATCCTATCATAGCCACAACTGTACAGGAAAGCACACACAATATTAATATTGTAGCAAGTATACACTGCATGAAAGACAGTGGAAACTTTGACAGTAATGCTTAAAAATGACCAGCCTTAAATACATGCAACAAACAGTGACTAGAGAGATATTCATATGTGCAAAACAAAATAATGTCGACATCAACCACATTCTATCTTAATGTTAAAAAGACATTCTTATGATGCAGCCCCTGGTTGTACATATTCTTAATTACAACAAAACCAGCACTAGTGACATTAAAGGTACAAAATGTACACAACAACTATATGCTAGCTTTGTAGTGCATGAAAATGCTTTTCTGCTGTCCTTTTTCTGAAGTCCGATTTTTGTGCTAGCAATTCTTGGCAGTAAATGGCAGTAGTGGGCCTTTATAAGCCAAAGTGGCACTTGGAGAAAAGTTGCTGTATACATCCTTGTGAAATAACCAAAATTGCCTCCAACCTGTGGGATCTCCCTCCTCATTTTCCTCCTCGTCCTCGAAGGTGCCGTAGTTGTGGATGAATTCTGCGAAGGCCTCGTTCTGTTCCATTAGCTCGGTGTACGTCCCGAGCAGCCAGATACGCCCGTCCACCAGGACCATGATCTGGTCACACTGCGGCAGGAAGCTGATACCGTGGGTCACCAGCAGTCTCGTCTGAAATCACATGGTGTAAGTCGGTGAAGGTTAGACATCCAAGTAATAAGATATGCCAAAAAACAGTTGCTCAAGCAACTGGATACGATTTTGGAAACGGTCAGACGTTTCAGGTAGCATCCACTACCTTTCGTCAGTGACACTGAGTAAATCCAATTCAGCAGGTTTATGAGCACGAACTATTGATTGATATGCAAATAGGTGAAGACAATTTTTTTGTGTTTAAGATTTACAGGGGCAGTTTGCGTAAAAAATCTGTCATAATTTAAACCCAATTCCGTGTGAGTATTCATAATGTATAACATTACAAGTACATAGTGATTTAAATATACCTAAACCTACATGATGCAAAATAAATCAAGCAACTGGATCCTGATGTACATGTACATGTACAGAAGTGACAACAACAACCCTCCCAGTGTCATGGGCCAGTTTTAAAGCCTAGTTCTAATAGTCCCTGACACTTTGAGGGTTAAACGAGCATTTGTTTGTGTTTTACCAACGTGCTATAAAGAACCCAAATACAATTGTGAACAGAAAAAGGAAAACAAATGGAGAACAAGACGTCCTACCTGGATTTCTAACCTTCATCGACGTAATAATAATAACTGTTCTTGGTTGAATGTGAATTAACAGAAATTTCCTGTACCGCAATTGACAAACCAAAATAGTACAAACACTGTAAACATGTATGTTCCAACATTATAACAGCTCTTTGTAAAACAAATATTGCAAATGGTCTTGTCACATTGTTCTTACCTTTCCCTTCAGAATGCCATTGGGGCCGATGACATTGTCGAAAATGTGTTTCCCGACGTGTGCGTCCACGGCGCTGAGGGGGTCGTCCAGGTAGTAGATACTGGAGTCGCTGTACACGGCACGGGCCAGGCTCACGCGCTGCTTCTGTCCGCCACTCAGGTTGATACCCTGGGAAGGAGAGAAAACAGTAACAGTCTATAACAACCCTGGGAACAAGAGGGATAATACCAGTAAGCATCTTTGAGGGAACAAAATTTCTTGTCAAGATTGTTAAAAATTTGTTTAAACTTTTAAAAAATGACAGTTTTTGCTATGAAATATAAGTGAGCATCCAAAACTTAAATGAAAGAAAGGAGGATGTTTCCAAAAATCATTAAAAGTGAACAACAGTTTCACAACCCCAAACTGCTGAAAATTTTAATATTGGCTAAGCCCTGTTAATTCAAGTCAGGCAGTATGGATATCCATTTGAACACAATGATTTATTGTATTATTAACCTTCAGCCTACTAAGGTTGCCATTTGGCACCAAATTTGTATTGGTTGTGAGGCTAGGCAACAGGGAGATGGTTAAACTTTTAAAGACAAGTTCCTACCTTTTCTCCAATCTCTGTCAGATCACCACCTGGAAGCATCTCCAAGTCTGGACCCAAGGCACATGCCTCCAAGACTTCCTTGTAGTGGCAGTTGTTCATACGATTGCCAAACACGATGTTGTCCCTCAGGGTAGCATTCTGGATCCATGCTTGTTGGGGAACGTATGCTGTGCTTCCCTGAAAGAAAAGCAATTTCAAAGTACTGTTATTAATGATTTTGTCATAGAAACTTTATTTCAAAGACAATTTCAGCATAAAATCTATGTTTCAGGAAAAAAGTATTGTGGAAGTCAAGAATTTGAGGACTGTTGGCTAAGCAACAGCTACAATGTAATCATAACTTACAATGGCTACAACTCAATTTCTTTCCATTCACATATTCAAGAGAACTGTGGCTTACTAAATTTGTGGCCTTCTTGAAGCTGATTTACCCAGTTACATTGTGTATTTCAGATATGTGACATTGACACAATATTAGATTAAGTCAAAGTTTCCTTGCAATGGATCAGGTATGAACTATACTACATGTATGATATATATAGTTACTGTACTATAATAATTATGATATAAATAGATAGTGATGCAGATGTGCTTCTCGATTAACTAAGGGACTTTTCTTACCCTGACTGCGACATATCCATGTTGTTTTTCCATCTCTCCCAACAGGGCTGACAGGAGAGACGACTTTCCTGCTCCGACCTGACCAACCACTGCCACCAGCGAGCCATCAGGGACAGCGAAGTTAATACTGCAAAGGAAATAAATCATTTACATGGAAACAAAACCACCTTGGCTGGAGATGTGTCAATCATACCTACCAGTATGTCCTTAGTTAGATTTTTTTGTTTGTTTGTTTGAGTCTTTGTTTATTCATGTAATACTCAAATGGGCCTACTGACTGCTTTTCATTGAGGTAATGAATTACATGTAGTTTCAAATGCAGCCATGTAGCCAAATCAAGAACACATATCGGATTACCGGTAACACACACCGCACCTGTGCAGCTGGTGTTACGCTGAGGGGCAGTTATACCGGCTATAAAGATACAAATATTAACCTATTTAGGACAATACAAATCTTTGTTATTCAATTGTACAATGTACATACTCCTTGAGGATGGGGTCTTCTGACTTCCCCCAGCTGAATGTACCGTCTTCAATGGCGATAGGAGGACCTGGAATATATGGAACATGGAAAAATTTCATTAACAACATAAACATGCCTTGTCCGAGTATTAACAACTTAAAAATGCTATACTTAAAATTTGTCCCCAGTGCAACTGTGGAGACTGAAACATGTTTAATTTCCTGCCAAATACATGTACAAAATCTGTGGCATTGGATAGGAGACCAACAATTTAGTCTAAAGTTAAACCCTCCCACTGCTGCCTTCTTATGTAAACAACACAAGTTTGGTACACAGATAAGTCCATAGCAAGGAGAAGGACCTGTGTCTCTTACATACCTCTCAGGACGTGTCTGTCCACATTGTTGGGATCCAGCTCATCATGACCCAGGAAATTTTCCAAACGTTGTAGGGAAACCCTGGCCTGATCAAAAAAAAGAAAACTGTTCCAAGTGTCTATCATAAAAGTGTTCTATCATTGTCAGCACCAAGGACAGGTATGTTAACCTTAGTGTGGAAAGCAGTCAGCACCAAGGACAGGTATGTTAACCTTAGTGTGGAAAGCAGTCAGCACCAAGGACAGGTATGTTAACCTTTGTGTGGAAGGCAGTCAGCACCAAGGACAGGTATGATAGCCTTTGTGTGGAAGTATTCAGCACCAAGGACAGGTATGTTAACCTTTGTGGGGAAAGCAGTCAGAAAGGTATGTTGACTTTTGTGTGGAAGTATTCAGCACCAAGGACATGTATGTTAACCTTTGTGTGGAAAGCAGTCAGCACCAAGGACAGGTAAGTTAGCCTTTGTGTGGAAGTATTCAGCACCAAGGACAGGTATGTTAACCTTTGTGTGGAAAGCAGTCAGCACCAAGGACAGGTATGTTAACCTTTGTGTGGAAAGCAGTCAGCACCAAGGATAGGTATGTTAACCTTTGTGTGGAAAGTAGTCAGCACCAAGGACAGGTATGTTAACCTGTGTGGAAAGCAGTCAGCACCAAGGACAGGTTAATTACCTAGGTCGTGCAGTTACACTTCTACCCAATGCTGCTTAACCCCATAACCAATAGAGAGTTGGTACCAGTAGCCAAATGGCTACTTCAGTGTGCTTAAGATAATAACCAATATCATCATCAACGATTTTACTGCAATGCCAATGAAGCTCCTTGATAACTGAAGGTTCCTTACCTGGACCATGCTGGTGATGAGGTTTGGTAACATGTTGAGGGGAAAACGGAGGATGTTGAAGAGCGAGAGAGCCACAAACGCCTTCTCCGCATCCAGGATGTTCCTCTCATCAACCAGCACATACACAGCAAAGGTTGTCAGGGAAACCTGAATTTGAAGAAAAAACATCATATTATATGTATCAGCTGGCCTCTTTGTAACTCAACTCTGTTCTCTTTTATGAGACTTTTGCAATAACTGAAACAACCCAAATGAACAGTCTTGGACCATATGCCAATTGTTATTTTTTTGCTATTTGTGTTTTTTTTGTTGGTAAAACCATGTATGTGTTAAGATACAGACTTTGTATGTCATATGTTTATGGAGTTGGTACGTCTTCAATCATGTAACCTGCATCTTCTTATATTTTGTCTGAACCTGACCTCTTCCCTCATTACATTAATCAAAAATGGCCAGCAGGCTGATTTGACTATTTCATGAATAAACAAAGGCTCAAACAAACAAAATGTAGCATGCCATTTATCTAAATTACTTATTTTCTGAGTCAATGACAAAAAACAAATTCTTTTCATCTTAATGACTGTCTACCGTTCAATTCTTTCATTCATTCTTTTCTCTCTCACTAAAAAATACTTCAAGTTTTCTTTACATTGAAGACTCAATTTGTCTGGATATCTCAAAACAAACTGTATTTTTGTTGGCTTCCAGTACAAAACAAAAAAATCTTTTCTGAGATGCAGAGTTTGACTCACCAGGAAGGGTGCACAGACCCATGTGAAGGAGGCTCCAGCGTTGAGAAACGCAGTGTTTCTTAGGATCTGTAGTTCCTTTGATCTGATTTTCTCAATTTTCTCCTTGAAGGACAGCTCCCAGGCGTACAGCTTCAGCACCTTGATGCCGTTCAGGACTTCGTTCATCAGCTTGATTCGAGCATCTTTTTGCTTCATTTGTTTTACCTAATGACAATTTACATAATTATTTACATAATTTACATAATTATGCAACATACAAATGTTGTGACCTTGAACTCCCAGGTCACGGGATGACCTTTTCAGAGCTGAAGAAAGATGTTGGATGCCATTTGAAAGCTTCTCTACGAGATGAACTTTTAGTTATATAACAGTTTATATTCAACATATGAATGTGTAACATGTGAAACTTTCAGTCAGAAATCTTCAAGTTTGTGAAATACTTGTGAAATATAATTTAATCCTTCATTTTTCCGTACCTGGAGTTGTTTTGTTTTGTTTGCCATGACAGCATTGATAGGAATGAGCAGGATCATGACGCCCAGCCCGGCCAGGATGGACGGTCCCAGAGTCTGCCACAGGAAGTACAGCGACACGGCGATCTGGAACGGCGCCGACCAGATCATGTGGAGGTACGTGCACAGGTCCATGAACCGCTGGGCGTCCACCGACATCAGGTTGACGATCTCGCCGACCGTGGAGGACTTGCGAGCCTCATTGGTGACCACTAGAGACTGGAACAACAAAACCAGTTCAGACTAGTTTGACAAAGAGCCACTACAGCCAACACACTATTTTCAGCAATCACCATAAAATCTATTTAACATAACTCACAGAAACAGGCAATGTGGTAAGTAAATATAGTAACGAAATCCAGTAAAGAATAAAGACCATCACATAAAAAAGCAACTAAAGCAACCAACACACTATCTTCAGCATTTATCATATGAAATCTATAAACAAAACCCACAGAAACAGACAATTATGGTCACCGTGACAAAATGTAAGTAAAGAATAAAGACCATCACAGGAAAAAAGCAACTATAGTTCTGCCTAACTAGTTGATTTCCCTATCAAGAATTTCTGCTTGGCAGAGAAAAAAATTGCAACATGTGTGGCATCAGAAAATTTAACTGTATAGTATAAGTTGCTTAGTCTACCTAACTTCCTTTTTCTTTACCTGGTACAGCCTTGCCCAAGAACTATATCCTATTCCCAACTGAAGGGACCTGATTGTACCTTCTTGTAGACAGCAGATATGATGACAGTTCGGAGGCGCATGCCCATGACGAAGCAGCCATGGAAGTATTGGTGCAACACCAGTGATTGGATGATGGCCACAACCAATAGCAGGACAGCATACAGGTAGCCTTTCCATGAAAAGATGCTCTTGTCCTTTGTGAAGGAAATCAGCAACCTGTAGGGGGAGGTGTTTTTTTTCATGAATCCATTTGTTAGTCTTCATAAACAAAAGTTTTAACCTTGTTAAATCCTGTTTACACAACAGACCCAAATTTGAAGAAAGTATCCATACTCTGTCGTTTCACACGCCTCAAAATACTGGTGCAGGTAACAGTGATAATTACCTTCACCAGACAAATTTTACCTGCACCACTCAGAATGTAAGAAGTATGGATCACACTAAAAACTGTTCTGAATCAGAAACCATTGTCATTATTTCTTTTATATGTCAAAAGTAGTAACAGTCACTGCAGCAAATGAAAATCCACATACACCTACATGTATAAACCCAGTATATGGACCGGTGCAGGTTAGGTTCAAGTACATTGTAGATATTAGAAATACCTGCTCAGCTCCAATTTTACCTGCACTAACCTGCACATGCAGGTGGTACTTAGCCTTGGTTTCAGCTTGATAGTTTTCAGAGAAAATTTTTCTCTCTAAATGTTTTTCCTCTAAATTTTATTCACTACCACACTGCTAGTGGTACTAGGCAATATTTCCCCAATGCCCCCCTCCCCACAACCAAACATCATGTCCCTAAAGTCTATAGAAAAGTACTTACTTTAGGAGCTGTGGACTGACAAACAGGAGGATGTCCTGTATCAGCTTGTATACAGCACTGACTGCAAACAGATGCCAGAAACATCTGACCAGAGCCTTGAAGAGCGAGGGGTTACACTTCTTCACATTCTCGGATCCTTCCACGATCTCAACTTCGCCTTTACCGGCGATCAGCTCAGATTTGTCCCTTCCTATACCTTGAGGGCCGTTGTAGACCACCTTGGCGTCTTGACTGTCAAACCTAATAGTTCAGACAATGTGCAGGTATTAAGAACTATTCTTCTCAATCTGAAGTATTTGTGTGCCCCTTAGTACCAGAGTATAAAAGTAAATGAGTTGTTAAATACAGTCAAAGCCACCTGGCCACAACAACCACGTTTTCTCGGACCCAATTTTTTGGCGTGAGCATTAAGTAAGATCTGTCCAAGAAGGCCACCTGTCCAAGAAGACAACTTTACCTCGGTCCCCTGGGTGGCCTTCTTAGGCAGGTTTGACTGTACAATGAACTTCAAGATATATGGATGATTCACTACATGTATTACATGGGATCTCATTTAAAACCAGAGCAGTAGTTTCGTTTCTTCAAAGCATGAAAGATCACAATACTGATCGAGATATGAGAACATATAGTTAAATTTAATAATATATATTAAAATGGAGGAGAATCTTAGGGACAGACCAGTAAGAATGGAGGGGACAGGTTCTGTATCTTTTTTTTCGATCATAATTTTTTTGTGCTGTTTTCCTTTACAGTGCTGGGTAAATTATGGAATATGTTTTTCAGTAGAAATATTTTATCTCCATTTTCATTCTTTGTAGTCCATCCCTTTCAAAATGGGATTATTAGATCGATATTCCTTATCACCAAGTACAGAATGTGTCTATTATGGTTATAAACAAAATCAACGTCCTTAACATCCACAAATTTGGTCACCTCATGGCAGGGCCAACAACATCAACTTACTTTTCTGGCCCGGTGGTGCTACCTTGCATCGGAGAGCTGCGACAAGTGATGGTAAAATACAGCACACACAGAAGAAGAAAGTTTGCTACAGTGAGTCAGAAGCAATGCAAGCTGTACACAATTCAGATGCAGAATTAGCAGAGTTAAAAGAATGCGATGAAGCATGAAAGATGGACTGGGTAAACTTTGGAGTCTTTTAATAAACTTTACAATGTAATAGCTCAGGCATTAGATATCCAATTTTGTATCTTTAAACCCTTAATTCTTTTCTTACTTCTGGAGCATTTAGAGGAAATCAGTGAGATTTAGATGAAAGGACAAATTCATCCCTATACCAAATTACTTGCTTTTACACCACATATGTTGGAAAGGTGCATGAGGTGCCTTAGCAATGCCCAATCTTACATAATCCATCTTCAAAGAGTTTAGATCAATGGCTTCTAGTTCTACGCATGTTTTGCTGGTGAGTTTGCTTAGTGAAACTAGACTGCGTATCACAAATATGTAGAAATCTACATACAGGGAGAAAAAAGCTATGCTGTGATGGACTTTCATATTACAAGAACTTTAGACGAAAGTGTTATAGAACTAGAAGCTAATATATAGTCTATAGTTTGCAGACAATCCAAACATTTCATGACAATGACAGGCTGTTTTAGAGTTAGTTATAATGCAATGATGATAAAAGGCAAGAAAACATACAAATGCAAACACTTGAAAAGTTTAGCAGACAGAAGCATCAGTACATTGCAATCAACTACTGTATAAACTATTGCTGGATTTACTTTTTTATGTGAAAAAAATGGAACTTGGGTTGGAAAACAAAGAGCCCTCTTATGCTGAGGTCAAATTTTTAAGCCAGGGCCCAGCCGGGCAGTCTTATGGAACAAAATATAAAAGACAACAAAGTACAAAAAAGTTGAAAAAAATTAATAATGGGAACTACATGTATTTGTGTATATTCTTGATATAAATTGTTGATTTTTCATAAATCCAAACAGCCCGGTTGGGCCCCAGGTGGAACTGTGACCTCAGCATAAGAGGGCTCTTTGTTTAATTACAACCCAAGGTTCACTTAAACAAATAATTCCCTCAAACGGAAGACCCGTAACCTGAGCAGTTCTTACCGGTGGCATTTTTGCCGCTCCCTCTGCCATTCTTTCTCAAACACTGGAACCACATGATCGGATCTGTCTACATGGTTCAGTGAGTACAGGTCCGCCCTCTCCAGGGCTCGCTTGTACCCCAGGATCACCAGTCTGAGGACATTCAAAACAAGCAACAGTTAACAAACTAGGAAAACAAGGATGAAGGAATTTTCTAAATAAATTTTCAAAAAAATTACCATCAAAATATTTTTTTATATTTAAAAATTTATAATCTCAGTTAAACATCCTTTCTCTTCAATGAACTGGTCCTTGATTTCAAGAAAAGTAAGAAAACCTCACTTTCAGATTTTTCCATCTAGAGTATTCCATCCTTTCTCTTCAATGAACTGGGCTTGATTTTAAGAAAACTAAGAAAACTTCACTTTCCGATTCTTCCATCTAGAGTATTCCTGGATATTCTACATACATGTAAGCATGGTGACATCATCATTTTGTGTGCACACTTCAGGTAATGTGTCATCATTTCCTGGGAACTCTCAGCAATGTGACCTTATAACTTTGGATATCAACCACTCTTACCTTTTTTCTTGCTAGCGAAACTAAAAAAAAAAATTAAACTAATGCTGATCTGTCTTTATTCAGATGAATATGACTTGCTAAGGTCGTCGCGCTTCTTTAAGGAAAGCATTAAGAAACATATGAATCCTTTTTCAAAGATTACAAACTAAGATGTAAAAGAAGACAACTTACGGGTTGAACCACCAGAAGGTTATTTTGGACAGGAAGGAACATGTCTCCTCAGGGCAGGGTTTCTGGGGAAAAATATAAATGAAAAGACATTCAGACAATCAAAAATAAATATTCAATGGAATTTGATGGCACAAGATAATAATCATCAGCTAATGCTTCACACTTGCACATCTTCGGTAAGTTGAAATCAAGCTTACCGGATCTCTGTTGGCCTCAGAGAAGAGCGGTGCTCCTTCGCTGAAGACAGACAGGATGAGCTCAGCCAGCACCAGGGGGAAGTACAGGTAGAACGTCACGAATCTGAACGTGTCCCTCACACCTCCCTGTAATACAGGTAGTTGTCATATTGTCAGGAAAGACTCAGGGTACTACAATTCATATCCAACATGTATATTTGTTTGTCTGCTTGTGTGTTTGCCTGTGTTTCCATTATTTCCACATGCTAGCCACATCAGGGACACCGACAGGAAGTTAGGTCTAAGGTCCCAGAAAAGGTTATTTCATTTCCTGTCTTCAACTTTCTGCTATACTAGTACAGGAGGCAGTGCATAGACAAAATTAGCGAGAAATCCACAGTATTGAATGAAACAACAAATTCACAAAAATTCAAATGTTTCATGGAGGTTGTTGATGTAGTCAAACTTCTGGACAGTATCTCGAGCTCTTACCTCCACCAAGGCCACCCTGATATTGGAGCGGAATGTGACGATGCCACACAGAGTGGCTAGAAACCAAAACAAGAAGAGGATGCCTGAAGACTGTCTGCCCTTCAGTCTCTCATACTGGATGAAGAACCCAGCCAGGCCCTGGAAAATGAAAAGAGGAGATATTTTTACATCATTTTTTACACTGCCCAAAACAGCACAATCTAGCTAGCTACAAATCTGTCCTTGCAAAACAAGGAAACTCATACAATGATATATTTTTGTTGACTTACCATAGACATGGCCAGTAGTAGAGGAGACACAAAGTTGACAGCTGGCACCTTGACTCCATTGGTGTACTCCCACAGGGACCTGAACAGGTCAAGTAAGGTCACCAGCACCAACAGGGCAACCAAGGCCTACATACAACACAAACAATTTCCAGTTCACAATACATGAATGTTACATCTAACAATGCTGTATATTATGTAGGTCTTTCCTTACACAAGGCTCAGGTTTTTTGACAGCTGGCCTAAAAACAACAAGATCTTTCTGATTGCTGCTTGTTTCTAGCTGCTAGCTATAGCATAGCCAACTGTTCCCTCAGTGTCCATAGGCCAATGTCCCTTTTCATAAAAATTATGTTGAGTAGTCCTTGGCTCGCAAAATGACACGATTTTTCATTGCAGTGTTCGAAATACTTTTTTGAACCAGGTAGCGGGAGTTCAGCGGTACATATTTTCAGGTTGCGTGGTGCGCTACCTGAGTCAGGGAGCAACTAGCGCACACGACAATCAGGTAGCAATTGCTAGTGTGCTACTGGGTATTTCGAACACTGCATTGCCATACCAAAATAATAAATATGAATAACGTGAGATCTTATAATTTTATATGACTTAATGACAGCTTTTCATAATTTCATTGCATGCTTTAAAGTCTGCTACTTGCTGAGTCATAAATATGTAATCAATTTACAAGTCTGGTACTGTCTAATCTAGGTACAGTGTGTGTACATGTGTATATACAGAGCTAATTTAGTTAATAACTGCTATAACCAGTCATACACCGTGTTTCAAGTGTCCACCATTTTGACAAACTGTAACCTCTACTGTAATGTGTGCACGTGTACAGTTTAGATATAGTAACAGATTCTGAAGTGTATTTACTGGGGGACATTGGAGATCTCTTTAAATGCATTTTTAAGGGTGGTCGATATATGATAGTAGATGTAGTCTGATATCGATGGCTTCATCATTGTGAGATGGTGTTTCTCTTTCCTTTGTTCTTCAACACCAGATACCAGACAGTTAAACTATACTTGACATATGCGCATAGCACGTCAGCAGAACGTACTGCACCTGCGCAAAACCCGTATGTATTGTGCATAGCACTTCGGCAGAAGGTCTCATATAAGGTTGTATTAGAGCATATAAGGTTGACAGCCTGTCTGTATTTTTCAGATGTTGTATACGAAAACATATCGTCTGCAACAGGCAAAATTTTGACGCAATGTTGACCAAAAGTCCAACGAAAAACGTGAAAAATCAGGGTTTTGCTCAGACGCAATACGTTCTGCCGACGTGCTACTTGACATAGTGTATAGTAGTTAGTACCAAAGGTACCAAATCAGATATGGTGATCCTGTTTATAATTATATACATCAATCTTGACCTTTGCCTGCCCCCGTATCTCAAGACCTGTCTGAATACCCCCTGTGCTGGTACAACCCAACAATGTACAGATGAGGTACCGTGTGGACTGAGCTAATATTTGCAGAGTGAACAAGCATTTCCTGGCCATGCCACTCCTTAACAAGTTCACAAAAGGACTGGGAACTTTGCTCTTGAGAATTTATTACCTCCATGGCATGGTAAAAACGGCTGATGTTTTCTTATGGTAGCAGAACATAGCAGTTAGAAAGGTTATGAAAGCAACACTACCATATAATTTGACAAATAATACACACATAGTACAACTAGTCAATTTTTCCATTCTATAATTATGTTATATCCCATTAGAGATGATATTTTAGATGTTGTCTGTCTACATTATGCATGAATTGGAAGTGAGTCATGTCTACCAGTAATAACATAAAGTATGAGAGCCTACCAGTATTCATTTTGGCTTCCAGTGCACAAATTAATTGCACAGCAATGAAATACGTAGCAATATTGTTCAGTGTTTCGTTAACAGAAAAGTCCATGGATATTATAGAATATAACATGTATGCAATCTATAAGATGCAAAAAATAATATAATGTAACACTAAAAATTTTTTTCAACCTCCAACCAGTCACCTTCGAGGACATAACATTTAGCTCCAAGTCTTCCAGAATATTGACAAGTTACGCCATCTCTTTTTAACAGTCAGCTAAGAACAAAGGGCTATTCGTTCAATCGTTGGGTACCAAATATTTGCTGGCTAAGAAAAACCAGGTCATAGATAATTTATGTATAAAGACTTAATTTAAGAAGCTGCTGTCTGAGACAGTCCTATGCACATTAGGCGTAATGGACGCTATTCATGTAGAATGAATGGGGTAAACCTAACAGTAAATGTAAACAGATACCGTAACGGTTGACCTAAAATCCTCCTTCCAGTGTCAACTTACATGTAATATAATGTAGATGCAGCTATTTAGTGATGATATTGTAAGAATGATTATGAGCAGCCATACAATCTACGTTGTAATACTAGGAATTAATTTCAAGGCATTTTAAATGTCATTCTCTGAGTCTGAAATGTGAAGGCAAAAAACAACCTGTTACACACCAGCGCAGTACAATCAAACCCAGCTGTACATGGACCAGTGCAGATAGACATCAGAAACAGTGATTCCTGCACAGCTGCAGTTTCATCTGCACTAATATGCATATGCAGGTGGGATTTCGTCAGCTGATTATTTCACGGTGCGGTCAGCCTTTTTAGGGGGGGGAGGGAGTTTTCTGATTACAAATAAATTCCACAGGCTTAGAACTCTGGCCACCTTCTCTTGTACGCCTTCCAGGGAACGCCTCCCCACCCTAAAAAAGGCTGACCGCACCGGGAAAACAATCAGCCGACGCTGACCACTCCCAGAACGTCTGCAAAGGAGGCTACTATTTTGACCCTGTGAAAGAATGTTTTTATCAACATTTTTGTTATCATGACAAATGTTTTACATGAACCTGTTATGTGACTTCAGACTTACAGTTTTGGCTTTGTTCATCTTGGACATCTGTATGTACCCTCTGTTGTGCCTGTGCAGGTACATGTAGTACAGCGGGGCCACCGCCCACAGGGTGAAACAGGGGATCCACACTAGCACTGTCTTCTGGAAACATGGCGTCAGGTCCGGATCTACTGAGTCCAACAGGGGATAGTCCTACAGAGAATGAAGGAATGAATGAGTGCATGAATGAATGAATGAATGAATGAAATGAGTGGATATTACAGGTCGGACATCCACCCAAAGATATCCCCCAGTTGCAGTTTGTGACAGCTGAACTGATGCACAACTGAGTTTACAGTTATGAAACACTAAAGTGTTACAAATCTATCCTTTTGTCTTTCATACAGATTTATAATTTCCTCATAGATTTCTAATTATATGTATAATTTTTGTACATGTATGTCATTTTTGGGCCAATGACATTTGATATCCAGGTCTACTAGTAATGACTGTCTTCTTTCCTCTTTAAACTGCACATTTGTACTTTCCACTATGATTGAACTATGACCTGTGCATCATATCTTTAGCTTGTCGGACTACATTCCGATCTTCTTCATTTACATGTAATAAGTGCACAGATTATAACTAGGGGTAGGTTCTGGGCCAGACCTGTACCTGTATGTGTGCTATGCTAAGTTTAAAGCATTCTCTTCGAAACCAGCTTCCTCTGAAACTCGATATCACTGTGTGACACATTTAGCAAAATCCCAAATGGGTTCAATTCAAGTTCAGTGTGGAGTCAGCAAAAGTTCAAGACACTAAGGTATGCATTAATGCATCAACTTGGCCTTGTGCCCAAAATAAAGGACATCCCTTGAAACAATTAGAATTACTACCTAAAAACCAACATTAGGTCACCTTTGACAAATAGTTTAGAAGTCAGGACTAGAAATCCCTTAGCAAACCTGCAGTACTGATGTGACAGTCTCATTTCAGTAACATTTCAGTAAAACAACCAATTAACAAATAACTGTCATGACTGTAATGCAACTGACAAGTACTGATGCTGAAAGAATTATTCTGACTGATAACTTACTGACAGTAACTGTCTTGACAGTACTGACATCATCAGTGACATGCAATTACTGAAATGCTACTGTAAGAAATGACAAATTTCAGCTTTACTATCAGCTTCAGAATAAACCCTACTGCAACCTAAAATTTGCAGAAATGGAAATATTTTCATTCGCAAAAGCTGTTCCCTCATAAGCATGTTACAGAATTTTCAAGAATTTGTAAGATTACTAGTAGGTTGAAAGTTCCATCAATCATTAGAAGGAATTTCTGCTGAGTCACCTGTGGCGATTACTCAACATCTCTATTAGATAACATTGCACAGTGAGTTTATTTTGCAGTGTGCAAACAATGGGTAAATCAGTGACCACATTTTACTAGTAGCCTACACTGTAACGTTACATGTATATGCCTGAAGTTGCACTGGCATACTCATCGTATTTATTTACTAAACACCAACAGTTTATCCAATTTGCTTCCAACACCTTCACTCTCTCGACTGGCTTGGTTCGTAATTTTTAAGATAATCTGGTTAATGATGGTTATTTAGTAGTTATAGTCAATTATACTAACTTGGGAAAACCTTTTTCCTTTGTTGTCTTGGTTATAATTTGCATGACGCATGCTGATTTCACAAACAGCTGATGAGTTGAAAACACGCCTCCAAAGCAAAGCGAATTATGCATGGTTTTGTCTTCTACAAACTACTCTACAAACACACGATCAGCAGCACGCACATTGTCTGGACATTTTCTGTAATTTTTGGACAGCACTGCTTACGAAACTTTGCACAAATGCATGTCTTCCCTTTCGATAACACCTTCTCGTGTTTCGGGAGTTCTTTGCCATCTAAAACCCCCGTTACGAGCCAAACTCCAAGGAGCAAAGCCCTCCAAAACATCGTCGGAGGACTCCAAGAACACCCAGGAACGGAACTTGTGGCAAAATTTCGATCTCAGGAACCGAAATTTCACCCAACAAGAACGGAAAGTTACGACAGCACCAAAGGGGGAGGGCGACCACGTCCACGTGACTGACTCCCCACACGGCAGCCATCTTGCTTTTTCAAACCGCGCTCTTACGAGCAGAAAATGAGCTTGTAATTCCCATGTGCGAGCGGCAAAGGTGGGGCGAAGCGAGTGACCGGTAGGGCGAACCTTAATCTTTAAGTTGTAGGATTATCAAATGAAGCCATAGTAAGTTTCTACTCAGCCGTCTCCATATAACTTATTTAAATACGGTTAATAACTTGTTTTTGTATTTTTTTTTTTTTTTTTTTTTTTTGTACGTGCACTACTAAAACAACACCCTGGGCCAAATAGTGTCCAGCTGTGTGTAAGTACTAGTGCTGGGGCCAAACAGTGCCCCAGTGCTCCCTACGGGTAGAAGTAAGTGAGTAAGTAATTACAAGTGCTGGGGCCAAATAGTGCCTCAGTGCTCCCTACGGGTAGAAGTAAGTGAGTAAGTATAGTGCACTGTACAGGGTTGTAGAGCGAGTGGACTTGCACCCATCATTCTCATTTTTATTCTTACTTTCGACATTTAGCTTATCTTTCCAATTAAGTAACCATGCTGTGGTCAAATACATTAAACCTATTCGTAATAATAGTGGGTCTCCACTCTCTCTTAAACCAACTAGCTAACCATATACAAAATCCTGGTCCAGCAAATCATGAACTCCTCATGGTTCCAAATGATGACATTAAGTTCACTCCTAGTATTCTGAATTTATTGAGTTTTCACAAATACCCAAAAGACCAACCCAACTCACTTAGTTATCCGCTTAAATCATTTTCTGTGTCCATAGCCCTCTTAGTCATGTTAACGCAGTCAGGAGACCTGCACCCTAACCCAGGTCCTTATAAACCCAAATTCCCATGCCTTTTGTGTGGCAAAGCAGCCAAGTGGAACCAAAGAGCTATTGCATGTGATGAATGCCAAGGTTGGTACCACGTTGACTGCATGTCCATGTCTACTGCAAACTATAATGTTCTGGCGGAACACAATAGCATGGAATGGATATGTTGCCAGTGTGGTATGCCTAACTTCTCAAGCTCACTTTTTAACAACAGTGACATCGAAATGTCAAACAGCTTTGAAAGTTTGTCTTCAATAAACACTCAAACAAACACCTCCTGTAATTCCTGCCATGACGATAACCATAATAACTCGTCCAAGATTGGACCGTCCAGATCACCCTTGGCTGCATCGTCTCCTCTTAAGAACAAGCCTAATAAGCGTAAATTTCCTAAACAGAAACTAAAGGCATGTGTAATAAACTTCCAGGGAATACGTAACAAGACAACTGACCTGGCAGTATGCCTAGACCAGCATTCTCCCGACATTATCCTAGGTACAGAAACACACTTAGATGAGTCAGTTGGCAATAGCGAGTTGTTTCCCCCAAACTACACTGTCGTTAGAAAAGACAGAAACTTTGGAAAGAAGGGAGGAGGGGTTCTCCTTGCCTTTAGGAACGACTTGGTAGTCACCCATAGAATCGACCTGGATACTGACTGTGAAACTGTATGGGCAACCTTAGAAATTCAAGGAGCAAAGCCAATTACAATTGGTTCCTGCTACAGATCGCATACTTATGCTAAAAACATTGACTTTATTGACAAACTACGAGATTCTTTGAATAAAATTAAACCACAAGGAGGCCAAGTATGGTTGGGAGGGGACTTTAACTTCCCAGGTATTGACTGGAACAACACTAGCGTAAATCCCACTGCTCCTTACAGTGCACTTTCGAAAAGTTTCATTGAGTTAACACATGATTTCGGTCTGGAACAAGTGGTCAACAAACCGACCCGTCGAAATAATATCCTAGACCTCTTCTTAACTAACAACTCGTCACTCGTTGATAATTGTTCACTCATCCCAGGTATAGGGGACCATGATGGTATTCCAATTATCACTGTTAATGTCAAACCCAAGAAGGTCAAACAAACCCCCCGGACTATCTCGCTCTGGAATAAAGCTGATGAAAATGCATTAAAAAGAGAACTTCATGAATACAGTATTAACTTGACTGAACGAAACATTGAAAACTCTACAACCGAAGAGCTTTACAATGAATTTGTAGATAAAATCAAACTAGTAATGGACAAATATGTTCCAACTAAAACCGTCAACAATAATTCTTCACCTTGGATCAACCACAAGGTGAGGAAGATACATAAGAAAAAGCAACGAGCCTACAACTCTTATCGTAAAAATCCAACCACAGAGGCGCTAAACAAGTTCCGCACTCTTCGTAAACAAGCTAAGAAAACAACTAGGAAAAACTACCGTAAATATGTAAACTCTATTTGCTTTGACTCCCCTAAAAAGTTTTGGTCGCATATTAAACACTTGAAACAAGATGCAACCGGCATACCTAGCCTTAAACAAAGAGGTAAGCTAGAAACAGACAACAGGAACAAAGCAAACATACTGAACTCTCAGTTTAGTTCGGTTTTCACTAAGGAAACGGAACAACTTCCACAGCTCCCCCGTAGTACCATTCCTACAATGCCTGACTTTAACATAAATGTCAATGGAGTTATTAAGCTCCTGAAAGAGCTAAATCCACACAAAGCTAGTGGACCTGATGGCCTACCAGCAAGAATTCTCAAAATAGCGGCCACAGAGATTGCCCCGGCTTTAACCATCATTTGCCAGAAATCGCTGGAATCAGGTGAAATCCCGTCTCCATGGCTACATGCCAACATTACCCCCCTCTACAAAAAAGGCGATAGAACAGATCCTTCTAACTATCGTCCCGTCTCACTTACCTGTGTTTGTAGTAAGGTTATGGAGCATATTATCCACTCTCAAATAATGGACCATTTTGACAAACATGATATTCTATCAGACAAACAACATGGCTTTAGAAAGAAGCGTTCGTGCGAGACCCAACTTATCCAAACAACAAATGATTTAGCCCTTTCCTTAGATTCCAAATCACAAACTGATATGGTAATAACCGATTTCGCTAAAGCATTTGACAAGGTACCCCATAACCGTCTACTTTTAAAACTACAAAATTACGGTATCAGAGGCAAGCTCCTCCAATGGATCTCCAACTTTCTAAAAAAACGTAAACAAAGGGTTGTAGTTGGGGGTGAACACTCTGACTGGACAGAAGTAGCTTCTGGAGTACCTCAGGGTACTGTTTTAGGACCCCTATTGTTCCTGATATACATAAATGATTTGGCTGACAACCTCAACTCTAATATCAGATTATTTGCTGATGATTGTATTATTTACAGAGAGATAAATAATACTAACGACCACACCCTCTTACAAGACGATATAAACACGCTAGACGCATGGCAACGCAACTGGCAGATGGAATTACATCCCGACAAATGCCATGTCATGCGCTACACCCACAAACGTAAAACTAGAATATTTGATTACAAACTAGGGAGTCACACTCTAGCCGAAACTAAGAACCACAAATACCTTGGAGTTACTTTAAACAATCAACTCTCTTGGTCACAGCACATTAACTACACCACTTCTAAAGCATATAAGTCACTAGGCTTTATCAAACGTAATCTTTACAATTGTCCCAAACCAGTTAAGCAGAATGCTTATATAAGCCTTAAGTCAGACCCCACTTAGAATATGCTAGTGCCGCTTGGGACCCTCACTACAAAGAACACATTTCGAAACTCGAATCTGTACAGAAAAGAGCGGCCAGATTCGTCACAAATACTTATGACACATACACTAGCACTACCAAATTGGTTACAGATCTAGGGTGGGATACATTAAAGAACAGACGAACAGCAAATAGACTTACTCTTTTACAAAAAGCACGACACTTCGAAACATCACTACCGGTCGAAACTCTGCTATCGCCCCTCCCGCGCCAATCGCGTCATCTTAATTCCAACGCATACAAGCCATTAACATTTAACAAGGACTGCTACAAATATTCATACTTTCCACAAACTGTTAGTGACTGGAACAGTCTACCACAAGCAATCACAGATACAGCAGAACCCAAGAAGTTCAAAGAGGCTGTTCTTCAACATCTAAGACAGCAATAGCGCAGCGCACTCCCCCTGCACGTTTGGCCCCAACTGAGGGGCGTTGTGCAGTACAAGATCAAGATCAAGATAAACATGGTTTGGGCACCACTAGTATCGATGGCACGTAACGTGGCCGCGGAGTGAGTAGGTTACAACGCTTTTAACGTCTAATAAATTGCTTGACGCAAGATATGAGTACAAAATGCAAATATAAACATAGTTAGCATAATCCTGCTTTCTTGCAAGCATCCGTACAAACTGAATACTCACCCAAAACGTTGATCCACAAAACCGGTCCAACCCCGGGTACTGGCTACCCGCCATTTTCACTGTTCACGATCGCGTCCTGTCGATCGGGCGATACCAAATGCGGGGGTGGTAAGGTCAAACGTCCGATCGGTCGGGGGAATGACTGCGCACTTTAATCAGTGCAATAATGACTAATTTCGCATGGTGGCGTAGCTGTACTGCGAATTTGGTCAACTTAAGTACGTGTATCTTAGCCTGGGTGCCATCCGATTTTGTAACGGCCAGCCCGAAAAAATTTTTTTCGGGCTGGCCGTTACAAAATCGGATGGCACCCAGGCTACGTGTATCTTTGACACAACTCCATAAATGAATGCTTATGAATTCTTTCAAGACTTTTGTCTAGGACGAATTTACACAAGTCAGGGCCACTGAAGATTTCATGTCATTTATTTAGATAAAAGTTGCTTTGTTCTCATATGATGATATATATATATATACTCAACGGCAAGTGCTGCAACTAAGCATAACAGGGGCAGACAGTTTAGCTCCTGCTAAAGTACGAACAAACATATTGATATGGATTATGATTGACTGTGCTTTGTATATTGTAAAATCATGTATGGTAAGAAATATGAATTTTTGAATATTGAAGTTTTTAACTTGCAATATACTTTTATCAAACAGTAACATTAAGATACTAGAGGTCGGAGATCTCATGCCTTCGTCAGAGGGACATTGTTCTAGAGAAATGAACATGTGTATTCTTTACTTTTTTAAATAATCAATTTGGTCTAGAATACAAAAGAATCTCTGTACTCCTTTTTATTCTATGGAACACTGTGAAATGGTTGGCCACAGATTTACAGACTCACTGTCATCTGTGTTAGCTATTTGATTTTGGACTGTTACTGGGGAATGAGTACTGTTACAAGAAATTTTGCTTACTGTATTATGATCAAAGTGTCACAACAGTGTTGCAAAATGTAATTTATAGAGAAGGTGAGATGAAAGGCGACTGAGGAGAAGGGATTCAAATAATTTGAAAATGGGGCTGGAAATAGCAATAGGACGATAATTATTCTTAAGGGAAGGATTCAGGTTTTGTTTCTCGATTATTGGAATGAGAGTTACCCTTAACGCACTAGCATAGCGGAAAACAAAAGAGAGAACAAAATGGTAAGCCGAGGTCCCGCATGCTTTAGATGCTCAGCTGAAAGACCGTCAGAATCACAGGACTTCCCGTTCTGAAGTCTGTTGATTGCTGCGCATACCTCAGGTGCAGGTTCATATTCACATTCCCGGGTCATAGCTGACCTCAGAATAGATTGTGTCATCTACAGATTGTTTACAGTCATTGGGAGCAACAGAGTTCAGCAGAGAGTCGTAGTAACGCCTCCACATGCTAGTGATATCAGACGCACCGCTGTGGCCGTAGATGTTACATGGGAGGTTTGGCTTGGAGCCATTTTGAGACCGCAGCGTAGACCAGAAGCCGACTTGACCCCCTTTATGCAGACTAGAGGCGAGCGCATCTGCCCTGTACAGGGCCTCCGCACGTCGACACTCTCTTAAAGCTAGTTTAAATTTTGAGAAGTCAGAGAGAAAATGCATCTCGGGCTGCAATATGGTACTCTTTGACGACAGAATTCCAAACAGGTATCGCGTGGGAGGTGCCACATTTTCCTGTGGGGAGGGATGTCGTAGCTGCACTTTCAAGAGCTCCGACTATAGCAGAGATAAAATTGTCAAGAGAAGTTCTGTGGTCATTGTTCTTACAGTTAGGATTTAGACATAAAAGAGCGTTGATTGGCAATTGGATTTCAGATAAGGGCATCGGCACAAGTGTGGTTTGTAAACACAGGAGCCGATGTCCAGTCGAATGAAACCCAGAAGGGAAATGATCGGATGGGGCAATATCATACAGAACACACATTTCTGAGATACTAGCAGACATAGTATCGGAGCAGACGCAATGATCAAGCCACGACGTCGACCCATGAGCTTCGCTAAGGTACGTAAAAGTATACCCAGGAAGAAGGTCGGTGTCCCTTACATGGAGGTTATTATGATTATCATGACAAAAATTGTACAACAGTGTGGAGAATATACCGTCCGGGCGCGTATTAAAGTCTCCCATGATACAGACGTTGGTCACACGTCACATTGGTCTGTTGTATTATAGACTCGATTTTACCTGATTTGTCAATAAAAATATCCATGTTGTTAGTGGATTCTACTGGTAGATACACACAAATCAGAAGGAGTTCACAGCTCACATCATTATTGATTCGTAAGGCTAAGTAAAATTCGATCATCATCCTCGCTCACAATACTCACAGTTATTCCGAGAGACTTCCGTCAAAGGACCGCGCCAAAGGACCGCTACGGCACCATAAGGGCGACCATGTAATATGCCTTTACCCAAGTCTACAGCCGAAGTGCCATACGTTAAGAAGTCCTTATCCAGACTAGAGAGAAAGTCTAAATCGTTCGGCAGGAGCCAGTGCTCCTGTAAGAGGATAATGTCAGAAATCTGGCACAGGTCTTACACACAGGTTAGCTACCGTTAGCTACCGTTAGCTACCGTTAGCGGCCAAATATCAGGGACTTCGAATCATGCCTTCCAGAGTTATATCCCTAAATCCGCTGTCACCCACAATGCGGCCAACCATTTCCATAGTTCTTCTGACGAAGACAATGAAGCCAATATGACTTAGCCTCCACCAGGCCTTCCTACGGGGGTACGGATCGTAGAATTCGGCAAAAGAAGGGAATAGCTGACCAGTAGAGTCAGTCCGCGGGAGGGTTAGTTTCCCCCTCCGAACTATTATAGCCAGTGTAGTTAGTCTGGTAGAGACTAAATATGACTCATTATGAGGTTTTAGAAACTAGATTTAAGAATTTTACATCAAGGTTTCAACCTAACGCTATAGAGCTTAACAGTTACAGTTGACAGCAGATATGAATTTCAAAGAAGAGTCCACAAACTTTCTGAAAGAAAAAAGAAAACCGTTTTAATCCCAGAGTTTCAGATCCTTTCAAGACAAAATAACATGTAACGTTAATGTTAACATGTACAATGTATATTGTACAAGCAATCTTTGAAAATCCATGAACAACACTGATAACATTCAAAAGAAACACCATAACCAAGGTAATATCAATAACGTTACACACTGTTATACATACATTTTTGTATTCCGGTAGGGCATTTCCAAAAGGGGGGTCAATACCACTTGCATGCCCTTTTCTTTGGTAGTGAAATTTCTAACAACAGTAGGGTAGGTAGTAGGATTTGAATGGATTATTAACACAAGGAAACATTCCCAGAAACCACAGTCTAACTTTAAGGTAAACCATATAACAGTAAGGTAACCAATTCAAACCATTTTGTGGTGAACATTCAACATTAGAAAAAAGTGCGAACAGGAATTTTACATAGAGTGTGACATACTGTAACTCTCGAAACTTTCGCAGTGGTTTTATTTTCATGGTTTTCACACTCAGTGACCTCTTTCGCACAAATTCAGGACACCATACAAGTATGGATTTTTAATGTACATGTATTACTACCGTACTACAAATTGTTTCAACCAAGAAAAAACACCTAAAATCTCCTTTTCCCTCATACCATGAAATAAAGCCGAATGTAAAAGTAAATAAATTTACAGTACTGGTATTCTAAAACATTGAGTGGTGTGAAAAGTGTAATGAGCAACTGCTCTCCTACCACTACACAAAACATTTATTAAAACTTTAATCTAATTGATAACCATAATATCAGAAAAGTGTTATGGTTACAACATATGGCAACTTTAACAACAATACTAGGAAACTATTTTCATGTTATGTCACCTGATAAATTCAAAACAGGTCCAACCTAAAACAAATGCAGAACAACATTCACCAGAATGAAAGAGTTCAAAATCTATTTGTTTATCCCTGTAAAATCAATCTAACGTTAAAACTAACCAAGTCTACATTTTCAAAAACATCCAGTATGTACGTACGTACGATCCAGTCTAATTTCAGTAACAATATCACCAAATTCCATAATTCCCATATTTTCTGTAAAGATGGTAAAACAAAGTTTTCACAACACTTAAATCAGTTCCCATAGAAAACATGAGAGCCTGCATTCAAGAGCAGCAAAACTGAAAATTCCCAGATATTTCATGTAAAAGTTCTATGGAAAACACAAACAATGGAAAAGTCCCCTGTTCAAGCCTTGTGCTGATTTTAAAATCAGTAACGTTAATGTTATGCAAGTTCATCATAGAGTTATGACTATAAAGCCACATTCTGTTCATATTTCTCATAGTGTCTACAAGAGCTTGAATGACATTTAGAGACTAGCAGTCTGTAAAACCTGAGACGGTATGTTTTGTTGTAGGCATTGTCATGTCAATTGCATGGTTTTAATCTTTTTCTTTTTTCACCACACTTTCATTGTTAGTGTTACACACAACATGTAACAGAACAGAGAGTTGAGTTATAAAAGTCAGCACAGTTTGAGGCTCTATTCAGTTAACCCAGACACCACTAGAATTAAACCCTGAATGAAGATCTGTAGTTCCCTGAAGATGACATGTTACAGAATCGTTGCATAATCGTTTGCATAATTTCTGTTGCAAACACCAATAAATATTGCATATTGAACAGGATAAGTCATTTGGTACAGAGCTGTTGTTCTGTAGTGTTGTTCTGAAGTGTTCCCTCTGTCTGTGTTTGACAGGTACATGTATACAAAACTACAGGGAAGTTTTGAGAGGTTCTAGTTCCTAAACGAAAAATGGGGCGACCAGTAGTTTTAAACTGTTCTTTGGTGCTGCTGTTCCAAGATGCATTCTATGTGGTATAGTCTGTTGATGTTAGAAGTTGTTTTGTGTAGATCAAACAAGGAACTAAAGCATTCAGTTTTCCTGATAATATACAGAGTAAGCTCTATCACAATTCAAAATCAGCCAAATTTGGATCTAAAGCTAAAAAGTACAATTTGACTTTCTGAATGTGGTACACAGAAAGTGTTTCCTGTTAAAAACAGTTACAGCATTTCTAATTCAAAAGAAAATAGCAATAAGACTACCACTAAAATACAACAGCAAATGGAGTGTTTTCTGTCAAAGACGTCTGTTTTCCAAAGCCCCAAGGATTGTTGTTAGAAAACTTTCAGATCAAATTTCATCATTCTATTAAAACTTTTCTTCTACAACCATGTTGCTGTGCATGGAGGAAACTCTATAAAATTACTAAGAACTTTTTTTAATCAGTAAGATTTAAAAGGCGGAGGTCTAGTCAGAAAGTTTGACAGAGGTAGAAGTGGTGGTGTTGGATT
This sequence comes from Branchiostoma floridae x Branchiostoma japonicum, assembly GCA_013266295.2. Classification (NCBI taxonomy): domain Eukaryota; kingdom Metazoa; phylum Chordata; class Leptocardii; order Amphioxiformes; family Branchiostomatidae; genus Branchiostoma; species Branchiostoma floridae x Branchiostoma japonicum. The sequence continues at coordinate 6,103,465 of CM023830.1, forward strand.
TCCTCCTCTTTGCTGTACTGCTTCTTCTTTTAGCACAGCCCTTGCCAAACCAGCCTGGTTTGTAGGAGGAATGATCTTTTTGGTCTGTATCTTGCTCGTTGCCATTGCACATGGGTGAAACAGTGTCCTGTTGTGTCCTGAGTGAGGTAGTGTCCGTCGGTAGGGTCATCTGACGCGTACTGAAGCTATCGTGTTCGTCAGGTAGCAGCGGTGTTGCCAACTTGAAGATGGGGTCACTCTCTCTGTAAAAAAAAAGAAAGATGAAATAAATTAAAACAATGAATCCTTGTGTGTTTATAAGGAAATCTTAAAGTTTCTTGATTACATGTCAGATTTTTACATATGTCAGGGTAGAAACTCCGATCTAGTAGAATCGGTGATTCCGCGGACGGAGATCCCGATCGGAGTCTCTGTGACTGTCAACAGAGACTCCAATCAGGGTCGCTGCTGATAGAATGCTGTACGTGTATGATACTGAACATGAATCCCAGATTGTACCAGCTTAGACTCTGATCGGGATCTCTGCCGGCAGAGACTCCGATCAGAGTTTCTGTTGACAGACTCAGAGACTCAGATTGGGATCTCTACCGGTAGAATCGGTGGTAGGATTCTACCAGATCGGAGTCTGTACCCTGACATAAGAGACAAAGTAACCAAGAGAGCACTTTGAGGCTTCCAAATATTTAATGACATACATTTCCCTATGATTGCTGTGAAAACTAGACTTTAAACAACTTTGCTTTTCTCATATGAAGATAAAACCAATCCTACCCTCTGTACACTGGGATGTCCAGTCTCAGTTTCTTCATCAGAAGAACCATCAGTTCATCACACTTCCCTGGACACAGAAAGAGCAACAATACATCATTCCTTAATGACAAATAAGCAGTTCTCCAACTTAAGGAATTTGACTCACCAGAATTTTTGACCAAATCTCTCAGTCTTCATCAGCTATCTGACCCAAGTGCTGTAGACATGTGATTTTTCTGCACATGTGTTGTCCAACCTTCTCTCAACCAGGACAGGGGTGGTACCGACTTCTGACAAACTTTGACCAAGTGCTGACAACACATGTGCGGAAAATTCAGTGTCTACAGCACTTGGGTCAGATAGCTGATGAAGACCGAGATATTTGGTCAAAAAATCCGGTGAGTCAAATTCCTTGAGTTGGAGAACAGTTTATTTCTCAAAATGTAACTTACCAACTCAGATGAACTTTCATGCTATATATAACACATCATTCCCTAGTCCTGGTTTTGTCAAACAGTGTTTAACCCTAAACAGTACACCTGGGGTCCGCGCGGACCCCAGCACTATATATTCTGTAATAGTTTTTTTGTTTCTAAAGATTTTTTTCTGAAATTTCAGGTAATTGTCACCCACAATGTTGTGCCTCAACACAGTGCAGAAATTTCCGTTTCCCCCATTCTTTTAAAATTTTGTATCTGATTTTCTTTTGGGGTCCGCGCGGACCCCAGCCGGCTCTCGATCGTAATAGATACACTGGCGTTCTTATACTTTACTTTTTTTCTTATACTTTACTTTATTTTCAGGCTTTTATGATAAGTGACACATGCTTTCTAACATTAATAACATTTTATATAATTTAATGTGATTTTTATTAATAATTTATGCTAATTTGATGACGTCATTGGTCAAACCCAAGATCCAAGATGGCGGATAATTAAATATGTATGACGTCATTGTATGACGTCACTGGTGTTGCTAAGGGCAACATAAGCTTTAGCAGACCTTATCATTTTATCATAAACACTTCTTGTTAAAGTTGCGTTGTATACCATTAAGTTTTAAGAGAATAACCTATTTATAACGGTTTTTAGCCTTTAAAATAATATGAATGACGTCATAATGACGTCATACTACGTCATAACGACATCAAAATTGTTGTATTGATTAATTTTCACTAGTACACCATCTTCTGAAAATTTGGTGGCCATACGATATACCGTTCCCGAGTTCTGAGGGGGGCAATAAGCCCCCTCCCCAGGTCCCACGAACCTCAAAAACTTAAAAAACGGGTATTTCTTGATTCCTTCTTTTCTTCACCAAAAAATTGGAAAAGGTCAAAATGTATGACTTTTGTACGTAATGTGGACTCAGAGGTTCACACATCGATTCAGCAAAACAATTGAGCTGGTAGCATACTAATAATTTCTAAAAATTTGCAAAAACTGTTTTGGGGTCCGTGCGGACCCCAGGTGTACAGATTAATCAGTCCGGGAAGGTGTACTGTTGAGGGTTAAAGGTACCTGTAAGGTATTGAAATGGTCTTTTAAATTGAGGATAAAGACACAGATATACATGTACAGTAATGCTATCCTTACCATTAATCTTCAGTGTGGCATTGTCATCCTTGGGTGTCCACTGTAGGTTGACAATGAATAGTTTGGGTCTCTTGTGTAAGACCCTAGTCATACCCCATAGACAGCTGTATCTCTTTAGCACCTGATGACAAGAAAATGCACCTATCAGTAAAAATCGAAAGGATACAGGGGTATAATTCTATAGAGAACAAGGAGGAAATTTATGACTGTATCTAAGATCAGATTCAGGAAAAAGCTGGACAGAACCTAAACACTTCCTGAATCAAAAGTACATGAAATTAGAACAAGTTTTTCTTAAAACAAACAGTCTGCACTTGCTGGCAAATATTGTCCCTGTAATCAAGGAAAGTTACTCAGAGTCAGAGGCGTTTACTATGATCATAACTACCTTCAAACTGGACCCAAGGCACAAAATAGTGTCTGCTTTCTTGGCGTTGTCCATGGCGTCCTCCCAGTTGTGCGGCCTTTCCAGACAGCTCCGCTCGCCGAAGTGCACGATACTGTCCCTGAGTGGCTCCCCGCAGGCGTGACAGTTACGCTCGGTCGCATGTCTGTGTAAGGACGTCCGCTCCGTCACGTCAAATAACCTGATGTACTCCACCTCCGGATCACACTCTGTACACACCTACAGAAACAGATGGAATAGCTTCTTTACTAGTCTGTGTAATGCAAGCAAAACAGTCTGCGGCTATAAGTTATAACTCCCAAAGTTGGATGGGCTGCTATAAGTGCGATTTAATCAGCCACTGTGCTAAATGTATAACAGCTTAGTCAAAGGTATTACACACGAAAAGAACTAGAAAAGATTGCAAACCTCTGTCAAGGCAGCGCAGTTTTCTGTTTATAAGATTTAAAGTCTATGAACATAATTCTGTCAGGTCATATATATCCGCCACTCTGCAAAAAGTGTCTAAATAGATCTCCTATGCAATATGCTCCAGTATTATGCACTCCTGACAGAATGTGTATCTAAACTGTACATACACTAGAGATCTCTCAAAACACTGTTTTTACAAAGTGGCGGTTATATCTAATGAATGTTAATAGAGGTAACAAGCTTGTAATCAGCAGTTTGAAAGGAACCTGGAGTTTGAAAGAAAGCCACTAGGGGTCAGACAGGTGTAGTTCTCAGAACATGACAACTGGTACAATGGTGTGTTTGTGTTTATCTTTACCTCTATGTACATGTTCCCGTGGACCTCAGACAGAGCCTCCCTGGGTAACCCACTCCGCAGGTGCAAACCGTCGCAGTTCTGAGACACCACATGCTTCACCTGCCATGGGGAGAAACAGGTGTAAGGAAGACCAACATTCCAGTAGTCTCCAACATAATACTATACAATGAAAAACTTCTGGCATCTGTCTTACCTGTCTAAAGGCAAGTAGATGCATTTAAAACAATGAGGAACTCTACTCACATAACCTTCCTGGTGTAGCCTGGCCAGTGCCATGTGAGTTACTGTAGGCTGAGCATCAGTTAGACTCCTGGTTCTGGAATAAAGGAGGAGAAATGTACAGTCACTTAACTCATGCAGGAACATCCGACATTTTAATGGTAAAAAAACACACGCTTTTCCGTATTAAAGCGCCTTGGTCAAATTGAATAGATTTCTATACATCAAACTTTTTGTCTTTACATAATACATGTACAGACATAGAGCATCTTTTATTCAACTGCATATACATTCTGACAGTATGATAAGTTGACAGTTCATACGATAAAATACTGAAGAGAATATTACATACTCCACAGGTCTTCCCTGCTGTAACAGTGTCCACACACCGTTGGGTCCTCTGTAGTCAGGGATAGAGGCAGCCTGGAGGGTGGAAGTAAGGTTGAAACCTCAGACAGCAGTACTCTATGCCATATTAATGGTTAACTTACTGCACAGGTTGACTAACCAGATAACTATGTAACTAACTAATAACGATGCCTCCTCCAGTGTACAATGTACATGTAGTATATCCAATTGAATGTCTTGCCTGTTGAAAGTTTGTATTTGCTCCAGTGAATGCCACCTGTTACATTGTTTGTGCTGTAGCTGTGGCCAGCTCACACTGGTGAGTTAACTAACTAGTTAATTAATTGATAATTTAACTGATAACTAACCGTACTGATGCCTGCTCCAGTGTACACTACCAGGTGCCTGGCCTGCTGTACAGCTGTGGCCAGCTCACTTGCTTTCCTACACAGAAGTTCAGGTGGGTCTTCTACCTGTAAGTTGTAAATATGAATATCACAAAATGCATCAGAAAATATGCATGAAATTTAGTGTTATTGATTAATAATACGCTATGTTTTGATTGATGTTGAAAATACAAATTTTGCTAATGCGTGAAGTACGAAATCGTCATGTACCTCCTTTAGTTGCTCTTTCAGTTTATCTCTCCGACGAGCTCTCTTCTGCATGTCAGCAACGACGTCTGGCGACTGCTGTAAAATCTGCACATCTTCCTGGGTTCTGGTTTCCTCTGGTTTCTTCAGAATTTCAGAGATCTGGACGAAAATAACAACATGAATATATTTTTATTGTTTGGCTTTAATGCACAATTTGTGCATGATGCTGGTTAGGAGGTTAAGAAGTAGCGTACGTGCTTACACAACGTAAAATACAGCAGCTGAACATGGGCTCTACACAGGGGGTGCAACATGTCGTACTCGAAACTGCAGTCGTTTTTCCAACAAATCTCACGAATCAACTGACAATAAAATATTCAAACAATTTCAGAAGTATCCTCGAACCTTTTTCACCCGTGCACGAGTCTCCGCCTTCACGAGAAGCTGACATTTCTGGGCAATCTTCCGAGCTTCTCTGGAGCTTGTCTCTTCCGAACCCTGAGGTTCCGCCATGTTGTTGCTCCACCTTCCCTCTGCCATGGAGTAGAAGCGCCGACTAGCGGTCGCTATGCATAATGTATGCGGCTACACATCATGTATCGATCAGATTTAGCCTCCACCAGGCCTTCCTAAGGGGGTACGGATCGTAAAAATTCGGCAAAAAGGGAATAATTGGCCAGGAGAGTCAGTCCGCGGGGAAAGTTAACATTTCCTTCTCCTGGCTGCGCAACTGGTCAACCCCTTTGGTAGCCTACTTGGTAGCGCAACTTATTTATTATCCCTATTACTAGTCAGTCTAGGAGAACTAACTGTTATATCAGACCTTGTTTGAGGGCTGATCCTACATATTGGCCTGCATTTTGAATGGCAGTACATAAAAAGTGCATAGACATTAGAAAGTCCGCCAAAAACAAATACATGTATGTCCTTTTTGTATATAGAGTAGTTTCCTAGAATTGAAAATTTAATCTTAGTGTTCTGTATCTGTATAGTCGGTATGACGGCTCTTCGGTTCACTTAGTTTACTGGCTCCTCACAAGATCTGATTAAGAATTAATTTACCAGTAACCTTCTTGATCTGATGAGTAGCCACGTATAGTTTGCAAAGCGACCGCTAGTCAGCGCTTCTACTCCATGGCTAAGCTAAGGGAAGGTGGATCATATCAGGGTATTCAATCAAATCTTCTTTTTATTAGAGACAACGACAGTATAACCTTATATTTCATGGAGGGAAGTAGAACTAAGAAATTAAACGTCATGTTACGATCAAAAAAGTCTTTGTCAAAAACTCTTGAAGCTAAGCTTAAGTTCGCGAAACATTATCTAGAACTCCGTTCAAGTTCATGTCCAAACACAGACATGTCTTGTGTGGCATTCAGGTCATTTATAAATACATGAAGACATTCAATTCATGTTGCACTCTTCATGGCCTAATAAAGATTATAATCTTTATGACCCCTTGTTATGAGTCGGAGTACATCAGATTCACCGTATGTTACTATGTAGTTTTACTATGTAGGATCCCTTCTTGCCAGAGTCCACACTGGAAGCGCCTCCAAGCGATTGAATACCAACCTGCAGAGCTCTGCGCGTGGACGGTAACACCTGTTTTTATTCAATTTTCCAAGTTCGCGTCCGTGTGTTATCTCAGCATCGGTGGTTCAGTGGTAGAATTCTCGCCTGCCACGCGGGAGGCCCGGGTTCGATTCCCGGCCGATGCAAAATATTTCAGTTGAGCGTCGTATTAAATTTACTCTTATACCAAAATTATATTATATCTTTTGATAACAACAAGCTAAATGTGTACTGACTCTATACAATCTGAGCTCCTACCGATCACGTCACGCCCATTTGCCCTGCTGCCCTGGGGCCAGTCAGAAACCGTAACAATTTTCCCCATAATATCTGTAGGGGAATGAACCCTTTCTAATTAGAGAATTTACTGCTGAGGATAACATTCTGCACCGTGCCGTAACGAGGCGAGGTGTAGGATTGTGTTTTGTTTGTTTGTTTGTTTGTTTGCCTGTAGAGGTATTCCGTGACAAGAGCAATGCCGACGGTTAATCCTTCATCACCTCCTCAAGTCCAAAGCGCGACAAAGCGTCACTAATGAAAACCAGTTATCCCTCTCGAACATCAAGTAGCCACCTAACAACCGTTTTACTCCGTAAGCCTCTTGTAGCACGCTATATCGGGGATCAAGGTTCCTAACTTAAGCAGCTGGAACCACTTTCTAACAGGTGTGTCAACCACAGGTAACGATGCGATTATAAACCTTAAGAAAGTCTCAACATTCTTCCTTGAACCTCACAAAAAAGAGGTTATTCTTCAGACTACCCATAACCCCGTCATGACCTTGTTGCTAAATACAAGAGAAAACACTTGGCTATTTCTAACTTAGTAACTTTGAAGCCTTGGAACACTGAAGCTTGTAGAGAGTCAGCGGTTGTCGTACATACCGCCAGAACAGTGTTTTTCTCCAAGCCTAACGATGAATCGTTCGACATGAATATCTTGGTGTCTGGGTTTTTAGTAGTATTGTGTTCAAGAGCAGTGCAGGCTATGCGGGTTACATATTCAACAAGTAAGCATACATGATTTGTTACTCATGCATATATTTCGTAGATTACACGGCAAGGATTTAAATTGGCTTCGTATGTTGTTATAAGCTTGCAGTTCCAAAGAATTCTCCAGTGCCACTGACGGAAAGGTAGTGGATGCTACCTGAAACGTTTGTTTGTTTGTTTGTTTTTGTCTTGTTTGTTTGTCAACCTTTAACTTTTCGCAGACTATAACAGAAAATCACGAGATATCTTATGTCCCTACGATGTCCTCCTTTGTAAAATCTACCTGAATTAAAACGCTGTATTTCTATCTTTTTAATAAGAAATATTGGACAACGGATTGTTGTAGAAATTTTCTCTAACAACGATAAAACATCCGAAGTTGGACAATGGTTATCTTAATAACAAGACTGAGTCGCACAAAAATTGAACGTCACCGTGCACGTGTTTACACAGTTGATCTGTTCACCTGGTGCTCTCTACCCACGGACGTGGCGCCCAGGGTTCATCTCGCCGGCTTCATACGGTTTGAATACTGGCCGTCTGTCAACTGTCAAGTCAGAGTAAGTCGAAACTTTTACATTCTATAGCTACACGTCAGAAAATAAAATTGGTGACTCTTTGACTTAAACCGCGTTCGAGTATATTCACAACATAGAACATACCACAGTTTGTACCATCATGTTATCTCACATTGTTTATCTACTGATTCTATGCTACATACATGTAGCTAACAGATTCATACGTAGTCGCGCGCTTTATCTTGTTGATCCCCACATTTGTTTCTGATAACACCGCTAAAAGCTTGCTGGATGTTTAACATAGTACTCAGTGTATGTTTTGCTATATCATAATCGTATTTGTCAGAAAGAGTATTTCAAAGAAATCATCATCATTTCAGTATGAATATTGTAATAATCAGTGTCCTCCGAATCCTTCCATTCAAGCATTAACTTCGATAGTTAAGTACTGTTTTCTACGGACAAAGGGTAAGAAGTTTTTAAATTATAGATCATCAGTGAGCTCGAAAACAGCCGTATCTCTCTGAGATTCCTGGAGCTGAACATCGAGTCCACCAACAGCAGACGATGCATCGACTCCCTGTCTATTTACGACGGCACGTTCCAGCAGGGCGTGGTCCTGGCGACGGTTTGCGGCAGTGACGTCCCGCCTGAAGTTCTGTCCAGCGGACAGCAGGTGGTGCTGGTGATGACGTCAGATGACAGCGGGAACGGCAGTTTTAGAATTCTGTACAGCGTCTTTGTGGATTCAGTGGCAGGTTAGTTAGCTATACTTCAAGTGTAACAGTTATCAATATCAGAAACAGGGCTGTTTTTTTTCTGTGAAGTTATCCCCGCTTTTCCAAAATTGCCGGACCAATTGGCATTCTGTACATTTCAAACTTTTCTGTTATAATTTTTCTAGGTTCGTGTCCAACCAATGGTAACTACAGCACATGCACCGATGGCAGGTGCATGCCGGGAGACCTGGTGAACGATGGGCACGAGAATTGCCCGGATGGAGAGGACGAGGATGGCTCAGGTGGGTGTTATGTGAGGGTGCGCATGCGCTAAAGGGACAAGACCTGTAAAAGTCCTCGTTTCAAAGGTTGGAAGTATTTTGCAGGTCCACAAGCTGACTTATTTCAATCAGTCGTTTTGTCTTTTTTTTTTTTAGCTCACAGTGATTAAGTATGACTTGAAACTTTGTTGACATACCTTACAGCTTTGCTGGAAGAGTCTGCTCCCAACGGGCAAAATCAAGGCACAAATGGTAAGATTGCGATTTAATCTTTATTTGCGTTTTTTACGCTAACGTTCTGTTAATAATACAGCAAGACGAAAGAACCAATTTTAAAGACAGTAGTGTTACATGTACTTGTGGGTGGTATTTTGCAAAGTAGGTTAATTCATTTTTCACGAAGTTTTGCATGCAGCTTTAAATAAAGAATGAATTGAATTGAATTAAGCTGCCCATCTTTCCAGATGACGACGAAAAAACGAACGAAGAGCCGAACAATGCCGAAGACCCGAACACCACGGGAAAATTCGTGATCCTTCTCAGCGGCGCAGACATTGCGGGGATATGTATTGGGGGACTAATCGTTATTGTTTTTGTGGGGGTGGTCTGCAAACAATGTAACAAACCAGGGAGGGTTTCCTCACAAGGGGTGGGAGGGACGGGACCGCACTCTGTTAACGTGGGGGAGGAGGTGGTGGAAAACAGTCTGTTGGAAACAGTTTAGCTTTAGGCTACAGAAAGCATAGCCTCTACCAGTGCAGGCTTCGGGAGGCGGCAAATACACTCCTAAGCGGACCAACTCCCCTGGCATTTCATCTGTCTATTTGGCAAATTTCTACTTTTTCCAGCCGCTTCCGAAGCCTGGTAGAGGCTACAGAAAGCACAGTACCTTGTGCACTGTATCCAAAAGGAGCACACTATAGCCAAAATAAGTGTTGAACAATGATTTCTCAAAAATTCTCGCCTTGCGATTTATATGTACATTGTATATCTATCCATCTATGTCGAATACATTCTAAGCGTATATTTTCGCTTCATTGAAATAGAATTACTTGTACTTTTGCTATTTGTAAATATTAAGAACTGTAATATACTACTAGTAATACAAAGGTCCAAGCAGATACAAGGCAAGGCGTCGGGAACAAAAAGTGCTCAACTTGAAAGACGCGCCGAAGCCACACATATCTGCTTGGAGATGAGTCAAGGCGTGAATTACGTCTGTGTCACTTAAAATGTGGATCAGCTTTGAAATGTTCTGTCCTTTTCATGAAAAATCCGTTCGATCGTTCATTCATTTTTGCAGTCGTTCATTTCTGTGTACACGCACTCCAATGTTTCTAACTTGATCGATGACGAAACTTACAGAATACCTCAAGAACAGAGTTTTTAAAAGTTTACACTTTGTTCTGTCAAACCTGGTGTTACGTACTATAAAAGATCCAGCGATAAAGGTTAGATTTCCGAGCAAAACACTACGAAATAATTCAAACAAATGGATAAGGTCTGTAACAGGGTCAGACGTTTCAGATAGCATCCGCAATCTTCCATCAGTGACTAACTCATTCTCAGTCACTGATACAAGATAGTGGATGCTATCTGAAACGTCTGACCCTGTTCAGAGACCTTATCCAGTTCTTTGAATGATCATGTATTAGTGATACAACTTGTACGTTTGTAAATACAGCTGAATATCCGGTTTGAATGGTCCTTCTTGACTTTTTTCTAGTGTCGTCCTTGTTGTTTTCACCCTAGTTAGGACACACCCATGTTGTATCCGTGTCGCCCGGTACTAACACGTTACAACAACAAGTAAACATCAAGTATCAACATTTCCAAAGTTTCTGTTGTGTTGACACATAACACGACCTTCACACAACAGGGGTTCGGAAGGTGAGGGTCCCTAAGGGTTTTTTCGAGTGCTCTCTGAACCTACAGCCGCCATGAAGAGCCCTTACACCATTGTTATCGATCCTGCCACCACCTGAAAGCGGGATATTGGATCTCATTCTGTAACCCTAACTTCAAAGACTGTGGGTCGACTCTGTCCATACCTTCATTCAAAATGGCACAACCCGAACTCTTCTGTACTCCTGTAGCAGACTGGTCCACTGCAGGTCAATACATAGGGGTGGCAGGGTCGTTTATTTCTACATCAAAGAGAATTTTATCCCCACTTGAATAGGATGCTCTGCTGGAGTCACTAACAGGCAGGAAAGTTCGCAGTATTCGATCATCAAACCTCTGCGATAGATATCTTAACAGTTCGTGTGGTGAACATTACGGTGGAGTAGCCATGGGGGAAAGGATTGTTGTGTTGCAGTGGGGATTTTACTGCGCTGTTGCGATGTTGGCTGCCTTGCCCCCAATGACGCACGGAGAGCGTTACCAAACCTGTGAGTTATGTTATCTTCAAATATTTCTTATCAGTTACCAGGATACGTGAACATCACACGTAAGAAAGTTCGGCAAAGTTCTTGTCTACTATAGCTAGGGTCGTTATCACTTGAAAGAAATCATGAAGTATATAGGTGAATATATCATAGCACCACGTATACTTTTTGGGGCAGGACGCTTCAGTGTACATGTCTTCCTTTGTCAGCAGCATTTTTGTTTACTTCAGTGTCTGTTTTCGTTTTCTTGTTTACATATAATGATACAAAATAAGTTTAGTGAAACACATGGTACGGTCATTCAACTATTCTGTCAAGATGCATGCACGAGGCTTGACAACCTAGAAGATTGGTGTCTTCTGGGATTAAGAGAAATTCTTCAGTAGAATCCGGATTAAAGTCTAAAACAAGCAACAAATTTTAAAGATTCCAGTTACATACCAAACTGGACGAAAGCCAGCCGACCAAAAGACAGCTACGATAATGAATAATGGTTCAGTTTTTATTTAAGTATTGAACAAACGAATTTTTTTCTATCTACCTCCTCTGAAGTTTCAATGGAGTGTGGAGGCACTGTTGAGCTGAGTAACACCGAGGCCGGGGTTCTGTCGTACTCGTACGATCCCGGACAGGATTGTACCACGACATTCACTGGAGTATCAGGCAAGAAATTCCTGCTTCATTTCGTGACCCTTGACCTGGGACCTGATGACACCTGTGATGACCAAGAGTTACGGATCTACGATGGCGAACAAGGTCGTTATGTCCATTATTTTTACTTCAAAGAAACCATTCGTCCTTTGAAAAAGTCTTTCTCTGTCGTATCTGAGCAGAAAATTGCAAGTAAATCTTGCAAAATGCTTCCTTGAAGTCAAGTTTCTTGGCATGGTACATAAGTGCTAACAGAAAGAAGAATGATTGAAAAGTACAGAAAAAAATAATCAGAAAGACAGAAGTATAAAGTAGGAAAAATGACTGAATGAAAAAAACGAAGTTGTGTGAGTACGGTAGGATGTTGCAAAATATCAGCAATGCTATGACTTGAATCGGCGTTAAAAACCACTGGTATACAATCGATCAGAAAAAAAATGCAACCTTTCCTTATTATAATTAGTAAAGCTGATCATGAAGTAGTAATTCGTGTTGTTTTTCTGGGACTACAGCTTCTGGTGACATGCTGGCATCGGTATGCGGGAGCGAACAGGGAGACATCATCACTTCGTCAAACTTCGTCACTCTTCGGCTGACTTCGGGTGAATCGTCGACGGGCGATTTCATGATCCAGTACACGATGTTCTACGACTCCGAAGGTATTTGATAGTGAAAACTTTCTGACAATGCAACCATGAGAAAGCTTTTACTACCTCTAATATGCTCCAAGTGTCATAAATTTGTAAAGCTCTTAATTTATAACCAACTACGTCGCTGATTTTGAACATATAATGTCCACTTCTGTTTTAGGAAGAAAACTTTGAGAAAAATTTTTACCAAATCTTTACACCCACAGGTGATGCATGTCGGGAGAGCGACGACTTCCGGTGTGATGATGGGAAGTGTATCCGGTCGGAGTTACGTCAGGACGGATACTGTAACTGTCCCGGTGGTGCGGACGAACCTGATGGTTGCGAAGGTAAATCTATTTCTGACTCGTTAATTTATTCATTTAGCCCTTCTTAGGGAAAAAAAACGAATCGAACCATTTACTACCCCTGGCGGATTCAATTGGCAGTGCATGTCATCATTGTAGGACAAATTCGTTCTTTAGTACTAGTAATCAGTTATAACAATTGTCAAGTACGTCTCATGAATGTCTGTCTAAAACGACTGAGGAAATTTTTATAATATCATTTTCAAAATCTCTACATCAAATACTCTGAGCGAAGTTCAGCGGAAAAAGGAGTGACAGTGTTGAGATTTTCTTCATAACAACAAACACCTGAAATATAACGATCTTTTGCCGTCATATTCCAGCTGTAGAACAAGGCGTATCAGACAGCGGTGAAGCAGAGCCAGAAGGAGAACCGGAACCGGAATCTGAACCAGAATCAGAACCGGAATCTGAACCGGAACCGGAATCAGAATGGATCCCGGAACTCGGGATGACCATGTGGGCACTAACCGGAATCATCATCGGGATTGTCGCCTTTCTCATTTTCACAGGGGTGGCTGTTTACTTCGCAGTCAAGGTGATTTTCGAGGCTATTTTGAGACACCCCATTGTTTGGCAGCAATTGTAGAAATAAAATAACTCATAATAGCCCTAACAGCCAGCAGTTATTAAACCGCACGAAAACAAAGTATGTACCTTTTTAAAAATATTGACTTCTTTTGGTTTGTTGGACAACATTTTGTTTTATTTCCGTGCTTGCCCTCGAACGTTTTATTTTCTGGCTTCTCTATTGAACATCTACGCAAACCAATACGCATGGCTTTTGAGAAATGTCACAGTGTCCAAACTTTTCTTTTCTAATTCTTTTCTAGCATTTCAAGAAAGGCAGCGTTGGAGGAAGACCTGGACCGACAACAACCATACCTATGGAGCAGCCTCCTGCTTATTCACCTCAGTCCAAAACGGGACCGACGCCTATCAGTGGATAGACAAACCCAAAAAAATGGAGAAATCAGACTTCTGCGGTTTGGGGTTTCGTGACCTTCAAGTTTACATTTATGACCTTCAAGTTAACAGACTTCCGGAAAGTGATTCAGGTTTTCGTGAATGTATTGGAACTGTGGAGAGGATTGTATGATCAATAACATTATGTCCTTGGTATGATGTAAGCTAATCGGGTAATACACCACTTCCTGAATTCCTCCACATACCTTCAGGTTTGACCTTTCTATCAATCAAGTGTAAAAATCACCTACCACCCTCCACGAAACCGTTGCTAGTTGGATAAACGTACACACAAACCCACAGCTCAGCCACCTAAAACAGTACTTCTGTACCATGAAGTAATTTGATTTGGATATGTTTGTAATGTTCTGCACATAAGATACTTAGGACGATTCCATTTTCAAGCTTCAGTGATGGCGTATGTTACGTTTTGCTTCTCATTTAGCTTTCGACTATGTGTGTTTCTTTTCTGTCATCCACGCTGTGACGTTACGAACTTCCAGCATTTCATAATGAAATTAATGGAGATGTACCGTACATCAACAAAGTTTTATATCACGACAGATCCGACAAGGTGAATAAATGTTAGTTCTGTGTGATAACGGTGTATCACTATGTTCATCAGGTGTCTATTTTTACTTCATATCTGTTCGAGTTTTGCCATATCTAACATGACAACGATGAGAGAATGACAGAGCAGGTAATCTCATCATCTCATCTCATCGACCGTTGGGACACCACAGAAGATCTGACAACCAGTTTCTCCACCCTTCTCAGTTTTCTGTTCTTCTTAACAGAGGTAGTACTGTCCTGTAGATCAAAATACATTCATGGCCTTCGGTCTAGAAAAAACAATGAATCAGATGTTATCTAGGCCTGAGGAAGTGTGACTGATCGATGTTGTCACCATCACATCGCAACTGTACACAAATCCAGTTTAGTCCAGAATAATGGTTCCCGTTGTCACGGTCGATACACATGGGTAGTGTTGACGTTCTAATCTCCAAGCAGATGTTGGAGTGGAAATCATAGCGTTTTCTGCGTGGCTGGCTTCTCTGGCAGCCCCCCCCCCCCCCACTTCCGAAAATGTCCCGATGGTCATGGACCCGCAGAATTCCCCATTAAAGGGGGGCAAAACTAATTTTTTTTAGTCCACTGCAGTATAATAAATATACCACAAAGTACAATTCTTACTTGTTTTACATTAGTCCATGACAGATTAGCGTTGTTACACCATTTCAAACTCGCACCTTTAATCTAATTTAATCGGTGAGGTCTCACGTCCTTTGACCCTTGTGACGTCAGTGTGCAGGATACTAGTGCTGTGAGATGCGTGGTGGCTGCACACTGACGTCACAAGGGTCAAAGGACGTGAGACCTCACCGATTAGATTAGATTAAAGGTGCGAGTTTGAAATGGTGTAACAACGCTAATCTGTCATGGACTAATGTAAAACAAGTAAGAATTGTACTTTGTGGTATATTTATTATACTGCAGTGGACTAAAAAAAATTTAGTTTTGCCCCCCTTTAAAGAACAATAGTTCAAAGACGAACTTCTAAAAACAGGGGAAACGGCAAGCCATCTGGGAGATCATTTCGTGGTCATGTACGTCAACGATGTACCAATTACTACATTCAAACCACCCACTAGTCACTGTACACTAATGTTAGACAAATAGCTGCATACGTCAATTCCTGTTTCAATGCCTATATGCATATGGAATGATGGAATAATAGTGTGCCCTGGTGTGGAGATTTGCAGGAGAGCTTCAGTGAAAGGTCTACTAAGGATACAGGTACCTATAAATATCTTTAACTGCCCGCAGCAACACACTGGAGTCAGGAATTAATGAAAGGCCTCCGAATATCGTGTACAGAAATCTTAGGAAAAGAACCTCTATTTATCTATTAGAACCTCTAGTAAACAACTCTGAACATAAACTGTACAGTTAGGAAACGAAGTCCTTTTTCTTCGCTGAGCCTTTTTCCAACGACCATTTCTGTCAAACTAGATTCTTAGGACGACAGATTTATGTTATGTTTAAGTCTTTCTGAAAAGTGAGATTCAAAAGCTCTCTCTGAAAAGTAAAATTTGAGTCACCGTACTCATTTCTGCTGTGTGAACTTTGAGCTTGCTACAAGACGTTTTAGTTTCACTTTCGTAGGTTCCTTTGTGACGGTTCTCCTTTTACTTTTTTTTATTTCAGGCCATAAATACCTTCAAAACTAAACTCTCATATGACCATGAGTAGACGATTGACTGTTGTTGTTGCTATTTTGTTACTTTCAACTAAAGCTTGTGCCAATACTGCAAGAACCCCCTAAAGATTTGCTTTGCCATGGTATGATGTATTTTTAGTCTATACAAAGTACAAAAGCCGCTAATCCCCTAACTATGAGGGCTGATTTTATTACAACAATGTGCCCAATATCAGCCACCGTTTTGATATCTTATAATAATCTTACATTCTACATGTATGTTAAAAACGTATTTGAAATTAGCTGTGGACTAACTCCATTGTGATAAAACTCTCTGGCGTAAACTGTCTTCTGGGATAAATTATTTCTAACAATCGCTGGGATTTCCTGTTTATTGGATCCCTTGGGGTTGGCGTCGTATCAAGAGCCAAATAATTGGTGTTTGTTCATTTGTTCATAAAACACTTTTATCACTCATTGAAATTTGACCCTCAGAAGGCTGTCGCCCCTAGGCTATACACAAAGATGACAAGACGCGATACAACCATTAAGAGGAGATTGTGACGGCGTCGATAAAAGATAAGCCCGTATACGTACGTCGTGAAGTTCTGGTTAACAGTGGTGCGGCCTACGTGGGTAGAAACGTCTAGAGAGAGAAAGGACGCAAGGGACCGTACGAGAAAACCAGCTGTGCCCGTGCGTTAGTCCTTTGTATATTTTACCTGCTCAGACTGTCGACGACATCCCGTTCTCAACACTCCGGTAAGTTGTTCTTCCCTCAACTCCTTCGCGTTTGTAGAGACAGCGAGGCACGAACATATTCGTGGTTGTTCAAACAAAAAGATATGATTTTTCATACCCCGAATTTATATTTTATGTCAATACAGTGACTTTTAAGGCTCTTACAAATCATTTTATGAAATAAGCATCCAAAGAAAATCCGTCTTTCCCTACTCTCGAATTTGAGAGAATCGTGTGTTTCTAGCTTTTGCGCCATTATTATTCTGTTGTGTCTTTGAGGTTTTTCTTGGTCTAGATCTACATGAAGAAGACAATATTTTGTCTTTTATCGTTTATGTATTATCTCAGACATTATTGATTATTTCGGGGGAAACGCAGCGTCGCCTTGAGTGTGGATTATGGTATGGATTGGTTGAAATGATCATCTACACAGATTTAGGTTGCCTCAATACCTGGAATATTTGCAGTTGGGCGCGCTTTCTTAGACATTGTCCAAATATTCCCAGGAACAAGACTCCTCCAAGACATTCTTTTTATCACGGCAGCGTCATAGAAACTTCCTGCGAGTTACTTAAAGGCAATTTTGTATGGCAAAAGGCCAAAATTCAGTCGCAACCGCGAGGATGGTGCTAAGCAGTCAAACTTGCGAATCCAACTCTTAGTAGGCCATTGCGGGAGTTCGAAGCACCTCTCATCCTTTAAAAGAAACTAGACGTTTTTCCTTCTTCCTTCATCACTATTTCTTATTGAGAGAGCGACTGTTTTTATGAATAAGGGAACAAGCCTAGGATTTATCCTGTTCCTCCTTGTTATTTACATTCCTGTTTCTGAATAAGATAAATAGATGGATAGGTAGAATCCTCGAATCCATTGATTTCTATTTCATTAAGCAGATTACAATGTTTAAAAGCTCCATAATTGCTAGTAGACCTGAGTTACACAGCGGATATGACCTCTTTGATGCGTCAATGCCCCACATTTGTGGAGATCTGTATGTAGCGTATCCTAATTGCATAGGAGCATGTGAGAGACATTAGAAGACTTTGTACACGTGTGGCTGTGCGTGCACCCACGGTTATAATCTTTGACATTATCTACCTTTCAATTGGGCAGACTTACGGCGTTCCAACAAACTTTAAAATACCCCGGTGGTACAGTCAAGAAATGTGCACTAATTATACAATAGTGGGTGAGTGGAGGAGGGATTGTCCAGCAAATCTGTCAAATCTTAATCTAAGAGGTCTTTATCGATTCGAACGAATAGCACGTTGCAAAACTGCAGCAACCCTTCTGTATCTGTATCTGTATTGCCGGTATATCCACCCCTCAGTGTAACACACCAGCTTCACAGGCACGCGGCGCAGCAACAGCTGGCTATACTACAACGAATTCGAACGACTTGTTACGCCCAACCTTTACACATCTATAACTCTAAACATTGTTTAAAACTATCTAGTGGTGATGCCCCTACGACAGCTAACCCTAATAACTACCCAAACGGATTCTACATGAACAGAGCGGCGTCAAATCGTGTCTTCACTTGTTTCAGGATTTTATCAACTGCCTATAGCTAAGATTCTGTGGTGGAAGATCACCATGACGAGGCCCCGGCCTCTGGTGCTTATGTTGGCGGCGCTAGGCTGCGTGTTCGCCGCCCCACACATCCCGCACGGCCCGGGGAAGGCCACAGAAGCACGAGCACGGACGGAGACGTGGCGTGTCGACAGAGCGCTACAACACCACAAGGTGGGTTATGTTATACCGCTTGATATGTACATGTATTGAGTGATCGTGATTGACAACCTTCAGTAGGGTTAACGTTACGGCAGGAAAGAAAAGAATAAAGTCAGAAAGGATAAAGAATGAAGAAAGGAAAGAGAAGGGAAGAAAAAATGGAGCAGCATGTACGTAGCATCTTATCTGCTTCTGCGGAGGGCGGGCAAAACTTGAGTTTTTTCAGATTTCCTCATAGACTATATGTGCAATTTTAATGCAATTTCATTCGTATATGTATATTTTCATACCTTTCGTTATATCACGGTAATGTTCGCCATGAAAGTCATAAATTTGATACATTGGGCACCAAAAGATGAGAAATTCCCTGCAGAAGTTGCGTGTAGTTGAAGAAAAAAGTCTCGGAGAAATGTGGGCGAACAATTATCCAACAGGTTGTAACTAGTCCCTGGGAGATTTGTCATGGTTTCATCTGATTTGATCTGTAATTGCCTGATAGAATCGCCCTCCCAACGGCACCATAGAAAATGCTTGTTGATTGGCCCCACGGGATAGGGTCTAGCCTCTTTTGCAGGCGTTCCAGGGGGAGGGCTGATTTTTCCCTGGGAAGGCATACTAGGGATGGCGATCAGAGCTCTAACGCGTGCGATCTACGTGCGATCAGAAAATCGTGCAACTTGCAAATAAGCGACCCCCTCCCCAAAAAGAATCGCCGATCGCACCGCGAAATATAGCCGCTTACCTTGCTGGCCTACCTAAGAATGCCATATTAAACATATCGGGGATCCGGAAGGAATAAGAGATTCAGAACAATTCTTCAGATTGCAACTGACCCCCTCATCCTCACCATTTATGTAGTCGCAATGTTTCCTTATGCTTCTAAAGCTTGGTAACCATTATTCGGGGGCCGGCTTCGAGGTGCTTTACCGGCCACAGTCCTAATATTAAAGCATAGGTCTTTTTCTGACAACCTAACCGGCTTTCTGATTGCTGTACGTCATCCGCGCAAGTAATAAACAAACACCGTAAAAATACCCCGGCGTGCACCAATCGACCTGGGTGGACGGGCAACACTCCCAGCGACGTAGAGATACCGGGAGTTCCCGCTGGTACGGCCACCAGGCCATCCTAAAGCTAACGTGTCCGCGTTTCTGTGTTTTCCAGTTGATGGCAGAAAACACCGTTCGCTTCGAAAACGTGACTGCGTTTCTTGACGACAAAGACACGCGGTCCTCCGTATCACACTCAAACAGGTAAGTAGGCCATGTGTCAGTACCGTCTACTTCCGATATACTCAACATTCAACAAGAGTTGAGATATACATTGAGAATACTCAATAATGTCAGGTGTTTAAGCATCGGCCTCTCCATACAGACCAGCTCTGCGCTTCGCACACTAAACGGTCCACGTGGACTAGCTCTGAGCTATACATTAACATTTTCACGTGTTCATATTACCAAGGTTTGTTTGATACTCTAACTCATATAAGTACCAGGACCTCTGTCTCAATCTCGTGGGTAACTCTCGACAGCTCTGTTTGGGCATCACTGGGGGCTCTTGTTTGGAAGAGAAAGAGAGAGAGAGAGAGAGAGAGAGACAGACAGACAGACAGACAGACAGAGGCAGAGAGAGAGAGACAGAGAGAGAGAGATTGAGAGAGAGAGAGAGAGAGAGAGACAGAGAGAGAGAGGGAGGGAGGGAGACACACACGTACGGAACACACGCGTACACACACATGCACATAACGTTATATACATGCACACACACAAGTACACATACACACGAAGAGAGAAGCACAATTCAGGCAACTTCCATTCATCTAAAACTTCCAAGATTTCGGTGTTTTTGTTTTAACCCGGATTTTACTTTTTATATGTCAAACTGTAACAACTACTGGCTATTCTAGACATATCTTCTATTTACCCATTGTCGACTGTAGGTATGGTCTAAATCGAAAGTGTCCTGGGTCAGATCAAGGGAACAGTGGACACGAAACAAGAACATCACAACCGTTCCAACAACGAGATTACATCACAGAAAGCGACACGAAAGGAGCTGCAACTTTCACGATGTGGACTCCTGGAGAGAAAGGTAAGGCTATCAGAGACAGAGGGGAACAGGGTGGATTGTATCGGAAAGTCAGTCCGGTCCTGACACCCAATCACGGAACGGCCCCAAATCGTCAAAAAGGTTTCCAGAACTTGTATCAGGACTCAAATCTAGAAATTGGAAACGTCCACCGCAGGGATATGATGGGTAGCTCCCTACGGAAGGCCATCATGGGACGCAGCCAGCGAAGTGCAGATGTTACAGGTGGATTCTGGTCAGCTGCAGCTCGAAAAGGGTCCTTTCAGCTGCAGCGCCGTGATCTGATGGGAAACGCCTTACGCAGAGTCCATGAATTTACAGGTGGAAAACGGGGTGGCAATGGCTGGGGACTTCGAGATGTCAAGATTTACCACTACAAAGCACTTAGGAGTTGGGGAAAGACGGGAGAGTACATGTCAAGTCGTTTCAAACGTCTTGGCATGAGGCCGGCCATTGTAAGCGTAACACCCCAACGACGCATCTTGTTCGGAAAAAAACTCCGAAAAACGTCAGGCCTGAATCAAATGATAGCATCTATGCTGGTCAGAAATGTTCGAGGTCTAGATGTACCTTCCAGCAAGGACAGTGAAAAGTACAACAAAGAGGGAATAGAGAGCAACGAGAGTGGACAGACGAGGTTCTATGTCGGGAGAAAACTTCTATCGGTCGACACTCCAGAAGAAGACCATCCAGAAGATGAGAATAAAATGGAGGTGACATCAAAAGAATCAGAGACGAATGGACGGCGAGGCATAGCAGGAAACATTCACCGAGATAAAGCTAAGGCATATAGATTCTGGAATCTATGGAAACAGAGGGGCCAAATGGGAGAACCTAACCCAAGATTAGCTGCTTTAGTGCAAGGCTTAATGAGACAGTCTTTCCGAAAATCTCATACGGAAGAAAAAGGCACAGAAAAAGCGGTAGATACGGTTGTAAGGAAACTCAAAGTGATGAACAGTCAAAACATGATGATTAGCCTGGCGAAAGTCCAACCCGGGAAAAAGGTTCTTCCAGAGGGTAAGACAAATAAACAGAGCTATGATTTAGGAAGACGACTGAAAGAAGTTGTTGGGGCCATGAACGTCTTAGCAGTAAGGCAGCGAGAGGGACGGTTAAAGCGAGCTAGCTTAACGATAGAATCTCGACAACCAGACATGACCACAAACGCTCATCGACAGTTCCTCTACAAACTGAAGCACAGTTTGTTTGATATGCCTGATCTCACAGGAGATGGGATGCCAGGGCATGGTCTAACAAAGACCCTGGTGTATCCAGTAGATACTCTACACGAGGGAAACAATAAATATGACGATTTCTTTGTCAACCCATATACGGCAGAAGAAATGATTGCAGGCGGTTTGATGGTAAAGTCGCTCTCAGCAGAGACCAACGTGGTTCAACACCGTGACGTCATGGGAAGCTCATTTCGACATGTAATGACGTCAGGCAAACGCAGTGAAAAGGAAATACGAGAAGGTTCGCATTCGACAAGTGACGTGAAAACGACGGACAAAGGTACACATCAACGGGATCCGGTAACAACCAGACCACACACTGCGGGTGCTGACGACAATCGTTGGAACAAATGCAGTGCAAACGGCCTTGAGCGGTCAACAACCTGCAAAGAGGCTGGTGACAAAGAACCTGCAGAACCAAGCAAATCAAAGCACATGACAAAGGGAAACCTGGTAAAAAATGTCTCCGCAGGCAGAAAGTTTCCAGCACACGGCAAACAGACCACAACAGCAGAGGACCACGGGGGAAATTCGCCAAAAAACACTTTAAAATGTCATCACTCCGTTAGAAAAGGACCAGCTGGCACTTCCTTTAAAAAGTACAGCTTCCAGAAGAAAGACATACTGGGAGACTCCCTCCGTCGCCTTATGGGTAAGAAAACTGACAAATATGGAAAGCGTAGTTTCTCATCTTCACGTAAAGATCTGAGCAACGAGAGCCAAGGTTCTACTGCCGTCCAAAAACTAGCTATAGAAGCAATGGCAAACAATCTTGAAAAAACTGTTACCATTGAACGTCCAACACAGAACGCGGCTGTCAAGAATGACACTATATCTTTCTTCACTGCAGTACAGCCAACCGTGCAGAATCACAACCATACAAGTGAAAATAACAATCAGCAGAAGAACGATGAAGACACAAATAATCGAGATGTCAATACAGACACCCCATCATTCAAGCATCACAGGGTTCGACGAGAGGTAGACGACTGGAACGATTCCATCCCGCGATACAAAAATAGAGAAAGAGAAGAACAGTCCCTGTTAGCTCATGGAGTAGTCGAGGAAGGAGAGAAGCACGACAACATACATGTACTACGGGGTACCCATCACCCAGAAGGTTTCTATACAGACCCTCGTCGTCGTCTTGGTGGCGGTAAAGCTGTTCTTCTCTTGTCTGCAAAGGACACAGCAGACAAAATGGAGGACGTGATCAAGAACGTTCTGCGAGACCTGGCTCCCCGAGACATACTGGGGAACGTCTACCGGGGCAGGAGGACAAATGGGAACATTCAAGGCCGACCAGATGTAAACACAGCTTACCCGATGACAACATCAGCTGCAGGTTCTCAAGGTCGCAACATGGGCAGTCAACGGCCACATCTGAACTTCAGGTTCGGACCCCAAACAGGCTGGAAATACTCTTTCCTCCCAGACGGCAAGGACCTCCCCCTGGATGTCAGCAACAATGAGCAGAGAATGAATGTTAAAGGCAATTCAGGCGATGTCGTTGCTTTTCCACAAGACCGGAACAGCTCACCTACCAAATGGCCGTCTCAAAACAGACAGGGGACTTTTACAAGGGGAGTCCGGTCTTCTTTCGACAAGATCATGTTGGAGATTCGCAATCCCCGTGATCTTGTTGGAAACAGACTTCGAAACATGATTATGAAATTGATGTTAATCTCCAAGAGAGAAGAACCGGTCTTGAATTTGTCCATCACGGCCGGTATCTCCGGGGACAGTTCGGACAAAAGTGATGAGCACATCCAGAGGGAGAAGACCAAAGAAGAGCATCCAGGTCCAACAAAGCTACAATATGACGACACGGGGCCGTCGTCCTGGCACGTGTAGGCAGGTCAAAGCTGAACGAAACAGCTGATGTAAGGGTCCGGTCACACACGTCGTACGATCGTCGTACGATCGCAAACTGGGGGCATTTCTGGGCTAGTCGTACAAAATTCAGCTGTCTTGGTAAGGAAAATGCTGTCTTAGATCCTTGTCGGCGGCTGGTTCCGTCACAACCTGCTTTAAAACTCCACGGCATCAAGACCGTACGACGGCCTACGACGAATGTGACCGTGCCGTAAACGACGACTGACCAGACGACCAGAACACAGACGGAACCACGAAGTTGGGGAAGTGACGACATTCTTGACGTTTTATGGAAATCATCCACCTCAGCGTGCTCAAAGTTGACGAAATACGAAGTAAGACCTGTTACGACTTTGAATGGAAATTATCTATCGGCAAAAGTGAAATACAAGCAGGACACAGGGCGTCTAGAGTTATTATGTAGATCAATTTCTGATCATATAACCGGTTAGGGAGTCCAAACACTAGAGAGATTCAGCCCACAAAGCACAAGATGCAGTATCCTAAGATCCGATCGTGAATAGTGTAGGTTGACAGCATTGCCTTCAGGACTATAAGAGTAAAGGAAGGCCAGAGTCATCTGACAAATGAAGGATTACATTTACCCAAGAATCATCTCAAGAGAGACTCTAGATTAATGGTCATTGATGAGGACACAGACATTGAACAGTAAACAGAATGTAAGCAGTCTGAAATAAGGCCGCCACCGTCTACCCCCCATCTATATGTACACAACACCGTTGTTCAGTCACGTGACATGTGTGACCTTTGACTCCCAGGTCACGTGACTACCCTTCAAAGCTTTACAATTCTGAACTTTTTGTTATGAGCTATAGTTTATCCTTCATTTTCAACAGTCTATGATAAACCTTCTGGAACTTTTAATGGGGGAAATACCATGAACAGTTCAACATTGATACATGGATACAGCAGATGTAATTTGAGCATTATGCCCGACGATACCCAAAAATGAACATCTATTTCTACAGAATTGATGAACAAGATTTCATGCTTCTTTTTGGGTTGATACTGTAGCAACAGAAGCTGCTCTACGAGAAAAGGGGACAGTCGGTATGGTAGAAGAGTTGGTTTTCACGTTGGTGTTGGGTCAACTGATGAAAACGAAAGAAGGGACTCATTTAAGCAAGGATTAAAGCTCCTTTATTTACGTTGAACTTCGTTCTATCCTTGTTCTATTCTTAATTTGACTGGTGAATGCTACATGTTTTCTTCTCAAATTGCAAATGCAAGTTGTTCATTATTGGCCTCCATGTGTATGAGAGAGTGAGTATCATGTAACATTATCAATGAAAACTTCGTGGGCCTGCCCACACTAAGCACCTTGTGGGCAGGCCAACTTATTGTTCATTCGCGCCTTGCGATGAGTAATGTACTGTCTTACACACACAACAATCATCCTTATATCTAGGATTATGGGATAAACGCTTCGTGGATACCTGTGTGATTCAGCGTGCTCTATGGGCTACTTCAAGTTGTAAAAGGCGCGCATTCAGATGCATAAGATAAGCATATTTCAAAGCCCAGTTTGTCATGTGAACGCAATGCGAGGCAAGTGCTGTACATACAAAAGATGCCTTGTATAAAAGAAGAATATATTTAACAAAGATGTTTCAAGTAAATCCAATAAAGGAAACTATGATGTCATGAAAATCTATCTTTCAGTGTTCAAGTCGAATATTAGACAGTGTAATTTCTTAGCGGGTATCTATACCATTGTATTTCCCCCTATTCCCAGACCGAAAATCAACAACCTTCGATAACAAAACTTACCTACTTCTGATGGACTAAGTTGTAGTTAAGTGGTGCTCATGTGACTAGTATGATGCAATGATGCCCCCTAAGTGTCGTCTCGCGGAAAACAACAGTCATTCCAAATACACCGGGTGTCTGTTAGGAGATCTAGCGATTATCCATTCCCCTTCCACGTATTTCAATCCCATCATCGTTAACAGTCTGCGTCATACAACAGAAAATTCTGAGCTTTAGTACTCTTACGTTTCCCATAAAAGCATTAATGGCTCAAACACTGCGTGGAAAATGGGATTTACCAATGATGGTAACTAATGCCAGGTAAGTGTGGTAATGGTTACGTAAGGCGAGAACCGGCGTATGTATATATTTCCTTTGTGTATGGATCACTTTTGGTAAATATCACTTTTTGTAGAGTGAGCCCTGCATACCTAACCCCATAGCTATTACGTAAATATGTCCCAGGTATGTCTGACAGGTACGTCTGGGAATGGCTGCCTCAACAACTTACATCCCTGGTAAGTCTGGTAATGGTTGCTTACTTTAAAGCATCAGATATCAAAAGCAGCCATTATTGGACTTGTCTGACATTTATTGCCATCGATAAATCACACTTTTCATTCAGTATATGCGCATGACAGGGATGGGTGGTGAGAAATATGCAAATCAGCAGAGCGTCCTTGCAGCACGACCACATCCGGTCAGTGACGTCACGAGACCCCGTATACGTAAGAGTTCATGTTAGGGAACAGTTCAATAGTTCGACACTAAAACTCCCCGACTTCATATTGTGTAAAAGAGGTCTTATCAACAATGGAGCTGTTCGCGGTGCACATCTTGAGCAGCAACAGTCCAAGAGCGCCGCCTCGAGTTTCTGGATAGAAGTACAAGCATGCAAGCACTGGATGCATATGGCAAGTTCCAGTTCCTGCTTGAAGCTGTAACTTGAAGGTGCGTGAATCTACATATTTATCCGTATTTACTTCATAGGAGGCATCAAGATGAAAAAACACCACTTCATGCTGGTAGACTCAAATATTGTAGTTCTTTCGACTTGACAGTGGGGACACATAGCATGTATAGGTCCGCCTCCATCTATTTGTTTGTTTCGCATAACCGGTAATCACACTTAGGCGTAACACACCCGTTTTATAGTAAGTACAAGCTGCGTTAGAAGGCGGACTGTAAGGCTTGAACCATTCACACTGGGATGGGCACTTATGCTTTAAATGTGGCTGGATCTTTAACGTGATCGACGTGTGGCTCTCCTCAAACACGGGGCCGTCCTATCCGAGAGGACGTCCTTTATCCCTTTATCTAAGTTAGGTACTCATTTTCACCTGAGTCGAGTGTGGTTAATAGCTGTTAAGTGCCTTTCCCGAGGGCACAACACAGGGCGTGCCAGGACTTCAAACCTAAAACCTTTAGATTCTAAGTCAACAATCCTAACCACAAAACCACCATATATGCCACAGGATTGTATTGGGTGCAGTACTAACAGGTAGCAGTTGATGTCGCTCATGGTATAAACGTATATCAGCTTCATCGCAACGGATAGTCCTCTTGGCTCCACTAAGAGTTTACCACTCGAAGGTGGCACTCATTCTTCCAAAAGGTAGTGTATCCCACCCACCCCTCCACACACTTTGCATACGAAGTTGACCAGGTGCCATCACCACCGAGGAAGTAATGTCATTCAGCTACACACGTTCACTCTTCACTCCTCTTTCGGATTGATTCACTTCTTGAGAGTTCCCCTTTTCAGCATCACGATAAACAAACCTCTTATGTATCTTGACCTTAATCCCAATCTAAAAACAGCTAACAGTTTCATTATCATTTCATTGACCTAGAAAACGTAGTGTGTAAAAAATTAATTTAGCCATTAGTTCCGTGTCTATGACACGTTGAGAAGATTGCGTATTGAACACTTGTCCTACTTTGGGAAATGAAACCTGGCAGTAATCTAATTGGCTCCATTTCATTGACTGCGTTGAAAATGAAGTTGTTGTTGCTAACGAATGCTCCAATGTCTTTATGTTATTAAACCAATGAGCAGGAGTGTGGACTGTCTTTACCAACCTGTCTGAAGCAGAGAAAAAAAGAAGCGTCGGTATAATTTTGTTACATTTATATAACAATTGATTTATAGGATGGTTGACCTCAGGTGAACTTAGAGCCTTCCACGTTTCTTGAGATGCACTTGAAACTCAAGAGCTATCTCAGTTTCCTTGATTGGCTAATCTTCGTAATCTTTGTCAATTTTCTTGAGTATCCAGGTGCTCATTAATTCCAGGTGCTCATTAATTCTTATCTTATAAGTCGACAATTTGCAGCTGTTAAATCTTTGCAATTGCTTGCCTTTGATTGTATGTTTTTTAAGTGTTCACTACTATCCTGTATTTTTTAAAATTACTGGATCTAAAGATAAAATTTAAATCAAGAATGATTAAACTCTATCGTGTAAACGTACTACAACACTATGCCCTGATATTTGCCAGAGCATTGATATATTCTACTGCAATGTATGAAAGCTAATTTAGGCTAAGTGATAGTCTTAACTTTCTTTCATTGAAAGAAAGTTAAGACTATCACTTAGCCTAAATTAGCTTTCAAGTAGATTCAAAGTGCCTGTAATGACTGGAGTACAACTCCTCTGACGTCCATAGTCCCGTGGTCTTGCCTGTCGTGCCTGAGGACGCATGTTATGGTCGATAGGGTGCCCTTCAATAGGGCAACGATATCACACTCACGAAGCAGTGCACTGAAGAGTTATGAACTCTCTAATATATGATAACACTTGCAACTGGTGAGAGTTTTTATGGGAACTTTCAAGCGGGCAATAGTTCAAAGACCGGTAGACCGTTAGAGAGTCGTTTGATATACATGTTAGGTGTACTCTGGTTTATGAATGGGAGATACTAGACTGACAATTAAACTTGTCAGTCTAGTATCTTGACTATGTGAATATATGTGTACATATCAAAATATGTACACATATATTCACGTAGTCGCGGAAGCTCTCACTGTATATCTTCGTTGCCAACTGGCGCCGTTCTCTTCACAACTGTTCATAGATTTGTGGCGGGTGCCAAATCAATGAACAGTGATTTACGTTTATGCATGGAGTCAACTTTCGACAGTTTCATGAACAAGTCTCTATTTCTATGGTAATATAATGAAATTTGGACGCATGGTAGTAAATAAATGGTTCACACCGGATTCGCATCGATAACTTGATAAAGGCATTGCGAGAGTTCAGTGTAACATGTCGTTGTCCATCAATCGAAAAATGTGGGGTTATTTTTCCGCAAACAGTCCCAAATCAATGCGCGCGTAAGTATCATCCATAAGTTCAGTTTTGTGTTGTCTTACTTTTACATTGACAGGAGCCTTGGAGGCAAATATTCAAGATGTCTCACGTTACGTCATTGTAAAAACTTGACCAGGGGCATCATATTGATTCTGTGGGAGGAACAATCTGGAATGGCAGGAAACATCTGTTACAAGTCAAAGAGACATTCGTAAGAATGACGTGCTAAAATGTGCTAAGATAAGATAGTCGAAAGCACGACAAGATTGACGTAACAACTCTAGAAGATATAGGTCATGTCAGACTTTCCCTAGTAGGCTTGGAATAATTTTGTATGTGTTTTTGTACATATACTTTGATATAGATGTTAATGTATACTGGTGTTTTAATTGTGACAACTGTACCCAATTCAGGGGGTGGCAGTTGTGCTCCCCCCTGCCAATGTACACTTGGACGAATGTAAATAAAGATCAATATGTAACATCTTATTACCTCTGGGTATGGAGGTATTGTTTTGGGTGGGTTTGTCTGTGGGTTTGCGTGTATGTTTGTCTAGAAGAGACGGTTGCAGGGAGAGTGGGTGGATATTTGGTTATTTGATTGACAGGGAGAAAGCGTGCGGTACATGGAGGAATTCTTTTTTTTTTTATTCCAACATCACATGACAAGACATGGTGACGGCAAACTCAAGTTTTTTTAACTTTAATATATTTCATGCCGCCACCAACGCACAGGACAAATACAGGACAGGACAATACTCATTTTCACCTGAGTTAAGTGAGGAAATTCGTGGCACAAGATCGGGAAGTTGTTGACTGTGTATAATACACGATTAAATTACGCCAAATCCCCTCCAAATCTTCAACACATTCACAAAACCCGAAATACTTCCCAGAGGTCTGAAATCTCCGATTTCTTGCTCACATTACATTCGAACAATACCGCATTTTGCTGCAAATCTACATAGATCTATGGACAGTTGGTGATTCCTTGGGAACTGGTTGGGAGTAAGTCAACAGTGCTTGTGGTGTGGTTGGAAATCAGTCTGGAGGGAGTCGGCAGTCTGCGGCTAGAAGTCGGGATGGATACGAGGAATAGTTGGGAGTTGTTCCAAAAGCATTCGGGACTGGGTGGTTAATAAGTCATGTACTGGTTGTGAAAAGGTCGTGACATGGTCATACAAAGATGTATATAGGCGTGGCTTAAAACTGTTCAGGCTGCCCCAACCTACCGTCAACAATGGTTGGGAAGTGGTCGGGAGGCAGGTCAGGGCAAGGTTCTGAATTCATATTAATGTGTGACAGGAGCTATAAAAAGATGGTTATACAACGAGGGCCTTAAGCTTTTATGTAACATTTGGCGCATACCGTAATTCAGCTTTTTGTCCCTGAATGAAGAAACAAATTTTTTGGCTCGTTTCCTCATTTGTAGGAAATAGAGTTGGCGTGAGTGACGTTGGCGACAATTTTGTTTTGTCTCTTCTTTCATTTAATATAGAATCAGGCAACACGATCCCTGCTTAGAAAGATACTTATACAACAGGTGAAACCTTTACATAACAATTGCCACATCCCTTTTAGCTTTTGACAGAAACTTCTCGTTTTCGGAAGAACAAATCAAAGCAATCTTTTTTGCAGCTTTTTTTTCAACTCTTCAACATTGAGAGGTTCATACGATTTATGCGAAGAAAGTGATATCGTACCACTTTAGCTCAAATTAACTCAATGAAAAGCTGAGATACTCTTCCACTGGTTGAAGTGAATATATAACTACACACGTTACTATATGACTTTTATTTGCTGGAGTTTTGTCACCGCGTGCAATTATGGCGTTGTTGTTGGTGTAGTTAACTCAGCATGGAGACCTTTTTTGGTCCCGACGTTGTGCCCTTGAGGAAGGCACTTTACACTACTTTTCTCCGTGTACATGTGGACATGAGTACCTCTTTAATAATGGAACGGATGTCCTCTTGGATGGGAAGTAAAGCAGTGGTCCCGTGTTTGAGGAGAGCCATACAGCTCGAGCACGTTGTATCACACATGTCAACGAGAGTCCTTCCCGGTGTGAGTGGTTGAAAACCGTACATTAAGTTCTATATGGGTTGACATCTTCAGGGGTGCCAAAGAACTCATACGAATTTTACGGAACTCATACGAATTTTACAGAACACATACGATCCATTATTTGGAAACATACGAATTTTACGAGAAACATACGATCCAGTACGGGAAACATACGAATTTTACGGAACACATACGATCCATTACGCGGAAACATACGAACCTTACTAATTTGGTGACCTGCACCGGGATCACGTGACATCAGCGGCAATTTCAAGATGGCGGACTCTGGGGAAGGTGTGACGCGCCGGATTGAGTACTTAGAATGCTCCATACAATACGTCGTAGTAGGGTCACGATACGTCAAATGAGACCATACAATGTATCTTCGTAATGAGGAAGGTACAGAGAACCTTGTGTAGTTCAAACAATGACTTCAACTTATACTGCATCCACGGATTAACGCGTCAAAGTTCGCCCTTTCTCAGAATTTAGGCGGTTTCCGCCATGTTGTTTTGACTGAAATACGCACCACATGGGGGTTTCGTGGCACCCGGTTGCGCATCTGTTTCCGGGTCACACTATCGAGTACACTGTCAGACGACGTGGAGAAGTACTCGGCAAATTGCGAGATTTCATAATTTGGATGTTTGAACAGCAACATACGAGAAGATGAATGAACACAATGAATCTTTCCAGTTAAACGTTTCCTCTATAAAATTTAAGTGCCTCGCAGTCCAAACAGTGTACTTTGAAAGTGTGTCATACGATTGACACAGTTTTTGGAGGGCAAATTCTCCATCATAGTTGCATGGATGTACAGTCTAAACAGTGAATACTTCGAGAGGATGTCATGACACGGTTTTTTACGACATAACTACGTGAATATACAATCTAAATAGTGTAGACTTTAAGTGTGTCATACCATTGACAAAGTTTTAGGACGGAAAACGTTTCCTCTATAAAATATGCGACTATGCAGTCCAACTTTGAAAGTGTGCCATACGATTGACACAGTTTGTGGAAGGCAAGTTCTCCATCATAATTTCGTGCGTGTG
Source organism: Branchiostoma floridae x Branchiostoma japonicum (assembly GCA_013266295.2). Classification (NCBI taxonomy): domain Eukaryota; kingdom Metazoa; phylum Chordata; class Leptocardii; order Amphioxiformes; family Branchiostomatidae; genus Branchiostoma; species Branchiostoma floridae x Branchiostoma japonicum. The sequence goes on from CM023830.1 coordinate 6,135,314, forward strand.
CAGTCTTAACAGTAAATACCTTGACAGGATGTCATATCATTGACACAGTTTTCGGACGGAAAAGTTTTCCGTCATAAGTATGTGAACATACAGTCTAAACAGCGCATTGTTTGAAAGTGTGTCATACCTTTGACACACTCAAACGGAAAAGTCCTGCCTCATAACTGTGTGGATATACAGTCGAATGAAACAGTGCATACATTGCTTTGACATTGTGTCATACAATTGACACAGTTTTGGACGGAAAAGTTTTTCTTCACAAGTGGGTGAACATACAGTCTACACAATGTAAAAAAACTACATTTTATTTCCATTAAAGTGTGTCATACGATTGAAACATGTGCATGTGCAGTCTAAACAGTGAATACCTTGACAGGATGTCATATCGTTGACACAGTTTTCGGACGGAAAAGTTTTCCGTCATAAGTATGTGAACATACAGTCTAAACAGAGCATTGTTTGAAAGTGTGTCAAACCTTTGACACAGTTTTCTTTAAACGGAAAAGTCCTTCCTTATCACTGCGTGGATATACAGTCGAAACAGAGCATTCTTTGCTTTGACATTGCGTCATACCATTGACACAGTTTTTGGATGGAAAGTTCTCCGTCATATCGATATCTTCGTGAATGTACAGTCTAAACAGTGTATACCTTGATATTTTGTCATACCATTGACACAATTTTCCGACGGAAAACTTTTTCTTAATAAGTGCATACCTATATAATCTAAACATATTATAGCGGTACTTTGACAGTGTGTCATACTATTGACACATGTGCAGTTTTCGGGCGGAAACGTTTTCCATTATAAGTGGGTGAATATACGTGTGCCATACCATTGACAAAGATTTCAGACGGAAAAAGTTTCCGTCATAAGTGGGTGAATTACACTTTAAACAGTATTTACATTGACAGTGTGTTATAACATTGACACAGTTTTCAGACGGAAACGTTTCCACCATTAGTGGGTTAATATACAGTGTATACTGCGAAAGTGTGTCATACATCTGCACAATGATGTTTTTTTCGTCGCTTGTGCGCTGGAGGATGTGCAGCCAAAGTTCAGTGCAGCCAAAGTTCAGTGGGGATGTCACATATTTTAGTCTGCTGATCAAGTAAAATGAGTTTTCTTTGACCTGTATTTGTCATTGGCGTTGGTGGCGGGATAAAATAAGTTGATTTAACTTGAGTGTGCCGGCACCATGTCTAGTCATGAAATGTTGGGAAAAAAACATAAATCAGCAAAACAGTGAGACAAGTATGTTTAATTAGAAATATCAATGATATCTCCCGTATCAATGTTAGAATATTACACATGAGCCTCATGATCGGGAGGACGATAATTGTTTTGAGAAGATACTTGGTCGTCTTTTAGTGTCAAGTGTAAGCACAACGGGATGAACTAGAGTGGATCAGGATGGTTTGATAAGCAGGCCTATGGTGTAACGTGAATGACACACCTTTGACTGACTGAAGTTATCCATGAGGTAAGGGGAAATTCAGCTATATCAAAGGTGTGTCATTCAATGACATAAGGGGAAATTCAGCTATATCAAAGGTGTGTCATTCAATGACATAAGGGGAAATCCAGCTATACCAAAGGTTTGTCATTTAATGACATAAGGGGAAAATCAGCTATACCAAAGGTGTGTCATTCAATGACATAAGGGGAAATTCAGCTATACCAAAGGTGTGTCATTCAATGACATAAGGGGAAATTCAGCTATACCAAAGGTGTGTCATTCAATGACATAAGGGGAAATTCAGCTATACCAAAGGTGTGTCATTCAATGACATAAGGGGAAATTCAGCTGTACCAAAGGTGTGTCATTTAATGACATAAGGGGAAATTCAGCTATACCAAAGGGGGGTCTTTCAATGACATCAGGGGAAATTCAGCTATACCAAAGGTGAGTCATTCAATGACATAAGGGGAAAATCAGCTATACCAAAGGTGTGTCATTTAATGACATAAGGGGAAATTCAGCTATATACCAAAGTTGTGTCATTCAATGACATAAGGGGAAATTCAGCTATACCAAACGTGTGTCATTCAATGACATAAGGGTAAATTCAGCTATACAAAAGGTGTGTCATTCAATGACATAAGGGGAAATTCAGCTATACCAAAGGTGTGTCATTCAATGACTTAAGGTGAAATTCAGCTATACCAAAGGTGTATCATTCAATGACTTAAGGGGAAATCCAGCTATACCAAAGGTGTGTCATTCAATGACATAAGGGGAAATTCAGCCCTACCAAAGGTGTGTCATTCAATGACTTAAGGGGAAATTCAGCTCTACCAAAGGTGTGTCATTCAATGACATAATGGGAAATTCAGCTATACCAAAGGTGTGTCATTCAATGACATAAGGGGAAATCCAGCTATACCAAAGGTGTGTCATTCAATGACTTAAGGGGAAAATCAGCTATACCAAAGGTGTATCATTCAATGACTTAAGGGGAAATTCAGCTATACCAAAGGTGTGTCATTCAATGACTTAAGGGGAAATTCAGCTAAACCAAAGGTGTGTCATTGAATGACATAAGGGAAATTCAGCTATACCAAAGCTGTACCATTCAATGATAGAAGTGGGTAAACATACAGTCTAAACAGAAAAAAACTATGCTATTATTTTTATTAAAGTGTGTCATACGATGGACACAGTTTTTAGACGGAAAGGTTTTCCGTCATAAGTGCGTGTGTATACAGTCTAAACAGAGAAAAAAAAATAGACACAGTTTTCAGACGGAGAAGTACTCTGTCATAACTGCGTGAATCGCCAATCTAAATAGTGAAGACTTTAAGAGTGTCATACCATTGACAAAGTTTTCCTCTATAAATTAGTGCGTGATGACGTGACTATACAGTCCAAACAGTGTACTTTTTAAGTGTTGACCCGTTTTTTGGAAGGCAAATTCTCCGTCATAAATATGTGAACATACAGTGTAAACAGTGAATACTTTGAAAGTGTGTAATACCTTTGACACAGTTTTTAAACGGAAAAGTCCTCCCTTGTAACTGCGTGGATATACATGTGCAGTCGAAACAGTGCATACATTGCTTTGACATTGTGTCATGCAGCCCTACAGCGGTGTGGACTTGAGACATGGAAGAACAGAAGAGTCAACTTGTGCCGTAAGTTTGCAGTCAACATGGAGAAGTCAGAGAGAATTGCTGACCTGCTACCTCTAACCCGGGGACAGTCATCCCAACGTGAACCGAGAAACTCTACAAAACGAACTCTCCCGATTACACGTACAACAGCCCTATACCGTCGCTATTAAGACTATCGAACGATACAAAATGATATATTGGTCTTAACATTGTATGTGTTCCTTATATTGTGCGTTTTGTATGCGGATTATTTAATGTAATTTTAATATGTAAAGTACAAATATGAATAAGTAAAATTTGAGATTGTATATGTGACATACGGCTATGACGTGTAAATGCTGTTTTGTAACGTGTAGTAATTTTTAATGTCATAAGCAATTCAACTGCCGTAATTTTATTCTATTTTATACTGTGTAGTCGTGAACGTTTTTAACAAATACCTCATGTACATCTATGGACGCAATTCAGCTTTCAGCTGCAATGTTCATGATTGACCAATAAACCATTTTTGACTGATTGATTGATTGATTGATTGATTGATACCATTGACACTGTTTTGGACGGAAAAGTTTTTCATCACAAGTGGGGGGACATACAGTCTAAACAGTGCTTTTAAAGCGTGTCATATGATTGACACATTTTCAGACGGAAAAGTTTTCCGTCGACGTCAAAAGTGCGTGTGTATACATTCAAAACAGTGTAAAAGCTTTGCCTTTAAAGTGTGTCAAACCAATGACACAGTTTTCAGACGGAGATGTACTATGTCATAACTGCGTGAATAGACAATCTAAATGGTGTAGACGTTATTTAAAACAGTGTAAAAACTTTGCTTTTAAAGTGTGTCAAACCAATGACACATTTTTCAGACGAGAAGTACCCTTTTATAACTGCGTGAATAGACGATCTAAATGGTGTAGACGTTATTCAAAACAGTGTAAAAACTTTGCTTTTAAAGTGTGTCAAACCAATGACACAGTTATCGGACGGAAAAGTACTCTGTCGTAACTGCGTGGATATACAGTTCAAACAGAGCATACATTGCTTTGACATTGTGTCATACCATTGACACAGTTTAGACGGAAACGTTTTTCATCAAGTGGGTGAATATTCCATCTAAACAGTGTAAAAAATATGCTGTTAAAGGGTGTCATACGATTTTCCGTCATAAGTACGTCTGTATACAGTCTAAACAGTGTAAAAAAATTATGCCTTTAAACCATTTTTTCAGAAGGAAAAGTACCCTGTCATAACACTTGTAGTGTCATACCATTGACTAAGTTTAATAATTTTCGGACGGAAAACTTTTTCTTTATAAAATTAGTGCATGAATACAGTCCAAACAGTGTACTTTGAAAGTGTGTCATACCATATGCATTGACACAGTTTTTGGAAGGAAAGTTCTCCGTCATATCTTCGTGAATGTACACTCTAAACAGTGTATACCTTGATATTTTGTCACACAATTTTCCGACGGAAAACTTTTTCTTTATAAGTTCATGGCTATAATCTAAACATTGTATACTTTGACAGTGTGTCATACTATTGACACAGTTTTCGGACGGAAAAGTCTCTCGTCTGAGTAGGTGAATATTCAATGTAAACATTATATACTTTGACAGTGTGTCATATCATTGACACAGTTTTCAGACGGAAAATGTTTCCATCATTAGTGGGTTAATATACAGTCAAACAGTGTATACTTTGAAGTGTGTCATACAGCTGAACATGCACATTTTTGTTTGTTTTTTTGTCGCTTGTGCGCTGGAGGATGTGCAGCCGAAGTTGAACTTGCCCCTTGAATATTGGCACCCGTTAACGTTATAGCCGGCTGCACAGAATTTGAAGGACAGGTCGGCGCTGTTCGCAGGTGTTTTCAGTGGGGATGTCACACATTTCCTTCTGCTGAGATTTCCTTGTCCTGTATTTGTCATTGGCGTTGGTTGCAGCATAGAAAAAGTTGATTTAACTTGAGTATAAAAACATGAATCAGCAAAACAGATTGTCGGTAAGACAAGTATGTTTCATTATAAATATCAATGATATGTCCCGTATCAATGTTAGAATATACACATGAGCCTTATGGTCGGGAGGACAATTATTGTTTTGCGAAGATACTTGGCTTTTTTTGTGTGTGTCGATGTGTAAACACAAAGGGGTGAACTAGAGTGAATCAGGATGGTTAGGAATGAATGAATGAACTTTATTGCTCAACAATCGTACATGATACAATGTGTGGCAGTAATACAACAATACAACAAAACTAAACTAATCTTATTACATTTCTTACTACAAACTACTATCTATACAGTATATGAGTAACAATATGATTATGTATTGACGATATGGTCTCGCTTATGAAATAAAGTGTACAGAAATTGGCCTACGTAGGCAGATATGGTAGTTGGACATGACAATAATTTATGAAATGTATCGTACTGTGTACCAGATAGGGTGAACTTTGTCTTAGTAGTAATAGTCTGTAACATTATGTATTTCTTTCTTTTCTATAGGTGGGACAAGTCATAACAAAGTGAAATTCATCTTCAATACTTTCATTACATGTAGGACACAGTCTCTGAGTGGCTACCCTGGTGGCCAAACTCGTCAAGCGGCTTATGGAGAGTTTGAGCCCGCCCGCCCCACTATGCACAAACCCTCTAGGCCCACGCCCTCCCCACTATGCACAAACCCTCTAGGCCCGCAGACCCCCTAGGTACGCCGCTCCAACGAGGTTGAGGTTTATGGCGTTTAACAGGCCTTAAAGGGCTTTAAAACCACGATATTGTCGGGAGAAATGAAAACAAACCAACCTTCCCCAGAGTCCGCCATCTTGAAATTGCCGCTGATGTCACGTGATCCCGGTGCAGATCACCAAATTAGTAAGGTTCGTATGTTTCCGCGTAATGGATCGTATGTGTTCCGTAAAATTCGTATGTTTCCCGTACTGGATCGTATGTTTCTCGTAAAATTCGTATGTTTCCAAATAATGGATCGTATGTGTTCTGTAAAATTCGTATGAGTTCCGTAAAATTCGTGTGAATTCCATAAACTTCGTATGAGTTCTTTGGCACCCCTGATCTTTAAAAGGTGTCCACAAATATGTATCAAATCTCAATCAGTCACGTTTAAGAAAATAGAATCGAAGACATGCAGCAAATTTAAACCACAAGTTTTGGCAATTTATCGCGTTGGACAAAAACCTGAACAATCTGAACATATGGAAAGTTGCTGAATATTTATGAATACATATTAATCTGCATTATTGCTGCCGTAGATTTGCCCAATGATGCACCTATATAGCTAGCGCACGTATTCTTGGAAATAACTACTCACTTATCACATTAGACTCTTTGACGTCGATCTGCTGTGGGATTGTCCTTTGCAGAGCTCCGTTCGTGGGATTATGGGATAACGCAGAGGTTTGTAAGACCGTTGTAGGTCAATTTTGCTGACGTGGGAAACTGAATGGTCGATTTTATGAGAGCTGCTGCAACATTATTCTTACCAACTATCTAGTTTAACAGCTACTTTATACTCTTGATAAGTTCACTATTGAGAAATGATATATTTATGAAAACTCTTTCGATAAGAAGAGTCCAGTATTTAATGTTATATTTGACGTCAGCAAAACGATTTAACCATTAGCGAAGCAACTTTGTTCTTTAACAAACCGAAAAATCGTTTGCGAGTTGTGGCAGGCATCCTTATATCACGATTAGTGGTGTCAGCATTCGTATTACTCTTGAAGTTTCACGTTCGTCTAAATTGCTTTGAATTTTCATCCAGTTACATCTGTAGAAACTTTACCAATCTGTACCTCAACTACGCCCTAGGTTCAACAGCTGAATGTGTTGAATGTGTCATTCACCTAACTATCAGAAAAAATCCTCTGCGACTTGTGGTATGCATCCTTATATCATTAGTAGTAGTGTAAGCATTCATATTACTCTTACTTTGAAGTTTCATTGAATTTTCGTCTAAATTGCTTTAAATTTTCGTCCCATCTTGGAAACTTCACCAGTCTGTCCCACGCCCAGTTACATCTTTGGAAACTGGGTGAACCGTTTGTCTTAGTCTATTGTCTAGTCTATTGAACATTGATCTGCATAAAAATTCATTGACAACACAACATCTTCAGGACCACGATGACCTGTCTGGATTCAACCTCACTCCACTCTACCAACTATAAAAGAACAACAGCTTCAGTTCAGTGACATACACTTACGTTTACATTACGTATAATACTTAGAAACGGTTAGAGTACATCTTAATTTATTGAACCACCCCCGTATATCCGTAAAGGGTTTGGTTCTTTGGTTTGCTTTAACCCATTCTAATATCTGCCTGCCACCTTTAAGTCAAAGACTCAAAGTGGTTTTATGTTTGACGCGGGAGGTCAACCCAACCTTCCATGACGCCCGCTCGCAAATCCCAGAAGGCTTCCCACTGTGACTTTTTGCTTGCACAGGTTGTGCGTATATTATTGATAAATATAGCTAATCTCCAAGCAAATCCTACGGTGGCAAGACATATACTTGCGTTTAGATACGTAAAATACTTGGAAACGGTTAGAGTACATCTTTATTGAACCACCCCCGTATATCCGTAAAGGCTTTGGTTCTTTAACCCGTTATAATCTCTGCCTGTCACCTTTAAGTCAAAGACTCAAAGTGGTTTTATGTTTGACGCGGAGGTCAATCCAACCTTCCAAGATGCCTACTCGCAAGTCCCAGAAGGCTTCCCACTGTGACTTTTTGTTTGCACAGGTTGTGCGTATATTATTGATAAATATAGCTAATCTCCAAGCAGATCCTACGGCCTGAGGACACTCCTCAGGCCAATGGATACAGTAGGATCTGCTTGGAGATTAACATATAGCCCCTGACCTCTTCCATGTCCGTTCCGTATGATCCTTTCCTTACGTTCCTTACGCTATCATGTTCTTCTAATAATAGTTCTACAGGAGAAACCTGAAAAAACAAACTCGTATCGTAGCCCACTCTGTAAACAATTAGCCCAGTACCATGAATTCTTGTATGTAATGTATCATATGGTAAGGTTCAAGAGACGCCAAGGTATGATTTTATGGTCCTGGGCTAATTGTGTACAGGTTTCTCATTTTCTAAGCCTCTTTTGAGAAACTGTTCCTAGGCTATAACGGCAGTGTGTTACTCCTTAGCCCATGCACACTCCTGGTTTGCTGTTTGTACAGAATATGATGAAGGCTCCTGTCACACCTTCTGTTGACACAAGCAAAGTCGGGAGAACTCTGACCAGAGCAGTCAAACCTATATCTTTCACGACAACCATGTCACAACTATTTCACAACCAGTACATGACCTACTCCGAACCGAGACCTTCTTCATAACACTTTGAATCATCCCTAAGGTGTTTAACATTTTAAAACATTCAACGGATGCAGCCGACCTGTAGCCAATCTCGCAGGCCAACTCCCAACCAAGCCGACCTTGCTCCCACCCGACTCCCAACCATGGTCTGGGGAAGTTTGGGAGTGGTCGGTCGGCTATGTGTGACAGGGGCTTACACAACAAAATATCCCATGATTATCATATTTCAAAATTTTGAAAATTGTGATGACGTGTATTTTCATTAAATCACATTTTTGAGAATCACAAACAGATCTCAGAGAATCTGGTTGACGGGTGCGGTCTGCTTTTGTAATACCCTATCTTTACCCGTGTATCCTCTTCAGGACTTGTACCGCACATCCTGTAAGCTTCAGGCCATGGCTTGGGGCTTTATACGGATCGTACTTCAGAGGCCAATTGTATTTTGCCGTCGAATCAACATGCATTTGTATCCACAAGTAACGTTAGATGGTGTTTAACTTCAATAGGGCTCTGTGACAGAGCAAACCACACAGCGGAAGTCAGTTTAAAAGAATAGGTTGTAGAGCTCTGTAAAATGTTAAAAGGACAGGGCATTGATGTTCAATGGGCTCTCTCGTGGTCGTGTAAAGACTTTCATGTATTACAGCTCTCATATTTTACAGGCGTGCGTCATCATACGTCAGAATTCTGGACTTTCGAGAGGGTTTGAACATTCATGGAGGATGCACTAGAAGGATATGGACACTCAAATAATGATATTCTGTAGAAGAGAAAGTTGACAGGAGAAGGGGCAAGGACAAATCACGGACTTACAAGAAAAATATGCTGACATTTTCACACAAAATTTCCTCCAAACCCCGTCACACCTCTTCCTGATCCATCCCCTACCATACCCCATGGGGAAGAACATGGTGCATTTCAGCATTTCAGTTCATTATACATGTATCAGTATTGGAAAATAGAGTAAGATTAGACTTAAACGTGTCTGATAGATCGTTAGGCACAAAATCAATACACATACACGACGATACCATGTTTTGTTGCTTCAATTGTTGTTACAACGTTTATATGGTCTTTCACTATTTTGAAAAATTTGGCATCTTGTTTTTTTTTCGCGCTTTCGCATTAGAATGGGATCTGCGGGGGATGCCATCCATGAAGTTCACTTGCCTTGGCCAAATGATAGCTCCATTGCCTTAGCAGCTTATTCCAACTGGTAATCACCATGTGTACAGCATTTAAACTGCTGCTCGTCAAAGAGATCGAATCATTTAAAGTAGTCGATACGCTTTCGTCGTAAGCTTGGGTCTATCTTAAACCATTACCATTTAGCCAATCTACCACCACCATCATCATCATGTATCAACCTTAAGGTCGGGAGTCATCATGACTCCATCATGAATAAACGAAGTGTCGAAAGTGTCGAAAGGTCGCATTAGTCTATAGCTAAGTCTAACGCAAAATGAGACTTTGTTGTAGTAGGAAAAAACGAGCAAAGCCATATTTTTTTATAACAGAATCGATAAACTCATTTGGTGAAAACAGGGCGATCGCTCTTCGACACTACGACAGGGAAAAAAACCACTGGAGCTTTCCTCGGCCTTGGGAAGACCAAAGAAGAAGGTTAGTCAAGCCCTTAAGACCGTTCCATTAGGTCCATCTTTTCATCCAATCCTTCAATCAGATATGAAGTCTTTAAATCCGCCTTTACCTCCCGGATTGGATATCTTCCTAATCCCTAAACCAAGCATACATCGTATCTAAAGATTACTATTTCACCCCCCACAGTTAAGTACTGCTTAAAGGGCAGGGCGCCCTGCTTTCTATTAGGCTAAGCACTGTCTTATATAAATATTACATTGGAATCCCATCGTTATCATGAGATGTGCGTTCTGACCCGACAAGGATATCCTTTTCGTTTTAGATAATTAAATCACACGTTATGTAAAATATTATGACGTGATTTCATCTTTAACTTGAGATTTATGTCAAATAAAAAAATTGATTTATACGCAGAGCTTTTCATACCCACATTATATAGAAATCAGGTTAATATATTTCACTATGTTATATATATGTTATATAAAACGACTTTTACCTATATTTACTTTAAAACAATTTACGCCTTTTTTTGTTTACTCAAGAACCAAGTAAAGATAGATCAGGATATATCTTATTTTTTTTAGGTCAGGCACCATCTTATATAAAAGAAAGTTGGTATAAATTTATATTTGGATTTAGATTGGAGTCAAATGGCATGTTTCATTTAGTTTTTTTTATACCTATTGGCCATAGAGCAGGATATTTTATCTTTTTTGGGTCAGGCACCATTTTGTGAACACGCTAGCTAGAAATTCCACCAATGATTATAACTCATACTACATAGTCATTTCTGAGATAGTTTAGTCTTATATAGTATACTTGTTATATAGCAATATTTGCCACACGTGAAATAAGCTATAAGACGATGCCTGGCCTTAGAATTAAGGTACCTAAAATGGTGCCTGACCTTAGAAATAAAATATTACATAAGATGATTCCTGACCTTAGAAATAAGATATAAGATGATGCCTTAAGATGATGCAGCAGGATATCTTTATCTTTTCAGGTCTTAGAATTAAGATACCACAAGATGATACATCTATGGCCAATAGGTATTACAGGGACAGCTTCGAGTAAATCAAAGGACCGGAAGAAACATGCATTTTGGCTCAAATGTCAAAGAGTAAGCGCTCCATCGGCCATGTCTGACAAAGCGATCTATATCACTATAAGACAGTGTGCGTCTATAGCCATTGCAGCCGCAATATAGTTTCAAATAGAAAGGTAATATTTGCATATACGAGCACAAACCCTTGTTGGATGATGTGGGTTTTTACTACCCACTCTTGACATCGTTTTCACCTATCACAACATAGGCTAAAGTGCCACAAAACCATACATTTTATGCTGGACATTCTAGGGTGTTCGTCAGCGCCATTGGCGTAAAATGTCGACCTCATAAAATGTTGACTGATGTTTTTGGTGGAGGTCAAAAGTTTGCGTCCCCAATAATGCACTACTGCAGGTTTCCATACTCCTTGTTAGTTTTGGTACCATGTCATTTAGCTGCATGGTACAGTGATCTAGATATCTGTGCACATGGTAAGAACAGATAACCTTTCCAAGAGGATTCTATGACATAAAGTAAACTGCATCCATTTCTCCGAATCTATTTGCCCAAAAATGTTACAAATTTCAATACAACAAGGAATGCACAAAAGTGAATCAATATATACATGACACATCATCAATCAAAACAGAACTGAATTGCTTCAATATAGCATTCATCTCAATTGTTAACACCGGCTCCCCCGAGTGATTTGACCGATCCGATAGCATTTGAGACTGATAATGTCTTCATATATCATCGTTAAACCCGTCTGGTGAAAGGTAGTGCGGTTGAAAATGTGTTATGGGGGTCAGATCATAGAAAGGTGAGTCTTTGATGTTACGACTGCCATTACCAAATAGTTTTAATATCTATCATAGTTGAAAACTGGAGCGAAACAAAGTTATTACCACAAGATATATAAATCCTCAATACGAGGACAGCAAGATAGTTTTCAATGTCTTTGAAATTCGACCTTCGCCTAGTTTTGAAAGGTATCTTTTAGGAAAAAATGATATTACCATAAACTTTGTGTTATGTCCGTCTGTATCTGTATCTGTACAGCCGGTATAACCGGCCTTCGGCGTAACACGGCGTAACTCACCAACGTTTTGAGCACCTATCGTACAAGTACACTACAACATCAACGACTTCACTTGTCAAGGGTGAAGTAAAAATTGGTAGTTCATTTGCAATCTATTTCACATAGATGCACCCGGCAATTAATGATGTTATGACGTCTTTTCACGCTAAGTGTGTATCGTATAATGCAATGTTCTCGCTTTGTGTGCTCCATCAACCGTGCCAGACAAAGCGATTTATATCTCAATACACGCTATGCGACAGTACGTGTCTATAGCAATTGCAGCCGCAATATAGTTTCATCTAGGAAGGTAATATTTGCGAACAAAGGCATCTCCCGCGGATGATCATGTCAACTTGGCTTATTCCATTCCACTTTAAGTTTTGTACGATGTTGTATGTGCCTCATTGAACTGTCTGTGTGTACCAGTTTTTCCAGATCTAGTCAAACTGACATGGCCAGGGGAGGTCCGTTTGCTCGCAATTCTTTCAGCTTGAAACTATATTGCGACTGCAATTGCTACAGATACATACTGTGTTAACAAGAAGAAGAGTAGGCAAAAATGTAATATGTAAAGGGAAATATAATGATGTGATACGAAAACATGCTTTCCTAAGCCACATGTAATGTTGTTCCTGTCCTTGGTACTGATCTGATCTTTTTATTACCTTTCCTTTTATGTCTCTTCACATCTAAGGCATCTCCGTTTTTCATTAAAGTTCAATACCCGTACGTATCACGTTTCTTCGATGTTATTTCTAATCTTTTAATATTTCTTTCTTCTTGTACTTCTCTATTTCTCCGTTACCAAGAAACCGACATCATTGGTAAGCACACAGATTATAATAATGTATACGTAAGATAATCGGTGAAACCTCCATGACGTCTTTTCTAGAGGCAGAAAAGATACATTTACGCTCTTCGCCATTAATAGGTACTTCACACCGTTCATTAAACCAATGCATTCGCCTCGACTATTCTCGAATCAGATACTCCAGCTGAGAAAAACGGTCTTTTTTCACCCTGAGTGAAGGCAGAGCACCGTCATATCCCACTCAGTTTCAATTAGCTTGCGTTAGAAATCTGCGTCAAAGGATGTAGTCTTATTTCGTGCGCAATTCTGTAGGCTGTAGATTAAATGTTGAGGAGCCTTTCAGACAGCATACGGTGGCCTTGGGGTTAGTGTTGTCAACGTAGGATCTGACGTAGGTTCTGGGTTTGAATCCCTAGCAGGTCCCAAACGCTGTGTCCTTCGGAAATGCACTTTACACCTATGTCCTCATTCGACTCAGGTGAAAATAAATAACTGGATTCGGTTGGGAATGTCCACTCAGTTGGAACGTAAAGCCGTAGGCCCTGTGTTTGAGAAGAGCAACACCTCGAGTACGTTAATAAACCCACCACACTTGGAAGAGACGCCACATCAAATAAAGGTTCAATGGTTTGAAAAACACATCAAACCGAAAGTCACCCAAATGCGTGATTAAAAACAGTATATGAGGAGGCTAACTAAACGGGGTGTAAAGGAATGGGAATAGCATATTAGGGACTCATATATTTGTTTTAGGTACTAAATAACGGTGTATTCAAACTTCTTTTTAGTAATTTCTAATGTCGAAGACACGAAGAGAAGAAACTCTTTCTATAATGTATCCCATATTCCTTGCTTGCATTTGGTTTATATCAAAGCTAAACGCCAAAATTACACAGAGTATTAGAAACGACAAAGTCAATACAGAGAAGGAAGGTACAGAGCTCCTTGATACAGATAAAGGCTGGCATTATATCCATTATTTCACTTTAAGTGCGATATCTGTACGAAGATATATTACCCAACAACGGTACTATCATCAATGTAGGTTAATATTTGCACATGAACGTATTTCCTTCCAATTTCGAAGGGCCAAATGTCACAGAAATGCACACCTTTTGATTATCTCCTCTTTACCACAGTATTCATGTAATTTTGCCAGTTTCGACACTGTCCCAGGTAGAGATTTAGGAGTGTTTGATTTCCTTAAAATTCTACCAACCCAGAAAACTTTATGATTCTTCTTTCAACTATGTAGATAGAAGGATGCTCTTTCGACGTAATGATATAGATGTTTGAAATATCAGCCTTTCACAGAGATGGGATTCTAATCAGATTCCATCCGTTGTACATGATCAAGTATGTTTCAAGAGTAGTCCGCCCTTGCATGCAAATGGTTTTCTGAAATGTACATCTTTACGGGTGTCTTGATACGCAGGGCTTAGGAGAGACAAGCCGTTTCAATGATATCTATATTACCAACCACTGCCACGTGCCTGTGAGACTTGTGTGTGACACGTTTCGAGTGGACAGGAGACACGTGTACCTTCTGTCAAAGCAACGTTTTCTATACCATTCTCTAGGTAACTTGAAGTTCATTTGCAATCCTCCCATGCGTTCGTTCACACAATGACGCACTTCTAAAATAAAGTTACACGCTCCAATGTTTTCCATATCTTATTAAAAAATTGTTCCAAACTCAATAAATCTACAGGGACCCGGCACTTGTTTTCTCCTAAGCACCGATCCGTCATCGCAATTAGTCGATTCCAGGGGTGACACCGATTTCATGGAGCGTCAGATCACTGTGGAGTCACCCTGTGTTACCATTAGGGACTCAGCAAGGCAGGGAACTTTGCGCGTTCGAGAAATGACTGAACGTTTTTTTGAAGTTTTTTTTTTTCAGAATTGATGCCAATGGAAGATTCAGACTGGGGTGTTGGTTTGTTGTATCCAGAACCGTGCTTTATCCAGAAACATGCCCGGGCGCGGTTCTTGATAATCCCGAACCGTGCCTGGGGCAAGTCTACGTTGTTAATTGGATACGCGGAGACTATCTAGAACTGTGCCTGAGCCAAACTCATTCAGGGATAGAACTAGATAGACACGGTTCGGGATATTGTACGGTTTTAAGTTGTTCTTGGGTGCATCTTTACGGGTGTTTGGATACCATTTACTTAAGCAATATGCCTCTAGAAACCGACAAAAGTCTGAGAAAGACGAATTCGAAGCTGCTATAAAAGCTTGCTACACACACACACCCTTCTCCCTTTTACATCTTACTTTTTTAAGCTTAACGAGATCCTCAGCAAGCGTTCTTCTACGAGAGGAAATTTGAAGAAATATGGTGATAGGAGCCGGGAATGCGGTAACGGTGGCAGGAGCTGTAAGCCTGAAGTGAGATTACGGATCTCTGTCTTGAAATGATATTCAAAAATGGTAAATTAAAAGCTTTAAAGGGAATGATATTAAAAAAAAGTCCGTTGACTGCATTGGATGCATCATAAGTTCGACGCCTATCTTGTCATGCAGTGTTGATAAAGGATTTTTTATCAACTTCGACCGCACAGTTGTACGTACAACCGCAAAACATTCAACATTAGAAATAATTTTTTGCCATCAATGCTTGTCAGATCAACCTAACCTTTATTTAACCTTTGCTGACACAGAATCGGGTCATATTTCATATAGGATCATTTCTATAAATCCATATTACGAGGAAACCACCCTACAGTGACGTGCACCCGTGTCAGCTGAGCCCATCACAAACCCATTTACTAAGTACAGGCTCGGGTCACTTTAAGTCGGGACAATCGTAAACAAAATTCCGCGGGGATTTGTCAGCTCAGCGCCGGCGGCTGCCGTAATATCCAAGCAGATCATACGGTGGCAAGCTTAAGGCAGTGTCCTAGTAGGCCCTATTCTCGATTTGCAAAATCTATTTATGAAGAAGCTTGTACTAACTTATTACGGGCTCACATCTCGTCTGCCAAGAAACCAACAGACATATCTTGACCTTGACCCAAACCTACATTGTTCACACAAAACGGTTCACAATTGATTAATGTATTCAACTGCCTACGGAAAACTATTCATCCTTAAAACATTATGATCCCTTTTTTACATCGTTATGTCGCCCATTTGCTGTTTTGTTATTTGCTGTTATGTTACTTGTTGCTGTTTTGTTATTTGCTGTTATGTTACTTGTTGCTGTTTTGTTATTATGATTTGCCAATGTATGTACTTTTCTATGTCAATGGTGGAGCTAAGCAATCAGCTAGAGTTACTACCATTGTGTTAAGTCCAAAATTTCCGGACTTGAACTTTTATTTACTACCACTGTAAAGTCCGGTAATGTTTACAAAGTAAACATTACCCGACTTTGCTGACATGTACTACCATTGGTAAATCCGACTTTTCGTGCAGTGAAAGATTAATGGCACGTGCCAGCCGTACTGCCACATTGATTGATGGGGAACCAACCCTACGTGTGTGTCCCCGAGGTTGGTTCAGTACGATGGGGTGAGAGAGCACAAGGTTTAACGTTATTAGCCGGCCTTAACGAGTCTCACTCCGCCTCCACTGATGACACTAGTAACACATGCAGTACGTGCAATGTCAGAAAAACTCAACCCATATTTTTCCCGAGGAGAGTACTAGAACGGTGTAGGTGGTCCTTGTTCTTTGCGACTTTATTGAAGATCAAGAAAATGCATCTGGCCAATATTTACAGCCCAAAATTACATTAGATCAATCACATCATTGATGGTCAACATCGTCGTTGAAATTATGATCAGTTAAATTGAAAGCTACAGTTCGCAGGTCCTACAGTTTGGGTGGTGTGCAGTGCGAGTGACAACCGATTCCATATTGCAGTAGCTCTGTAAATGATCATATGATGATGAGGGACTTTTTTCAAAGAGTCTGTCCTTAGTTTGTCTATTAGTAATCTACTGGTTGTCTTAGAAGCGAAGCTAGTTCTATGCTGAATAAATATTCTTATTCTGTGTGCTAACAGCACAAAGTTTACACTGAGACATATAGGTCCATTTCTGAAGACAATTCCCCTAATGGTAGTTCTCTGTGCCAGCTGGCTCATTGACTGGCACGCACGTCTGCAAGCTCGTTTGTCATTTCGTACATCATGTATGTACAACCTGGATCTTCTCGTCTTTCTTCGAGCTGTTTCAATGTAAATCTGCTTACGCTGTTTCAATGTAAATCTGCTTACACGTGCAGTACTAGTGGAGGCCACGTGCCGAAAACATTGTATACACTAACATCTTCTCGTTAGAATTGGGACAGAGGGTATCATCTTCATGAACACCTCAGGGTGGAGACATCTGAAACGTTACACTGTTTAATTACCGAACGCGCGGGCGTAGATACTACTTTGTCTTTTGTCCTGCGGAAATTGAAGTGGTGCAACTTCTGGTTTGAAGTTTGACGCTAAGCCTAAGGCAGCTCCTGGTATACGTACATGTACCTTGTGTTTGTCCTGCGGAAATCGAAGTGGGGCAACTTCTGGTTTGAAGTTTGACGATAAGGCAGCTCAAACAAAGACGTCATAGAAGCAAGTTTAAAAATGGGGGTTTTAACCTCCTTAATTGAAGTACACCTAATCACCTAAACCCGTGCACTTAGGGTTTGTTATGTAAAGACAGTAAAAGAGTATACGTTGTTTTCGTACCTGTCTTTGAGTAGCGCGGAAGTATGATTAAGCATGTGATCAAAAGAGATATTTGTCATAATACATGGATAACTCCTAGGATAAGCAGAATTGGGCCACCGCGTCAACGAACTCCAATCCTACAAATACCTTAATCGGTCAACGCACACGCAACTAATAACAGATTGTTTTGTTACTCCGTGAAGGAGGTATACCTCCTGCAGGAGTATTCGGGTCAGCCGGTTTTTCGTGTTCGCAGCTAAAACTCACGGTTCCCTGTGTTCAATCGGCATTTAATTTTATACGTCGTCTGCAGGCATGCCAGTGGTGATGCACGTATATCAATATTTACCGTAGGTGTTTTCGCGGTCAAGATAATATTCGAAAAGCACCCCTACATTTAGGGGCACATGGGACCGGCCGCGAAAAACCCGTTGTTTTGAATAGCGGGGGGGTCGAGTATCCTTAATGCAGATGTGCGGGGCGGTTTTTAATGCAGACCAGATGCGGACCGTAATGGTTTATGGATGGCCGGAATTGTGAAATGTGTTCGCACGTAAAAGTCATGTTTGTGTACGTTGTATTTCTCTGAATTTGGGCATGTGGTGTGCCGTTATGTCCGTGTTGATGCACGTGTCTTTGTTTTTACCGTAGCGGTTTTTATATTGTGGTGATTGCCATATTTGTGACTCCCCCCTATTTTTCCTATTCCCTATGAAATGTTGTCGCCCGGCCGGTACGGGCGCGACTGCCGTTGACATGGCAAGTCTGCAGGGATCTGGTTTTAGACTGACCGCCAGTTGCGCAGTTGACTTTTGTGCACGTGTCTTTGCTTTTACCGTAGCGGTTATGTGGGCCGGTGCAACTGTGTGCAACTGGCCGTGTGCAACTGTGCTAACCGTTGCTGTTGTGATCATGTTGACTTGAGCGGTACCCGTTTTTCCGTGTTCGCAGCTAAAACCCACGGTCCCCTTTGTTCAATTGGCATGTGATTTTATACATCGTCTGTAGGCATGCCAGTGATGATGCACGTATATCAATATTTACCGTAGGTGTTTTCGCCGTCAATATAATATTTCGAAGTACCCTACATTTAGTGGCATATGAGACTGGCCGCGAAAACCCCGTTGTTTTGAATAGCGGGGGGGACTACTTCAATACCACCTCCCAGTCTGCAAATTATAAAATTTCACGGAGAATTGTTGCCTATGGCTTCTTGTTTACATTTTCTGATTGCGAAAATAATGCCTCGGCTGTGTGTGGGTGGAGCGAATGAATCATGGCTTGTTTGAAGTTCATAATGGAAAAAAAACATTTTTCTTTGTGAATGATCATACCAAACAGCAAACCATTGGATACTTTATTGGGAAAAACGCGAGACCTTTCTGAAATTACAAACTGCAACTGCGCCGTTGATATGTTTTCAGAACTGGGTCAACATAGGCGATGTCACGTTTTCACCGACTCCTAACATTTCACTGAGAACTGAGTTAAATCGGTGAAAGTTCCAGAAACATCGATCTTTTCCAGTCTATTACTTGTGGAGAGAAAAGAAGTCGTCCCAAAGGACCTAGTGAGGTGCATCTAAATGTAGCTTGTCTTTTGGGACAAGATAACACACGTGAAGAGCTCCAAACTCATCAATCACGGGTACAATACACACAACACTTGGGAAAGGCACTTTACACGACTTTCCTCACTTGACTCAGGTGTGAATGAGTATCATGTGTTAGGTGTGCACGCTACCAGCATACTTGCTGCCTAGTGCACACTTTGTATTGTCATGTTACAATTCTAAACAAAAACAAAACAAAAACAAAACACTGAGGGTGCTATAGCCTGTTACAACGACTAGTGGTCAATTGTATATTGCATAATCCTATTTTCCCTGTATGAACGTGATCTGAATCTGTATCAGCTAGAGTCAAGTGTGCTATTAACGGGTACCATTAAGGTTGGATATAATGGACGCATATTGGCAGCACTTCAAAAAGCACGTGCATTGTGTGAAATGAACATTAAACTCTGAATATATGCTTCTTTGTTTCTCAAAAAACCGTAAGCAATCAATGTATACCTTTGTAGTATAATATGTAAGCTATCCTGCTCTCAGCCAGGCCAAGGCTAGCATGGTATATCCAGTCGTGTCCAGCTCATTTGGTCAGACACATACCAAATGTCATGGGTTTTTAACCGTCCTTTTGTTGGACAAATGCATGGCTGGTCACAAACCGGGACGAAATTTAAAGCTGAAAACGGCTGGGTACTAGGCACGCCCCCTTGCGACTGCATTTGTACGTCTTTTACCCAGACCCTTTCTTCTGGGAAAGGAGACCGATACAAATCCTATCGGTGTATATAAATGGTGGGAAACAGTACTGCGTAACTTGTCGGTGCTGCAAGACATGCCAGTCGATTTGAATAAAACTGAATTGAATTGATAAAAGAAAAGGCGATGTTCTGACGACTCATTTTATTCTTTTAGGGTGACATCGATATGGTATGGTGTCATCATTTCGGCTTTAATCAAGTAACGTTTATACACCCACATTTCGCCCACAGGGAGAGGTGACTTGAAAGCACCGGATACCCACCTCGGTTGTAATTGGCGGGTTGCCATCGTGATCTCGAGCACGAATCCTCGTAAATTATATTTGGACCAATGGGATTGCGAGAATGTTGTGGGCTCTAAATTTGGCAAGCTGAAAAGGGGCGGAGCCAAAGCGTCATCGAAAAGAGAGTTATAAAATCCCTCGAGGAGGCGCGGAGGGCCCATCTTTCCACGGCCTGACCAACGAGCTTGTCTCTCTGTGGAAAATCGACTGACTGAATTTTCAGAGAGACCGCAACATCTCCACATCGTCCGTCTAACAAGAACCAAGAACTTCTGTAAAGGTAAGTTCATTCATTCTGTTTAAAAGGCCGGCTGTAAGTTGAAACTGAGGACATATGCGGCTGCTTTTGCCCGGTGTTTTGTGTGGATTTTCTTTTCCATTCCGCGTTCAAATGGAACTTACCACAGTGTCATTATATGCTGATATTAATCAAAAGCAGTTAATGTAAGGTAAGTTGGCCTTTTACGGAATAGAACTCGCACTTAAATAGTCTGAAAGAGATATTAATGTAGCGCCGCGCGCGCTTTTGTTGTAGCTAGCCTGGATGCCAGACCCATAGCAGGCGAAGGATACCAATCCCTTCTGCCACACCCTTGGGTGGAACAAACATATGTCCCGATCTCGAGTCAGGGGGGATGTGGTAAAATGTTCTCGGGGAAATGTTGGCCCTGCAGCCGAGGAGCTGGGCTGGGTAGGCCCTGGAAACAGTCTGACATCCAGGCTATGCCGGTTCACCGAAAATGTATGGCCCGCAAAGCGTACATTTGTCAGTGACAATCGGGATCACTTGTGAGACAGGAGCAAGTCATGCCATAAGTACATATAGTGCCGTTTTGCCACCCCATTGCCTCTCCTGTTACATGTGTTGCTAATGCACTTTAACCAGTTGATTTATGTCAGCGCGAAAGTACAACGTCCGCCAGATCACATTTTCAAATGTTCGGGGTGCTATCCAGAGAAATATTCGTATGTCTCCAGATTTTTATATCTCACTGCACTAGTATCTTTCCCTTATTCATTAATTGTATTAACAAAAGGCAAAAACGAGACACCAGCGCTTCGCCACTTCATCTTAATTACTAGTGTTAGCAGTGGGTTCTTACATATACATCATGTATGACACTCAAGGTGTGAAGCAAAGCGTCGATGCATATGTATGTTGAAAAAGCCTGGTATTATTCGGAGATATTTAGATTAGTAGTACATTTGTCATACAAAAAACCACGGAGTTGAGGTCGATTGCTCTTTGGGCACTTAATTACAACGTGCACGTATCTAACAATAGTTAATACACAAGCGGCTAAGGCCTGATTGTACGCTGTTATTTGAAACGACAAGATCATTGATTCATTGTGAGTAGATATGCTATCACTACGTCAACGAATACACCTGCAGGTTCCATTAAACATTGAGCTAATGGAGTCTGATTTTCAGTGGTCCCACACAACTCGTAATTCGCGATTCTACTTAACCCACACGGTTAGGGTCTGTCATACAGGAGGACGAAGCGCCTGGCGGTGTTACATGCGTAAAACTACTGAACTTTTGACAGTACAGGATTTGATTTGGTTGATTTTATTGGGACTGTGACAATACGATACAGTCTGCTATTGATGGCGTCGTGACCCACACATAAAACATCACAGAACACGTATTACAAGACATATCATAAGGATTATTACTGGGGATGGGGGCATCATGATTTGTCGCTTTAGGATTTGATGCGGATGGTTTACGAAGGCGGATGAGGTCAATCTGGAGAGAATTTACAGTCAAGCTGGTAGATTTTCCATCAACAGCCGCGATAAAGCTGATAGTGTCGCCCCAATAAAAGGCGGAGACGTCGACCTACCTTGGGCACCAGGGAAAACGGAAGAATGTAACGGCTATGCACGGTTGTGGACCTTTAAAGCAGGTCCGTACACCAGGGACGAAAAGAACAGAATACAGCTATGACTAAAAGTCTTAACCTTCGCCCTGCTGCCTTACCCCGTAATCAGAAGAAAATTGGTAGCCAAACAGCTACTTCAGTGTGCTGAAGGTTAAAGAATTCGTTCTCCCAGATAGCTAGTGTAAAATGGAACATTAGACCTTCTTGCCAGATTGTTGCAAACAACGCTTAGATTTACATATGCAGGTTTCAGGCGTTAATTGCCTAGGTGGCCAAAGCTTAGGTGTTATGTGTCTTAGGCGAGACGGTACAAAGAAATGTATCTATCCGCCGTAACGTACCTGAGAAGCTGATGAACGATGTGCCAAGTTTGAAGTATATGTGCCATGAAGACAGTTACCGCCACATTATGGTCTTCCACAGCTTGGTGTTCGTGCCATATATATAGACAGTCTAGGTTTGTCATTTTGGACAAGCGTTTCCTCCAGCCACATGGCTAAGTGGCGTGCCGGCTGCATTTGGTGTATGTTTGAAAATATGATACCCACATCAGGCCAGTAACGTATTCCGCGGAACCGGAGAACAAGATTCTACAGGTGTGAAAAAATTCCCACTACGCCGCCGAAACTCCCGCTACAACGAAGGGCGGTTATACCGGCTACACAAATTGAATTCAGGCGCATTTAAGACCTTCCTGTCCTTCACCTCTTAAACATCGGACTAAAAGCTTTCCGTTTGTAACGATAAAATCACTTGAATGTGTGTTTTTGTATCCTGATCGATAGCGGAGGTAATTACATCTCGTAAGTACTGACTGTTAGTGCATCAGCAGAGTATTAGTCCTGTCCTTGGTACTGAATCGTGTGTTGTGGTTATAGTTCTGAAAGATTGCAGTACTTTGCGGAAAACGGGTGCCCATTAGCATCTAGTCTTTTCTAGCCAGTTTTAATAATCTCTCGAGGTTTTGCTATAGTTAAGCTAAATATGCTGAGAGCAATGAGACATTTAATTGAGATCATAATGAGATCTTGACTTTAAGCCTTGTTCATTTGAGTATCTTTGGCATAGAGGCAAGTTGATTGTTAAGATATCTCCGGTTTGAAGGGTTCGGTACGGCCTCCTGGTGTAGCAATTAGTACAAGACGTAATTAGACTGGAGAGCGTGCAAACCATGTCCAGCAGCAAATACCCCAAGGCATCATACAGATCCTTTCAAAACTATGAAGTGACAGTTTAGGAAAAGGGATATTGATTATCAAAGGACTTGTTCTGACAGCTGTAAACTAAGAGCGCCCAGTGAAAAATTCAAACCAAGTCTATTGGAACAGGGGTATTGAATTACAGAGAAATAGCCAGGCGGCTGGCCCGCACTTTGATAGTTTCAACTGAAAATAAATGTGAAGATCCTAAAATACATTAAAACAGGAAGACCTTGCCAATGTATTGATGATATTAAAATTACGGCAGGCGACTAGCCTGTACTTTCATTTAAAGATAATATAATAAATGAATGAATAATAAATAAATAAATGCAAAGTTCTTGAAATACGTTAAAATGTGAAGACATTGCCACAGTATTGATGATTGTAAAATTAGAGTTTTTCTCTCCTTATTTCAGGACATGCAGTGTCTCGGCGTGGTCGTACTGACCACCGTGCTCGTGGCGACCGCAGCAGCTGTCCAACCCTCCCAACACCGGCTCTTCCCCAACGGGGAAGACGACTACGAATGGGGTACCGCAAACATCCCGAAAATAAATCCACTGCAAGGCAACATCGAAAATGCCCTCCTCTTGGGGTGGAATGGTCCTCGAGAAGAGGACACACCCTTCTATCCCGAAGACCCAGCTGTCTTCTCCGAGGGAACCAAGTCCCTGTGTCAACTGAAAGAGGGCGACGAGGAAGAAGGCGCTACAAAGAGGGGCCCTGTAGCTGTACCCATGCAAGCCTTAGCAAGCGGAAGATTCGGTCGGTCCAGCTTAGACAAGAAAGTCCCTCTTGCTGCCCTATCGGCCGGGCGCTTTGGCAGGTCCCCCCAGCCATCGGAAAAGGTGTCCCTCGCAGCGTTGAAGGCAGGCCGATTCGGAAGATCTCAAGAACAAAGCAGGGGGATCCCAGTGGGTGCACTGATGGCCGGTCGGTTCGGAAGGGCAACTGGTCTTCCCAAAATCACCCTGGAAGCGCTGACGCCAGGTCGCTTCGGTCGGTCCGTCGGACTGAAGAAGAAAGTCCCCCTGGAGGCCCTGGCAGCTGGTCGGTTCGGCAGATCCGGAAGCCTGACGAAGAAGGTCCCTCTAGCTGCCTTAGCCGTCGGCAGATTCGGAAGAGACGAAGAAATGACACCGCCCCGACAGTTACGCAGTCCCGGCACCGTCTCCCTGAGGATGCCCCTGGCAGCTCTGGCCACTGGTCGGTTTGGAAGATCGGTGC
The DNA here is from genome assembly GCA_013266295.2 of Branchiostoma floridae x Branchiostoma japonicum. Classification (NCBI taxonomy): domain Eukaryota; kingdom Metazoa; phylum Chordata; class Leptocardii; order Amphioxiformes; family Branchiostomatidae; genus Branchiostoma; species Branchiostoma floridae x Branchiostoma japonicum. The sequence goes on from CM023830.1 coordinate 6,159,932, forward strand.
CGACAGACGGCGACTCCGACGCGTCTAAAGAAGACACCGAGGCCAGAAGCAATTCTCGAGAGGAAGAAATCGAGGTGGCATCAGAAAATGACGGAAGCCATCCACAGTCGCAAGAAGCATCAAAACCCAACCAGAGCCTCCTGCCACTCTCGACCATTCCGAGGATGAAGTCGCCAGTGCCTCGGCGTCGGTTCGACTTCGGCAAATTCAAAATCCCCCTAGCAGCGCTGCAGACCGGGCGCTTCAAGCGGCAGCGGGAGACCCTAGGCGACCACCCCGACAACATAGCTCCCACAAACATGCCTAGCTTAAAGGAAAGCTATGGGAGCGACTCAACGGTGAGGTACAGCCCATCCATGGCACTATCTACGGCCACCCATGGCCAGGCCACCGATCAACGTGACGACTACGTCTAGGGGGTACCACGGAGAAACAAGAGGTGGGTGGTGTTACAAGAACTATTACAGCACAGTTTGATAAGAGTTAGGGTTAACGTAAATGTTAGCGCACACATCTCAGTCATACTAACAATAAAAATAAACCCACAACATTTACTCTTCTTTGTTAATTATAGCTTGTCTTTGACAACGTGTCACAAATATGGTATTCTAATGGATGTTTTTCTTCTTTATCTCTTCAGGTTGGTGAGAGGAACACAGGTCGCGGACAGAAGATGCAAGAAAGTCGTGAAAACCAACATCTCAAACAGGGGAATCATAGAAACAGGACATTTTACCTAAACACTATTATTGGCCCAGAAATAGAACTATGGAAAAGTCAACTAAGGAAGCAACCCATGGAAACATTTTTGTTGGCTTTCCAAATAAGTGACATTCCCGAAAAAGCCTTTCCTTCAAAAGTGCTCTCTACATATAAAGAAAAAGGACTGTCTGTAGAACATGTCATACAAAATACTGCCACGCCACAGTTTGTTTGTGAGACAAACACTAGGGCATCGCTAGCTCTGCTACGTTTGATGTACTACAACAAAGTTTTTAAGTGGCATGAGCCTCTGTGCCCACTTTGGTTGCAAATTTCCATGTGATATTCCAACGAGTAACTAAAATCATATTGTAACGGATCAATTTCCAAAAGAACAAAGTTTTAGAAATATATCTAGTGAGGAGGTTCATCTAATCTTTAACCTATTGTCATGATGATTCAATTGTACTATACTTTAGGCCACAATAATCCTTCAAATACGAAAAAGACAGAGTGTAGTAGAGACAGAAAACACAACAATGATGTTGGAAAAATCAATCATTCATGACACTTTCTTGGATTAGTTCCTTTGGATGGCAAGGTAACTTCATTTGCCCTCAGAGATATATCATAAACATAGATTTTTATCAACATTTATTGTGTTATTATTTGGATGGAGTTCAATTGGTCTCATAGATATACATCAATTATTAACAGAAGAGTCTATATATATGTGTATGTAGTAATCTAAAGTATTTTCGAGCATTTTTAGAGAAGCAGCTGATTTGGCCATTTGGTGTGGCAGTACCCATAAATGGGGCAGAAAAAAATGTAAAAAAAATAAAATGTTATGTTTTTTTAATTCATTAGTACTATAGACATTTGCATCACAGCCATCAAAGAAAGTAGTCTTTGAGCAAGACATGTATCTAGATATAGAAAGACCTCAGGAATTGGTGGTAAAAGAATAATCAGGAATTGTGCCAGAGATTCCGAGTAGTGATACCTGTTTAAGACAGACGTCTTGAAGAAACAGCAGGGATTCTTTAGAACCTTGAAGGTGGAAAACTGTTGCCACGAGCAACTTCAACACCAAATGATACTAGTTTTATCATATGTCACTGGGACTCAAGAAAATCTTGTATTGCCTACAGGCAGGAAACTATTTTCAATGGGAGTCACCAAACGAGATGGAAGAAAATAAAGACATAGAGATGAATCAATATTAAGTTGTGTGAGTGTCAATTTTACTTTAAGACTTTCCAGGCAAGGATCATCTAAACACATTGCTTAAGTTTCAGTTGGCGGTCACTGTACTTCCCTTGGTAAGTTGACATTATGTCTCATGTCAATGACTTCAAATACATGGAGTTTTGGTGCATGAAATTCAAAAGGGACAGGCAACAAAAATCTATTTTTTTTAAATCTGAAACCTAATCCTTTTCACATTAGGTACATCATTCCTCTCTGATAGGTGCTTGGCATATCCGAAAGAGAGACACCAAGCAAATTTAATTCTCAAAACCAAATTGATGCGCAGACGTTTAGACAGCCTATTATTATCTAACAGGAGAAATATCACCCCATCCCTGTTATTTTACATTATTAAAAGTGATTTTTCATCTCAACGTCAAAGATATGCAGTTCTGACCTTCAGTGCCTGCTCAGGAAACATGTAATTAACGACACGCATTATGTAAAGTCAGACTAGCATTCTAAAAATAGGGTGGGTGCCAAGCCGTGCTCATACATAATATACTCCTTTGTTATATCATTAAACCATATAGTGACTGTATCAGCCCTGGTGTCTTATATGACACAGTTAGAGATCCCGCTGGGAGCCTCACAGTATGATCAATTTGTTCAGTCTGATAGGGTCAATCTGTGTGAAGGTCTGATTATCTTGGTCGTAGCCTACAGCAACTTAAAATCAATTCTAAACTGAGATAATATATGCACACACATTAATTTTACACTGGTGGCAATGCTCCCACAAGAGTTACATCCTGCTCTCAGACAAAACAACACCGTGAGCCACATAGCCAGTTATTTCAGATCTAGTTTGGCCAAACATATTCTTTCTCTTGAGTAAATGCATGTAAATTAAAGTATCAACAAACATAAACAAATCAGTACAATAGCCAAGTAGAGTGTTTGCCTTACATAAGGTAGGTCGTGATCAGTTCGATCCCCGGCCCAGTCATACCAAAGACTTTAGAAATGGTACGAAACGCTTTTCCAACTTAGCACTCATTTTTGGAAAGAGCGTGGGAGTTGAACACACACCACTACCAGTGGACTAGCCCCCTGCTGTAGTGATTGCACAACTTTGTGGCCTAAGGGCTATAGAAGAGGAGATGGGCACAGCCCTAGGCACCATCTGGTGTGAGGAAGACTTAAGCTTTTTGATCCCATTTGGCTGGGAGCAAGAAAACTCTTGGAGTTCTAGATTTTTTCCACCAATACACAATTAATAATTACCTTTGAAGTAACTTTTCATCATTATCAAAGGTTCAGTAATAGGAATGTAAATCGTAAAGTCTGTTTCAAATGACTTAAGAAGTTTTTACTACCTCTTTAAGGCAGCGGGATATCATTAGGCTTAAAAGGGTTAACTGCACGTCATTATAAGGTAACGTACGTCAGAATGAGCCGGCTCACTCCAAACTAGGTGGAGATTACCGAAATGCTTCTTCCTGTATCCCCTTGACATTTAGGGCCACATGAACAAGAAACGAATCAAAATCGTTCCTTTCTTTCGTTGCATACTACTCCTTGAGGCGGAAGGATCTTCTGCCAACAGCTGGAGGCCACAGATGGAAATGTCTTTAAGTTGGTTACAAAAGCTTTATGCTGTTTCAGCTTGTGGCCTTCCTGAAGCAAACTGATAACGGACAAACTTTCACAAAGGTCAAGCAAGGTGCAAAGACCCATTAAACATTATCTCTCATCTTAATGCCTGGTATCTTCTGTGACGTTACAAGGAAATTCTGGTGCAGTGGAAGGAAGCCAAGCTGAAGGAAAGTGATACAGCCAACACAAAAGTCAAGATAACCGGATCAACTGCAGACATCAATTCAAGCTGTCCCAATAGCCCTGCTAGCACGGTTTGCAATCACTCCGTCAATGTACACAAATCCTTCAATTTATTTTCCCTGCCACTTCAAGTGCTAGATATACAAGATACGGGCACAGATAATAGTGAGATGAGCCTTTCAGTGATGAGATCAGATGTTATAAGGGTTGGTTTCTGACTAGGGGGGCATAGATTTGGGCTTGTATGTAAAGCAAATACAGCATTAACATGGGGTCAGAAATACTCTATTCAATAAGGCTTTACGCTGACACGACGTGAGGCATACAAAGCCACTTGACCTTAAGCTTCCTTTATCAGAAGTTCATGGTTAAAGGAAATGATTATCAGGATTTCCTTGAACATCATCTGATGTTGTAAAGAACCGTTTTGCTACTAATTGCTTTTCCAGCTTTGGAAGTGCTAGCTACAGGCGAACAGACACGAGATCGAGAGGTCATGGGTTCGATTCCTTGTATTCCTGGCTAGACATTGTGTTCTTGAGTAAAGGCACTTTACACGACTTTCCTCACTCCACCCAGGTGTAAAATGGGTGGGAAGGAGAGGGTTGGGCTCTGCCTTCCAATACCGTGCGAAATGTGCCAAAATTTGGTGTCCCTAAACAAAAAATTGTAACAACGTCATTTCCAATGTCCGAATCCGGTATTCGAATTTTCGAAAGCAGTACATGCAGCACACCCAAAACGCTTTCAAATTATTCTATGGAACCTTTGGAAGCCTGTGTGATAACTGTTAGAACCATGTGTGATATGGCTACTTCTCACAGGGGCCAGAACACCCATATCGAACATTATTGTGGCCACACACACACGCATGCATGCTCGCTCACACGCATGCACGCACACACACACGCACACACACACACACACACACACACAAACACACACACATACATACACACAAACACATTTTGTCCTTTAATCCCCTAAAGTAAATCTTTCTAGAATGATTCCAAATCAAAGGTCTGCATTTCAGTGATTACCATAATATAATAAAAACAATGATACAATTAAGGTGGTTAACATTTACTATTAGCAGCAACCTCTAATAAACAAACAACAAACAAATCAACATGAACTTCTCCAAGGCAGAGGTATTGAACAGCTTACCTAAAGGAAGCTTTCCTTTTTTGCCTTTCATATAAGCAAGTAATAAAATCAAGTCTTGGACCAACACTTTAACAGATCAAGGCTTAAAGGAATTGGAAAAGGTTCTGTCAGCATGTACTGTGTACATTCTTCTTTTTGCAACACAAATTGTAGAGATACAAAATAATGTAATTTTACACAATAATCACAGGCACTCAAAAGCATAACGGCCTTTATGCTGGTTAAAACATTTCATATTAAACACAATGTACAATTTGAAAAATTGAAAGCAAAATTTGACATGGCTCAATCTGCAACCAATCATAAAGGAGTCTGAATTTTGCAACCCAGTCACATCAGAAAGAAAGGTTGCCTAATGTCAAGGTTGGACATTTTAGCACAGGCCTGTCAGATTAGTGAATTTTGCAACCCAGTCACATCAGTAAGGAATTGGTTGCCTAACGTCAAGGTTGGACATTCAAGCCCAGGCCTGTCACATTAGTGAATTTTGCAACCCAGTCACATCAGAAAAGAAGGTCAGGGTTGGTCATTCAAGCCCAGGCCTGTCACATTAGTGAATTTTGCAACCCAGTCACATCAGAAAAGAAGGTCAGGGTTGGACATTCAAGCCCAGACCTGTCACATTAGTGAATTTTGCAACCCAGTCACATCACAGAATAAGGTCAGGGTTGGACATTCAAGCCCAGACCTGTCACATTTAGTGAATTTTGCAACCCAGTCACATCAGAAAAGAAGGTCAGGATTGGACATTCAAGCCCAGGCCTGTCACATTAGTGAATTTTGCAACCCAGTCACATCAGAAAAGAAGGTCAGGGTTGGACATTCAAGCCCAGACCTGTCACATTAGTGAATTTTGCAACCCAGTCACATCAGAAAGGAAGGTTGCCCAAAGTCAAGTTTGGACATTCCATGCAGCATAGGCCTGTCACATGAGCGGGGACGGCCGGCCAAACCCGAGGTTGGCCAAGCCCAGCGCCCCAGGGTCCTTCCAGGCCCATGTGATGCAGTAATGCTGCAGTAGTTGCTGTAGTAGTTCCACCTCATCAAGGAACTCCAACCGCTCTATTCTGGAACAGGCATAAGATACCAAGTTGAAAATACAGTCAAACCTGCCCGATGATTTCAAGGTAGAGAGGCACCACAAAACCAGGGCTCTAGCCAGCGTCAGTTTTTCCGTCAATTACCAGAACTTTGCGGCATGTGACGGTAAATTTTTTAAACCAAGTCGTCAACCTTGACAGACGAAATCGACAAAAATCTTGGGTAAAAATCCAAAATTTCCAGGGGGAGCATGCCCCTGAACCCCCCTAGATTGCGGGCGCCTGTGGCACTTGCGCCCCAAATCCGATCATGAACCTGGGCTGCCGGAAAAAAATTTCGAGCTGGCTAGAGCCCCGCACGAAACCCACAAAAATAGAAACCACAGAAAATATTTCAAAGTTTACAGTAGCAGACGGTGTTATTGCCTTCATTAGAATGTGGCACACTAGATTTGATTTAGACCAGTTTGATTTAACACGTCGTCTACCTACTTTGTTTGGTAAGTATACAGAGTTAACAAGGTTTTCTCTTTCAGTGACCAAATTCACTTACAGTCACATGTACCTAACACCTATACACTAACAAGGTTTGCTAATAATTACTTCTTTGTCACGCCATTTGCAAATCATCATATCATTCTTTGCACACTGTGAAAGACAAATTTTCAAACACTAGAATTTCAAAAGTTTGAAAAATAAAATTTTCCTAAAATAGACAGGCTGGTACTAACATAAGTATCAAAGCAAGGCGTATTGAAATACAAAGCTACTTCTTACAATTTATTTTGTAAGATAACAATTTTTTTCTTCAATTTTTGCTGAACATCGGTAAAATAAGGTCCTTTACCGGAAGAAACCTGGTATCCATTTTCAAATTCTAGGTGATCTCAATCTACTTTCATTACAGACTGTTATATAAACCACCAAATTACAGTCTGAAAATGTACTTAAATGTACTGACAATCTGAAGTTACAATCTTCCAAGGCGTCCCTACGTTTGTCCTAAAAGGCCGTTTTCGACCATTATTCTGATATAAGCTGGATAAGGTGGTAGACTTATTGGTTTCTTGCAGTTACTTCATTGTATATACACTTCATCATGGACATATCGGTGATTCTGACACAACCATAAGCACCAAACGTATCTCTTTGCTTCACATGGCTTAATCCTACACCAGCCACTAAGTAATTGACTTTACCATGGAGTCTTACCTTCAATGCATCTCCATCATTCATTTTGATAGGGAAGAAAATGCTATTCAGACATTCAAGCTTCCATACTGGTTCAGAGGTGCTATAAGGTAATCCAGAGGTGCTTTAAGGTGACTGTCAATGTCCTCAAAGATACTGACTCAAAGAGTGTTTTTTAGTGAAGTTTTGGGTGCATTTACAGTCGAAAGATGTCTCTAATTGTGTCATTTGGGCCGAGTGGAACATAGGGCAGCAAGTTTTTCAACGCTTTCACAAATCTTTCAGTGTGATGACAACTACTGGTACATGTAGTTTGGATTAACCTTTTCTCTGCTAACTCAAGGTAGTCTTTCGTCACAAGTTTGTATTGGTTACAGCATTAAGCAGCAGGGTGAAGGAAGGAAGCAACTCAAGGAATTTCACTGTGTCTGATACATATAAACGTTGAAAGTAACTCGAAGCTTTCCGAGTGGCAGATATTTGTTCTTGTTAAACTCTGGTTACTGTAAATACATTTAATTTTTTGGTAGTTATAATTCATGGTAGGAGGTAAAAGGAGTTTTTTTGTGGTGTTTTACATTTGCAGTTAAATCAATTCTGTAGTTAGTCATACAAGGAAAACACCAGGGGGAGACCATGTTTGTGGTGTCATGAATTCACGGTGTAGACTAGAGGTCACCGGAAAAATAAAAACACTACAAACCTTTCTGCATTTACAGTATCTTACCTCTGTACATCTTGCTGGGGTAGACTGTGGTACACTGTCCACATGTCCAGCAGTTCGGCCCCCTCCCATCCTACTGACAAAAACCGCTGCTTCTGCAAGGTGGGGGGGGGGATGACACAGTTAATGTTTAGTACAGTGGCATGGACTAGTAAAGGAAAAAACTCTAAACCTTTTCCAAATATTGGTTTTATCCATGTACAGTGAAATTAAAACTGTCCAAGATGACTACTCAGGGGACCGATAAAATCTGGTCTATGTGGACAGGTGGTTGATAAGCAGGATTCTTTAGTTAATGTTTGTGTCAATCATGAATGGGAAAAATTTTCTTTAAGGAACCACCAAAAAGTGGTCACGTTGCCTAGGTGGTCCTTAATAGGTAGAGGAGTTCACTTGAATGTACTGGTTTGACTGTACCATGTGTGGGAGCGAGTTTCATTCAAATGAATTCATAAGTGGATGACACTCATGATCAGTGAGTGTGTGTGGTGTGTGTGCATGTGTGTGTGTGTGGGGGGGGGGTTTAATGGGTGAGTGAGTTTCTCTACTGTCCTCACCTGAGATTCAGCATCAGCACAGAGATCCACACCTGCCAGGTGACAATGTCTAGTCTGCAGAAGAATAAAACACTCAAGATCTTATATGTGTATGACAACAACCCAGACTCCACACTACATGTACCGGGGGGGGGGGTATTCTAACATCTCAATCTTCTTGTGTACTTTCAGGGTTTTCCAATTTGCCCTGCATTTCATTTCAGATCTGAAAAAAATAAAAGATCATTTGTACCATTCATGACCAGGATATATGAATCTTCCCCCAAATGCTCATATTTTGGTAACAAAAGTTGAAGAAAGTCCTTGCCTTCCTAGTTGTTTTAGTTTTGTTTATTAATCAATGCATTAAAAGTGGAAAATTCATTGTTTGAGCCTGGACTCAGTGGCTCAGCTAGGTTTAGGCTAGTGACAATCCTAGATGCCATATTTCTTTCTGAATTTCACACTGCTCCATTCTTTCCCTGCAAAAATCTGAGAACCAACAAACTCAACTTGTGTGGCCATATGAGTAAAACCACTTTCGAAATGACATGAAAAAGCACCAAGAAATCAATCACCACACACCCCAGCTTCCTGTTGTTGACAACCTGAGAGTGTGGAACCTTTCTAATACAATGTAGTATAGCAATGATGAAGTGGCAGAATGATGGTTATTGCACTTCAGCTAGCTCCTCTTCAACTTCGACTGGCATGTTTTCTTGCATTTTAATGGAGGGACTAAAGTGGTTTCACTCTTTTAACAGTCACGTCGCCGTTTTGAAACAAGAAAGATGTTACTAAGTGCCCGGTAGCTCTGCAAATCTGAAATGGCTGGGCGTTTTAAAGAGCTACTTTGACACCATTAGAGTTTGCGTCTCACTAAAACTTAAATGTTTTGGCACGGAGGGCTCAGTGTTAAAAGCTAAAAAGACTTCTTATGGGTCCTGAGGATTGATATACTCTCCAAGCAGAGGTTTAGACTTTGGCTGATTTTTGACGTGTTTTTAGGCGTTTTTGTCAGGCTTTCTTTTTTGTACTGGTAACTTTTTTATGCCAGCCCAAATCAGGTGGCAAATGGTAACAGCCTGGCTAATTTGATACTGTCTTGTAGCCACCAAAAGATCTGCTTGGAGATTATGACAAATGTACTTTGTTGTCAGAATGAGATGATAGTATGTTGTTGATAGCAGTGGTAGGAAAGGCTGCATTCGTACCACTGACACTGAAATGAGTTCACAGTTTGATACCGTAAATTCATTTATTTCTGCAGTGGTTTTATTTCGCTGCAGGAGGAAAAATGATGTTTTCCCAGTGTTTTAAATTTGCGGGTGAATCAATTCTGTGGTACAGTAGTCATACAAGGGAGACGTATTCGCGGACTGTCATGAAATCACCGCAAAAATAAAACCACTACGAGGGTTCCAAGATTCACAGTAGAAAATGCCAGTATCGTTGTCCATCTTACATACAGGTGTCTGTACATGGTGAAACAATTTAAGCTAAATTGAGATTAAAAAAACGTATAATATTATCAATACTGACAGATGGATTTGAACTACAGACAGTATGAAATTGATAACAGGAAAAACTGCTGAAGATTGTGCAATTTTGTTGCTTTGGCATGCTTAACACTAGCAAAACGAGCTGTAATACCTGTGATGTTTTGGAAAAACACACGTAATGACACAAAATAGCTGTTATGCACTTCTCTCACCACTGGCATTAAGAGTTTCATGCTTAATTTATATTCATTAAAAGGCAGGTTGATAATGAGTGAACACTGAATTTGGTCATAAAATATGTGCTTTGATTTATCACATTTGCCTACCATTATTACATTTATGAGATAACGGCACACTAAAAATGATTATTGAGACACACAATTTTGCAAGAACATCATCACTAAAAAGATTACAGGCATTTGGGGCACCCCTGGGACTGTCTTAATAAAACCATAGTGTGTGATAAGGCCGACAATTTATGAGTTTAGACTATACCTATTAAAAGTAAAAAGTTCACTGTAGTTTGAGATGTTAACATGACCAAATGAAACTTAGTCAAAATTTTGTTTTCACTAGAATGTCTGCATGCAAACAGGAGAACGAAAGAAGATTTTCATGGAGTAATCTTGGAAAAAGTTATTAAATTTAGGACACAGACATGGATTCATATTGCCCATGGAGTTAAAAAAAAGATATATTGTATTGTATTGCCCAAGCGCTATCACAAAATTTATACAAGTTATTATAACTATTGGGGGATATTGATCATGACCTAGATTCTTAACCCTCCCAGTGTCATAGGCCTGTTTTAAAGCCCAGTTCTAATATTCCTTGACACTTTAAGGGTTAAACATTGGGAGATGCACCAGGGAATGTTATATCATAGACCCAGCTGGTAATCGAATAGGCCCAAAGTATAGGAAAATCTAATTTTAATCAAAGGCTTGTAATTAAGTTGGCATATACATATATTCACAGGACCTGAAAACATGAAATAATTTAATTGATACAATTTTCCACTGAAATGACTGTAGATACAAGGTCTACGCTCCCGAAAAAAAATTAATTGATATCATTACCTGATATCAACTCCGGCGGACTGATGCTATTTGCACGCTGTACAGAAAGTGCGAAATGGAACGAAATGGAACGAAATGGAACGAAATGGAACGAAATGGAACGAAATGGAACGAAATGGAACGAAATGGAACGAAATGGAACGAAATGTGTATGAAGAAAAGCCGTTTAAGCCGTTCGTACGTTGGAACGGCGACGTTTAAATAGTGTCCGCTCGACGTCCAAACGGCAACGTTAAGATTGATGGTATTCTGAGAACCGCAACGACGTTATAAGATCGATCAGGGTACGTTAAGAATAAACTGACCGCAACGTTATAAGATCGATCAGGGTACGTTAATAAAGTGACTTTTGAGTTGAGTAGTCAAAGTCTGTGGTCTCCGTCCGCCCTAGCGGTAACGTTAAAGAAAAGAAACACGGTGAAAGCCTAAAATTCACCATACCCTTTTTTTATTCGCACGCTCGCATCAGTCATCCCTATAGTCAAATCCCTATAGTCAAATCAACATAGCCTTACACGTAATCACAATGAAATGAAATTGATAGCGAAATATTTCAAATGTAGAAGTGGGTGGTAAATAAATGATGTGACGTGTTTTATTTCTTGAACAAGGAGGTTAAATACGTATCTATCCTTGCTATGACCTCCTTGCTTGAACCTATTCAATACTATAGGGTAACAAGAATTGGACGGTAACATTTCATTTTCAGAATTCACCAAGAGTTCATGAGGCAAGCGTTATTACTGTGTATTATAGCAAGGAAGTAAAAATGAGACCTCCTACACTCGGTTACAAGCGGCCGTGTTGGTTGGGGCGGAGCTACATTCTTCCCCCCGCATGCAAATGATCCGCCATTGTTACTGACGGCTGGCAGTGATTACGTGTTTACAGGGACTTTTCTAGTCTGACCTGGCGCGCTACAGACGGGTTTAATCAAACTCCGACTTTCCTGTTTACATGACGTTTTAGTATATATATATAGTATGAGTTGTATTTAGCATGTGTATATCTCCCCAACAAAGACTTTTTATACAACCAATGAACTCCGGACCCCTGTCGGAGAATGGACCCGCCTTTAACGATATGTTAATGAATCTGCGTCACGAGTGTTACTCGATTCAAAAACAGATAGAGACTTTCAAGCTGGGCCCTCTGGAGACAAGACAGCTTCCTCGTTCACAACGAAACAAAGAGAAGGTGTGAACGAGCTAGACATGTATTTCACGGTTTGGTGGAAGGAAGGTGCGAACATGAGGAATTTACTAGTATACAGTACAGCTTGGGACCATTCTCCGACTGGGGTCTCTCTAATCAGTCATCCGCGGGCATCACGTTCTAGGTGATCAGATCTGATGCATGGCGGTCATAGTCGTGCACAGGTCCCACCCAACAATAGATTGTATAAAAATCTTTACACGACTTTCCTCTCTTAACTCAGGTGTAAATGAGTATTGTCCTGTCATGTATTTGTCCCCTGTGTTGGTGGCGGCATAAAATAAGTTGAAAAAAACTTGAGTTTGTCGGCACCACGTCATGTCATGAAATGTTGGAATAAAAAAAAATTAAAAAAATAAAAAAAAAAAATCTTTGTTCCGGAGAAATGCACCTGCTGCAGCTAGATATCATGGAGGTAGAAAAACTGTCGATTGTTATGTAACAATGGCGGACATTTGCATGCGTGGTAAGAATTTAGCTCCGCCCCAACCAACACGGCTTTCGTGCAATTCGCGTCGGATTAGCATAGCATATCGTCCAACGCAGGTTTTGCACGCCGTGCCCACATTTTCAGTAAGAAATTAGCCACACACACACAGAGCAAAAATAAGTTATGCTGTATCTAATAGCATTGAATAGGTTCAAGAAATAAAACACATCATATTATTTATTCACCACTCATTCTGTATTTAAAATTTTAAACAGTTCCGTTCCGCCGTTCCTTATATTTTCCTATCTACAAACAATGTATTTCATTTTATTGTGTACATGTAAGGGACGCGGCTGGTGATTCCTCCCCGTTGGCATATCGCTAGGACAGACAGACACAAGAAACACGTCCGCACACTTTGCACAACTCAAAACTCACTGTTAACGTACCTGTTACGTTGCGGTCACTTTATTCTTAACGTACCCTGATCGATCTTATAACGTTGCGGTCAGTTTATTCTTAGCGTACCCTGATCGATCTTATAACGTCGTTGCGGTTCTAAGAATACCATCAATCTTAACGTTGCCGTTTGGACGTCGAGCGGACACTATTTAGACGTCGCCGTTCCAACGTACGAATGGCTTAACGGCTTTCCTTCATACTCATTTCGTTCCATTTCGTTCCATTTCGTTCCAATTCGTTCCATTTCGTTCCATTTCGTTCCATTTCGTTCCATTTCGTTCCATTTCGTTCCATTTCGTTCCATTTCGTTCCATTTCGCACTTTCTGGGGTCCCTTAAGCATGTGCGTCAGCAGTAACTCACATGGCAGCCATGTGATGTAACTTATAAGGCCACTTGATATTATGGATGGATATATACTAATAAGTGTGCCTTTGATTTTCATAATTTTTTAACAAAAAAAGAAAGGAAAATTAGTGATGCTCCCTCATACAGGTCTACAGTTAAAGACTTGTGACAATGTTGTAAATTGTAAAAACAAATTGGTACAAGAAAACCTTGATTGAGCAAATATGTCTAGATTTTGAAACCAGACAACCTACATGGAGTACTAGTACCATATTGACATAACAAAAATAAATGAGTTATTGTTTGTTATATCATATTCTGTGTGTTCAAACATTTTATAGCCTCCATGATCACTTAGATTTCAGGTGGAAGTGTTCAGAGGATGTCATTTATGCCATCCCCCTTATTTCCACTCAAGGCTGTGGCCGCTGAGCGACTGCTGCGCAATCCAAACATTTGACAGATCACTTAAAGTATTTCACAATGAACAAATTTTTTAACGTTGTCTTTCGTCGTCTTTTAAATCATACTTTTGCATTGTGCGTCAAATTCCAATTATAAATTCAAGGGTAAAATAAATCCGATTTTGGTCGTTCAACGGTCACTCAGCGATCGTTCAACAGTCACTCAGCGATCGCCGACTAGAAAGGGGGCCTTATAAGATCAAGGCAGTGTCGACTAATGGCCCTTCATCAGAAAAGTATCCCGGCCATCAAATCCTGTTGTTGACCTCCTCAACAACCACATCTTCAACAGCACCACATTAGAGGGACTCTCCTGCCTTTTGCAACAAGACTCTTGAAATGAAGGAGTCCTAGATGCTCTTGAAAAGGACTCCAAGAGCTTGTTGTTGAAGTGTGTGAATAAGTGTCTGTGTTCATGGTTTGGCATACAAAAAGCTGTGTACATCAATGGTTATAAAGTCACACTCACACAGGGCTCAATATGTGATTCATACTATATGGTAAAAGGAAAGGTAGTCCCATAGCCTTTTTGAGGCCGTAGGGGCGGTGGGTTGTTATCCGCTGTGTCTAGGACACGGTATTGGAAGGTGGAGCCCATCCCTCTTCTTCCACAGCCTTTTACCTCCCCAACCGAAGTCATGAGGTACCCATTTTACACCTGGATGGAGTGAGGAAAGTTGTGCAAAGTGCCTTTCCCAAGGACACAAGATCAGTGACATGGCAGGATTGAAACTGAGGACCAAGGGTTCTGGGCCGAACACCCTGCCTTTACGCCACACGACCTCACAATTGATTCATTATATGGAGTCGTTATTTTTGTACAGTTGCAAGTTGATTAAATCATTTGAAATACACACCATCGACATCATTTACAAACAACTTGAGCACAATTTTTCAACATTTTCTGCCACCGTAGACATTCTGACAAAAATATATCGAACAGCCCTACATGTAGACACAGTTTAAGGCATCCACCACAAAAAGAGGCCATTGAAAGATGCCAAAACGCCTGTCAGGTATATAGTAGAGATGTCTTGGATGAAAAGATGACTACCTAAAGGCAGAAACATGAGCTGACTTTTGCATGTGGCATGCAGCGTGACTGTCTAATTGCGGGGGAACGGATTCTCCATGTGTGCCCATCAAAGCACTAATTCAAGTGTCGTTCAGCTGTGTTTTCACGATGCGCCAGCCGTGCACGTTGGGAGCCATGTGAAACTTGATGAGCTACTCCAGAACAGGATCTGCACACACATCTCCGCCGGAATGTCATACTACTGGCCTACTCCACATGAAAAACATCTTACATAATGAGATACTAGTACTGACACTGTAAATGTAGAAACTGTTGCAGTGGCTTTTTTCGTAGTTTTCACAGTGACCTTGAAATCATATCACCGCTACTATAGTTCTATTGTGGAACTCGCTGCCACCAAGTACAGTAGCGGCATCATCACTAGATAGCTTTACACAATGTTTAGAGTTAGATGTGCAAAGGCTAAGGTGTAACAAGTCGTTTGCTGTATAATACCCAGCTGCCGCTGCGCCGTGTGCCTGCGAAGCTGGTGTGTTATACCGGCGGTTATACCGGCTATACAGATACAGATACTGTACTACAGAATTGTATTAACTGCGATCTTCAAACAGCGCGAAAATCTCATTTACTAGTACCTCTTACCACGAAATAAAACCACCGAGAAGGTAAATGTTCTTACAGTAAATGCAACTACATCTCATAATGTCAGTTCTTAGAGTTGGACCATTATCTTCACTCGCATATAATGGCATATATGGCCTCATTAAGACTGCTTCAATTCGGTTCTTTGACGTTGAAGTCTTCAAGAGTGGCTGAAGTTATATCTAATTGCTAATATCTAATTGCTAATATCTAATTGCTAATATCTAATTGCTAATATCTAATTGCTAATATCTAATTGGCAATTAACGATTCACATGAAAACAGGAGCAAGACCAACTCATATTCGGTGAAGCAAAAGTAGAAAAAAAATGGCCAAACTGACAACTTGACAAAGGAATGTGGCAGAATTGGTAGAGATCCCAATCAGAGAATGTTCACTTAAAAGACAGTCAGATTACTTTGATTCATGTCAAAGTCAGAAAGTTCTGACTGTCCCAGCAATTTCTCTTGGGATCTCTACTGGCAGAATCGTAATCGAATCCTCGTAATCTATACCCTGACTTTTTCTAGTTACTAGTTACTAGTTCTGTAGGCCTTTAAAATAACTCCGTACAAAACAAAGATAAATTTCTCTCACCTTCAAGTTCTCGATCATGACTTGTCCAAACTTGTCCTTCATGTTTACCTACAAGCAATGAGGAGAAGTCAAACTTGAAGTTAAACAAAAGTTCATACCGTTTGAAAGTCTTTTATCTATACCAAACCTTCTACATGTATATATTCAGCTCATATGGAAAATACTTGGATGGTTTGTTCACTCTTTAGTGATCATGACTTGTGTCTTTTTTTTTTTTTTAACAAGTTTGCTGCTCAATGCAAGGCCAAAAGACCACTTCTCGGCACTGAAGTAAGTTGGTCTGAGGTGTGGGTGACTATGCTAGGAGATGGCAGTGAACGTTGGTTTTGACGGCTTGTGAGCTGTATTTGGGAGAGAAACACATGTCAGGGAGAGAGTTCCATATAATTTTGCAGTCTGTGGAAAGAAGCTGTTGTTATAGAAGGACTCAGAGACTGGTATCTGGACAGTGTAATGATGTGAGCTAGAAGAGAACTAGTATATGTAACATTTCATAATTTCTTGCACTTGGTGTAACAACAGCAAAATTGGTAGAAGTCATTCTGGTTACTAGTATTTGATCACTGAAAGCACTGGCCTTTGCATAACATCAAGTTGAACTTTGATACCTTGGGAAATTTGGGATAACTCAATGTGAAGCAGTAAAGACAAATCATACTGCATATTAGAATTGGGAAGGTAAGCAGAAAATCTTTTTATGTATTTCTCCAGACATTGATGCTCATATCAATTCTTGGATATTCAATGCTATTTTCGAGCTCACATGAATACATCTCTGACGTTTTTACCGGGAATTAACCCCTTCTGGGGTCAGATGGAAAAAGGTGAATGTGAAGGGGATTAGATATTAGACAGCAGAAATGACAGGGTCAGTAACTTGCAAGAGAAGTTCTCCTAAGGTCTGGGTTGCAATATTGAATATATACCGGCAATGTTCTGCCAGTAAAACATTGGGATATGATATATTACCAACACATCCATTCAGGATGGACTGCTTTGAATGACTCTTGTCACTTGGTTCACTAAAATGTAGCATCCATCTAGAGTTACTATAATTAATGATACTATGATTATGTAATAAAAAATGCTTCTGTCTGCATGGCAAATAAGGTTTTAGTACTTTTAGTATTATGTCTATGTACTAACAAGTACTCTCCAAGCAGAGAAGATTGTGTAGTGACAGAAAATGGGGCATATGATAGAAAGGTCACAATCTTCTCCACCAACCTCTGCTTGGAGAGTACTAACAAGGAGGCTGTTCTAACTTGATACTAAGGCCACACCAATTTAATTTGTTGGTTCTCGGATTTTTTCAGAAAAAATATGAAGCGACAGGGCGAAAAAATAAATAAAATAAAAACAGGCCTGGGCATCCTATTATAGCCCCAAATACTACGATAGGAGCCATGAAGTCAACATAAAAGGCTGGGTTAAAATTTAAACAATGAATTTTGAACTTTTAATCAAACGTCTGCATTGAGAGATGGAAAAACTGTAACAACTGGGAAGAAAAGGACTTCCTTCAACTGTTGGGGACAAAATGTGAGCATTTTTGAGCTGATTCAGAGCCAGATTCTTTTTTTTTTTTTTTGCAAATCAGAAAAAAATGAAGAGGCGAATCCGAGAACCAACAAATTAAATTGGTGTGGCCTAAAAGAACAACAAAAAAAACAAAGTTACCATAGGCTGCTAGAAGTACATGGGCCATTATGCTTTTAGATTTTAGGTCGCGTTTTGACAGATTTACCACTTATCTGCTGCTATAGAAGTCCTATCTGTACAGCATTAATGTCTTACTCGGACGCAATACCATTTTACTATTATGCAACCATGTAGAAAACAACATTCATCTGAAAAGCGGCCCGGTTTGGGCTGGGGTTTGAATCCCTGGAGCCAGGCTTCATGTTTCAGTGGTTCCCATGCCGGCCCTGTGACTAGTGTGAGTAATGGCAAAATGTGCCGCTCAGGGATATCAAACTCGGAGAACCCAGGACAAATCTTAATTAAAAAGAAAAGGGGGAGTAGTGTGACAGTGAGGATCAAGCACCACCAGCTGACCAGTCTAACTGGTCCGGACCTTTTAGCCTTGCAGTTAGTGCATTGGGTTCGTGAGCTGGCGGCCCGGGTTTGGCGCGAGTTCAAATCCGGGGAGCCAGGCTTCGTGTTTCAGATCTCAAGATACTGTAAAATTAATGTAGAAACTTTCGAAGCGGCTTTTTTTTTGTAGTTTTCACAGTGACCTTGAAATCATAATGCAGCAAATATGTGTTTTATAGTTCTACTGTACTACAGAATTGTTTCAACTGCGATCTTCAAACACCATGAGAATCTCATTTTTCCTCCTATCATGAAATAACACCAATAGGAAGGTAATTAGTAAATGCTTAGTTATACAGTAAATGCAACTACATCTCATAATGTCAGTTCTCCGGAGATGGACCGTCATCTTCATTTGACAAGAGCCACGCAAGTTCACCTCATTAAAACTGCAGATATGGCCTCATTAAAATTGCACATATGGCCTCATTAAAACTGCTTCAAACCAGCTCTTGAATTGAAGTCTTCAAGAGTGGCTATTTGCTGGGATGAATCAAGTGATGTTCATTTACGATTCTGTGACCAAAAGCAAGTAGAACACATCTTTGTCAAACTCAAAGCAAAAGTAGAAAAAACTGCAACAATGGATATGTCAAAGATGACAAATGATCTGGCAGAATTGGTAGGGGTCCCAATCAGACTAAATTTTTCTGCACACATGAATATTCGCTTAAAAGAGTCAGAACTTTTTAACTTTGGTTCATGTCACTTGAGATCCATGGATTTACTTTAGGATTTATAAATGGGAGGACACCCTACCACATTCTTAGCATCCTGGTGACAATCTCTGTTGACAGAGACTCCGATTGGGATCTCTACTGGCAGAATTGGTGAGTCAATAAAAAACAAGGCTTCTTATTGCTAAGCTGTTGCAAGTTACTAAGCAAACATTCATAAAATCCCAATCATAAAATGTTATAAACTAAAAATTGCCATTGTCTCAAAATGTAGAAAAGAATTAAGATAAATGAATGGTACAGCTTTTTGGCAAAAGTAAAATACTTTCAAGTCTGCCACTTGCATACTACTGCCCCCTAGCAAATAAAAACTGCAATGCACTCAAAATGCACTCATTGGTTAAACAGTTCATGTTTCAAGATATTGCAAATCTGATGCATAGTCTAGTAAAATTTACAGGAACATCTACATGCACTACATAGAGATCTTCTGCCCAGAGTACCTTCCCACAGAATACCTTCTCCTACCCGGGGTAGCCTGCTCACCTGTTCATAGTTAACAAACATGGCTGTGGGGAAGTTGTCGGCAGCCCATCGCACCAGCTTGGACGACTGCTCCGGCGTTAGATACACGAGGACACACTCTGTCATGAACAGTGTTGGCAGGCTGTGTAGGTAGTGGATGCCAAAATTTCATTCAAAGTCAAACAACTTTTATTACCTGTTGTTTGTTTTTTTGTTTGCTTTTCAAAAAAGTACAAAAACATGTTTGATCTAAAAGCCTGCTTGTGAAGTTTTGTTTCCTTCAGTCCAAAAATCATGCCTTGGATATGTCTGCTAAGTACTTGTGGCATACACAAGAGGAAAGCATGCCAACCATTGATGCATCAAAACGCATCAAGTGGTAAACTATGAAAGCAGCTCATGAGCACCACCTTGCAATCTCTGTTAGAACTGCAGATAAGGAAATCACATTGGCTCCATAGAATATCAATGTTTGACTAGCAGTCACTATTCTCCATTCAGTTATCATCATATAGTGACTTGAATATGCCATAAAACATTAAAATATCTGAAAATATAAACTCATCTGATCTATTTGAAACAAACTGTTCTCAAAGTCAAAATATCATGCTTCTTGCCCATTCCTGACCGCTTTGCCTTCCTATAGTATTTTTCTTTGTTGACCCACTACCGACCTTTTGTCTATTCCTGATGTGGTAAGAGAAGCATCGAGTTCCTCTGTGTTTCTGAGGTCTCCACTGAGGATGTGATACTGTGCGCAGTGAAGAGTTCCCCCTTCTGTGAAATCAAAGTAAGGGTCATTTGAATATACCAGGATTGGATGGGGCATGTGAGTTTGTACACTGTATACAAGCATTTTAGGCAAAGCACTAAAAAGAAAAAGAAAATGTCTAGTTTTGTTCTTTTGTTTCCACTAAATACAATGTCTAGTTCTGTTATTCTGTTTCCACTAAATACAATGTCTAGTTCTGTTATTCTGTTTCTACTAAAAAGAAAAATACAATGTCTAGTTAGCTCAAGTACCTTTTAGCCTTTCTCTACTAGTTTTGGGAATGAAAATATTTTCTCACTGTTTTCTGTTCTTCTGTGTCTACTAGTACTGTTAAGGTTTATTGCTTTATTTCAATGATATTAAAATGATGTGGAATTTGACACAAGAAAAGCTTGGACCACATGCACAGTTGAACTTGCGTCTATCATTTTGCTACTTTTTTTTCTAATGGACCTGAAAACATACAGATATAAAAAAATTATCTGAAATAAAGTGGACTGGTGGCAAGGGTATCTTTTGTAGTTGATGATTATATTTCAAAGAACTGTCACCTATCTGCAGCTGGCCACCCCCCTCTGTGAGTGGTTTGGACAATGGTGGACGGCTTCTGTAAAAAAATGATCATCACGTGTCATAAGTAAAAACTGATGTTATCATCAACATGACAAAACTAAGTGGCAATTGGGGCTGTTGAAAAAATGCCAAGACAACTTTTTTCTAGTTAATTTTTAGTGATATGATTTGTTTTATAAAAAAATGTTCTAGTCTACATCTCAAAAACAAACAAACAAACAAAACACCTGTACCCTTGAGGATACTGAGTGGGTGAGTGTATCATTTTACTAGCTAAACCCAGTGTTTCAATTCCCCCCATCCACACCCTCTACCACCCTTCCTGCCTTGTCTTAATATAACCTTCTCCCTGCTGCCTAAATGCATAACCAATACGAATTTGGTGCAAGACAACTACCTTAGCATACTAAAGGTTAAAACACAATACAGCACTACAGCAAAGAGTTCTCTATACCAGTCTTGATTGTTTTATTTTTCAAAAGCATGCATACAAGAAACCAGAACTCATTGTTGTAAATGAGACGTGATTAACCAAACAAAGACTTTATATAAAAAAGGGAAGTCGTGTGGTAACACTTCTTATTTTTCAAATGTTCTACTATTTCTACTTATACTATAGTACTGCTTTCTAACAAAGCATTTTTTATGGACTAATGGGAATTTGATCTTTCACTTTTTAACAGAACACTGCACTCATACGAGTCATAAATAAACATAACAAATATCATTGCAGTTACATGTATCAGAAATTGGATATGTGTACTTATATTAGTTACACAAAAAGTTTCCAAACAATACACAGATACATACTGTACATCAACAACAAACTTTGGACACTTACAACTGTTACAATGGAACATGAAAAGTATAAAATGTAAAACACCTCACCTGATATAATGGCACTTTCTGGATGTTACAGCTGGGAAGTCAATCTCAAAGTAACCTCTTGGAAGTAGGCCCTCGTCCTAAATGTAAGAGGTAATGATATAAATCCTCAGTATTTGATACATCTTCTTACTCTTTTATTTTCATCCCTCCTTCCAGTCCAGTCCACCCTATAGTCTCCTACCTTCATTACCTTAAATTGTTTTCTTTTTGGTTTTGGAAAACTGGTAAACCACCTTAGGTCTGAACCACTCACACTGGGAAGGACCCCCACTCTTTTCAAGCATTTGTCAAGTGTGGTAGGATCTTTAACGTGCTCAAGGCGTGGCTCTCCTCAAACACAGGACCTCCGGCTTTACGTCCCATCTGAGAGGACAGTCTTAACTGAAGTTAGTTACTCATTTTCACCCGAGTTTGAGGAAATAGGTGTAAAATTCCTTTCAAAAGGACACAACAGGGGGACCTGCTAGGGATTCGAACCCAAAACCACTTGACATTTACACCTGGTCAGTTCTGTACCTACCTTAAGTCTCCAGTAGGTTGTCTCAAAGCCTGCTCCCAGACTGACCACCTGACACTCACACCTGGTCAGTCGTAGAAACTGGTCAAGCAGCTGACGGACACCCTGAGTTCTTGCATAGTATCCTGGGTACAAAACAAAGTCATTAGAAGACATCATATAGCTGAAGCCAATGTGTGTCTATGTAGTAACCTTTCTGCTGTGTTCATAATTCTTTGAATCTCCCCTGTGGAAAAATGATTGGTCTTTGCAACAAGCAAAAGAAGAGAGTATTGATATCTCTTTAAGAGAAATAAGTTATGAATTCAACTTTGTTTAGCAATACTATACAATAAAGG
The DNA here is from genome assembly GCA_013266295.2 of Branchiostoma floridae x Branchiostoma japonicum. Lineage (NCBI taxonomy): Eukaryota > Metazoa > Chordata > Leptocardii > Amphioxiformes > Branchiostomatidae > Branchiostoma > Branchiostoma floridae x Branchiostoma japonicum. Next base: position 6,182,490 of record CM023830.1, read on the forward strand.
CTTAATTTTCATCTTGACATGTCTATTTACATATACTCACTTACTTACTTATCCTCTTCATCTACATATACATATGCACACCTGTAAATTATGATAAAATTCACCCACCTCTGTTGATTTCAGGTGCTTTCCTTTCACCTGGTCTGATCAGGTGTTGGATGTAGGGGTCCTTCCAATAACCCTGCTGTACTGCAAACCTGGACAGGTGTCAATCAGTCTTGTTAATGCCAAAATTTCCTTGTAAGAATGTTGACCGTTTCTAATCAGGACATCGTATATAATTTATCATAATTTTGCTACTAACTTTTTTCTTCATTCGAAATATTCGTCTATAATTGGCGGCAATGTCAGTTCACCAAATTGGAACTAGGAGAGAATCTTTCATCTTATACAATCGCTTCATGTCTTTTCTGTCAATAACAACAAGAGAGAAAACAACAAACAAGTTCTAGTTCGAACCGCCCCTCCCACTTCCACCCATGTTCCAGCAGACTACGTCACCTTTTACAGCTCGCTGCGTCGTCATTCGTGGCGATTACAGCGCTGTCATCGACTCCGGCGGTCGACATCCTCCTACATCCTTCAATCTAACCCTCTAAACCTGCAATCAAGAGCTCTCTAGAGCTTTACAACACCAAAATACTCGAGTTCTTCAGCAAAAAGTTGTTTTCCGCCGCCATCTTGGTTACGACATACTCTTTTTCGTAAGGAGAGCTGTGATTGGTCTGTTTACAACACTCCGCCCAATGAAAAGCTCTTTTATGAAACCGCATTCGGTCCCCGGGTCAGCTGATTGATATTTCCCAGCCTCCTTCGCGCGGAGTACGCCCATGTTCATTTTGCCAAGAGAGGAAGTTTGACGGGAAGCTGTTCGGCTCATGTTAGCTCAGATCCTGCCTCCAATTCAGGATACATTCGCCCCTTCCTGATCAGACATCGGACCAGGGACTGTCTGTCCTCTGCTGTTGCTTGAGCCCCGTGCTATGCGAGAGTGAGCCACAACCATGAAGAAGCAATTTCTTCGCGTGAAGCAACTCGCCAACCAAACAGTTGGGAGGTGGGTGGACAGCTTATGCTGATGATATATGTCACCGAAACCTTTCCATTAATCTGATTAACCTTCCTGCTTTTCCAGCAGAAATTCTGTATCGATAAAGCAGAACTGTTGTTTTCTACAAAGACCTAAAGTCGTGATTGTGGAGTAAATATGCTGTAGGGGGAGGGCAGGGCGGCCTAACTCAGTCCGAAGTTCGCCACCCTATGTGTGCTGTACTGTTTTTCTCTGTGTACAGTATTTACATATCTGTGTGATTTGCCCCAACAAGGTCAGTACTTGATGTGATGGCTGCATCTGTGCAAACGGTTCACTGGCAAAAATGTTTGACCAGTAAACTACACTTGCACGCCACAGTGTGCTTTAATTGTTTTTTACCAAAGGCAAAGCCTCCAAAATTTGCCGGATCCCAATATATAAACTGTCACTAAAACAACAGGTTTGTTTAAATGGGTTAATGAATAAACAGTTGATACACAAATGGTGAAAACGAATGTAACTTTCTCACCGAAATGAAACTTTACTCGATAGTTTCAACTGGCTTTGCAAAAAACCTCCCAATTCCAAATGAGACAAAACCAAGAATAGTAACTCAATGCTTTTCAGGTGACTCACAATTTCAAATATTTATGACATACCATGACGTTCAACATTGTCAACATTTTGGGACATTCTATAGGCTTTAAAATAGTTTGTTTTTCTAATAATATCGGACTTGTTCGAGCTCGCCCGTGGAACTGACCATTGAGACAGAGTGTGCATAACCCATTTAGCACAGAACAAGTCACAGCCCAACCCAATACAGAATGTCAGGTGACCTCGAATGACCCCAAGTGCGGGATTTAATCATGGTACAGGATATATCAATGTCAAGAAAAATATTCAGTCACCTCATGATTTTGTTCTATATTCATAGGAAATGAAATTCCTTGCTGTATAAGTGTATTATCTTTTTTATAGACATGGCATTAAAACTGTCATTTTCAACATTTGAAACTGAAACTGCAACAGCCGTCCCGTGACATTTGAAAGGTTAACCCTCTCCCTGCTGCCTAACCCCATAACACATACAGAGTTGGTGCCAAACAGCTACCTTGGCAGGCTGAAGGTTATAGATTATCATTGCAGGAAGTTTGTGTAGCCCTGGACCACATCTTGTTTCAACTCTAACCAAATATATTCTATTTCATCTCATCTCATTTGGCTTGTAGTATTGAATACATTTACAGAACCGGAAATGTTTGTTTTGCTTTCAAATTTCACCATTTTTCTAATGTATTGCAATTTGTTGTTCTGGACTGTTCCATTCAAAAGGCTCAGGAGGGGGCAATAAGAATTTTTCTTAATTGAAAGGGTGGATGAGTCAGAAACAATTTATCATATTGGCAAATTGCAATCAAACTCAAATGGAGAGCGACGTAAAATGGTGGTCCTGGTGTCCCCCAGGAGATTTTGGAATGGAACAGTCCACAACAGAATTGCAGTTGGTTATCACATAAAGGGTTTGTTAACACTCATGCTTACAACAGAAAATAATTTGTGGAGTAGGGGTTATTGAGACAATATCACCCACAAGATTCGAATGTTAATTCGAAGTGGTCTTGCCCTTGAAAGGCTGCGGTAACGGCATTGGAATGAAATAATTCATCAGTAGGCTGCGGCTGATTTGATTGGTTCAATCTTATTATGGACAGGGGAATGGCTGTAATTTGATTAGGGATCAAAGACTCTGAAACTGTGTATGATGTCATCACATGGACTGAGGGAGTAACAAGGCCAAATATAAGCCTTGTACTTCCTTCTATTTGGAGTGGACAATGTAGCATACAGTTTGAAATGATCTCATACTTGTAATTCATAATTTCATATTTTTAATTTTTTTGGCAGTAATGACTCAGCTGGTAATGTCCGACCCACAGAAAGTACAGACGTAATACAAAACGAATAAGCAGACTAGAATCTAAGGTAAAATACAAATCCTGCAATAAAGGACTAAATTATAATATACATAATTTACAGTGATTACATTTTGAGAAACACTGCAATTTGAAGTCTTCAAAATGTACAAAAAATTGTGTACATGTACATGTATGTATTTTACATCCAAAAACAGTACTGTTAGAATGTCACTGGTTTAGCTGACTCAGACATTGAGTTTTGTCTAACCTTGCTGTACAGGTGGAACAGGAAATGACATCAGAACTAGACCAGACAAACTACTGCAAATCTGGAAATGTTTGCTGCGGATTTTGTTTTTGTGGGGACCTACAACAGGATATCATGACACCACAATTCGGCATCTCCAATGCACTGCATTACAGAATTGTCTGAACCACAAACTTAAAACACTGCAAAAGCCTCCTTTCCTACTCTATTGTGAAATCAAGTCCTGTGAAAATAAACGAATGACGGTACCCTATGGGTTATGGGATACAGGAAACAGTATGCATTGTTTTGTCTGATATTTCATCTGATTTATGTTCCCTTATGACAGTCCTCATGATTCTTGTTCTTTGTTTCAGAGCGGAAAAAACAGAAGTTCTCAGCGATGAACTACTACAGGTGAGTTCGTATCAATTCATATTACAGTTATTGTTATAGTGCATCAGCATGCCACTACACAAATGACCACTGTTAAGACAAACATTTCTTGAGAACCTAAGTTATGAAAAAGTGGAATACAGTGTATCAGAGTTTGAGCTTTTTTTTTCAAACTAGAAACTTGGGGAGATTTTCAACTGAAACTGACGCAGTCTCCTGATAAAAATTGGATTAAACCTGCATTTGTGCCCTTGTGGTCTTTCCTATTTTCAGATTGTTCTCATAACTGTAAGTCAGAAAGTCACTGGACCGCTGTTATTGTACAAAGAATTAACTTGTTTTCACAACTTTGCCATGTCTGAGACATAATGTCATCTCCAGGTGCATGGCAGAACAGTTTGTTCTGAGGGAAACGTTAGATGTAGGAAGACTCGGTCCCTTGTCTGTAGGCAAATTCTGCATCCCACATACAGATTCCTTGTCCACCCACACTTAGCTATAGTCTCATCCTGCATTCTTACTTCTTAGTCTTACCATGTCCTGGTATATAGGTGATATCACTAGTAACTACGGTAAGTCAAACCTGTACAAGTGACCACCTCTACAAAAGGACCACCTGGCCAATGATGATCACTTTTTGATGCTCCCTTAGATATAATTTTCCCCTTTAGTTTGACACAAGTATTAAGAAGTGACCAGACCTGGCCACATATTTAAGTGGTCTTCTAATGGGCAGTTTCGACTGTACTACGTTGTAGTAGCATGTGCCACAGTGTTGACAAAAACATGTAAACATTTATTCAATGTTACGCCTACTATTTAGGGGGGTGGCTGGTGTCCCACCTAAAATTTACTTATCCCGACTTGAGCCTATATATAGCAGTACAGTTGTATACAATCTGCATAGATCTAGGTTGTGTAAAGTGACAGTGAGACCTAGATATTTGGTAGCCTGACTACATCACGTTTCTAGATGTAGCAGCCCTTCTGCTGGTCAAGTTCTCGGGGAGGAGGCCCAATCAGCCCCTGACAGTGAGAGATTGTGTAACACAAGCTAAGTTATTTGCCTGGAGCTAAACAAGTTGCTGATTTGCAAGCCATCATGTGTAGTCCATTTGAGTCCTTTCTCAAGTGTTAAAGTGTCTATCAGAGTTGACAAGTGTCACTTTGCATAGGACAGGTGTGTCCTATGTTTGTGATACATGTACTTTTCCTACATGTACAATGTAGTTAAGCAGTACGTATAGTATTTCAAGGGAATTCTTGCATGCAAGATTACAAAGTTACAGCTTGTTGTTTATCCAACATGTAGCAGGGCTGAAAATGCTATTCTTCTACATACATACTTTCACAAGTGGAGGTGATATTCAAAATTACACTGTACCTGCACCACACATCTATAGATCTCACATGCACCACTCATATTCTGTCCCTATTTAAAAGTCCATCAAAACAGTGTTTTTAAGTCTTCTTATCAGCATCTTAAATCTTAAGTCAATTGTACATCAGGATTTAAATGGCAACAGTTACTGTGAACATTATAAGTTTGGGAACGAACACATTACTGACCAGTGTACATGTAGGTTAGGTGCAGGTAGACGTCACAAATACCTGCACATACCTCCAATTTTGCCAGCATATGCGGGTGGTATTTCCAGCCCTGTATGCAGCAGGTTGTTTTTAAAACAAGCAGTCATGCAAGTCACACAGACACAACACTACGATAGAGATCATTCATGAGCCTTGATTCCCTCAAACATCTGGTACTGGTATGCTGATTGCTTATCTTCCTGTTTTAGAACTGCATAATTAAACATGACTGTCAAACATACATGTATTGTAAAGATATCTACAAATGATTATTTCAGAGTTTACATGCACACATGTTAACAGGAAGACATGCATGAAGCAGAAATCTGTGAAATTTTTTTACATATAAAAAAAATAGATTTGAAATTATTGTATAATGGGGTAATGTATATGTCATATACATGTATGTTGACATACGCAAGATGTCATGTGTGGTAATAATCGGTGATTATAGAAATGTGGTGAAAGATACCGGCCAATGGCGGCCATGAGTTTTAATGTGATTATACCTGCACTTCTAGCCATGTTGTTGTGCATTTAAAGAAATTAAAGCAATCAACCCTAGGGATTGGTTAGCATGTTAGGTGTTTCTGAGTCTCTGTTTTCTAGGAATAAAGTCCAAATGATGTTCCAAGTTCAAGGTCAATCAGTGATCACAGCAATTTGGTGAAAGATACGACCATGAGTTTTAATGTGTTTATACAGGCACTTTTGTAGCCATGTTGTTGTGCAATGTGAAAAAAATCAAACCAATGAGAACCATGGGAAATCGGTAACTGTTAACATGTCATGTGCCTCTGAGTCTGTATGTTTTCTCAGAGTAAAGTCCAAGTGCTGTTTAAAGTTCAAGGTCAATTTAGTATTGACTAAACTTATAATCAAACTCTTATTGAAACATTCAATAATGTCACGTTAGGTAGAAATGTAAACTATGCCCAGTATTTTTCTTTAATTTTTTGTTTAGACAAAATATCTTTTACTGAACTTTAGATTTTAGCTGTATATAAACACAAATGTTACATTGTATGTTAACAGTTCTTTGAGTACTGTAGTTACCAGAACAGTCTAGTTATACTTACTGCAACTGCCTGTAAAACGTGATCGGAAGCTCTAAACCGTTCACGATTTCAGGGTTAGTTGGGTGTGAGAGGCCTTTCTTGAGAAAGCCGGTACAGGTAATCGCCACTTGACTTCAAAGTAAGAAGTGGTTTCAAGTGGCTACAGCTGTGTGGATATGTGGATCGGAAGTATATATAAGGGTGCTTGCGGAGAAAGCCAAGCTCCGTGAACTTTGACCCACAGGACGTAGATTTCCTTCAGGTCGAGGGACCCCTTCGCATGAAGAAAAGACGTCAAGAGGCGACCACTATAGGGGGGCGGGTGGAATTGTGGAAAGTGCTTGTGATAAATGAGATAGACTGGCAGCAGCTTTTTGTGTAAAGTTAGGAATGTCTGAGGCATTTTGTGCAGGCTTTTTAGTTTTGACAATTTAGCACTTGAAAATCAGGAAAACTTGTAGCTAGTTCAGAATTAGAATACTTCGGTACCTCACAGCTATGCAAAGTTCCTCAAAGTTCATGTTAATGTTGTACAATTGTATATAGCATAGGTCTAAAATGTGAAACATACATACAATGGTCCTATAATTAGGACTAGTCCATCTATAAAGTGGGGGGGTTAAGACATTGGCAAATGATCACTGAAATTGAAGAAGGAAGTGGAAATATTTTACACCATCTGGAATATTTTGCTGAATTTTTTTTGAAAAGATGGAACCTTTGACTGTATTATAAATATATACACAATTTGTATCTGAATTTGTGGCTATGGTCATAGTATAAAACATGTCCTGGGCATTGAGTCATTATAATGTCACACCTGTCCTGACACACCTGTTTAACAAACAAACTGTCCATAGAAAACAAATATTTGTGGCACGCCAGGTAATTCTGGTGTTAACTGTTTACACACATGTGACAGCTGTATGGTCCCCTTTCGGTCCCCGGTATAATGAATTGGCAATTTTACTGCTCAGAGTGTTTATAGTATATACATCACAAAGTCCTTCAACTTAAGGGAGTTCCCCCAACTGTCAATGTTGACTACTTGGATAACTAAGAAATTCCTAACAGAAAAATGTGTAATTTGAGATGTTTCTCAGTATAAAACTTTATTGTCTTACTGACTATGTTAGAAACAACAGCTATGTTGTTGAACAAGGTTGTACACAAAGTAGACAAAGGTTTCCTGTGTTTTAGCAACCAAATCTACATGTATATCTGGTTGTCAACCTTGGTTGCTGTGGAACTAAGGTTGCAACAGGAATGAACATGGCAAGATGAGAAAATTGGATTTTAGGTACAAGTGACCATCAAAAATGATTTAAAAATATGTTATATGTACATAGATGACATGCTACTAGTTGAGAGATTTTTTGTAAATAATTCATTTCCATGTTTAATTGTTGATAAGAATTGTCTCGAGTTTGTTTTCACTGAAAAGAATCTGTCAACAAGGTTGAATAATCTCACATCTTCTAGTTCAAGGTTCAAGGTACATGTAGACATCAGAAATACCTGCTCTGCTACAATTTTACCTGCACTAAACTGCATATGCAGGTGGTATTTCGAACCCCCTGTACAGGTATTATATCTTCTTCTGGTATTTTTCTGGTCTGAAAAGGTGGCATGTAACCTTTCTTTTATTTTGGCTGACTGCATTCGTAGTATGATACGCTGACATTGATCTAGCAGGAAGGGTGACCTCAATGCTTTTCTTAGAAAAGCTACAAAGAATTCTCAGCCTACTGAACTTCAGGAACTCCTGCTTGTACAAATGTAGACCAAGTTGAATGGCGAAACGTTAGATTTATGTTCTTGCTTTCATTGGGTGGGAGGAAGGGGAAGTTTACAAAGCATTCGGTATCTTTGGAGTGGGAACCACTCATTTATTTTCTTTCACTGCTTTTTGACAAAAGAAAAACAGAAGAAATTGGGTATAGAACCTTGAACGTTGAGAATGTCTCCAGCCATAAAATTTGAATAGCTGTTGATTTGTATCTTTTGTGATGATTTTGATGTTATGAAATCAATAACAGTGTATTATTTTTGGGCATATAGCTGTAGATTTTGAACAGTGACAAGTGTACATACATGTTGGTGAAGCCAAATGTGTGTCTGTTACACTTTAACCATCCAGCCTGCTAAGGTAGCCTTGTGGTACCAAATGTGTATTGTTTGGCGGGTTAGGAAGCAGGGAGACGATTAGACATCCCCTCCACATATACACATACCAGTTATTCTACACATGTCAGATACACAATGTCACAGAGAATCACTTTGCTAGCACAGAAAGTGTTGGACCTAAGTTAAATATGTTAGAATTTTCCAAAGGAAAAAGGGTAAGAGCAGGACTTGCCTTTACAACTGGAAAATTGATGTTTAAATTATAGATAGTCTGTTGTCCACCCCTGTGTCAGGGATAGCAGTGCAGCAGTATGATCAAATACCAGATACTACTAGGACTAGGACTAGGACTATTACTACTACTACTACTACTACTACATGAGATTGTTAAGTAATTCATATTACAATAACATGCTGCTTTTTTTTCTGACAGATTGAGAAGAAGATAGACAATGTGAAGCTTGCCACCCACAATGTCACCAAGAAACTGTCGGCCTGCCAACAGGGTGGGGGGGACAACTTAGACAAGCGTATGGTGAGAACTTTTATTCCTCCTCTTGAATTGTCTTGTTGTTTTAGTCTTTTGATATATATGTCAGGGTAGAAACTCCAACTGGTAGAATCAGCAATTCTACCGGTAGAGATCCTGATTGGAGTCTTTGTCGACAGAGACTCCGATCATATTAAAATATATATGTATATATATGTATATATATATATGTATGGTCAGTTCTACTTTTGATTCTGTCATATTTCTGTTTTCATCATTATGATCCAAAAGATTTCTCCTTGTTTTCTTGTGTCTTTGTGGCTATTTTCTTGCACCTTCTTCTGTGTTCTCCAACCTTCTTCCTAGGTTTCTTTCCATGAACTACTTAATCTGTACTCTTTCTATGGAACAGCATTTCAGAAAGGTACATGTACCTTATGACTGTAAAAGTAGGAAATACAGTTTGCACTTTATGTGTGTGGTTTTTTTTGGTTGTTTGAAATGTGGTTTTCAATTACGTTTTGTGCTTGATGTTGTCACTTGTAGATGTTCTATGAGGAGTATTTTAGTCAGGATAGTCAGTGTTACTGCAAGACATTGAACGATTTTATATGATATATGTATGTTGTTACATACTGTTAAATGTCTAATAGAGTCTATTCTTGCCTTACAGAAAAAGCTCCCACAGTCAGCACTATCACAGAGCATGTTAGAGTCCTGTGCCCTTATGGGGGAAGATACACTCTTGGGGTATGTAGGCCTTCTTGTTGTTTCATTGTTATAACAATATTCTGTGTCAAAAATAAATCAATGATTGATATGATTATACACTGTGAGTTGTAATTCAAGTAGCTTGGGTAACATTGTACATTTAAATTTTTAGATGTTGATTTCAAGTAACATAGTTGTAGTAACATTTCTGCTATCTGACTGCACTGTTTAAATTTCCTTTGTGTTCAGGATGTTGTTCCAGTTGTGTGGAGAAGGGCAGGGAAACCTGGCCAAGGATCTCACCAGCTACGAGATGGAAGTGGAGAAAACGGTCATGACACCACTAACAACTCTCCAGGAGGTAAGAGGTCATGCTGTGTGTCTTCTTCTTTATGGATTGTTGTCTGTTTGCTTGCTTGTGTGTCCATAGTTATTTGAATACAGTAGAGTCAAGGTAAATGGGGGGGAGGAAGTTGTAACTGTCTACAGACTGACAGGAAGGTCGAATTGGAGGTCAAAATGGTCTCCCTGCAGGCTGGGGGGAAGTAAGGTCGAATTGAAGGTCAAAATGGTCTCCCCACAGGCTGGAACGAAGTGAATGGTATGGTGGAGGAACTCAATGATTAAATGTACATAATCAGCGAGAAATTCACAACAACTTAAAAACAGCTAAAATAAAAATAAAAAACAACTAAAAATACTTAATGGAAGTGTTCTATTTCTTTTTTTTTCCAGACTTTTTCTGATATGTTAAACATGCCCCCTTCCCCCTACAGGTGGACATTCCTGCCATCCAGACCCAGAGAAAGAGGTTAGCCAAGTTAGTCCTGGACATGGACTCAGCGAGAAGCAGGTACCACTCTGCCATCAGAAGTTCCAACACCGGCGGGAACCAGGCGGCGGCCATGGCCAAGGCAGAGTCCCTGAAAGATGAAATGGAGGATGCACAGAGTCGGATGAACCTCTGTCGGGTAAAGTTTACAAACATTTTTTTCTATTTTTTCTTTGAGTTTAGTCAGTAACTAAAATGCTAAATGCTTCATAGTTAAGATCTCATTATGGTTCATTCTTATTACTATATATGGCTTTGAAAAAAGCATCTTTTTTAAGAGAAACTTACTGATTACTATGAATTTAGAAAGACACAAGAAATTTGAAATCTATCTAGAATTCATAGTCAAAACTTTTGTTTAACTAAGTTATATGTGATGGTTAGGAATAATGATCAAATGACTTGCAAAAAATACTGTACATGTATATGCACATTCAAGGAAGAAGAATTTTATTGCATGACAATTGTAGCAGGCACATTGTATGACAACTTGTTCAAATGACATTGTGGACATGAAGGAAAAAAGTTGAAATGTAGATCTTTCAACAAAGTGCATTTCAAACCTACAGTTACCCAATGTTGCAAGTACAAATTTGATAAACAACTTTGTTCTCTGTGATTTCAGGATGCGCTAGCCACCGACATGTACCAGTTTGTGTCAAAGGAGCAGGAGTATGCACATAACCTTATCAGTGTAAGTACATATACTACCCAACCTGTTACTAGTGTAATTGCACTGTGTTTAACATACCATTGGGATGGAATGAAGATAAGATACATTTAAAAGTAATGTTGATAAAAAGTTATCTTACACATTTTTCAAGTTTTGTTGTCGTGTGGTGGGGAGGCGGTTCACTTTAGTAATGTTACAACATGTTTTGACAGGATGAATTTTTTGTTCCACAGTTGGTTGAAGCTCAGATCAGATTCCACAGGGCGGCCATTTCCAGTTTGGAGAAGGTACTACCTGCCATGAAGGGACAACTAGGTAAATATGCACTTCCCGTTTCTGTGCTATGATATTACTACTATAAAGTGTAGCACTTTTGTTTAAAGTCATGACCTCAGTCAACAACATTTCTGCTTAATGGGCATGTATAGGGTTTTTCAGACACCTGATATAGAACCAGTTTTAATTTTCCAGATACCCAATACCCCCATCCTAGCCCACCTCTGAAGATGCTTTGTGCATCCTTGATTCTCATTCACTGAAACTCTTTGGCAATGTTGTTAAGACTTCTTTTTAAAGAAAAATTGAGTTGTACCATTATTGTTTTTTTTCTACAGAACAAGCTATGATGAAGCCGGTGTACGGCCTGTCATTAGAGGAACACCTGAAGATCACAGAGAGAGACATCGCCCTGCCACTGGAGGCCTGCGCCTTAGCTCTGCTGGAGTGGGGAATGGAAGAAGAAGTGAGTTATTGACTTGTGTACATACATAAATACACTGTACAGATCTCTCGATGCATTTCAAATCCATTGGTTTTAAACACATTTTGAAGTAAGATTTTCTTTGTGCAACAGTGATTTACATAACCTTTGAAGGGATTTCAAATTTGTGTAAAAGTTGTGCTGATTGGAAGCAAACACTGTCTAGCCATCAAGTTAAGATTCTAATATGGCCTTAAAAGTTTTGAATCTAACCTGATATCCTTCCTTGTTTCCACAGGGGTTGTTTAGAGTAGCAGGTAGTTCCTCTAAAACAAAGAAATTGAAGGTAAGTCAATTTCATAATTTCAGAGATGAATGTAAAAGAACCAAAAAAGGTCTGAATTTTTGGTTGTGTTTGTGTTGTTACTGTTGCTCTTGTTAGAATGAAATGTTGTGTTTGTTGTTTGTTTGTTAGGCTGCTTTAGATTCGGGTATCATCACTGGGCTGGCTGACTTGGAGGAGTATGTACAGGATGTCCACTCAATATCTGGTGAGCAAAAGTGATAGAATTGTGATACATGTAGTCACAGTACCCTTTCTTGCAAAGATAGTTCAGTGTACAGTTGTCTTGCAATACTTACAACATGATACAACACTCTGAAAATATTGTGAAGAGTTGGATTGCAAAGGTAAAGTATCAACATGGTCTGAGTGTGTAGTATTGGGCTAATTGATTATATAAAGTCCTAGATTATCTTCCAAGGGTAATGCAATGTTTGAGGATATGTCTTGCAGTTCCATTCAGAGCTGATAGGTGGTGCTTCTGTACTGTCAAAAGCCATGTAACTACTAAACTAGTAGTTTATCTGTTTTTGGTCAGGTGCACTAAAGTTGTACTTGAGAGAGCTGCCTGAGCCATTGATGACCTTCGACTTATTCCAGGACTGGATGGAAGCAGGAAGGTCAGTGAAGTCACAAAATTATCCAATCCATTCCATAAAGTCTACATTAAATTTAAAATTTGTATATAATGCAGTAATAATGAATTTCAGACATTAACAAAGTGTTGATTGGTCGTCCTGTAAAATTTTTCCTATGCCTGTGCAGCACTCAAGACCCACAGGTAAAGTTACAGGCACTATGGAGTGTGTGCGACAGACTGCCCAAGCAAAACTACAACAACTTTAGGTGAGCATTTTGTGTATCATACTCTTCTGGCTTTCAAATGATGAACATTTCTGCGTAGAAAATTGGTGTATATGTCTTCTTTTATGTATCGAGATAGCTGACTCTTAGGCCACACCAACTTAATTTGTTGGTTCTCGGATTCGCCGCTTCATTTTTTTCCGATTCGCAAATAAAAATAAAATTGGATTCAGGCTTTGAATCAACTGCAAAATGCTCCGATTTTGCCCAAAACAGTTGAAGAAAGCTCCTCGTGTGCCTTGTTTTATAGTTTTTTCATGTATCAATGCTCTGGTTTGATCAAAAATTCAGAAATCATTGCTTGAATTATAAACCAGCTTGGAATGGGGACGTCAAGGCTGCTATCGTAGCTTTTGGGGCTATCAGAGGATGCCTAGGCCTGTTTTTATTTTTATTTTTTTTTCGCCCGGTCGCTTCATATTTTTTCTAAAAAAAATCCGAGAACCAACAAATTAAATTGGTGTGGCCTTATTTAGTTTAATATTTTACCATATACTTTACATATAGATTTTGGCAATTATGGCTCCTCAGATACATGTAGTCTTTACCAAGCAGTAAAAATTACATTTCTATCTTGTGTCCTTCAACAGATACTTGATAAAATTCCTGGCTACCATCTCAGCCAACTCAGAAGTTAATAAGATGAGTGCGAGCAATCTCGCTCTGGTGTTGGCGCCGAATCTCATCTGGTCACGAGAGGAAGGAGGGTAAGCACGGGAGAATTTCTTTTTGTGAAGACTTCTTCAAGTTGTTAAATGGATTACAAAATTGAAAGTGGAGTTTGTAATGCTATGGAAAGACAAGAAGTGTCAATTTCTGTTTAAACTGTTACAAAAAAAGGAACATTGCTATATATTACTGTATCTGTTTTATTATTAGTACAAATTCTTGCACTGCTTTGAAAACATCTGAGAAACCAAGTACATAGAAAACCATTATATACTGTAACATACATTGTAATATGTGGTGTCAACTACTTTACACTGAAGTTTTACAGTCATAAGATCATCATGCTATCTCTCTTAATCTTTTTCTTTTTGACATATGGAAACTGCACATCGTTTTTTACTTTCTGTTTCTTCAAAATATGATTTGATTTCATGTTTAAGTTTGCTGGGTCTGTCCCATACACACCTAATTAGTCTGGCATGTCTCTGGTACTAGTACATGTGCTTCACTGATAGCAAGTCTACACAATGATGATTGCACCTTTTCTGCATCTGCGAATTTTATGTCTGTTGAAGATGTTGTTCCACAGAATTTTGTTTTTGAAATTTGAAAGAAAAACCAGTGAAAACCAGTAAAATCTCACCTCATGACTGATAATTACTGATATAGCATGTTTGGAACTGTTTGTGAAATACTGCTCTGAGATTGGTCCATTCCTGGCCAATCAGGATACTTGATCTATGGTACTTCATCTTTCTTGTATGCTGAGCATGACAGATCCTTTAGTTACACACTTCACTACTGTCCGTCATAGCCAGCAACTGAACTGTTCTTTCTCTCACCAGCAATGGTATGGAAGATGCTGCGTAAGTTGACCCACGACTTTTGACCTTTACGTGTGGTGGGGTTCAAAGGGCATGTTGTGGTGCATGATGGTTCGATTGTGTTCCCATGGGAATTTATGAAGGGTATTTTTTTTTAGTTATTTGTATGGATGAAATCTTCATTTTAAACAGTTTGCTCTTTCCTCTACCTACAAGATATGGAAGTGAAGAGGAATTCTCTTTCCTCTACCTACAAGATATGGAAGTGAAGAGGAATTCATCCATACTATTATAACTTTAATACCCAAACATTCATGTAGACTAGTAGTAGTAGTAGTAGTAGAGGTGGTGTGTGGCAAATGGCTTGTTTTTGGGGTGTCAAAGATGCATTGGTGCTGCAAGGTGCATGTCTATATATGGCAACCGTGTACTAAAACTGCATTTTAAACCATGCAAACAAGGGTTTACGGCATTCGCGCTTGACATGGTTCTAATACCTGTTCTTGTTTGTCCATAGATATTGTGTGTTTACACTTGAAGGTGCCCGTTACCATAGTTAACCTTCCCAATGTCAAGGCAATTGGAATTGGGCTTTACAATCTACCCTGGCATTTGCAGGGTTAATGTAGTTATTGAAGCCGATTGTTAGAGATTACTTTCTCATACCGAATACTATTTACTGTTCTAGATAAATTCAAAATTGCAATTTTTCTTACAACATATTACCAGTACCATGATGAAGATGACACAAATATCATACTATATCAACATATCATATGTTGACATAGTTGATGTTGAGACATGTCAATTGCTCAAAATCCCGCATCTGCAATAGAACATTTCAGATGCGACCGATATTGGTAATGCCATGTTTGGGAGTTAGAAGTGAGAGATACATGAGAATTCCTTGCTGACAAAAATACAATGTATTCCATGTTCTAGGCTTGGCGTCATGGTAACGGGCGTGGCCTCCATGATTGTACAGACCATCATCCAGCATGCCGACTGGTTCTTCCCTGGAGGTGAGGTCAAGGTCAACGGTTACCATAGTGATGACACAAACCGAGGACATAGTGACAAACTTTCAAGTTTGAAAGCCCTTACCCAAATGATAGTCTGAATTGAAAAAAAATATTCTTTCTTTGGTTTGTTTGTATTGAATAAATATATTTCCTTCTTCTTTTTTGACAGCAGTTTTTGTCATTAGGAAATATTTATTTTAGAATGCTGATCAGCTGTGAAGCTACATGTACAGTTGTAGAAACATGAGCATTTTGAATTTTAAAGTAATTTTATGTTCCTGAAAAAAATCTAGATTGGATGCATTGAAATGTATTTTGTGTTCATTTCCAGAGTTTGATTTCCAGCCGTCAACACCGGGTAGCGCTGGTAGCACGCCCCAGGGTTCCAACACGATGTTGTCCACCGTGGGGGACAGCGCGGAACCTGTGAACGGCAGCGGCGACCACAGCCCGCTGGCCGACAAACACGCGGCACACACAGAGAGCACGCAACACGAAGTCACACAATCAGAGGGGTAAGTCTTACAACATGTGAAACAACAACAGATGAACAAGAGGAAACAATTCTCTTCTCTCTAACCTAATTAACATGAGGCTTCTAACAGCTGCCAATCAAGCTAGCTTACTAATGAAATATTTCTGGAAAGGGCAGTTATCTTTGTAGTAGCTGTATAACTTCCTATGCAGTTGTATTGAGTAAAAATGTTCAAAACTTGATAGTTTTGAAAGAACTTGTATAAATTCCGACCCTACTTGAGTACTTACTGTCAATCTTACCTTGTTGTTCCCATGCCGACCCCCTTCTTTAATGGAAAGGTATGTACCAAGGTCAGTGTACGAAACTGCCGTTTAGAACTGCCCCTTTCTACAACAGCTCACTGCCTAAGGCTAAGCTATGCCTGCTGTCCTAACACATAAGGAACTTACCCACCATTCCAACTTCATTCTTTGCAGTTGCCACAGTTTCTGTTGCAACATCTCTTTCTCCCCCATCTTTGCCGAAAAACAAATTTCATATTTCAACTCATTTATCTTGTTTACATACACCTTGGCCTATCCCGTCGTCACGCCCCCCTCCCCATATCATATTTTGCATGTGGTGTGTTGTATGGCAATCTCGGCATTTTTGCATGGTGTGTTCTCTTCTTCTCTCCTCTTCTCATCTGTAGTAAAAGAAGTAGTGGCATATGGAACAAGATTGGGAATAGGAAGGCCTCCTCACTAAAGAAACCAAACTCCCCACCACCCCAAACACCTAGCTCCTTCCCGACGCGGAAGAATACCTCTTCAGTTACTACCGCACTCTGAATGATCCGTGGTGGTGGGTTGAGGTATGTTTGCTGCCACTTGCATGCCAAGCCAGACACAAGGCACAACTTGGTCACTCTCCAAACATATCTAGCATGCTCTGAGCATGGGAAATTATAAAGATTTGCTTGTTTTGTGCTTGCCTTGCATGCGTCGATAGGTCGTCTGTTTAAGACACCGAACCGGAAGAAAACGTTAACCTTGTTCAGAAGGAATATTTTGTTTGTTGCTTGCAACTCAAGGCTTTTCTCTGCAGCCAATCAGTTTGGTTGAAGTAATTCTCAACATGCTTGCATACGAGTGATGCCTGCTTTGCCTGCGATATGCACTACCCTATGTAAGGAGTGCATGTCAAATTTTAAAAAAAAAATAAATAAATAACTAAAAATAACTAACAATTAAAAAACATTATTTCACCAACATGCAAACATTTACAACACAGCCCTTACACAATCAGCATTAGCAACACGTGCATTTCCAGAAACCATGTTTATTCCTTAAAATGCAACAAGCTACTGCTGCTATGTTAAAAAAAGAACGTGGTCCAGCTATAGCTCTCAGAGGCTGTCTACAGTGAAACTTGCAAGACCTGATACGGTACAGTAACGTGTCACTACCATGTGTTGGCCTTGGCATTTTGATAAATGTGTATCCAGTCCAGAAACTTCTAACAAACTGCATACTAGACATGAAAAATACAGACATGGCAGAGGTAAGAACTGCCATGCCATTGCATCTCACTAGGGGGCCCCACATCTTTTCCGACATTTTTTCCATATTGCCCGAGTGGGCAGATTTCATTGCACCCATGCTTGACGTGCACTGCAGGCAGTCTCTCAGCAGCTGGCGCTCCTCTGCCATGCCAACGTTTCTGCTCAAAGAACATCACCACTGTTTAACTTTGATGCAAAATTGTCCAGAAATCATATTGTATTTGAATGGTAGATCCCTAATCATTGGTTTCATGTTTTGGAAAAAACTTGTATCAGATATCATTTGAAAATGCAAAAGTTTAAATCTCTGACAGAATTGACTGTGTTTTCAAGCGATATCTGTGATGCCATCCTGGTTAGCTTTACATATGCTCCAATTGGTGCCATTCAAATCATTCGGGCATTCGGACTATTGGAGAACTTGTAAACTTAATCAGGGTAACAGCCAAGCAAACTTGTTTACCTGTTCTTACCATGCAAACATTTGGTAGGATGACTGTTTGAGGAAAAATTTATTCATGATTATTTGGTTCAATACCTAGGAAACCTATAATTGTCATTCTGCTGCTGCAAGTTGTCTGCAAATGATTTTTCTTGCCGTACACACAGTAGACTGTAAACTTTGTCGGTTACTGTTCGTTTTTGTACTTTGCATTAATGGAACAATTTTCATGTTGCTCTGTTTCCTCGTGCAGGTTGATAAAGCAGGGCCAATTTGGAGTCCCGACCCAGCCTAGTCCACAAGTTAGCCCTTATGTAAGTCCGCGGGTTAGTCCCACTCTTGGTAGGAAAAAGAAACAGCCTGCCCCCCCTCCCCCTCCTGGTAGAACCCCTGGCCGTGGGTCTCCGGGCGCTGCACAGTTATTGGACACGAGCCTCAGCCCGCAACAGGACGCAACCGTTAGTACAGAACTGCCGAAAACCCCGGAGCGGAGAGTCAGTGGTAACACGTCCAGACCGTCCGGTCCCCCTCCCCCCAGGCCACGCGACAAATCAAACTCCAGACATTCTTCCAACACGTCACTCGATAGCGTCCCAGCAACGCCGAGCGTTCCAGAAACGGCAGACGTGGCCAGTGACAAACCTCCAAGTACGCCGGAGAGAATTCCCCCCACCCCGCCGGGCAAGCCGCCGAGACCCGCCCCTGCCCGACCAGATGGCCCGCCCAAGAGACCCACCATGGAGCAAATCAAACCTAACCTCGATCCCGCAAAAGAAGAAAGCGTCCCTCCCCTCAAAGCACCAGAGAGCCCCCCGCCATCCACAGAACAAGTAGAGAAACCCATCGTAGCAAAAAGGCCATCCGTGGAGAAGAAAACAACAGATATGGGGACAGCGGAAAAAATTCACCCTCCCCCTGTAGCTGATCGACCAAAACGGACTGGGTCCACGGGTACCAAGCCCCAGCCAGCCCAGCGCTCCATCTCCTGCCCAGGTTCAGGACAAGATAGTGAAGAACCAAGGCCCAGGCTTAACAGTAAAGAGGAAGTGGCAGCTCTTTAGGTTAATGATGAACACAGAACTTAGATAAAACCAAGTGATACGTGGTCTTGTGGTAACAAGGGATGGCTCTGAAGTTTCATTTTCTGGCTGATATCACAACAGAATCTTTTCAACATTTATTAGTTGTGAGGAGAGGCTGTTGTAGTAAGGTTTTTTGTCCACTGCTATTTTTGTGTATTAGCCACTTTCAAATCCACACCAGATTGTTCCCAAGCTGTGATTGTACGTTCACTGGATTCAAAGTATGTACATAAGACGACATGATACACAGTATAGCTAGCATGTTTTTACTTAAACTCTCCAGAATGACTGCTGTTAAATGAGGCTAAAAAACTCTCTTTTTTTAGTTACCAGTAAGGTATTTTATTATCATTAGATATTTGAAGGAGTTGGTGAATGTCTGTGGTTCCCTTAACAGAAAAGAAGGTGCCTTTGTGAGCAGCAATCAGAGAAAAGGATGAGTTTAGGAAGATATCACAGCTTCTTTTGTTTTTATTTCCAGTCCATGATTCAAAAAAACATCAGAACAAAAGAGACATAGAAATGGGAATTTGGTATAAGTGTAGACATTTGTAAAAGTGGCTTTTTACTTCTCAAAACTCAGTATCATAGATGAATAGATAGTTATATTGTTGGTCTGGTACAATTCCACCTTTTTAAAAAAGTTGTGTTGGTTTAAAGCATTATTCAGCATATAGAGTGTTAGATGATGGGTCACTTTAACAAAAAACGTCCAATTTAGCACAAGCTTTCTGTCTCTTTTGTGCAATGGAATCATTTTAGAATGACCAGCGATATGTGCATTTACCTTACTTTGGCCGATCTCCCACGTTTGAACCAAACTTGTCATGCTTTTTGGCATCAAAGTGTCGTCCATGTACATGAAGGCAGTAATATTGTATTTGTTTTTATTTCTTGTTTACTTTGTATTATTCTGTTGACGGGAGAGATGAGCATGTTTCCGAGGGTTACATGTAGATAGCCTTCTCAGTTACATCTGGTGTCAGGTTGTCATGGGCAAAAAAAGCCTATAGCTAGCGCATCATCTGTATTGCATTTGTACCTAATGAGCTTCTTTACTATGCAACAGCACTATATGTATATCCTGCTTTACTTAAAAAGGTATTCTTAGCTTTTAGGGCAGGGCTGGTATTTCAATGGGCATTTTGGTAAAGTTAGCAAAAAGAATTATATGTATTATTTTGACGGAGTTAAAGTTAGAATATTTGGTATACAGTGTATTTGTACATAAGGCACGGACGGATGCGTGTCAACGTTATTTTATCATTTTAAAGTTTTTTTGGGAGGGCTCTGCATTTCGGATGAGTTTGGATGATCAGGGGTGTACAGGCTCAGAAAAATTGTGGTTTCTTTACTGATACCTAGATTTCCAGTAATCTTCAGTTATTGTGTTCTTAGAAACCCCAAGCATAGCCCCTGACCCCCATTTATGACCTCCCTAAATGTACTATTTGGTACTAGGATACTGGTATTCATATGTGTTTTACAACATTGTTCTTTTGGGTCTGGAACGTTAAAAAAAGGTAAAATGGCTAGGAAAAACTCAACAATGGATCTTCTGTTTGTTATTTTATGTGATGCATATCATGCATTAGAATCCTGGCAATTCAAGACTGTACAAGGGAGATATTTGAAAGCAATGATCTTATAGATGTTGCAATTGTCTTGTATGTTCACTGCATATACAGTACACAGAACCTTATTTAGCTATTTTACGTAGGTAAGATTCACGGGATGCTATAATTTTAAAATCTCAAGACCTTAGGTACAATTTTAAAATCAAGCGGCTGTAATTTGTAATTCTTATAATTTTTTAAAGATATGTAAATCAGAGGAAGTATAGAGGGTTTTTCACAACATCTTTATGGAACAATATAAATAGCTTTGGCAGAAACCAGTTTTGCTTTAGTATTTAAGGATGTAAGAAAATTCTGTAACAAAACGTTTTTGAAAAACAATGCAGTGACATTGCCATGCTCTGTTCTCGTGATTTTATACCTGAGCCACAAGAAAACCATAAGACTAACATGTATGATTGTATTGTATTGTATTTTGCGTACATTGTGATGACATACTATAACTCTATATGCCCCTGTGCCATGCATAGTGGTTAAAACATTGCAATGAATATTTCTATATGACATGGGCATAACAAAATTAGCAAGTTTCTTTTTCATGCAGGCTCAGAGAAATAAATAGCTAAGAATCTAAAGATACAATAAAGCAAATAAACAATATCAGTTTCAATTTGAGGATTCTTTCTTGTAGTCTTTGGTGTATGAGAGAATATTAGATGAGTTGTCCCCGGTTTTGATATTCTGAAGTAGCACGTTCAACAAAACCTTTAAAAAACACACCTCTATCCACTAGTGTGATCGTCCGCGTGACGTGAGATCCAACATGGCAGCCCCCATACCAAGCCGGCTGAAACAAAACAGGTTTTGACTTACGCCAAATCAGTAAATATAGATTCCTTGAATCGCGATGAAATCTGTTATATCCTTTGCGAATTTATTTTGCTTCCATGT
This sequence comes from Branchiostoma floridae x Branchiostoma japonicum, assembly GCA_013266295.2. Lineage (NCBI taxonomy): Eukaryota > Metazoa > Chordata > Leptocardii > Amphioxiformes > Branchiostomatidae > Branchiostoma > Branchiostoma floridae x Branchiostoma japonicum. The sequence goes on from CM023830.1 coordinate 6,204,061, forward strand.
ATTTACCGAGTATATGTTCCTCTTAACACCCCTATAAACGTATGGGCTAGTCCATATCAAAGATGGCGGAAAACTTGAATTTTGATCAGGAAAACAAATGCCCCTGGACTTCATTCAACGTCGTTCTCCCACGCAGATGTCACCGGAACAGTGCTGCTGTGTTCGTAGACTTCTCTTATTGCCTTGACACCACAAGACCTCGTTTAAACGTTGTGTTTGGCTGAAGGACTAACAAATATGTTTACCGACACAGACAGCGCGCGCTCGGCGCGCCCATAACGTCATAACAGAAGGACACGTCATGCAAGCTGTGCTTGCTCAATTTAGCTTTGTGACTCAGAAATTTTGCGTTTTTTCGATGTTAACTTCAGATGAAGCCAGATGTTGTGTGATTGTAAACGTTTAGCACTTCAATAGTTACAAGTAGCGACGGTTAGCCATTTTTCCTTGGGCGTGGTAAACCAAAACAATAGATCTAGAGAGATGTTTCTTATCCCGGAGCTGAGCTCGGAGCCCTTCCAGGTTATCCTGTGGATCGCCTACATCTTTGCCGTGACGGTGGTGGTCACCGTCTTACGGTCCCGGCGGAAGCTGGACCTGCCCGTGAGAGACGTCACCAAGGGGCACCGGTGGTACGAGGTGGAGATCTTCCCTCGCCCGACATTTTGCAGGTGCGGCTCGTTTTGGTATAGTCTGGATTTGTACACGTCAGAGCTGGTAGGGCTTAAACTGCAGACTTCGATGCCCAGGGAAACACGTGATGTCAAGTGCGTTGTACTGAGTAGGCTTTTACTTTGTTTACATAACACATATATAACATTACTAGTATGTCAATTATATATAACATTATATACAGTCAACTAAAACATTAGTGTCACTGACGAAAGGTAGTGGATGCTACCTGAAACATCTTACCATTTCCAAAATCGATAATATCCAGTTGCTTGAGTAACTGTTTTTTGGCGTATCTTATTACCTGGATGTGTAACCTTCACCGACGTGTTTAACAGACGTGGTATGAGTATGAATAGCTTGTACAAAGATGCTTGTTCTTCCCGTAATGTTAATGTGTAATAAGGACATTATTAACTGTGATGTTCCAGTGTGTGTGAAGAACACATCATGGAGGGAGCCCACTGCGACTCCTGCGGCATCTGTACAGGCGAGGACTGCGTTCACGCCGCCGACAAACTCTTCCCCTGTAAACGCCTGAGCCTTCCCGGACGTACCAGCATGGACCACGTGTGGGCGCGGGGGAACCTGCCGCTGTGCAGCGTGTGTTTCGTCTGCGGCGTACAGTGTGGGATGAATGCGACCTTATGTGATCGCAGGTGTATCTGGTGTCAGAGGACGGTACATGACTGTTGTGGTAGGTTAAACTGCAAACGGATCAAAATGTAGGAAGCTACTTGGTCTAGAGTATTGTTACATAATCATAACCAGAAAATTCTCTCAGAATTTTTACAAAAACAAAAGAAAGCTGTTGATTGGAAAAATAAGACTTACATGTTACTGTCATAAAATTTGATGAAACTTGTCAGTAACAAACAAAAGGGCTGGTTTTAGAAAAAATTCAAATCAGAATTTTCATATATATTCTCAAACCCTGCTTTTACTTTTGGTAGAATTTGGTGTTTTGGGGGGGGGGGGGGGGTTAACAGCATGAAGTTATGGATGGATTGTAATATCTTGACCATTCAATGAAATGATAAGGTTCTGGTACTGCAGCAAAACTTAGTATCTCATGTTCTGAATACACATGTACTGTTGTCATGCTTTTTGGCATTCAACTGTACATTTACATGTACATGTATATGTGTATTCCAGCTGTTGAAGACGACAGATGTGACTTTGGCCACTACAGAAGCATGATCATCCCTCCCTATAGCGTCGGTCTGCAGCTGGTGGGCATACGCGGCCGTCGCCACCTCAGCGTCTCCAAGCTCTACCCGCCCGTCAGGATCTCCAACTGGAGCCCGCTGATGGTGTTTGCCAACCCCAGCAGTGGGAACAACATGGGGGAGCACCTACTGCGAGAGTTTAGGGAGGTCCTGAACCCCATTCAGGTGGGAAATAAGACAGTCATTCATTATGAGAATGGTCAGTCCTTCAACAATGTTATACTCTTTTCTTCAGCCTGCACCAGGCCTTCCTACAGGGGTACAGATCATAGAATTCAGCAAACAAAGGGAAAAATAATTTGCAAGGAGAGTCAGTCCGCAGGAGGGTTAATGTCCCGGACAAATGAACTCTACAGTGGCTAAATTCCCCTTGCCAATTATTCTCGCTATTTGGCTAAATTCTACTGTTTTTAAACCCACGTTTTTAGTCTGGTGGAGACTACTCTTTACTGTGATAAATGTTCAGTAAAGGAGTCATGTTTCCATTTGTTGATAATAGTTGGAGTTAGAATCCCCCAGTGGCCATGTTGGAGTACAGCAGCAGCATGTTGGCATGTGTGACAGATGTACAATGTACTCCAACGTGGCACAAAAGACATGAAAAGCCTGTATGGGCAGTGTTTGAAATGTTGCTTTATGCCTATCTATGTAGGTAATAGATCTGCACTCTCTGAGCCCTGCTGCAGGACTGGAACTGTGTCGCCTCCTGCCGACCTACAAGTGTCGCCTGCTGGTGTGTGGGGGGGACGGGACAGTGGGGTGGGTCCTAGGGGCGTTAGACAGGGTCAAACTACAGGTAAGGTCCGTTTTGTTTGGTTTGACATTCTGTATCTGTATAACCTGTATAACCCCCCTTCAGCGTAACACACCAGCTTCGCGGGCACACGGCGCGTCGGCAGCTGGCTACATAATACCGAACGACTTGTTACACCTAACTCGAAACATTGTTTAAAACTACATGTATCTAAATGACGATGCCCCTACTGTACTTGGTAGCAGTGAGTTCCACTCTACGATAGTTCTGGAAAAAAAATGAGTTTTTGAACACCTCAATCCTTGGTTGATTTAGATGGACGACACTCACACCTGATATTGTTCCTCCCAGAACCAGCCACTGATAGGCGTTCTTCCCCTGGGTACGGGGAACGACCTGGCCAGGGTACAGGGGTGGGGAGAGGGGTTCGTCGGGGAGAAATCCCTCGACGAGATCTTGACAGACATCGCACATGCAGAGGTGACACCGTTTGACAGGTAAGCTTTCCTCGTTTAGGTTCACAATTCTGTGGTGTTAATCTGTTTTCAAGCATTCACCTCCATGTACTCAGTATTACATATACCCCCTATTACCATTTATCCACCCAGTCACCATCTGCCACTTTGAAAAACTGTGTGTTTGAGAGATCTCTACACTAGTGCAGCACACCCCCGGGTATGCACAGTTTAGATATGCAGAAGTGCATTATACTGGGTGATGCATTGGAGATCTCTCTGATGCATTTTTCCGGGATGGCATATATATGTGACCTGGTGGAATTGTCTTAGCAGACCTCATATGATCATCAGAGAAGATGGCTTCGTATTTTTATAAGATATATTTCCAGAAACAAGCAACAATATGGTAGCATCAACAGGCCTACAGGTATGGGTTGTAGTTCTTTAGATGAGACTTTAACCCAGAGGTCCCATGTTTGTGGAAAGTCACACATTAAAGAACCTATGTCACTGAGAGTAAGATACACCCGGGTATAAATGGAATCAAACCAATCAACCTAGTCCAACGTAACTTGTGCCAATTAAAAGACAGAAACTGGTATGTAATGCCTTGAGTGGTTTACCAGCTATGCAGTACAAACTACCCTGCTGTATTTTACAGATGGACAGTCAGCATCATTCACCAGAGACACTTTGGTATAAGAAGACCTGCTAAGGTTAGTGCAACATTTTGAAATTTACCGGTATACATAGTCAAGTTTGTTCTTCCCTGTTTTCTGTCATACAGTAGAAATACAGTAAATCTCATGAATACTAGCATCACTATTCATAGTTTTAGTTGTATGTACACATACCATGTTGTAAGCATAGACCAATTGTATTAAACTGACCTCAGCAGGCAGTCTGAAGAGCAATTGGTCTCTGACTCTTTAGATAGCCCCCTATCAAGTCATGCATAAATTGCAGGCTTTCAATGAGGTAGAGAAGACAACCAACAGAATTGGTTTGGCCTTAGCAATAAAATAAGGCGTTTTATTCTCTTCACCTAATGTGACTCTGAAGTGTAAGTGTTTAGATTGCATGTTGTTGGGAATATTACTTGTATAAATATCTTTACTGATATAGTAGGTCTGCAATTTGTTCAAATAAAATATCTACCAAAGTAGTTGTAGTAACATACTAAACTAGATGATCAAGGGATTGAATATATCTGACTGTATCAGGTTCTGGCCATGAACAACTATTTCTCCATGGGTTGTGATGCACTGGTGGCGCTCAACTTCCACCGTCAGCGTCAGACCAGACCTGAACTCTTCACCAGCAGACTCTTCAACAAGGTCAGGATTTTATACAGGGCAGTAGAACTAGGCATAGAAAATACATTTAAAATGGCATCGTTGATCTTAATAAACAGAAAGAGTAGATTTTTTTTGTTTTGTTTTTTAGCTTTTGCAGTTTGACAACATTGTTCAAGTTAGCCAAGGAGGAGTTGGCTAACAAGAAAACAGTTGAAAATCTATCCAGTTTCTTCAATAACTTGTGTATCTCATTACCTGGATGTCTAACCTTCATCAACGTAACTTCTGTTCCAGTTCTGGTACTTCAGCTATGGAGCCATTGATGTACTCGAGCAGGCCTGTTTGGATCTACATGAGAGGGTCAAGGTCAGTAGTAAGGGTACTGTAACCAGTGGCAACATTTGGTTGATATGCTCTAAACCAATCAATGTTTATCCCAATTAATTGGATTATGGAGGTACATGTACTTCTTAGCAAATATGATGCAGCCTTTGATGTACAGATATGTAAAATCTAGTTTTTAAGGGTTTTGCCACGACTTGCCATCTTACTAACTTGCCTGTATTGATAAGTATCATACTAAACATTTTGATATCATGAAACAATCCAGAAACATGTTGTTTTAGAATATATGATTCAGCTTGTGTATTGATGAAGTTTGTGTCTTTCCCTTAGCTTGAACTTGATGGTCGAACAGTGAACCTGCCAGAGTTGGAGGGGATCGTGGTGTTGAACATCAGTTCCTGGGCGGGGGGGTTCAACCTGTGGAGCGGTACAGGAGAGGAGGACGTTCCACCTGCCAGGTATGCTGCCATCTCATTGGTCTTTCACCGAGGAACTTGTTTTATTCTGCTGTTTCATTGGTCCTTCACTAATGAACTTGTTCTATGCAGCTTTTTCATTGGTCCCTCACTAAGGAACCTGTTCTGTGCAGCTGTTTTATAGGTCCCTCACTGAAGAACTTGTTTTATTCTGCTGTAACAGTTTCGTTGGTCACTCACTAAAAACTTCTTTGCAGCTGTTTCATTGGTCCCTCACTAAGGAACTTGTTCTATGCAGCTGTTTCATTGGTCCCTCACTAAGCAACTTGTTTTAGAGGACGTAGGTTTGATTTATCATGTGCATTCATGGATTTGTCATCTATATCACGGCACAACGCCAGTTGTGATGGAGTTGTTATCATGATCACGAAGTTAGCATTTTGTTACTTATATGCCCACAGTTAGCCACTTGCTAAGTATCTTTTCAGTCATGAATGGAAGGATCTATGTTATATATTGTTCCCCACCCAGTTTCAATGATGGAATCCTGGAGGTGGTTGGTCTCCACTCATCGTTCCACATGGGTCAGGTCAGGATAGCCATGGCTGACCCCATCAGGCTGGGACAGGCAAGGGTCGTCAAGGTCAGGACAAGGTCACATTGTGGGAGGGTTGTCATGAAAACTTTGGTCTATCTGCTTGGAGTATTTTTATCTATGGTTACTCACTAAGCAGTTACATATATGCAATGATATAGCAACCTCCAGTATCATTGTATGAATAGATTTATTGTGTAATAAATCATCAATATGTACCTGGATGTCTAACCTTCATCAATATTACTCTCACCTCATTCCCAGCTGACTCTCCAGAAAGGGACCAAGATGCCTGTGCAGGTTGATGGGGAACCCTGGGAGCAGGGCTCTGCTACAATCACCATATCCCTCAGGAACAGGGTGAACATGCTCAAGAAATCAGAGCATCACGAATAGTGTTCCAATGCAGTGGACTGTGAATCCTTCCTGTTAGTAGTATGACAGGAGATTTTTGTCTCAGCTTTGTGTGGTGAGGGTACTGTAAATCACGATTTTTTCGTGATACCTTTATATTAGCGGTTTTCGCAGTCACTTCTGTACCGAGAACTTATCATTACCGTGAACAAATGATTCGCCGACTTTCTTTTTTCTGCACCTGCCACCACTGCGAACATATAGTTCCGCGAACATGTCCATTTTTCTCAGACCGCGAACTTTTGCTACCGCGAACATAAAGTGCTTTACAGTATCTCAGAGAGGACTAAACGTTGTAGGGATGATAATATCTCTATTTACCCAAATGCAGCCACACATCCACAATGCAGAGTTTTGTCTCACTATGTGTCATTGTCTTGAATACTAAGAAAGTGAGATGCCTTCTTTTCTTTCATAAACTTTTGAGCTATCATTTACATGTACTTTCCTAAAACATTGCCACACTTTTTGTTGAACCTTTCTTTGTCCTTAGTTTTCATGAATAAAGATTATATATATTGTGATGTCAGTGTTAAGCTGAAACATTCCTGCTCTACAGAGATACTATTTTGTGTAATAGTATGTATTGATGTATAATATGCACAGACAAAAAAGACTAAAAAAAGTAATTAGTTGACAGTTCATATCAAGTCTTTTAAATGTGTCAAATATGTTAGTAAACTGTTTGTTGGGTACAAGTACAAGTATGTAACAAGATGTTATTGTTTTTTTCAGTCAGTGAAATAAGATGTTTAATATATCGTAAGTTTATCTAGAACTCAAAACCTACAGATATTCTTGTGTTGTTACATAGTATGTTGTAAGTTTGCACAAAAAAGTGTGTCACTGGCAATAGTATTATATTTTTTATGGTGGATTGTGCAAGGGTAAAGTGCAATAGTTGTCACAGGGTATTACTGCTTGCAATTGTATTGTCTGAAGTGTCTGAACATCAGTTGCACTGTGGTGATATGCAATGCAGTATTGTACATGGTGTATGTACATGTACAAGTAAATAAATGGCACAGTTGATGTCTTTCTGGTGTATTCAGTACATTACTGGCATAATGTGTTTGTAGAAGAGTATTCATATACCAACTGCGACGTAGCATGACTGACTTGGAGGTTTTTTTCTCCCCATTTGCGCTATGTAGAAAACTGCACTCCGCTTTCAGTCAGGGTGCCGTTCTGAATGGAGACGCCAGGTGGCGCGGTTAGACCACTTATGGCGAGGAGGCGCTTGCAACAACTCACCTCCACAACTTTTCCTTCCAAGCGCTCCCGTTTTCAATTTTATCGCACTACGTGAGCAAGCTTACTGCGAGATCAATCACTCACTCTCCTTTTATTTCCTGTTTGTACAAGTCTCTAAACGGCGCCATTTTTCTTCTTGCGAACTTGACCAGATGTTTCATTTGGAAAGTCTGTAGTTGAACAGTAAGATTAATTTGCCTTTCAACGTAAAATGGGCTACGATCACTCAACTTCTTGTCTGAAAGCCGTTAACGTTCGTATAATAACCCATGTGTTGAAGCTATTAGCGGAGTCTCTATGTCCACGGGACAGAACATGTTGATAGAATACACCTTAAAAGAAGGACTCAGCAAGGGGCCGGTATGGCAAAATAAGAAGCCTGTCAGCGCGGCAAAGAAATTGGGCTATTAATCATACTTTTTGTAGTGCCTGGGGTATCCTTTAGTTTGGACGGTAAAACATCGTTCCGTATTATAGCCTCTACTCGCTATAGTTTCATGTAATACGATTTGATATTACGTTTTTTTTATCGGCTAGACATTTCTTTTGGCAGTTAAAAGTTGACGTTTTTGGATGGTCGCGAAAATCTGTGCACGTTTCATCCGCGGTTCGTTTTGTTTTTCATTCGTTGCCTGGCTACTCCAGACTATCCTACCAGTCAATCCGTGAAAGAAAAACATCTAAACGACGTTAGAAGTGAACCCAAACAACATCTGCTTGGAGAATGCATCTGCACAAGGCATTACGCTGTTGCCATGCTACGGCGTATGTTTTTATCCCAGGGGATGATTAGAAACACATGTTGGGCTGTGGGTTACCGGACACGAAGTTCAAGTGCACAGACGTGGCTACTTGTGGCTTTCAGACACGTGTCGGTCGGGTGGCCAACTTGCCGGAAAACGTCTCAAAATAATGTATATCACATTTGATTGAGTCTGGCCGCTGGGCTTTTGCTTGAGCGAGACGGCAGATTTCGACCATATATCTACATATTTCAGAGTGAATCACATCATGTTAGTGAATACAGACTGTACATTTTAGCACACATACAAATACGAACTGATAAAATAGATAAAGATCATTGCGTGTCGTCAAGCTTAGTCCCCACAAGCGGTGATACAATTGTGCAAACGAATATTGTAAGTTTTGTTTTTGTTTGCAGGATGCCTTGCAATCGATCTATTGCGGAAAATCGGTAATTTCTTGTGCATCATTACATCAGCATTAAATCTATATCGTTTGGTCTGCAAATCATAAAAATGTACACAAGCTAAGTGATGATTTTGCAGTCTCTGCAGATGGGCCCTACAGGGGGACCTGCATGCCCTTTTTCGTAAGGCGTAATCAGGGCTTTTTAGTCGCCGTAATTCGTAGGCAGACGTCCCAAAAATCAACGTAATTCGTAATAGTACATTTGCCAAAAAGCGTAAAGGCGTAATCAGCTCTGAGAATTTAACGTAATTCGTAATCGGCGGTGAAAATTTTGCGTAATTCGTAATCACTACCCCCCCCCCCCATGCAGGCCCTCCTACAGTAGATGGGCCCTGAGCCAACCCCAGGAGAGCGTCCATTGTCCTTCCTACAGTGATATGTAGTCCTACCTCACCCCTCAGGAATGCGGTGGGCCCAAAAACTTTACGTACAGATCTTTAATGGGAGACAATGGACGATACCATATGTAGAGGGTATCGCAGTGTCTGCACCAGACTTCTTTGGGGCCCTACAGATACATAGCCTCTCACCAGGCCTTCTTAAGTACTGATGGGTAGTTAGCAGAAATACGGTAGCCTCTACCATGCACCGCGGAGCGCTGAAAAAATAGTAGGAATTGGCCGAAATAAAGGAATAATACCAGGGGAGTTAGCCGTCCAGAGAAGCTCCAATTTGCGACCCACGGCTAGAAATACGGTACATAATTTGGCTGGGGAGTGAGACCACGGTAAGGGTAACATCTACCCTCGAAAATGAAACTCTGAGGTGGCCAAACTCCCCTGGCAAATTATTACTCCTACAGTATGTATACTGTACTAGTATATTTTGGCTGACTGTTTTTCAGCCACCGTAGTAATAGTCTGGTGGAGACTAATGTAGTATAATGACCCAAACGCGACAGATTTGTCATAGAAGATAGCTCAGTACCAGAGAAGTCCAGTTGGTCCCGTAGATCTAGTATCAAGGACATTAGTATTTACTCCCCGAAATGAGCCTAGTGGACACTAGGCCACACCTAAGCCAGGTTTACACGCAATATGTGGGTAGATACCTCAGGGTCTGGTAGACTCCTCGTGTCTGCTACCGAAATATGCCCTATTTGGGTCAATTTTGTACGATTTATTCGTACCCAAGAATAGTTTATTGGCAACCAGCAACCTTCATAAAGAGTCAATTTAGGAAATAGCCCTTCACGACTCGGATAAAAACAGTAATAAACACCATTAGAGCAATAAGGGCACTCGTGTGGCAGAAACTGGATTTGACGTCTGGTTATCTCATACCTGACTAATACCCACTCCTACACGTAGCTACACGTGTTTACACTGTGATTCTTCTTATCTTGGAGACGTGACAGACAGGTACCATACATCGGGCTAGCGTTCAAATTCAGGAGATGGCAAATGATGACTGACGGCTCATTTTTCTGTGATGTTCTGTCAGTCAGGATATGGAAAATTTTACACTTGAATTCTGACAGGAAGGGACGACCTAGAAAAGTAACGTTTTAACGTCTAAGTAGAGAAAATGTCTTCAAACGAAAAGAGGAGGATACAATTGGGTCATTGTTATGGTGACACGTTCCAAGGTCGGAATGTAGCTTGTTATCTTTGTGCTGACATTGAAAAGGTGAAAGGAAAATAAACACAGTCAGTACAGAACATCGCAGGGAAAAAAGAAACTGAAGAGCTCAGACCTCCGTGAAATATTTCGAGTTTTTGTGAATTTCTTGTTTATTCATTAATTTATTCATTATTGTGAATTTCTCCCCGATTCTGTCTATGTATTTAAATTTCCCTCTGGTTCCATAATGTAACGGACATACACATAACAGGAAATTGAAGACAGGAAGTGAGATAACCTTTTCTGGGATCTTTTTGGGATCTTTGACCTAACTTTCTGTACGTCAGTGTCCCTGACGTTCCCATGTTCCCAACATATGGAAATAACTACGGAAACACAAGAAAACGCAAAGACACGCCGAAAACACAACCTCCGGACACGGAGGTAACAAAAACAACACTAGGCAAATCTCACCACCAAGTAAACGAGGATCTCCGAAATACGTTTGGAAACTGGGTTTGTTGTATGTACGTATACTATACGCCTTATGTCTAGCCATACGTCGTTGGGATCTGATCATGTTAGACAGTCATAACATTCTAGTACTCCCCTGTTTACACATATTGTTTCGATCTAAGTTAAAACACGAGTCTCGGACCATATTTTCTGGCGCAGTCTGGCATTCTGCGGATTTTCGCCACTTCGCGGCTTCCTTCGGTACCCTTACATCAGATCACGGTCACTGTGAATGTCAAGGTCACACGACTTCAGAACGTTCCTGTACGAACCCTCGGGTTATTTTTGGTCTGGAATCGGCATCGCATAACCGGTGAAGCACCATATGGCCTAAAACACGAGCTCTGTAGTTCATGTAGGCAAGTTGAGATAACCTTGGGGATGGATATCATGATAGGTATTTGGCGGCAGCGTACGCCGGGCGGACTTCTACAGTATTTCTGCGAGAGGTGTTGCTCTGCTCTCCCTCAAGCCAAGGCAAGACCGACAGACGGAGTACAGCGTAAAATGTTCCCTGCCTCGAGCGAGCCACTTTGTACCTCCTTGGTACATGTATGAATATGAGGGATAAGAACTCTTAGCTTTTCCAAAACTAGAACGAGAGCGCCACAATTGTTACCATAGACGTTGAAAACCCAAGACGGTGAACATGCCATGTGATGGTTCAGTTTTTTAAACAACCATACTAGCCCAAAGACGCCTAAAACCGAGCCAAAATCTCTTTAGATGCCATACAGCCTTGAACCCGGAAAGCACGGAAGTCTCCAAATTTTGCAAGGACCCAAATCTGCTGAGTCAGACGGCTCAGCTTGCCCCTGCCTCGTGCCTGAGACAAGCAAACAGCAGGACAGGTGGAGGCCGTCAAACCGCGGCGTGGCAAGGCTGAAGAGGCTGGGAGTGCGGGACGGCAGGTTACTCCTCTTACCCATTTGTCGGTCCGCTGAACGAGGTCTCAATTATCTCAAAAGTGTGTCGAAGACCTCACTAATGGTAAAGACGCCGTCTCAGCAGACATTATCTCCGAAAGCCAGGGTCTGCTTGCTTGGTTAGGCCACTACGGTGGCTTCCTTCTGTGATTTTGAGATTTTATGAAGGGAAACCGCGAGTCAACCAGAGGTGAGATAAAAATAGCCTCGACACGCGTCGGACAGTGGTCTTCCTTTTCCCAAGGCTATCACACACAATGTCCTTCCTTTTCCCTAGGCCGTAGAGCGGTGTACCTCACTCTCCGAGAAACTGGAACTGCGTCTTGGAGCTATGATTCGCGAGTAAATGCAAGGTGCAAGAGCTTCATCGTTATTTTACACCGTGACACACACACGTAAAGAGAAATATGAGAAAAAAAGTGAGAAAAACAAACAGACACACACACACACACAAACAAACGAACACACACACACACACACACATACATACACACACGCATACAGACACCCACATTCAATGTTCATAAGTCATTGGTTACACAACAATAACTTCTATAATGAGATAAAGAGACTCGGTGCACAACTGACAGCTATCAAAATATTTGAGCAGAAAAATCGTCACGTAAAGAGCCTTCAGGGCCCGAGGCGTATTGTATGTTAATTAGACCAAGTGGATATGTGGAGGGATCACATTTCACAACACTCAACGGGCTTCGTTGACATTTTCGCTCCACTGGCCAAACATCTCAGCAGGAACTCAGGTGGAAAGGTATTTTCTTCTAAAATTGGCGCCGATTTTGCGTGAGAATGGCAAATTTTCGTTTGAGTCCACTTAAACCATGGAGATGAGTGAGTCTTGCGTGGAAAATACAGATAAAAGCCAGTACTCCAGTGAAGTAAAAACGCAAAGAAATCCGTAAAGAAAGCTTTATTGTTGGTACTGAAACTCATTAAAAATGGTTTCTAGCAACCACGACACATTAACATTTGGAAATACGGTAAATTTACGAATTTCTAGCAAACCCTTCTTTTTTGGGTGCTGAAATCCCCATGATTAACTACATCATTAGTGGTAATGCTGTTGGCAGTGATTCTACATCCAGCCTTGGTCACCTTGAAGGTCATAGGTCAGACGCCTGCTCACTGCGGGTGACGATAGAAACAACCCTGGACGGATTTAAGACTTGTGGGGGATTAACAGAGGACCCGTATATCCTGGGGCTAGAGATTATGCAAAACAAAAAATAATGGAAACGTTGTTTCTCGTCATTACCTTAAGCTTTGTCAAGAAGGTTCGGTAGCGTCTGTGGTTGAACAATATAACTGAAGAAGATTGTTATGATACATGTAATGTACTTGGTATGTGGTTAGGCCATGGCCTACCAAACAAATTATTACATTTTGCCCCTCCCCCTAGCGGTTTACCTTGGTACTACAAAGAAACTTCCATTTTTTGTGTCTCGTACACTAGAAAGACATATAAATACATAACTATAAATACATAACATCTCAACAACATAAATACATCATGTGAACATCTCAACAAACAAGCAAACAAAACAAAACAACCGATCGAAGCCATACACCCGCTTAACGTTAGAGGTACCACCTAAAAATCGTGCTCAACCCCCACACATCTATTTGGAGATAATGATAGAAGACGTACCACCTAGAAAACGTGCCCACCCCACACGTCTGCTTGGAGCTTGTACCGTTGGTGCTCGCAGTGCGCACCTGTGCAGGTGTTTTCTTTCCTGGAGGACGTGTTTACAGTTGGACAGCGCTGTTGTTCCGGACAGAGATCTCCAGCAAATACAGGTCCAGAATAGACACCGCCACGCTTCACTTGAACAAGTACTTTTCTATCTGGGGCAGGTTTTCTTCAAAGTTTACTTGTCGGTTGAACAAGCTGAGTGCTAGTGACACATAGTAAATACCCCCCACCCCCATCTTGAAACGAGGGCCCCCCTCCATCTTGAAATGAACCCAATGCATTATCCTAGTTTAAAGTATCAAATTTCTCTGTGAGGTTTTAGAAATGGGCATTATAATGAGGAAAAAAACGTTATAAAAAGTTTCAAATACACTGTAGCCTACATCACGTTGTTTGATACATGTGTACTGCATTGTAATACATTATCAAGTAACTAGACTAGTAGAACTAGTAATGACGACTGGGTATAACATGTACTTTGCCAGCCATAGTTAACGCTAGAATAGTTTTTGCCCATTACCACATAATTAGCCACAAAAGTATGTGCGCTTGCAGAAGTAATTGGTGAAGCATTATTTTTCGTGCCATTTGTACTTTCTGGGTGATCGCCAGGATCGCATGTTTGACATTCTCTCCATTTCGGACGTTTTGTGTCCACCTCGTTCCCAGATCACCGCCCTGGCTGTCGTCGGTCCATTTTGGCGCCATCTGGTTCTGACAGAAAATAACCGCATGCACACGACAACGGTTTGAAAGCCTGTGTTTACACTGTTTCAAAAACGTTTGGCTGCAGTTTCATTTTGCGCCAGCGATGTACTTACGAGGATAAAATCTAATTTTCTCCCGTTTATGTGGAAACGAAAACAAACTGTGGCGGGGTCCCGCTGGCGGCTGCACGCGCGGGAGAAATCCGCGGACAAAAGGACGAACAGGTGTTTCTCCCCCGGTCTCGCTTTCCCACGCGCTCCGTGCGCCCTCCCTCGTCTGTGACCGCCCTTCCCACGACAGATGATTCCCCGTGTTCTATTGTGACCCCTCCTCTGCGCGTGCTGGGCGCAAAGCCGGCACACTGGCGAGAAAGACTTGCCCCGCAACTTCTTTCTCAGACGACTTTTCTCCCTTTGTTCCCGCCAAATGGCCTCAAGCACTGCCGGTAATCAGTCGGAGAGAACCTTTGTTTGTCAGTAAAGGCTCTCGTGCGCGCCTTTTATCTGGTCGTCAGGTGCCACAAAAGATAATCACGGTGCTCCCAGGCACTTCTTTCGCGCACTCCACCCTTTCTATGTCCTCCTGATACCGCGCTACAGGAAAGAAAGGAAGGATTTACGCTGTCTGGTCAGACTTAAAGATTTCAGACCTAGTTTCGTCAGAATCAGGCTGTTCGTCGGTTACAGATGTTACATTCCTTTAGACTTGCTTTAAGACATTCTTCTGTTGGTTGTCACAAAACTTACCAGACGTTACCAATAACAAAGTACTGGAAGAGGCATGATGCCCCATAGGGGTAGATAACTGGCACCCGGTAGTAGGATCTCTAGAGCTGTCAGAACACAGCTTACCATCTTAGATTCTTTATCTCTCTCGCGTTTTGTGTACCGTCTTTTTGGGTGAAAGCCAAAGGCCGAAGGCCACCTTCTGTCGGAACATGGTGTGTTTCGCCTTGAATGGAACACCGACGAATGCTCGGCGACAACCCGTACTTACGCACAGAAGCGCGGCAATTTTACTGTCCAAGTTGGCAATTACGTCTCATCATGAGGGGTGAATAGGGCCAGAGTCCCGTGGACGTCGTGACAAAGAGCTGAGGAGAACAGGGATCAAACCCAACAGAGAAGGGACCCGGCAAACTTCTGGGCCTGTTACAGGGGGAAGACCGTTTGACAGCTATCATGACGGCGTCTCAACGTGTCCTCAAGGCTAACATTTCTTTCACAGCTAGTGCACAAACAGATAAAAACACAACAGAAGCATAACACACGTTAATCCACGACTTTTATGTACACTTGAAAACTAGGCGCCGACAATCAAGTTGCTGTTGTTTGGCCTGGGGCCTCTTGAAGCAAGGAGGTTCCATTGAACCTTCTTCTTGCTAGAAGTAAACAGAGGCAAAGTCCTTCCATTGATGGATCCATGATAAAAACAGAATTTCTGTTTCCAGAGTTTTCTCTACAACCTCATACCAATCCGTGCCACATAGAGCAACATATTTCTTCAAAACGGTCGTTTGACCACATTTTGCACACAGTTGTTCATTTGCCAGCGACCCGAGGCTGTTGTGACCACAGTGTAATTGTGATTCATCGACCTTTTGCTGCAAAAGAAGCAGTCAAGAAAATTAAGTCGATCGACCCTGACATGACACCTATTAGTCTGGGGTGAAGTCTTGCCCAAATGCACATCGTGGTCCTATCCATCTTACCAGACAGGTGTGGTATGGCGGTCTTAAACCAGACAAACAGAAGCATTCTATAGTATACTCAAGGAGGTTTAAGACAGTCTTAAAGCTCCTTTGTTAGTATACTGTTGAGCGAGTGAGATACCAAGACTGACCAGTTGAGAACCGGCTTCGATACAATCCCCTATCCTCCCTTCTGTCTTTTTGAGGCTGAAATTAATTTTTTCAGTCAGCAACAGGATTCAATCTATAGGATGAGGCGACTGTCAAAAAGTGGGATAATATCAAGTCAGACGAAGGAGCTTCAAGACAGGCAAGGATAAGGTTACATACCCCCCCCCCAACCTTTGCTTGGAAACTGGTGTATTTTCATTTCTTCAATGCGACGAAAAGATGGACGCTTTCTTCCACTCTTCTAGGGTCACACCAGACTCGACTAGACACGACTATACATTTTTTTTTTGCGTTAGCCACTACTGATGAAAAGTGATTCGAGCTGAACCTATACACGTTAAACTATAGAACATAAAGTACATGTACATGTACTGGCACCATACCTCCATGCTGCCACGCACACCACTTTTCCAGAAGAGGCCAGACAATTACAATTCGTTTGTCGTCATCACATCAAGTATTAAATTTAAACGTTCGCCGTGTGCAAATATGAGTAGGACGAGACAAATAGTCTACCCTGCAGAGTTCTTTCATATGATACTTATACATCTCATGCCAGGCTATTCAGGAAAATACATCTCTTTGAAATTTCATGTAGCAGATGACCAAGGACAGTTGGGCCTTCACTTATGTACAATCGGTGTGTTAAAAAGTAGATGCATATGTTTTTCTCACTCGTTTTGCTGGTCTTGCATAATTTCCAATGATGCCTAAGGCGATGGCTTGAGTGAAGTAAGAAAATACACCACTTGAAACGTGAAAGACGTACAAACTGATGGAAAATCCGTACAAAACAAGCCTAAGCCGAACACGTCTTCTCAGACTCGGACAAATCAAGCCGTGAACCGTGCGCAAGAAGGGCACCGACAGATGTAGCAGCCACCAAAGGACTCTATTATTCGTTCCCTCGGTCACGCTTCTTTTGCGGGCATGGAGACTCTAATGAAGCTTGCCGGTCCTGCTCTGAGGAGAACAGTCGCCGACGTGTCGCAGAGATGGATGGGAATCTAAAAACCGTTTCTATTGGGAGGCTATCCGAGGGGCGCATTGGTCGGCATTGTCTGGCGGGTATTCATGAGTCTCGCGGTGTCTGCTCAGACTGAAAGGTCGCGAACTCGCGAGATTTGGGGAGCCCTGACCGCGCGCGCACCTCATGCAGACGATCTTGGCACGATCATCAGCTTTTACCGCCAAAACTTTAGTCTCTAAACAGACTCCTATTGGGTTTGACTGGCACACTCCTTTTTCAAATGATTCGTCCTAGTTGGCCAATTTTTTTCAGCGACTATTATTTAAAGCCATCCAATGTAATTTCAGGGCGGCATAACTTCGTCTAATGTAGTAAGTTGAATCAACCCTATCCCATACCATACAGATATCTGTGACCCAAAAATGTGATGTTGCTGACGGAAAATGGTTGCTTGTTTTGTATCGTAGGTTGGTTCTAGCATGGAGGTAAAATAACAAGTTCCTTTTCGAACCTCCTTGGTTCTAGCAAGTTGGTGGTACCCCCCCCCCCCCAAATAAAGGCACTCCTCACGTAGCTTGTTTTGGGGCCATTTCAAACGCTTCAAGTATGAAATGATGACGAAAAGGTGCCAAGAAATGGCAGTAAAATGTCAATATCAGACAGATTCCTCATCCAGAATATTTTTATTTTTTTGGATGCCGCTTTTAACCAAGGAGGTTATAGTGGACTTTGTGAATAAAAGCATTGTTAGTGTCCGAAGCAAGCTACCCCGAACGACAAATTGGGTGCCTAGAAGACCGTACCCCTATTGGGATGGTTGGTCAGAGCATGGAGGTAAAAATGTTTACCTCCATGGTCAGAGCAAAAAAAAGGTATTACTATTGTTAAAGAGAAAGCTATGAAAAAAGAAGAAGGCAAATACTTGTCGTTATACATTCATTAGACCAGGGTAGCTTATTTATATCCTAGGGTGGATACAAAATGGTAATTCAAAAGTGATAAGGCGGCCAAGTCAAAAGTACGCCTCAGTCCGACTCTTAAAATGTATGGCGACGCTCAAACAAATGGCGCCCTATTGTCTTACAATGTTTTACTAGTATTCAAGACAGTCAGCCGCCTGTGAAAAAGGAGGGTGTAATTGAGAGTTTGTAAAGGATGGAGCAATAGCGCTGCGCCACCCAGTCCTTATCTCAGCGCCACCCTGTTAATTTTCAAAATTAGCTACTAGTATATTATGAGCATGGTTATGAGACACTGAATCGCGATGAACGCTGGCTGCGTCATAGCGTAACTACCGCCCCACAAAATTTTAGTGTGCCGTGCACGCCGCTTGCGACAAGAACTCCTGAGGAAGCATACGGCTGAAACGCCGGTACATCGTGCGGATCCACAAATATTCTAATCAAAAACATAATCGCTGGGATCTGAAATGTTACAGGATTTTCTTTAGCGGGAGTTTTGTTTCTTGTTTTGATCGGTAAAACTACGTGAAATGAAACCCACGCTGATCGTGGCACGTAAACTTCCGGGTTGGTTGAGCGTCCAAATTACGCAAAAGACTCCATAAATCCGCAAAGAAATATATATTTTGTCCTAAGATTCTTTGAATTGTGCATTTCTTCACTAGAATATCGTTCTGTGTTCGCGGAAACAGCATTTTGGCGCGTATTTTTAAACAAAGAAAAATTGTTTACGCGGGCTTGGCCCCGCTTTGTGACTTCCCGCCGGCACCGTGCCGGCTGAAATATCAACCAATCGGAGGCGCGTATCGCGGTCACGTTATGCAATATTTGCATATGACCTCGAGGTCAGGCACGACGACCGGCTTGCACGCGCGGCGAAAAGTCTACTCTACTCTACTCTACTCCACAACAAGCACATTTTGGTGTTGATTCTCACCGTATTTCATGAGATAAATACCGGGACACGAGCGTTTATTATTTTTGAAACTGTATTTTACAAGTTCATCTTTGAATACCGGTAGCCTTGTAGAAATCAAACCGTTCGAGGTCTGGTCCTTCGATACGATTCTCAGCGCAAGCCACTACATGTAAAGTTTGGCCGGTGAATTTTTATAACATAACGCGTAACACACGATCGGAAAATCATTAAAGTTTTCCGGCGGTTTTTCTATCAAACGTCGGCATTCCCTTTTGTATTTGGTTCTGCTGTACAGCGAACTAAAATCTCTCGCGAACTCTCTATTTGCTCCGCTGCGCGAAATTTAGTCCTCGCGAACATAAATGCATTTACAGTATTCAAGACAGTCAGCCGCCTGTGAAAAAGGAGGGTGTAATTGAGAGTTTAGAGGCAGTAACGAGGCTGAAAATGAAGCAACGAGGCAAAATAATGACTCGTAAAAGCAGTATCTTGTGCGGATCATTGGAACTATTACGAACACAAGACATCATAGGAAGAACAACAGGTCTGTTCTGGACTACCTCCCAAATGGTTGCTATCTTAGCAATTATCGACTCCACGGAGACCGACAGTAAAGGAAAATCACTCACAGTATTGTTACTGTCTTTCTGAATTTTATTTTTTGTGTCCAGTGGTGAACCACGCTCCAGCTAAACAGTAGAACCAAAGATCCAGACCCTATGGATTTTCTTAGAAGCTTTGAAAACCAATTGGGGTATTTGTCCTGTGGTTGGGGAATGATAAAGAGTAATGATTGTTTGCGCGTGATACTCTAGCTCTTGTCCGTTGTTCTGGTCATTTGATAACAATGTTTTCCAAAAGTAACTCACCAAAGTACAACAAGGAGCTAAGATCGACAATGATCTGTTTTAGAAATACAATTTGCGACGATGGCCCAGTTTATTGTCTTTCTAGCAAAACTTCTTGTTTTCTCCCATTTCTCTTCTGTGTACAAATGTACTAGTATCTTGCCAAACAAAATGCATAAAGCAGAATAACCAGCCTTTTTAGAATAACAGTATAACATCGACATAAATCAGTTCCAATTAACACAGCCTCAATATCTTCGGTAACGAACACCAAAAAGAACGGAGACCTATTCCTAAAGCTATTATAGTTCTTTTCCCTTTATTTGATCTGATAAACAGAGCGGAGCGTTTGAAGTATTTCCTCTACAGGAACAGGGCGGGGCTGGAAGATCCCTGTTCACAGAAATGTTGGAGAGAGGCGGGGTCCTGTCGTGTTATTGTGCGCCATCCATCACCGATGATGACAAGCCGTCATCATGTACAGGACACCTAGGGAGAATCTGACCGGAGTGCGTCTCCTTTTATTAGATTCGGTCTCCCCCTTTTTTACCGAACAAGAGCGGCGCCGTAAGGGGTAGGGAAACATCTGAGGAATTCCTAAGAAGCTAATGTCTGTTCCCCTACTCACCCACAAGCGATGTCCTTCAAAAATGAAACAGTTGCCTCCTCAACAAACTCTGCTTTACATCTACTTTATTTTTATTCCCGCTATCGTATTTTCGCCGTCGTTGGTTGGTTGGTTGGATTTAAAAAAAAAGAAAAAGACAAGACTAGAGTTAAAACCCTTGTTTCTCCTGTCTAGTCTTACTTCTTTTTTCATTTTGTTATAACCCAATTAAAAACTGGTTTCATCATATTTGAAAAGCCATGAGTACATTTTTTCATGATCTTCATGCTTGTTAATATGCTTGTTTAATTTAATCTCAGCAAAGACATTACACACATTTCTACTATTTCCAGCCGCCTCGGAAGACTGGTAAAGGCTAGTAAGTGCATTGTTACTTGTATTATATGTATCACTAGTATATGCAGTGTACCAAGATGCAAAGTGACTCGAGACTATGTGATATTTGTTCTATTTACATGTATTTGTCTTTTATGTATGTAACGGTCATGAATGAGGACTAATGAATGAATGAATGAATGGAAGGAAATACAAAAAAATCTATTTTTTTTAACCTCTTAGAAATGCGTATTGCATATGCTTGCGGTAATTCAAACTCTTTGATAGAATCTCGTGTACATGTACAATGTATAATGAATTCGAAAATATCTATTATAATACGGTGCATATCTTGGGTCCAACAAACCCCTGCTTTTCCATATGATTATTGTGTGTTTCGTCACGCTACTTTATAACTCCCGGTGTTCACACAGTGTATAATCACCTAGCATTATCACCTAGTTGTAAATCATTACCGTTTACAGCCCTCTATGGGCGTGTGGACTTGTCTTTCCCTTCCGCACCTATGCGCGAACTCGTTTGTTGCACACTTGGGACTCTGTATGGGGTACATGGGCATACATGACAATGACCAGAGAATAGATTTAATAGTTTTTCTCGTTCGTCTGCTATGCGTTTGTATGAAGCCAATACGTTAGAGAATCTTTGATGTTACCGGTTCTGTTGTCTTATATATAACTGACAAAAAAGTCTGTTGAGTCGGCAAGAAACCCTTCATTGCTTTGATGCTATGCTATCGACATCAGCAAAGAAAGGTTTCATTATCTTATTATGCTAGATACAAGGAGATAGGCATTTAGATTATAAATATAAAGTACAAATGCAGCACGCATTTGATCAAAACCATGAACTGAAAACTTGATTTTCTTGTAAACACAAAGATAAATCCCCCCTTTTTCTTTTTACATTTTTTCCTCGCCCATAAGGCCATCTTCCCATTTTATCCTCCCTTTCTTCGTAGATTTCTTCGTTGTAAATTATTCGTAAACTAAAACAGATCAGTTTCACCATGCTTACTTATTGAACCTCCTTTGTTTCACGTTGTTATAACTTTCTACATTACTGTTATTGAATGTTTCGCTTTGCAACATTGACTAAATGTAGAAGACAAAGGAGCTAAACGTTTTACTTACGGTATATTTTTAGGTGATCTTTTAAAAGTTTGTTTGAATTTACAGCCTAACCAAGCATGAATGTATGATCAAGGACATTATACTGTGTAATGTCCTTGGTATGATTGAGGTTCATTAGAAATCCGGAAAAATATAAACAGGGAAACATGGTGTGTGTTTTTGTTTTCAATTTTCCATTGTGGTGCTTTATATCAACTCAACATAAGTACATGTAAACAGATAGAAAATTAAGATTTGCTTGCCAATATTCAAACAAAAGGTTGCGGTGTACTACACTAAAAAAAGGAAAACAAACTGAAAATACAAGCGTATGTGGTGTCAAACAAGTGAGCAGAGGACGTTAATAGCCAGACTATCAAGCAAACAAACAGCCGAATGGACAACGAAATTATGAAACGGTAACCAATCGATTAATTCGTTGGTAGAAAGGACGATAATTGTTGTTGTGTCTAGAAGAAGGCCTGTCAAGCGAACTTGATTGTCACGCCATCTAGCGGCCGCACTGCATGTGTTGACGGTTGAAATGTTGTAGTGTTGCTGGGTCACTAAGCTTTAATCAACGACCTTTGAACGAAGAAAGGAAGCATAGCTTTATCCCCAGATACTTTGCTATACATGCTAGCGACCAATATAGCCAGGAAAAGTGCTGCAGAGTTGAATTTGGCTTCTCTCCAACCTACCCACCCCTCTGGATTTTGGACGCTTCCTGGCTCTTGTGTTTGGCATCTCATTACGCGAGCTCCACACGTGTTGGTAGGTTCGCCTTCGCAGCCGCCTGTCACACGTCACCTCTTTTGTTACCGAAAATCAATTAATTAGCCCGTGTTTGGAGTCGTAGACGTGTGCGGGGGACCATGCCCAAGTTCCGCCAGCGAGTGGCGCTTTGTTCCCTCCTCTCCTAAGTTACTTTCCTTACCAGAGCGGTACGATCGTGTGGGGAGGCGACTGGAACTTTCCGAGAAGGCTTCTGAGGTGTCTCGGCGGCGTGAAGATTGCCAGATTTGCAGTGGTGTGTAACGCGCGGACGTGATTTGTTGTTTCGGACGGGGGCAGGTACGGCAACCGAAGACGCCCGGGTGTTTTCGCCGTAGACAACAAGTCTACCGTGTCTGTACCGTGGTCGGGACTGACTGTTTCCCCCCGTTTACAGTTCCCTGACGAACTTGTACGGCTGTGTTGAACATTCCTGCACGGTGTGTTTACCATGTAAACCGCCTCCTGACGAGAAGTACTACTAGCAGGCCGAGCCAAGGTGCATAGGACGGCGGCCGGGAAGACTCAAGCATGCGGCCGTTGCGGGCTGCCTCGCCAGCGGCGACGACCCTGCTACTTTGGACATTCTGGTTGGGAGCCTCGGCTACCAGATACTCCGAGGACCAGTGCGACTGGGCCGGAAGGTTAGTCATTCTCGATCTCTTCATAGATGTGGGATTTTGTACCGATGAGTTGGACAAGTTTTGCAGAGGAACGCCCCGTGTGTTTGTGAAAGGAACCAGTGTTGTTGAAATCTGTGTTAAAATGGCCGCCGGGGTCGGCAAGCGTCAGTTTCAGACACAACACTGTTTACAAACGTCTTGAACCCTTCAAACTTCATCCTTACACACTTGTAGAAGTCTCTGTTAGCAAATTTTAAAACCAGACTACGATATGTTGTGAGTTTTGTTCGGAGAATTTCTCTGAAAGTGCAAGGAAACGCACTGATTTCGTTCTGAATCTAGGGCAGTCAAGCAAGTTACTTAGAGATCAAATTAGGCATTTAGAGGCCATTTTTTTGGTCACAGTCTTTGTGTCGTTTGTTGTTACTTTGTGTCTTGTTGTTTCCTTTATACCATGCTTCTCTGAAAGGACAAGATTTTGAAAGTTATATCACTGAATTTATCAGTACCTTGAAGATATAGAAACGTAAAGTTTACTTTGTTTTAGTGGATGAGATGTTTGGTGGTGTGTGCTGAGATTTGTTGACAAAATTTTGTTATCCCCCCTTGCACCATCAAGAAAAGGTTTGTTACTTGAAGTTTGAAGACGAGCAAGTTTCTTTTAAAAGTCCCAGAATCTATGTTATCTTGTAGACAATAAAGACGTTTTCACACCTCCTCTAGGAAAATTGCCTTGTCTGCCAACATTAACTGTGTCTTCAGTCTCCACTTGCCACCTGAAGTGGCTAAGAACAGGTTATAATTTCCCTAAGTTGTCATTTCTAAACTGGCAAGTTTTGAGGAGGCTTAAATGAAGTCTCGTCTTACCCGTAGCCGTGCACTGCTGAAGTTATCCTTTCAAGATCTTTCATCGTGTGTTCTTATTTGCTTACCATTTGTAGAAGACCCTGCGAGGGCCTGACCCTTCACCCAGCATAAGGAATACAGCTGTCAGGACTCACTTCTTACCCCACCCACCCTTCTTGGCCAGACTTTCCCCTGCTGTTTCCCCCCCTCTTCTTGAAGTTCTTCCCCTGCCAACACCACATGGTCTCCAGACATTGTTTCTAACTTATACAAGCATGTGCTGAAAGACTACACCCCTAGGCCCACAAGAAAGTGTGCTCTTCCCCATTCCAAGGAGAATCTTGTTAGGTTTTGGTCCTGGAGTCGGTTTACATTGGTTGGTCAGCCCTGCTACCACACCAGCGACATTGTTGGCTGATGGCTTCATGCTATTTCCCGGATGGTGACATCATTTCTTTCCTCTTTATTTCCTCCCAACGCTGTGAAGAATAAATAGAATGAAATCTCCGCCAGTCAGTTTGAAATTCCCCACTAGTGAGTAAACGTGCTATATAGCTAACATCCCTGGTGTAAAAGGATTGACCTGAAAATAAGAAATTGAAGCTGTTAAAGATACATGTACATGTATACATTTTTTTGTTTCCTGTTTTTCGTTCCAGTTTTGGAAACCACAAAATGAAAATAAACCTGTTCAAAATAACATTGTTCATTTCTGCAGTGACACAAGTCACTCAACCCTAAAGCAGCATAAATTTATTATTCACTGCTGGTACATGTGAACAGATAAGATACAAATTGGACGCACATTTGAAACTTGACTCACAATTTTGACCCTTGGTAGCGCACAGTTTACATTCAAACTCCTTTAGTTTTTCCGTCATATTTTTCAAGGTTAAAACAGCTCCCGCCTTAAACGGTAATGTAATTGCATCTGTGCTTTTGTAATCTTAGGAAGTTTAATCCTTGCACAGGCAATGGCCTCTCAATTTGGGAAGGTTTTTGGCTGGATTGGTGCCTCCCTGCATGGTGCCCATACCCGCCATGTTGGACATACCGTTTAGCTGTTGTGCTTGACCTAATCCAGACATTAGGATCACAAGATTTTGCTTTTGGAAAAAGATGGAAAAGGGGAAAGCGATATAAACTCAAGTAGTGCCAACTTTTCTCATCATCTCTTGCACAAATTTACTAGAAAAGCAACTATTCAGAAATCGTTTGCAAATCTTTTAAAGTATGTTAGGAAGTTTCAAAGTAAAAGATTGGAGCTAGGTATAATGTTACATGGCTTAGGTGGGACGATTCATACAATGTAATAAAGTATAGCCAGCTGTTGCATGTGTCTGCACAGGGTGGTTATACTGGTTGGCTGACAACAGAAACCACAAAGATGGCACCTTAGCGTCTAGTCTACCTTTCTATGGTTTAGGGAACAATAGAACTGTTTTTATTGAGAATGGAATGTTGTAGAGTCAATGTTACACCACCTTCTACACTGTCTGAGTCTAGCACATATTGTCTCACACCTCTTTTGAAATCTTGCAAAGTAAATTTTGCACCCGCGTCTCCGCTACAAAAATGTTACTGTAACTGTTCCGGGGTGGAACGTGTATGCGGTCAGAATGTTCAGTTTGCACCCGTCGCTAAGCTGTGAAATGTTTTTTTTTTTCAGTGTGTCATTTGTTTCTGAAGTCTCTTGGAAACAGGGTCAACTCAGTCATAAATACTGGGGACCTTGTCATGTAGTAGAGTTTTGGTTGTGTAATAAACAAGTCTTGGCACCTGCCACTCCTTTTCAAAGACCAGAGACAGAGTACATATGTAACTTTTGTTGAAGTGGACTAGCCTCCAGTGCAGACTTGTGTTGAAGTGGACTAGCCTCCAGTGCAGACTTCTAGTGTTTGTTTCTAAGAGCAGCTAGAGCGGCAGTTTCTTTTCGGCGGAGGGCCTTATTCTGATGGAAAGTTGTATCCGACTGTGGAGAGGGCTGTATCTCCCGCGCTAGAAGCATAACTCCATCTGCAGCACAACTCCTTCTGCTGCATTAGACTTCAGAGAACTTTTAGCCTGTGTAAAAAATTTCGTCTCAGAGCTCCCTGCAAAAAATAAACTCCACCGCTCAAGAAGTCTGCAAAAAAGGCTAGAAGTGGACAGCAAACAGTATTCATTTATTCAAGCAAACTGCTCGGTCTTGAATTGTAAGTTGCTTTTGCCAGTATCGTTTTAGAAAGTATCTTCATACTTGAAAGTAGCCTGCGGCACTGTTATGAGTTGCGATGGGTTTATCATGGCTTATCCTCCGTCTGTTTCTTTCCACCCAGCACTGTTCAAACTACAGCATTCTGTCCCAGAGATAATCTTATACCGAGACCTGTCACCTAATCTCCGTCCACCACCTCCCCTAACCTCACATATGTATGTTTGTTTTGTGCCCCACAAAATTGATGCATGTCCCCGGTAAAAGGGATACTCAGTTGTCTTTTGTGGAGCTCCATTTGGTTTCATTTCATCTGAGACTGCCCAACACACTGCTGGCAGGGTTGCATTTAGCTGTCAGTTTCACAGGTGGCTGAAGTCCTATAGTTGGGGAGAGTGACAGTTCTTCTGGGCCAGTTGTTTTTGTGTACCTGTGGATATGATTCCCTTGCCCTACTTGTATCAAATATCTCTATAATGATAGACACCACAAAACCACAATATAGAACATAGCATGATCTTAGTTTGAAATGCCCGGCAAAATCTTACTTAGAAAATCTGGTAACAGCAGAAATGTAGACCTTCCGAGAAGGTGTCCTTGAAATTGGAACAAAGACTTGTCAAACATAAAGTAGTAACCAGTGTTTCCTTCGTTCAATGTGTTGGACACAATCTTCTCATATGGCGGTCCCTATAGTTATAGTAGAGAAACAGTTATCAACAACAGAGACACCTGAAACTGGTCAAAAATTGCCTAATCCAAATATTTATGTGATGAAGTGGGCTCTGATTTTATAATTGAAAGGGTTAGTAACCTTTCACACTCCAAAAATGCTGGAAAGTAAACTCACGGCTACCTTGTTATAGCCACTAATCCTGAGTTATATACATGTGTTGATAGGTATTCCATTTTCTTGAATGTATCCTTTGTTGAACAAACTTCGGAAATGCATTAGCGGACTGAGTGCGTTTAGAATGTCTACTTTTGCTTGGCTAATAATGTTGATGTTTCTTGTTTCCTTCCAGCGGCCTGACGCAACAGCAAGAATCCAAGAGTGTACAACAGGTGTACTTCCGATGTGTGGAAGGGACGCTCGAATGGAAATATCCACGGGGAGCGTTACGGATTGTTCTCGAGCACGGAACGTCGGGAAGAAACTTTAAAGGATGCGTGCAAGCAGATCGGACGTTTAGCGGTGCCAATGTTTATCTGGAAGAAGGGGAAAATCTAAAACTGATAATCCAAGACGGAGAGTCTTCTGACAATCTTGAAAGACTAAGATGTTTTAGTTCGAAAGACGGAAGAACGGCTCTGTATGTGGAAGCTGCTGCTCACCTCTCTGGCGCAGAGTCTGTGGTAAAAAGAGTCGTGGCTTTGAAATATGAACTTCAGCTGGTCACACATAGACATTTCGGGGAAGACAACTTCGAAGGTAAGTTTTGGGAGACATGATAATTTTGATAGCACGCCCAGAAATGCTTTGCACACCCACACTCCACCCACGTGCTGCCATTTGAATCACTCCTGTCCACAACAGTTTATAACTGGACATTCAACTTTCAACAGTGCTTTTTTTGTTCCCTCAATTTTCCGTAAATGGCTTATGAAATTGCTGTTTTACCCCTGTAACAAGAGAACGCAACTTCTTTGAATGCAATGTTGATTTAAATTTACCATGCAATTTACTGTGATAATTGAGCCCATTTGCTAAGCACACAAAACTGATTGAGCGTGATTTTCACAGACAAACGCGAAAACGAACATTTGAGCTCCCGCCGTTTCTCCCATGCGTTGTTGGTATGAGGATATTTCATGAAACTCTGCTAGAATATGTGTTTATTGCATGAAACTTGCATGAAACTTGTGTCTTGTATCCACCTGCCAAAGAGAAGTAAGCACAAGTGGACAACTTTGTAATTATACTAATAGGGAAGGTTCAGCTTGTGCATTGGTTTGTATAATGTGAACAGCTACATTTCCTTCAAAACCAAAACTTGAGAGCCAATGATGTCTACCATTTTCTTCAAAAGAATCGTGTACCATTTTAGACTACAGTGTTTTCAAGGCCTCCATGTTTTGTATACAGTCAAGTTTTTGTGTTCTCTGTTTAGGACATTATGCACCCCCCCCCCCCTTTCCACAGACAAAAAAGAAATGTTCTGAAGGTTTGATGACACCAGGGGGTGTTGGGATAGGCTGTTTGTGCTGCTGGTGGTATCAGTTATGGGGAGACATGCCTGTCAAGGTGTTTGCTGTCACTTAGGTGATAGAATCGAAGTGAAACCGCACACTTTTAGTACACTTTTAGACGAGCACATTTCTCACTTGAGTTGGTCTAATTAGCAACTTTGCTGCAGGGTAGGCACAGCCAGGTACTCGTTTCTTATCTAAACAAAATGTGTCATTATACTGGGCAGTGTGCCCTTTCCGCAGCTCTCTTCACTGCCTGTATGGATGGGCACACAATCCACCAATCAGATTTGCTGATGGCGTTTTTCGTTGCGACACATCGTGTCTGTGGCGTGGTGCTTCCAGGTCAGCGGAGCTAAGGCTTGTCGTGTGAGCGTACGTCGCCCCAGGCGCGTCCCTTTGTTGGGGGTGACATTTGAGCACTCAGTGTTTTTGAGATGTTTCAAAATGCAAGAAATTGTGTAATTGTGCGCATCTGCAAGGATTTTCGCTAGTTCTTCCCAGCCAATATTTACATAGCCACAGTCAAATGGCCTTGGTAACAATATGTTTTGGAAAAGATGCGTCCAGTTAAATTTTGTAACTTACGCACATAGTGAATTCAACTTGAGAAAAAAAAATCTGTCGCGGCTCTACCTTGTTTTGTAACTCTATTCTCTCATTGTAAGCCATGAATATGGAGAACAATTCTATCTAAACCAAATTTACCCTTTTTGCCAAGGAAGATAACAGGCATGTGCTAGATTTGCTTGAGTGGCAGTGATTTTAATGGACTGCACAGACTTAATTGAGCAACACCTACTGTCACTGTGTAAGTGATGACAGAAGCTCTGATTACTGTTTAGCAAGATAGGTAAAATCTCTTGTATTGTGCTTTAACTGGTGAAGCATGGAGAACTGAATTTGCCCAAAGTACATCTTTGTTGTTGTTTACCTGCGTTGTCAGCAAGCCTGGCACGATCCAACATTTCTTAGTTTTTGCTCTTTACCAAAGAATCTTGAAAATTTGTTACGAAAACAAAAGAGTTTCAAGATTGAGGAATCAGATAGTGTATTGAAAGAAAGATAGGGAATACTACATAGATTGCATCAGC
This sequence comes from Branchiostoma floridae x Branchiostoma japonicum, assembly GCA_013266295.2. NCBI lineage: Eukaryota > Metazoa > Chordata > Leptocardii > Amphioxiformes > Branchiostomatidae > Branchiostoma > Branchiostoma floridae x Branchiostoma japonicum. The sequence continues at coordinate 6,233,492 of CM023830.1, forward strand.
CTTAGAAAACCTTCAAAGTACAGTATAGTCTTCTGTTCTTTGTTTACCCCCATTTTCTGAGGCACAAACATTTGCTGGGTCATCAATTTACCATAAACTGGGCAGTTGCCTTCAGGAAAGACAGCAAATATAGGAGATGCTTTTTGCATGTAAACTGGACCAACAGCATTCTTGAAGCAATGGGGCCGAGAAAACAAACAAAAACGGAATGATAGCGCAGTTTATCTGTAAACTGCACCCAGCATCAGATGCATTGAGAAATATTTCACCAGTCCGGATGTCAACGTTTGTGCTCATAATCTGGGAATGCAGATTGAATGCTGGCAAAGTTTGATAACGACGGCATTTTGTCAACTGAAATCTGTGGGAAAATTTCGGAAGGGCAAAAACACTAATCTTTTTTTACCACTTGTTGTTGATCTTTTAACTGTAGTTTGTTAGCTGTGGTATCCCAAATTGCTATTTTTTTGTCACTTTGGGTTAGAACGTTATAGTTCCTATGACATTAAAATCTGTTACTGTAGAACTTTTGTTGCACTGTAGTCGTATCTCTGTCAAATAAAATCGAAAGGCCATAAATGCGCAGGTGTGCTGTGGTCCTCGTGCTACATTACTCAATCAGGCATCTGGTAAACATGTCCAGACATGTGCACGTCATATGTTTGACGTGTGTGGGGCACACGAATTATATTGTCACACTCCACTACGCATAGCTGTCAGTAGCAAAAGTCAAACTTGGGGGACAAATGTTTTCCTCAGCCATCTCGTCTTTTAAAGAATCACAGATACCCATTGTTTTTAGAAGACACCGCTGTCTCCTTCTTACATGTCTTCTGTGATCCCGCCTCTGGCGAATTACATTCTGACGCACCTTTAAGTGGCTAGTCGCGTGATAGGCGGCTGGCGTGGTGTATATCAATCAGGCCATCTTGGCAGCCAGCCATGATTTTGCTTTGCGATTTTTAGACACCACCTTTGTTTGCTTTCTGGCCATTGTCTCAAAATTTTGACTGTTCTATCATCAGTAAATTGACAAAAATCTGTGCAAAATTTTTGCCGTCCTTGGTTTTTACACGTCGTAGAAGCAGAAGCAAGACCAGATGTTGTGGGATGTTTAAATACCCTACCAGGTGCCCTAGGCATATTTGCTTTGGGTACTGAAGGAACGTAAGGTCGTTCCTGTGAGGTCGTTTCTGATCCTTCTTTGCTCTGGTGGAAAGAGGGATGATCTGGTCGCCCCCCTACCTCTAGGCCGTCCACAAATCCGCTCAGCTCTCATGAATAAATCAGAGTTAGCGAGGAACAAGCACCCCGTTGTTGCAGTCTGCCTTGCTCCTGCCACTGTGCTTTTTTTTGTTGGTTTGCTCACAAAGGAAGGGTCCAAACTCTGGGTATAGGGGTCCTCATGGGGGGATGGACCTTGGATAGGCAGCTGGTGTCCCGACCTCAAACCTTCCCTGACTGGTACCTTTGTCAAAGGTCACTTCTTGATGAAGTGTTCACCCCCATCCTGTTGAGGAAAAAGCACTTGTTGAGATTCTCTCATTTGATCCTTGCTAACAAAGCAAAGTTACATTCCATCCCATTAAAAAAGTTATACTTTTAGCGTGCTTCTTTCTGTGGACCTCAAATGGTAACTTCTTTAACAGGTGATTCTTCAAAATTCAATTCATAAAAAATGGTCTGGCCACAAATTAGCAGTAAAGTTCCCTTGAACTGATATGGTGACATCCTGTATCCCAACATGGTTGGGGCGTCTTGTGTAGTTGTTTTGGAAGAAACAGAATACCCATCTCTGGTGATAATTCATTCTGTTCTAACTAAGAAGAAAAGAAGACATCTTCTGGCAGTTTTATACTGGTGTGAAGATTGATGGTTCTAAATGTCACGACCCTGACATCCTCCGCCCTGTCACAGTCCATGCCCAGGGTTGTACAGTGGCCTGCACAGAATCACAAAATAAAGTCATGAGCCCTGTCACATACAGAGCTGGAAAAGTGCCAACAGGAAAGAGCTAGAAAAGTATGCTGAGTCACAAGTTCCAAGTGGCACCATTTTGGATCAAACTTGTCCAGAAACAAGAATGTCTGCACTTTCTGTTGTTCTGTGGTTTTTCTGTTACGTTATCTTCAAATATATAAATCTGCAAATTCTTTTGTTTTACGAAAAAGACTGCTACATATTTGCTGAAGAAGAAAATAACTTTTAGCTTTTGTGGAGGGATTTGATGTCACAATTGCTTGGTACCTCATCTGTTAGCTAGACTGCTTCTTGTTTTAAAACAGCTTTGGAAACAGGTGATTTTGAGATCCACAGAGTGGTAACTTTGTCTTAGTTGTATGGAACTTTTCAAGGAGAAAAGTTTGGAACATTGGATGGTCCTCGCAGGTTAATGTGTGGAAAATTGCAAATAGAGGTCAGCAAATAGGAATTGGATATCCTGTTGTATAATCTTTTAGGCAAATAAGCACAGAAAGTGATGCTTGCTGACACTTCAAGGCTGGAAGATCCTAGATTTCAGCCTCAGCTTGCTTGGATTTGAGAAAGACAATTTGAAACAAGATGGATTCCTAGATTTCTTTAAAAATTGGCAATGCATAACAGTGACTTGAAGTATCCAAATTTATTTCATCAACAAGTGTGAACTTATTTTCAGAAATCAAATGGTTATACAAGAAAAAAACCTCAGAGGTTGACTCAAAGTTTCAGCCTGCCTGTTGTGGCAAGGATATTCATATTTGATATGAGAACATTGGCCAAGTTTGATGTCTTACTGGCTGTGGATTCATACCAATGTAAAGCTAATGAAGCCTGCCAACATATTCTCTTGTCTTTCAAGCGTTTCTCCTTTATAACTTGCCTTTGTCTGCTCTGGATACCACCATTCACACAGAAACAGACAAAACAGGTCCTTAGAAACAGTAACATTCAGAGAGAATGTAGTGGAAAGTTTTTGGACAGGAGGTCGGAATCTTGACATTTATACCTAGTGTGTTGGGATAAACACTGGGGAGGCAGTCTGGAGTGCTTACTGGGGATAATGTGGTGCAAACGAAGCCCAGAGCCATAGCAAATAGGGGGGTATAAAGTCCCTTTTGGGCAGTGTAATCCATAACATGTAGGCGGCATGTATTGTGGGTACTGGCGTGTGCCCTGCATCGCGTTTCTGGACATGAAAGGGATAGAAAAACATGTAAACCAGGGGGTGAATACGGGGCCAGGACTAAGCGTATAGTGTTCTTGTCAGCTCAGAATGCAGGTCTCGTGTTTGGTTTCCAGCCGAGGTCGCTTTCACCATTGTCCCGCACGCGGGGTGGGTTATCGGGGGAATCTAGATTAAACAGTACTCGTCCAAAGATCGCTGGTGCGCACCGCGACAGTTAGAAAACGGCGGTGCCGGAGCCTTCCGGACACACGCCTCAATTTGTTTGGCACGGACGATAATACCTATGACCCAAAATGGGGGTGGAGGGGTGGTTGAGTTGGTATCAAAGGGAGCGGCTTGGCCGGCCCTACCTGGGTGTATGCAAGCCTGGCTGGGATTGGCTGATAGCCACAGGCCAGGCATTCTTTCATGCATGGGCAGCTCACCTTGGTGTTAACCCACAAAGACTCCATTCTCTTCAAAAGACATTGCAACCGTTTTGCTGCAGTCTAGGATTAGAAGGCTGCATTGAACACCAAACAATGTAGATATCAAGACAGGATCTTTATGAGTTATAAAGAAGAACATAATGGGGGTAATTAGTTATACCAGCTCTGAATAGTGTCCCCAACCTTTTCTTGGCAGCCTACAATGGCAACATGAGTTAAAGTATTGCTGTCTGTCTTCACTTCATATTTTTCCTCTGCCTGCCATTCAGTATGGATATAAAGGTATGCAGTTTTTCTGAATGGAGTATTTGGCATGTCATACTACAAGTGTGGACATTGCAGTGCTTTATTCATCTCATCCATTTGAATACATTAGCATGAAAAGAAAGGGGAAGATGGCAGGGAATGCCATAGACAGCTAGTAGTGTCTAGAATTTGTTGATACTACATAGTGTTACATGTATATGCCGAATGTGAAGGACAAATATCAGCAAAGGGTAATGGTCAAATTTGTTCTATGTACAAGAAAGTTTCAAGTAAATGGGTGCAAACTTTGTTATAAAGTCTTGTTATTTTTGTTTTTTCAGAGTGCCGGCCATGCAATGACACTGAGCTGATGACAGCTTTCTGTAGCAGTGACTTTGGTAAGTTTGTACACCGGTTTTGGATGAATGTTGTAAACCCACACTCATTTTCTGCTGTCCAACATAACTGGCAATCATTGTTTCATGCTCTTCTGTTCTGATGCAATCCTAGAAAATATTACCTTTTCTAGTCACTTTTCTAAAAAAAACACCAGCAAATCTGGAACATCTGCAATATGGTTTTATTATATACTAGTATTTATTGAAAACAGAAGGTATTTCTAAAGGTGTTTTATCACTAAGACGAGTATGATTTCTGGATCTGTTTCAGAAATTCAAAACAATGCATGATGGAGCATCAAATTGGAATTGGACTCGGTACCCTCTTTCCCACTTCAGCGACCACCGATAGCAATTCATTTTCCCAAATTATATTAGAATTGTCACGTCATGGCAACTGATTGCCATCGCTACGGCCCTGGGGTCAATAATTAGAAGTAATACCCCTCACGCTTTGCGGCAAATAGCCAGTTTGGGGTGCATTAGCGCCAAGTATCCAGTACAAATCAAATTCCCAGCAGGCTGCCTTCATATAATGGAGCTCTTTCTGGAAATAAGCCCATCTCGAAATCCCCAAAGAGACCAGACTTGTATAACTGATGAGGTAATACCTTTTCCCCGGAGACTGTGCGAAATTCGCATTGTCTGGAGTTATTACTGTGCATCTACCATTTCATCATTGTAAACAGGGTACTGAATAAATTTTTTTGTCACTGATTGCCCAGTGTGCAACCTGGAATGAAAATTAAATTTCTTACAGGTTGCCCACTGCTTTTTCAAGGTTGTTTAGCACACCTTTCTTTCACACTTCAAACCTTCCCTCCTTTCACATTTCTTGGTGACAGATTGTTGTTTCAAGTGTGTCTCGCGCAGTTGTACTTCCTCTGCTTCTGAATGAGTAATTTCAAGGCCATTTTGTACATCCCATTACCGGTGGTTTGATTATACTCTTTACCACGATTGTCTGACACAAAATACCAGGTTCTCGTCTTTTTCCCTCAGAAATTTCAAAGCACCATGGAAATTCCCAATTGCCTGCCCATACGGAATGGTCCATGGTGTAGCGGAAAGGTCGTTTATAACATGACCTGACACACTGTCATTATCAATTTATCGTCCGTTTTACCTCCTCCCAAGTTAATACTAGGTTTGGGGATGGAAGAGAGTTTCATATTTAGTTTTCCCACCGTCCATTTCTAAGGTTTTCTTTTTTTTCTGAGATCCCCACAGGTTGCCATCTGCCAAGCTAACAGAATACTTGTTAAAATAAGTTTAAAGTGTCTTTGGATCTTTCAAAGATGCACTCTTATACAAGCCAAGAAAAAACAATGATTTTTAGCGAAATATCACATTTATACATCTTTGTAAATCAGGATATTACCGGTACTGCCATTCCTTAACTCAAAGCAACAAAGAATGAGATTTTGGAAGGTTTCATGTTAACAATGTAAAAAATGAATGGAAATGGATACAGGTGTTCTGAACCATCCTCAGAATACCCTTTTCTTGACTTGTCAAAAGTTGTATCACTGCGAAGTTGTTGCACTGCATTGTTTTTGTGGAAAGAAAATGTTGACACAATACTGGCCACTGTTGTAAGTTAACACAGTTGTTAATGCAATAACCATTTTAAGAAAATAATCCAAAATGAATAGCTTGCTTCCATTTTGGGTCACCCGCAATGTTGGAACCCTGGTGAACTCCATTGTATTCCAATATGGAATTGTCCTGGCAGCTGGGCAAAATACATCAGCAGGACCTTCTTTATTGCACAATGACCAGCAATAGCTGTTTACCCACCACAAAGGAGTAATTCTGGTCTCGCTTGTCAGATCCCGCCGCTGCCTTTGTGCCAAACGGACGATTAATAAACATTGACGGGATTCAGACCTTTTTTCTACAGTCGATCACCCTGCTATTCCGCCCTGCTAACAGGGGAATGGATTTGCCATGCCTACTTTTTTTTGTGGTGAAGTGTAAGCGTCAGTCGCCCAGACAGATGCACAGATGCTAGCATGAGGGAGGAGGGAGGGTGTCGGAAACGTGGGAATTGTGCCCGCCTGCTTCCCTACCATATTGCCCCTCCGTCCTCATTGGTTGAGCAACAATTGATTTTCCGTCCGCCATTGTCCCACCAAAAAGGGGACACAGTCGAGCACTCTTGCGCAGAGTTCAGTAGCCTGGTCATTCAGAAGAGGGGCTTTAGTGCCAGGTGTTGTAGGAAGGGCCACTTTGACCAAAGCACCATTTTCGTTCTTGTGTTTTGTTTGGTCCAACACAAGTGGACAGATGTCACCGAGCCCAGAGAGTTGCCAAATGTGTTTAATAAAGAGGGTGTAGGAGCCATGTGTTGGTACGTGCATGGCAACATTTTCATAAACTCGGTTTCCTTTTTGTAAAGAGTTCAAGGATCTCCCAAAACTACAGATATGCTATGTCACGCCACAGGCTATTTGTATGTACAGAGGCACAGTAGCCACTCCGATACCTCATGAGTATGTTGGACCAGATCTTAGAGTTTGTTGATGAAGGGTAAGAAATGTAATACCCTTTCTTAACTTGACCTATGGTGGCCTGTAGGCACTCCAATTGGCACAGTGTGTATTTAGTTTAGAACTCTGGACAGCACCAATGTTGTTGTCATGCTGTACTCTGTGATTTAAATCACCATATTATTTCGAAAAAAAAAAAAGATTCCAACTTCTAAACTGGCAATTATGAAGTACATGTATAGTGTTTTTCAACACCTAAAAAGTTGGAGAATAATCATATTCCATGCAATAGTAGGTCGAGTCTTTGCATACAGACTTGAAGCAAAAGTTTTCAATTATCTAAGCATTTACTCTTAGTTAGCACGATAAGTTATTCCAATGGCATTATTGCATTAATGCTAAAAGATATGTTAAGTTAACGTCCAAAAAATTATATCAACTCAAACTGAGTCAGCAAGCGAAGTCTACTAAATCTTTCAACCAACACTGAATGAAACCCACTCCTTGGCAGATGGGGACCGGCCCCTCTTGACACTATCTCCTCCCCCCTTCCTTTGAAGATTTCAATTTTGCACCGTCATAATTTATGGCATACGCGGTTTTTCCCGCCAAAGAATACTGCTAGGTAACAAAGCTCATAATGAACTACTGGCTCCCTGCGATATGAGATGCCCACCAATTGATAATCATTAGCGTCTATTCAGGGCGCCTTTAGAAAGGAGGCATAAACAAGTGTCCATGAGAGTTTGATGGAGTGCTTTGAAGTTTGTTAATGGTCGCCTCTTCTTTCAGGAGGAGTGTCACCGTCTTACTGAGAAAACATCCATTACCTTCCAGGTGCTGGGTTCACACTGGAGGGTTCAGTCTTAAAACTAGCCTTGTAACAAAAGAATGATGGGAGTGAAAAGGGACAGTGGCAGGTCTTTTGAGCCTTGTAGGTGCTTAGAGATGAAGCAACATGACCTTTGACAGAAATCTGTGCAGATATTGATAATAATGATATCGTTGCTGTGCTTTGAGTACACAATGTTACTTATAGCTTCAACAAATGTTGATAAGATCAGAGAGAAATGTTAATCTGTATTTGTTTGATGTTGATTTATTTGAAGTTAAACCAATATTTTGGAAATTGGAATACATTGTTCCGTATTTCTTTCATTTGCACAACTGCACACCCACATTCGCAGCACAGTTAGTACTAAGAAAAAGCTAGCTATCTACACCTGGCATCATGTCATGGTATCCTTGAGTGAGTTTGACGTGGATTTCTGATGGGTTCACAAAATGTGGCCATTTTCATGGAGGGTCATGGCAATTTAGGATTATTGCTGTCTGTGATGGAGCATTTTCCATGCTTGAATTGATTGAAGTGGACAGCAGTCCCAACGGTCCCAGCCCATCACCACAGGTAGAGTGGACATTACCGGCCCCACCTGGGAATTGTGTGCGTGGGAAAGTTGCACACCTCTCTGCAAGTAGCCATTAAAAACAATAAATATGTTAAACTGCATATGTAGGACCAGAGTAATGCAATATTGCTAATTAGCATCGTGAATATTTTTCATGGATATCCATGACAGCTCGGTGGTTGGTATTAGCCACAGACTTGGTTATGTTTTTTTCTTTTTTCTGATGACAGAGTTTTATTTTGGTATGGTTACATCACTGCGGCTGATAAAAAAGTTTGAAGGACAGAGGATGTTTTGAAAGCTGTGTGAAGACTACAAAGGGAAGCAGTGTTACACCAAAGATGGCAGACCGCGCATGTATGGCCACTGCATGCTGCGGGAGGGAGGGCTTGTGCAGGTCTTTTCAAGAAACCAAATGAATCGGCCGGATGGCTTTTCAGAAAAATAACCATTTAGAGTGACCTCCGATGACCGCACTTAATCCTTGGGGTCATTTTGCATTTCGGTTAAAAGGATTACGTCGTCCGAATTGGAGTAATACAGTACAGTGCACAAACTTGAGCAACGCTTCTTTGAATATTTTTTCTCTCCCTGATGTTCAGTTTCCATGGAAACGGCAGGATCTAGGCTGTATTTTTGTTGTAAAGGCACAGAGGACAAATGAGAACGAGTACGCTGATTCAATTTGGGAGTTGTAATTATTGGCCCCTGCGACCACCCACAGTATAGCTCAAAGGCGAACCCAATTTTTGTCAAGATTGCCAACATATTAAAAGGGGGATTTGGATTAGCATAAATCAAGGCCGCTCGTATTAAACCCTAGTAGCAAAGTTGTGATGTTATTCACAATATCCAAGCTTTTTTGAACACTAATCTTTTGTTGGAAGTTGAAATGATAGTGTCAGAGATTGGCTCGAATACAAGCCCAAGCCACAAATATGCAAAAAATGGATAGAGAACAATGCAACTGTGGTGACAAAAACCATTAATGATTAAAAAAAATTACAGATGCACATAGACCTAGCTAGTTGCACAGAATACATGTAGTTACTAGTATTTGATTAGACAATGTAGAGAAGTTTTGGCAACACCCCAGGGGCGAGCCTAGTTGTATGGTAGTATGTAATCATTTGGAAGTTGATTAACGACAACCGTATCACACAACAAATTCATTAACCGGTAAATTAATGGCAGGAAATAATAAACTAAAAACTGTTGCCATGGTAATAATTTTTATCGCCAACCTTGTTGTTTATGGTGTTGGGAGTACAACAAAGGAAAAGTTATTGACATCTTCCTGGACAAATTCATTCACAAGACCATGCCCCTCCCCCAAGACTTCAAATGCAGTATAATCCACAGTCTCCACTGAGCCAATCCTCCCACCTCCTTAATCAGGTACATGTAGGTCAGTGGTTCAGTGGAGTCCTGCTACCCTGGAGTTGTTGGAGAGACACACTATTCCTCTTGGAAACAAAGTCTGCATACTTGGCATACCAAGTGAGCAAGGCTAGGCACCTCCAGCAGGCTCCCTGTGTTTACAAGGCTGGCTGGCCTCATTACAACTAATTTTGGGGAAGAAAATGAGAAGCAGACCCTTGTTCTCTAAAGATTACACCCCGCAGTTTGCCTCTGCAAACTGGTAAACAAAAGTGATGAGGGGATTTGGCAGAAGCGTGCAGCACCTGTATGGATAAAGAGGTCACTTTCATACCTAATGTATTTATAATAGTGATATTGAACATGTGATGAAGCCATGTCTTTATTTTGTACATTGTGAAAGATCATATGGTAGAAATTTCGAATTTTTCCTATCGCTTTTTTTTGGGGACTCCATGGAGCTAGACTTTTCTGGACTCCATTTCTTTGCCATTCCATCAATTGCTTCTAATTATGATCCTAGTGAGATAAACCACATGTGAAATACAAGCCTTATCCCCACTACCAGTCCTGTAGTATGTGGGGATCAGTTATTAGTCGTTACTTTAATATTTATCTTCATAACTGTGATGATTAAAAGAGTTGTAATCACACGACAGATGTGGAGTAAATCCGACCAAACCAGGAACTGGCTGGTATCCCAGCAAGCAAATCTTGGCTATTGACCCCGGTGGAGGTGTTGCATTCCTCCACAGCTCCCCAAGACATCTTCTTTTGGCGCCTCCACCTCGGCAGCGTTATTAGCGCAGAGTAGGAATCCTGCGGGGTCCAAATTAAAACCACTGGGACAACTTTCGAGCCTCCTTCCTGAGTCCCTGCAATGCGCAGCGGGGATGGCTCCCAATTACCGCACATAACCCACTGGCAGGCATAAGCCAGGTTAATGCCGCTCACAGATAGGCTGGAGGTTGGACTCTGAGATAGGGGATAAGTTGCAGAGACCCCTGGGGTAAGACCTGGTCAAGAATAACACAGAAAAACAGGCTCTGTTTATCCTTGGGTAGATTTGCTTGATCCCAGGTAGGAAATGAGGATACAGACCAGGAAATGTCTTGTCTGAAAAGGCAGCTCTGAAAAATTCACTAATGAATGATTTTTTTTAGAAAATGTATTTGATGTTCTTGTAGTGGCTATACGTTGTACCATATTAGTACCATATTAGGTCAACAACAATGCAACACACTTGTATAAAGACATATGGGATGGGTAACAGGTTAACTAATGACTACAGGGTGTAAAACTTTCATCATATCATAAAGTTGAAAAGTGTTAATGTTATTCCCATCTGGTTGCCCCCCCCCCCCCCCACACACACACACACATTTTGTGGAGATGGAAAGTCCTGTCTGTCGAACCATCCCAGAAAGATCAGAAAGATAAGAAATCTTACACAGTAAGATCTCCCATCAAAACAATCAACATGCGATTTTCATGGTTGTCATTCAGATGGCAACCTTGTGCCAACCTGTTTTTCCTACGCGCTATCACAGTATCAGCTAGCAATAACGGTTACAAGGCAAAAATGTAGCCTTGTGCATGTGCTAAATGTGATTGAAAACATCTTGGTAGGTCAGATTTATTGCTAACTTACTATCAAGAACGAAAAAAATGCTTAGGTCGTTTACAGTGTCTTGTATTTTTCTAATTTTCTGGGTTCATTAAAGGTGATTAAAACATTGATCAAACAAGCAGTAGGGGGTTAGCAACCCCTGGTGAGGGATTCAATACACCTGATTTGCATCCCCTGAAATTAGACGGGCCCCTCATTTGCCAATTTGTATGGAAATATAATGAAAAGGTACTGTTCAATTATGCTCTTTGTCTGTGGGATAACATGGCTTTACCATCAGTAATTGATTTCTTTTGTGAGGTGAAATCAGTGCATATGAATCCTATAAAAGATGTTTTTAAAGTTCATGACCCCTTTTTAATGGGTAATGTGGTTTTGTATTCCTTTGTATCTTTACTGCATTAAATTTTAAGAGTTTTTGTATGGCTGTATCATGTATATGTATATATATATGTATAGGTTCATCACCATATTCTGTTTGTAACTGGTTGGAAACCAGGCAACTGGTGCTTGAAAAGTTTGTTGATAGTAACAAATGGATTATGTATGCTTCCAAAAACCTTGCACCCTTAATCCTTAGGGGACTTAAATTCTTAAACCATACTTCTACAATCTATAATGTTACAATTCCTTGCCAGAGGTGGTGGCTCTGTTTACATGTACTTCATGATGCGTGAAAAAACACACTTTGGCTGCTGCTGCCTGTGGTAGACAGATTTTTGTCATGATTGCCACTTCCTTTTCCTGGTGTGTTGCATCATGGGAATACATCCCTTGATGTATAAAGATATCCCACAATGCCACTTATCTCTTTGTCATTACTGAAAACAGAAATCCCACCTTACACTTCTTCCTGTGGTTCTGTCTTAACATTCCAGACTTGCCCCAAGTCTGCACCTTACATTGTCTCATGTGGGACAGATAACCCCACTAGAAGAAACTGAAGTGAACATAACAAGGACTGACTTCAGCTGCCAGAACTTGAGGTCTCTGTTATGCCAGGGCATTCTGTGTGCACTTGACCTTTCCACCTTGAGACTCAAGACTGTCTTGGATCTGCTAGCAACAGGGACTTAGTCTGGGGAGCGGGGCCCAAGGATGATAGACTCAATTAATTAGGCAACAGCTGTACCTTTTCAGTTGATGGCTTAATTTCCGTTAGACATGTTCAACTTGCACTTGAATAATGGGGTTGTCACTTGCTTGGAACTATAGAGGTTATGTTGTAAACAATTCACCCTTTTTCCTTCTCTCTTTGTCTCCAGCTGCCTGTCTGTGTCTACTTGTGAGCTCTTGTCTGATGTCAAACTGAGCATGACAATCCACTCTCAATCTGTGCCTGTCCATCCTAGCAGCATGTCTTCATTCATTGTCTTACAGTCTCCCATCTCTGATATCCACTGTGTACATCTCTACACAGCAGAACACTTTGATTTATTTTAGCATATTATGGGCTGTCAAATGTGTGTTAGATTTTTCATTGTGTTTTAAAATTAAAAGCTATTAATTCTGTGCTTGACACAATTCACAGGTGTATTCTCATCGTGTCCCAGACTGAGGACCACCTGTCCTAGGCACAAAATGTTTGACATTTTTCCAACAACATCAAACAGCGGTGGCAGTGTCTAGTTACTTGCTCTCCATGTTGGAAGACTTCTCACCTACAAGCCCACCTGGCACTAATGGATCTTTTCCAGTGTTACCACCCTTGCATGTTGTCATTGTATATCTCTTACTCGCATGCCAGGCTGAAAGTGAAACATCACACATGGTTGTTGTTCCACGCTTCATCAGGAGACCTGTTACACTATTCTTACAGACTGTATTATTTACGATGGTTCACACTTGATGAAGTCTATGTTTATACAGAGTTGACCTAACGGTTAGCCTCTCCTTTTATCTTCCAGTCGTGAAAGCAAGGATCAAGTCGGTCACAAACAACCCCGACACCAAGGAATCCACGCTGGAGCTCTCGGCAAGCCAGGTGCTGCGTCAGAAGGAGAGCATCTTTGTGGCCAACAGCCACGGTCACCACCACGGCCTGGTGAGGACGCCGCTGAAGTGCGGAGTGCAGCAGGGGGAGGGACAGTTCCTAATCACGGGAAGCATTCACTTTGGGAAGGCGCGGCTGGGCTGTGCACCTCGATTCAAGGAATTCAAGAAGTTGGCAGAATATGCCACGAGGACAGGAAGGAACATGTGTAACATGGAGGAGGTGATCAGTGGAAAGGATGATCTATGACCTGTTCTGTGGCCTCCACAGGAACCATCCCACCCCCCTCCCTCTGCCCTGCTGCTGTGCAGCTGAGCAAAAAGTGGCCCAATTCCTATATGGAAGTGATTCAACAGGTGATATCCTTGCTTCCAGTACAAAGAGGATACTTGCTATCGCTTTGCGACTAGACCATGACCCTTTGCTACCACAAACTTTTGTACTTTCTTCTTCCACGTTGCACTCATGGAGAAACATTTACGGAGGCAAAACTTGGTCACCCTTCCCAAACATGGAATGTTTGTGCGCCATATGTAACAATCTGATGGGACAGTATGGGCACAGGGTCGTCACTCCCTGCAGTAGAGGTCACCTTGGCCCAGGACGCACATTTGGTTACGCCATCTTTTGTGACCTTAGGATGACCTTCAGCGCAACTTCTGCCCAAATATTAAATGATAAAGTAAACACCCCTAGAGGTGTATGGCCCCGCCACCTTTCAGCAAGATACAGTTCCCAGGATGATTCTGGATGAAGTATATCCCCACCTCAGAATGCCCAGGACACATCTGGACCTAATCAAGGGCCACAAGACTCCTTTGTTTATGTCTGCTGCCAAGACAAGCAAAGAAAAGCCAATGTCTCAATTTAGGGTTCAGTTCAGTGAAACAGTGACTTCATTTTGTGATCCTCTGGTCTAAAAGGTTGACATTGACCAATATCAAGTACATGATCATTAACACAAAACACACACCCCTGGAACACATTGAAGTAGTTGGCTTGGGAAAGAGAGCTTTAGTCCCAGCCAATGGGAGGACAGTTTATTTTAGCAGCAGCATCTCTAGTTGTTATGGCTAGAGGCATCATGGGTTATCTGATGGTTGCTAGGCAACCCCAAAGGATGATGACTTCTCCATAGCCAATCTGAATGGTTTTCAGATCTGTCAATGTCAGCCCAAATAAGGAATATTAGACCACTTCCATGTATAGGAACTTACTTATGTGAATAGTGTCCAGCACAGCTGAAGAGAATTGCAGCTTTGGTCACCGTTTCATAAATTACAAGTGAAATACTGTAAAATGCTGAAAGTTGGCAATGCTGAATCAAATTATTTTGGAGGAGGAATCAAACTGGTAGAGCTTTATTCTAGTACAGCTGTGTCCATACATAAATTAGTCAAGGTAAATGTTAATACAGTAACAAAACTGCTGTATTTACCAAAATGTACAGCAGTTGCCAAGTTTTCCCATTTTACAGTGCCTTCTGTATATTGATGTAAATAGGTGGAGACCCACAGATGATAATCTATCACTTTTTACCTGTAAATAATATCCTAGATTTTATCAATCAGTTTGCAATCATAACTGCACTTGGTGAGAAAATCGCTGATGCTTTCAATTCCCATGTCTTTTAAATCCACTGCATTTTAATAGTACCACGTCATGTTGTAAAGAGAAAAGACAATGATGTTTTTAACTATTTACACTCTGTAGATACCTGTGTTTGCATTTAAGAAGAGATTTTGTGCAATACATACTCTTGGCTTTCTGGAAAATATTGCTTGTGTAAAAGACAGCATCATTCAATATTGCCTTGTCACAACATACTTGCAAAATGTAATATGCCATTATCATAAACAATCCCTTTTTGTTAACTTTAAGCCATGTAAAACTTGATTTTATGGATCGCAGTCATAAAATTAAATTTGTGTGGCCTGGACATTGGCATTAGACAGTATGTGCTGTGTTGACTTCAGCATTGTGAACTGTTGTGAGACGGCAATAGGAAAATAGTTCATTGTAGTAGTTTGGAGACCAACAAACATGCTCTGAAATAATGGCAGGAAAAGCATAATTTGTCATTATCACTTGTGATAAGGAGAGGCTGTGATGCCTATAGAACTATAACTTCATGACCAATGGCTAAGCTTATCTCTGAAGATAAGACAGCTGTGCATTACAGATTACAGTGGTCAGTCCTTGTTGAAGTTGAACCACACACAGAGCAGAGCTTTATGCCAATGTCCCCACAATGTGGTTTAGAACTCGTCAATTGCTCCTTGTATCATAATGTACACATCTATGTCTGTAATCATCACCAAACAATATGTTATGCTGCTGTTGTGTTTCTAAAGCCTGAGCATAATTAGATGTTGGCAATCATGAATTTTAATTCTAGACAGCTGTCAGATTAGCCTAGTTTGTGTAGAATTCTGTTTTAGATTATTCTACTAAAGAAGGCTTGCATTGTAGCTTATTCATGGTCCCAGCACAAGGATACAGAAAACAGAGCAGGCATCGAATTCTTCATGTTTATTGGTTACCGGAAGGATGACGTAAAACCCCAAACGCCCCGGGCGAACCGGTAACCCCGAAAGTGGAAGGAAATCATCAACGTTGCTGACATGCTGCTGAAATTTTTGGAGAATTTGATAAGGGCATCATCGGATATTTTCTGAATCATCAGTTTCATGTTGTGGCTTTCAAAATCTTTTATTAGAAGATTTCTTGGGGACTAAATTCTTTGAAACTAAATCATATGCATGTGGTTGTGAGACATACAGATATGAGGATTATTTTAAAAATGAATCACAGTTTCAAAGGATTTTTGGATTCGGTGCAAACACCCCCTGTGAACATCTGTTTGTCCCCTAGCTAGCTTTACCCCAGCCTTTGATTTTTCTTTCTACAAATTTTACTTCAAACAGGAAGAGCTTTAGTTTTGTCTCACTTTATGTGAGCCAGAGTCGTTTTAATTACCGACTCTCATTTGGAACATGTTTCCTTGTACGCAACAAACAACCAGAGACGAGGGAGGATTTTCAACCATTTTGAACCCAAATGTTTTATTTCCACACCTGGTAGCATACATCACTGGACCGTGGGAAAGAGAAGTCAGAAACCCATGGTGGTATTGGGGAGGGAGCTTAGGGCCCTCATGCCCTTATTGGGAACCAGGGCCTTTTTGGACAAGTCCATTTGTGATGTAGGAAGACAGTATTTGGAAATATCTCTGAAAAGGAGGTAACTTCTAAATATGCTGTCTGAAACGGAATGTGTGCTTCCTTCAAAGCTCATCGTGCGGAGTGTATAACATTACCATCTGTGTTCTCTTGTGCTGGTGCCATGATATATTTAAAGCCGAATCACCTTCTTTGTTACAAAGTTTTCTACACTGCCATTTCCTCCTTTGAGAGGATTTTGTAAAGAACTTCTTCGTTTAAAAGTGTGGTGTAAAATGGGACCACTTGTTTTAGCAAGATTTTATATTCGAACAAAAATGTAAGTTATTTACATAAGCGATACAATCATATGAATGTACATGAAAATGTCTTGCCATGCTTGTGCCACTCATGGAGAAAATGTTAGTTCTTCTTTTTGCTGTTTTTGTTCCGAAATCTATGCTTTTGTTGTTGTTCTCAGCATGCAGATTGGTAGACGTTGTTGTTGGTTTGTAGGCTGCTATGTTAGAGATGTGTTTCTTCTTTGAGTGTGGAGTAAAGTTGCTGTGCTGTACAGGTAGGCTTCATTTTGTGCAAAAGAAGATGACGTGTACCATACCAAAAATGATGTAAATACTACTTATTCCTGACAATGAAATGCTGGAATAAAGTGGAATATGGGCAAATTACGACCTGGTCCAGTTTTCTTTATTTCATTGCAGTGAATGGCATTTTTGAAGGAGAATCTGTATGGTAGATTCAGGAACATTACACACATGTCCTTGGTAGATTATATAGCTGTATGATTGATATTCAAAGTGTTTAAGTGAGGTAAAGATGTTAGCAACATTTAAAAGAGCAGAAAATCTTGATTCTCACGGAGAATTCGACCACACACCAGCGTCTCAATCACGACTATTAAAGAAGCACAATACAGTTGTAATTTTGTATTTTAGTAGATTCAAAACGATACAGGACGTGACACCATGTAAAATCAATGCCATGTGTGTTCCCCCCAAAGTGGGGAGTCTACATAGACACGAAATGGGAATTTCATAGCATCTGAGACAATGGCGTCTCTAGTTCTGCTTTCAGTTGAGCCGTTCTAATGAGCTCCACTGGCAAGAAATGCGCCGTAATTGTCGTCCCACCTGCAAGGCGAGCTGACCACCCCGCCGCTGAAGAAGCGAAGTGTGGACACAGGGTGTGTCGGGGCCGTTTGAAGGCCCCTGTCTACCTTAATGAGGCGTGACATAGGTGACCCCGACCAGTCGGGACGCCTCTTAGCATCTCGGCAAGGGCTCTCCCCACAGCTAGCTTTTGTACGGGAGGTTTTTCAAAACATCTTTTCCTCGTAACTGTGTCAGATTTTAACGAGGAAAGGGATTCTTGTCTCGATTGTAACTGTGGAGTGTCTGCTAACCGGTGGTAACGACGAAGAGGTGTGCACTGGGGGCAGACTGACGGAACAGATTTGTCGGTTTGGCACATCAGTGTAGCCTCTACCAGGCTTCGGGAGGCGGATGGAAAGAGTAGAAATTGGCCAAATAGACAGATAACACGCCATGGGAGTTGGTCCGCGAAATAGTACATTTTGCCTCACCCCTGTGTATTTGGCCAATTCCTACTCTTTCCAGTCGCCTCCCGAAGCCTGGTAGAGGCTAACATCAGTGGTGATCTCCAAACTCAATCTCAGTACTGTACAACCATGTGTTTTTGTGGTATTTGTCTTTTAGTTGGGCACTAGTTGAGACTGAGCCGGATCTTCTTTGAGAACTGCTTTTATAACACTTCTGTTTTGATTACATATTAATATGTGTATAGACGCTACTAAGTGAGCAGTAACAATAACACAGAGGAGCAGACTAGTAGAATCAGACTGGAACATTTACCCACGTTTCAATTTTCGTAAGATCATAGAAAGCAGTGCAGCCTCGATATTGCCATCCATACTGACCGAGCCACATGCTCTAATGCGTCTGTGCTAAATGTTTCTGACAAATTCGTCCGCAGATGCAAGGTAAAGATACTTTTTATCCACATGGAAACTTCGGGCGGAATTCTTCCAATCGCTCCAGCCTGCCATGCATGATCAAGATGAACAGGCTTGCCCTTTAACTTTGTAGAGAATTCGACTTGAAGTGCTAGGAAATGTGAAACAAAATCTGCTCGCCCTCGTTTTTCGCCTATTATCTCATCAACCGCAGAGTTTGCCACAATGGCCTCCTACAAGTCCTAGCCTCCTGTGCAGGCCTCCGAGCGGGTGGGAGTTTTGAGACTGCGTTTTGTAGAATTTTTTTAACGCGTTCTTTTGCCGGCCATCGTACAACCAGCCGGCCAGAGAAGCTCATAGCCTCTACCAGGCACCGCGGGCTGGAAAAATAGTACAAATTGGCCAAAATAGTAGTAGGCATTCATCGGTCTCGTAGGACCATGAAGAAGTACAACTTCTACACAATGTACTTATTGTTTGGCCAAAATAAAGGGAATAGTATACCAGGGGAGCTAGCCGGACACTGAGAGGGTCCAATATGTCGGCTAACTCCCCTGATATACTATTACCTTTATTTTGGCCAATTTCTACTATTTTTCCAGCGATCCGCGGTACCTGGTAGAGGCTAGGCCATACCCGCCACTGGCCGGCTGGTTGTACGATGGCCGGCAAAAGAACGCGTTAAAAAATTCTACAAAACGCAGTATCAAAACTCCCACCCGCTCGGAGGCCTGCACAGGAGGCTAGTTCCAACTTTTACCAAACGTTCTTGGCGCCACACCGCCGTGACAGCCGTCTTGACCGATGAGTTATGAGAAAGGTCAACCCCATCTGTTGGTATGGCAACCGAATGAACTTCTAGAATGGTCCGGAACAAAAGAGGAAGTCGGGGTGAAACCGCGAAAGGGCAAGAAACCAGCGGGCCCGTCTAGACTGGGCGAGAACAGGACAATAGACAAGAACGGACGGACCCAAAAAACTAGAACTGACAAACGCTATATAACTTAGTATAAGCAGGAGCCATCTGTGCATGTTGTAAGGACAGCGATGGGCAATATCTCACCTGCCATACCAGCGTTGTAATAGTGATGTTTTATTATCATATTTAAAGTTATCATTATTATCATCTTTATCATATCATATCATCATACAAGATGCTTTACCGAGGCCTCTGGCTAAGGCTCTTTACACCTTATTTGCATAATTCCAGAATCAGCTGACGTTGAAATACGATGAAATGTTAAATATGTAAAATTTACTTTGTGACTTCATTGTATTATTATCATCATTATTATTAGATGGCAAATGTTAGTAGTTAGAAGTGAATGTAAATACATGTAGTAGTTATAATGTATTTTACGCAAGAGGACTCCAGGAAGAGTAGTGTATGTATTGTCTACACTAATGGAGATTCCTTAATTAATTAACGAACAAACGAACAAACGAACCAATGCTATCGACTGCCCACAAAGTAACTGCCCACAAAGTAAAGTCAGAAGTATGGACGGTCAGCTGCAGGGAGGACCACCATCTTCCTTCAACGTTTATAACCGCTGTCTAGATCTATTCTTATCGGTTGTTCCTTGTTTTGAAAGCTGTATCACCGCACATTGTAACCTTGCAGTTGCCTCTCTGTTTAAAAAGCTTTTCCGGTATTATGCCGACAGAAGCAAAACACCACCAGTTCTCCAAAAACACTGAACAACTGTTTTCCGAGAAGTATTCTATCAAAGACCAGCGAAGGACCAAGGCAAAGGAAGTCTGACGCAAGCAATAGACCTTGGGAAACTTTGAACCTGTCTATAACCCAATGCCAATTTCTTAACCATGTATCGGTAAAGCTTGAGTAAAACTCCTCTTCTGAATGATCTGTGTCTAAGAATCGTCAGGAGTGCCCGCTTTCCCCACTCATTCCCACAAACGGTACAGGTGCACGCAGTCAAATTAAAAAGGCGTTCCTTTCCTTACTGAAAAGAACGTCCGGGGTTACCCGCGATTGTTTGACAGGGCACTTCTAATATGAAAGCACTCTATACACGGGGACTATAAGTAGTCCTTCTTATGGTCAAGAACAGTTTGGTCCCTTCAGCTCCGATGTCATGGTCTGGGCGTTATTTCGACCCGAACAAAGGATACCAGCAGCTGGTAGTGGGAGATGGGGAGGGGGGCGGCGGTTATTTTGTGGGGTATTGTGTCCACGTGAAGGTGAACAACCCAGGTGGCCATGGCGTTGGTGACGTCTCATTAAGGCCTCTTGATGGAAGTGAAAATTGGTGCTAGGAGACCACCACCGGTCTTTTATCTGAGTTCCTTTGAGTAGGAAACTCAATTTTGATCACAGTGCTCTTCAACATCACAAGGTCGCAGTAAACATACGTTTGTGATGTAGGATGGGCGACTCAGCTTTTTGTTCAACGTACGCGCGAACGTGCTTGATATGTTAACACTGTGTGAAGTGAAGGAAACTGGCAACTTTGTGTCGGAAAACACAGAGTGCTTCTGAAGGACATTCCTTCTCTGTTTCATACACAATCTTTAACTGTTAGAGGCCACAGCCCACTATTTCCAGGTCCCATTGAAAAGCATAGTAAACATCTAAGAAATGAGCTGTCAAAGATCACCTTTTTGAGTGTTCAACTATTGAAAACTCACATTGACAGGATAGCTTGGCCTCCAAATTGTCCATTTAGTAAAAAAATCCAAAATTTTATTCAGCGAAATAACGTCTGATTGACGTCTGATGACCTTTGACCCCCTCCACAGCACCAAAACACAACAACATTGCATGACTTTTAGAGCTCTACCAGGCAGGCAAAACAAGCCTAAAAGCCAGTTTTTTCAACAAAACAGAAACAGCAATAACTCTCCAGCTGGAAAATGCCAGCATTTATCCACACATACCAAGAAAAAGGCTGTTTTCGGTTGGTTTGGATGCTGTCACCAAAGGGTACTCAAAAGGCCATCTATGCGCCTGCGTGAATAGTAACCTTTGCCCTAGAGCAGAACTTTGCTTTGACCACTGCAAGAAGATTCAAAACCTCCTTGACCACTGCATGGTGGGCAAAGGACTTAGTATCCACCGGACTCCTTTGCAGGCAGGATAAATAGTCGAATTGGTCTTACTATGGCCGGCTAACTCTCCTGACCAATTGTATACCCTTTTTAGGCCGATTTCGACCATCTATTCAGCCTGGTGGAGACTAAAAGGACCCTCTTAATTCATTATGACGAAGTGCAAAGCCGAACTACATCTTCAAATGGTTTTCTCCCTGCCACATTTTTTTGTTTCGTAGAAAACCCAATATTTGCCTTTTAGATTAGAACAGTTATGGACAGGGACTCCGTATTGGAGTGCCAAAGCTCGAAGTTCTATGAGGGCAATACAACATACAATGTAGTTGCCAAGCTTAGTTAATATGGAGATGAAAATTATGATCGATGACACTTCACGACACTTCTTGTTCTTCGTTAGAACTTCAGAAGTTGACGGTTCTTGACGACGTACAGTCGACTATTCTCATAAGCTATCAAAGAGCCCTACATGAGCCGACCTATATATCTGCTTGGAGATTAAATGAAATGGATATTGGTTAGGACAGGATTTGTAGCAAGCTTGCTCCGGGGAGGACATTCACATGTGTCTGATCTCACTACGGTATCTGATAAAGGACAAACCACAACTCATCTAGCCTGGTTAGCAGACCTACTTTAGCTCCCGAGGCTGTATTTTCTCCGCAAATAGAGGATACAGCCTTGGGAGCTGAAATAGGTCTGGTAACCAGGCTACAACTCATCAACAGGGATCGTCGCAAGAAGTGTTTTCAAAATAAGGAGAGTATCTATTTGTCTACACAAATTACAAACGGTCGTACATGTTTTACTTTCGTTACTTATTTAGTGTACATTTTTTCCACACCTGTCAACGAGTATTCCAATCTTCCACGCACTAGAAACCCGTGAGTGCTAGTGGTTTGCTCCAAGGCTTAGGGTCACTCTACAATGCTAAGCGATGTAGTATGTGGAAGGAAAAACCTAGGAAGATTCTAGACAGTCGTGACATTCCGGGCAAGGCCTGAAACATTCCCCGCGTACATAGAATTTCTCCTACAACTCCCTGTCAATACTAATGTAACTGCAGACTGGAGGGGTTAGCGGATCTCTCTCAATGCACTTCAATATCGAGTCCAAAACAATCCCCCCTCGCAAGCAACAAAATCCTTGAAGGCAATAGCTCTCATGAAGCAATCCGGGACTTACACACCATCTGGCACGCAACAAGTTAAGATATAAGACGTCACTGTAGCACTTGTTATCTCGTGAGGCATGCCAGACCCCCATTTCGGTGCCACAGTCCGTTAAACCTGTGTTCATCACGCCAGCACCTCAGCTATCGGCGCACGGGCTCACCGAACTTCAGCTTAATTTGAGCCACTTGGTGCTTATCTAAAGGAGGAAAGATAATAACACGTGTGAAAGTTCTAATCGTCGCGTTTGTCATCAGCCAGACAGGACAAACAGGTGACTTTGGTCACCTTCTTTTAGGGATAAATGCTCTTGGTAGGTCGCGAACTATATACTAGTAGTATGCGTTCTCTACAACTACGAATCGGGCTCTTCCTTTGGTAAAGGTTTGGTATGCATTCGTGCAGGTTGGCAGGGACAGCTTCAGCATATAAAAGAGCTAACGCTTCTTGAAAAGGCTGGGGTGCATCACAGTGTTTGCCTTGCTGGCCATTCTTACCTTACCTATATCCCCTCCCTGTGCTGTACTTTCCAGACCCTATTGAAATGTATCAAAAAACCTACAGTTCCATGGCCGCAACTGGGCAATCACTGTCGTATTAAAGTCACCTTAAAGCCACCAGTACCGAAGTACTATAGCAGTGTAGCTGCTGTAGATTATATATATGGCGCTTCAACACAAATCAGTTGTAACCTCTCACAACTATTTGTGCAATGTGCAAGTAGAGCAGTTCTCCCATCGATGATCATCCATATAAAACTACTGAAAACAGCGTTTACCTACATTACTGCAAGGGCATTACACACATGTGTGTAATGTGCTTGATTACTGTAAAGGTATCGTCTTTTGGGGGGACCACAAAAGATGGCAGTACTGTTTTGTCATCATTTCAGTCGATGGAATGGCATAATAAACAGTGTTCCCGTCTGCGTGTCTCCCACAATGGACATGTTAGCCGCAGAGTCCTCACAATGTTAGACTTGAATACAGCTTGCGGAAATGGGAAGGATAAAACTGAACACTGGCCAAGCGTAGGAAATACAAACAGCTTACTTACATCAATGGCTTAGTTGTAGACAACACAATAACCGACTTATGGCTGGTTTAGGGAGGGAACGTGTATCGGTGGGGCAATGGCAAAACAGAAGTTCATCATCACACTACTTTTCAATTCGTTGAACGTTTATAGCTTTCTTGTTGTTGTTGTTTTTCAACAAACCGTTCGGAAGAATCACCAATTTCTTACTCTTTGGCTTGTTGCAACGTGTTTCTTGTTCAAGTTGTTGGCCACCCCTTCCTTTCGACTTACTAAGAGTTAGTTCCAAATCCAAACGCTCTTTGTGCACTCTAACTTCACTGTCCCTTCTTATTATCTGTCCCTCCATGTTCAGAAATTGTCACCTGAAAGTCGACCAAACTACCTGTTTTTGTTGGACTTTTCTTACAATTTACTCCCGAAAATAGCTGAACTGTTTTTCTTTCCAGGACAAAGTCAGCCCTCCCCCCTCCCCCGAGATATCTCTGTTATGACTGTACGTCTCCTATCTTGACATGTCAACCTGTTTGTATCATGTGTCAGTATCTCCTCAGACTTTGGATCGCTTCGCCTGTACGAAGTTTCCCATCTATTGAACCATATGACACTGAAATACTTGTCCACAAACAACAAAATTTTGTATCCATTCTTAGAAGAAATAGTTTTGTTATTAAAGATTCCTCGGAAAGGAACATCACAAAAGTGTAAGTTGTTTGGGCAACAAATTCCGCATGAGATCTCTCATTGTCTACCATCTGTCGTTAACCTGGGCTGACAGGGCTCTATGGCCGTCCCAAGATTGAACAGAAACAAGGATTACAAAAATAAACGAACTGTCATTCCTTGAGAGTGCCTCTCTTTTATTTCTTCGTGTGTGTCACGAATGCGAAGCGGGTCCTAAACCCTCCTGTCACTTTGTTTACTGTGTTGCACTTGAACGATGGCACGGGAGAAAGCTGGAGAAAATTTATGTCTCAGGGAAGGTTCATTGTTTCAGTAAACCGTAACCATTGTCCACTTGACCTCCGTCATATCTTTCCGGGTGACAGACGCCCTGGTAACAAGATTGGCGTCCCGTTCCCAGGGTGATCAGTGGGCCGTTTTGTTTTTCAGTCCACTTCAAAACCTAAGGCGCGTCTTGTGAAGTATAAACAAGACTGCGGACAGTTTGGTGTTAGGGAAACAGTGTGACGAGACGGACGAGTAATTGTCACACGCTCACGCTATGTTACTGAGTTAAGAATGGTAGTGACAGTCGCCAGCGACATTTTGCTTCTTCTATTGAGGTTTTCTCTTTCGTTGTTTACACAAAACACAATTAAAGAATTGATGATGATGACAGTGGTCCTTATTTATCTGCATTCTCAATATGTGCTTGAAGGTTAGTACAAAAGCCTCTCTCGTGTAAGAGTTCTTGGCCGCAAGGCAGAACTTCAAATTTGCTGAGCGTATTTCGCAAACGTTTGTTGATGTCAAGCTTGTAGAAAGTTTTGTGATTCACTCATTCAGCGAATTGCGCGAAGCAAAACTTGGAGACACATGAAGGGGGTTATAGTATAGATCAAGGACGTTCAACAGAGATATACCATGGTTGGACACATACAGTAACAACCCATCTCAGCACGGTGGGGGAGGGTCGACCAATCAGAGGGTAACGAACTCCCCTTCCAACCTCTGCTTGAAGAGTGGCATAAAGGAAGTAAATATCTGTCTGCCCTGTTTCTCAGATTGTCCTCAGAGGCGTTGACGTCATCAAGATATAAACAACTGCACACCTGGTTGAGTCGAATCTTCATTTTCTGATCTCTACCCTTCGACTCATTTCTGAGCTGAGACTTGTAGAAATAAACTACGACTAGGTGAACGAAGCTCAGTTCACCTTTATACATGTAACTTTTTATTTGTATTGCTAGATTCGTCCAACTATCGCTACAACCTGAATCTCAGCCTGACATACAAGACGAGGCCGCCAAAAGATAAATGCATGCTTGACATGTTGAAATATGACTATGCGGGGGCGTCAGGCTCACAGTGTACGGGTCGTGTGCACTGGATTACTGACGGACGTTCGGAGCTGATCCGACCCGGGTGTGCATGGGGGCCTTAGCTTGCGCTGCAGACATGTGGGCGCTCTTCTTTTATTTGCAAAATCCTACAGATGAGGCAATGACAACTCTCTCTCAAGTCACTCTCTTTCTACATGTAATGACATATATTTTTAAGAAAATGCTTGAAAACAAGGGATGGTAGATATCGGCCAAAAGCCGGTCTGGGCGAAACTTTACATGTTTGAAGTAACATTACACTTCGCTAGGTGGCGTAGGTGACAGGTGCAACTGTGACTCATCGTGTGGCACTGTGGCCTCTTAGCTGCTATCCAACTGAATATTATAATACTACATCTTTCTACCTTTCTGCTCAAAAGAGATCAATTCAAAATAGAGTATTAAGGATAGCCTTGGTAAGACTTATGTTCTGTTATACATGAAATAATTTGTATGGTCTGAAAACCACAGTGTCATTCTTTGTAAGTTTATAACACCATAGCAGGATTGCATGTCTAGCATTTTGATATTGCATTTTGTGAGTACGTGGTGCGAATATATACATTTGTACTTTTCATCTGATTTGTACTGTGTTCTTGCACTATTTCTTGCAGAGCTCGCTAGATCTCTTGATGATGTGTTGATGTCATCCATGTTACTCATAGATAATGTGCAAGGCAAGCATTGGTATATATGTCGAATAATGTAAGATAAAGATTGGACAGCAGTGTGATTTTTATCACCCGTTTATAAGAATATCAAACAACAATACAGCATTGACTAGAATAAAAAAATTTGAGAATGTACACAGGATACATAGAACTTGAATAATCTTGTCAAGCTTCAGATAGAGATTCTTTTTTATGTACATGCGTATAATCTAGTGTTTCATACCTGTTTTTTTCTGCATAATGTTACTTACTAAAACAGCATTAAGACATAACTTACTAGTTCATCTAGGCAAAGATAACCGACCTAGCGGTAATGGTGGTAACAAGTGCATTGAAGATTATGGCAAATGATCAGAACTTTCACAAAATCAGTGATTGACATCACTCCAAGGCGCCCAAGATTTTACCCAACTTTTCCTTATCAGCAACCTGACCAAAGCTTAAGGTGTAATACATGGTCAGGTTGGAGTTGTACAGCTTGAACTTCCTGAACGTCTCCCCCGGCCTGTCTCCCGTTTCTGTCATCGGTACGACATTGTTGATATCAACGTACAACTCCTCTCGTCGTCCCCAGAAGTTGAGGTGCGAAATTCTAACCCTGTCTCCGGATCGATTGATACTGATGACACCTATGAATTTTCTGAAGTAGTTGCTCATCACGTACAACATGACAGTTGAGAAGATTCCAAAGCCGATGACAGTGTTCGCTGTGGCCCACGACGCGTCCCCTTCCATGGCCATCGTAACGGTTATGGGTACCATGAAAACCATCAGCGTGGTTTGTGCGATTTTGAAACGCGAGATGGCCGCCAGGAGGCGCATGTGCGGGAAACGGTAGACGACGTCGTACTCCTTGTCTTTCTTGTTGACGTTCTTCGTTCGAGGAACATTTAAGTGGAAGTTCTTCACGAGGCATGTTGACGAAGGATATAACATTGCGGTTTGCCAACTTCTGCGGAGGGTTTGGTACTGGAAGGAGTTTGGTTTTCTACACAATAAAGCAGTAGAATGATATCTGAACAGGTTAGCAGTGTTCTGTGACAGAACTCTAGTAAGTCCAACATGATTGGTCCTCTTCAAAACAGACCTGACCAATGGTAATGCTGATAGCATAATTGAAAGTGAAGTTGCTCAATCCCGAAGACACGGATACCTGCAACAGAAAAAAAGACATGTCCAAATTATGTTGTCAATAGAAATTGTCTTGTATAGTCTTGTCCTACTCTTCGAAGGAGGCTTCTTTCTTCTTAAATTTCTTGACGTCCTTCCTTCAAATCGAATTTTGTATCCTTCTAATTCTTCACTCATACTAGTTGATCCAAGCCTTGATCCAAGGTTGATCAGTGTTCGCTTTGCACAGTATATATATTTTTGCCGCCCCCCCTCCCCACACCAACAGGTTTAGCTTTTCGCTTCCCCAATATGACTGTCAAGGCAGAAAGACATCTCTACAATACCCGCACACTCTACAATACCTTTGCGATTCAATTCGATATGAAGATCGTAGTATATAAACACTGCTATTTTTGTGGAAAAACTCAAAATGTGTTGTGTCCTTCCGGAAAACACATGTGTGGGACCTTTGACCTGATGTATCCCGTGAAACAGTGCGGTACACAAAATGGCGGCAAACGGCATGGAGGAAGATTTTGACGACGGTGAACTGCCAGAAATCACGGTAACGCCTGGTTTTTCATTAATTTAATGGAGTCTGTTACGCAGAACTATCCCCCATGATACATAGATATGATATTACAGTGATACTGAGGTTAACATAAGGCCTCAGCGATCTTGCAACTGCTATCCCCCTCCCCTAGCTTAGTTCAACTCCACACACTGCTTGCAACTTTCGATGATCAGAAAAATATTTAAGGCTGTTGAATTTTCTTTAGTTTGCTCTTTCCAAAGGATATTGATAAAAGTACAATGATATTAAAATCTAGTAAGATTCCTTCCTTCCAACTGGACATATGGTTTATAATTTGTACCAGAGTTATCAACCAAGGATAATGAGGTATTCAAAAAGTCGTTTTTTAATAAGAGTATCAGAGACTGGAACTCGCTGCCACCAAGTATTAGTAGGAGCATCATCACTAGATAGCTTTAAACAATGCTTAGAGTTAGATGTGCAAAGGCTAGGTGCAAGTGTAACGAGTCGTTTGGTGTAAATATACATATAGCCAGCTGCCACCGCACCGCGTACCTGCAAAGCTGGTGTGTTACGCCGAGGAGCGGTTATACTGGCTATACAGATACAGATGCCATACTAGTAATTTTCTTTACTCCCTAGACCATCAGTGATCCTCACCTGCGACTGGGTATATCGGCGCGGTGGGGCGCGGGAAACCAGCTGGCTGTCCACGCAGCACTCCATCCTCCGCAAGGTATGACGGCTGTAGGAAGCCATGTGCAGTAGTCTAGTAACCAGCTAGCAAGCCTGCGTCTGGATCACACAGTAGAGGGTTCAAAACTTCAAACCCAAACTTACCTGTACAGTAGTCTGTTAAGGATGCTACTGCCTGGTAAAGGTTGCAATCCTTTCATAGGGAATGCTGTTTTAGACAATATGCATGTCGGTACATAATTTTGAGTGCATAGATTTCCTTATTACTCCGTGAAGGAGGCATACCTCCTGCAGGAGTATTCGGGTCAGCCGGTTTTTCGTGTTCGCAGCTAAAACTCACGGTTCCCTTTGTTCAATCGGCATTTAATTTTATACGTCGTCTGTAGGCATGCCAGTGGTGATGCACGTATATCAATATTTACCGTAGGTGTTTTCGCGGTCAAGATAATATTCGAAAAGCACCCCTACATTTAGGGGCACATGGGACCGGCCGCGAAAAACCCGTTGTTTTGAATAGCGCGGGGGGGGGGGAGCATCCTTAATGCAGATGCGCGGGGCGGTTTTTAATGGCGACCAGATGCGGACGGTAATGGTTTATGGATGGGGCGGAATTGTGAAATGTGTTCGCACATAAAAGTGTTTGTGTACGTTGTATTTCTATGAATTTTGGCATGTGGTGTGCCGTTATGTCCGTGTTGATGCACGTGTCTTTGTTTTCACCGTAGCGGTTTTTATATCAAGGTAAATTTGATATTTAAAAATCACCCCTATTTTTATAATCCTGTGGAATAGGCCGTAGGTTAAGTAGATATGTGGTAGGCGAGGTTCTCTAAGCAGATATTAGGTGGTTGTTGTGTATATTCGTTTGTGAGTATCTGTTGGGATTGTGACTTATGGTTTGCACCTAAGGTCAGGTCTATTGTCTGGCAAGATGTTAATATCATAGTTGTTCGGTAGAGCTCACACACTGTACTATTTATAGCTTATAATATAGCGACCTGAAATTGGTCGGAGCACGGAGAATGCGCCAAGATATGTGTTGTTTCCGTGTGGTGATCATGTTGTTTTGTTAAGCAGTTGACTTGAGCGGCAAGTGTTAAAATTGTTGACGTGGTTTTAGACTGACCGCCAGTTGCGCAGTTGACTTTGTGTACGTGTCTTTGTTTTTACCGTAGCGGTTATGTGGGACGGTGTTTTCCGTGTGCAACTGTGCTAACCGTTGCTGTTGTGATCATGTTGTTTTGTTAAGCAGTTAACGTTGACTTGAGCGGTACCCGTTTTTCCGTGTTCGCAGCTAAAACCCACGGTCCCCTTTGTTCAATCGGCATGCAATTTTATACGTCGTCTGCAGGCATGCCAGTGCCAATACCACCTCTCAATCTGCAAATTATAAAATTTCACGGAGAATTGTCGCCTATGGCGTCTTGTTATTAGTTGTGAACTATAAGTCGGTTCACGATTTAAACTGTGCATGCACGGAGTCAACGGTGAAGGCCTCTGACTTGTTAGCAGTCCTTGTCTAGACCACCATACTTAATACATGTCCACATTGTCCAGACATGTTTTAGCTATGTCACAGGTGCCAACAACTTTGACATATTACCCACAATGCATCACACTGCACATGTGCTGTTAAACCGTGAACCAGCCTATTATAGATATTCTTGTTCCATATTTCAAGGTGCTATCCTGGAGCTTTCTACTCTGATCTAAAAACTCAGTCAAATTCTCAAAATGTTGACTACGGTTTTCTACTACCAGCATATATCAGTACTCTAGCTACCAAATCAAATGTATCACCAAACCAGAACGGTGAGACTGATGTGAATATTTCTGCCCCCCCCCTCCCAGAGGGCGTGACCTCAGGCATCCAGGAGAGTCCGCTGGTCCATGAGGTCAGGTGGGGCACGCAGGAGGTCAATAACCCCATCATCAGGAAGCTCATCAACGAGACACATGGTAACAACTTTTTTTAAACTGTTATACAGGGCTGGAAATACCACCTGCATATGCAGGTTAGCAGGGTTTTTCTAAACTGGGGAATAAGGGAGCTGCTCCCTCATATCAATTTTCAGATTGAACTCTCGACCTTAAGTGGCTACATACTAGTACACAACATTAAGTCTTTTTCAAAACGATCTTTTTCCAATGAAAGTATAAAAACAAAACATCATAACAATACATTCTAGTATTACAAACTCTTGTAAAAATTTGCATCGCTCCCTTGCCATGCTAGTGATCTGCTCCCTCATGCAATTTTTTTCTAGAAAAACCCCTGGGTTAGTGCAGGTAAAATTGGAGCTGTGCAGGTACTTGTATTTCTGATGTCTACCTGCACTGGTCCATGTACTGGGTTTGTATACATACATAGGTATATGTGGGTTTTCATGAGCTGCATTGACTGACACCTATGAAGTATAAAAGAAATAATGGCAATGGTTTCAGAAGAGTTTTAGCATGACCATTGCTTCCTAAATTCTGAGTGGTGCAGCTAAAATTTATCTGGTTCAGGTAATTTTATTTCGAGCCCTGTATAAAATCCTAGAGTTTGGATCATTACATTTTCATCAGATAGTTACTGGGTTCTATCCCCTCATCATTATTATTTACGACGTCTTTATTGGTTTTCCAACCACAAACATACAAATGCAGGGAAAGACCCAAGTCTCCCTGAATTGGGTAGTTTGTTACAATATACACATGATACAATACAATCAATGAACAATAAACAATAGTAAAATACAGCATAAAGATAACAAAATTGGACGCAGATACAGCATGAGGTAGCTTATGAAACAGACTCGTTGTACAGTTTTATCGCACAATGAACAAATGACCTTTTCAGCCGCTCAGTCCTGGCTTTTATTTTATTCCACAATAGTTACAAGTGAGTTTTAATCATTGAAACAGTAGCCATTTTAGTGCTGTAGACAATGGATCGTATTCAGTTGCCCATTAAAACTGTACCTAACATGTTGTACTTATTTTTGCAGGAACTTTTGTGTCCCTTCAACATCACCAACCAGACACCACAACAACCAATAGGAAACCTCAGTAAGTAGGACCCTCAGTCTTGTTACACTTAACCATTGTGGCCTCTGATTGGTTTGTGAAATTATAACTTGATATCATAGTGGTCCTTTAATGCTGGTATGGTTGGTAATCTAGAGTCTTTTATGATGTATAAGAATAGATTTGAAATACAGTCTGTATTCCAAACATTTCTATTATTAGAATTCCTAATAGTAATACTCTGGAATTTGGTAGAAAATCAAGGGGAAAGAAGTACACAAATTGTCAGTGCATAGGTGTTCCCTAGACCAGGCATTACATATATAATACTGTGCTTTCTGAAATATGATTGTGAATGTTTGTTGTTGTTGTTGTTTACTGTTTACCCAGACTGGTGAAGTTCAGTCGGAACTACCGATCGGTTATCCGGGCGTGTCTGATGCAGCTGAAGCAGGCGGAGGAGGCGGCGCGGGACGAGGCGACGGCAGAGGAGTACGGCAGGCAGGTGGAGATCTACAGCATGGTGGAGCTCATCTGGAGTCTGTGTGAGATCCTGTTCGTGGAGAATCTGCCAGGTGGCGCTTCTACACTTGTGCATTACATTACCATCCCAGAGTCACTCCATACTGCAGACAACATATTTGTTCTAGGATAGGTGTTATCTCCAAGCAGATCTTTTGGTAGCTGTATCAAATGTGACAGTATCAAATAGGCAAGGCAGCCAAAGCCTAACCTTACTAATATTATTATAATAAGTGTACAATCAACTGCAATAAAGTCCTTGGGCTGTGAAGCTGTACTTCAATGTGTGTGAAATAAATTCATCATCATAGAGAAGGAACAAGTTTTTATTTCCCTCTTCCTGTTAACTGCAATTTTAAATGGAAGGGGTACTGACAGCTAGGTGTACTTTTCTCCTGTGTTGCTAGGTGGCGTCGTGTTGGCACAGCTACTGGACTGGGTAAAATGGCACTTCAATGAAGCTGACGTATATGCCAGGGAGGCGACGACTTCAGACACACCGCATTTACATGACAGCTACTGGTCTGCTGTATGTATCAAACCTCATTCTTCCCTAGAAATGGAGAATATTAATAGAACAGATTGATATTATATGTACATTATAATTTCATTAGTCTCATTGTTATAGCATTGAACTAAGTTACCTGACCATTTCGAATTCAGAGGCATGTAGCTGCCAGTAACATGTTGTTAAGTCATGAAATATTGGTGATATTAATGATATGAAAACGTAAGATTCTTTTGTCTTCCAGATTTACCTCTACGTTCTTCAGGGCAGAAGAGACGAAGCAAGAAAACTTCTGTCCCTGGACCCAAACAGGAATATGGATGTGTATGATGTAAGTATGATAACCCTAAGCAAAGTTTTTTTTTAAACTCTGTATTTATAATTACAGTACCTTCTTTATTACTGCAGAATTGTGTGAATGTTTTGAATAGCATGGTGAGTGATTGCTATAAGCAGCAAGGAGAAGGTTTAGTTCATTCACAGAACATTATGTGCAGGTATACTAATTCCCTGTGTAGAAACCTTGTATCTATTCCAGTAAACTTGTATCTTTTCCCTCACTGTTTCATTGATGTTTTCACACAGGAATATGCCAGCATCGATGAGCTCCTCAGAAAAATGCCATTCTTCACAGTAAGTACAACAAACTTCATTAAAACTTGTATGCAATTTGAAAAAGATATTTTCTACAGTCTGTTGGTAGATGCCTTATCATCTGATGGTATATAGAAGATAATTAGATTTAGGAGTAGCCAATGGGTAAGCCCTTTTTCTGTCATAGCCTAACAATTATACAAGTCATCTCTGTGAGTTTGGTCTAGTTGCCATCACCAGAAATGCATGCTGTTATTGTTGTAAAATAAGTTGAGAGGGCTGTGGTTGAAGTGCAGTGAAACTGTCTACTGTTTTACATGAAGACAGGCATTGTTTCACATTCTAAATACTGAGAACTTTTGGGTACTTTTTCCAGTTGTATACGGGACAGTCTCTGGCAGAGTTCGACATGAAGTGGCGCCATTGGCAGGATGAATGTCGTCGGCGCTACTCGGAGGGAGAGTTTAACACAAACAAGAACCTGGAGACCATATGTAGAGTGAGTTGTCAACAAGGGCCTGTTCAGCATTCCCAATATGTTCTGATAAAGGAAATTTTGTTTTATTGTACTTAAATCTTGCCTTTACAGATACCCTTTCATTCATTTTACAGATACTGTGTGGAGATGAAGATGTCTTCTTGGACCTAAAGTAAGTCTTAAGGAATTTTGTAGTCTAGTAGATGTTCAAGTCCTTAGTCACAAGAAATAAAAATGACTTGTATTTTTAATGTTGCAAAATATTGCTCACTGTAGATATAAACTTACACCATTTAAACCTGAATTTGCTTTATTCTTATTCTGATGGACAACAAGAATGGGTGTATTGCTGTGTTTCTTCACACATCTTCATGATTCCATCCTCAGAGACCTGACAGAGACATGGTACCAGATGTTGGTGTCCAAACTTCTGTACTGTAACCCTACTGTCAAGGCATTTGATCTGCAGTATCATGTTAAGGTGGGAAGACTTCTTCCTGCAAGAAATGTTGAATTTGGAGAGGATGGTAAAAGTCTTTAAACTGATCCCCAGAGACAAGAGTGCACATCAAGTTTATTGGGGTCATAATTTTCAGTTACTTTGTTTTCTTTTGTGGTAATGTTTCCTTTATGATATAGAATCTAGATGTAAAGACATTTTAAAGGAAGATGTTGGTTAAAGTTGATCATGATACATGTATTATTGAACACTGACTTGTGGAGCAGTTGTATATTATATTCATATGAGATAATGTTTTGCTGAAAGGTGGATCATCACAGTAGAAAATTGAATGTATATTAAAAGAGTAAAGGTTCATTCAATGTTCTTTTTTTTCAGGCATGTATCGATGCTTACGATGGCCATGCCACGTTAGGACCCCTAGACAACATCCTTCTGGCCGCAATTGAATTTGACCTGCACCAGGTGATCAAGGAGAGCAGGTACCGTACATGTCGTAATGAAAAGCACCTCTATCATCTGTTTTGTTTATACCAGCATTTGTTTACTTGTTTTCTGTTGGTTTAAGCCCCTGTCGCACATTCAAGAACCTTCTCCCAAACACCAGCCAGATTTCCAGTACTGAATAATGTTGTACCCGTCCCTGTCCAGTTCTCTGCTAGGAAACTGGTGGTTTGTGGCTCACCTTGCTGACCTGCTGTTCCAGTGTGGACAACTGGAGTCACACAGTCTCAAGTAAGTCACTCGTCAGAAGAATAAACGTCATTTTAGAAGTGTGTATGTCCATAACATTTACACAACCTGCATGAGTCCCCACTTTTAGACATTGGTGATTAGACATTGGCTCCCCCTAGTAGAACCTATATGAAACTAGTATGAAACTGCAGCTTCCTTTTTGTTTTCATGTATTCTAGTTATGGGTCCAACCTGCAAGAGTTCCTAGTATTAGATATTGGTGATTAGACATTGTCTCCCCTTAGTAGAACCGTATGAAACTGCAGCTTTCTTTTTCTGTTTTTCCGCATCATAGTTATGGGTCCAACCTGCGAGAGTTCCTACTCTTAGACTACGCCTCCAGCCTGATGTCCCACCCCAGTCTCTGGCAGGTGGGGGCAAGCTATCTGGACTACTGTCCTGAGTTTGGAAGGTAAGGAAAAATATTTGGTTCAAATTTCTGCTGTTTTTATATGCTTTAATGTCTTAGCATGAAAGTTCATTTGAGTTGGTATAGACTTATGTTAGGACTAAACTGTTATCCAACTCAAAATAAAGACTCACCAGGAATTTTCGACCGTATCACACAGTCTTCTTCAGCTCTAATGACCTGAGTGCTGTGAACACACGCTTTTGTAGACGTGTGACGTAAGCACCGGGTCAAAGGTTGTTGGAAGTCGGTATCGCCCCCCGGAGAGATCGCTAAAAACCAGGTTCCAAGAACACAAAAGACCTAGTTCTGCCTCCTCTGAGGTGTCACAGCACATTCACCTGGAGTCTCCGGGCCACACTGTCTCTCTGAAAAGTGTCAACATCCTAGATTCCGAGAAGGATTATTTCGCTAGAGGCGTCAAAGAGGCGATCTACATTAGAGCACATCAACCTTCCCTCAACCGGGACGGGGGGCGATACCGACTTCCAACAACCTTTGACCTGGTGCTTACGTCACACGTCTACAAAAGCGTGTGTTCACAGCACTCGGGTCATTAGAGCTGAAGAAGACTGTGTGATACGGTCGAAAATTCCTGGTGAGTCTTTATTTTGAGTTGGATAACAGTTTAGTCCTAACATAAACTTTAATGTCTTTTTAACTTTATGGATGGGATTGTCCATGCATCAAGTATTGATAAGTGTGCCCCCCTAGGTACTACCTGGAATTCTACCTGGAACGTCTACCTTTGCAGACAGAACAAAAGGCACTCAAAGTTCTGAGGGAGTGTGAAAAGAGAGACATGAAGGACATATGTAAGTACAATGTACATGTACTAGGTACAAATGATGATCCGAGAGTTTTGCTTTGAAAAATTTTGCTGTGTTTACATCCTGAGTGACATTTTAAAGGACACGCAAGTTTTTTTGTTTTTCAGCCCACAGCATCTGTAAGGTGATGGGAGTACGGGCGTTGCGGAATGAGAGGCTAGGTTCAGCTTTGTCATGGGCTCTCCGGTCGAAGGTACGTGTATCACATGTAATATATTTGCTACCAATTCTCTTCATATGTTCGTTGTGTATTATCTGTTGTAATTTCTTCATCATATTGTATAGAATAAATTGACTACTTCGAGGGTTTGTAAATTTGTGTATCAGATAGACTAGACTTTGAGTGTGATGTCACCCCTTCCATTCCAGGACGCATCTTTTGCGACATTCCTTGCCGACCGTTTTCTGTCAGAGTACAGCAGTAAGGGCGGCTTCTCTAGTCTGGACCTACTGGACAACCTGGGGACAGCCATGGTGCTTAGTGATAGGCTCACATTTCTGGGTAAACAACTACCAAATATGGTCATATATAGAGGACATATGTCTGGCACATGATTACCAAATATGGTCAGATAAAGGTGGCATGTGCTACTGTTAGCCAAATAAGTACCAAATATGGTCATATGATGATGTCATGCTAATGTTAGGCAAACTACTTCCAAATATGGTAAAAGATAGAAGAATGCTAATGTTAGGCAAACCACTACCAAATATGGTAAAATATTGAGGACATGCTTATGTTAGGCAAACTACTACCAAATATATGGTGAAAGATAGTAAAGGACATGCTTATGTTAGGCAAACTACTACAAATCCATTTTGTTATCCATGCAGGTAAATACCGTGAGTTCCATCGACTTCATGAGGAGCGAGAGTTCAAGTCCGCAGCCAACCTCCTCCTGCAACTCCTGACCAATAGGATGGCTCCTAAGAAGTACGTCATTTTGACTAACATGACTTTGATTGGCAACACTCAGGCGACAGGCATGCATTGATTTGGCGTCTCCCTCCCCTAAAAAGGAATGTTCTTTCTTTCGACAGCTGTATGGAATGTTTCTATGATCTTTTAGGAAACTGTAGAAAAGGAGTAATGTAAAATGTGTATTGCAAAAAGAGCTTTGTTTTTCTACATTGCAACCAATTTGGGACTTCCAAAGGATGTCACCTATAACATGAGGATTGTTTGGCCTTATGTTAACTGAAGCTCTCAGTTTGTGTAATCGTGATATTCATTTGTCCACAATACACTAGTTTAATGGTAGTTTCGGTAGAGTGGTAATAAAATGTACAGAAAGCTTTTCGTCTCTAGTCCCTACTCTAACAGTAGGTCAGGATTTGAACCCTGGACTGTTGGTCTGAGAATACAGTAGTGGATACTATTGGACCACTGCATGCTTCTTTGTTGTTGTTGCAGGTTTTGGCTGACATTACTGACAGATGCCCTCCCCCTTTTGGAGTCTGAGGAAGTAAGAACACTTTTTTTTTTCACCGTTGAGTTATGAACTTGATTTTTATCTGATAATCTATGCTTATCTTTCAATAAATGTTCCTGTACTGATGTTTTATGTTTCTGTTAATTCCTTGCAGGTCATCTTCAGCACTCAGCAGACATATGAGCTGATGAACTGTCTGGAGGACATCAGCCTTTCCTTCAGGTCATCTACATATCTCCATGGAGACACAGCTGACGACGCCCAGCTCAAGCTTACTAAGGCATGGACAAATTTGTTTTGTGATATCTGGTATTTGGAATGGTCTTCAAAGTTTGGACATTGTCCATGCTGGCAGCATATTTTGTTCTTTTTGCTAACTTTTGTATATAAGGACTGTTTAGCCCATCATATCCTTAAATTAATTTTGTACTTCCGGGTCATGCTGAGTTTCCCATCATGCCTCTGCAGGGTCAACAGGAAGTGGAGAAGCAGAAGCTGGACCTGATCAGACTTGCCCTGGCGAGGAACCTGGCACGTGCCATTCTGAATGAGGGGAGCCTGGAGTAGCAGACATTTTGTCAAACATTTATTTTGAACTGTGGACCAAGTACCTGTATCTTGAAATGTAAAACAGAAGGTTGCTGAACTACCAGTATTTGAAAGACTGTTTCTTTATAATCTCATCTATAAAATTTTTTATATATTTGTATCCAACATACTCAGTATGCTATAAACGTGTAAACATGTGATTGTGATTATTGATCTAACTAGGATTTGATACAAAAAGTCACAACTGTCGTAGCATTTTCCTACTAGCTAAGAAGACTGTGTAGATTGTATGACGGTATACCTTGTAAGTATGTGCCATGAATCATGTACATATGCTCACTGAGCAAAACTGTTTACTCTTGTTAGTAGCATACTAGTATGCAAACAAGAGTGTAAACTCCTACTCCTTCGGAGACAATACAGTTTCCCCAATAACTTTGACTCAGTTGTCGTCTTTGTTCTTGTAGTGGGATTGACATAGATATGAGCTACAGTTAGAAAGAAAGTTGCTGTATAGCTGGGTAGATTTTCAAATCATGCGTAGTAAAGAATTCTGGAAAAAGTTGCCATATCTGTTCCTGCAGGGGTAATCCACTATCAGCTTGCACTTTGCAATAGAACCACTAGAGGCCGCTGATGAGTGGTCTGTCAGGACAGCCGTCTGCCTTTCAGTAATAGCTGGGAACGACATCAAATCACTCATCAAACAATATAAACGGAGACCTCATACCTCCATCAAATATTTAGTACTCTTTGTTGTTTTCTTTTGCACCAAGTATAAGTGTGGTTGCCTGTGTATGGACGGTGGTCAGCACCAAGGACAGGTATCGTTTTACGTGTGTGTGGAAGGTGCTCAACACCAAGGACAGGCGTGCTTGCCCGTGAGTGGATGGTGTTCAGCACCAAAGACACATGCATTTTTCTGTGTGTGGATGGTGCTTAGCACAAGGGACGTTGAATGCACGTACATGTCACTGATTGAAGTAAAGTATTCGCGGTGCTTTCATTTTCACAGTGACCTCGAGCCCTTCCCCATGTGAATTCATGGCACAGCGAATATGCGTTACCAATGTATTTCTACTCTATTGTATTGTACTGTACTGCAAAACTGTTTTAACCGCGGGCTTGAAACACCGCGAAAACGCATTTTCCCCTTCAATCCCGGATCACGTCGCCAGGATATCAGATATCCAGGTGTTCAGGGCATTCTTGAGAAACTTCCTCGATAACACCATGGAGACTGAGAGAGGTCTGGGAGAACTGTTGAACAGGTTGCCATAGGTTGTATTTGTCTGTTTGAACCATTCTTTATTCATGAGATGCTCAAATCGCCTGCAGGCCGCTATTCATTGAGGTCATGAGGTAAGGGTCAGACAAAATACAGAACAAAGATCTTTGTTTTATATTGTTTTATATGTGTATCAGATACAATTGTAGCGTAGATTTACATAACGAATTGAATTATCTAACAGGTGCATCAAGACAATCCTGAGTTATCTTGTCATCTGCCCAACCTGTTATCAATTAGCAACTTTTCTAGTTATAGGTCATTCTGGCTTCAGACTGGACAGCTCACCACTGCTAGTTTACAGGTAACGTCTTTTTTATTTAAACACACTCTGATTTTACTGTCTATCACCTGTTTTACCCTGGTGGAGAGACCGCTAGGACAGATTTTAGTTTGT
This sequence comes from Branchiostoma floridae x Branchiostoma japonicum, assembly GCA_013266295.2. NCBI lineage: Eukaryota > Metazoa > Chordata > Leptocardii > Amphioxiformes > Branchiostomatidae > Branchiostoma > Branchiostoma floridae x Branchiostoma japonicum. Next base: position 6,273,342 of record CM023830.1, read on the forward strand.
GATTAAGCAAAATAATGTCAAGACGTAACCTATTTCTTAAAGTTACTGCTACATGTATAAGGTATCTGAATCGGGTTCACTCAGGGAATTTCTTATTCATAAGTGACTCTCTCTGAAGAAAGTACCATAAATCCAACGATCAGGAACCAGTTATGAAATATGAAAGGTTGGATTGAGGAGGTTGTAGAGACTGTATCAACAGAAAGCCCGATAAAACGCCCCAGATCAAGTAAAAAATAAGCCTAAACCTCTGTTTTGAGAGTAAGCTGGAGCTGGAGGGGCGGCCCATATTTGCATTACAAAGACCTTGACGAAGACCAAACTCGTTGAACAACATTTTTGGTGACGCCTCAGGAAAGGAGCCTGGTGTGTACAGATTTTATCAGGCCATATTTGCAAGGATATTTGTAAAGAATCCTACCATTGCGTTCCCCAGGGGATGAGTTTTTGGCTACACCTTACCTTAGAGATATGGTACTGACACACAACAGAACAAGCCACTGCTGATTTGGGTGTAGGGAAGTTTTTTGTGCACATTATTACAGTTGGTTATCTGTGAAGTTTTCATTTTCTTGCAACGTCTTTAGAAGATGCAAACGGAACGTGGGCTCTTGTTAAACAAGTGGTTGTACATGTAAGTCTGCTATTCAATGACCATTTCTCTATGTCAGGTTTTAGCTTGCCAAAGTGACGCACACTGCCCTTACTACCATGGCTATGAAGCGGTCACTGACAATCGATGACGTACCCGCCATATGGAAGGAGCCGTATGTCCTTACGGGATACAGGCCCCCACATCAGCCATGGCGCTTTTACCTGATGAGTCTCTTCTCCGTGCACAACGAAATAATGAACGTCTGGACTCATCTTATCCCGTGTATCTACGTACTATGCATGCTGAAGGCATACTCCGGTGAGAACTTTTGCATATATTTACATAATTTGCCGTGAACGTGATTGATATAGGTGGTTCACGCCTGAAGGTAAAACAGCCGGGTGGAAGTAAGTGGGCGGTATGTGGAGAAATTCAGGAAGTGGTGTAATACCCGGTTAAACAATCCCCTCCACAGTTGCAATACATTCACGAAAACTCAAAATACTTCTCGGAAGTCTAAAATCTCAGATTTGTTGTTTTGTTTATGTTTCAGACGAGGTGGACTTCACCGCTGACGTACCCTCGATGTTATTGCTACTCTTCGGCCTCAGTTGCTTCACCATGCAGCTCCTCAGCGCATGCGCCCACTTGCTACACTCTCGCTCTGTAGCGGCGTATTACGTCACCTTCATTTTCGACTATTTGGGGATCGCCTTCTTCGCCGCAGTTGCGGGACCGTGCAGTATTTCCTCAGCAGTGACGCTTCATTTTTCCGCGCCGCTCGCCCGTGGTTCCCGTGGTCATGTGTCATTAGCAGCTGTTGCTACTTTGCGGCCAACGCGTACTCGCATGTTACGTACAGGAGTGGTGATGTGGAAAGAGCCCTCATACAAGTTGTCTCATTCAGCTCGACGTACCTGTGGGCCACCTTACCCGTCATACACCGCATTTACTCGGACATCTACAACGGAAACGTGGATGATGTCACATGGATGCATGTGCGTCATATCCTGTTAGTCCCCATAGCAGGCTTCTTCCACTCGTCGGGAATGCCGCAGAGTTTTTTTCCCAGGTGTGTGTGACGTCATTGGCCACGGGCACCAGATATTCCATGTGATGGGTTCGACATCGTTCGTGATCCAGCTACAAGCGTCGTTTGCAGATCTGTCGAATCGCCGCCATCTTGATTTGGTTCGAATCCGTCCCACCGACCTGTCAATCACAGCTTACCTTGTTGTACTGTTTACTTCTTATGGATACATCGCCGCCGTATTTGTTCGGAAGGCTTTGTCAAAGGCAAATATTTAACTAAAAAAATTTGCTCATTCGAGATGTGCTTCCAATTTTTATTTTTATTTTTTTAGGTGTTTTGGAGGTGGTTGGTTCTTCTTGCCCGCACAGTAACTTCGGGTTAGGGCGAAATATCGTGACCAATGTGGTCATATTATTGAGTTTCAGTGTATATTTATCTACATAGTTATTCTACCACAATTAAAATTACAAATAGAATATATTACATTTATACAAATCTAAAGAGCTAGTTTTCACCAAAAAAAAGTTTATTGATGGTGCGATGTTCAACGTTTGCGAATAACAAGAAGAATTTTCTATATTTGGTGCAAACGTACGTGTATGTTGATTGAATTAGTTTTATCATTGAATATAATCAGAAAATGCTCAGCTTTAGAAATCGGCGCCCCACTAGTTTTGCTTTGAATCAGCTTTGATTCCTTTTCAAATACTTCATATTCAAGAAAATAAACTTTCCAGAATTCACCTATATCCTGTCTTTGTCTTCATGTTCTCCCTTATTGAGTGTATGAATGAATTCGAAATGGATGTAAAAATCATGAATTGGCAAACGGCTTCTATATCAGCTAGTCTATGACACTGCAAATTCTGCGAGTGGGGGCGGGTCATGGGATGACCACCCACTTCTTTTACAGTGTTTTACAATCCCACAATGGTTTCGTGGAACTTGAGAACCCATAAGACCATCCATAGTAGCATTTCCTGTTGACTATGTATCAAATTAATGTTCACCACTTCCACCATACTTGTTCCACTCCACCATTCTATCTTCAGAACGGATCAACTTCTCCGTCCACTGCTTGGTCATCTCCTCCAGTGGACCCCCATCTCCTCCTAGCTCAGTGGGGAGTACTTCAGTACCTGTCACCTCGTGTAAGGTCTCATACACTCGGCCGTGTAGTTTTATCCTATGCTTCAGTTTGTCCTTGAGGAATGGTCGGATGATGGCAAAGATGGCGTCGACAAGGAACGACTCATTCACCAAGTGAACACCCCTTATCCGTGCTGGGAAGGCGTCTTGGAAAATCTTGGCGATTGTACGTACGTACCTCAGGCCTACCTGGTACGCATGCCTTGCTGTGACGCCACTTTCTTCTTGTACGAATACCAGGCCGCTCACCTGCGTTTCTTCCTCCTCGAGCAGCAATTCCATGGAGAGAATCACTGCTCTCACGTTGTCATATATGGGCCAGTCGTCAGGATCCCACCGCCCTGGCCTGAAGATGATCACTCTCCTTCCTTCTCTGTCCTTACCTGGCAGAGCCGTGACAACGCCTTTGTCCAGAACGTGTCTTATTGCCGAGGGTAGAAGGTTCTCAAAGACCTCAGGGGTGCTAGCCCTAACTCGGTAATAGTTCTGTAACAGTTGAAATGCACGATCGCAGTCAAACTTCCTCGCCCGTAAGAAACGTAGCAGGAAAACATCATCGATGCGCGCGTTGATGAGGTCGGGGCGGGAGTTGACCATGTCCCGAAGCGCTTGGATGTCACGGTCCCTCCATGCCGGCTTCTCGTTCAGTTCAGCTTCTGCCTTTTGCTGCAGAGCAGGGCCGAGGGTACACGCGTACTTCTCTTTTGTCGTTTTGATGTCAGCCATGTTTGCTTTGTTGGTTCCTATCGCGTAATTTCAGGCCAAGGACGTTTTTTTCGCAGATTCTTTGTGAGACGTAAGTACTAGAAAGACTAGTTTTTCTACCCCGAGAAGACCGCACACTCAAAACACTGGTGTTAGGTTGAACGAAGGAGGTCATCCTAACAAAAACCTGGTGAGGTATTACTGTATCTAATCACCGTGAATAACATGCACACAGAGACGTGAGACCAACCAAATGTCAATCATGCAACAACATAACACCAATTTTAAATGGTGTACTTTGCAAATGATCCGCTGCGGGGCGCTTTTAGACCGTGCACCGCGGCAACCTGTTGCTACTGCAGTTTGTATATTCAAGGTGGTTCAATGCGCGCGCGCGCGCGCGCACACACACACACACACACACACACACACACACACACAAACATTATTCAAACTTTATGTTTGCCAGATAAGAAAACTGATCAAAAGCATTTTTCATTTCCACTTTGCACATCACAACAAGCAACATTTTCCATCATGCAGTATTTAAGTAATGAAAGAATTGTACATTTCTTGTATTGTACAGTTTGTAACCATCTTACTGACATTTTATGTCTGTATCACATGTCACATTCTTTACACTAAGTCAATATATATACAAAATGGCATCAAAATACCAAGAAAATGGTTTAGGTCATATCAAGGACATTACAAAAAATAAAGAAAGCATGTCACCTGGAAAACCTGTTTTAGCTGAGTCCTTTTCATTCTTTTGGTAAATAGAGGAAAGAGACTCGGCAGCTAAAATAGGTTTCAAGACCAGGCTAGAAAAACACAAGTGACTTGTTTACCTCAATATTTGACATCTATAATAAGAAAATTCTCTAAATAGATAATGGGTTCTGTTATCCATAAAAATAGATAAATGTACGCAACTGGAGTTTCAAAATCTTACTATTTCTTTCAAATCCAATATCACTATAGCATTGTTGCATAGCTAAATATATTCTATCACTTATTTCAAAACTTCATGTTTCAAAAATACCAGTAACACTGCAGCAACAACATGAACATATTAAAAGAAAACAGCATTCTACAATGATGTAGCTCTTGTATAGCTCAACTCTTTCTCTCAGATCAAGCTAGTGTGTTTTATGATCAAAGCCTCTGTGTTTCATTTGGTATCATACCAAAATCGACACTAGCTGTTTCTAGAAAAGAACAATAGAGTCACACTGTCAGTTATGGTACAGCCAATGAGAATGACCACAATGGAAAAAAAACATATCTATTTTGTTTACTTCAATATTTAAGATTCATAATACATTGTACAAAATATCTCAAAGCCATGCTATTACTAGAGATTAAAGACAATATTACTATAGTAACTATGTATTACCCTTGCTGAATTGTGTTGTAGTTTAAGAAATTTGCCAATATAAACATAATGTACATCTACATGTAGTTGAATTGATAATCTCTTATGTTACAAATGGCACAGCAAACAAGCCTTGAAAACTGGCATACTTCTACTACACTTCTTAAATCATACCCAAGGGCACTATAAAAATGTCTTTTCTACACCACAGCATTTCCACTGTCCGTGGGAGGGGAAGACTTCACCACTTCATCATAAGCCGGTGGTGGTGAGTAGGACCTACCCCCCGTCACCTGCGTTGGTCCCCTATTGGCTGTCTGAGCTGCCGTTGCCATGGGAACATCAGATGTTGTTGTTGCCGGTCTATAGAGAAGAAAGCAATTTGCAAGACTCATTAATTGTCAGCAACGACCAGTAGCAGAGAGTCACAGATTCAATGTCTTGACTAGAAACACAGAATTATTTAGAACAGCTAGATACTAAAACAATGAAAAAATTTGAACCTGGTAAAGGAAGACTAATGATATCTACTATAGGTAAGGCTCCCATGACTCTGAATGGTTTGAGAAGTTACAAACAATATTCTTATTCTTATTTTGTGAACTCTTTAATATGCTGAAGGTATGGCTCTCCTCAAACACATGTGCATGAGGCTCAACAATTCCTTTCTAGATCATTGCGACCCAATCAGTTACTAGCATGGAAAGAGAGGTTTGGGACTCAAACCCATAACCCTACCAACTACATGTATATTCAAAATGCAATAGTTCAGGCTGGGACTCAAGCCCATGACCCTAGTAACTATATTCAAAATGCAATAGTTCAGGCTGGGACTCAAACCCATGACCCTAGTAACTATATACAGTCGTAATACTTAACTATACAGCAAGATGATCTACAAACATGTCCTACCTTTTCTTCCTTCTATAACAGATACAGGAGACCACAATGATAAGGAGCACTCCGCCAACACAGCCTGCAATGATTCCAATGGTCCTCACCATCTGTCTGTGCTTTGCAACTGGAAAAAAACAAAATACAAAAAAGGTTAACACTGTGCACTAATCCAGATTTGTATACCAGGGCTCAAAATCCTTTTTTCTGCATACAGTACTTGCACTGGTGCAGGTAACAATGAACAAATTTTACCTGCACCACTCAGAATTTAGGAAGTACATGTATAGATCACACTAAAAACTATTCAGAAACTGTTGCCATTATTTCTTTTATACTTCATAGGTGCGGTAACAGTCAATGCACCTGCAAGTACATGTATATATAAACCTAGTACATGGACCAGTGCAGGTTAGGTGTAGGTAGACATCAGAAATACCTGCACAGCTCCAATTTTATCTGCACTTAAACGTTCATATGCACCCAGTATTTCGAGCCCTGTATACAAACATTGTATCCAACAACAAAGAAAGGTGTTTAGTTTGGGACATTTGCTCCCTGTCACAAGAGGTCAAAAACTCACCCCCGCAGCCACCGTCATAACGGTCGTCCTCATCGCTGTTGTCTCCGCAGTGGTTGACTCCATCACACATCAGACTGTCGTCTATACACATGTCGTTAAGGACGCACGAGTACTGGTCACACCCATCATAATCTGTGATAAATGGAGACACAATTAGATACAGTATGTCATTTGGCCCCACTTTATTGTTAACGTGTGTGTGTGTGATTGTGTGTGTGTGTTGTGTATGTGTATATGTACAAGTTTGTATGTACATGTATAGCACATACAACATACATGGATTCAGGGCTTGAAATTAAACGTGGTCCAATGGCCACTGACCACTAAAATCTAGGCTCGGACAACTAAAAAGACACTTTGGGACATTTTTGGGACAATAGAAAAATAATCAACATCAGAATGTCAGCCCTTCTTTTGTTTATCAGGCACACATCCTGGCTTTTGGATCCGGAAAGTCCCCCTGAATTTCCTGTCTACTCTGCAGTTATATTGCACCTGGGAGTGAACATAAGCAAAATAAAGTTTACTTTAAGTTAAAGTCATAGACTACTTCCCAAAAAACAAGTTGGGACAGTTCATCCTCACTTCGGGACAATTGAAATTTATTTTTGGGACAGTGCTGGGACAATAGGAAGTAAAATTAATTTCGACTCTTCGAGGTCTGTGTATGTCAATCATATTGCATTTTGCACTCATCACAGGTCTTGTTATATGAAATGACCAAAATTTGTTCTCAGTCAACTTCCTAAAAAATTATCATTACAAAGGCTGAGGGACTCAGGTGTTGACCATTCAAATTGTGACATGTCATGAGGTTTACAATATTTCAGAAAGAGGGCAGTGACTGTCCCTGACTGCCAGCTGGCCAGCCACCTTTAACCCAGCAAAATGGTGTTTAATTAAGAGCAATGATTAAACGATACGTACGTGCTGAGTGGTAAACTGTGTAGCGGATGCGGATATGGCCAGTGCCATATGCATCACTGATGAGCTTGAGGGTCACATGACGATTGTGTGCATCAAAATCACGATGGAAGGTCCCACAAACCCTCTCCCAGCTTGAATCAGGATAGAAGTTACCTCCATGAGACCCACTCTGTGCAAAAACAATAAATCCACAGTCAAAACTAGCCTCCTTATAAATGCTAAGGTCACAATTCCCAACCCGGGACCCGGCCAGGCAGATTGCAGGAACAAAAAATATGATATAAAAGACAACAAAAGGAAATTACTAAATTAATCATGAGCATGCGTATATTCTTGATACAGATTGTTAATTTTTCGTTTATGCAAACTTAAACAGTCCGGCCAGGCCCAGTTTGGAAATGTGACCTTCACATAACTGCCAGCTGCAGACAGTACAAGGACCTGAGTACAAACAGAAGCGATCAGCAAAAAAAGGAGGCTGAGTCACAACAGTAGAAGCAACTTCATTATAATGTGTGTAACATTTAAAGGGAACGTCAAAGTGCAACTTGTCAGCTGATATGTACCAGATCTCTTGTTACATACAGATTTGTCAATAGATTTTACAGGGCTAATGAGATACCCAGCTTAAAGTTTTGAAATTGTAGATATTCATAATATGCATACCTTAACAAACAGTTCATCTGAGCATCCAGAAAAGCCACTAGTTCCTTCGATACTGATGTCTGTAAACTGTAGAAAAATCCGTTTGCCGACAGCCGCTTCCAGCGTAACCTGGGGAAACCAAGATTGTGGTATGTGAGTGCCAGGGGAGAAATCATGGAATTCTGTTGACAAACTGAGAAATGTACAAACTGTAGTTTGAAAGCAAGATGCTAGGGGACACAAAGTTAACAACTACACTAACAATGCCTACAAGCAAGCATCCTGCATACAAAAGAAAACAACAAAAAACAAGAAACCTGAGAGATTCAGACTTCTGGGAATTACATGTATTCCTGGTTCTTGTGAATGCATTGAAACTGAATTCCTCCACATACCTGAATTCCTCCACATACCACCCACTTACCCCCACCTAGCACATGCTGGGTCACTTTCAACCTTGACCTCTCTATCAATCAACTGTCAACACCACATCCCACTCTCCATGCAAGGGGCCTCGCATGCCCTTTTCCGTAGAGCGTAATCGGCCGTTTTAATTTTACGTAGAGCGTAGACGAACCGCTCTAATTCAACGTAGAGCGTAATCGGCGCATCTTCCGTAGAGCGTAATTTGCCGTTTAATTCTACGTAATGCGTTGTAGTGCCCCGGAATTTACCGTAGAACGTAATCGAGAGATTTCCTGAATTCAGCGTAATACGTAGCCGGCTCTCAAAATTTAGCGTAGAGTGTTGTCGGGACCCCCCCATGCAGGCCCCCATGCAACTGTCGCTACTGTTTAGCCACCCAAAACAATACTTCTGTACCCAGAAGTAAAATGTGCAGTTTTGAAGGAAGCTTCTAGGTGGTGGCTTTCTGAAACAACCCAACAAAAAACAGACTATCTTACCATACAGTCTTCTGAGTTGGGGTAAGAGTCCCAGAACAGGTCTCCAGCATCTGAGTCTGAAATATCCACCCTGTTTCCAAGTGGACTGCAGTGGTACCCCATGTCGACTGTTTACAAAGCAATATTAATGTCATATTTAGTAATCTTCATGATTCAGTCGGCTGGTGTTATGATCTAACGTTATATGAGTTGTATCTGTAACTTAAATTTGCGACAGTTCAATAGCCAGTAATGTAGACAGGATAAAGTAGACAGGCCAGGTAGACAGCTCGGCCTTTTCCGTTAACCCGTTATAACTTCTGATACTAGTAGAACAACACAACTGGGATAAATGTCACGACCAAACCCAGCACTACTATTCAGACTATTTGCCAATTAACAGGCTAACATTAGGCCATGTTGGGGGTCATGTTGATTTGATTATATGGATGACATCCTCTGGGATGTTATCCATAATAATCAAATCAACATGGCCTTTTATAAAGATTTATCGCCACATGTAACGTTGCGACTATATAAACGTGGTATATAGGAGGGAATGGGGGCAATTTTTTGTGTGCAAAAGATCCGTTAGAAACTTTTTAATACTGGGCACAGTGTAACGGTCTCGCATAAGGTGATCAGAAAACAACAACAGCACGTGTGAGTGCGTTAACTTACCAGCCAATACTTACCGTCTTTCGTCGCTGCTTTTACATTCGCGAAGGCAAGGCCTAGGAGAAATGCGTGAATCCATGCGAGCTCCATACTTAGTTGCTTCGGAGTTGTACTGCGTTGCACCAGTCCGTATGCGGAAGTGAATGCCTCGCAGCCGCGCACCGGATATGAAACTTCGCCGACACGACTTCCCAGAACAGCAAGAAGTGACGTCATTCTATATTTGTAATCGGCAATGACCAATCGGAAAGCTCCTTCGTAATGACGTATCGTGCTATCGGCTTCCAAGAAAGTATAAGAGGAGATATACGACTTCATAATAGTAACGTTTTAAGTAATAAATTTCCCTCCCTTCTTTCCACTATAATTCGTCGTCGTGGAATCAGGATGGATATGTTAGTAATGTTAGCTGTTGGCAAAATGAAGAAATGATTAGATTATGGGGCCCCAGGCGGCTTCCTCAGGTACTGCAGCAAGACTTTAGGTTTTGATTACTAGTACTCGTGTTTTGGCCAAGCTTGGCAAGCTATGGTCACGATTTTTTGCTAGAATAAGACGGACTTTAATACTTAGGACGACTTTGTTATTTGGGTACATACCTTTTTCAGCATTTTGGTGTCAATGCATAATCCTTAATGTGTGCTTTATATCATTCTTTTTAATCAAAAAAAGGAAACATAGAATCAAAGAACCAAGAAATTGGTTGGTGTAGGCATACCCAACACAAAGAATCCATTGTGTCCACTGAAAAGGATTGATTAAGAAATGAATACACAATTATGAAAGTCAACATATTCTTTTTATTTTTCCTAACTGTTAAACAGTATCAGTACAAGTATGTCTAATGGTCCAACTAACTTTTTCACACATAACTTTATTCATATCAAAACAACTAATAATGAGCTGAATCTCTATCTGACAAAACTTGGAAGATGGAATGTTGAGAACATCAACTGATATAGATATAAAGTCCAACTGAACTCTTCAGTAGACACAAGTCCAAATTTGATGATATTTCTTTTGCACTACTGGGATACTTTTTCACTGTTTATGAGTGACTTGCAAGCACATTGAAGAAGTGAAAGATCTCATCCTTGTCGTACACGGCCACTTCTGTGCCACAGACGCCACACTTGACAGGATGGTAGATGTCATCGCCATCTGCCCCGGGTTCTGCTGCCTCTAACCCTTCCACGCCCTTCTTCTGCTTCTTACTACCCCTGATCTTCTTAGGGTACCTGAGACGCTCGGCACGGATCACGTTACAGTTGAGTACAAACATGGCGCGGTACTGCGTCTGGTACAGGTCGTGCCGCTGGCAGTCGATACACAGTGTGGTCATGCAAGCCGGACAGTTGAGAATCGCGTCGCTGTTTTGTGCTGGTTGTACCTTAGCCTTGCCTGCGCTCGGTCCTGCACCTGAACTTGACTTCTGCTCGTTGATGGCCCGGTATTTCTCCCGTTGTCGCGTCATCCATTTCTCGTCGTCGGCGTCCATGTTTGGGTCGTAGAACAGCTCATCGTTTGTCATCACTCTGTGCTTCTTCTTGCGTTTCTTGCCCTTCCCATCAGCCCCTGCAGCCTCGCTGTCTGTACTCTCGTCTGTTGCATCACTCTGTGCCATGCTCTGTCCATCTGACCCCAAGTTGGCCTCATGACTTTTAACCTCGTGACCTTTCACCCCATGAGACACATCTTGTGGCTGTTCGTTGTCACTGTCCTCATCACTATCGAAGTAGATGTCGTTATAAAACTCATCTGCTGTTGTCTGCTGAGTAGACTTCATGGCACCTGCTGTTTTCCCTCCAGCAGCTGACCCCTGACCTGACCCTTGACCTGCCCCCTGACCTCCAGTTGCAGAAGTTGAGGCCTTCTGTTGTTCAAACATCTGCAACATCTCTGTTTCCTAGAAGCAAAAGAGGCAGTGCAGATTGAATAAAAAGGCTATTTGGTCAAAATGTACTTTTCGACAGTACTTTTCTGTCACCAAACGTAATCAAACAGATGTCAACCTTTTTGAAATGGAAAAAAAACAAGCATGTTGCAAAAAGTTTTAAAATCTTCCTGCAAAATAGAATGCAGTCTGTGAGGGACATCATCCTTGAAATCAACCCACCTTTGATGTCATCCCATCATCCAATTCTTTGTTCATCTGCTTCTCAAAGTCGTCCTCTGATTCGCTGGACTCTCCCTCGTCCCCGCTTAGCGCGTGTCGGATCAGACGTCTCTTCTGATTGGGCGTCCCGTGTAGTAGCACGTCCAGCTCGTCCTCGCCATCGGAGCTCCCCGCGCTCAGCTCCTCAAACTCCTCATCCAGCACGTAGCCGGCGTCGTGATCAATCCCACGGATGTCGTGTCTCCTCGACATGGCTTCAATCTGAGAGATAAATCAATTACAGTCCATTAGAATTATACCATGATCTAGTTTACACAGGTATTAGGACTTTTGAAGCCAACAGGGCAGCTGCCATCCAAGAGAAGAAAGAGGGGAGGAGGAAACAGCACTCCTCTCGTCCATTCCTTCCCTTGCAGCATCTGTGGCCGTTCGTGTGCGTCCAAAATCGGTCTTCATTTCCACGAGGACCCACCTCGGCAAATGACCTGTCTGCCTACTCATCTGTCGCAGTCGACAGGAGACTCCATCATACCATGATCAAAACTCTATGTCAACAGGAATGGCTTCTAAAAGTTGTACCACAATTTCATGGCACAGTCAAACCTGCCCAAGAAAGCCAACCATGGGAACGAGGTAAAGTGGTCTTCTTGGACAGGTGGCTTTCTCTTGGACAGGTCACTTAATGCTTGTGCCTATGGAAAAAAAATATTCCTTAATGAGACCAGGGAAAGGTGGTTGTTATGGTCAGGTGGCTGGCTTGGGCAGGTTTGACTGTACCATGGTTTCTTGGAGCAGGGAAATGGACTAATTCAAGATAATCACCAAGGGAAGATGAAATGTACCCAGTGCCTCTATATCTGACTAAACCAGGGTTTTCACTAGCACCAACAGAACATAACAGGAATCATTTAAAAGAAGTCATGGAACAGATACATGGTTTAGTTGAATAATATCATCAGGTTGGCAATAGGCTATAAAAGAATTTCAAAGGTTCTTTATTCAACAACCAGTGGGTTTTTTTACATCACCAAAACATTGGATGTAAAAACCCACTCGTTGTTGAATAAAGAACCTTCTTATTATACATGGCTTGATAGTTTTTACATTTTGCACATTACGTTGGGAAAACTGGCACAAACACAATCCACACTGTAACACACATAAACACATAATACACACATCATGAAACACACATGTAACTATGCTGAACTTTATTTCCTGTCTGCACAGATACAGATTTACAAGTCCCTCGGTTTTTCTTGCACTTAGTATTTCATGTTACTGTGCTTGTGCTACATTTCTGCTCCTGAATTTTCTACACATTTCTGCTCCTGCATTTTGTACAGCTTTTCTGGTCTATAAATTCACTACATTCCTTGTTCTGGGCCACTTGCAGCACACAGAGAGTACAATCACATCTACAACATGTACCTATGTCATTGCAGCATGTCTTTACTACACAATTCAGGCAGTAACTTACTTTAACAATGTACTCAATGTTACACATCTCCTCTTATAATCTTTCCAATTCCAAATCATCATACTAGTACTGTATAATGGTAAGAAATTAATGTATTAGTTTGCTTTCAATCACTCTTAACCTACTTCAGTATATTTCACAGATTCAATTGATTTGGCCTGACAGTGTGATAAATACAGCAACAGAGGTGGATAGAGCTATGTGTAAGTATATGGACGGCCAAAAATTTTCCTTGTTATCATGAGACTTTTTCTAACCACTTGAACTATGCTGTATAGACTTTCTCTATATTTACATCAAGTACAACGTTCCTTCCCTTTTGAAAAAGCAGTCTTGAAAGAAGACCAAAATAACACTGTATGGAACAATACATAAAACACTTTAAGAGTCATTGCACGAGAAAACCAGGCAGTGGCCGGAAGATGGGGGTCGGCCAAATCCGCTCATATTTTGTATGTAGGATAGGTATGGGGAACTATCAACAGCCATATGATTAAAACCCTCCAGCTATTTTTTGTTATGGAGTTCTGGAGACCCCCATGGAGACCCTCAATAATTGGGGAATTTTTGCCTGGAAATTTCCAAAATTCGGATCGCTCTCTCCATAGTTCTACAAAAGACATTGGTATATGCTTTTAATTTTTAGATTTCTTTACATCTCTAGTCTCAGCAGACGAAATTTCAATATCTGGTACTGAACTTCAAAGGGTATGCTTGGGGGTTATCAGAACCATTGAAAGTAGAATTTGAATTTCTTTGAATATTAGGCATTTTCAAAGGGCCATTTGTCACACAATCTGCATTTGTTTGGATTGGTTTTGATTTTTCTGAATAGAGGAACATCTAGTCATTAAGAAACAATCGTCGTTTATATGGGCTATAAATATTGTAAGTCGTGGGAGGGGGCTAATTATGGGGTTTTTTCGTTTCTGAAAAACACTGAATCAAGCAATTATGCCACCTTAATGCAAAAAGTATTGACTAAATCATTGTCTTTTTGAATCAGAATTATGTAGGGACATGGTGACTACTAAAGTAAATGCAAAAAAATGATATGGGCTCTACATGGGGGTTCTGAGAATGCTTGAAATTGAATTAACTGACTTTGCGAGCGAATGATACTAATTTGCACGCCTTCTATTAGCTGATAGTAATGCTCTATACACAAGCATTCTTGACTTGAAGTCTGTGAGTAGACAAAGTGGTCATAATGCCTTTGGGCTCTGCATGGGGATTAGTACAGACATGATAAGTATGTGAATGGGTGTAGAATTAGATAGTGAAACATTTTCGAAACACCGAAACCATATTAAACATAGATTATAATGTCAATAGTTCCTAGTAAAGCTGACCTAGGATATGAAACAAGGAATATCAATTTATATATATCTGAAATGTGCTGATATGATATGTGCCAAGGTATGAAAGTTGGAGAAATAACAAGAATAGGCCATAGTGAAACATAAGCCCTCCCCCATTTTCCCTGTCTGGGACTGGGTCTTGCAATGTTATTCTTTCCTCTGACCCAGACGCTCCTTGTCACCTTAAAGATAAGGATGAATTCTCCCACTTGGCTGGTCTATGATAGGGTATGAAGGATATGGAGGGGGATTCAGTAGTACAATCTTTTGATTCTTCCCCCGAGTACATTTACCAGCAAGATGTGCGATTCTTGCATATTGTGGTCATTTGCTGTGACCGATACATTTTGGGTGTTGCGCTTGTTGGAATATGGTACCAACTCAAGGAAATGTGGATTCCTGCACTTTTCACTCCTGTTTACAAATACCACAATGGATCCTCCAAATGAGACTCAGTGCTGATACAGAGATGTGTGACGTTTCAGCTGTGCTGTATACAGAGGTAAGTTCCATTTTACAGCAGACTTCTCAAACAAAAAATTAAACCCACTAAGCATTCTTGAAAATATGGCAAACGTTTTATCAACTGTTGCATACGGTAATATTGGATCAGAATTCTTGAGAAGCATCCTCCTCAATGCTATTGTTGTTGCATGGGGATTGCTGAATATACATATGTAGCTGGGCTTTCTATATTTTAACAGATGTTTGGTGTTGTTCTTGCAGTCCAAATGAAATGAGCTGCTCATTTAGAACCCATGAAAAGAGTTTTGTGCACATTTTCAACAACTGCCGACAGGACTGGTCAGCTGTTTGTGCAATTATTCAAAGTGTGCTTCAAACCATCAAGAAGGAGAATCCTGCACTGTCAAAAGTGTTTTTGAGGTCGGACAATGCAGGATGTTATCACTGTGCTCCACTGATTTTGTCTCTCCCAGCGATCAGTCAGAAAACTGGTATCTCAGTGCTGCGCTTTGACTTTTCAGACCCTCAGGCAGGCAAGGACATTTGCGACCGCAAGATAGCATCAATGAAAACTCACATACGGCAGTATGTGAATGAAAAACATGACGTCTTAACGGCCGAAAACATGAAAGAAGCGTTGGAGTCCCACGGTGGTATCAAGGGCTGTAGAATAGCCGTGGCGCAAACAGACGAAACAAACAAAGAACTTCCAAGACAAAAATGGGAAGGTGTGAAGTCGTGGAACAATTTCTTGTTTGAAACTGATGAAGACATAAGAGTCTGGAGGGCCTTTGATGTTGGGGTCGGTGAAGTGGTGACCTTTGCCACAATACCACAGACCCATGACCTTCCAACCCTGACAATCACGGCACCGTTTGGTCCTCCACCACAGTCACACACAAGTCACATCACAGCACCAGCAGCTGGAACAGCGTCAACGTTGTTCTACTGCCCCGAGCCAGGATGTGTGGCAGCTTTCAGCTCAGCCAACAAGCTAGAAGACCACATGGATGTTGGACAACACCTTAAGGAACTGGAGCGCGAGTCCACATACGACAAAATACGCAAGAAGTGGGCTCAAGCTGTGACTGGTATAGCTCATGGCCCTGACTTTGCCCCACTGTCACTTGGGGAAGAATCCGGAGTTGACGTCGTGGGATCCTCCCGGGTTGTTAGTGAAGGCTGGGCAATCCGGACAGTCAAAGGTGCCCAACGGATGTCAGACAAAGTGAAGACTTATCTGACTGACATTTTTGACCAGGGTGCTAGGTCTGGCCAGAAAGCCGATGCTGTACAAGTGGCCCAGGAGATGCAGCACGCGAGGGGAGCTGACGGGAAGCTGTTGTTCCAGCCCAGCGAGTGGCGTACAGCCAAACAGATTACAAGCTACTTTTCTAGACTGTCAGCAGCACAAAGACAGCAGGAAAGCGCTAGCACAGAATCTGTGGCCACTGACATGGAGGCGATAGAAGAGGAAGGCGAGTGGCAGGCCCTGCGAAAGACAGTGTACTCTAGCATTGACTACAGTCACCCGGTTATGTTTGAAGACATAAACTTGTGCGAACTGGCAAAAACCAAAGGCCTCAAATCATTAAAGCTGAAGTAACTAAAGTGTATAGCAGACCATTTCCATCTGCGCATTGCAGGCTCCATGACAAGAAAAGTCACTTTCATACAGGCATTGGAGACCATACTAGGCACATGCCCATGTGTAAATTGATTTTTGTATTTGATAGGAGTTTTGTAGCGTAATGTGTAACGAAGTATAAAAATATCACAAGTCAGTTTTTTACCCAACTTGTCAAGCTGTATGCATGACTAGAATTACTTATCATGACACTTACTTAGGTTCTACTTATTGTATCACCAGTCCAACAAAACTGAACTTGTTCTTTTTATCATTATCGGCATTTCAACAGTTTTAGCAAGAAGGTTTAAACCTTCTTGGGTTTAGATCAAATTCTCGTGTGTTGGTATATTTTGCAGGTTGTATTATACTATGACTGATGTGGCTCTTATAATGTGTAATGGTTTCTTGATAGAGCTTGTTTTTGGTTTATCCTCATAATGATAATTGTATGGTCACTGCAGTTTGTACACCGCAGTTTGGCAGTGCTGTGCTGAATCAAGAAAAGTACAATGTGCACAATTATCCCAGAATTGCCCTTTGGTCTTGACCTTTGTTATGGTCTTGTTTCTAGATGATTGTTAAAATAATATGTATGATATAACTCTGCATCCATGTACATGTAGCCTGTGAATGGTATTACATGAAGTCCTGATGACCCCAATATTTTAATGTAGAAGATTGCATGATAAATGTATAAATAGAAAACTAAATATCTAGCTATTATTGCCTTAAAGTTCATAGTACTTCTGTTTCCGCAGGGTCTTTAATATCCACTATCATAATATGGCACATGTAAAGTCCTATTAACCTCCGTGTAGAACATTCAGAAGGGAGAACATTTATTTCAATGGCTGTAGATGGCTTTGGCAACTTGTCATGGTGTGCTACTTGTCGCGATTTTTCTGTTATTATGTATGTATAATGTAATTACACACTTATAAAGGAAACAAAAAAATGTGCACGGTGTCCTAGTAACCCCCATGCAGAGCCCAGATTATTGTTAGCTATTTTGTCTATACACAAACTGCAAGTTATTAACAAATCCGCTGATGTAAAGTGGGGTAATTAGCATCTTTCACACGCAGTCAGTTAATTCAATTTCAAGTATTCTCAAAAACCCCATACAGAGCCCATATCACTTTTTTTTTGCATTTACTTTAGTAGTCACCATGTCCCTACATAATTCTGATTCAAAAAGACAATGATCTAGTCAATGCTTTTTGCATTAAGGTGGCATAATTCCTTGATTCAGTGTTTTTCAGAAACGAAAAAAAAACATAATTAGCCCCTTCCCACGACTTACAATATTTATAGCCCATATAAACGACGATTGTTTCTTAATGACTAGATGTTCCTCTATTCAGAAAAATCAAAACCAATCCAAACAAATGCAGATTGTGTGACAAATGGCCCTTTGAAAATGCCTAATATTCAAAGAAGTTCAAAAACTACTTTCAATGGTTTTGATAACCCCCAAGCATACCCTTTGAAGTTCAACGCCAGAGTCTGAAATTTCGTCTGCCGAGACTAGAGATGTGAAGAAATCTAAAAATTAAAAGCATATACCAATATCTTTTGTAGAACTATGGAGAGAGCGATCCGAATTTTGGAAATTTCCAGGCAAAAATTCCCCAATTATTGAGGGTCTCCATGGGGGGTTCCAGAACTCCATAACAAAAAATAGCTGGAGGGTTTTAATCATATGGCTGTTGATAGTTCCCCATACCTATCCTACATACAAAATATGAGCGGATTTGGCCGACCCCCATCTTCCGACATTTCCCCGAAATTGCCTGGTTTTCTCATGCAATGACTCTTAAAGTTGACTGTACAAAAGAAAAATCATTGATATTCCTTGGGATTTACATTGTATGGTTAAAACAAGTCTGGTCTATCTGTAACTGTTTACAAAAGAGACCAAAATAAACATCATTAACATGATTCATAAGATTTTCATCTTGTCATTTCATGCTGCAAAAAAACAAAAACAATATTTTCCCTGTACTGTTCCCAGTTAAGTTATGCTATCCACAAACTTAGGTCCCACTGCCGTCCGCTGCCTGGGTAGATACTACCTGTGGTACTAGCGGGGGTGGCAGGTTTAAGTTGTCTTCGTTTTCTGTATCCAATGTAACAGCCTGGAGCCCTGCGCCAGCTTGTGGATACCCCACAGTAGAGGGGCTCAGAAGTAGGTCCTGTTGGATGGGGGAGTCGGGCGTGCCTGCTAGCTGTAAGGGCTGACGAGGCTTGATGTCCAGAGGCGTACGGGCAAGCACGTCCTGAATCTGCTTAATCACACTGTCCCGAAAACCCTTCATCTCGTTCTGCAGCTGTTTGGCGTCGTCCATAAGTTTGTCGTGTTTCGCGTTCAGTTCTTTCAGGCCTTTGATGTTTTCCTGCATGAGGATGAGGCCCTCGCACGTGTATCCATCCACCTGGTCGTTCTGTTGAGGTTTGGGCGGGACGGCCTCTCCCGACATGTATCTGTCGAAGTCCTCCTGGCTCAGAGACAGAGCCTGAGCATCTAGACTCTCCAGGAAGGCAACTGCACAGCACAGGTTGGTAAAGTAGTACCCAGCCTCTCCTGCCATCAACCTACTGGGGTTGGCAAACCGAGTGATGTACTGTACGTTGGAGTGAAGAAGGGGAGGGTTGGCTCGTAGAGTGATGTAAATCAGAGCCGGTAGGAACTCGTCTGCGCTGGCTGGAGCATCGTGGGACACGCGGAGCAGTTCGAAAATGTGCTGGCAGCACCTGACGAGGCAGCTGAGTTTCTCCTGCGGTGACCGCTGGGATCCCACCTCGATGATGGCTGCTATAGCCTGGTCTGTCAGCCCCTGTACCTGGGCGTCGTCCTCCTTGATCCCCGTGTCGAGCATCTGCGGAGTCACCCAGTTGAGGGAGCGGATGCGATCCTGGAGTTTGAGGTCTCGCTGCTCGTCGTCTGTGATGGAGGGGCAGAAGAGCAGCTGGTGCAGCCTGGTGGTGATGTGTTTCTCCACACCGTCCAGCAGCTGTGCCTGCTGTTCCGCTGTCAGCCCCCCGGCCGTAGGGTGCTTCTGTAACCGCTCGCTCATGCTGTTGTAGAAATCGTGGACCATCTCCGACTGTTCTTCGATGGGAAGGTAGGCAGAGTTCTGCATGCGGTGGATAAAGTGCTGGGCTGACTTGTACAACTCCTGTGCGAACGCCCTGCTGCGGACTATCCGTAACCCTTCTATGAACTCGTTGACAGTTTTCTGGCTCTCTGGGCTGAGTACAGGCTCTTTTGGCGATGCCTGTGGAGTAAGTTTCCCTTCTTGGCCGGGACTCCCCTTCACAGTGCTGGAGGATTTGCTTTTAAAAAGTTTCTTTACGGTGCGAGTTTTTGATCCGGTGTGGTGAGTCTTTTTCTCCTCAAACTTGGAGAACGATAGTTCACGTCCACTGCCTGAGCCTCCGCTGGCCCCAGGGGTCCCGCGGTTTTCTGCGGCATACTGCTGCTGGAGCCGCTTGGCGTACTCGTGGTCGCTCTCAATCTGCCTCTGCCGTGACTTCTGCACGATGTCGCGGTAACACTTGGAGCAGTACCCCTGCCAGGACGGGTTGCCATAGTAACCGCATCCATTCTTGCACAAGAGCTCTGATTGGTCCACATGGAGACCCTTCCGTGTTCCCCTCTTCAGTGAACTCATGGTGACTTACCACTCCCTGGGACCTGGGAAGGGTGGAAATACGCCCTTAGTAAAGATGTTTTTCCTTTACTGCTGTTACTATCCAAAACAGCTAATGTTTCCATGCAGAGTTTCGATAAGTAATCAGGGCACAAAATAACTTTTTTGTTTCGGACAAAAGCACAGGTCAGCATAAATTTTTGTCAATCAGCAAACAGCTGGATCTTTTACTAGTCTAAGGCCTGCAAATTTTTTTTCAGCTTTCTCTTTAATTTTTTTTAAGTTTAGTTTTTCAATACATGTGTACATTGGTATTGGTATATTTTTGTGCCCTGGCAAACTATAGTCTGCACTAAAAGTGTTGCAACTAGGGGCTTATATCCACCCCGCCCATGGATACCAGGAAACACAAAATTTATGCAAAATATATGTTATTGGTCATATATTTTTGAGTATGTCACTGTATGTTATATAGTTGTAGATATGTAACCTCTTGTCCATTCTAAATGTCTCCACGATCATCATACTGGCAAATTCATCATATATATGTTGCATTTGCAAATTCATCTCCGCTTGAGATAATATTTCTCACCGCACATAAGAAGCTAAGTTATGGCTTTTCCGGCAAAATTATAATTTGCCCCCCTCCCCACAAGACCTTTGTTCCTTTTCCAACTTGGTGCCTCTACCCTGGTTATACAGGCATAAGAAACCCTTCACCGTTGAAAGAGTAGGGAAGAGTAAGTGATGAACACATAGTTAGTATCAAATATGAGCAGAATACCTATGAAAGCTGCAGAAACGTGCGGCATGTGGAGAGGGAAAATTTCTTCTTCTTCCTCGGACACAAACTACACCGCTACGTCATAATGAAAGCAGTGAAACGTAAAGCACACAGGTGAAAACGGTAAATCCATTTTTTATGGTGAGTGAAATGTTAAAATTTAACTACATATCTGCAGCAAAACGAAATATTGAATGTTTGAAGAATTTTATTTGCCATCTATTGTAAAAGATATGGGTTTTGTCTGAATTTTGTTTTTCATTTTTGTTTGCCTGCTGTGCCTGAAAATTAAAGATGGCGGCGCCCTTGTAGATATAAAATTTGGATCTTTCTCCTAGGTATTTTTTTTCCCGTCTTTAGCGCGTGATTACGTCCAACTGATAAAGAGGTGAAAGAAAGTCCAGACTCACTGATTGCATAAACAGGTAAGTGAAAGGGCAAGAGTATTTCGGGCTAAACGGGGTTGTAATATCGGAAATTGGGAGGGGGGCATTTGTGCACTCGTGTCTTCCCCAGGGTGTCTTCTACAGAACTAGGCCAGCTAGGTACCACAGTGACAGCTGTCTCGTCCAGATCATTCACTTTTTTGTGTGAGAAGAGGAAGAAACAGAGCAAAAACAACATGTTTTCCTTCTACGCAAGTAAACATAATGAATATATATTTGTACGCATCTATAGGGGAAGGCAAAAGTACAGAACACGAGATGCGTCTGACATCGGCCCTGCTAGGTTGGAGAGCGCGGTATCGGAAACTCGGCCCAAAGTCCATCCGCCTGTCGTTACGCGGCTGCACCAACAGACCTTTCTACCACATTGTAGTGGCACCAACTCCAGCAGGGAGAGACAAGGAGGTCTATGAACAGGCAAGTGTTTTAGCATGAAAGTTCATCTGTGTTGGTATACTTCATGAATTATGACGAATGGCTAAACTTTATCTTCCAACACTTAAGTAATTGGGACTTACCCAAATTTTTGGCTAAGTCCATCAGCCAACTCCATCACATGTGGGACTGCTTATTCCTAACAATGCAATGCCACCTAGCATCCTACCAAATATTTGCAGGTAATTGTTGGTGGTTGTTGTTGTTGCTAATGCCAAGTACCAATCATTTACATGACTGATTTGTTATTTTCTCCCTCCAATTCCACAGTTAGGGACCTATGACCCTATGCCCAATGACTTCAATGAAAAACTTGTCAGCTTCAACTATGAGAGACTAAAACACTGGCTGGCCATGGGGGCCACGCCCACCAAGCCTGTTGCACAACTTCTAGGTGAGTTTTTCTTACACTTCACACAAACGTTTTATTATGTCATTAAATATACTTCAATTATCACTAGTGGTCTTCGTGAAAAAACCTTAGATTGGCTGTTAATAGCATCAACTTTAATGGCTGTCAATTTATCCCTCTGACGTACATACATGTATTTATAAACATCTTGTTTGATCCTCATCCAGGACTGTCAGGTTTCCTACCTCTTCACCCCATGAGTACAGTCACGGCAGAGAGAAACAGGAAGGCAGCGGCAGAAAAAGCAGCAGCAGAAAAGGCAGCAGAGCAGGAGGCTCAGGAAAAGGACCAATCAGAAGGGGCCTAACATGAGATAGTGGGGAGGGGGGTATCTTTGTGCTTGAAATAAACTGACACTTGAAGTTGTATGTGTATAGCATGTATAGCAAGTTTTTGCTAAATAAACTGTGGTGCAAGACTTCATGTGTTTTCTTTAAACTCAAAGAAAGCCTCCTAGTTGTTAGGGATGTGAATATATCAGTGAGTGATTGAGTAACATGAACTGTTTTGAGGCGGCCCCAGTTACCCATATTAGGAAATCAGAGGAGGTTTTTCGTTAGCTAGTAGAGCAATATAGCATGGCTTCAGCTCACCTATTTAGCCAAGTACACCCTGTCACGCATAGCATAACTTCAAAAAATGCCCAAACCAAATACATTTACATTGTAAGGATGAGCTGTTACCTGTAGCCATATATGATATATATACTTTTCAAAATCAAAACACACAATATGCCACAAATAATCAAAGGACATGTACAACTGCAAAACAGTTACCAGTAACAAGATCTGCGAAACAGTAAAGATGGAGCACGATGGCAGATCGCACTACGCCTGCGTGAAACCTGTAATGTATTGTGCATAGCAGTTCAGCAGAACGTCTCCTTTTTGGTCCTATTCATGTATTTAAGGTTGACATCCTGTCTAGAGTTTTCAAATGCAGTATCAGAAAAGATATCGTCTGCAATGGGCAAAATTATGATGCAATGTTGAACAAACATCCAATGAAAACCGTGAAAAATCCGGGTTACACGCAGGTGCAGTATGTTCTGCCGACGTGCTAAAAGATGGATACATGGATACAGAAACAACCAAAAACAAATCCCTATAAACTGTCCCTGTCCTCTTTGCCTTTCCAAAGTTTCCTCCTAAGGTCTTCAAACTTAAATTCCACAACCCTGCTTTGTTCATAACATTTTTTCCTCCTTCCCTGCTTAATAACGTACTTCTTACAGACGTTTTGATACATGTAATTGGGAGGAGACTTATAAAATGCCTTCTCCCTTGGCTGAAGGTGAAGGTAGTGACATACCTTTTTTGAGGCCGCTGGGCCAGTGGTTGTCAATGAAGAAAGGGTTGGCTAATTGCCAATTATCACTAAACTGTACGTGCAGAAGTTCTTTTGTGTTGTTCATTGTATGTCATTAATTCCCCATTTCATACATCTTAGCAACACAGATAAGTTCATATTTTTAATGGCTTTAGACAAACCTTCAATTATAAAACACATCTGTACTTACATCTACATCGTTACTAAGAAGCGAGAAGAAGCCGAACCATCGTAATTATTAGACTATATGTCCATAGTACATAGAATTAGCGCCTGTACATTGTATATATATTCATTGCAAACTGTGACGTCTTTCCTGTGACCTGTACTGAACCCAGTGGGTATTTGCGTACAATAAAGGTCTTCATTCATTCATTCATTCATTAATGTGTGTATTGTGCCTTTCTTTATTTGTATCTATCTCCATGGCAACTTTCAAACGTCAGAGAAAACTAAGGATGATTCGTGCGTCAGGCTTTCATCGTCTTTTGTCCCAGTCAGCAATTAAATCATATTTGGCAGGAGCAGAACTGTGCCTATTGGACTCTCCAACAGCACAGGGCCAATTAGGTATAATGATCCAATCAAACACACAATTTAACTGCGATGCATATTTACGTGGGTTGATACGTAGGAGGGGAACTAATTATTCATTGTATCAATGACTGCCTATCTTGAAAGTTTATCTGTGTTGGTAGGGAGGTCATTATAAAGCAAGCTTAAACTGTAATTTCCAACACAATAAAATTGGACTTACCCAAATTTTCGACTGTACAACTCCAGTCCTTGTCAAGGAATGCGCAATACACCGCTTCTGTGACGTCACGTTATGTAGTTGACACACATGACTCGGTGAGCAGTGGATCATAGGTTGTAGAAATTTTGTGGCGCCCCCCGTCCCTGTAAGGGATGATTGCAATGCCCTAATGTAGATGGCCTCTTTAAAGTTTAATATCTCGTGCAAAAAGTCTGGTTCCATGTCCAAGATTCTTACTTTGTCCAATGAGACCGAGTGTCCAGCACAGTCCAGGCGTTTCTATATATATGTGTCATGAAACTTCCAAAGTTGTCAAGCTAGGGCGTTTGTGTTCTAGAAACCTAGCCTTGATCTTTCGGTCTCTCCATCTATAAGTTTCCTTACATGGGCCCTTGGCACTGTGTAGTATGTCCTTCAACAATATTGTATATAACGTACTTTCGTGACACATTGTATACATGTATTGATTGTATGTTATTAATGTGTGTATCAAGCCTTCCTTTGTTTGTACCTATCTCCATGGCAACTTTCAAACGTCAGTGAAAAATAATGCGTCAGTCTTTCACCGTCTTTTTTCCCAGTCAGCAATTAAATAATATTTGCCAGGACCAGAACTGTGCCTATTGAAACCCGTTAACTCTGCAACAACACAGGACCAATTAGGCGTATAATGATCCAATCAAACACACAATTTGGCTGCGTCTTTGGATACGTATGTACGTGGGTAGATATACGAAGGAGGGGAAATTAGCACGTGGCGAGCCTCACTAGTGACATGAAAATGCAAAATTCACATTTACGGGCTTACGTATACACAAGGAGCTTTTAAACCCTGAAATAAAGAGTCCGCAAATTCAGTAGCCTGAAATTCAGCCTTGTCCGCTGTAGGTCCTCTTGGGAGCGGACCTACATCTAACAAGACTGGATTTCAGGCTACAAATTCAGTAGGTGAGTTTTCGCACCTTTTTAATACTTCAGTGGAATAACTGGACCAAATCACTAGTAGATGCACCACAGAGCCTGAAAGCTTTTTAAAATTATTAAAATGATCAAGTTCACTGAAAGCATCAGGGTGGTCGTGAATGCAGAATTTTTTTTAACCCGGTAACCATTCTATCGTGAGCTTGGACGATTTTTCACG
Organism: Branchiostoma floridae x Branchiostoma japonicum; assembly: GCA_013266295.2. Taxonomy (NCBI): domain Eukaryota; kingdom Metazoa; phylum Chordata; class Leptocardii; order Amphioxiformes; family Branchiostomatidae; genus Branchiostoma; species Branchiostoma floridae x Branchiostoma japonicum. The sequence goes on from CM023830.1 coordinate 6,298,822, forward strand.
GTCCTGGAAGCTTCAGTCTACCACAGGGAATTTTCCTTGTGGACTATGTACGTGCACAGTCGTGTTTCTCCCTTTCGATACCAGATTTGCAGTTTACAACCTCATACCTTTTAGCCTGGAGTCCAGCCTTGTTAGGCTTCAGTCCCCTCCCAAAAATCCGCTACCCGGCCTGCTACCCGTTGGCGGGTAGCGGATCTTGGGGAATGGACTAAAGCCTAACAAGGCTGGACTCCAGGCTACACACATTTACGAAAAGCTTTGCGTAAGGACTCGCTCTCTAAAGTGTATAAGGCACTGTGTGAATGCATTCTTAGGACTTGTATTCTGCTTGGTTCTGAACATAAGTTAACGGCGTTATTTGTTTTATGTCAATATAATCAATCTGTTTTATTGCTTTACGTACCCAGGGACACCTAAAAACTAGGCCACAGACATGAGTGTGATCTACTGGTAAAATAAAATAAATTAAATTAAATTCTATCTGATTGCCGATATGTATATACAGTATTCATTACGCAAATGAATGGTGCATAATATACTTTATTAAATTTTCCTCTTTGAGGTGACAACATTTTCAAAACACATTCCAAATCATTGACTCATTTGCAAGAGACAAAAAAGACTGCAATGCAAAACTGCAATACGTACTAGTATACAAGAGAGCAAACAAACGGTACAATATGTAAAAACTGCAACTAATGCAAAGAAGAAACTCCAGTGCCACAAGTGCAACAGCTACAGCATCAAAATTGCAATAACTACTGTACAAACCTGCAAGAATAAAGTGCAGCAATAACTAGAGGGGAAAACTTCAATAAGAACATCACACTGCTCTTTCAATGATTACACTTACTATATAAAACTGGCATAAGTGAAACAGCTAAAGGAACTATTATGCAACAACTATAAACAAGTAAAGTGTAAACTGCAATAACCTGTGATCAGGTGGTAATACGAACATTACTTTGTGAAATTCAACTGTCCGAAGATAAAGAAATAGAACTTGCAGCACTAGAACGTGGCAGTCCTAACTTAACTGTTGTCATGTCCACAACATACAAACCAAATATATCGAATAGAGATTTTCAAGTGATGCCAGTGTATCACGTGTACATGTGCCTGTCCAGGTGAATGGGAACTATCTTCAGTCACTATGAAGTGGAACAAAACACTTTGAACGAGTGCTAATTCAATTCCTGCGGAACAGTGAGTTAAACTTCCTGATCAGAACTTGTTGGAAGGCCTGTCTGAAGTCTGTGTTCAGCAGTGTGTATATGATGGGGTTGAGCGCGCTGTTGCAGTAGCCCAACCACACGAAGCCTCTGAAGAGCGCGGGGGACACTAAAGTCTCGTGCACCGTTCTCACAACGTAAGCCACGAAGAACGGGCTCCAGCAAATGACGAAGGCGCCGGTGACGATGCAGATGACAACCGTCAGGCGGCGCTCTTTGGCTTGCATCATCTTCCACCGACGTTCCTTGGCGTCCTCCAGGACTGGGTCTTCCCTCCGCAAGGCCGATCTGGCTGCTTCCACGTCCGTCAATAGACCCGCTGAAACGTTGGATGGGGATGGCTTCTTGGCTTTGCTGGGATCGTGGGACCTCTGAGGCGCGTGGGGCGAGCACGTTCCGTTCTCGTTCTTGTCGACTGGTTTCCCGCTGTTCAGCGCATGTTTGGAGTAGACAGCCGTCAAGTTGTCTGGGCGCAGCAGAACGCCAGGGGTGGTAGGGGGCGTCGCTTGATTGGTTGTTTCAGTGATAGGACACGAGGTGATCACCGCTTTCAAACGTTCTTTTCCCTTCCCATCCTTCCTTCTGGCCTGCGATTCCTTCCCATCGCCGCCAGACGGCAGTTCCAGACGGTGCATGTTGGTGGTGGACATGGTGGTGGCCGAGTGGCGCCCACTGCGCTTGCGCAGGTTCCTGATGCGGGATCTGGCGGCGATGAAGATGCGCGTGTAGACCACGAGCATGATGGGAAGGGGTCCGAAGAAAGACCCCACGGTGGAGTAGAGGACGTAGCTGAACTTGTCGGTGTAGTCGCAGCGCGGGTACAGACCCGGGTGGAAACTGTCGGTGCCCCAGCCCAGCAGCGGCGGCAGGCAGATGATGGTAGACGCCGTCCACACCATGGCGATCCCGACTATGGCATGCTTGGTGGTTTTGGTCGCCGTGTACTTCACCGCCTGTAGAGGATGAACATAAAACACACTCATGAGAATGACGGCTGTCTACGGCCGAAACAATCATAATGAGGCAGCACGTCGACAAAGCGTACTGCAGGTGCGCGAAATCCGTAAGGTATTATGCATAACACTTCGGCAGAACGTCTCGTTTATGGTCGTGTTCGCGTATTTAAAGATGACATTAGCCGGCCGTTTTAATTCAACAGGTAAATTCTCCGTGAAGCGTCATTGGCCACTTTAGTTCCACGCCGTGCGTTATTTCTTATCCCGAATTTATCTTAAGCGTTTTTGAAAAATTCTTCTTGGGCATCGCGTAGTCGAACGCCAGATTGCCCCAAATTCATAACGGAGCATCCAAGGTCTGCAGACTAGTTTTGCCAGACACCCCATAAATACAAAAGAACATTCCAAAGAAATCGCTTCCAAAGCCTTATACAAGAACATCTTAATTTACCGTTAAGCGTTGCCGGCCTGCCTGAATTTACCGTTAAGCGTTATTGGCCGCCCTTCCTAAATTTACTGTTAAACGTTGCCAGAATCACTCCATGCAGATCCTCCCTAATACACAGAACTTTATGGTATCAAATTAGATAACCACCCTGCACGAGCTACAAGGGAAGTTCACTTGATTAAGTTTTCATCTGACCCACTTTTATTGTAAGAAGCTGGAATGGCACATGTAGGAAGATACATGTCAGATGTTTGTATGGGTCACATGTTGCTTTCATCTCTGAACACAAATCAAATCTCTGAACTCCGAACAGTTTCTACTTCACATGTGCTCAGTGAGGCGTGATAGTGGGGCCAGTTTAACACACAGCAGCCATCGGGGTCCAGTATAGAGGCAGACTGTTTATTTTAAAAAAACACCCTTTTCTAGACTCATTTTCCTTTGCCAAGAGAAACGACGCTTAGCATAGTTTAATAGCTTGGCTATTTGGGCAACCCTGGCTGTTCGTGTAATATGTTCATGCTGAACCAAATAAATAAATAGATAAATAACTACTACTACTACATCTACATACATGTAGTTTTATATAGTATGCCCTGCCCTGCCCTGCGGTGCCCTAGAATGCCCTGCCCTGCCATATCATTGGCAGGTAGTATCCAATACGCCACCGTTTGGCTGGCAAAAGAAGATACCAATACAAAAAAGAAAGCCCGACAAAAACGCATAAAAACACGTCAAAAATAAGCCGAAGCTCAACCTCTGCCTGGAGAGTAGGTAAGCAGAAATCTTCACTAAACTGCCCCCGCGCATACGTGTATATCAAAGGTTTCCTATGTGAAGGCTATAGCTAGGTTAATGGCATTTCTCTAGATTTCATCAGCGCAGCCGTGCTTCATAGGAAAGAACAAATGTGTCAAACTCTTTGTTCTCACGGAGCCATTTCAACTTAATTAACTACAAAGCTTAACATGCCATGAAATGATTAATTCAACAGAAAAAGGCGGTGAAATAAAACGACTCAAAGCCGTCGGAAAGAAAATCAAGCCATCCCATCGAAAAGAGTAGGGGTCCTTCCCGGTGTGAGTGGTTTAAACCTTACAGTCCTATGGCCGCACCTGGGGTCGTATTGTGGTCACCTGAGTTAGCACCGAATTGCAGCCACTCCCGACCCTTGCGATTCAGCCCCACCACCATTGTAAGCTCCTCACAATTCAGCCCTTGGCTGCAAGGAGAGAGTAAGCCGGCCCACCCTATAACAGTCCCTAAGGACAACATGACTAGGATGCAGTTTCCCTCGGGTATCTAATTAACCTACCTCAAATGTGCAAATTTGTCTTTTTCAAATCTCAGCCAGACTGCCATAATTTGCAATACTGAACCTGATATAAAATATACTATACTCTTAGATTCAGATCGCTGGAGTCAAGTATATGTATAATACGATGCAATGCTCCGGATTCATGCACATACTTAATTAGCCATGATTAATGAGCCGTGCATATTTAAAATCTTAAATAGAATTTCCATACCTAGGCCGTGTTTGGTGACCCTGTCAGATCTAGCTATACAGTTCATGTAAGCCGTGGCGCTGTCATTTTATTGGTCATGGGTTCGATTCCCAGTCGTTTACTTTTCCGTCACGCTTACATGAACTTACCGTCTACTCATCCTAACGCATGCCGCGTCGACTGTCATACACGCCGCTGTCATGTCTCCTTCTTATCAGGAATGATTCATGACTTTCACACGGTCGATACTTTGGCACGACTCCGCGATAAGTAATGTCATCTTTCCCCCAGCGTCGAGATTCGTGTGCCTCTACAAGCTTGACATACACCGATAGACTTACCAGTACAAAAAAGAAAGCCCCACAAAAACGCCTAAAAACACGTCAAGAATAAACCGAAGCCTAAACCTCTGCTTGGAGAGTAGGTCAGCAGAAATCTTCACTGAACTGGCCCACAAGCTTATAACATTCACTGATAAGACGCTGAGCTAAAACCCCATCCCTAATACACATCTCAACCACACGTCCAGCGGAATACCAATACTGGGGAAGATTTTGATAAATGTCCTTCATACGTGACCCTGTAGAATACCGCTCAAAATGTGTACCGGAGCATCGGAAATGTGACAGTTCTGAAGGGTTACCGTTGCAGGCAGGGTGGACGGTAGTGTGGCGGGTTAGACCTACTCTAGCCGGCTGTTTGTACGATGGCCGGTGAAAGAACGCTTTGAACAATTCTTCAAAACGCAGTATCAAAACTCCCACCCGCTCGGAGGCCTGCACAGGAGGCTAGCACTGCGTAGCCTTTAACAGGCTCCCTTGGTAGAGAACTGAACCCTCTGGGAGACTAACTCTGGCATGTTATTCAGTCTATTTGGCCGCTTTTGTACCATTTTCCCAGCTACATATTGAAAGCCTGGTAGAGACTAAGCACTGGGTAAAAACGGGTAGACTATAGGAAAACTATAGGAGAGAAAATGACAAGACTTTGTACCTGTGTGATGGCGTAGTGGCGGTCGAGTCCGATGGCACACAGGTTGAGGATGGACGCGGTGCAGGCGAAGATGTCCAGAATGACGTGGATGTCACACATGATGCGGCCCAGGGACCAGTACCCCATCAGCTCGTTCACCAGGGCCAGCGGCATGATGAGCCCGCCAACCATCAGATCGCTGGCCGCTAGCGACACCAGGTAGTAGTTCTGAATGGTCTGGAGCACCCGGACCTTCAGCACGGCTACCACCACTAGCGTGTTCCCCGTGAGGATGACCAGCATCACTACGGGCATGAGCACCGCCAGGACCCACAGCGTGACTGGGGACACCTCCTCAGGTTGCCCGTATGGGTCGAAGGACATCGTGCCGTTTGTAGCTGCTGTCCCCGTCAGGTTGGTGTCGTTGAAGGCCGTGACGAAGTCAACGCTCGGATCAGAAGTCATCTTGGAGCTGCTACTGAAGAGGCCGGCTGAGAACTAAGTGCGCCGCTGATCGGCTGAGTACGGAGTTATGAGGCTTATCAACCAGCCAATGGCACGTTGCCGATTAGAATGGACCAATAGGAGACCAGAGAGAGGGACTGTCTTTTTTCACACGTTCGTGCTTCACTCATTCACGTAGAACAACGTCACGCGACTTATGACGTTAAGACGGGATCGATTCATAACGTCGATGTTATTTTTTTACGTAGTCATGGATCTATCAAGTAACTTGTACAGTAAAACACCTTTAGTTCTACAGCCTTTTTCTTGCCATTTCAAGCATATCTATGTACATGTGATTTGAACTTATGCACGTTTGCTTGTGCTATATACATCACCACGACAGAAATGCATACAAACATATTGCAATACGCATTTAAGGTGCAAGATAATGTATATGGTATCTAGAACCTTCGAAGGGAGCATAGCAGAGTATCCTTTCGTAGATATATGTGGCTGTGTAGAAGTGTGCCGAGGAAGAGCATTATTACAAAATTGGCAAAGAAAACACTGTCAATATGAGAGGTGCTTTATCTTTTCACAAATGCTCGAGACCACGTCAAAATGTTTCATTTTTAAATGTTTATGTCGGTGTCTTCTAAAATTTCTTCGGCCACGGTAAGCATAAGCATTTAGTATAATAAATGTGATCAGGCCCTACAAATGCTTCAACGGTACATCCTACCAAGCAATCAGCACCAAGGACAGGCACAATAATAACAATGAAAAACAGTACAAAGATCTTGCTGTTATTTATGTAGAGTCGTAGACACATCAGATGATTCAGTTTTAGCTCACCGAAGAGCTAATCTCCCACTGGTCGTAACAGAGAAGACAGACGCTATGTCTAGAGTTAGACATTCAAAGGTTAGGTGTAACAGGTCGTTCGGTGTAATGTAGCCAGCTGCACAATGAACAGTGGACTACGGCCTAACATCCCATCCTAAGGACTGCGGCCCTTTACAGTAGCATACATGTCGGGTGAGCGACAACAGTCGGGATTCGAACTCACAACCTCTTAGTCCAGAGGAAGGGTCGCTAATCACTGGACTACGCACTAACTAAGACCAGGCAATTTCTTGCCCTTTTTGACGTTATCGTATCTGTATGTTCCCTTCGAATGCGTCTTCAGGTATGAGTTTGCAACTAAATTTTGATTATTAGAATGTGAGGATTTATGGCCGATCCCTCGCGTGGTATAGAACGTGTGGTGCTTTATTACCGGCGACAATTGTACGGGCCCACACCATGAGGCTCGAAACGATGGTTTGCGTCAAATGATCACTTAGTGTGAATGCATCTGCTGCTGCGAAGAGTTGGCAACCGGCATGTAACTAGGTAAACATTGTCTTTGATGCTGTATACAAAGGTATTTTGGGCTGTTTCTGTAGCTAGCCTGGAGTGTGCCAACTAGGACCTACCACCAGTGCATGGATAGGATTTTGTTCTCGGGTCTACTTTGAGATGGTTTTCGGAACTCAGCTTTTGCACATTTCACAAGAACCAGGAATACGGAATAATGATGCAAATAAACTATAAAGTGGTTGTATATGTCATTCATATGGAGGTTTTGTTCTCTACGATATTTTTAGTTTTGGGGAGAAATATTACATAGTACCCCTTTAAGACTCCAACATGTCAAGCGCTCTCAAATGAATGAGGTAGATACGTCCTAGTTTTGGTAATAATTAAGCTTCCGTTGTAGCTGCAGGGTTCGTCCTGATACCTTGTCGAGATGTGATTGCAGTCCTGGTGATCCCAGCAGGAGAATAATCAGAGCCCGGTAGCTATCAGAAATCTGTGCGGAGTTGGGAAAAGATGTCCGCTGGGGTCTGCCAAAGAGGCTAAGTGAAAAAAAAAACTTACTTTAAGCGAGGCTTTTAGGTGCACTGTGCATGCACTGCATGGAAAGTGGGATTTACAAATGATGATAAATGCCTCTAGGAATCCAATAACGCTCCCCTATACCCTCCATGACCACCTTCTAACCGAAGTAAGTATACCCCCAAATATCTTGGTGTCTCCATTTCCTCAAACTTGACATGAGGCAGACATGTTGAAACAATAACATTAAAGGCAAACAGATCCTTGGGAATGCTGAGACGCTGCCTGTGAGTCTCAAGCACTGCGGCAATTTTTTATTAAAGGAAAGGGTCTACATGGGCCTTGTAAGACCATCCTTAGAGTACGGCTGTAGTGTCTGGGACCCTCACACCAAGGATCAGGTGAGTAACAGGAGAGAGATGGTGCAATGAAGAGCAGCAAGCTTAATTTTTATATCTTAATAATTTTAAAATAAAAGGAATGATTTATTAAAAAAACAGTACAGGGCTCAAGTTTTGTCAGTGCACAAGTAAGACCAGTGTTTTTCTGTGTATGATCCATTTTTTTAATGGTGGAATGCCTGCCCCAGGTTACAAATTATATAATAAAGCACGATCAAACTGCAAAAGATTAAAAAAAATAATTTAAAAAAAGAGCAGCCCGCTTTGTATGTAAGGACTACAGGCGTACTAGTTTAGTCACCACTCTGCCGTAAAACCTGGGCTGGTAGTCCCTTGAGCTTCGCACTAAGATTGGCCGCCAGGTTACATTATATAAGATTATGCATAACGCTGTCACACTCTACCAGGATTGTCCCGGTGGCTCGATGCTCCAGCCGAATCAATCACACTCAAACACTGCAGGCCATCGCGAGCAAAAACAAGTTCTACAGGCTCTCGTTCTACCCCCGCTCCATCAGGGAATGGAACGAACTTGAGCCTGGTGCGGCGGAGGCGAGTCTCCCACCCCAACATGTCTTGTATGTATGTATATATGTAAATATTACTAACAGACTAGATTAACTTGTCCTGTCCTTTGCACACACAAAAGAAGTTATATTTTGTGTGTGTATGAATGAATGAAATATATTTATTCATTCATATATTATTCTCTAACATATTACCTTTTCTTTCCCTATGTTTATATGTTCCAGATCACTTGTTACTAACACATGCGCAATCTGCGAATAAACCCAGCAATGGGGCTCAGCACCAAGGAAGAAGAAGAATCCCTAATATCTAACTCCAGGTGTTATTCTAGCTATTACGTCATTACGTTCCAGGTAAATCTGACAAGTACGTATGTGAATGGTTGCCTAAACAACAAAGATACATGTCAGGTAAGTCTGATACTGGTTACTAGTACTTAAAATGCCAAATGCCAAAAACAACCATTACCAGACTTACCTAGCATTCATCGTCATTAATGGTTGTTTTTGTGGAGTTCTAGAGCCGTCTGGTTCTTACAATATCCGTTCTTAGTCGAAGGAGAAGTTGCAGGCGCAGTTTTACCAATTGAATGCAATCCATGCACGCATACTTCAAACGATTAACGTGTTACGGCGATGCTTTCAACAGGGGCACATATGCCTAAGGAACCGTCAGCTCGTTACAATATCCGCTCTCAGTTGGGTAGGTTTTATGCATCACAAGGCCAAACATTTTTCAACGTTGAAAAGATTTTATGTCCATAATATGTATAAATATCTATAAATAATATTTACCTCCGGATTGGTTTGATGGACACATTTTTACAATGATAAGGAATACTTCTATTTTGCTGTATTTCGCCACTTCGCCACTATTTTGGTCATATTCGTAATGAATAAGTTGAAATGGTTTACATACAAGATACACCCAAGATACAAAATACACAAAAAGCATTGATAAAAGATATCTACCAAGTGATTTCAAATAATACATAATTCAAAATCACACCCGTTCATTAAAAGTGCTGTCACATAAAATCGTTGTTGTAGGTTTCCTTTGCAATTTATGCATGACTGTTACCCATAGTTACGGGATCCAAACATCAACAAATACGTAAATATAGAATCCAGTTATGTTCAGTCTGTTGCTGGGAAAAAAAATCATAGCCTTGGGGCCATCCTCCGTGGAGGCTACCACGGAAGCAAGTGAAAAGGAGGATGCCACCCAGGCTAGAAAAATCATTCCTACCATGTACCATGCTCACGACACTGACATGCGTTATGCTTTGAAAGAGTCCTTCAAATCTTCATTATAACTAATTGCATGTGCTTTGATGGCTTGGCCTCCAGTCGTGTACGATTAATGAGGAAGGCAGTTAATTACCTCCTCCCAAGCCATGACATGGCTCTCAGTGCATGTGGTTTGAAATCAAAACAAAAGCAAGATATTGGCTAATTGGTTCATCCAGTCTATAAATAGAGCATACAACACGGTGTATTCCGTATTGCCCGAGGTGTCGGCCCGACCCCGAGTAGGATCGCCCGACGGCCGAAGGCCGGAGGGCGATCCGACTCGCGGGAGGGCCGAGACCGAGGGTGATGCGGAATACTAGTACACCGTGTTGTATGCTATTTATATCATACCCACCTTAGAAAACACGTCTTTCAAGGCGAAATGAGCGAAAATTTGGTGTCCCTAAACAAAATGACTTCTACAACATCCATTCCAACGTCCGAATCCTGAATTCGAATTTTTGAAAGCGGCGCACACGGTTGGGGCGAAACGCGTTCGAATCGTACTATGGAAGCCCGGTTTATACACCCGTGTTGTACGGGTGGATACAACATGGCCGGGAGCACTGTATCGCCGCCCGGGTATGATATAAATCACGTGATCTTTACCTGTCAGATTTTCGGTATTCCTTTTTTTGGAACGGAAGGGGGGATACAAGCTTAGTCACGTTTGGGACCGCATCCCTCTCACTGAAACGCCACCTAGCGGTGGAATTGCAACCGGTTTGTGTGCAAAGACCTTTGTGAACCACGAGAGCAAGAAATGTTCCTTTTAAAACAGCCTCCAAATGGGCGTCTGCATCATTGCAAGTTTGTAGCAGTTGTAACTGTTTAATGATGTATTGTGTTCTATACATTTGTGTTTTTCTTCAAATTATTCTACATATTTATTCCATAAACATGTACACTAATTGACTCATCAATTCACACTAATTGACTAATTCTTCATCAAACCAAGGAGCTTTAATGAAGATTAGAGCTCCTAGATCAAACAATGTCGGACTTTTAACGGCAAAAGACGTCCCCCCTATACTTCAATGTCTCCGTCGAACATATTGTCGATAGTTATGATCTCAATCAGATCTTTGGGGGAATGGTTATCTGATTTCTCGTATTGTTGACGACTGCTAATACATGTATTTTACCATACACATCTATCTACATGTAAATAAGCTGTAGTAAATCGACTTCCACATCTTAAGTGACATGAGAATTTTGAGTCCGTTGGCTCACGCATGGCGACCACTTCTAACAGCTATCGTCCTTCAAATGTATCATTTATAAAAGTAATGACCGCAAAGAGTCACTCCGCTTGCAAGTCCTGGGTTGGTTGGAGGATAGGCATTAGATAGCCTTTCCATTGCCATTGAAATTTAAGATTGAAGCGAAGCTATAGATATCAAACCAATTTTGAAAATAGAATCTGCCAATTTTGTAGTCTAGGTAAAATAGAAGACGAGATAGATTTCACTGTAGATTGTCCTTTGTACGATAGCGAAAGAAGCATTCTTTTCGATTATGTGTTAATTTCCCCATTTTAGGTACATGTATTTGAATAGTATTAAGAAATTTATATCCCTTACAGCCTTTGATAAACCAACTCTAACTTATCAAACAGCCACCTACATTTACACAAGAAGCGAGAAGAAATCGAAAGTACTTGTGTATACTAGACGTTTATATATATACATCTATATACGTTGTATATGCTTGTTAACATATGTCGACATGTGCTTAGCCCAGTGGGGTAAAAATGTACAATAAAGGTCTTCATTCATTTATTCATTAAATATGACAATGTCGAAACTTTGCGAATGTTGTAAACCATTACAAATGCTTCTGCTACGTTCTGCCATAACAGGAGCAGAATCTAGACCCATAAATCATGTTCCCTCCCAAGATTGTGTGAAGGGGGAGTTTTGCCAAATAGAATACAATCTACACACGCACACATGTTCACAAGGCAAGCCTCCAACCGTCGGCGTTTTGCCAAGTTGGATCCCAGCAGTGCAGCTCTTGCGTCAAAACCTGTTTTATCGGCGTCCGTTACTCCTATCAGTAATCTTTGCGAAGTTACACAGGATAGAAGAACTCAACGCTGAAGAAATTTCCTAGCGCGATAGCGATGGCTTTTTTTTTCATTTGTGAACGTGAATGCTCAGCAGTCCATAGAGGGAGAAAGAACGTCATATAGAATTCTGCTCGAGCTTTGGAAGACATAGCCTCCTTTGCAGGCGTTCCTGGTGCGGTCAGCGTTTTTGCGTGTGTGCGGGGGGGGGGGGGGGCTGTTTTTTCCCGGTGCGGTCGGCGGCGTTTTTTTGGGGGGGGGGGGGCACGGATTTGCAAGTTGCACTATTTTCTGATCGCAGGCGCTTAGAATTCTGGTCGCCTCCCATTGAATGCCTTCCCCTCCAGGGACGCCGACCGCACCGGGAAAAAAACAGCACCCCCTCCGCCCCCCCCCCCCAAAGAAACGCCGACCGCACCGGAAACGCCTGCAAAGGAGGCTAGAAAGGGCCATTAAAAGCAATTCTGCCTTAAACTTGGGGAGAGCTAGGTTATTGACATCATCCTTTGCGCTTCAGTTCTACGTTGCAAGCTAAAGCATGTACATGTCTCCTAACGGATGAAGACACGGACTTACGTAAAAGTCTCTAATGAGGAAGGGGATGAGCCAGATGCTCTTAGCTGTCTTTCCCTTTGATGACGGTTAAGTTCACAACGTTCTCTAGAGTCGATAATTGCCCATTACTTCGGCAGTTTGCCGGAGCCCAAGGGCAAGTTTCCGCTTTGTGTACGGTTCAAGAAGCGCTTGTTGTTCTTCCCGCGGCTGAAGTCTACTAAAGGGGCCGTCACATTGTGCGAAAATCGATCGGCCGACAAGTCGGCGAGCTCTAAACGACATTTACGGCAGTAGTACGCCCGATGTTTCGTCGAGCATCGCGAATTTTAGGGATCGCCGGCGATTTTTAGGAGTCGGCCGAAGCTCGCTGACACATGAAACGTGTTCTTAACATCAGTGACTAGTCGCCCGATTTTTTTAGGTCATAGATGTATTCCCAAGCGATCGCCCGAGCCTCGCTCCATGTGACGGGGACAATTTTCAAGCCAAAAATACGCGCGATCCTCGGTCGATCTAAAATCGGGCGACCTTTCGGCGATCAACAAATACGGCCGAAGCCTGTGACGCAGACATAAGGACGCAAACCTTGCGTGACTCCCAACTTCCCAATGTCAAAGAAACTGTCAACAATGAGAAATGCACAGTACAGTGCAGTAGAGACTTTCAAGCTCACTGTAATGCTAGGACGCCAAGCAAATCCTTATATAACGTAGACACTGCACAGATGCCGATCTTTAAGCATACCTTAAAGCATGTGGAAAAGTTCCATTTTTTCCATTAGAATGAAGAAACAGAACCTTTACGCAAGCTTAAAGGTGTGCTTAAAGACCAAATTCCATGCCGTGAGAGGTGAATCCAAGTGTACCCGTCAATGTCCAGTCCACCATTTTCTATACGACGGTACGGGACATTTTTATTCTCCATGTTTGATTGCAGTAGAGTGGTAGGAAGGGATGGTTACCGCAGATTGACCTTAAGGTCAAGATGGAAGGAAGTGATAGCTAGCAGGCTGCGAAGAAGGGATGGCTCCACCCACGCAAGTCACCAACAAGATTTTTTGTCCTTCTAGGCCCAGTAAAAGTACGTCAAACTATTGGTTGTGCCAATAAATTCACAAAAACTCTTAATACTTCTCGGAGGTTTGAAATTTCCAACTTCTTGACTCGAGTAAACCTCCAGACATCAGAACAACTAATCGGAGCCATGGGTATCCCAGTTAAGACTCTCACGTCCGAATGTTGTGCAAGGGGCGAATGAATATAAACTCTACGAAAACCCAGAGAATATGTCGGAGACCGATACACAATATATATCGCCAGCCATTCAGGGCTCGGTCCCATACGTCGTACGATCGCAAACTGAGGGCATTCTTGGGATAGTCGTGCTTGTGTTCTGCAAAATTCAGCTGTCTTGTTGAAGAAAGTCTGTCTTAGATCCTTGTCGGTGGTTGGTTCTGTTAAATTCTACTGCATCAAGATCGCGGAAGATGACCGGTCGACCCACGGCGGATGTGACCGCGCCGTTACATATAAATTTATGAACAGGTATTAGCTGAGACAGCATTAGCCAGGAGAGGCGTTATGGGCCGAGCTGCGGATAGGGATTGTGGCAGACATTGAAACCGAAAATGACGATAGTAATAATGATATCCATGGTGATGATAACGCTATATTTCCATGTACAGCAGTGTGTCTGGATGGATGGAGCAGCTTTCTTTTATAGCTCTTTATTACTATGAGGATTGCTCGTCTGGGGATATTACTCTTTTATCGCCTATAAATGAAAGGTACGAGCGACGTTTAAGTCCATCTAAAGAGGATTGTGGACCACTTGAGCTCATTTTCGATTGTTCCGATGGCTGTGATGTCTTTCTGTCTGTCTGGCTGATACTGGTATGTTTGAGATTCTGTCTGCGTACTTTTTTAACAGACTGTAGTTTGTAACGATCAAACCGTGAGGTAGGACGTGTTATGATTTTGGCTATATAGCTAGCAGACCGATCTGGAAATAGAATTCACGGCTTTTTAGATATGTACGCACGCTCTGAATACATAATTCTCTCTGTCTCTGTCTGTCTCTGTCTCTGTCTCTGTCTCTCTCTCTCTCTGTGCGTGTGTGTGTGTGTGTGTGTGTGTGTGTGTGTGTGTGTGTGTGTGTGTGTGTGTGTGTGTGTGTGTGTGTGTGTGCATATGTATGTATGTGTGTGTGTGTTCGTACGCGTGTATGTGTCGGTGCGTGTACATGCATGATGATACCACCGCCCTGCCTTCAACTACTCTCCAAGCAGAGGTTTGGGTTTTGGCTTATTTTTGGCGTGTTTTTAGGCTTTTTTATCGGGATTTCTTTTTTGCACTGGTATTGTCGTAAAAAAAGATACAGTGCAAAAAAGAAAGCCCGTTAAAATAGCCTAAAAACACGCCCCAAATAAGCCAAAACCCAAACCTCTGTTTGGAGAGTACCTTCGACCAGCAGAACTATCAATGTCATGATCTGATTACATCATAGACCAATCATCCTCAGCCACTAACGTCATCAGACCGACAGCCAAGCTAGGGATCACACACACGCCAAACTTCCATATCATTTCATCTATGATATTTCTGAGGATAACCGAAAGGCTAATTGACGTTTTCAACGGTCCCCTTACTTATCTGTTGGAGCAGTTCTTTTTGGAGACAGTCCTCCCTGCTTCGTTAGTTTCCACTGCTTAGAACGTTAATGACAAGAGAAACCCGCGCTACCTTTTCCATAATTTCAAAGATGTGCACCGCCGATTCGTCGGGAATTTTTCTGCGCCATTACCAACAGGGAACTAAAATGGGAGTTTGACCCTTACGCAAGACAGCCTAGCTTAATCCGGTGTAGCAGTGTCAGAGGCCTACTGCCCAATTTGTAGGTCGCTAGAAGGTCGCCGAATTTCAAAATCGTCAGAGGGTGGGGTGTATTTTTTGCCTAAAAGTTTATCCTGTTTACCGGTACCATTCTCCTCAGACCGGCTTGGGTGTTTTATAAATATACGTATACCAGCCCCAGTCGTACTAAGCATAGGCCTCTCCAAGATCTTTCCAGCTGGCCTTTATAACTTTTGCAGGCGAACTAATTGAAATCGACCCCGTGAAAAACCCGGCGTGCACTAATGGACCTGGGCGGGTGAGCAGTACTTTCAGTACCGTAGAGATACTGGCGAGCCTACGATGGTCCTGTTAAATTAAACGGGAATCGATGACATGCGAACATCGGCCGATCTCTAAAAATTGCACTATGATCGACAGGGCATCGGTCGTATTCCTAGCCTAGATGCCAGACTGTTGCCAGAGCTAGTACATCGGCCAGGCCAGCTACTCAGTTAGACCCTGAGCAACAGCACTGCACAGAAAAGGTTCGTAAAGGTTCCAGTTTTCCCATTACAGTAAAGAACCAGAACCTTTACGTGTGCTTAAAGATCAAATTTCACGCAGTGCAGGTTCTGATGGCTGTTTATGGTAAAAGTTTCAGGCATGTTGGCCCTGGAGCCGAGGAACTAGCCTGTATACTGGCACTGGCAACAGCCTGGCACCGACGCTATCGTATTCTGGATCGAAAATGTCATTTTGAGACCGCAGGCAAGCTGTCTTTCTGTTCCTGGAAAAAAACTGAACGCGGCGGGTTATTAATTTCTTAAATTTGCCCTCAGATCATATTCCTGCTCAAAGGTGACTCCTATGATCTGTACAATATACATGTATGCTTAATTGTGTCTGCCTGGTTCTAAAGAGAAAGATGAAAAAGTTCTATTTTAATCGCTTTCTTCTTCCTTATCGTCTTTTCAAACCCTTTGAAACTGAAACCAGCTCTTTATTTGTCTACTGTTCTGGTAACATGGGTCTTTTCATCAGAATATTGAGGTCAGACGCCATTTTGTTCAGTGTCTCCATACAGAGGTATTACGGACAAGAAAAATATTTGTAGGGTTAAATGTTTAAAAGCTTTGACGGCTTTTACGTCACAGACTGTCCATTGTAATCAGCCTAGGAATTCTAAAATATCTATTAGTACATTTTGTACAGATCACATACAAACACTAGATAATTCAAGTCGAAGGTCATAGACGCTGACAGAATTCCTGTTCTATTACATAGCGGTACAACATCAGATTTACACGAAGACTGAGTTTTAAATAGGCGTTTGCTCATGTTTGAAAATCCCTAAAATGCACGATTTGGGGTTTTCGTACTACCAATACATGATGCACGATATACTGGTACATTGTTGCAGACCATACTGCGTGGGTTTGTATGTATCTTGTCCATTCAGTGGTATTTTTATGACTTAAAGTATTTTAATCATTTTTTTTTCAAACATTTCAGATACAGCTTCATTTCCAAAGGCATAGCCGATACGAAAAAGCAATACGAAAAAGCAATACGATGAAAGCTGAAATCCCATAAAGTTATTCTCCACCAGACGTAACAACGCGGGCTCAAAAAGAATAATTGGGGAGTTTGGCGACTGTAGAGCTCATTAATATATTTGCCCGCGTATTCAGGGGGGGGGGATGATACCCTAACGGTGGGCCCACTCCCCTGGCCAGTCAGACCCTATTTTTGCCAAATTCTACTCAGTATCCTAACCCCCTTAGGAAGGCCTGGTGCAGGCTACAAAGTTACAACTTGCACGGTTCACCTTCACATTCACCGTATTGGATTCGAAACGGCGCGCCAGTCTCACTCTATCTTCTTCCGTGATCACAAAATCTTTCTTGCTCTCTTCGTCTCCTCCAAGGTCATTGCTAAAGGTTACCGCACAGGATTCCAAGGTCATTGTTAAGGATTACCTAACAGGACTGAGCCGGTATCACTCGGCTTCTGGTGACCGCAGCGCTCTCCGAGTCTTATATAATCCGCCCAGGTTCGCCCACGCTCTGGCAATTAAACTTCAAGTTTGTAAGACGTGGAACGTGATTTGGAGATTCACGTGTAGGGTCGACTTACCCCCCCCCCCTCCAAGGACGTACATGTGCTTGAGACTAGTGTGCTTTTAGCGCACCCACCTGGCCGTGAAGCGCATCACTAATATGCACTCTGAGTCTGAGACCCTCTTCAGATTAAGCTCGCGAAACCGCGATGAAGCCGGTAGGGGGGGGGGGAGGCACAGAGCAAGCAGGTCGTTGGCCTCTGACATTGGCAGCGCTCGACCTTGCGTCTTTTAATCAATCAACAAGGATATATAGCTTGGATGACTTGCACTTGGGCACGATTCTGAAGGAACGTACGGCGCGCGGACCAGATGTGAGGAATGCGATTTACCCGAATCGCGATTCCACCGGTTTCGTCTGAACACGGCCTTAGTGACGACACAAATCACATGTGTGACGCTGAAGTGCAGGTAGACAGGTGGGGAATTGTGGCGTCTAGGAATATTGCTCGCCCACGCATATCAGAAACGCCTGACAATAGTTCGGAAGGTCACTCCGAGAGCTGAGGGATTCTGAGACAGCGTGTCTGAGACTGGTGTACCGTGTTTTCAACTTTTATTTATTCATTTATCTACATGTATTTATTTATAGTACATCTTAAAAGACATCTGGGTAGCTCCTTAGGCTACAATTTGCTAATACAATAATACAAAAAAAGCATATGGCAAAAATTGTACATAGGCAACATAACGTAGGTTGTGATATGTATACAGAAATTAATGAAACTGGAAACATAATGAGGACAAATAATACAACATAATGTAAATAATAGTCGTCCCTCCTTGTTGATTTACCATGATGGTACTTGTATATACTACCAGGTTTTTAAAATGACGGTACAAATTTGTATGTATGGTAGTTAACTTTTAAGATTTTACGAATGTATAAGTATCTATTTCTTTTTTTTATTATGATACTTATGTTTTTATATTTCATATGTTCGAACAAGTTTGGAGCACTTTTGTAATGGATCAGCAATTCAGCCTTCGGGCTGCGAGTGATCAATATTTGAATAAACCATTCATCATCAAGTAGCAAATTACAAAACCAAGATGTCGAATCAAGTCACAATCTAGAAATCAAACCTAAATACCAGAAATAGTTCCTGTGGCAGATAATAGTGGGAAGCACAATCCAAACGCTATGTCCTGACCTTCTGGTCACGAATTAAGTCTCAACCTGCCAACGGCACCTGGCTTATACTGCCAGACAAAAAGGGAAGATAATTCTGACAAGGTGCGTAGGAAGCTCGAAGGCGTTCTGAATTTTGATTCTCTACTACGCGTTACTTTGGGAGGCAGAAGGAGCCCGTCCTCTCCAATTTGCTTGCTTGAGGCCTGGCGAACAATTTCAGTAAAATCGATGCCAAACAAGTTGTATTCAATAATTCGCAACCTGTTTTCAGGAAAGGAACTAAGTTAAAGGGACGGACCAGGTCTTTGGCAAAGGTGGGGTGGGGGGTGGAATGTAAACGTACGAATGATTATTTGGATTGAGAAAGGGAATGAAGAAGCTATACAAAAGGGCAGAAGAAAGGGACTGATACAAACTGCTCTGCTGAAGGAAAATTTCACACACATACACAAGCAAAGTCAAATATATGTCTTTAAAAATAAGAACAAATTTGGTACATAGACATGTTAGTACAGGAGCCAATTCCTGAAAGAGGCCTAGAAATGTGATTTCGTTCAACCCATCTTACAGAAAAGGTTTGACTTGATACTATGTACTCTGATGACTGCACTCTCTCACACACGTTATCTAAGGACATTCATCCCACGCAAGGACCACCTTTTGTTCCCTCCTTCTTGTTTCTTGTACTTCGCCCGTTTCCTAGGGAATCTATAGCTATCTACAGCTTGGCCTTGGGTTATGTAAAGCACTTCGTCCACGCAAATAGGGATTTGTGGAGTCTCGTCTCCCCTCTACTCTCTCATTAGGCTCATTGTCCGTCCCACTGCAGACAAAGGAGCATTGCCGTTACCTTTGTAGCGAGCCAATTAGGTCAGTTGTGCACGTAATCAGGGGCCATAGCGTGGGGTGCGCACGGGACGGCGGGCGATACCGACTTTGTCCCAGTACTGACTGGATTCACATGTGAGGCGATATGTTCACAGGAATTGGGTCAAAGCTTGAAATTTCATCTGTGCTGGTGGTAGAAGTCTTTCTGGAACAGGTTTGAACTGTAATTTCCAGCGTTGAGAGACAAAAAATTGGACTTACCCAAATTTTTCACTGTTCAACTCCAACAATTTGTCAAGGAATCCGCCGCTTCTGTGACGTCACGTTATGCAAACAGAACACGTGACTCTGTGACTGGAGTTGAACAGTCAAAAGTTTGGGGAAGTCCAATTTTTTGTGTTGGAAATTACCGTTCGAACCTCTTTCAGGAATTCGGCCAGTAATCATGAAGGACAGATAAACCATTCAACTGCCGATTCCTTGTGTGGAATCAAAATTTAAAACTTTAATCTCATGATCACAGGCTAAAGAGTCACGACAAACCCATAGTTCGAGCCTTCATGTTATTTCATCAGGAAGACTGCGCGGGCTTAGTTGTAATGCCAAGGCTGCAAGGCAGTCGAACCAATTACATTAGACGAAAAGAAAGGAAATAAAAAAGTTAACGTCTACACATGTGGGGCTCAGGTGGCCGCGGATCTGAAGTCAAATCTACTTACAAAGGCCCCGTTCATACGAATGCGGTGAAAGCGCTTTCGATGTGGTTTGGCCGGATTCTGGATTCATGTGGCTCCATCTGAACGCTCCGAATCGCATTGAAAGCGCCTCGATCCCAAACCACATCTGGATGTGGTTTCAAACCGCCTTGACTGGATCGCGATTTGCTTCTGAACGCGCCGAAGCGCTTTCATCAGGTTTACTTTGCATATCAAGCCGGTCATTGACCTCGGGGTCCGCAAATAACAAGTGTCGGCGTCGGCAACGAATTCTTACAAGGGCCACCCGTAGCCTGCGTCTCCTGGTTACTCCTCTGAGCCGGTTGCAAGCGATTATCCATTAAAAAAAACACGACAACTTCTAGGGCATGATGCACTTTCACCCCTAACCTCTAACATTGGCAAGACGCCACCTTGTGTGTTTTCATCAAACAACAATGAATGTGGTTTAGGCGAATCGTTCTCGGGCACGGTTTAGAAGGAACGTGTGGCACGTGGACCAGATGTGAGGAATGTGGTTTGCCCGAATCGAGCTCAACGCGCATTCGTATGAACGGGGCCAAAGGCGTGTGAGTGTACTATTCTTTACTCATGAATATCCTATATTTCTGTTTCCGAGTGAGATCTGGATGATTAAATGTAAATCTCCATGGATCCAGACGAAACACACATCGTGTTACGTATACGTGCTATGACGACCAGATTATTAAAAAACAGCTTTAAGCGAATATGGAAATACATGTATTTCACTTCAAAAGCGGAATGAAATGAAGTTAACCTTACCCCGAGGTGCATCATCAACAATTCTGAGAAAAATTAGTAAAACAGGCCAGGGTTTCTCAAAGGTGTCCTAATTTATCCTCTATTACAGACCAACAAGCGAGGCAATTCGTTTTCTAGTAATCCAAATTCAAAATGGAGTCAAACCCAACAGCTTAAGGATTGGACAATCGTCCTTTGGTATAGAGTAGCCACTTATTCGCCAATCTGCATATACTCTCTTTATTCCTGTGTTGTTATCTTGTCATCTCTTGAGTCAGGACCTTTCAAGAAAACTTTGACTGGTGAATGCACACAAACATGTACATATGCTCTCACAAATATGGTTCTTGAACTCTGTGAAATGTCACCGCTACGTAAGTAAGGAACGTAAAGCCCCTGCCACACCTTCACGACATTCCCACCACTTGCTCCCGACCACCCCCAGCACGTCGGCAGAACATACTGCGCCTGCGCAAAACCTGGATTTTCGCTGGATTTTTGGTCAACGTTGCATCAGAATTTTGCCTGTTGCAGACCATATCTTTTTCTACACAACATTTAAAAACTACAGACGGGATGTCACCCTTATATACGGGAATTCGACCTTATACGAGACGTTCTGCCGAAGTGCTATGCATAATACATTACGGGTTTCGCGCAGGCGCAGTACGTTCTGTCGACGTGCTACCACCCCCAACCAAGGTCGGCGCTGCGTTGGGAGTAGCCTGGAATCCAACCTGTTCTAGCTCCAGTTCGCCCTTTTGATCTCATCGAAGCTGAATTTATCAAAATTCATAGTTGGCTGGCGCAGACGACTTTTAAACATCAGTAGGCAACCTCGCTGACCAACTCCCAACCACAGATGACATTGCTCACGACTTGCTGCCAACCATGGTCTGGAGAAGGTTGGGAGGCCATGGTCGGCTGTGTAAGACAGGGATTTTAGCCAAGATAAAAGATCAAATCGGGAACGTTAACGTTCCTACACAATTGTTAATGTTGTTAGGCAAAATATGGCATTTTCTTTTGTTTGTCTGTCGTAACTGTATTTTATTTTCTAGTCTTGTCTCACACATTGGCCGAAAATACATTTAAATACACAGATTTCAGTCCAAGCGACATACAAGAAATTGTGTACAGATTTTCAATCTTTTACAAGGGTTTTGTTCGGCTCTCTGTATCAAGAGGATCAAAATCCTTATCATCTTTTAAATTAGCGTGAAGTGAGGAGCTAAATCCGGCTATATTTCCACTTGAATGGGCAGTGACGCACTCGTCAAGTGGTTCCTTTGTGCCATTTTCTCGCCAAGAACGCGTGCAGACAGCACATACGTCATTCGCCTGTTTCGTAGAAAATTGTGACCTCGATTTTTTTGAGTTCTTGCTTTCTACTGAAGATAGTCTTGCAGTTATCTGCTCGTAACGTGCTTATTCCTTACAAAAAGCGACTTTGCAATATCCTTATGATATTGTATTTGCCAGGTTGTGAATACAAGTTCAAGGTTGTATACAATTTCTACTTAAAGCTGCATTATGTAACATTAGAGATATAAAGAAACAAGATGTAAATTTTTTGGTCATTTCTTTACGAAGTAAGTTGAACCAACCCTACTCGATTGCAAATAAGTGTCATTCAGGAAGTGGAGGTGCCAAAATATGACGCCTTACGAGTGTGTTTTTAAACTTTTATAAAAGATGAAAACACAGCTGTCAGCCATGTTTGTGTACATTTTGGCTGGTAGTTTGTGGTAGCACCACATACTGATGAGTGCGCCTCGTGTGGGCTGTTTTAGCGCCAATGTGAGATAGTTGCACAAATATGTTGAAAAGTGGAAGTAAATTACAATCAATTTTGATTTAAAATATTTCAATTTTTGGTGCAAAAATGTTACTATGCAACATTTTTTGCGCCAAAAAATCTGTCGCCATCTATCTACTTAACCTTCGCCATAGACACGAATCAACAAACAGCCAACCTATCATTTCTTGGAGATATTCTCATCGAATTCTTCAATATGCTATTCTCCTATCCTCCATTGCTACTAATGCCTTTTCAATGTTATTGGAAAGTACTAGAAGAAAGCGTTACAGTGTATTAGATAAGCACTACTGCCGAGGACTTCAAATCAGTGATTGACTTAAAGCCTTGGCTCTCTTCAAAGAGATTGCAAATTATTCTCCGTGGTCCAATTTGTGGACACAATGAGGTCATCTATGCCCTTTCGCAAGTAATGTCAATCTGAAAAACCATATCAGGCTGAATAGAATCCTGTTCCTCCTTTCTCCCGTGTTCTGCCAATGAAACTCACAAATAATTTCTGTTCAGGTTGGCGACTGTACCGCGGCAGTCCGACAATCCAATTTCGAGAGGGAGAGACTTTGAAAGTTTGATTGAGTCTCCTGTGGCCACACATTGCATGTTATTCAACATTGGCAGTAATTGGGGCAAAGGACGGCCGTTTTCTAACCTCCTTGTTGGGACTGCTTGCGATTACAATGTCAGAAAAACCACCACTCAAAGATGAATTGGGGTATTTGGATAAACGAAAGACCTTTTTACCCCCCAACGGACTCAGTACAGGTTATAACCATGGTAAACTAAGACATTATGGACATACTAGGTAACTGACACAACTACAGTAAGATAGTGAGCATATAGTCGACTTCTTTCTGCTTTCTTGCGGGGGAAAGGGGGGCAAGAAATACGTTCAAAGTGTGAATTGAATATTTAAATTGCTCTACACGTTCATACACTGGTAAAATTTGGTTAGATACATTTTTAAAGAGTGTTTTTCCCCGAAGCAATGGTACAGTCTAAATCAAAATGGCGCCAGTCCCTAATCCTGTTCGTTGCACACTGACCTTTGACATGACCGCAGTAAGGGAATTTTATCCCCGAAAGATTAATTAGCAAGTATGTACGCATAGAAGGCTTGCAACGGAAAGATCAAATAGAAATTCCCTACAGTCGCTCAACTGTGGTCTCAGAGAGAAAATGTCGAAAAAGTATTTGCTAGCTCTGTTCAGGTATCACAAAGGCATATAAACACATTATCGTCAGCGCTGTCATGTCATCCTAACACTAGACCATCCTAACATGTAATATAATGTGACTACAGTGGGAAACATGGGAAAAAGTTATTGTGAATTTTTTCGGAAATGTGAATCGTAAAATCATGTGAATTATCTAGAATTGTGTAAATATCTGAACAGTTGGTGCCAAACAGCTACCTTAGCAGGACAGTGAGCAAATATTGCAAGGGGTCATACAAAGATGCCCAAATGGCGGCTGTTTTGCATCCCCATTTCACGATTCACCCCCCCCCCCCAAATTCTACCTTTCACATATTTTTATCTGTAGTCACATCATTTAACACTTCTTTAAGTTTTCCTGCCAAATGCACATAAGGTCACCTTTTTACCCGTTGAAGTGTATAACAGCTCGTCAGAGCATTAATTCTGTACGTGTAGTCTTCAAATGGGCATAGGTGGGAGGCTGGTAAAGTTTTCTCACGTCTGCTCGTTTTTTCTGACAACCGGACCAGTCAACTTAGGAACCTGTCAACAAACGGAGCAGCCTAAATGTTATAATCTTCCGAACCTGATGTCTCGGTAGAGATTACATAAAACAGCGTTGTCAGTATAACTTGCCTTCAAGTTGTACCCAAAGGTTTTTCGTGCGTAAAGAGAGATAGGAGTCGTGCCAACGCGGTTGTAGAACGGAGGAAAGTTGTCTCAAATAATCAAATCAGACTTCACTCAAATATAATCTTCCAAACTGCAGCTGGTTTGTGTTAATGACTAGGACAGGTCTGTCCGGTTATAGCAGGTCATAGCCGGTATAGACTAAGCCCACCTCTGTCAAAGCCTACATGTAGCCACTCTCTTATTGGTTGAACCGCTAATTGCCACGCTATCATTGGTTGAGCTGCTAATTATGATTGACAGTCAGGGTCATTGCCCTGCATAGTAAAGTTATGAGACACATTGAACAGGGCAGGTTGCATCGAAGAGAGTTTGGGGAAAAAACACGAATACATGCTGACAGAGCCCAGCAGAATGGTCTCTTGCGTGTTATGCAATTCTCCTTTATTACCTTCTTATCCAAAGCTGATTTTTATTACCTTTTCCTAGAAATGCTTTTGGTAGCGTTTGGATGTATGTAACTTTATGGGTGTATGTTTGGATGTGGTTTAGCACGATGACTCAAGAAGCTATGGATAGACTGTCATGAAATTTGGAAGGTTGGTAGGTCTTGACCTATCAAAGAAATGATTAGATTTTGGGCCACCTGGTGACTTTCCTCGGTATTGCAGACTAAGTAGAAGTAAAAGCCGGCGCAGACAAGGGCCGGTACCGGAAGCCTTAACAGATATTGATTGGGCATAGCGCGTCATTCGTTGCCGTTAAGTCGTGAGTTATCGATCGGTCGAATCAATCAGGTTGTCCCCTACATCCTGTTGACGTCAAAGTAAGACTGAACTAACATAACTATTCACAGCCGGGGATTCGTCTTTGAAGTTAATGGTCGTCTTGTATCTTAATCTTCATATCAACGTCATGGCGGAACAAGGGTTAAACTCCTGTGTGCTTTTCACCCATGGATTCGATAAAATCGCCCACTCCGTTCATTTCCACTTCAGATGTTTCGCACAAACCACGTACGGCACTTTTTTTCACGCTCTATTTCTTACTCCTCCGCGCATCAAGTCGCTCTCCCCCCCCCCCCCCACACACACCAAGGTCCTTTCAGCTAGATTAATGGATCAAAAACATTCAAATAAAGAATAGAGTAGATTTTCTGAGCTTACATAAGTACACTACTTATATAAGTTCAGAAAATATATTTGATTTGGCACCTTTTTTCATCTGTTTTACTCGTTCATTTTACGGGTAAATTCAATTGAGAGACTTCAGCGTTTTCCTGCTTGTCAGTATATTTTCAAAGTGAACAGTTGTACTAAGTTACCGGGGTTGATTCTTGTCCCTAAGGGTCTACAGACTGACTTTTGGGGGGAATCAAAGCTCAGGACCCGTCAAATTAAAACTGAAGAGCCTTGGATTTGTGGCAGTTTGGCGCTAGGCAGAGCCGTGTCCTACTGCGTAGTACAAGCGGGAAAGGCCCTTTAGCTTTGTAGTGTCCTAGCTAGTAGTACCCGAAAAAAATTCTCTCTTATTCGACGGAAAACTGATCATGTAAACCTTGAGCGTGTGTGGTTGGCACCTCTGACATGAAACACACAAAATCAATTCAGAAGCACTTGGTGAGTGTTAAAACGAAGCAAGTGTCGCAAGGGCAACCGCCATTTTGTTTTAATGGTCACCCATGTGCAGCAGTAAATCAGGCCTAAGTGCATCGGCGTGCTTTGACAACGTGATCAGAGTACGTCTCTAGGGCTGTAATTTCAAGGCTAGGAAGTCCCCAAACCCTTTTTTCCGCACTTTTTTTGTATCCGGTGTTAGAATAAGGTGTTAGTATCAGGTATTAGATTTAAGTGTTAAAATCTCGAGTGCATTTGTAATACAGGCATGTGTCACATTGACGTCAGTCAAAGTCAAGTAAGGCCACAGCAATTGAATTTTATGGATGACATCTACGCGAGCAATAAGTTCCCCATGATTTCGAAAAATATTATACAAGAAATTTCTTTTCCCTCTGAGTGCCTTGAGTGTAGTTGTGGCAATACCAGGCTACCACACTAGTGTCATTTTCTCGAACAAGGAACAAAAGACTTGGTGGCTGTGATACCATGTTTTGTCGCTTCAGTTCTTGTTACAGTTCTTGCCCAAACCACGCTAGACTGGACACCAGGCCGGAGGCGTTTGCGTCAAGAGCTGTCTCAGTCTCAGAGCGTTTTTTACATAACGCTTCAATTAGGAACTAACGTTAGCGGCATGAATGTCCTCCTCCTTGATTCAATGCTTTAGATATCTTATTTGTGCCCTATCGTTCATTTCTATTTTCATCCCCTGTTGTCATTTGCAACATTGATTCAAGAATATACCCTCCTTGGTTGGAGTGATGATTTAAAAGCTCTTCGCAATTATCAAACAGGCGTCTGCTTTGTGTCCGCTGATTCAGGTCCTTGAAAATACGGTGTAGCACCGAATGATCAAGAAAACAGGGGTCAAATGTGTTTAAGTATTATTTCTTTGGTCTTGTTTTTCAGCCCTTTTATCATTTGCAACTTTGATTCAAGAATAGAACCTCCTTGGTTGGAGTGGTGATTTAAAAACTCTTCGCCTCGCAATTATCAAACAGGCGTCACGTTTGTGCCCGCTGATTCGGGTGCTTGAAAATCCAGTTAATTGCACCGAATGATCAGAAAAACAAAACAAAAACAGGGGTCAAATGCGTTCAAGTATTATTTCTTTTTTCTTTTTTACAAATGCTCTACATTCAGCACTCAAGAGACCTAATTATCGACTTCAGCGCGGTGCTTCCAGCTCTTGAACACCGTTATAATTAGCAGGTCAGGTGAACTGCAGTAACCTCTCTGTTTTACGTGGTTTACGTGTAGTTCACCTCTGCTAAAAAACACAAACTTCTAAGCTGAGAGGTTACAGTAGTTCACCTCTGCTAAAAACACACAAACTTTCAAGCTGAGAGGTTACTGTAGTTAACCTCTGCTAAAAACACACAAACTTCTAAGCTGAGAGGTTACTGTAGTTCACCTCTGCTAAAAACACACAAACTTTCAAGCTGAGAGGTTACTGCAGTTCACCTCTGCTAAAAAACACAAACTTCTAAGCTGAGAGGTTACTGCAGTTCACCTCTGCTAAAAAACACACAAACTTTCAAGCTGAGAGGTTACTGTAGTTCACCTCTGCTAAAAAACACAAACTTCTAAGCTGAGAGGTTACTGTAGTTCACCTCTGCTAAAAACACACAAACTTCTAAGCTGAGAGGTTACTGTAGTTCACCTCTGCTAAAAACACACAAACTTTCAACCTGAGAGGTTACTGTAGTTCACCTCTGCTAAAAACACACAAACTTTCAACCTGAGAGGTTACTGTAGTTCACCTCTGCTAAAAACACACAAACTTTCAACCTGAGAGGTTACTGTAGTTCACCTCTGCTAAAAACACACAAACTTTCAACCTGAGAGGTTACTGCAGTTCACCTCTGCTAAAAAACACAAACTTCTAAGCTGAGAGGTTACTGTACTTTACCTCTGCTAAAAACACACAAACTTTCAAGCTGAGAGGTTACTGTAGTTCCCCTCTGCTAAAAACACATTATCACTACTCAGATTGTAATTTTTGCTTACGTAACGTTTCTGTCATTATTTGTAATGTTTTATACGTAAAGTTACTGTCATTATAATTATTTGTAATGTTTTATACGTAACGTTATTGTCATTATTTGTACTGTTTTGTTACGTAACGCTACTTTTATTTATTTTCATTTCCTTTCATCAGAAGGACTTTTTTTGTAACAAAGGATACTATATCAATTACATAAAGTTCCCCATTTTCCTCGGTGCCTTTCTATCTTCCCCCTTCTTGTAGCAATAAGATATTCACATTTTTCAAACTAATTTAAGGAAGGACTTTTAACAATGAAAGGTTTTCAATCAAAGTAATGGACTTTCAAACGATAGATGAGTCACGTCAGTGGGGATGTATTTGTCATTTTGTGTTACGTTAAGTCACTGTTATTATTTGTCAGGTTCGTTTACGTAACGTTACTGTCATTAATTTCATTTTCCTTTACCCTAGGGATGTTTTTTATCCTGTGATAATTTTCTATGAATGACATTTCGCAATGAAAGGTTTTCAATTCAATCAAAGTAATAGACTTTCAAACGCTAATTATTGCGATGCATCTGCCTACTTCAATAGAATATAAATGAGGAACTACTCGATCAACCATAGTGCAGTCCATATTCCCGAGATACTAGAAAACAACTAATGTCTGGTAACCGCTAGTGTCTGGTAATGGAGGAAAGGTGAAATGAGATAGGGATAGGGGAAGAGTGAGAGGGAGAGAAATTTGGAGTTAGGGATGTGTAAAAAAAAAAGGGTAGTCCCGTAGCCTTTTTCAGGAAGTAGGAGCAGTGGGTTGTGGATCTACTGTGTCTAGGGCACGGCATTGGAAGACAGAGCCCATCCCTCTCCTTCCACTGCCTTTCACCTCTCCAAATGAAGTTAGGTACCCTTTTTACACCTGGGTGGAGTGTGGAAAGTCTTGCAAAGTGCCTTTCCCAAGGACACAACGTCTTGCCAGGAATCGAACCCGTGACCTCTCGTGTCCGCTAGCCTTACCACTCGGCCATTCGATGCCACAACTTAGGGACAGTGGAAGAGTGAGAAGGTGGAGAAATAGAGGGTGTACAACCCCAGACCGAAACCTACGAAAGAGTGCGGGCACTAAATGGACGGCAGTAAGAGATGACGGCGAATTTGCTTGGGGAGGGTGGGGTGGGGGCATTCAACGTACTACGGAGAGAAACAGTCCCTCACTCACTTAATGGACTGCGACACAATAAAGCAGGTACCATTTCCACCAAAGCGACAGCTACATGTCTTATGTTGGTTATCAAATTGGTTACCAGGACATTCATTTCCACAACTCACAGCACTGACTAATAACCACCGGCGTTTCAGCACCAAGGAAATGTGCCATTTCCACCAGCAGCGAAATGTACCCTTCCGTGTGTGCTTCTTATTAGCCTGGAATCCTTTAGAAGGCAGAGCGGAGGAACTGAGCGGAACCACGGCGTTCACGGATGGATTCCAGGCTAGCTTCTTGATCTTGTGATACAGCCTCGAATCAAATAGCCTAGGTGCCCGACTGTTGTCCTCGGCTCCAGGGCCAACATGTCCCAAGGAAATGTTTCCACAGACCCCCCTCAGTAACACCCTGAGCAACACTTCTCAGATTCTTAAACTAGGGGCTGGCCTGTGTATTTGCCCTGAAAACAGTCTGGCAACCAGGCTATGTACCTTACGGTAAAAGAGGGTATCTAGGACTGCACGAAGCTTCAGATTTAGTTTGAGTAGAGTCGCGAAGGATTCTGTGTACAGATGTATATTATATTCCAGTTATTTGACCTTTGGAGGTAAGTTGAAATGTTGCGGTCCTAGCTGTAGTTTTAAGTCGTTTCTTTGTCATGAATTGATGCCCAAAATGTGCGTGCCATCCGTAGCAATGACTTACGTGACATAAAATAGTTAAGTTGTTCTTAGCTATAGATTAGGTAGCGCCAAACCCTGCATTCATTTTGCAAGAGCTAGATATATGGAGAGAGCTACATGCAATTGCATCCATTACATTGGTCTAGTTACTAGGCATTCTTATCTGGATGTCAGCCAAGAAACTAAATTAACGATAAGAATAGTAAAAAAAAATCATTATCTTGGAGTGCAGGACGTAAATACAATTTTCCAGCTCATCAGTCTTCGCAAAACGAATGACTGTTCTTCCAAGTACAAGTAAACGTATTAAAGTCTAGGTCAGCCTTTGGGCTGAGAGGTCCGAAGCTCTTCAGTTTGTTAACGTTGTTTTGACACTGGTGAGTGAAAAAAAACCTCTCTAACTCACGAGCTAATAATAAGTAGAGTACATTGCTGACTCCACCAAGCTTCTTTTTAAACTACCCTCAGTTTTCTGATAGCTACAGGGTACTTGAAGAAACTACGTGCCGTTGAAAACTCTGCAACGGAGGCTAAACCTTCCGACGAAGGATTGAAATAATCATTCTTCCAAAATCTCTTTAAGCATAGAAATTTCTTCATGCTGTACCAGATAAAAGCCACTATTCTGGCGAAAGTAAAATCGAACTTCAGATATCGATGTAGATCATCAGAGATTCAGTCTTCCTATCCATAAACGTCCTCGATCAATGAAAATTGATCGAGTCAGTCCAAACAAGAAGACATCAGTATCTCTCATTCTAAGCAACTGTCATGGCGATCACATTACCATCGGATCGTCTGATGAAATCACGACAGCCCACATGTCACCGTTAACTGAATCATCGTTTATCATACGGCAGATCCTACTTTTTGAAGAAGTCGGCTGTCAGTGAAAATGGGTACCAATCACAGGAAGTCCTGGTAACGACCTCCTTATTCAAATTCTGCTTGACCAATCAGAGGGAGCTTAGGTAACGATCTCCTTATTCAAATTTTTCTTGGAGAGTGGCAGATCCATTACTTTGATTGCTTTCCTGGCGACTGAAGCTTGCGAACATGAAGATGGAAGCTAGCGCTATTCAACGTTGTCTCAATATACATCTCTCCTCCTTAAGGGGATAGGAATTACATTGTGTTCCCTATCTTGTTTTCTGGCTCCTTCTAACAGCCACAAAACACCCCAACATCCTTTGCTGGAAGCAAGTACCACCTGCCATCCACTAATCTCATGTTCCCATCCGTACCCTTCAGCTTAGCGTCTGGGAAGTCGACATTTCCACAGGACGGGTTGAAAGCATACCAGACTTTCGTATCTGAAAAAGAATTGCTAAACTGTCAGTAAGGCAGCAGCAAGTAATTTTTATGGATGACATCAGCGCGCACATCAATTTTCGTCTTAATTTGGAAAAAGACACAAGAAATTCTGTTGCCTCTGACAGTGGTCAACATGCCGGAAATGGGCAAATAGTTGTAAAGGTCTATCGGTTCAGAGACCATCAGGGATCCAGCAAACTCGAGGCACAATTGTTCGCGTTTGATGGCGCTGACAGTCCAAGGTGTTCTATTGCATGCGCATATGAATACAGTGTAGTAGCTGCGGGCCCATGATGGTACGACAAGCTCTTTTATACAATTGTTCTAGTTAATCGAGATGCATACACATCTAGAAAGACAGGCAATTCTGTTGAATACAGGAATAAAAGACCTGCAGGCTGTGATATCATGTGATATCATATATTTTGGATATGTTTATGATGTCAAAATTTGAAAATGTAGGAATCTCGTTTTTTTGCCCGCCTTGTTTTTTTCGCCCTATCGCATTAATAATTTTGGAGTCTGCGGAGGGTGTCATCCATAACATTTACTTGCTGTGGCCTAACTCGTACTCGGAGGATAGACTTTGTCGCTTTTACTTTGGAGGCCATTCGTCATGCCTCCTGCAAAGCCGTGCACGTTATCTACTAGGTCTCCTGTGGGATTTCTGTATCAGTTTGACTAATGATGTAGAGTGTACCTGACAATAACAACAGGTAGTGAGAGACTGCATGCGTGTAGAGGTGATTATAAAACAGATTTGTATGTTGACGTTGTACGTATGCCTACAGAACTCGTATTCATCATTCTGTTTGATCAGAATGACAACCATGTCTTCTATGAATATTTTTGTAGAGGCTGGGCCCAAAAAAAAATATAGAAACTGATGGGACACGTTTGCGAAATACAAACTCTGTTCGAATGTATGAATTCAAAAACGTAAACAATTTATGCTATATTAGGCCTTGTTGATTTGATTATATGGATGACATCCACACGCACAAAGTTTTCAACCATACTGTAAATCATACAAAGCAGCTGCAAAATGAGCAAATATGTGCCGTAAATTGCAAAAAAAAATCGGAAAACGGATACTTATGTCGTAGAATGCCAAAATCAATTCCAAAGTCTAAGAAGAAGATGTAAAATAACAAAAATTAAAAATCTATTGTTCGGTATACCATACTCTGTGTGTTTAGTCAATTGTTCCATCTTCCTGACCACTTACATTTCATAATGAAGACAACTTTTTTTGGCCAACCTTTTTTTATTCGTGCGCTCCCATCAGTTTTTGGGGTTCCCGGGGGATGTCATCCATATAATCAAATCAACATGGCCTTACCGTATTTCACAGAACAAGAACTCAAACAAACAAATGTGAAGGTCCTTCGATCTTTGAAAAAAACTTTTAGAAGTTCATACATGTTGTAATGTCCACAGTACTGCCTCGGCTTCTTTGTGAAAAACTTCAGACAGTGTTGGAGTAGCGCTTTGAAAATTCTCACCGACGCCTGAACTGTCAAAGCTGTACCATGTAATCTTATATTTGAAAAGAAATGAAGGAAGGAAGAAAGGGGGAGATTAGGAGTCAAATATGGAACCATCCCTCCTCACCATATCTCCGAGAGCGGAAATGGAAAGGCAGCAATTTGATTCACTGTAATATTAATGTATATTAATGTAACCTTGGATAGCAATTTCATATGATGTGCCGCATACAAAGCATATCAGAAGAGCGGCATGAATTGAAAGCAACCAAGCATTGAAAACGTGAAGTCAGTTAGAAAACGGTGGGAGTATCAAATACTGATAGAACTGCTATTAAACATTGCTATTACGCACTCTTTGTAGCATGTCTTTTAAGACCTTCCATTGAAAACGAAAAATGTCTTGGGGCATATTTACTTTCTCATAGACGTCATCTTACCGTTACAGGGCTTAGACTGCCAAGGGAAAATGAAGCAGGTGTCATAACAGTTGCAAAAGGTCACTTGATAAAGGTTTTGTATTAAGCCAGATGCACAGCAAGCATTATGTTTCAACCTTTACCTATATTTCTAACACATCAACATGGTTTGCCCTTGACGGGTTCGGTTGAATCACTGAATTCATATTCTACTCTCCAAGCTGAGTTTTTGGCTTCGGCTTATGATGTTTTTGACGTGATTTTATCGGGCTTTGTTTTTTGTACTGGTAAATTTTTTACGCCATGCAAATGGTAGCTATCTGGCCAATTTGATACTGTCTTGTAGCCACCGAAAGATCTGCTTGAAGATTATTCATATTCCTATGTTCTTCACTTCACGACTATTTTCTCTAAGTACTAGTATTTCCTGGTGATACAAGGTATTCACTGGGCGTCGGTGTGTACGTTAGTTCATTTATTCGTTCATTCGTTTACAAATGTATATATCTATCTATCATCTATTGGTATATCCGCCCTATAAACTAGGACACACCTTATAATCTTTCTCGGGGAAAACTGAATTATCTGTAAGGGTAATTTAGCCTCTACCAGACTCTAATGGGATGCCGGAAAATAGTAGAAATTGGCTAAATAGCTGAGTAATATGCCAGATGAGTTAGCCGACGATAGGAGCTCAGTTTACAACCCAGGTGGTCTAAGCACGTCGGCAGAACGTACTGCGCCTGCGCATAACCCTGATTTTGCACGTTTTTCGTTGGATGTTCGGTCAACGTTGCATCAGAATTTTGCCTGTTGCAGACAATATCTTTTCCTATACATCATTTGAAAACTACAGACTGGCTGTCAACCTTATATGCTCTAATACAACCTTGTATGAGACATTCTGCCAAAGTGTTATGCACAATACATTACGGGTTTCGCAAAGGTGCAGTACGTTCTGCCAACGTGCTGGCGGTCTATAGGTTGCAACGTGTGCTCCTATGGCCGGCTAACTCGTCTGGCATATTATTACCTTCGCCTAGAAGGTTATGTTTTTGGTAGCGTTTGGAAATATATATGTATGGATGTATAGATGTATGTTTGTTTGAATGTGGTTTAGCATGACAACCCAAGAAGCTATGAATGGATTGTCATGAATTTTGGCAGACGTGTAGGTCTTGGCCTATCAAAAAAATGAGTATATTTTAGACCCCGCCTGGCAGCTTCCCTTGGTACTGCAGCAAGACCTCCGATTTTGATATCTCGTGTTCTGGACATGTTCGGGTCAAGATAACACGTGGCCATGTGGAGAATTGGAGTCGGTTTGGGCCCCCTAGCTAGGAGCTTGAAAGAAGAGGAAATAAGACCTGATTTGATGCTGGTCTGTATCATGAGTCGACACGTGGCGTCATAGCAACACTGGACTACCGCTGTTCCAACGTAATTATTAATCCCCCCCCCTCCGGACAGTCCGACCGACTGCAACCATAGCAACCCTGGACTGCCGCTGTTCTGACTTAATTGTAATCCCCCCCCCTCCCGGCGCTGTGACCGACTGCATGCGTTCGATACTGTGGAATGGAGACAGCTTTCTGATGTTCCAGAACATCTTCCCTACAGTTGACCTCGGTTGACTCAGAATCGTCACAAACGCGGCGTTCCTTGATATTGTTGACAGAAAACAACGTGTTTACTCGTAAACAACAACCTTCTCGGCACGTACGTATACTCTTCAAGTCGTACACAGGAGTTTTAACCTTCTCCCTGCTGCCTAATTCAATAAGCAGTACAAATTTGGTGCCAAAAGGCTACCTTAGCAGGCTGAAGGTTAAAGATGAAGAGATCTAACAAGGGGACGCAGATGTCGAGTACGACGGTTCGGGACGGCCAATCAGAGGACCGGTACTATCAGACTAAGCTGCAATCAGAGGAGCTCTACCGTCTAAACCTGGTAATTAGGAAAAAGCACTCAGAGAGCGCAAACCTTCATCAAATCAACATAGTTTCATCCATAGATCTTTAAAAATCGTTAGTTTGAATTCTTATTTTGTCTGGGGAGCATGCTGGTTAGAATGGATTGTTGCCAGAGTTATCAACCAAGGATTAATAGGCATTGGCTCGTTTTGGACGTGTTTTGGGCGTTTTTATCGGGCTTTGTTTTTGTACTGGTATCTTTTTTTACGCCAGGTGGCGTATTGTATACTGCCTGGCAAATGGATACTGCCTGGCCAATTTAATACTGTCTTTGCAGCCACGAAAAGATGTGCTTGGAGATTAGGACTGAGGTGTTCACTCTTTTTTTCCCAAGAACTATCATAGATCTAGAGTGGAACTCACTGCCTCCAAGTACAGTAAGGGGCATCATTACTAGATAGCTTTAAACAACTCTTACATTCAGATTTGCAAAAGCTAGGTGTAACAGGTCGTTTAGTTTAAAATAACCAGCTGCTGCCGTGCCTAGTGCCTGCGAAGCTGGTGTGCAGAATGGTAGGTCATGGAGGTGATTCTTCTGTCCTGAAGCCATATTTCTGGTTGACGTATCTTGTTTGACGAGGTTGGCAAATTGTATTTCCTTCATCCGGATTTCAATCGAGGGTTTTCTGAAATCCAATCATTCCCCCCTCAGGCTATAACGCCTATGCGCAAAACATCATGAAAATCCATTCATGGCATCCTAGTGTATTACAGCATATTAAAGGTATCCAATGCAATTGCAGGGCTGCAAAACAAAAAGAAAAATATTTTGGATGAGGAAATCTGTCTGAAATTGACACTGCCATTTCTTAGCACATTTCCGTCATCATTTTATACTTGAAGCGTTTGAAATAGCCCCAAAACAAGCTACGTGAGGAGTCCCTTTATTTTTTGTTACCACCGATTAATAGCTAGAACCAGCCTAAAATACAAAACAAGCAACCGCTTTCCGTCAGCGACTGCACATTTTTGCCTCACAGATATCAGTATGCTATGGGATAGCACGTCGGCAGAACGTACTGCGCCTGCGCAAAACCTGGATTTTCGCTGGATTTTTGGTCAACGTTGCATCAGAATTTTGCCTGTTGCAGACCATATCTTTTTCTACACAACATTTGAAAACTACAGACGGGATGTCACCCTTATATACGGGAATTCGACCTTATACGAGACGTTCTGCCGAAGTGCTGTGCATAATACATCACGGGTTTCGCGCAGGCGCAGTACGTTCTGTCGACGTGCTCTATGGGATAGGGTTGATTCAACTTACTACATTAAGAATAATAACCAGAAAATTGACTTTGAAAATCCAGTTTTACTGCCCTGAAATCGCTTTGGGTGCCTTTAACCCTCAAAGTGTCATGGAATATTAGAACTAGGCTTTAAAACCGTCTTTTGACACTGTGAGGGTTAAAGACGCTTTTGATTAAGGCCACATGGACAAATTGCCACATGGGGCTAAAGTGAAAGAAGCGAAAACCTTCGTAAAGTAACTTAGTAAATTAAGGTGAACACCACCATGCGTAGATTTCACACATACAATATATGTAAGTTTGGTTGAGGTGACCTGGTCAATCAAAATAGATCATGCTAACTACAGTCTTATTTCCATATATAATCAATGAGTCAAGATATAAAAGAAATTTACAAAAGCTCTAAATATCTCACGGAGGTATGGGGTCTCCAAACTCTCGTTTGAAAGTGATGTGTTTTGCATCCCTGATGTCCCCGTTCAAGGTTTTTATCCAGGGTATTTGTAATTTGAGGACTCGTTTGGCGACTGATTAGTAAAGGTTTTTCTTATGATCCTGTGATTATGTAATCAATGTTGTTTTTCCATTAACGATCTTCGTTTAGCCTATGGATTTATTACTGGTGCACGTAGGCGTAGTTCAAGTGGACCGTCCGTTGAGTGTCCTATGCCTATATATTTGTTTCAAGACCTTTTTCCCAAAATGTCTACTCGTTCAATCGCGGTTTCCTATAGGCCTAGGATAGCACTTAGGCCATACTGATTTGTATATATGAATGACATACTCTGGGCACTCTAAAAAAAGTTTGGGGAAAAAAGTGCACCTTCATTATGAAATCTCCGTTTTACCACAGACTGAACATTCAAAACATGGTAAACCAAACAATAACAATTCTTTTTTCTTTCACATCTTGTTCATTGACTTCGGAAGACTTTGCTCGGGGCTTCAAATGCATTTTGTACAAGGTATAAATTAAACAGCTTTTTTGTAGAATTTACAGTACGGTCACAAACTTCTTTTTTTCGGAAACGGACAGAAATTGATGACAGAAATTATATAACGGACAGAAATTGATGACAGAAATTAATGGATATAATCCAATCAGTGTGGCCTTACGTTAATGTCGTGCTTTTTTGTTTCAGGACATGATTGGACTGAGGGCGAAGTGCCGAGACCTGGAGACGAGACTGGAGGTTAGTGAGTCACCCAAGCATTATTACGTTTAACCTTCTCCTTGCTGATTTACGTTGTAGCCAATGCAACATAGATGAGTTAAACGAACCACAGCAAGGCTAGTTCTTTGTAATAACCACCAGCTATAGTTGGGCAGCACGGGCTGTATTTGATGAAAGGCAAACCAATTAAGAAATAAGGGAAGGTGAAACCTCTAAGCCGTTTATCAATCCTGAGATTATTCCATAATCTACAATAGTTTGTTAAAGAAACTATTAGAAAGTATAGAAACTCTTTAAAAAAATGTATATAAGATCCTGTATGTATAGTTTGTGTTTCTATGTTTGTATTGTTGTTTTATATGGGTTAATACCTGAAATAAAGACATTCATTCAAAGAGAAAAAGTTTTAAAAAAGAAAGCAGAGATTTGAAACCTTTTGGAAGTATTTAGAGATTTCACTGGCACCACTAAAGAGTTTTATCGCCTTCACTGCACAGATCTTAAACATACGTTAAAGCATGCGTAAAGATTCCAATTTTTCATTAGCGTAAAGAAACAGAACATTTACGGAAGCTTAAAGCTGTGCTTAAAGATTAAATTTCATTCAGTGCTTGCCAGCGGTCCACTCCCCCCCAAAAAAGCTAGGGTCGGCAGTTTTTTTCTAGGGTCGGTCGGAAAACCAGAAACACCACTAGGCCTTAGGTGGATGATATTTCTGTGCTGTAGGATTTGGTCCTGGTGTTGCGGCGGTACCGTGACCAGCGGGACTCCCTACAGCGCACCTCGGAGCTGTACCGCATCGGCCGCGACGGCGACCGAGCAGAACTACGGCGCATCCGCTGGGAAAACTTCGACCTGAAGCGGGAAAACGACGCCCTGAAGAGCATCATATCAAACATGAGGACAAAGCAGGTGAGAAAAATGCGCTGGCGTGTTAACATCCGTGGATTTGGATTATGACCGATTGGCCACATTCATAAGTACAAGCAAGCATAATGAACCCTGTTTGTTACAACTGTAACAACTGAGAAATCAGCACCAAGGACAATCCCACAACGTCTTTATGACAACGTTCATTTGAGTGTTATGCAGAACTGCAAAGATGCACACACACACACACACACAAACACACATAGAAAATTATGTTTGTGAACTCTGAAACAACCACATACACAGCCAATAATGTGGTATCAGAGTATGTATTAGCTTTCAATTCAGTCATACGGACAAAGAAATTTTGCCTTCCAGTACTACTTCGGCAATGCCTTACATGGAGGTCCGAGCCAACTGGAGATGCTGTACTGCCCCCCTTCCACCCTCCTGCCGTACCACAGCCGGTACGAGCGACCCCTATCGGCCACAGCTGCAGATGACTTGAAGATCATTTCATAAAGGCGTCACAATAAAAAGTGGACTTTAGATTACATAACTAATACATTTCAATTCACTACATTGGTAAAGCATGGTGCGCAAAAATTTGAGCATAAAGGCCATAGTCGATATTAAATCTTGATGCAATAATCCTGAAAACTAATACACTATCTTGTACTTCAATATGAATATCAGATAAAAAGATAGGACAACAAATAAAGACAGCAACATCCTATTCCTATTTTGTCATGAAGTCATTCATGAAGGTAACAAAAGAAATAACGGTTGTTGGCAGGTAAGAAAAATCTTGTTGTGACAGAAGAACTTTCATAAGACCTATGCAACATTAACCTAAAAATGAACCAGCACACACCAATCTTGTCATATATAGCATTGTTACATTTAATAGCAATTCTTCTCTCTAGTTCTGCTCAACTTGAACAGAGAATTGAAAAGGAAATCAACAGCTTTTCTGAGATGATCCCAAACTTGTCCACCAGGGCACATCCCTCAAGTTCTTGTTGTCTGTATTTGTTGTGAATATTTCAAGACAACAATAAATAACCATCAGACTTGATGGGAAAATGAGCTATTTCTATATTAGTTCATCTGGACATTAAATTAAAAGGAAAACAGCATCTTGAACTATAGGCTCCTATAAGTATCTTGCAAAGTTTATTTTTTGGGGGTGCCTCTTCTTAATAACTTACATTATTTACATCTTAAGCCTTGGAAGCCATACAGGGAATGGTGTCTGGGGTTGAAGTGCATAGTCAAAACTTCTTTTCCCATGTTAGAAACTGGAAACTTTTTTTTCTTACCATTACAAGTTATGCAGTAAGTCTATATTGTTGAAAACAATTCTCTGCAAAAGTTTGAGGAACAATTGTCAAGATATACTGTGGTATTTGAATTAGGATGAATATGTTGAAGGTCTTCTAATGTTTAAATAAGAATTGCAGCAGTCATAACTGTACATGTAGGACGTCTTTTAGTTACTGTAATTCACTTTGTCTTCACGGTCTGAGGAAAATGGACATGTTCACGGAACTTAATCTTCACGGTGGTGGCAAGTACAGTGAAGGGGGGCTAACACTAACAGACAAATAATCTGATAATGGTAATGATAAGTTCACGGTAAAGAAGTGACAAAGGAAACAGTGAACATAAAAGTACTGTGAAAAAAATCAGGAATTACAGTATGTAATTTAAGTCACCAGTTCTTTTCTTGTATATACATGTAGTAAAAAATGTCCTCAGCCCTTTGGACATTACAAATCTCGCTGAAGGGTGGGTGGGTGTTGACAGCGCAGATCTATCTTGAAAGGGTTAACCCAAATCTTTACTTTAGGTAAATTCATTGCTTTCTACCAGTCTGGCTACACTTTGGAGCAATTCTATGCCCAAAATGATTTTGAAGTTTTACTTAATGAAGACCAGGCGGCGTCATGTATGATATATATGTCACCCATTTTGGGTGCCATTACTCAAGCATTGGAGCACGTCGGCAGAACGTACTGTGCCTGTTGAATGTTCGTTCAACATTGCATCAGAATTTTGTCTGTTGTATACGATATCTTTCCTGATACAACATTTGAAAGCTACAGACTGGATATCATGGTTAAAATTGTGAACACGACCTTAAATGATACGTTCCAAGATTTTGTGCAGACGCAGTGCGTTCTGCCGATGTGCTATGCACTGGCAACATGCAATGTGCCATGCTGTTTGCTTCTGTGCCAAAGAGAAGTCATGTAGGCCTTCATGAGCTGTCCAGGGACCTTAAGAAGCTACATATATGGCTGAGGAGTATGAGAGGCCACTTGAAAAGTGAACCGAAGCCTGAAGAAAATGAAGAAGGTGGCACAGAACCTACACAGGTAAGCTTGCTGGTAAACCTTATACATGTAAGAGTCTCGAAAGAATCTATTCTAATCAACGTCTTCTTCTTCTGGTTGAGCTGGAGGGGGGACCTCCTCCTCTTCTCCCCGCAGGAAACTTTGGATCAAGTTATCTGAACAAAACATGAAGAAATCTGCATAAAAACCTGGACTATTTTTACTACAAATTTCTGTTTGGCAAACCAACACACAGCTATATGAGAGTTGTATCATGAGATGTGTTGTGAACTATGACTTTGAGACACCAGACTTCTTAGAAAGACAAACTGCAGGAAAGGGCTGGTGGTTTGAATGTCTTCACTTTTATGAATCTGGAGTGAAGCATTAAGCTATTTTGCTCAGTGTCCAATGATGTAGTCAGAAACAAATGTGTAGTAGAAAAGGTATCTAAAGCATCAAAGCCCATCAACCATTGTTCAACATGTGTTAGGATACTCCCAGGCACCTTTGACCCCACTACTGAAGTCACATGACCATGACATCACGTCCTAATTGGTGGGTCAGCCATCCTGAAGAGGGCTGTAGAGGTCAGAAATTCTACAAATCTACATTATTTTGGGTTGGATGGAAAGGATAAACTATCATTCTATTTACAAACATGAATGAATTTTCCCAGTACTATCACATAAAAAGGTAATGTTCTTGAAATAGAACACTACCTAAGTAGGAAATAAAGCTACAGTAAAGTTACCAACCTAGCAGTCCTGATCCACCTGACTGCTGAGGAGGTGGAAGACCAAAGAACAGCTGCCCTATTCTGTCCAAGTACTGAAGGGAAGACGACAAGAAGATTATACACACTGGGGATCATAACACTAGCATAGTCTGAAGTCTGGCATCAGATATTCTTGGATCATACCTAATGTACAAGTTGAACCCACAAACTTAGACATATAAACATGTATCTGTAAACCTTGAAGTTTTACACATTAGCCATAGCATTTTCCAGTCACCAACTAAGAAACATTGACTGTCTAATTACAAAGTTAGCACTGGCCACGGTCACAAAAACAGAGGGAGTAACATGCTAGTAATCAGATAAAATAGCCTGGAAGCATAATTAAGAAATGTAAAATCATCCTAAAACTACATGTACATCACATTTTGTGTTGAAAGACAACTGTCAAATCTACATACATCTAAAACACAAGGGAAAACACTAGTGTCTTACAGTGCATCATAAATTGTAAGAAGTTAAAATTCCACACCTGGAGATATGAAGGATCCCTCCTGATGGAAGGCTGATATACATCGCATAGCACGGAGAATACTGTCACTTTACCACTGTTACCACCAGTCAAGCAACTGGAAAATAGAGTGGGGTGCAGTTCAGCTTGGTGTTGCTAAGTGGGGCTCATACATGGGGTTAAGACACCCAATATCAGAACAGCAATGGTTTCTATTATGTGCATTATGATGAATGATTATTAATGTGTGACATATTAGACTGTTTGGTGAGCTAATAAGATTTGGCTACATTGTCACATATACTAAGAACATGAAAATGTTACTACATTTAGAAACAGTACACACACACACACACACACATGCACATACACACACACACACACACACACACACACATACACACACACACACGCACACACTGTGGCAAAATAAAGATGTATTTATTTTAAGGTAATCTGTACTTAACATGAAACAAAGACTTACTCTTCAACTGCAAGTAAGAGGTACCAAACAAAGTTGAGAAGAGGCTTCTGAAAAGGAGGTCCTTCCTCTATCTGTGGGTGACTTTCGGTGTAAGTCATGTACGTTACTTTTGCTGCACTCTTGTTGTTCAAGCACAGGTATCT
Source organism: Branchiostoma floridae x Branchiostoma japonicum (assembly GCA_013266295.2). NCBI lineage: Eukaryota > Metazoa > Chordata > Leptocardii > Amphioxiformes > Branchiostomatidae > Branchiostoma > Branchiostoma floridae x Branchiostoma japonicum. Next base: position 6,341,353 of record CM023830.1, read on the forward strand.
GTAGGAAAATGTTTCATTGTTTAATTTAGGAACTATGTAGCTATATTATGAAAAATATATGAAGCCATCATCTAGAAAGATAAAACCAGAAGCTTAAAGGTCTATTGATGGTGTAGTCTTATCTCATCTATCCCTTAGGCTACTAGTAACTAATCAACCATGGGGTCACCACAAACGATCTGACAACCAGTTTTTTCCACCCTTCTTGGTTTTCTGTTTTTCTTAACAAAACATTATAAGTGTCATTCCTGTCCATTCTCTGATATTAACCTCCCATCTTTCCCATTGCCTACCCCTCTTTCTTCATCCCTGGACTGTTCCTTGCATGATACAATGTAGTTTGTGCTAGTCCAGATGACTACCCGGTATGACACATGGCCATACCACTTCAGTTTCCGTTTCTTAGCTGTGGTTAGGAGGTCTTTGTATGGACCTATGCTTTAGTACTTAGTACTGGTGGTGTAGTACTTACTGGAAAACAGTTTGAGCTATGAACAGGTCCACCTCACTAGGGAAGCCCTGCTGTAGGGACAGTTCTATCAGCATGGTGCCACAGCCCTGCCCGTCTGAACAGTGCAGGAAATGGTATCTAGACTGGATGTAGTTCTTTTCTGCAGGAGGAAAAACACAACATAAAAATACAGTTACTGGAGGAGGCAAGGTTTTCAAATCATATGGTTCCCTTTTGTCCTGTACAATCCCAGTTTCTTTCATTTTTCTCCCATTATCTTATTTTTATCTATCCAGTCTCATAGAAAATGAACATGTAAATGCAAATTTTGCATCACATATTATATATGACATCCTCTTTTTATCACCCGTGTGATCATAAATTTAAAAAACTTTCTGTATGTACATGTATGTATGCTTTTGTTTCTTTCAAATTACTGGTAAACTGCCTTTAGGCGTAACACACCAGTGCTACAATGCAGCTTGTCATTTTACATACAGGCATTTCCAAATGAACATGTAAATGTATATGTTTACTGTAGGCTGTTGTTTTGCAGAGGTTTACCTTTCCAGAAGACTAGAGCTAGTTGGTTATGAAGCTGTGGGTGTCCAGATGTCTCATCAGGGTGGACGGTTTTGGTCCACTTCAGCGCTGCATTGATGTACGATATCCTCTCTGGAGAATCAGCTTCAAGCTCTTTAAACAGGCTGATTGCTCTATCTGCAACAGGAACAAGAAATTAGACATTTCAGACTTCCGGGATTGTATTGGACACCCATGAATGTTTTGGAACTGTACTGTATGATCAGAAGGAAATACCCGATTGAATTACATCACACAATGGATTACTACTCATATGAAGTAACTTTCTCCCATGATTGCACCATCAGTCAAATTTTCAAGGTCACACATTCCTGGCCACTCCAAACCACATTATGACCCCAAGAGCACACCAAGTTCACGACCCCATCACTCCGGTGAAACTCAACCTCAAATGACTCAATTCTCCAGGTCCCAATGCGGACTCGACACAAACACACAAACTATAACATGATCATGAGCAAAAACAATAGTTCCATCCCTGGAGTAGTAATACAGTGTAATGTACACAGAAAGTTGGCAACCATTGATAAAGTTCCTAAATGACAAGACAACTACTGACTAGCAAAGATCTGAGTCAATGTGATGTCAAAGGATGATGTTATATGGTCTCTCACCTATGTTTTCCTTGCTGACAGGGATACTGGCCTGTGTCAGTACCTCCAGCCACAACATGGCTAAGTCAGCACCACTGCAAAGCTATGGGTAGGCAACAACAGAGTAAGGAAGAGCTAGTACTGTGTAAGGCTACACAAAATTGATGATAGTATGATAGTATGAAGTAATTTTGGTCTATCTTCTCTGCTAAAAATGGACAACATTTCAGCACAGTGTGTGACAATCACTAAGAAGTTCCTGTGAGCCCTCTTTAAAGAACTATTTCAAAGTGAGAAAAAATGTATTCTGTAAATGTCATAAAATGTTGATAGTGAGCAGATGCCATTAAACATATTTTGCATGCAAAACAAATGACAAACGGTGTGTTTCTGTGTTCTTTATGTCGGTTACATGTACAAACTGTACATGTTTTGTCATTGGTAGTTGCGAGAGTCTTATGCAATGGGTGTGATTGTCATGCAACGTCAATCTAGTTACGACTTTATTCAAACTCACGTATGCGATCTATATACATGTAGGATAAACAAAATGAAAATAGGCTTTTCCTCCTTCCTGTCTTATTTTCAGTCATGTGTAACACTAGCAACAGACCTGAATGTTTCCCATCCCAATCCCTGGACCATTAGAAGTACACTAGTATACCTGGTTGTGTTCCAGAAGGAGGGATGCTCCGGAATATGTCAGCTCTAAAGCATCGCTGTATTTCTTTTGGGCAGAGTATCTACATGGACAGAGAGGAAAACGTACAATAGATTAATTTCAATCATCAGAATGGCATTCCTTGGATTACAAAGACTTGCAATGGATAATAGTTTCCTTGTGATTTCAAAGTTGCTATAGTATAATTATAATAGAAATTCTTTAAATTGAAATTTATAAACCACCAAATATATTTGACAAAGAGATTTCGAGTCCGGGCATTTTGATATATTGAAAACTTTAGTATAATACTGAATGTCTTTACTGATTCGTGGAATCTGACATTGGAGTACAAAATCTACATGTTTTCATGTGACCATCATGGTAAAAAAAGAACAGAAAAGGTGTTGCAATATGGGGGTTTATACAATCAATACATAGCTGCTCGGGTTTTCGTCGTCAATTCTATTTGACGGCGTAGATACACACAGCAGAATAGCGCAAAACTGGTGTTTCTAAAGCATTAATATTTTTGCGTGACATTTTTAGGAGACATTGGGACTAGAAAACAATGACGAGTAATATTATAATCGAGTACCAAAATCGAAAGCAGAAGTGCTCATCATTTTTCACATGTACGTCGTATGTATTCTATGCTCTGGGTCAAACTGTTGAGTATGGGTGAATGAAATCTTTCTCCATACCTAAAATAAAGTGTTCTGTACATCTGGTGCGCTTCATAATAGTCTCCCCGCTCGATACAAGCCCGTAATTTGCTCTCCACCCGCTGAACTCCGCCTTTCTTTCTCTGACTGGTCGCCATTTTGCTTTTTCACTTCCTTTGGTGAGGGCAACAAAACGTAACATTCGAAATATACACTGCCCCTTTTTCATAACACAAAATAACAGTTTCATATAATTTTTCCTCAGATTATCAATATTAATAAATATCGTATCTGAAAAATCAGCTATGAAACATTTCGGTGAAGGATTCGGAATTCAGTGTCGCATGAAATTTTTTGTCTATCGCCCCCAATGTCAGACGACAGGTTCATCCGAGGTCAATGACCCGCAGACACGTGGAAGATTGGAGACGTGTGATCAGCTGTAATCAGGTGTGTGGAACATCAGCTGTAAGGTTCTCGTCAAGTCATATTTTTACCTGACGTTAACATTTAAGCTGTTGATGCCAAGTTTACAACTAAACTAGAAAGGTAACATTTTATATTCAAACTGAATGCATAACGTTAATGTTACATGGTCTAGCCTAAGAAAGTACATGTAACGTTACATTGTAACAGTTAACGTTACTTCTGTGTTAATTCTTAACTCAAACACATTCATATATATATGGTGACCAGCCCCTCCAACTCTGTCCTGCCACTTGCTACATAATGTACCCCAACACCACAGGGTGTCTGCTACAGCATCAGTTACCATGGTGACAGCCCAGGTCATTGACCTTATGTGTTTGGAGAAGAAACAGAGCAAAAGCAATATGTTTTCCTTCTTCAAAGGTAAACATAATCAATGAGTTACAAGAGAACCTAAGTTGAAAAGAGATAGTTAATTGATTTGGAATCGAATGTTGCACTTGACATATCTTTATGTTCAAACTTTGTTGCAGTTGTTGCCTGCCAGAGGGTACCACAATGTCCTCCAACACACACCAGCTGCAGGTGTTGAACACTGAGTACAGCGCAGACTCTGTAGAGTGGTGTCCCATCCCTGGGTACCAGGATGTGATGGTGTGTGGGACATACCAACTTGCACAACAGGAGTCACAACCATCCTCCCCTGTATGTGTCAATGAATAATTATGTGTACCTGTGTGTGTTATCTCAATATCAGTATCATTGCCATCATGTAGAACATGTTTTGATGACTGAGGTGAATTATAGGCAAGTATATCAGTTATTAATGATATTAAATGAAGGGTATAGATTTTGACACTTTGGTGCACCTACTAAACCTAAAAGCTTAGGTGCATATAAAAAATTTTGGGCATACAACATATTAAGAGTGTCAGGAATATGTACAATTGTAAAGTTACGTGTATAACCCTACACAAATATCTAACTTGCAACCAGGTTCACCCACATGTACAGTAAAAAAATTAGGTCCACATCTCCAATTTTGAGTGTACAAAAAGTTTGCATGCACCTTGTATTTTGAGCCCCAATAAAGAGGTAGTTCATGCATGCCTTCAATTACTTTGTACAGTCATGAAATCTCTATGCTTTCTTGTCATTCTATGACACTTTGTCAGTCTTCTAAGGCTGCAAGTCTGATCTTTACATTTTTTCTTCCCTCAAGGATGACACTGGAACGACCTCTGCACCCCAGACTCGCCTTGGTCGACTCCTGTGCTACAACCTCCTTACCGAAGATGCCATTCGTCTTAGTGAGTTCCAAAGGACAGACCTAGCAGCCATCTTAGACATGAAATGGTGCCATAGCCCCTTGAACGAGTACCCAGGACTTGGCATTGCCGATGCCAAAGGGAATCTTTGTGTTTGGACTCTACAAAGCAGACAAGATAGCAAAGATGATGATGCCGGCATGTCTAGAAGCTTGACAAGACAGTGCGAGGTACAGATTGTTGACGAAGGACTGGTTTTGTCTTTAGATTGGTCAACTGGTATACACCAAAGGTAAGAAAAACATCACTTTGCAAAAGTAGCAAGACTTCTAGGCTGCCAGTTATGCTGTTGTTGATACAAATAAACCAATATACAGAACTTGGGTCCATTTTCTCTGCGTCTATTTGGGCTACCATATGATCCTAACCCAAGTTTTTATGAGATAGTGCTGATACTACAAGTTATTGCACCATTCATGTACACTATTTCATTAAATTATTACTGTACATTTATGTATGCCAACTGGTAAAGATTAACAAATACAAGTGTATTCATTCCCCATTATCAGTGAGCCAGCAGTCATCACCAGTGACTCTAAGGGCCAGCTGACCCTCTGTCAAGTCCCACCCTCTGCCACAGGCATAAACATAGTCTCCCAATGGAAAGCACATGACTTCGAGGCCTGGATATGTGCCTTCAACTACTGGGAACCTACCACTGTCTACTCCGGGGGTGATGATTGCAGGCTCAAAGGTTGGGACACAAGAACACCCTGTACCCACCCAACCTTTGTGAGCAAGGCCCATGACATGGGTGTGGTCAGTATCCATAGCAACTGTCACCAGGGGCACCGCCTAGCGACAGGGAGCTATGATGAACATGTGCTACTGTGGGACACCAGGAATATGAGGCAGCCTGTTGCAGATGTACATGTTGGAGGGGGTGTATGGAGGCTGAAATGGCACCATGTCAACAAGGACTTACTCCTGGCAGCATGTATGCACAATGGCTTCCACATACTAGATCTCAGTAATCTAACAGGTGAGTGATGTCATAATGGTATTCGTAGACTGCTTTGGTTTATTGCTATGTTTTAACTGTTAAATAAAAAACAAAGATTAACAGCAAGAAAACAGTCTTACCTCATGAAATCTGCTTGGAGATTAATTTTATCTACGGCAATTCTTGAGACTTAAATTTGGAGACTGAACAGAGGCAAATAACTTGAAAGTCAGTGAAGTAAGTACCTTTTTGGTGTTGTTATTTGTTTGACAACAGTATTAGTTTTTGTATACTTCGAAGTTATGCAAACAACCTCTTTTCTTTCACAAACCAGATGGCCATCCATCAGTAGTGGCATCATACATGGAGCATCAGTCTTTAGCGTATGGAGTAGACTGGTGCAGACAGACCATCAGCTCTGCGCAGATGTCTACACAATCTGCAACACCAGGAAAAACTCTCCTTGCCTCCTGTTCCTTCTATGATCACAGCTTGCAGCTCTGGGAGTGGCTATCTTAGGGTTGACTTATGACTACAGAGCAATGTCATCTTAGGCATGGCCTAGTGACATGATTAAAACTTTACCAAAATAAATATACTAAATGTTCATGTCTTTGTTTCGTACCATCTTGATTCCTGACTTCAGTTTGCTATGTAACTGAAAACATTTTTATAAAGTACCATTTATCTCAGTTACTAGTACTTTTGTTAATAGATGTGATACTCCTATCCAATTTTAAGACACCTACTAGCATGGTAAATCTTTGTTAAGTCTTTCCTGTACATGTACTTGTTACTTATCAACAGGACCCAAGTGTATTCTCTTCTATGGGTCAAGTATATTGTATTTGTCTGAGAAACCATTGCTACTTGCTAGCAACAACAACAAAAGACAAATATATCTTAAAGACATGATTTAATAATACAATGATAACTGTCTACATTGTACCTTATGAAGCCACTGCCTCTGAAAGACAGTGTACTAATGGTAGTACGTCTCTATTTTACATCACACTACAGGCAGTAGAAGCTTAATATGATACAGAACAGCATTCAAGGAAAACATACACTAATCTTTGCAAAAACAATGGAATTGTTATAAAGATAATTAATTAGCATGACATTAGCAAATTAGTTGTATGTACCAATCACAGATTGAAGTTGAAAATCTTTTTTTTTAAACTCTGCCTCTTCTGTTATAGTGACCTCAAGCCACATACTGACTCTGTGTATGCATTGCGTGTAGTACTCTACTCTCTAGGGTCCCTTTTACTACTCGATCTGTACAACCGCCCCTAGAGGTTCCAGAGCTGCCTTTATGGCCTCAGCCTCGTCCTTGGTGATGCCTTCCTTCACTACCTGAGGTCCTGTAGTTGTCGCCTCCACAAACTTCTTGGCCTGTAAAGAAAAGGAACATTTAAGAATCAGCTATATGAATCAGATATAAGGCAAGAGATTTGCTTTCCTAAAGGTGCTAAATACTTGTTGCAAAATATCCCCTTGGCCAGTCTACACTGTAAATTGTGAAACTTTTGTGGTCGTTTCATTTTGTGGTAAGGGGAAAAGGGAGGTTTTTGCTGTGTTTTAAATTGATGGTTGAAACAATTCAAACATTCATGGAAGACATATTTGTGGTGTCATGATTCATGAATCCAAGGTGGAGAGGTCACCGCAAAAACGCACGAAAATAAAACCATCGCAAAAGTTTAATGATTTACAGTACCTGAACCCCTCCCCCTTGGGTATAGACATACTGATAGACAAGTAGAGATGAACATACTACCCTGGTAAGTGTATCACAGCAGCACCAACATCTAAGATTGTTATTCCCTTACCTGCACGAGATTCATGCCCTCCTTGTGTGTCTTGATTTCCTTTATAAGTTTCACTTTGCTCGCATCATCAAACTTCACCAGTTTGACCGTGAACTCTGTCTGTTCCACCTTCACTTCCACAACTGCCTCCTCTTCCTCCTCCTTCATTGACAAAAAACAACAAATTTTCACCTCATACAGTCTTGAACCAAAGTACAAATTATACACTTAAAAAGAGCAGATAGTTAGATGGGCAAAGGTTAGGTGTAACAAGTCGTTCAGTGTAATATAACCAGTTGCTGCCATGCTGCATGCCTGCCAAGCTGGTATGTTATGCTGAAGGGCTGTTATACTGGCTGTACAGATATGGACAGAATCTCACCTTAGGAGGGGGTGCTGCAAAACCTCCCATAGGCATCATGGGTGTGTCTGCAATGTTGAACGTTTTCTGAAACAGAAAGAAATTCAAAGTTTAGAAACTCCTCAAACAATGTTGTCAACATCTAATACAATTTGTAGAAATAATTGTTACTTTCGGGTACGGAAGTATTGTTTTGGGTGGATGAGCTGTGGGTTTGTGTGTCTGTCCAGACAGAGTAGGTAGACAGCATGTGGGCCAGTGGGAGAAGATTGTCAGGCAGAATGATAGGTCAAAAGGTCAGACACAAGAATGAGGTGAACTTGAGAGTAGACTGACAGCATGTTGGTGGGGGAAGATTGACAGGCAGAATGACAGGTCAAAAGGTCAGACACAGGAAATGGGATGAACTTGAAGGTCACAAAATTCCCAAATGCTTCCTGGAAGTCTGAAATCCATAATTTCTAGTTGGTTCAGCTTTTTTTTACAGTAATGTTTGGATAATTGGATCAATGGCCATGGTATGATATTGTACAATATTTTGAGAGAAGAAGAGGGAAAATTCATCAAAGTAACTTCAGTACTCACTTTGAGCAAGGCATTGAGCTCAGACACTTCCAAGAGAGTGAGGGTCGCTATATCGTCTACGATTTTCTGGATTTTGGGAGGGATTTCCTTTGGTTCTCCGTCAGCTAAGGGTGGTGCTAGTGGTTCTGTTGTGGACGTGCATGCCGTCCTGGTCACGTGTAGTAATCTCCTCTGCTGCTGTGGTCTGACGGTACATCTGTGGATGGAAGATCTGTGGAGAAAAGTAAGTGGAATGAGACCCTCATAAAGAGAGCTTTTGTTGTTGTTGTTGTCCTTGTTTAACGTCTAATATCTCGCTAGGCGTGGTCTCTTGGTGCTGGTTTGCGCCTGGTTCAGTTCATAGTCACATTGTCTCTCTAGGTATTTAACTCTTGGTGTCTTGTGCTTGCGTGATGCTGAAAGTGTCTCTAGGAGTAGGAGGGCTTTTGGGTGGTGCTCCGGCACAGTAGTACAGTAAATGCATTTACTTTCGCAGGATTTTATTTTGCAGTACAAGGGAAAAAAGATTTTGCAGCGTTGGAAGTTCACAGTTGAAACAATTCTGTAGTGCAATAGAAATACAAAACACACATTCTCGGTGTCATGATTTCGCGTTATGAGGACAGTGCAAAAATAAAACCACCACAAACAGTGCCTTAAAAAATTATATTATCATAATAATGACATGGTATGGAAGAGAAGGGCAATTGCAATTAAGGTCTTGGTATAGACTACTGACATTGGCTACAGTCTTAATCAATGCGGTTAAAAAGGCATAATTTAGTTTGATAACATCAAAAGATCCCATACTAACAGTGGTAGTGCCCCCCTCCCCTATAACTAGCAGTTGATGACCCATATAGTTGAGTAGAGTTAGAATGTGGTAATAGCAGAATTATACGGTTACGATGTCCTTCATTACGTATTGATGATAATGTTAGTTTCGTTGTTTCAACATCGAGATCTCTAAAATCTGTGGGAGGGTTATACAACAAAACTTGACGTTTTATCATGGCGCCGGTTCTGTAGTTTTGTTATCTGAAAATAAGATATTCTGCGGCTATACCAGAGAGACAAAAACTATCCGAAAGGTGAGCCAAAGATCTACGCAATTTTATGACTTTCTTACCTCGAGAAGGAACGTCCTAGGTGGACAAGTTGACAGGAAAAACGTGAATATCGAGCTACCGCGTGCATCTTTGCAGATCTGTGGAGGTCACCCACATGGGTCTTTCGTAACAGCAAAACGCAACTATATTGTTGTCCAAAAAATTGATGAAATACCAAATCTCTGTCAAAACAGATATTCGTCGGGTTTAAAAATAAATCGGTAATTTATAATTTGTGCATGAAAATATGATTGTCTTTTCTGAAATTCATGGATACTTTGCTGCTTGTTACGTTTTACAGCGGTCAAGGGGAGAGGCAGAAGAGATGTCCCATCAGCCAGTGCGTTGACCTCTAACCCCTCAGGTGGACCCGGAAGTGTCGTCTGCAACAAAATGTGTGGTGCGGCAAAGTGGAAAGTCCACCTGAACACTTTGTTTGAGACCCATCGACAAATGGGCACAGCGGGTCACAACTGATCTTTGGAGCACCGCGAATTATTGACGCTTGAGAGGCAGGTCTGGCGGACTTTCGCCTTTGACGACTGTGTGAACAACTGCCCCTCCCCCTTTCTTTTTTGTTTGTGCAGAACTGTAACAAGTTTCTCCTTGGGAGTAGCTTTTTGGCTTTCTTCAAAGGAATCCCACCTTCTGTAATCTTGACCATGCCTACCATAACAGCTCTCAAGGCTTACGATCTTCGCTTCCCGACCTCTCTGGAGGCCCACGGCTCGGACGCCATGCACACAGACCCCGACTACTCCTGCGGGTACGTAGTCATCACCACCGATGCCGGGGACAGTCTGGAGGGCCACGGGCTCACCTTCACTTGTGGGCGGGGCACGGAGGTAGTGGTGGTCGCCATACGGTCTCTCTCGTTCCTTCTCGTCGGGAAGAAGCTGGAGGAGATCTACGACAACTTCTCCGGGTTCTGGCGCGCCCTGACCAGCGAGAGCCAGATGAGGTGGATCGGGCCGGAGAAGGGAGTGATCCACCTGGCCACGGCGGCCATAGTGAACGCGCTGTGGGACCTGTGGGCTAAACGAGAGGGCAAGCCTCTGTGGAAGCTCCTGGTCGACATGAAGCCAGAGAAGCTCGTGTCCTGCATCGACTTCCGTTACATCAGTGACGTCCTTACCAAGGAAGAAGCTGTTGAAATGCTGAAGAAAAAACAGGTAAGACCTTATAATATACTGTAAATGCATAAACTTTTACGGTGATTTTATTTAGCGGTATGAGCTTTTCACGGTGTTTGAAGTTCGTATTTGAAACAATTCTGTAGTACAGTAGACTTACAGAGACACATAGTCGCAGTGTCATCGCGAAGACCACGCAAATGAAACGACCGCGAAAGTTTCTGCATTTACAGTACGGGTATACCGCCTCTTCACATGCACGTTTGTTTGAAATTGTTTTAAATGTCAGTCTAAGTTAGCGTTGTATTTTTTTGTCCATCTGAAGGAAGGTAAAGCGGATAGGGAGAAGGAGATGCTGGAGAAGGGGTACCCAGCCTACATCACGTCGGCCGGCTGGCTGGGGTACACCGAGGACGAGATCCGCAGGAGGTGTCGGGAAGGACTGGCACAGGGATGGACCCGCTTTAAGGTTGGCTTTTATCCTTTTCTTTGTAGCTAAAATGTGTGAAAATTATATATTATATTATTGTATTGGATGGTAACAGGTGCTGGTGTCCCCATGCATGAGGGAGCTTCAGGCGCAATCTATAAGCACCAAACCTCTGCACGTAAAAGAACCCAACACACTTGTCGAGATGAGTAGGGGTGAACCTGTAGATTCAGGAGAAGCTGTTAACACTTGTATTTGGTTCCCTTTCCGTTCTCATCAGTTTCACTGTTTACTTTTACAGGTCAAAGTCGGTGCTGACCTGGCTGATGACGTGCGGCGCTGCGGGCTCATCCGTGAGGAGATTGGCTGGGACAACATCATGATGGTGGACGCCAACCAACGCTGGGACGTCCAGGAGAGCATCGACCACATGAAACGCCTGGCCGAGTTCAAGCCGCTGTGGATCGAGGAGCCCACGTCCCCCGACGACGCCCTTGGCCACGCCACCATCGCAAAGGCGCTCAACCCCCTGGGGATCGGTGTAGCCACGGGCGAGCAGTGTCAGAACCGCGTCATCTTCAAGCAGATGTTACAGGCGGGTGGGTTGCAGTTCTGTCAGATCGACAGCTGTCGGATGGGTGGCGTGAACGAGGTGGTGTCCGTCATCCTGATGGCGGCGAAGTTCGGCATCCCCGTCTGTCCCCACGCCGGAGGGGTGGGTCTGTGCCAGATGGTACAACACCTCGCGGTCTTCGACTACATCTCGGTTTCCGCCTCGCTAGACAACCGCGTGTGCGAGTTTGCCGACCACCTCCACGAGAACTTCAAGGAGGCCATCGTCATCAAGAACGCCAGCTATGTCCTACCTAAAGCTGCGGGTTACTCCACCGAGATGAAGCCTGAATCTATCCTTGATTATCAGTACCCTAATGGGGCCGTATGGCAGCAGTTGTTTAAGGAGGGAAAATTCACTGCTCCTTAGAGGCACATAAAGTCAACTCTATAACATGCCTTTTCAATGGATTTGATTATCTCTTATGGGTTGACAAATAATATGCAAACATTCCCAAACTTCAAAAACATTGCAGTGATTACTTTCCACTGCAGTACATAGAACTGTAGGAGTCACAATTTTCAACTTTGTGCCTTAATTGAGTACAGTCTGCATACCGTCTGCATTCTAGTTATTGTCTTTGTAATTTTTCCTTAATGATTGCATAGCTGCAATGTTTCTCTGAAAAAAATAATGAATAAATCTATATACTGATACAAGATATGTTGGTTATGTTTCTACACCTAATACTGTGACACACAAGAACTTCATACAGTGAAACTATTGAACATCATAACATGCTTGATGTAAAGCCACACTCCAAAAAAAGACAAAGACATCAAGTCATAAGTCTGGCCAGTCATTTATTCTTAATGAATATACAAATAATGTTAACCTTTGGCATGAAAACATCAAATACACACCTCTCCCTTAGTACTGATACTTTGGTATGCTAAGGGTTAAGGTGACGTCATTGCAAATCAGCAAAATAAACAAAAGTAATGTAAATACAATAAGCTGTCTGTTGAAAGGACGGCAGCTGTATCTTTTTAGATGTCTGATACCAATAAGTTTTGTTTTTGAATGTTGTCATGCATTGAGTTTCATGAGATAACAAAGCCAGTGTATATCCAACATCATTCTGTGTTTGGAAGATTGCTGTAGTGTATTTACAATGGTTTTTAACTTAGGAATCATTCTGATGACTCACACAGCACCACAGAATGAATGAACATATACATTTGTTTCTATAGTACTTTGAGCTTTGCAGAAATAAAATAATACCAATTTTCTGAACTGTAGAGTTCTCTACTATACACCTGTGTTTACAGTAAACGTTTCATTTTAGACATGGGCTGCACATGACGTGCCTGTGATCACATTTTCGTGCAAATAGTGTCAAATTTTCTGACGGAATATACTTTATAATCGAACCATACCGGTACATTGTATATCGACACAAAACAAAACACAATCAATACAAAGAGTACAGTTCCAGAGAAGTATTATTGACTGGCCAAGTTATTATCAATTTTTCCTTCAAAATTCATCTTCTCAGCTGTCTTCATGTACAAAACTTACAATGTCTTGGCAGAGACTTAATTAACTGTGATCTAGATGTTTCATTGTGTGCTAGGAGGTAAGGGTTCCTTTTAAATACCACTGGCCACCTTTCACCATGCAGACCTCCTGGAAAAAAAGTCAAACACAATGATTAAAAGATGTACAATGTGCGTCATGAGACTATATATATAGAGTTCTAAAATATACATGTACATCAGCTATTAGGTCCTTTGGCTTTAAGACATATTTTTTAGCTACCATACTGAACAAACTGAGCCAAATGTTACAAAACAGGCTCCACCCCTGAGGTGTCACCAAAAACAAAGCTACATGTATTACACATAAACAACATGTAGGGTTAGGGAGTCGATATGAGGGTCCAATGTAGTCTTTGAATATACCTTTGTTAGGATTTAGGTAAAATGTGCACTTATACTTTCTATGCAGTCCCTATGTCTGTAGATTACATTTTATGTTCATTTTCAAAAATGCTTACAAACAAAGTTACTCTAAACAAAGCATTTTAACAGCTCACGTGCACACAAAACTAACTGCAAACAATCTCAGGATAACTTAAAGAGTTGTGGACAGAACAGCCAACAGAGAAGGGAGGTACCACACTCACCCTGAGAACTTTTTCCATGTCGTGTTTGTTGGGCTCCTGACCAATAGCTTCTTGGACTTTGGAGGTGATGACATTACGTCGGAGTTTGAAGGACTCGTTAAACATCTCTAAAACCACCTCTCGAATCTGTAACGGGAAATTATTTTTCATAACTTTTAAAATATCATACATTTTTGTTAAAAGTTAGACTTGGCAATTGGCATTTATAATATAGACAATAGGAGTATATAACGTGGTAGCGTGCATAGTCCAGTGGTTAGTGACCCTGCCTCTGGACTAAGAGGTTGGGAGTTCGAGTCCCGGCTGTTGTCGCTCACCCGACATGCACGCTACTGGAAAGGGTTGCAGTCCTTAGGACAGGACGTTAAGCTGTGGTCCACTGTCCATTGTGCTTGTCGAAAAGAGCTAGGGGAATTTCCCCGGTACAATGAACCTGTAAATACTGTACATAGCGTCTGTCTTCTCTGTTACGACCAGTGGGAGATTAGCTCTTCAGTGAACTAAAACTGGATCGAACATTACAATTATGGCAAAAATACAGCTATTAGTACCTTTGGACCTTATCCTGCAAGAGTTTATTATGATCACAAAATATCCTTCTTTGATCCCAAGTACAAAGTGTTCTTTACCAGGCATAGTACATTTGCTGAATTGTCACAGAAATCAATATTATTATAACAAGTAAACAAACCTTATCATATTTGTCTCCCACATGTGCCAGAGCAAAAATCTTCTGTTGATCTGGAGTAGCATCAGAATTTGGGGGCCACTGTTGGAAAAAAAACATACTTTTTAGTTTCTTCAACACAGCACAACATAAAATAATATTTTGTTTCCAATTTTGAAATATATACAGTTGATGTAACTGTTGAAGGGACAACTTTCTGACAGAAAATACCAACACCAACAACAAGCTGATATTAATCAATGTTAAAACTTGCCACATGAGTAACACAGCAACTATTTTTCCTTCTGCAGAAACTTTCTTCTTGAAAAACAGCTCGTAACAACAAAGCAAAGTGGCAAGCACTCACAGGTAACTGTATCTGCATGGCCCCCGCTTCAAACATGGACTGTTCCAGAAGTTTGTCGGACACGCCCGTCCCCAGGACGTCGCCGGGCGGACACTGCGACAACCGCAGCAGCAACAATCTCTTCATCTCGCTCATGCTCAGGACCATGTTACCCCTCAGCTTCTCCCCACAAAACTTCACCACCTCTGTCCTTAGTTCGTCCGACCGTTTACCAGAATTGTCAGCAGCAAGAGCAGAAGAAGCTCCCATGGGGAGCACAAGTTCTCCATTTCCCAAATGGTTGTCAACGCCACTGGAAATGTCCATAGGTTCCCCCTGGTCCGTCGTTTCAGTCTTAACGTTGGCGGGATCGGGTAGCGCCGCCGAGTTTTGTACAGACGTGCTGCTTGGATCGTTTTGCTGAGACCTGGATCGAGCCCGCTGCCGTGCCACCTTCACTCTCTCCTGTCCTGAAACTACAACGCTTTCCTTTTCTTGGCCTAGAAAAAATAAATAAATAAATAAATAGACAGCCTAGTGGATAATAAAGTAAAAGACCTGCTTTAACCTTCTGCATGCTAAGGTAGCCATTTGGCACCAAATTTGCATTTGTTATGGTTTAAGGTAGCAAGAAGGTTAAAAAGGGAATTGTACATCTTTAGTGGTAGAGAGTTTTAAAATCTGACATTTGAAATACTGATATACTAGTATGAATGACAGTTCAATTCAAAGAATATTTGAGACTGAATATTTGGACACAACCCAATGGACACCTTATGATATCTTAAACCATCATCATCTTAAATCATGTATTCTGATTAAGTACATCATTCAACCTCTAACAAACATATGAAAATACCCAAGAATATTTTTCTTTGAGTTACAAAAGATTTACCACTTCTGTGGTATCATCACCTGGATGGGTGGGCTCCTTTCCTTTCTTTGGTGTGTCAGCTTTAGCCAGCTTCAACAACTTGGACAACCTGTTGAAAAAAGAGTGCACAAAACTCTGTTAACCTCTGTTGTCGTAACTCTATGCTGACAGCTACATGAAATATCTATACTCCATCTTGTGCAATCTGATCTGTATCTGTATAGCTGGTATAACCGCCCTTCAGCATAACACACCAGCTTCGCAGGCATGCAGCACGGCAGCAGCTGGTTATATTATACACTGAACAACCTGTTACACCTAACCTTTACACCTCTAACTGTAAGCTATCTAGTGATGATGCCCCAACTGTACTTGGTGGTTCCACTGTACAATGGTTGTAGAAAAAAATTAGTTTTTGAACACCTCAATCCTTGGTTGATAACTCTGGTACTAAGTTGAAGGCATGACTAATTCTTGTTCTTTTCTGAGCTGGTATCAGATACTTAGTGGTTGGTACATCCACTAGTTTGTTAGTCATTTTGTACATAGTCTGGACAAGTTTCTTCTTTACTCTTAACTCACACATTTACATCTTTACTCACTGTGAATACTTGGCGTCCCAGAGCATCTGTTGTCTCTGCACCACGTCTGGATACCTGTCCACAAAGTCCTGGTCGTGAGGCAGGAGGAACTCCCAGCCTTTGTTCACTCGCACCACAGCCAGCTGCTCAAAGATCTCCTTCACATCTTCATGTGGCAGCTGGAGGGAGGGAGGGATGGATGAGACTTACATCAATGAAATCTGTGCCTCCTTAGAAGACCCATTTTCTGTAGTCCTTGAGCTAACTATGTACAAATCAGTTAATCTTAACACAACGTGTAGAGCTCAATCATTTGACCTTAAATTCTTTCCCATTCTGTTACATAATTCTACATATTCTTTCTATGATTGTGACTAGAGCTAGCCATTTCTAATACCCTTTATCAAGCTAAGAATAAAGTAAAATACATGTTATAGGGAGATGAAGATAGCATTTATCTAGTACACCAACCTTAATGATAGAAGTGACTTCCTTCCTCACAATGAACCTGAACTGGGTGAATCGCCACATCTAGAAAACAGTACAAAAAAAGGTTGTCGTACAAACCACACCAATTATGTTTTGGGAAGGCTGACAGAACTTTCTGTCACACTGAGTCACCATGTAAGCTATGTTGACAGCCCGTGCTCTTCAACTGTCTATCTAGTTCTGCACCACATTTTTGCATCATAGTTACTTCTTCGGAGAAGTGTCTTGTATGTAGATGTGAACTATACAAAGTAGCTTACAAACTTGCATTAAAGCCCACCCATTTACTTTCTCGATTCACTGACATTTTTGAGTTTACCTCTAAACATTAGCAAGAGGACAATATGATAACAGAGGACTGGGATGAAATTTTTAACATGGAAATATATTCATTCCTTTTAAACTGTGTGTACCAATGTGGATACTTTCTCCCTCTGTTACCATGTTAATCTTCTGGTTCAGTATATCTTTTACAAGTCTAAGAACAAACAAATTAGATCAGTATGGTCTAAAGGTTGAAAAATCACACCACTGACCACATAGTCCCTTCCTCTGCACACCAGTTCTGCAGGGGTGCCACTGTGGGGACTGCAGGTGTCTTTTGGGTACAAGATGTCACTAGTGTGGAGAAGGAAAGGAAACCAAACTTTTACTACAGAAAATGAGCCATAGAACATTTTAACAGGAGATTCTCACCTGTAGCTATAAAGAAATCCAAACTTTTTTCTGTTGTCTAAGAAAAAAGAAGCCATTTCTACAACTGAAATGGGTCTAGCTAAAATACTGCAAATTCAGTTACTTTTCTGGTGGTTCTGTTTCGTGGTAGGACTGAAAGAGGCTTTCCTTAAATGCAGTTGAAACTATTCTGTAATATAGTAATAAGTCATAAAAAGGAGACATATTCACATTGTCATGAATTTGCAGTGGAGAAGTCACCACGAAAATTAAACCACTGAAAAAGTTTCAAGATTTACAGTAAATGTTGTACTTTCTTCTCAATGCAGGCATACCTAGCTTACTTTAACAATTTGTGGATATACAACTAGCATTGGATATGGGAACGGGGAGACAGTAGAAAGAGATGACCCTCACCTCTTGACCACCCAGTTGCCCTGGACCAGCATGGCCACCTGCTGGACCGTCCGCAGGACTGCCGTTGGGTCCACTCCGCTGGTCAGCAGGGCCAGCAGCTGGGAGAAACTCATCATCTTGGCTGGAGGAGAAAAGGAACACAAGTAAAGGTAAAACAGTCATCCTCAACTGAGGTGAAGCATGAAGTTTTTTTCAAGTAGCTTATAGTGCAATGCGGCTTCGAAAAACACTGCTACTGCTCGTGTTTATAGCCAACCACACTGGGTCACCCCTACTCTTCTTGATAAGTGTTTTGGGTTCTTTTACATGCAGAGATTTGGCACTTGAGACTTGCCCCTCAAGATCCCAAGAAGATGACTGTCTTGGGTTCTTTTAAGTGCAGAGGTTTGACACTTGAGACTTACACCTGAAATGACTGCAATCCCTCACAACATGTCTGAGCTGAGCCAACCCTGGGAACTGAACTCGTGCATACGGGTCCACGGAATTTGACCCACATGGCCAACCAGCAGTTGCTGAATGCACTACAGGGATATAGCACTAAAAACCCCCTATTCCAACTCAACATGCTTTAATTTACATTGTCTTGTTGTTTTTTTGGCCAGAATCAGCCAGAAAAGGTTTCCATGTGTACATGTACATTTAGCCCTCTTAAGGCTCACCATTGGTCATGAGAGCCTTGACCTGGTCCCCTAGACTCAGGTTCTTGAGCTGGGACAGAGACAGGACATTACTGGGCATGGCTGGTTTCTCACTGAGGAACAGAAACAAGAGGTAAATTCACTTAGTTGGTTAGTGTATAGAATTATCATATGGTATGGCAAGACACTCTTCTACTAACCTAACAAGATGAACTGAAATAACACAAAAGAACTGTAATAGCCTTAAAACGACAGAAACAAGAAAAATCAGCCAGAGCCTACCTGTTTTCTTCAGCAGCCTCAGGTAGTAGCATGGATAAGTACTCCCTACAAAACACAGAAATAACAAACGTAATCACATTACATGTATACACATGGCAACTGTCAGTCTTCTATATAAACATAATGTACACTGTAGAATTAGTTGCTGTCAGAAATAGATACACTTCAAATAAGCATCATACCATAGATATGAACTTACCTTTCATAACAAGTTGCAAGGAAACATTGGTACATGTCATATAGCTTCTACTGGTACAAATATAGTTTTATTGAAGTAGAAAATTAAATAAAATTGAGAGTGTTTCTTCACAAAGACACTTACTTGGGAGGTCTGGTTAAGTGGGATGCATCAAAGTCTGTAGCCCTACAGTAGAGTAACTGTCTCTCCTTTTCAGCATATGGACCCTGTGGATTACATGGACATGAGTCTACATGACAGAACATAACTGATATGGACAACTGAGAGGGGTTAGAAAGGTTTACATTCTGTATTTTAAGACAACAGATGAAAAGCAATTAAAACTGCTATAAGAAGGTTCTTTATTCAACAACCAAGGGTTTTCACATCCGGCGTTTCAGTGACCGGCACCTTCTTCAGGACAACAATGACTGGTTCTGATTCGTACTGCAGCTAGGTGTCACTGCTGCAATATTATGAATACAAACTACAGACTACCTTCTAATACAGTGTCTTACCAACCTGATGAAATTATTCACAGATAATTTTTTAATAGCTGTGTGGTTCTGACATAATGTGTCTGAAATAAGCATTGCTATATAAAATCGCATTGTTCAACTAATATCAGCAGTACAGAGGGGTGAAAGACGAGCATGCAATTGTCCCTATAAATGCCACTGACCTGGGCGCCATGTATGTCACAGCTGACCCACTGTTCGTCGGCCAGCTGCTGCTCAAGGTACTGGTAGGACGCCATTCTACGGGCCTTCGTCTCGTCTGTCTCTGGACGAGCAAAACGGACCTGAAGAAAACAATACAGCAAAAAGATTTAGACACTGGAACCCTAAATATGTCATCTACATTAGCTAGTTTACTATGTCCAGCAATACAAATCATGTCATGTTGTCACATTACGAAAATCATTACAAAAGACTCAATAAAGTGTGATTTGGAACTTATGGCATGGTTACGTTCATTGTAGGTCGTCGTACGATTTTGATGTCGTAGGATTTTCAAGCAGGTTGTGACAGAACGAAAAGCCGACAAGGATCTATTAAAGACAGACTTCTAGGTAACATGACAGATAAATCTATACCATGACCGTAGAATGTATACTATTATGACTGGGCCTTTACACAGTGTTCGAAATACCCACTAGCACACTAGCAATTGCTACCTGATTTCCTTGTGCGCTAGTTGCTCCCTGACTCAGGTAGCGCACCACGCAACCTGAAAATATGTACCGCTGAACTAAAAGGTGCACACTGTGCTACCTGGTTCAAAAAAGTATTTCGAACACTGTTTACATCATAACAGTTACCAGAGTTAAGCTGGATGCAGTTTTTGATGTTTTTCTCTACAGCTCTGTCTTACCGTGACAGCTCTAGGATTATCCTCTTCCTCATCTTGAGATGACTCACCTGAGCAAAAAAGAAGTCAAGACACTATTTAGAATATCGTTGAAGAGATTCATCTGTCACGTATAAATACAGTTACTATAAATTTCTTCCAAACAGTGACAAGTTGAAGGGGTAAAAATACTGACCTCCAAATTTTCGATGGCAGACTGTCCATCTTGGTCACGGAGTGGCCTAATCTCACGAGAGCGCGAGACTAGGCCCGTAGGGAGTTGATTGATGCAAGTCTCGGGCCTAGTCTCGCGCTCTCGCGAGATTAGGACACTCTGTGACCAAGATGGACAGTCTGCCATCGAAAATTTGGAGGTCAGTATTTTTACCCCTTCAACTTGTCACTGTTTGGAAGAAATTTATAGTAACTATTTAGAATATCTGGAGAATACATTGCTAATGCATGGCGAGTGTGAATGTGCAAGGTACTGAAACACATATGATTACTACTGTAACAGTAAGTACCAGCATCAGCAGCAGCAGCTTCTTTCATCCTCACGTCTGCTTTGTCCAGGTAGGTGTAGGATGGCTTCATCTGGACTGTACCATGGACAGGTGTCAGGTGTAACTCACCTGTAGAAGAGAGAAAATAGTCAACTATGAGTTATTGTTACACAGTATGCAAACACCTGTGTCAAAGCAAGAGCGAGCAGGTGTCAAATGGCAGACACCTCTGGTAGGCACTTCTAATTAAGAAGAAAAAAGAGGGACAAAAAAATCAATTAAAATGGCAACTACACCCAATTGAGTCTGATTGGTTAGGCTGGGTCAAGTGACCAACTGAATGGTGTGATTGGTTATGCTGGGTCAGGTGACCAGAATATGGCTGCCCCCATAGATGCTATATATATATATATATATATGGCCTCCGTCGGTCAATACTGACCATGGTAAATCCTACTTAACATCTCCTAATTACAGTGTCTACTATGACTAAACAGTCCTATTCGTGAATGGCAGTCTCTGCCGCAGTTCTCACACTTATAGGCTGACTCAGTTCTCTTGGAACTATCTTTCCTACGGATTCGCCTTTCATCTGCATCGCGCATCAGTCTGGCTTCCCCTGTATTCAGTTGCCTGGACAGTGTGCATCTCCATCTAGCGCGGTCATCAGCAAGGTCCTCCCAGTGCTCTGTATTGATATCTAGAGCCTTCAAGTCCCTCTTACAGACATCTTTGAACCGCAGCTGTGGCCGCCCGGTGCTTCTCTTTCCTAAGATCAGTTCTCCGTAGAGAAGGTCTTTGGGGATTCGACCATCCTTCATTCGACGGACGTGGCCTAACCAGCGAAGTCTGCGCTGCCTAAGCAGGGTGAACATGGTTGGTAGGCCGGCACGGGACAGCACTTCAGCGTTGGTCACTTTGTCTTTCCATGATATGCCCAGGATACGGCGGATACACCTCATGTGGAAGGCATTTAGCCTATGTTCGTGCTTGCTGTAGGTTGACCATGTTTCGCTCCCATAGAGCAATGTGCTCAGGACGCATGCATTGTACACAGCCATCTTGGTCTTCACAGAGAGTTTGGGGTTCTCCCACACCCGAGTGGTGAGACGGGCGAGTGTAGTTGCTGCCTTTCCAATCCTTCTGTCTATCTCCTTGTCCAGGGAGAGATTGTTGCTGGCGGTTGACCCAAGGTATGTGAAGTGGTTCACAACCTTCAGTTGATAATCACCAATGGTGATGACCGGTGGCACCTCCACGTTCTGCCCCATCACTTCCGTCTTTTTAAGGCTTATGATAAGGCTGAAGTCCCTGCATGCCTGAGAGAAGCGATCCATCAAGGACTGGAGTCCCTGCTCTGTATGTGCCGCAAGCCCAGCATCGTCAGCGAAGAGCAGACGATGCTAATAGATGCTAATGGAAACAAAATAGGTTTTTTGTTGTGCAAACCTGTAACAACTGCCACTTACCATCTCTGACCATGCCCACAGCATAACAGGAGGCAGGATTGGGGACTGTGGTTGAAGTGAGGACCTGTTTATCCATTACACCACTGGAACACAACAAAACAATCATGATAGTCCTAATGAATTCTCTGTCACTCAGATACACAAATCAAGCTACAAAAACCACATGGTCATCTGTAGACACCAAATCTGAAATAAAAGTTGCAGCATAGCAAGATGGTGTCTATGAAAACTCCCAAAGGTACTGTATTTAACTTCTGGGAACGGAAGTTTTGTGTTGAGTGGTGGTGGCTTCAGTTTGTGTGTTTGGTTGGTTGGTCGGGCACCGCAGTTGGAAGGATGATGTACTAATACTCAAAAGTCCCGGTGACAATGGTTGCATAGAGGGTGAGGAGTGTTACGTCATATAATCCACGGTTCCAATACATTTACAAAAACCCAAAACACTTCCCAGAAGTCTGAAATCTCTGACTTCTTGTTGAGAGCTTGCCTTCATCATACCTTCCAAAATGTGCGGCCTCCTGTCCCTTGCCATCCACATTCAGTGCTATCTGTTCCCCTTTACTCCAGGCATACTGCCGACTCTGAGTATCGATCCCAACTTCCAATTCAACCTGGAGGGCATAAGAAAATACACTTGTAAAGAAAATAAACTTCAACCATGGAGGTATACATGGAGGTATGTTGATTTTATACCTCCATGCTTCAACCAACTGTAGGAAGGTAAGGGGGAATTTGGGTATGTGAAATCAAGATATTTTGCTGAAAATGAGTAGACGAACCTTCTGATGTCGAGGTTTGAACCACGCCGCCTGGACCTTGGAAGGGTCATGGATGATCCCTGCTGGCCGGAGGGGGTACTGCAGTAATAGACGGAGCAATACGGTGGTCCAATGGTCTCATTTACTCGATTATGTAAGAGAGTACAATGAAACTTGTGGTGTTCGTCAAATTGTAAGATTACATAAAACAACACTTGCTGCAAAAAACATGCAGACCTGACAAAACTATAAAAATTATTAGACTTTTTTAAAATAAATTTCTTACCTGAAAAAGGTACAAGTTCTCTGCAAGCCCTTTTGCAAGGAAGACATCAACCTTTAATAAGGGCAAAAATATGACTTATAAGTAAGCTAAAACGTTATAAAAACGTTATACAGACTTAAAGTGTTTGTAATCTGGCACAGTTGCAACATGCAACATACCGTTACCATGTGCAACAACCACCACTACTACAGTATCTTATCCCCTTAGGCATGCTGGCATGGATGCTAACGATAATATTGTGTTTTTGACGCTTACATACAATTTCAAGAAATACAGTAACTGTTTTATCATGTTGGCACATTATACTGAGTGTTTCTGACGGTAAGTGTTCATACAAAGTACTTAAAATGTTGAATTTGCAGCGCACGCACCTCGTCAACTACCGGGTCGTCGTCTTCCGCCATGCTACAGTGTCAAAGTTCAGGATGGTGCAGTCCCAAAGAAATCAGATATGTGGCGCTGTTGGTCGGTCTTGAAGTGTGGACTGGGAGACGACCTGATATGCATAAAATAAAGAGAAAAGGAACGGAGGAAGGTCTTAGAGGCAATGTTGATGGCATGGGGAGTAAAACATCAATGGATAAAATGACATGGAATATTGTAAAACGCACACTAGGGAGCAAAAAGTTCTTGGCAGCGGTGGGATTCGAACCCACGCCATCGAAATGACTGGTGCCTTAAACCAGCGCCTTAGACCGCTCGGCCACGCTACCATTTCATGCCATGAGAGGCGTCCAGCTAAACCTTCAAACATTCCCCGGCAAATAACACACAATCCTCTCACCTGTGGCCTGTAAATCGGTTTTAGCTGATTCCTGGAGGTTCCTGGATACGATTCGACCGAGCAAACAACCCATCAAACTACAAATTCTTCAGATTACAGCGATGATTTGCAAATCATCTGTGGCTGATGTGCATGCTCGCTCTCAAAGATGGCGGCACCCTGCTGCAAGTGTGGCCAAGACCCCATACCTCCACTAAACTTCTTTCATTTTTGAAAATCAGACTGCCTCACAAAATATCTCCATAAAATAGATTCCTATTTGATATAATGAAATCGTTTATTTTGGTATTTACATGCATAATAACCACATAAAAGGGATTTCTGAATATATTCACTACCACATAAAATAATGAATTTGAGTGGTTATGTGGTCTTTCCCCATATGAAAGGTCGGAGGTCGGTGAAAGTGTCCTTGCTGTCCAGGTTTTGTCACTGCCCGTCAAAAATGCTCCGTAGAAGTTGTTGTTCGCTGCTCAGACTACGCAATAGTTCTTGTCGGGTTCCTCATATATCTAGAAGCTCCACGTACAGGAGTGTGTACAGTTTGGACAGATTATATCCTGACAGCGACCCCACAACTTCCCTGAAAGTTCCCGAGGTGAGCCCTCCCCCTCCATGCCCATTTTCTCAAAGTCACTTTTAATTGCCTTCGTCAAGAAGGGTATGTTTTCATGGGCGTGCGTGTGTGCGTGAGTCTGTCAACAGTATAACTCGAGAAGGCTTAAATGGATTGTCTTCATATTTGGTAGGTGGGTAGGTCTTGATGAGGTCTAGAAGTGATAGGAATATGGGCCCCCTGGCGGCTCGTTATGGTACTGCAGCGGTACTTCCGGTTTTGAAATATGGTGATCTGGAGGAGGTAGGGTCATGATTTTTGGATGGTAGATAGGTCTTGTGCTCGGGAAGAAGTGACATAAGTTTGGACCCCCTAGCGGCTTGCTCTGGAACTGCAGGAGCATTTGTATGAAAATGTTTAAAGTAGGATAACTCAATAACCGGTCGACGGATCATCCTGATATTTGGGGCATAGGTAGGGTAAGTGATGCTTGACATAATTAGATGACCAGTATGCAAATGATGATGTAATTTGCATAATTAATGAAGCAATTATATAATTCAGTTTCCTTCCATGATAGGGCTTCCATGATACTCTACCTTCATTGTGACACATGGGCTACAGGCTGTCCCAGAGGGAGAAAGTCCCAGAGGGGATAGTCCATGTAGCTGCAGGCGGTGTTGCCTTACAGCCTGCACAGATGTTTTTCCCTTGCCCAATGCACGATTGCAGCAGGGGTAATTTTCACAATCCAACTTCCATATTTAGGGGGATATATCACTTCTACCTTCTTAAGTTATATAACGATAACATCTTTTGACGAAGGCATGAGATCGTTGACCTCTAGTTTGGACCTGTATTTGTTTATTTATTTATTTCTGTCATTTTTACCCAGGATTGCCCACCTGTGATCTAACGTTACAACGTCATTACTTAATGATACCTTAAATTACGTATATGTCACCAAGGGTGAAAACCTAGAGTGTCAACCATCATGAACTGGTACAATGTAACCATGGAGGTAAAATAACTGAACCTCCTTGAATGTACTAGATGAAACTCCAGCAACTACAGAACATGTCCAGCCTACTCTGAGTAATGATATTAGTAGTCTTAGTATTGATAATTGAATAATAATTATGATCTGAACTATGTTTGTATCTTCCCATCCTATAGGGTGCTTATAGTACACGCAGTAACCCTGACAAGTTTGATGGACACATACCTGTAGGTGAGAAGTCTTCTATTCATTTTTCAGAGATTCAACATTTTAGGATTAGTAAACCATTGGTATCAAAAATACAAGAATATATGAATACTGTGTTATAAATGAAAAGTATTGGTCTCCAGACTTTTTATTTGGATATAGCATTCTAGCATGTATGAAATTTTCATTTGAATATCCAATGTTTAATATCAGCTATGAATACTGATATTTTCATTTACTTACTGCTCAAAGTGTTGACAGCCACTCCATGGAGTAGGGCGAGTCCACTGGTGTACGTAGTCAGTCCTTTACTGCTCGAAGTAACTACTTGGCTGTGACTGTATTTTCTCTAGGTGCATAACAATATGTTTTAACTCATTTCTTTCAGACAAGTTAAAAATTTCATATAGCAGAAGTAGTGGAGCTGGGGGACAACATGTGAACAAAGGTACAGTTTCTTTATTGGAAACATGTCACTTTATGATATTTATCATACACTTGTTTCTCCTTTCATTCTCTGGACTGAGGGTTTTCTGACATGGGCACGAATGCTCGGACTATGAGCCATCGCCAATGATGATGATGATGATGATGATGTTTCTCCTTTGAAAATATTTCTGCTATTTACAGCTTTTCATATTTCATGTTCACAATAGTATAGCAGTGTGATTGAAATGTTGTCTTTGTTTCAGTGAACACAAAGGTGGACTTGCGATTCCATGTGGAGAGTGCCTATTGGCTCCCTGAAGATGTCAGACAGAAACTTACAGCAGTGGTACAGTACTACTCCCATCTAGATCTCTTGACTTAGTCAAGAATTTTAAAAACAAATCAAGAACTGGAAGGAATTATACCTCTGTGAAATACTTAGTTTTTGTGCTTTTCTTGTTTTATTTGGTGTTAATTTGTTGCTGATTCTGTCTATGCATTTTCCCACTGGTAACAGATGTGCGTGAAAAAACTCAGGAAACACAGGCAAACACACAAGCAGACGTACTAAAAACAAAACCTCCGTACATGGATGTAAAAACATTCTACCTTGAACAATGCTTTACCAAAAATACTTTGTATGCAAACCAAATTTTCTCTGCATAGAATATCCATAGTCAACATCCTAAAAACTAAATGGCTTGCGTATATTTCAGTAATGATACTAGTATATCAATAATAGTAATACATGTAGATGGATCATAGATATTTCGTGTTGCAGCAAAAGAGTCGCATCAACAAAGAAGGGGAGCTGATCATCAAGTCTGAGGTGAGCCGATTCCAGATGCGCAACTTGGCAGACGCCCTGAAGAAGCTGAGGGAGATGATTGAGGAAGTAAACAAGAAACCTAAAGAACCCACTAAAGAGGACAGGAACCTGTTGAGACTCAGGTAGGAGTTGCATTGAGATTTCAGTTAGCTGTTATGGTTTTTTTTCCTTAACATGAGGCATTTTTTAAAGAAATAGAAAAGATTCTATTTGTTTTATTTTTCTGATGTTTCTTGTGTCTCTCAGCAGTTTGCACAAAATGTTATTCCTAACAAACCCCTAAGTTCTTACTGTTGTTATAATTAGCATAATTTATGTCAATTTGAATCAATAAGTAGTTTTAAAACTACTGTATCAGCAGAAATGTGACCAGGTACTCATTCAACATGCGTGTCAGAAAGATGCATATCTTTTGAAGTTTAATATTTTTTTATATGTTCTGTTGTTTCAGCATGGAAAATGCGAACCGGGAGCGACTGAGGCAGAAGAAAATCCGACAACAGACCAAACGTGACCGTGCCGTCCCTGTAGACTTGTAGATACGTAAAAGTGCATGCAGTCAACTTCTTTGTTTTTTCTCCAACATGAGTGCACATATTTACCTTTCCATATCAAGGTGCAAGTGTGAAGCCAAATAAACCATTAGAAGATAAATAGATGAAATTTATTGCGAAACTGTTTTTAATTTTTCCTGTATCTTTTAAGATTACAAAAAAACATATCAGCTAAAAAGAGTTCTGTCCATATGGATTGTTTGTTGTCAAGCAGTGAATGCTTAGCAGAAACTTTCATACTCTGTCATGCATTCATTAATAATGCCCATTCTTTCAGTCCTGACAAGAACCACAACAAAGTGTTCATGATTTAAAAAAGGATGCATTTAATATATTCAGCAGTCTCACATATAAAAGTCAGACTTCGTCCTTAGAACTCGTTGGCACAATGTTGAAACAATACTTTTCCATCAGTACAGAAGATATATCTTATCAAACTAATGTAAATCTTTGAACACCGACAACATAACATAAGGAAATATAAAATTGCAAAAGGTATTCATGTCTCGGCCAGCGAGAAACACATCTAAGAAGAACTTGACTGAACATGTTAACATCTGACAACATAAAAGGTTCCTCCCCTACTCGTGTATGTCAATCACAGATTTACCCAAAGATATCGCCAAAGAAACTCTCCAATAATTCCTCGGAAGACTCCTCGGAAGATTCTTCTGATTCTTCGGAGGATTCCTCGGAAGATTCTTCGGATTCCTCGGATGATTCCTCAGAAGCCTCTTCTGATTCCTTGGAAGATTCCTCAGAAGACTCTTCTGATTCCTCGGAAGATTCCTCAGAAGACTCTTCTGATTCCTCGGACGATTCCTCAGAAGACTCTTCTGATTCTTCGGAGGATTCCTCGGAAGATTCTTCGGATTCCTCGGAGGATTCTTCAGAACTGTCTGCGTCGTCACCATCGGTGTTCTCGTCTTCGTCAGAGGCGCCCGTCTCCCCATCACCGTTCCCGCCATCCTCTGCTCCCGTCTGCACTCCGCCCTCGTTCCCCTCTCCCGTCTCAGTCTGTTGCCCGCTCTCGTCCCCATCCCCGTTACCCTGGTTACCACCGTCTTCCTCAGAACTGTCGTCTGTCTGCTCTTGCTCTGTAGAACTGTCGTCTTTGGTCTGTAAGGAGAACGACAAAACGTATGAGCCAAAAGAAATACCATGTAATAATTCAACAGACAAAAAGATGAACATGAAGAATATTTCCGACATTTCTAAACAATCAGTGGATGCAAATTTGCGCGGGAAATCTATGAAGAGGAGTACTTACCCCACAAGGAGCTGGTACGTTGTACTTAGACTTAGACTTAGGGGCTCCCGTGTCGTCCGACACATGAGGCAATCAGAGCGGTCCAGCAAGTTCGGTCAGCCGCCAGTCTGTCTACATCCTTCCAGCTCAGATTTATTGTTTGCAGGTCTCTCTCAATTGTTTGTCTGTAGTTCATTCTGGGGCGCCCCCTGCGTCTTTTTCCCTGTGGGTCCCAGTTTAAGACTTGCTTTGCTAGTCTAGCTGGTGGAAGTCGTGTAGCATGGCCTAGCCAGCTCAGGCGCCGCTTGCGGATTATTGTAGACACTGGTTGTTGGTTGGCTCTGGCTCTTACATCTATGTTGGATATGAAGTCGTCCCATCTGATGCCTAGGATCTTTCTCACGCATTTGCTGTCAAAAGCATCCAGTTTCTTTTCTTGGCTGGTTTTCATATGCCAGGTTTCACAACCATACAGGAGTGTAGAGAGAACATTGCTGTTGTAGAACCTCATCTTAGTCTTCATGGAGAGCTTCTTACTCCTCCAGATCTTACCAAGTTGGTTGAAGGCAGATGAGGCCTTTCCAAGTCTACAGTCCAGCTCTTTGTCCATCTCCCCTTGGTTGTTGATGGAGCTCCCAAGATAGGTGAAGTTCTCCACCACTTCCACTTCATTGTTGTCAATGGTCACACTTGTAGGAGGAGGGTGTGTCCCTATCAGCATATTCTTGGTTTTTTTGACACTGATGCTGAGCCCAATGCTGCCTGCTGACGAGCCTATGCTGTTCACCAGGGGTTACGTTGTACGGCCAGTCGCATAGTTGTTGCTCTTCATCGAAAACGATATCTCCGGGTGCACAGCTGCGGTGGAACGGTTCAGAGTGTCCCTCCACACACTCGAAGTAGCGCTGACAGTCCTGCAGGTCTTGATACAGACGTCCGAACTCTTTTCCCTCACACGAGAAATCTGGATGGAACGTGCACAAAAATAAAACGTTATTCAAAATTCTAGACAAACCAGCTGGTCTCATAAAAGATGCAAGCCAAGGAAGTTAGAATAAGGAAAATAATAAATACGTGTCATTTTTCCAACTCAACATTCTACAACATACAAATCCTAGCTAACAACGGTCTGAGATTATCTGACTATTCAGACGTAATGTCAAATGTATGAACGATTAAAGATAGGTGGACTATACTTACAGTTCGATCTAGCTCTGCGATGGTGCTGGCTAGCGGGCATGGAGAGAACTGCAGCTGGCAGGACAAGAAGCAGGACCAAGAGAAGACGGTTCATGTTGACGTCTTGAGAGCTGGGCTGGCTTGAAGAATCCTTCGATGTCTTGATGGGACCTTGGCAAAGGTTGTCTGAGGACGGAGACTCCGTGTCTACTTTTATACCTTAGCAGACAGCTGTTTACGACCTGTATGTGTTAATGATGTTTGTGCTCAAACGCGTCATCGGGAGAAAAGTACACACAACACGCGTCATGACGTGTCACAGTGACGTACCTATCAGTTGTCCCTTATCGTGAAAAAATCAGCAATTTGTACTGATAGCAAATTTTGTGGCATACAATATCAAAATTTCAGGCCACATATTACTTGCAAACTGACATAAGCTAGTTGCACTTGTGACTTCTTTGGTTCAGTTGCTCAACACACTGCCAACTTTGACGACCTCGAGCTCCCGCTGACCTATCTGTTACATGTGTTTGCTTACCTGTTTCAACCATGTGTGCGTG
This sequence comes from Branchiostoma floridae x Branchiostoma japonicum, assembly GCA_013266295.2. Classification (NCBI taxonomy): domain Eukaryota; kingdom Metazoa; phylum Chordata; class Leptocardii; order Amphioxiformes; family Branchiostomatidae; genus Branchiostoma; species Branchiostoma floridae x Branchiostoma japonicum. The sequence goes on from CM023830.1 coordinate 6,372,044, forward strand.
CTGTCAACAAACACACAAAGATAACGACATTAACCAATCACAGGCGTCCTCTGAAGCATTGTTACATCCCTATTAAACTCGATCTTTTGACCTTTGTTTTAAACACGCGATTGGTACGCTGCTTGCCGTCATCGACCCTTCATTGGCGTCAATATGACTTCTGACTGACGTATCTTGTCTCCGTTTTCTTTGATCAACTTTTGTGGTTGTGATCGCTTCGATCTGATAAGACAGACGATACATACAGTCCGAAAATGCTGAAAAATATGTTTTGACACGTCCTGTGACGAAAACGCATTCAGGTAACGTCACCAAAACACGTATGCTTACGACAATGTTGTTGAGAGCATCACATGGAGGACGTTAAAGCGGTTTTGATTCTTGAGGCTGTTGATCAGCAAAAAAAACAGGCTTGCACAAGCAACTGACTTTTTTCCATTTTTATTGTGTAACGTATCCTGCGTATGCATCCAAATGCTTTGAAAAAGTACAAAAGCGTCAGGGTCATCGTATTTAAAGCTTGATGCCTAAAAGATACGACTTTACAATAGAACCCTCTGAAACCTAACACAGAAAGGTAGCTATCAATTTACATCACCTTTAACAGTTCAGTATAACAAGTCCAACGTGACATCGTTAAATTCAATTGAAGGTAATAAAATGGCATATCTCAGTACCACAACAATTCATGTACATGTAAACGGGACACTCAAGACTCAGTAACTAGATAGCTATATAGCCATCCAAAATTGCATAGATATAACCATTGCATGGTATGCATTGCTTAATGATGCATGTTCGTAGTCACGAACGTTACAGTTCTTGTACAATACACACGCACAATCCTCTGTACAATACAATCCACGAGTACACTTTTCACAAATACATTTATGTCCCATCGTATCTTTTCACATTACACAAGTCGTCCATATGCATTGGCAGCTGCCAAGTGGTGTAAAAATAAACAGACTTCTCTTCCTTTCATACAGAAAAATAAAACAAAGTTAGTACAAATGAAATTGTACCACGTAACATAAACCTAATGATAAAATAAAAAAACATAAACACCATATATACACTGTAGTCTCACCTATAAAATTTCCTACTGACCAAATAGTCAACAAAATAATATATAAAAGAAACAAGCTACAAATGACAGATCTATCTACCTTTCATACACAAAAATGAATTTAAAAAATTGAGTACAAATGGAACTGTACCACGGAACATAAACCTAATGATGAAATAAAAACATAAACACCATATATACACTGTAGTCTCACCTGTAAAATTTCCTACTGACCAAATAGTCAACAAAATAATACATAAAATAAACAAGCTACAAGTGACAGAGAACACTGAAAAAGTCATAAGAGATGTCATGCTTTGCTATAACTTCCTCAGGGCAAGTTGACAGAAAAAAGGCCACTCCTCTACAGTGTGACAAGATACTGACCTGTACATCAACAAATAAATACAGCGCTCACCAACTGAAATAAAATAAGATTTTTCTCTCCTTCTGCCCTGAGAAAGCTTTATACATAGAATTCTAAATGCATTATACTAGTAGTTATATTTTGTTCAGCTACCTGATTGTGTCTACACACAAGTATACAGCTACCTACACACAAGTATACACAGATGATACCATATGCATAGTACCTGGAGGCTAGGTCGAGAAGGTTTTGACTAAAAGCTGGTGTAAAAATTGATGACACTTCAATAATGGCACCAGCTATATCAACAAGTAGCAACACATAGTACTCTAGACATACGAATTCACCCACCCCCCACCGGAGACTGGCGCTTTAAGAATTCCAGTAAGTGATATGTACACCTCTGATAAACTATTGTATACAATACGAAAATACCAATTAAATGAGACGTGTATCACTATGGGACCGAACCATCACTAGGTTTTTCCACTAACACTAGGCACTGCCACGTACGCCCTAACAACCACGCATTAATACTGGCCCTGCCACGCCTGACAACCATCCATAGCACCGACATGTCCTGACAATCAAACCAAAGCTTGCTTGCTTTCCTTCCACACGTTTTCAAACACCACAGCAACTTCTTTGACTGAGAATTGGAAGTCGGTTGCACCAGGCGAAACCTGCATCACTAGTGACCCCATTCGTTCATCGAGCACGGCAAAGTTAGGATGTCTGCAGCCATAAAGTGCCTGTGCGACTTTGAAGGCTTTGTATGCAGCATCCCTCCCAGGCCCACTCATGCATGCTGCCTCACCTAACAACATGAACAAGTTTGCGATTTTCTTGTGTTTCCTACCATACTTTGGGAACAGTATAGCAAACGCAGCGTGCAGAAGCTCTAGTGTTTCTTTTGTTTGTTGCAGAGATAGGTACATCTGTGCTAACGACTTGTAACACAGGCCCAAGTGAGGGTGCTCCTCGCTAAAATCTTTACGTAGCAGTGGTTTCATTTTCTCACATTCTTCGATAGCTTTTCTAATCTGTTCAGCGTCCTTTGCACAAGCAGCCGCCATTCTTTGTTCGTTTATGACGTTGACAGGGTAGCGGTAACTTATGGGGGATGTCATGCTGCGCGCTCTGCGATAACAGTCTAGTGCATTTTCACTCTGACCTGTCTCCTCATAGTACCTGCCCAAGAAAGAATAGTACCTCGTCTGCCTGTACTTTGTCATGCGACCGAAAGCCGGCGCTTTTTCACAAAGCTCAAGTAACTGCCGTGCTTCGTCGAATTTACCCTGGTCCAGACATGCCCTCGACTCACTCAGCGATACCCCCAAGTACGACACGCAATCTTCATCACTCACTTGTCTCTGCTTGTTTACGTGGCTTAGGATTTTCTTGGCCAATGAGAACGCTGTACGAGCATTTCGGAGGTTACCCTTCTTTCTCTCAAAGTCGCCGATAGCTCTGTACACCTTAGCCAAGGCGACGTCGTCAGGCGTCAGTACAGAGACGTCTAACTCGTACTTTGTGCAGGTCTGAGTCAAACGGAACGCCACTGACACCTGACCCATGCGGCAGAAACAATAAGCAATGTGAAGCGCAAGATCAAAGTCAAGCAGTTCCTCCTTGTCAAGAGACTTGAGATAGTCATAGAATGTCTTGACATGTGGGAGGAGCTCCTTTCCTTTTTGCCAACTATCGTCATCAATGGTATCGTACACATTACCGACACACTGGGCCATGTGCAGGAGTGACCTCTGCTTAGCTCTGGGTGAAAGATGTTCCCAAACATCCTTTACCTTTGCGGTCAAGTACACCCGATTTTTCTCAACCTTGACAATCGGCTCTACAACCTTTAGAAGTGTGTTATACATCTTCCAGGTCGATCCCTTACTATCCCTCGCCCATCTCCTAGCCTCACCTAACAGTTGTTGGATAAAACTACGAGGAAGCTCTACTTCTGGAGAACAACAGGCCAGGACTTCGACGACCTTACAGAGGGAGGGCCGGACCTGGAGCTGAGCCTGGAGTTGTCGGAGAGGTGGCGGGAGAGAGGAACGTCTTGTTTCCCTGACGTTATCACTTTTGGAGCCGAAGAGTCCTGCTTCTGGAGTCGCTGCAAGAGTGCAATAAGAACTTGTTCATCAAAAGCATAACCGTTGGCATGTACAAAAATATGCATGTAGCATCAAGAAAACATGTCTAACTGTGTCTTAATTCTCCTTGTTTGTCGCTTTCACCAACCTAGGTATCATGTATAGGTTGATGGTATATAGTTATCGGAAATGGAGCAAGTTTTGGTCTGTTTGTAAACTTTCCTAGTAAACAATTACAAAGCAACGTTGAACTGACCTTCATCGAGTCCATCACCGCTGGGGAGCTTATATATGCACATGGAGTTCTTACTTCCAATCTGAACATTGCTGCTGTTTAAAATGTATGTGATGTACGTCTTATTGACAACGCTTGGACCGCCCGACGCACCATCATCAGATTCTGATGAAAAAAAGAAGCAGCTGATGTCACACCTTGAATAGATTTATGGGTGAAATTTCTTGACAGCTTTTTTTGCTTTGTCCTCTCTAATCTACATATAGAATTTCGGAAACAAAACATCCCCGCCCCATAAATGCTATACATGAAATGACCCATCAATGTTAATCCTTAGAACTGTGTAGAACTATCCAATTAAGTGCTCACATACCTACGGAAGACTCGTCTTCTGTGCTTGAGCCGTCACCCTTGGTAAAACAGAAAAGGTGAAAAATTATGAGGTGAATAGAATGAAGCAGCTCAACCATCCAATATCTATGATACCCCTACAGCCCAGTGCCTGAAATTACAAATCAGGTCATACAAATTGTGTGATACATGATGCAATTGATGCACGCTACGTAATGCACAGCCAAAGAAGCATGATGTAGTTCATAATTTTACCGGTGGGTGTCGCTTCCGCCGCTTTTGTGGCCTATTTGATGAATTTGTTGTCGTGTCCTCTTCTGACCTGAGTCTTTTGAAAATAAGTTTGTATGTTAAACGCATATCTCTCTACGAGTGACGTACAGGGTACACAAGTTGTGCTACCTATAGTCAATACAGGTTGACTACGTGTGTACACTCTACAGTGTGCATGTACAAATATTACAGATACAGAAGAAAATTGGGGTGGGGGACACTTCACCGTACCTTTGGGGAAATTCTAAGATTCCTTACCTCCTAAAGGGGACACCCTTGTCTTCCCTCTGTCGCCTCTCCTGTTGTTGTCCTAGTCGGGAGTTGTCGTCCGCCCCGCCATTGTATCCAGACCCCTCTTCGGCCCGCGTCTCAGCTCTAGCCCCAGGCCCTTGTTTCCTCCCGTCCTCACGCGAAGCTCTGGACATCAGCTACCTGACTGTCACCGGTAACTGAAGCTACTGTCGACAGTTCTGGTAACTGCTGAAACAACCCTACGAACACCGGAGCTGCAACACTGCTAAACACAACCCACCTTGCTGACTGTCTAGGTCTAGGAGAATTTGCACTGCGCAGTTGCTGCTGCGAAACTTGGGCAATCCCCCACCCTCACGTCATATCAAAACATTGAACCAAGCAGCTTCTTATCGACCAACACAAACTCTCCGAGTCATCTATAACGTTGCTATGCAGCTCAGTGACCGCCTCTGACCTTTGAAATAGTAACAGTTTCGACCAATTTGCTGAAAATGTAGCCATAGACACACGACGCCAACTATCATGCTATAGTCACGCGCTTTTTGAGTCAGTGGATTGGAATGCGGCGGACCCACTCCTTCCAGTATGACAGAGGGGAATCCCCGATAGCTAGGTAAACAATGGGGGATGCCAGTTTGTCTATAGTGTCCTATCTAAGGTGTTCATCACGACCCCATTCAGTTCGGTAGCATTCTATGTATTTCATGCTACTTTCATAAAGTCAGGATTCTTGACGGCAATGCCACAGTCGGAAAACTGTACTTTTTAAACCACAACCACCTGTAAGATTTGCATGTTGCATGAGATCCACAAGGCGGCGCTTCAAACATTCACAGGTCAGAGTTCACAGAGGCGCTCGATTCAAAATCCAGATTCGACGATAAATGGCTACGATGTTGACACCGTAGACAGCAACAACGACCTTTTCCGATACGATCTAACTCTAGGCATCAAGTAGATGTATGCTACTTTCTTTGCCAAGCTAGAGGGTCCCTATAAATGTAGATATGCCCCAGAACTTGGCGGAAACTTGGGTGTAGAGTGGCAGACTGTGAATCGCCCCTCCCCCTTAGTGCAAAGTCTAGGACTTTAGGAGCAAAGGACTTGAAATCGGAAGTTCCTTCGCAGGTATAAGACATGGCACAGCGATCAGAACCTCCTGAGGAGTCGCTACGGGAACTAGCAGAACGGAAGGAGCGGGAATGGCGAGAAATTCAGGAACTTCGAGTCGAGACTTTGGACGCCGCCTACAAACAAAAGGACAAGGAACTGAACGAAGAAAAAGCCAAATTCCAAAAGCTGAAGGAAGACTTTAAGTACAACTTGAGGCTCCTTGAGGAGAGGGACAAGGAGCTGGAGAGATATGATGCCATCTTTGCCGAGTTGAAGGCAGTGGAGAATGCCAAAAATGCGGAAGTGAGTTCAGCATTGAAAGTTCACCTACATGTTGGTAAACAACATTTGTCATAAAATAATAAATTAACATTCGACTCCCCCCCCCCAAAAAAAAACAATTCACCAAATTTTCAACTGTCTTTGCAAATTAACATAAATAGCCCTTCACCTGTTGCTCATTGGTCTATTCACTTTTTTAATGGCATGCTCAGCAAATCTGTGTGATTTAATCAAGTTTGCTGTTGATAAATGTTCTAATTTGTTTTGTTTAAAAAAATTCAGGTAACCATCAAGTGCACCTAGTACCAATGACATTATCTAGGGATATACAATGGCATTGCTTGTACTGATTCTTGCTTATAGCAACTTTTCAGTGTCACCTGTTCCCAAATTTTCAACAAAATTTGAGCCCTTCAAGCCCCTGTACTTAGTAGTCAGGCAAGGAATTCACAGTGGTCAGTGCTTCCTCCTTTTATCACACAGATAAGTGAGCTGAAGATCCAGCAGGACGAGCTGCGGACGGCTGTGTGTCATGAGGAGACGTCTCGAGCGGAGCTACAGAAACATTATCAACACAGGCTCAGGGAACAGCAGCAGGAACTGGACAAGTTCAGGAGGTCAGGACAAATCTATATCTTCTGTAAGGCAGATTATTCTATACATACATTATAAGACATGTCAAACCAGTTGTTTTTTTATCATACAGTATTTTGTAGATTATTGAATGAGGGAGTAATATGAAACAAACTTTTGACTTTTACTTGTGCTGTTTAATCAAAGTTTAAAAAGGAAAAGACAGATGAATGGAAGAAAAGAAAGAATGATCTATGAGCAAGGTATAAACTAATGAAGTGAACAAGAGAAACAAAGAAAAAAAAAAGATGCAGGAGGGTTTATGTGTATTTAAAAAAAACATGATAAAGACAGGAAACAAAGAAAAGAAATAAATCAGACTGTTCCTAATGGCCTGCTACTTCTCTTACACATTGTACTACATTTTGTAATACAATAATCCCCTTTCACTTCAATACAGTCAAACCTGTACAAGTGACCACCTCCATACAAAGACCACCTGGCCAGTGCAACCAATTTTTCCCATTGACACAAGCATAGTGTCACACCACCTGTCCACATAGACCAGATTTTATCAGTCCCTTGAGTGGTCTTCTTGGGCAGTTTTTACTGTAATTTTGTCTTTCTCCTCAGTTTAAAGGAAGCGGAGGTGAAGAGAGAGCGGGAGGAGTTTGAGAAGTTCAAGCGCGACCTTGAGCGGAGCCTGCAGGAAGTGGAGGCCGACCTTGACGCGCAGAAGCACGAACTCACCACGGGGTTTGACGAGGCACTGCGGAGACGCGAGCACGAGTTCCGTAAACAAGCTGACGAGATGAGCAACACGGTTCTGGCTCACAAACTCAAGGTCAGCCATCTCCCTGTCAATCATAATTTAATTTTAGAGAAAACAAATTTGATACTTAGTTGTATGAATTCCAATAACACAAGCTTTCATGATCAGTTGAAATTTATACTTGTATGTATTCATTATCTCTCATGACTGTCTTCCATTTTTGAGTCCTCACTAAATGTGGTAAGGAAGATATCGCAACTCTATGTTGAAAATTTAGAAACCAGGTATATGTACAACATATTAACCCTTGTCTTCCAAACTACTGGATCAGATGGTAGATAGATAAAGAATATGGTATTTTGTTTGTCAGGAAATGCAACAGGTAGGGTCGACATTTAAGCCTGTTTTCTTGATAAAGCTAAATAAGCCTTCGTAACCTCTACAAGCTTAAGTACTGCTCTCAATATTGCTTGAAGAAAAAAACACACCAATGCTAGTAATTCAATGTGTAGAAACTGATCATATATTCACACAGGTGAAGCTGTTGAGTAAAGAGCTAGAGATGGTCCGTTCAGCCAGTGAGAAGCAGAACACAGAGCTGCAACACACAGACCAGAACGTACAGCAGCTACAGAAGGCCCTCAAGCAGAAAGAGTGGGAACTGCAGGATGTCACAAACATAAAAAATGCCAGGTAAGAACGTATAGTTGTGATACAGCTTGGAACACTATTTGTCTTCTGGGAATAGAAGTGATTGCTGTGCACATGCCAGGCATATTGATTGTACTCACCTTATGTTGACAGCATTTCTAACGAATGATTCTGGACGCACTTGACTTATGCCGACAACACGTAGGACATAATACTGTACATGACCATTACGCATTGACCAGATGACCCTACTCCAGAACTAATTGCCCTCATTAATTATCATGTCCAGCACCCATGAATATCACCGTTATAGTTATAATGCCCGGACTGCTCCATCCATATACTTAGTACCCTAAAATCACTAATACAGAAAAACCTACACAACAAATGATGAAGGTATGAGATCTTTGATCTCTAGTTCCAAAATACAATTGCAATGTGTTGAAGAATCTTGTCCTTGTCTCTACAGGATAGAAGAGCTGGAAAAACAGATGAAGCAGGTAGATGTGAAGTCACAAAGGCTGCAGGAGGAGTTTCAAAGAAAGTGAGACAAACAAGTGTTTGCAGTTCTGTTTTAAGTTAAAAACTTTTGCTCCAACACAAAGGTAATTTCTCACCTAGAGCTTTTGACCAGTACCTCTGGTCTTCCTCAGTAGACTGACCCAGTGAGACTGTCACATGGCTTCATTGATATCATCTACCAGATAGCTTTGACCCAGTGTTGACGTCACACTTCAATGAAGACACCTGACAGTCTCACTGGATCAATCTACCGAGGAAGACCAGAGTTGCTGGTCAAAAGCTCTAGGTGAGAAATTACCTTTGTGTTGGAGCAAAAGTTTTAACTTTAAACATGTAACTACCAACACAGATGAACTTTCATGATGTTTGCAGTCTTATTTTGACTTTTGATATTCTGTCAAACTATGTCTACCAACTTTCAGAATGAATATTTTTTCCTATTCAGACATGCAGATGTGGACAGATATGCGAGGGAGAAGGAGGCAGCTCTTTCTGCTGCAAAGGAGGTTGGTTAAATCCTTATTCAGCTTGTTACCTTTGTGTATGGAGGTTTTGTTTTCAGTGTGTCTGTTTGTGTGTTAACTTGTATTTTTGTAGTTATTTCAGTGGCGGCGGCACCGGGGGGGCAGGGGGGGCGGCCGCCCCCCCGAAAATAATGTTGGGGGGGCGTCATGACTTACTTACTTGACTTGACTTAATCCTCTTCGCCCGTTCGGGAGCATAGGGCCTCAGTGAATTGCCTCCACCGCCTCCTGTCACCTGCGATCTTCTTTGCCTCTTGCCATGAGGTGTTGGCTGATTGAAGGTCTTTCTGCACACCCCTTTTCCAGGACAGCCGCGGTCTTCCCCTCTTCCTTCTCCCTTGGGGATTCCAATCTAGAGCAGCTCTTGTGATGGATGCCGGGGGTTTTCTTAGCGTGTGCCCAATCCATCTCCACTTCCTTCTTCTAATGGTGACCTCCACTAATTCCTGTCCAGTAATCTCTAGAAGGTCCCGATTACTGACCTTCCTAGGCCACCATATTCCAAGGATGTAACGTAATCTTGAATTAATGAAGGTCTGGAGTTTCAAGATGTTCACTTTCGTCAGGCCCCACGTTTCGCAGCCATATAACAGGATTGACTTCACGTTGGACTCCAGAATTCGCAGCTTAGTTTTGAGTGAGATGCTCTTTGCTTTCCATACTGGTTTGAGTTGGGCGAAAGCAGCCTTGGCCTTCCCTAAGCGGGCCTCTACATCCTTAGTTGCCCCTCCGTCGTTGCTTATGACACTGCCGAGGTAAGTAAAGTCCTTTACAGTCTCTAGGTCTTCTCCGCTGCAACGCACAGGTTTCGCCTTTCCTACTGTTTTCACCCGCATCTCTTTAGTTTTTGATGCATGTACCTTCAATCCCACTCGGTTTGAGTTGACTTCTAACTTCTGCGTCTTATCCCTCATCTGGCTGATGTTGTGGCTCAAAAGAGCAAGGTCATCTGCGAAATCTAGGTCATCTAGCATGTTTGTCAGTGTCCATTGGATCCCCGTTCTCCCTTCTTTGGTGGTTTCCCTCATGATCCAATCCAACGCGATAATGAACAGTAGCGGGCTTAAGAGGCACCCTTGTCTTACTCCGGTAGTCATAGAGAATGCCTCTGTCAGGTCACCTTCATGTAGAACTTGTGCCTTGAAGTCAGTGTAGAAGACTTTAATCAAGTTGATGATTTTAGGGGGAATTCCATAATGGGCAAGAATGTTCCACAAAGTGTTCCTGTCAACAGAATCGAACGCCTTTTCATAGTCTATAAAGACTGCGTACAGTTGGGAATTGAATTCTACTGACTGTTCCACTATAATTCTTAGCGTTGCAATCTGGTCACTACATGCTCTATTGGGACGGAATCCTGCTTGGTTATCCCTGAGTTTAGACTCCATGGTGGTTGCTACCCGGTTGAGAATTATTCTACAGAGTAGTTTACTAGCAACAGAAAGAAGCATAATGCCGCGCCAGTTCTTGCATTGTGTCAAGTCTCCTTTCTTTGGTAGTTTTATAATGGTACCTTTCTGCCAGTCTAAGGGGATCTTTTCTTCTTGCCATATTCTAGAGAGGAGGGGGTGGAGTGCTTCCACAGTCATCTCACCTGCTTCTTTCCAGGCTTCTGAGGGAATACCGTCAGGTCCTGCCGCTTTCCCGTTCTTAAGTGCCTTGATGGCCTTACGGATCTCTGCCTTACTAGGTGGTCCGGTACGTATATCCAACACTTCTGCTGAGGGCTCTACATCCGGTGGATCTGGAGGAGGTATACGATTGAGAACTTCTTCAAAATGTTCTTTCCAGCGCTCCATTTGTTCTTCCTTGGTTGCTAGAAGCTTACCCTCTTTGTTTTGTACTGGTTTGTTGACCTGTCTCCTCTTACCACTCAGGGTTTTTGTAATTCTGTAGAGGGTTTTCATATCTTGCTTGGAGGCGGCCTGTTCTGCCTCCGCCGCGATGTCTGCAATCCACTTCCTTTTATCCTTCCTACAGCTTTTCTTTACTAGCCTGTCTGCTTTGGTATAGAGCTTCATGGCCTTCGCCTTCTGATTCCTGGTCCTGCTATTGTCGATGTCTGCCTTTAAAACGCGCCTCTCTTCAACCTTGTCCCATGTTTCTTGGCTCATCCACTCCTTCCTTTCCCTCTTAATCTTTCCCAGGACCTCTTCACATGTACTTGTGAAGGCTTCTTTAATCGTGGACCATTCTGCTTCTATGTCGTCCTCTCTCTCCTCCTCGTCATCTGAGTTATAGCGAAGGGCATCAAAGCGATTAGCCAAGGTGAGCCTGAACTCTTGCTTAGTTTCTGGATTCTTCAGCCTCTCTACGTTGTATTTGGTTGATTTCTGTACCTTCTTCCTACAGGCTGCCAGGCGTATCCTACAAGTGGCCAGGAGTAGATGGTGGTCTGAGCCAACATCAGCGCTCCTCTTAATCCTGCAGTCCTGTAGAGTTCCGCGCCATCTTCTAGAAACCGCGATATGGTCAATCTGGTTCTCAACAGCTCCATCGGGAGACCTCCAGGTCACTTTGTGGCTCGTCTTATGGGGAAACAGAGTGCCGCCTACTACCAGATCATTTAGGGCGCAGAAATCTACAAAAAGCTCTCCATTTTGGTTCCTCGTTCCAACGCCATGTTTTCCCATCACCCTCTCGTTGCCGCTGTCTGTATCTCCTACTTTGGCATTCATATCCCCCATGAGAATGGTGATGTCCCTCTTTTTGCGCTTGGCCATAGTGGCTTGAAGCTGTTCATAAAAGCTCTCTTTCTCCTCGACACTTGCATCGTTGGTAGGTGCGTAAGCCTGGATGACAGTTGTATCTTGACATCGAGAAGTGAACCTAGCTATAATGATACGCTCCGATATGGGTTCCCATTCTTTTAGGCTCCTTGCACATTCCTTGGACATAAGAATCCCGACTCCCCTTGCATGCGTCGGGTGGTCTTCTGGGAAGCCAGAATATATTATAGTTTCTCCACTTTGTAAGTTTGTCTTGCCACTTCCCAGCCATCGCGTTTCACTTAAACCAATCAATTCTATTTTCAGCCTCTTCATTTCTGCAGCTACTTGATGAATTCTACCTGCTTGGTAAAGGGTTCTAACATTCCATGTGGCTATGTTAGTACGGTATTTGGGGGACAGAAGCTTCGGTCGGTTAGACGTCATGGGCTGTCCTCCTCCAGAAGTGTCGTCAAGTCTATAATCACGCCTCTTCCCGCTAGATGATCCTCTGGCAGGTTGAGACCTTTTCACTGAGGTTTTCGTAATCATAAGAGATCCGCCTGTGGGTGATTGGCCCAGGGGCTTCACGTGCACCTATTGGCCTCAGGGATTGCTGACTGCGTTACCCTGAGTTCACCCCTGCACCACGATGAGGCACACTCTCCCGAGTGTGGGGACGATCTGTATCCCTAGGTGCTCCGACTTCGCAGGGGGGGGGGGGGGGGGGGGGCGTCATGCCCCCCGAAAATCATGCTAAAATCCTGGTGAATTTTTCGTAGATGTAATGACCAGCCATCAAACAGCTGGATTTCTACTTGTAAAACCGCTTGTAAAACTGATTTTCCACGCTGCGCGCGCACTACCATTTCAAATCACACGGGCGCCATCTTCTACATACACACATTACCGCATGCAAGACCGCATCTGATTGGTTCACCTCAGATAACCTGCGCTCTGATTGGTTTATCAGTCGTGCATTACGTACAAAATGGCGCGAGTTTTCACGCAGTTGAGAGGATGTGCGTTAATTCTGACCAAGACAGTTCTCGTTTTGTAGCGCCATTCGTAACGATATCGATAAAAATTCCGCTGGTCCTGACCCGGCCGCCCTTTTCGAATTTGTCGGTGCGCATGTGGACGCATCATACCAGGTATTTTGATTAAACTAAGGACTGACTCAATGTTTATTTGTCTGACTGATCTCAGAATATCCTTCGTTTGAAAGCAGCCTTGTTTCCCTGATTGGGATAAATAGCATGCGGAAGAAGTTTGAGGACGAAAGAACTATAATAGCGGGAATAAACTTAGCTTTGTGTACCAGCAAAATTTGCCTCTCAAAATGCAGGAAATGGCGCTTCAGACGGTTAAAATTTCAAATTTTCCCGGGGAAGCATGCCCCCCGGAGAAGTTCGAGATCGAAATGTACTTCAAAAGAGAGAATAAACTTAGCTTTGTATACCAGCAAATTTGCCGCTCAAAATGCAGGAAATGGCGTTTCAGAGGGTTAAGATTTCAAATTTTCCCGGGGGAGAATGCCCCCGGACCCCCCTAGGTACGTCGCGCCTGCGGCGCGACGTCTCGCGCCTTCGGCGCTCGCTAGGGGAAATATTGTTCAATGAAAATCTTGCCCCCCCAGTTGGAATTTCGTGCCGCCGCCACTGTATTTCCACATGCTGGGCATGTTTGGGACACTTGTAGGAAGTTAGGTCAAAGGTCCTAGAAAAGGTTGTCTCATTTCCTGGGAAAATGCATAGACAGAATCAGAGAGAAATTTTAGTTAGCTGTTGGTATGAGACAATACTAACTAAATCATTAAACAACCCAAATGCTACATATTTTCTTTCTTCTTTCCACAGGCCCATGCAGAAAGAGAAAGGGCCCTAGAAGAATCCTTGAGGGACCTCCAAACCCAACTAGAGACCAAAGATGTGGAGCTGAGGAGACAGGCATGGAATCTTCAAGATGTCATCAAAGACAAAGACATGGTCCTGGAAAAGTATGCCTCTAAGGAATTCACAATGATGACAATTTAAAATTCACAACTAATGCACAGCAAGTGTGAAATCTTTGATTTCTTTTTTTTTCGTTTGCGATTTTGTAGGTTCCAGCAGGAGATTTCTGACCTGAAGACCCGTGGAGAGGCCCAGGTAACAGAGTTGTCCAGAAACTCTGTAGCACGAGACATGGAACTACAGGCCCTGCGAGAACAAACCACCAGTCTGAAGGAAGAACTGTTGACTAGGAAGGAGGATGTGGACAGGTAACTCATCATTAACTCATTAACCTGAATCAACTAACCTGACGTGTAACTCAGCAATCTCACTTGACCATCAAAGTAACAGTCACTGTGATTATGTATGTCACAATTAGCAATATAGGTTTGAAAAAGTATCGAAAATAATAATTCTGTAATGAGTTTAACCTTCTCCCTGCTGCCTAACCTCGTAACCAATAGAGAATTTTTGGAGAAAGATCATAAGTTAACTTTTATTTTTGTGGTCTACCAAGCACCTTTTAAAGAATTCTAAAAGTCAGTCGTGAAAAACATTTTTGTGCAAAATTATGTGTTATACATTATGATTACTAGATTCACAGAGAATGCATGTGCAATTGCAATGTTTGCTGTATTATTACTGCATTAAAAACCATAGATATAATAATATTATTGAATTGGACCAAATGTAAAACAGAATTGACTGTTATTTGGATTAATTGTAGATATAAGAAGGACTTGACATTAGCCCTGGAGAGAGAGTCGTCCCTGGAGCGGGCTAAAGCCCAGCTGGAGCTGGACTGGCAGAGGAGAGGGGAGGACATGGAGAGACTACAGTACCAGAAATCTGAGGAACTCATACGGAGTCTCACTCAGGCTAGGGATGAGGTCAGGCACTGTCAAACTACTCAAAACAATGGTCACTACAGTTTGTTTTGTTTGTACATGTACAGTATACTGCATTAGACATTATCATCGATCAGTGTTTGTTTTATTTGTTTTATTTCGAAACCTTTTAGCCTGCAACAGACTAATCTTCCAAGGCTCAATACATAAATAACATGAATACATAGTATGTACAAAAGACATACAGTATATACAATTAAAGGACATAACAGTATCACAAGATCAACAACGAATGGACAAATCTACAAGAAGTGTGTTAGGAGGTCTCTGTGTATGGGCGTACATTGTATATTAATATCATCAGTTCAAACTTGCATAGCAGTCATATTTTGTTCAAGCAGTTTGATATCCTGTATGAGCTCTAGGACTTTAAATTTCCAGCAAGATACTATTAGAATTGTGTCACTTGCTAGCACTGGTAGAATGGAGACTGTCTTCATCTTACAATGAGAATGAGGTACCAACAAGTAGTACCTTAACCTTCTCCATGCTGCCTAATCCCATAAGCATAGAGAACTGGTAGCCAAACAGCTACTTCAGTGTGCTGAGGGTTAAAAGAAAGATTGATGTATCAGAAGTTGTTTGTATCTTCTCCAGGCTGTTGCAGCAGTGAGAGAGAAGGATCGTGAGTTAGAACAGAGGGAGGACTTGGTCAGGATCCTAACACAGGACAGGGACAGGGCACTGGCCACGCTGAGGAGACATGGACTACAGGCAGACACACACATCCCGGTAGGTCTGAACACATCTGAACTCCGTTCACATCTGAACTTATCTTCTTATGGCAGTGTAAGATTGACAGATGTGTGTTCTGTATAAAAGGTAAAGGTAGTCCCATAGCCTTTTTCAGGCCATAGGGGTTGTTAATCCAGTGAGTGTCTAGGGCACGGTAATGGAAGGCGGAGTCCACCCCTCTCCTTCCACCTCCTTTTACCTCCCCAACTGAAGTCAGGTACCCATTTTACACCTGGGTGGAGTGAGGAAAGTCATGTAATGTGCCTTTCCCAAGGACACAATCTCGGTCTCCCGTCCGCTAGAATAATGTTTTCAGACATGTTCCAGTCCATCTGAAAAAATTAAGTGGATCTCCTTTTCTTTTCCATAGACCAAAGAAGACTCCCCCGAGCAGACAGACCAGGACCTGTCAGCCTCAGAACAGATCCAGCAGCTCCAGCAGCAGAACCAGAGTCTGAGGGCTGTCATTCATCAGATGAGGGAACAAATGGAGCAACTGGGTGGGGAGATGGCACCACCAGCAGCCAATCAGAACCAAGGGATTGTGTCACATGATCAGCATGGACCAATCACTGCAGGTATGTATCATGTCATGATTAGCCAATGAGATGCAAGGGATTGCATCACATGATCTACATGGACCAACCACTACAGTTAGGTATGATGTCATGCATAGCCAATAAGATGGGTGTCTCTTAACCATCAGCCTGCTAAGGTAGCTATTTGGCACCAAATTTGCATTGGTTACTGGATTAGCAGCAGGGAGAAGATTAAATGTGATGACTACAGTGCTGTGTGCCATACTACTACACATGCTCACTTTCTCACTAAATTCTCACTACTATGTGTTTGTACTCCAGACTATGTAAAGTCCCTAGAAGCGGAAGTCAGAGTGCTGAAGGCTAAGAACAGACAGCTGGCTCAGGAGATGGAGGATGCCTCATCAGCAGGGAGACAGCTGGCAGGTGCAGCTGCACCAGGTGCTGGGATAGAGAAGCCTGTATCAGCTGACAATGCCTACCTTAGGGCACACATCAAGGAACTCAATGATACCATTGGTTAGTAGCTGTATACATGTAGGTGTATTTTTGGTAACACCAAAGGGGTGGAACCTTTGTATTAATGTTTGTAGTCAAATTATTCAGAATATCCATTCCCCAGCAATTGAAAGGAATTCAATTGTCCAAGATCACTCAATGACAATCACCATAAATTTGAATCATTTTATGCAATATGTATTGTGGATAAAGGTACTTGTTGCCAGTAAACTTGTATATTTTGTTGAATTTTTGCTGTCGTTACAACCATAGTTATTATTTTGTACCTGCCAGGTGGTTTGAGAGTGGATAAGGTGTCATCACAGGCTCAGCTGAAGAAACAACAGGCCAGGATCTCCCACCTGGAGGGCCAACTGGCACAGCTGCAGCAAGAGGTGGGGAGAAATTCACTCTGTATCTTACATTTACAGGTTTGCCTGTGTGTGGATGGCTTTCAGCACCAAGGACAGGTTTGCCTGTGTGTGGATGGCTTTCAGCACCAAGGACAGGTTTGCCTGTGTGGATGGCTTTTAGTACTAAGGACAGGTGTGTTTTCCTGTGTGGGGGTGGCTTTAGTTTACAACTAACTGCAAAAAGACTCTTACTATTAATTGATACAAAACTGGATGTGGCATCTGTAATCTAAAAGCTGATGATCATTTTCTTTTCAGGCGAGACAGAAGCAAGTTGAGAATGACCAGCTGCAGTATGACCTTGCAGCGCAGTCTAAGAGAGCTGCAGCAGAGATGGCGGCCCTCCGCAGCCGCGTGACGGACTTGGAGCTGCAGCTGGCAGAGACCAGGAAGGAAGCAGACGAGTACTACCGGGGAGGGCTGCAGAGGAACCTGGAGGCCACAGCACTGGGGAACCAGATATCCTCACTAAAGATTGACCTGGCTTCAGGGAAAACTGCATCTATGGGCCCAGAGCATGTGAGATATAACTGTTATTTCATTACAGCTATCTACAAGTGAATATACATGACACAGGTATCATGCATAGACTGCTTGTTGACTTGTTCTTTACAATATGTAGCATTTATTGCATGCAGTGTTCTTTGAATTGTAATTTATGTCATCATATAATTCAAAAGTGTGTAAGGTTTCCGCAGTTTCTCTTTTGATCAATTTGCAGCTGATACATTAATGGAAGTTTTTTTAGCTGTTATTCTTTTCTTGTGACAGTCACTTCTTGTGAAGGAACTCCAAGACGAAATTCAAAGTCTCAGGCAGCAGCTGTCAGGTGCTGCTGGTCATGTGACCGCCAAGCAGCCAATGAGGGGCCAGGGAGGGTCAGAGGTTGTTGAACTGAGGAGGAAGCTGAAGGGAGCGGCCCAACACATCGGTCAGCTGGCCAAGGAGCGCCAACAGCTGATCGAACTGGGGAACAGGCTCAGGGCAGAGTTGGCCAGAGCTACTGGTCAGTTATTTTGGCCACTTAAACTTCTCTTTTCTTTATAACTAGAATAGATGGGAACATTAAACCTTACAATGTCAGTGTCACTTTGACATACTTGTACTCCAAATGAATTTGGTCGGTGTTCAAATGTTTGTGAGACAACATCTTAGACTTTAGTTTGGTTTGAAATAGATAAAGTCTATTATACATGCACAAAATGTATAATCCATCTATATCATGTAATATACACATATCAAATTTCAGATCATTTGGGTGTAATACCAGGTCTCCAGGGCCACAAATGTACAGTTTTTGTGTGAAAATGGCAAAAAAAAACCAAATAGAATGTTGTACAATGTAATTACCATCCAGGTGGAGGAATGCCATCATCAAATGGTGTAACAGGTGCAGCAGCTGACAGACAGCTGCCGTCAGAACGTGCAGCAGGTGTTGCAGGTGCCAGATCACCTGGTGACAGAGACCGGTCCAAGAAGCTTGGGGAGGAGTACAAGAACAAACTGGGGGAGCTGGAGAGACTGCAGTACCAGCTCACTCAGCAGGTGGAGCCCCTGGCTATTGCTACATATCTCAGTTAAAACATTCATGATTTAATTTCGTGGTGGACCTGTGGTGGTCTATCCGGACTCACTTCTTGCAGTATGGGCATCATTTTGTAGTTGACAACAACCACTGAAAAATATTTCCTAATACAAATATAATGCTAAAAGGTGACACTGTGTAAATGTGACATTTATGTGCATTTGATGGACGAACTGAAAATAATGTATTACGTGATTACAGTAAGCATTGGAAAAGCGTTATTGTCAAATTTGTCCAAATGTGAAATCATGTGTAATTATTTTTTGAACACCAACAGGTGTCAATCTTTATTACCTGTTACCTGTTGAAGAGATCTCAAACTTCATTCATTTGTTCTTTTTTTTATTACGTACATGTACTTGTTACCTCATTGATGAAAATCCTTATGGAGAACTTAACCTTCTCCCTGCTGCCTAAGCCCATAACTGATACAAATTTATGTAAATTTGACGGAACGGCTTCCTCAGCATGCTTCCTCAGCCAAACGGCTTCCTCAGCATGCTGAAGGTTAAGACAAAATGTATTTCAGGAACTCCGTGTTGCTAAGCAGCAGCTACAGCGGGAGCAGAGAGCAGCGGCCTGGGCTGTGGTGGAGTCTAGCGTGGAGGTGGAGTCAAACGGAGAGACAGCCGCACCAGAACAGCCTACACACCCAACCTGGCCTGTCACTGGTCCTGCACATGCACCAACAGGTGTCAATCTTCATTACCTGTCAACCATCATTACCTGTCAATCATTACCTGTCAATCTTCATTACCTGTCAATCTTCATTACCTGTCAATCATCATTACCTGTCAACCATCATTACCTGTCAATCATCATTACCTGTCAACCATCATTACCCGTCAATCATCATTGTCTGTCAATCATCATTGTTTGTCAATCATCAGTCTGTCAATCATCATTACATGTACCTGTCAATCATCATTACATTGTACCTGTCACCTGTTGCACTCAAACTTCTTGACATAACATTGTGTGGTTTAAACAGATTGGAATGGAGATTCCAGGGCATTAGAGTGATGCTGCAGACTGTAGCCTCAAAACAAGGCATTCTAAAATGGCCTCCTCGCTTTATTTCAGGAAAGAAAAAACGACCTGTTGAGAAAAGATGTAAAAATTGTAGTTCCTGCTGCCTATTTTGTGGTTACAATTTGTATCTCATTTGTTATGCTGTATCTTTCTTGTTTTCTGTTTTGAAAGCTGCTCCTCGTGAGTCTACTCCAGTAGAAGACACAACAGGTGCTCAGCCAAGACCCCCTACCTCCAGCGGCCCTCCCCTGATGATGAGCATGTCCTCCTACAATGACACAGACCTACAGGATGTGTGGAGACTCCTGGATGCTGGACAGAGTCCCACCTTCTCTACTCCTAGAGATGCACCTGGTTAGTTCTTCTTCTTTCTTATTTCTATTGAGCCTCAACAACCTTCAACTTGTTAAAGAATTTTTGCCTAATATATATAAGAGGCAGTTAGCATGTGAGATTTTAGTGGGGGTTTTGGGGTGACTGTATGTGACAAAATTGGTGGCAATTGATAAATACATGTACATTTTTACAGTAGTTGGCAGGCTCTGCAATTTTTCTTTTGTGGCCATAGAATTACTGAATTCAATATTGTAAAACAATTGAGAAAGATGTGCAAAGGCTATAGCTACAGGCTATAGATGTGCAAAGGCTGTAGGTGTAACAAATCGTTCGGTGTAATATAGCCAGCTGCTGCTGTGCTGTGTGCCTGCAAAGCTGGTGCGTTACGCCTTTGGGCAGTTATACCGGCTATACAGATACAGAATTGTGATGTGATTCTACATGTTGAACCACTATACTTCCAAATCTGCCCCAACTGGTCAGCAATTGCCATAGTTTCAAAAAAGGAACTATCTTCATATCCTCCATTCCTCTGTCTGCCAGGTCCACTGCCACAACCCAGCAGCTTTCCCTCGTCACACTTCCCTGACAGACACACTGCTCCCCCTCATACCACCCGGACAGATCCATTCACTGTAGAGGGGATCAGTGCAGCTCCCGTGCCAAGAGACAGAGAAGAGCCTAAGAAGTTGTCAAGCAAGGCTTTGGGGAAAGTTCAGAGGCCCTCTTCTAAGAAACCCAAAATTAGAAATTATAATGTAAAAGACGGGGAAGATTTCAGATAGCATTTCATGTACTTTTATCAGTAAACTTTTTGTAGGAGTTGTTTGTTGTGTAATGATACTGCACAGTTGTTTTGGATTACTCTGCAGTGTCTGTATGTTGTACATAACATATTAAATTTCAAAAATCAACGTTGGATGTTCATTGGATGTCTTAAGCAAAATCAACTTGCTTTATAGCTCTGGAAACACTAATTTCAACTGCAACTTACACAGTATCTTACAGTGCTTATCAAGAAAACTACTTTTCACCCAAAATCAGCTATGCTGCCTGGGTGTTCATTGTATTGCTTTGTTGCAATTGAATTAAAATAAGAAAACTACAACATCTTAAGCATTATGACAAAATATATTTTACGAAATAATTACTGCAATTATAGTGATATTTACAACATCAAAGGCACATGATACAAAACTTGCAAATGAAAATGTGTTCCTAATTGATGCCTAAAATTATTCTTGTATAGATAATGATTAAAAACTGTGTGTGTATCGTTAAGTTAAAAGCCATATTCTCCTTTTTCTGCTGTCGCTTTCTCAGATGTATGTATACCCCTGATAGTTAACATGAGGTAGCTTTGGTACCAATAAAAATATACCAAAAACTGCTTGTTCTGAGAAAATTACAAAGAGTACAAGATGTTCCCTAACTTTCCTCCAAATCTCTTTGTCAGACATCCAAATAATTCCTTGAGAAATGACATCAAATTACATTGAGAGACAGCCATCTTGGTCAATGGCCAGGGTCTCATCAAGTTTTTCAAAATAACATCATTTGTTAAAAAAATATCAGCTTTCCAGCAAAAGATTACATTTTTATAAATTTACTGTGACGGTCACTTTCATACATTTGTCTGTGGCTTAGACATATCTTAAAATACTGCATTAATTTCACTTGGTCACAGCAAAGTACATGTAGTTTTGGCAACCCATTAAGACACCACTTTTCGTAGCAACAAGACAATTTCTCCCACCTCCTAATCTAACACTTCTAAACCCAAAAACTTCCAATCCTACTCTATGGACCAATCTACAACACTAGACATGAATCTCAGCCTTGAATACTCATATAGTGATTAATACCAGAGTATACTTCATCTGTTGGTTGGCTGGAAAACTGCCGGTATGTAGATTAAATAAATGATACTTTGCTTATTTTCTTCCTTGTAGAAATCTTCTTTGGAAAAGACCTGAGTGAGTGGAATAATTCATCCGTGGTTACCGTATATACATGTATCAATGTTTCATTCATACATAACATCACCGTTACTGATTGTCACAACATCAGGGACATAATTTTAGCAGCCAAATTATGTTTTGACTCTTACAGCAGCTTAAAAACAGCTTTAATATCCGAATTAAATAATCTTACAGCAGCTTAAAAACAGCTTTAATATCCGAATTAAATCTTACCGCTTTCGAAAATGTACATATAGATCTACAAGTAAACATCTCAGATGTGGTTATGTCTTATACTTGGTGGATGCAGCAATATCCTTCTGCATGTTACACCTCGATTCGTACAGGCCCTGGATCTGGAGTTGTGCTCCCAGGACGCAATGAGTTAATCGATCGCTGTCGCTTGATGCTCTTCTTCTTGATGTCTGACTCCATTCCATCACTCGAGTCACTCTGAAGACGAGCGAATCGAAGGAAAACCTGGCAAGAGGGAACAGCATATTTGAAAAAAAATCTTTCTGTGTTTAACCCAAATGGCCACAATCTTAACCCGAAGAGCCACGACTGTGGCTTAGTTTGAATCTCCCGCTAACTCCAGTGCCCAATAGCTGCATTAGCATAAATGGGACAAGATGTTCACAAAATGTACCTCGTTTGCATGTTTGTGAACCTCATTTGCATGTTCGTGAAAGATGTGTAAACTTTGAAGTAGCCCTGCAAAACATGCCTTTGTTACATACCTGACTTCCAAATACCTCTGTTGTGCTTGTTGTCTACGATGACATTACAAACATGAGGACAAAGTATGATATCAAAAGAGATATTTTCAAGCTGTCTTTTGTTATGTGCGACCAAGAAGGTGCAATCAGTGTGGCAGACTCATCAACAGGTCGATGTTGGCTACCTAAAACCAAAGAAGAGAAGAAGAAGAAAGAAAAAGAATCAACCACCTTGGTGTGGTAGAACCACAGAGGATGTACATGTATATAGATAGTACCTGTTCGAGAGTAGACTGGCTGAAAGTGTATTCTTCGATCCCAGCATTGCTCTTTCCTGTAATGCAATCAAAACAGAAACAAGTGTAAACAAAAAAAGGGCTTCTCTTGTCAACCTTTGGCTCTTTAAAGAAAATGTCTTACGTAAAGGTAATGCCATGTGATTGGCCCATTGTCAACCAATCAGGAAGCCTGATGGGAAATGTCAAAAAAGACGACTCCGACTTTTCTTATATTATTGCCTTTGCCAAGAAGGTTATGTTTTGGGGAGCTTGCGTGCATGTACGCGTGTACAAACGATAATAAAACTACTAACTTTTAAGTTAGTAGTTTTATTATTGTTTGTACACAGTGACTACATGTTAGATTACACCTTCTTCTCACCTTCTTCCAAGGCTGTGAAGACAGCTGCCAGGGAGTTGAAGTTCCCCTTTGGGATGTTGTACGTCACCCTGTTACCGATCAACTCCGCCTCTGCTGCGCTGGGAAACAGCTCGTGCACAAATATGTCCAGCTGGTCCAATCTGTAACAAATGATCAGAAATTTTCACAAACATTAACAAAAAGAAGACAGGATTTCAAGGGTTAAAGGGGCATTATGTAATTATTTACACAAAAATTTGACTGTGTAAGGGATAAGGGTTTATTCAACTAATAATAAAAAGAAACGGCCGGAAAATTGACTTTTTGTTTTGAAGATTAAACGGCCAAATAACTAAATAATGCCGCTTTCAATTGATGTATTGCAAGATTGCATTTAACTCCCTCCCTCCTGAGTTAATTTACTCACCTTGCTTCAAGGTCGTTGGCATTCCCGTCCTCCTTGACCTTGACATCTAACATGTAGCCACTGCCATACTTGGTCTTCAGGTGCTGGGTGGAGCCGAGACATCTGTATGTGTGTCAGTCAAAATCCAAAAATGAATGAAAGGAACCCCCATGGATAATTTCATCTGGTTGGCAACAGACTGAGTAAGATGATTCTTTATTAAAAAACCAGGGGGGTTTTCACATCTGACATTGATGAGAATAATAACTGCTGCATAGCTATTTGAAGATAGCGTATGCTGAAAAGTTATTTCAGGAAGGGGGCGGCAAGATGGCAGTTTCACAAAGACCCTATGTTAATTTTATAAAATATAGCTTTTTGTGAAAAATACTTCCAAGGGACCCTTTTGACTATACATATCCCTCTTTTTCCTTGCTCTCCCTGCCGCATTTTGTTTTTCTTGGAGAAGACTTTGTACAAGCTGACCAGTACAGGCACAGTTTCTGTTTGCCGAGCGTCCAGGACCTGGACTGACCTGAGCTGACCGTTGACCATGATGCCCACTCGGGAACACAGGGCGTCAGCCTCCTCCATGGAGTGGGTGGTGAGGATGGCTCCTCGGCTGCTGTCGTTAAACGCAGAACTGATGGTGTTCCTGAAGCACAGTGGGTGTCGTTAGTGTGCTAGTCTTGCTTTATAGTACACTAGTTTTAATACGTCAGAATGTTAGTTTTGACAATAGTTTGCTAGTCTTATTAGCATGCTTTTACATTTTGCTAATTTCTTGCAGATACAAAATACATCCAAATCCACACCACTGCATTTCGACCAGTGTGTAGCCTGAGCTAGCGCTGTTCTTACCATAAGAAGCGTTTAGCGCCAGGGTCCATACCAGTTGACGGTTCGTCCATTAGTACAATCTTGGGGTTTCCCAACAGGCTGATCAAAAAGCTGACCTGGGGAGATCAACACAGCATTATTAATTTACCGTCAAGTAGGATTCTGTGGTCTGGATCATTTTCATTTTTTAGTTCATTTGCACATAATCAAGATCATTTCTTCTAGAACAGATTGCATATCAACTTTTAGGACAGGTACTTTGTACTTAACATTAATTGTGACATTTTTCAAGTAAATATCCTAGCATACTGTGTAGGTAGCAAACTAGTCTCTTAAGATTTCACATCTACATAATGTTATAATCAAAAACACCCACCTTCCTTTTTGTCCCACCAGACAACTTGGGAGACTTCTTGTCTTGATGCTCTTCAATCTCCATTGACTCAATGAAACTGTAACATACATTATCACATTATAACTCATGTACCCATGATGTTCTAAATTAAAGCATCGCAAAAGTAGATCTTGATATCAGTTATGTATTTTGCTGTAAGTCTGCATTCATAAAGGAGATATGATAATTCATAAAGCCGACATAAGTCTTCCAGCTCCAAAGGACATTTTGGCAACAATATGTCTGGTGGCAACCTCTGTAAAAATCTGTAGGTAATTTTAAGTGGCAAATGGCCAAATGGCTAGGGTGAGTGGACACCAGCAACCTTCCATCAACAAGTTTGGCCAAAGATTGTTGACAGCGTGACAATGACTTTAAGGCCCTTTTCCCACAAGGACAGAATTGTCCGGATCGAGCCGAATATATTCAATTTGGCTTCGATCTGGCTTCCATCCGGTTTCGATCCTAGTGGGAAAAGGGCCTAAGACATGGGATGATAGAGTGGACAGGGTTTACTCACTAATTAACAACAGATTGTAGATCCTCGTCGTTTAACCCTTGGATGGTTCCATACAGCTCCAGGTGTTCCCTTAGAGTGGTCAGTGGAAACAAGGGGTCAATCTGCGGACAGTAGCCCATAGCCTGGAAGGCTGAGGACAGACTGGACTGGACATCATACCCTCCCACCACAATCTGTAGAACATAAGAAATGAAAAAATAGTTGTATTGAATTTCTAAATAAAATATCTTAGTTATTTTGACAGGTTGACAACAATACATCACGGTGTCACTGACGAATGGTAGTGGATGCTACCTGACCATTTCCAAAATCATATCCAGTTGCCTGAGTAACTGTTTTTTGGAATACATCACAATTCTTGTGGAGTAGTAACAAGTTACCACAATGAAAGACCCAATACTAAGTAAACACATACCCTTCCTCTGGTTGGTGCCAGTTCGCTAGTGATGACGTCCATGGTGGTCGTCTTTCCCGCGCCGTTAGGACCCAGCAGCCCAAAGACTTCTCCCTGCTGTACGGCCAGCGACACCTGCTGGACCGCGACCTTCTCCCTCTCTGCTTTCTTCCTCCTGCGACAGTCGCAGGCCGCCGTGTCTTTGACGAACGTCTTCCGCACATTCTGTACCACCACTGCTGGGGGCTGCAGTGGAAGTGGGTCACAGCCGTTACATGGTTACACAAATGTACATTCAAGTAGATAAGAAAGCAATTATATCTAAAACAGCTATGCATAGGACAATGGGCAGTGTTATTTAAGGAATGGTACACTTTGTTATTGCACTCATGTATACATGTACGGTACTAGATGACAGATACAATGTACACCTTATCCCTTTATACTGCATATCAGTGTTCTAGCCAGCGTCCGTCTTTCTGTCATTTGACGGGATTTTGCCGCTCGTGATGGACAAAACGCTTTCCCAATCTGTCAAAAATTAGCATGTAATCATAAAGATATGAAAAGAGATGTCATGAAACTAAGCCAAGTTTGCACCTCAAAATGCAGGAAATAGCAATACAGAGGGTCAAGATTTCAACTTTCCTGGGGTGGGTGGGGGGGAGGCCCCCGAACCCCTGTAGCCTAGGATTGTCATGCCTTCACCTCTAGACATGTTACGTCGAACAAAATTGAGATGACGGAAAAAATTTTCAGGCTGGCTAGAACACTGCTGCATATTATCAAAATCATGATCAGGTACAGCCGGCATCCAACAAGCAACTTCAGAATCTATATTGTACCCAGGCACCCACCTCGGCGTTGGCTGCTGGATCGTCCAGAAATGAGTCCACCCTCCTCTGTTCATCAAGGACGTCGCTGTCATTTGCATTGTCATCTGGCGGGATCTTGGAGAATGACTTGTTGGAGCGTCCGCTGTCAGTGTGTTTCACGGTGGGTTGTTTCGAACCAAATCTGGTGAAGTAACACACAGTACATTAATAACGTATGTCTATACGGACAAACTTGCTGATACATTGTATAACGTTACATACTATACATCTATACATACGTATGGATACATACAGAGAGTATTACAGACAAACATATAATAGGTACAGTCTGTACCATTGTATGTTTGTCTGTAATACTCTCTGTATGTATCTATACGTATGTATAGATGTATAGTATGTAACGTTATACAATGTATCAGCAAGTTTGTCTGTGTGTATATACGGATGTCTGCAAGTGCGTACAATGTACATGTACGTGATACATGTACAGACATACGTATGCACTTGCAGTTGCAGACATCCATGACAATAAGCGTAATACACAGTGTACATTCCATGATCTAGCCTTTTGAAGGTTAGATAAAATTCACAGGTTACTCAGAATCATTCTTAAATTTTGCCATTTCTAGTGTATTCTGCTATTTAGTAGGACCAAATATGATTCCTTATTCACCTGAACAGATCAGACGGGTCTCCTCCTGTGCTTTTGATCTCCAGGTACTGAAGGAAGTAAAAGCACCCGATAATCTGCAATGGTAGCTGGAAAAAAAACAAAACATATTGGTTCAACATGTCAAGTTCTGTGATGTTAGTGACTGTTTTACAACACATAGATTGGCAATAACCTTCAATTTAGATACACTTATATATATAGATAATTACTAATAGGTACATTGTATTGGCGTTGATGACGTTGAATGGCCGAGTGGCTACTGGTGGACATAAGATCAAGCGTTCGCAGCTTTGATCTCTGGCATTCTTGGCTAGATGTTGTGTCCTTGAAAAGGCACTTTACACAACTTTCCTCACTCCACCCAGGTGTAAAATGGGTACCTAACTTTGATTGGGGAGGTACATGTAAAAGGCGGTGGAGGGAGAGGGATGGGCTCCGCCTTCCAATACTGTGCCCCAGACACAGTGGACTAACAACCCACTCCCCTACGGCCTGAAAAACGGCCACAGGACTACCTTTACCTTTACTTTATAGATAGGCAACAGAGAAAAGCAAGTCTGTATAACTATTAACAACATTTCCAGTTTGTACACCATAGAACGTCAATGACGACATGATGACGTACCACAACGTAGCAGATGGAGATGTTGGCTGACCACGCGAAGTAGTCTCCGAAGGCTGCCTGTCCTCCCCCAGTAGTATAGAAAGCAACCCGGTTCACCTAAAAGAAAAAAAATAGGTAAGTTGTATGGGGTGTTTGCTTGAAGACATGGTTCATTCCCAAGTTCATTCATGTCAAGAATTCCCTAGGCCTATCCTGGAAGCCAGACGATAATACCTTCAACGTCACTGCAACATTATTTAAGTTCCAACACTATCAGCCTCTGGGAGGTTGTGCTTAAATTCCAAGAAAAACGCTATACATGAGTGGAGGATAATAGCTATACCTGCACATTGTTCCAACAATTAAAATTACACAGTTATAATCTCTAATGAATCATAAATGACCGATAATTGGACGGTGTGATTCCAGACAAAAAAATATTGACATTTTTGGCCTTCCAGACCCACATTAGAGAGTCCTCATCAATGCAAAAAGTGAACAAACCCTTTCAATCCAATACAAGGCCCCCATGATGGAGTACATTGGATCGATGATGATGAAGACATAGTGTAAGGCAGTAGCAGCTGTGGTTGCTTGAGCGAACCCATCCACCGGCCAGACACAGAAGTACGGCAGGATGCCAGCCTGGGAATGGGAAGAAATACACAATCATGTCAACCATTGTTAAAATACTTTCGTCATATTCAATTCATCACTTATTTTCTTGATAATTCAAAAATTTTTAAAAATCATGAGTTCAATGTTCCGATGTCTATTTCTTGAAAGAAACCTGTTTTCAAAAACAAGCCAGCTCATATGGCACTCACAACTTTAGGCAACACTTGTAGCTCAATAGTGCCTTTTTTTTGCCTTTTTTTATGCACATAAAATTTTTGCCAGGCTACAACAGTTTCTTGTCTATTAAATGTTTCTTAACAGAAAGTGGGAATACAATATACATCTGATTTGTTTTAAATCGGACTGACTGTGAAAACAAGCAAAAGATTAACCTTGAGCAATAGACCTTGAGCAATTAGGAGTTCAACCAATGACAGTATGGCAATTAGCAGTATGGCCAATGAGAGATCAGTCAAATATTTGCATTTCCAATTTGCTATGGAGGACAGGGCTATGAGATCAGTCTATTCTGCTGCCATTAAAAAATAACATTACATCAGAAGTCACCATATTCAACATGCTGGGGGAAGGCCACATGTCTGTCAAATATTTTCTACATTTTGATGGAGGAAGGTGGGCTATGGGATTCGTCTGCATGTATTCTGCCAGAAGTGAAAATTACATGTAAATTTTACATTTACACCTCACCATGTTCAACATGCTGGGGAAGGCAGCATCCAGAGTCTCGGACTTCTCAAACAGGAAGGATCCACAGTAGGCCACCAGGATGGTCACAGGAACGTAGAGTAGCACCACAAGCAACAGGGACACCAGGGCACCTGGGCTACTCAGACTGTCCAGCTGAACAAGAAACAAAAGCACCCAGTGAGTGTTTGGTACAGCCAACCTGTCAGATACTATATCTATTGAACTTTGTTTACTGACTATGATTGCAGGTACAGTGTACACTCAGACAAACCAGCCAAAACGACCACCTCTTCAACCCGGCCACCTGGCCATAACAACCACCTTTTCCCGGTCCATAGGTGCATTTTTTCCATAGGTGCAACCATTAAGCAACCTGCCCAAGAAGGCCACCTGTCCAAGAAGACTACTTTATCTCAGTCTCCAAGTCCTAGCTGGCCTTCTTGGTCAGGTTTGACAGTAAAAATGTTCTGAATATTATTAAACGTTATGTTTCCATACAGTATAACTGTATGGAAATACACAATTTCCCATACAGTAACTGTACTAAAGAATTGTTTCAACTGCTCCAACTATCAACACCTCCCTGTATACATGTACCGACAATATCATCAGAAGCCCTTACCACCAGACATCAACAAACATGTAGTTTATACTAACTTGTAAGGCAGCCAGCAGGATGAACATGAGAATGACTGGGATCATGAAAATAATCCAGTCATAGATGAAGAGAGTTCCCCAGTACACCCTGGAGGTCACCCCAGATACACGCAGCTGGGCTCTTCCTTTCACCTGAAACAAAGACATATTTAGTTAGTATTACACACTCTCTACTTTATGGTTGGAATTCCACTTTTTCCATTTTGACAAGTGATGATATTTCAGAGCATTTAAGTTCAAAGTCGTTACATATACATATGATTAATAAGTATCATCGTGAATGATGATAACAATTTTCATAAATATTCATTTTCAAGATTTTCTTCCTGCAGGAATTCCTGCAGATTCTTCAGGAATTCTTGCTTGCAGAAGAATTTTTCTGCAGGAATTTCCTGCAGAAAAAAAGTAAATAAAGTAACTTAGATTTTACACACATGGTATTTCAAAGCAACAAACTGAATCATAAATAGCAAAAATTTGACGTAGAATCTCAATCTTAAACAACACAAATAATGCCCCTGGCCAGTATATTTTTCTGTTGGAGACAGAGAAATGATTCAAGCTCATTTGATGTGACTTTTGAATATCTGAGTCATCACTCACACAAACATCCTCTACATATGATTTTTCACTTAAGATTATATTACAGTGACAGTTTTTCGGTAGTATGTTTGAATTTTTTTTTATATATTACAATTTTCCACATACATGGAAGGCATGGTGGAACAGGTGGACATTAGGACACCTTTTCAAAGCCACCATGCCAAGATCCTCACCTCTCTAATCCTGACAACCTCCGAGGCAAAGCTGGATGGAATGCCCAGCAAGGCAAACCCTACAAGTATCAGAAGACCTCCATTTGCACCAGCACTCACCTAGAAAATGTACAAGAAAAATTTTTTTTTTTCACTTTTAAATTTTCCTTCCTTAAATTTGTCTAATTAATGTTTTCCCAACAGTGTAGCAAACTCACTTCCACTATCATGATGCATTTTTTATGTAAAATTATATAATACATCATACCTATTTTTGATTAATTTTTCTATAATCAAAGTACCATAGAAAATCAACTTACTGTTCTAGTGAGTTGTGGCCAAGGTTCTGTGAAGAGCCTGATCATCCTCCCAGAGGGAGACTCGCCACTACTTTGCAAAGCCAGTCTATATAAGGCATTGTTGAGTATGTTGAAAAGCACAGGTATGGAGTGGATGGCAGAGTCATTGTAAAGGGTTATAAACGTTCCCGAAACAGTCTGGAAAAAGAACACAAGTTACCAACACATTAGTTGCGTCATTTTCTTGTCTATGAAACTTTTTTTTACAATATTTTCAGTAACCCATTCATAATCTTGTCAAAAAACAGCATGTTGCCAGAATGTACTCTGCCTACGCAAAATGGTTTTTGTTGGAAGTTTGGTCAACATTGCATCAGAATTTTGTACGTTGCGCACTGCAGCATAAGATATCTTTTTCGACACAGCATTTGATACAAGAACATGTTCTGTGCTACATGTATGAACATTATGTTCCAGTTTTCACGCAGGCACAGTGTGTTCTGCCAACGTGCTTCAAAATCAAATGCAGTTATTCATTTAACAATTGAATAGCTGCATTTGGGAAAAAGATTCAAATTTAGAACAAAGAACAATGATGGTGGGCTTACCTGGGGTAAAACATCCAGTCCCTGCACATCCACAGCAAGTAATTTGGGAGTGACCATCTCAGGTAGAACACTCAGGTTTCCAAGTTCTGAGTTCACATTTAGGTTACCAAACTGGGCAACCAACTCTTGCAGACTTGACCCTGGAAATGGTGAATGAATTCATAAACAAATGAATGAAGGAACTAAGGAAGAATGCATGGGAGGAGGGAAGAAATATAGGAGTGTATTGATGAATGGATGAATAATTTTTATCACTGCCATTGTACATTAGTGAGATTTTTGTGATGTAATGTAGTTGTATCTTTACTATCTGACTATCTCATTCACACTCGCTATCCATTTTGTAAGGTTAGACATATTTAGCTATTTATTTACATCTTGTATAACCCCTCACCACACACTGCTAGGATACTCTGAATCTTGAACCTGTGCTGTTCAGGTACAGCATAGTGTGGATATATCCTGTGCTGTTCTGGTATAGCATATTGTGAATCTAAGCTGAGTGTGCTATTCTGTTACAGCATACTGTAGACCTAACCTGTGCTATTCTGGCATAGCATACTGTGGATCTAACTTATGCTGTTCAGGTATAGCATACTGTAGATCTAACCTGTACTATTCTGGTACAGGCTACCGTACAGCATACTGTGGGTCTAACCTGTGCTGTTCTGGTACAGCAGTGTCTGTTGTGGGGACAGGTAGAGGTCAGGGGTCAGCTCCAGCAGCGGATTTACGCCCGCAGACTGTGTTGATTGGAGGGCCCTCATCGCCAGTATCCCAGCTAACATGAAGATCACAGGCATGATGAACCTAACAAACATGAGACCTCCACTCCTGTATGGGGATACATGTGGTAATGATTAGTGCAAGTCACAAACTTTTAGACCTCAGAGCAGAGCTCTAGCCAGCTCGAATTTTTTTCTGTCAGCCCAGGTTCATGATCAGATTTTGGGGGAGGAGTGCCATAGGTGCAATCTTGGGGGGTATGGGGGGCATGCTCCCCTGGGAAAGTTTGGATTTTCAAGCCTTCAAAAACACAATTTCACGCATTTTGAGAGGCAAATCATGGGGATGAGAGTGGTTGCACAGTTGGTGGTCCTTTGGATGTTTTTATATTTTTACCCAAGATCTTTGTCGATTTTGTCTGTAAAGTTTTACGGATTGGTTTAAGAATTTTTCGGTTCTGGTAATTGACGGAAAAATGGGTGCTGGCTAGAGCCCTGCCTCAGAACACACAGAAAATTCCAGTCATTTTCACTTGCGAATTACAAGTGAACGTAGAATTCCTGGATACCTGATGCTGTTGGTGTACTTGAGTTTGAGAAGGGCCTTCATGCGACGCTTGGTGAGCTCTTTTCCAGTGAGGAGTTGGTAGTCTGAGGGAGTGAACTGCTGTGCTGGAGTCATGTCCACTTCTGTCGCCTCCACACGGACTTCAAAATCATCTGCTGCAAAAGGTAAATAACATATTGAAGAACTACCCTATCACAAAGTCAATACAGATATTTCCCCGAACAAATTTGTCCACAAAACTTTGGCATGCAGAGATGAAACAACAACAAAGGAATTGAGGACGGTTTTAACCCTCCCAGTGTCATAGACCAGTTTTAAAGCCTAGTTCTAATATTCCCTTACACTTTTGAGGGTTACAGATTGATTCTCTATCACTATATAATGTTACAGAATAAAATGATAGGAACACAAGAAAACAGTTACTCAAGCAAGTTGATGAGTAACGGTTACAATATTCTTTGATGTGTATCTCATTACCTGGATGTCTAACTTTCATCTGCATAAAATAAGATACTTTTCTGATAAAATTGACAAACAAAGGAGTAAAGGAGTTTGACAAACTTTTGACAGCTCCATTTGAGGATTTTCCCCCATTGTCAGCCTCCTCATCCTCTCGGAGCTTCAGGAACACCTCCTCCAGTGTTGTCATGGAGATGCCATAGTTCTGCACACCCAGGGGCTCCGAGTTGTTGTCCAGCATTGAGAACAAGTCTGTGGGAACATAAACAGGGTTTGAAATACCACCTGCATTATGCAGTTAGTGCAGGTAAAATTGGGTCTGTGCAGGGATTGCTAATCATGATGTCTACCTACATTGTACACGTAACCTGCACTGACTTTACATACATATGAAAACACTACGTGGATTTTTATTTGCTGCAATGACATTTCTGAACAATTTTTTGTGTGATCCATACTTCCTAAATTCTGAGTGGTGTAAGTGGTGGAGTGAATGTCTAACCTGCAAAATTCTCCACTCTCTCCAGGGGGAGTGTGTAAGACAGCTCCATGGCATGTGAGCGAATCAGCTCGGCCTCGGGGACGTGGTCCTGAATCTTCGTTGTGATTTGGGCGCTGTCACAGTTTAGACTCGTTACAAGGCTATAAGGTAAAAAAACAAGGCAAACAATTCTTGTGAGCCATAGACTACAATTCCCTTTGTATTCTTAACTAATTATGATTAGGAACTGATATTCTGTAACGGGTGTACAGAAAGTGCAAAATGGACTGAAGTGGAGTGAAATGGAACGAAATCATTCCATTTGACCCCATTTCGCTCTATTTCACTCCATTTTGCACTTTCTGTACACCGTTCTATAACAGTGTTAAACAAGGGGCTTAAACAAGGGGAGATATACGACAACAAGATTTGTAACTATTTACAATTAAAATTTGACTCACCCTAAATGGTAGCCGACACCGTATCGGTTCTTGAGGAACAGGGATGAGCCTGCACACCTCAGCGTACCCTTAGAGATGATGGCTTTACGATCTAAAAGTATGGAGAAGAAAACAGCATAAGAACTTACTGATGACTAGCCAAACTTGTTCCGTACCTAAACCTATGTACTTGTCCTAAGCTTGTACCTGTACCTAAAATTTGTTACGGTTCACAGCTCTACCTAAGAGCAGCTGCACAGCTCTACCTAAGAGCAGCTGCACAGCTCTACCTAACAGCAGCTGCACAGCTCTACCTAAGAGCAGCTGCACAGCTCTACCTAAGAGCAGCTGCACAGCTCTACCTAACAGCAGCTGCACAGCTCTACCTAACAGCAGCTGCACAGCTCTACCTAACACTAACAGCAGCTGCACAGCTCTACCTAACAGCAGCTGCACAGCTCTGCCAAACAGCAGCTGCTGAGTACCTGCAAGGATGTCAGCCTCGTCCATGAAGTGTGTGGTCAGCAGGATGACCTTCCCGTGTCTCTTCCTCTTCAGCAGGCTCCAGATGGACCGGCGGGAGAAGGGGTCCATCCCGCTGGTCGGTTCGTCCAGGAAGATGACCTTAGGGTCACCGATCATGGCTATGCCCACGCACAGCTTCCTCTTCTGTCCTCCACTCAGTTTCTCAGAGTAGGTGTTCTCCTGGTCCTTCAAGTCAACCTCCTCCATAACAACCTGAATCTGCAAGCACAGAGTTCAATATGAATCAGACTAGTACGAATGTTGTCATTTCGGATGGGTGCGTAAAGCCAGTGGTCTTGTTTATAGGGGAGCTTTGGGATTTAGTCTCAGGCATGAAACCTGACTGCATGTAAAAGAACCAATTACAGTTATCGAGAAGAGTGGGGATGAGTCTGATACAAAGTAGTGAAGCTGTATTGCACAATCAGCTGTCAAAAAAGCATAATATGCTTTGTTGTAAATTAACATATTACATTTCACGTTTGACTTGTTTTACTACAAGTGGCAAGAAGCTAAAACAACTTATAACTCTGAATCAACATAAATTTTTTTAAGAATTTGGCTTTCAGTGGTTCTTTCAGAATTTGCTAGTTTTCTCTTTTGATGGGAAATGTTAGAGCAGCTTTTTTCTACAATAGTACATGTACATGTACTTTAAAAAAAATTTTCCCTGTCAAATTCCTTGTGGCTGGCAGTTGTGGTGACCCATTTATCTCAATTTCATCCAGCACCCCCCCTCCAATTCTTCCTGGTTCAATTCCAAATGCTTACAACAGCTACTACATGTACCTGTGAGTCCACCTGGTCTTCAGGTATCCCCTTGATTGCTGCGAACAGTTTCAGGTGATCTCTGACGGAGAGTTTTGGAAACAGGATGTCCTGTTGTGGGCAGACCCCCGTCATGGTTCGGAGGTCAGCGACGTCGTTGTCAATGGTGATGTCGCGGCCGAAGATGGTGGCTGATCCCGAGGTGGGCGATAGCAAACCCGTGATGGCGTTGATCAGAGTTGTCTTCCCGGCGCCGTTATGACCCAGCAGTGCTGTGATCTGGTTTTCGTAGATGTCCAGTGAAAAATCTGTAATAAAGGTACATGTAGTTAGTCAGCGAACATGCATTCTTGTGTTTTTCTTATTGGATTGGATTGTAAGAATGTAAAGATCCATGCAAAAAAAAAGATTCAGCCTCACCATCCAGGGCAACAACATCCTCTTTCCGACTCTGCTTGAACACCTTTCTGATCTTCTGAATCCTGCAAAAAGATGTTTAGTTTAGTTTAGTTTAGGTTGCAGTTTTTCAATTCCATATTCAAAGAATTACCCTGAAGCCCTTACAAAAATTGCAAATTGCTACTTTCCTATTGTGTGACTATTTCTGTTCTTTCTTCAGAATTCCAGCAGCATTTGTTAAAAAGCTCCTACCTAATGGCGACCTTATTTGCAAGTTCTGCCGGAACCTTCTCAACATTCTCGTTGTCAAGGTTGTTGTCGTCTCCAACGGGCATGGGTGCCTCTCCCTCCGTCTCTTCCCTCCCGCGCCAATAGGACGGTGACAGGCAGAAATACCAGGGCAGGTTCTTACCATATGCACCTGAGAACAATAATCAGAAAACGTCAATTTCTGCAAATTTGATATTTTAAAATTTTTTTAAATATTAAAAAAAAAATTTGTTAGACTATACTTTAAATATCTTTTATATTTTATTATAATCATTTTATTTTATTTCTTTTATTTTTTAAATTTTTCATTTTTTCATAGTTTTTCTTTTGTATACTTTTTCTTTTATATTTTTTAACCTATTCTTGAAAGTTTTTATCATATGTTAAAAGATATGATAGTAAAATGATTTATGTGTGGAAACACCGCACATCAAATTCCAATAAGTACTTAGGATGGTCATTACTGATATTTATTGTCTTTTGTCATCACACAACTGCCCTAGAATGCCCCTTTAATAGGACTTGAAACTTTAGGCACTCCATCATGATCATGGACCTTTTCTGATCATCTTCCATAACAATAGGTGGGAATAAAGTTACACTACCATGCAAAAAAGGTCACATAGCACGACCGTAGATTGACCTTTGAACCTCACCTGGAAGGACTTTGTCGAAGTACAGAGCCAGCAGGAGATATAAAACGTCATCGACGATCAGCATGATGATAGGGTACAGCAGTGGGAAGTTGGCTGGCTCACTGGCAACATTGGAGAACTGGCCCCCTACTGATCGTTCCAAGATACCAGCCTAAGAAACAAAAATGGCGACGAAAAAAAAATTATACAGACTCTGAGGTTTCACTACAATCAACTAACCTCAAGGTTTATGTTGTGTGCTAGGGAAAGCAGTGGACTACATTTACATATAGGTCTAGAACAAAAAAAATGGGCAAAGCTGATCTTGCATGTGCTCTCCTCTTCTATATAGATTTTGGGACTACTAATATTCCTTGTAACCACAAAAGTCAGGTTTACAAAACAAAAGAGACTCTCAATCATATGAAATGAATGTGTGTATGTGTCACAGATATAGTCTTTCTTTCGTACAGAAAAATTATCTCTAAAAACTTAATAACATTACCTGATTGATTGAAGTTGCAAAGGCAACAGGTGAGAAGATACACAATGCCCACTGTGCAGCTTGTGGGATGTCATCAGGTAGGAGAGAGATGGGAAGGACTAGTGCGCTGACGAATAGTGTAGCCAAGGCTGCTACTGCACCTGCAGTCTTTGGGTACAAGAAACACATAACATTATTTGTGACATCCTATTATAGATTCATTTGTGAAATATCACAGTTATAAATTGCACTTGGTCAAGATATTAAGTCTATGTCAAGTTTGTTAAGGATTGTTTCAATTGGTCAATATAAATAGTTCTTTTTTTTCAACTTATTTTGTACACCTCAGGTCTGTTTTTCTACCTTCTGATCTGACAGCTCTGACCAAGCAATTGGATTATAAAAATAGAGGTACAACATTGAATTTATAATGGTTAAATAAACGTAACAGAATCTTACCCTTGCTTTGTCAAAGAATGTTGTCAGTATGAACGCAATGTTGACCATACTAAGTCCATACAGGCAAAAGCTGATGAAGTAAAAGAAGAAGTTGGTTTTGGAAAATAACCCGGCAGCGTAGGAGATTCCAATGCAGACCAAAGACTCCAGGATGATGATTGTCATGTAGACAACCAACCAGGATGTCCTGAAACAAGGGATGGAAAAATAATTTAATCACAGAAGTCCATATTTCAGAAAAGATGTTAAGGACATATCATACATTTGCTAGCAAATGTTGACTGTTTGAGTCAGTTATCATAACCAGGAAAGATAGCACACTATGTACATATAATCTACAGTCTCCCTACTCCAAACTTTTCTCTTTTGTGCAATTATTATTGATTTATACCAGTCTTGGCCTTCTTCCTTCCCATTAACCCTTCCAGTGTCATGGGCCAGTTTTAATACCTAGTTCCCTGACACTTTGAGGGTTATCCTCTTCTCTGCTGCGATATACATAGGCTATGGGGTCAAATTTACATTGGTTATGGGTTTAGGAAGCTTGAAGGAGGTTGCGGAAACTCAGGCCGAGTAAAAAAAACAACTTTAGGGTAAAACTGTGATATCTTAACCTTCTCCCTGCTGCCTGAACCTGTAAGTTAGTGTAACCAATATAAATTTCATGCCAAAAAGTTACGCATGGAGAAGGTTAATTTTTTTTAAAAAGTAGAAATGGATAAAAAGTCCTCTGCAGTTAGAAGCTATACCATAAGTAAGGCCTATGAAAAAAAATGTTGTGTTTCCTGTTTCAGTCCTGAAAAAATTAGGGTCGGTAGGTAGCGATCATCTTTTTTTTCTTTTTTCTTTTTTTAGACTTTGGCGATCTCTAGTGATCCAACAATACAGTATTTTAACAAAGTAAAATTGCATGAGGACACTTATATTTTCAATGTCAATGTTGGAAAACCAATTGTACAACGTTTCATCATTCAGGTGTCAGATCATTGAGCTAGAAAAGGTCCATC
The DNA here is from genome assembly GCA_013266295.2 of Branchiostoma floridae x Branchiostoma japonicum. NCBI lineage: Eukaryota > Metazoa > Chordata > Leptocardii > Amphioxiformes > Branchiostomatidae > Branchiostoma > Branchiostoma floridae x Branchiostoma japonicum. The sequence goes on from CM023830.1 coordinate 6,410,732, forward strand.
AGCTAAAAAATGTATGTCCCTTGCAGGGGTCCACACAAAAAAAGGCTAGGGTCGGCAGTTTTTTCTGGGGTCGGTCGGGAAACAGGGAACACAACATTTTTTTTCCTAGGCCTAAAGGATGGGCTATAGAGGTTACCAGAAAGCCATGCTGTTGAGTCCCATCATCTTCATGGACTCTTTGATCTTCTTCTCCTTCTCAGACACCAGGTAGACCGTGAGAGTTGTGACAAACGGCATGTAGGAGAGGACAAAGTAGATGGAGGAGATTGTGGTGATGACAGAGAACCCTCGGGATGCAGGTTTGGGCATCATCTCCACCAAGTACTTGGGAAGGCTCGTACTGGTCAGGTTGGTTTTCATCTGGAAGAGTGAGAAAAACACTTAGGGCATTACGGTTGCGTGGCATCAAATGGCCGAGTGGTTATTCTTAAGTGGACACGTGAGGTCACGTAATCGATTCCTGACAAGACATTGTGAATAAATGAAAGGCAATTTACACAACTTTTTTTCACTCCACCCAGGTGTAAAATGGGCACCTGACTTTGATTGGGGAGGTAAAAGGCAGTGGAAGTAGAGGGATGGGCTCCACCTTCCAATACTATGCCCCAGACACAGCGGACTAACAACCAGCTGCCCCTACAGCCACAAAAAAGGCTATGGGACTTACCTACAACAAATATGATGTCACAACTGAGCTACTGACACTGCAAAAAGTGCAAATACACAGCTAGTCTACCACCCTACTATAAACACTCAAGGAATTTCACTATCAACAAAAGCAGCCTGCATGGTTAGGATTAATACTACATGTAGTATCATCCTTGCTTGAAGGGCCCAATTGCAGTCAACACAGTCATTTGGGCAGCCAGTAAATTAGTAAATTAGACCTGAAATTGTGACTCTTGAAGCTGTAATATCAATGTGCTATTTGATGGCTTATACATTGTACACCAGTAGCTGAGCTAATTATATTGACACAGTTGTCTTCAAAAGAAGACTGCCAGAGGAAAAAGTACCTTTGAGTATTGTTAACTGTCACTTACTTTGATCAAGGCTGTATCAATGGCCACTTGGAGGGCAACAAAGCCGTTGTAGAGATAGTTGTTAACCGTACAACCATATGGTGAAAGCGGAGCTCCCTGTCTACACTGATCTGTAAAACATAATACATTAATTTTTGTACACTGATGAAGGCTGAAATTAATTTTTGTACTGTACTGATGAAGGTGGCCACCTCTTCAATCTGGACATAACGACCACCTTTCCCGGTCTTGAATTTTTTCTCCGTGGGCACAAGCATTAAGCAACCTGCCCAAAAAGGCCACCTGTCCAAGAAGACCACTTTACCTCGGTCCCCTGTGTGGCCTTCTTGGGCAGGTATGACTGTATATACAAATTGCTCTGGGAAATACTGTATCAAGTTCAAGGCTTATTCATGTTACCTTGGCCTGCATATATATCGTTGGTTGATCTGACAGCTGAAGAATGTGGTGTGTGTATAGTGTATTCAACACTGCTGTTCCCATGTAAGGTGAATGAAACTCCTGCCGAGTAGTTAGAAGGATTGGCGATGTGGGCATCTTCCATAGCCTGAAGGAAAAACAACATCATTTCATTTGTGAATAGTTTCATCAAGTTGGCAAGATCAGTATTTTTTTTACATCCAACGTTTTGTTGACTGTCTCTGTCAGAACCAGTCATTGTCGCCCCAAAGAAGTTGACAGATGGTCACCAAAACGTCAGATGTAAAAAAACCCACTGATTATTGAAATTCCATGTAGTACATGGAACTTATACAACATGATTTCAGCTAATTAGAATGGGTATAGCACAATTAATATAAGTACAGATGTCTTCTTTCCCATCAATCATATTTTTATAAAGTTCAAGGATAGCTTACATTGTCATAACTTGCTTGAATTTTGAGTGGCAATGGTTATGTAGCTTGGAAGTGCTAAGCTTTAGTTTTCCAGAAATAAAAAGGAAAAAAAACATGTTACACCATTGATAATATTCAACCTCTTACTTATAGTTATATGACAGTGAATGAAGTTGTAATTTCAGCTTACCTGCTGTGTTGGAAACAGCGTATATGCAAACGGCACCGACACGTTGTTGAGATGGACCACCACTTGGTCCATGATGGCGGCTACCTCTGAGGTGTTCGGAGCCGCAGCGATACCAACCGTTTTTCCAGCCATAGACCCAGCCAGGGGGCTGTAGAACGGTGTGCTGTTGAAACGCCCCCCTCCTGTAGGGATGGCTGGTTGGACCAATGGTGTGTTTCCATATGTGAACGCATTAATCATAGCTAGGATGCCAACAAAGTACAGTGGCCAAAACAGCTCCTGCAAAAGAAATTTTTTTCATAGTTACAACTTACAAAAAAATATGTGTTACTGCTTGCAGTTTTACAACAGAAAGATAAAGGTTGGAAGGGTTATTCATGGGTAAGTACCATATTGATTATGAATATTTTGAGACACTTGTTTTTAAAATATATTGACCCATCATATTAGAGATGCCAAAGTGCTGGACTGTGTAACCTCAGGAAGCTGCCTGGTAGTTTTTAAATTTAATACTAACATTGCAATATAACCAGGTCATCTAGTCATCTACTACCTCCTGTAGGTTGGCCGTTTCGCTATGACCTGTAGGTTGGCCATTTCATTATAACCTGTAGGTTGCTTGTTTTGCTATGACCTGTAGGCCGTTTCTCTATGACATGTAGGTTAGTCCTTAAATTTTACTACATCATGCATTGTTGTAGCAAAACGACCAACAGGTCAGAGCAAAACAGCCATCCTACAGGTCGTAGTAAAACAGCCAACCTACAGGTCATTGATGTATAATTGTAGATAATCACCAGATGCTCAAGCCCTAACCCTAGTTCCAATCCAGATTTTCTTGAATCCAATGCTTAAACCCTACCAACCATCTAATCCAGCATATGACAGCTTAATATTATATGGATGGTATAAAAAAAGATACCGGTAAAAAAAGAAAGCCTGATAAAAACGCTTTAAAACACGCCAAAAATAAGCCGAAGCCTAAACTTCTGCTTTTTTTAAAAATCATTACAGTGTGAGCCTGGTGGATCCATCGTAATCGATTGGCTCAATCATGGAGTTCCTTTTATAACTCCATGGCTCAATTCACACTGCAGCAGCCTAGTCTTCTCCCTAAGTCAGAAACATCAAACTTGACTTCACTGACTCAATTCAATAGGCGAAGCAGGGGTTACAAAGGCTGCTCGGGATATTCCCTACCCCACTTTGACCACTGTTTGGAGAGTATACTCCTTGATTGATATTTGTACCAAGGAGGTTCTCTCTAAAGGTACGATACTTACGTGAAACGTCGACTGCTTGTCCCTCAGTTTCAGCAGGAAGTTCCTCCTCAGTAGAGCCTTCAGCTGTTGGCTGAAATTCCCCATCTTGAATGTTGTGCAACCTCGAACTAGGAGGATTCGAGCGCTACGTATACAAACCCCTCCGATAACTAGAAACGCGGTTTATATAGGACTGAAAGGACTGGTTTAACAAGGTACAATGTACTGGACAAATAATCGTAGGACAAAAATGCTGGACGCTCTGCAGACGTAAACCGGCCGGTTGGAGGGAACGCTCGCGACCAACTGGCTCGGTTTCTCCCGAACCCGCCAGGTATAAATACTAGTACTCACTAGTCCGACACGCCCCTAAACACACCTAGAGCGTGTTGGATACCTAATCTCCATGGATAAATCACAAGGATCGTAGTCATTTTGTGACCACAAAGGGTTCGGGTGCTACAAAACAACTTCTTGGGATCTTGGAAGGAACTATTGTAACATTAGGTAAACTTTTGTGGAGAATGTTTTCATAATAAAGATAATTAGACCCCGGAAATCGCAAAACACTTATGTTGATACTTATAATAATAAATAAGTATGTTAGATCGATTTAATTTATTTCTAACCCTGTATGTAATTTCATACATAAAAGCTTTCTATAAAGTCGCATCCCTACTGTTTTGGAATGGACTAAACCCAGGTCATTAGTTCAACGTCCTCCAGGTTTCTAAGCCGCGCGCATTTGAGTCATCAAAGCAGCGACAGTGTTTCACTGCTTGCGTTTTATCATCCGGTACCTTTCCACTCAGTGCGACCTTAGGTAAACCATTAAAACATGACATCGTAGCTAGGGAAAAGTCAAAAGAGGACAGGTGTATCAAATATGGTGTACAATGAAATCAAGGAGGTTATACGGTTCCGTATAACATATGAACCCCACTGTTACAACCTCCTTGATGAAATGAGTTTGTGAAGAGAGTGCATGCATTATTCAGCCATCATCCCTGCACATTTTGTAAAACTGTATCGGTCTCTCCAGTCATAGGCGGTAGGCCAAGGAGTTTTTTGTTGTTAAATTGTCCTTTTAAACTTCTATGCATTACCCGAAGCGGGTGGGTTCCGAAGGCTTTGAACGTCTAACTCTAAATATTGTTTAAAACATGGCATATCAAAAAGCGCTTCATCTGCAGACAACAGACATGACAGATTGTCACTCAGTAACTTCATTATTCGATAGAAAAAAAAAATAAAGTAAGAAAATTTTTTTTATATAGATTAAATTTAAAACTGGGACTAGTTCTTTTATCTCTTCAGCTGAAAAATTGAATCTTGGGGACAGTGGCTAATTTGCAGTTATGAATACCATTAATATTGTTTCATCATGGTACCAAACATGGTTTCATTGGGTAGAATCGGAGAACATTTTAATTGCCTAAAGAACAATAGTGCTTGCAATATAAGGTAATATAAGGCAATTCACATTTGTTTATTGGATATGCGGCTACAAAAGGTGCTTGTTTTTATTTTATTTTACCATGAAACAATTTTCGTTGTTGTAGTCGTCTTGCAGTTAACGTTGGTTACATTAGAAACCTAAACCTAAGAAAAACGGAACGACGACACCGCGACATCTGTTTGGTAATCAGGACATCAAAAGCGCCGCTTCCCTTGCCCAGGTGGCACCGCCCCTTCAGGATCTCCCACAATGCATAGTGATCCAAGATGGCGGCGTCCGACGATGGGGAAACTCTGGAGACTTGGCTTAGTAAGTTCTCGTTTTTCTTTCGACTCTACAAGTTTAACAACGACTAGGGAAGCATGTTAGATTTTGAAACAGGTTTGTGGATCCTCGGAAGCCCCTTGTGGGAAAAGCATGCCAACAGAAAGCAAAGAAATCTCGACTTACTTGGAGTAGAGATCGCCTTTTGATGTGTTGAGGCGATTATTAAACGTGTTACTTCCGGAACTAAATCTGTTGAATATACAAACATGCCAACATTTTGTGTATGTGCTTTCACGTGGGTCGATTTGTAATTAAAGACAGCATGGTTGAAACTTTTTAAACGCGCCCAAAAGTACAGTATAGTAGCTTTCATTGGCGAACGATTAGACTGGCAAAATTGTGCCAACTAGAAATCATGTTACATACATTTTTTTTACGGTTTCAACTGCATGTAACGTGATGTTCTCTATTTCATTAAAATCATTGATACGGTAACTTGACTCAGAAAGTTTGTATCGGCTCTGAAAGGTTGTCAGCTGTTGTCTGTACATTAATCATGTGCCCACTACCCACACAATGTTATAATCTGTTTGGCCCTGCAAGGACACCCCTTGATGTCTGTCATGTGACTCAGCCTACATGTAGGTCCGTACTAGTCAGTGTCAGACTGACCCAAAACAGGGATCCTTTTGTAAGCTGTAAACAGATCACTTCAAATTTCAGGTTTAATCAAGTGTAGAGTGCAATGAATTACATAACTTCTCTTATTTTATTGACTTCTTATCATGCATATACGAGTAAAGGATCTAGGGGCTAACGTATATTAATTTTAAATGAAGCAGATGATATTTGTTTTTTTCATAGATGATGATGAGTTAAAGCAAAATTTGAGAATGTTATTGGTACTAGGGGTTCAGCATAATTCAATATCACAATACAGAGACATGATCATAAATAGAGATATGAAAGCTAAACAAATGGTATTACCCAAAATGCATCAGTGCATCACACTGCACATTATGCACACTTCAAACAGTGAAGTAGCTTATAATTACCGCAAAGTTGCAGGTCCCTGGTGAATACAGAAGAATGGCCAATGGCCTTCAACATTGACGATTACCCACAATGCATTGTACTGCACACACGCACTTCAAACTGTGAACTAGCTTATACATGTACTAGTAATTGATTTCTGTTGCATAAAACTTTAACCTACCTCATTACCTTGATGTCTAACCTTCAATGACAAAACTAGAACCTACATTTGATATTTTCCAATATTCTGACAGCCTACCTTTCCATGCATGGTACAGTCTTAAGTAACAGCTATACTGATTTGTTCTGCAGACAAATCTACCAGTCCTGCCAACAGACAGGAGGACTGGGAGTACATCATGGGCTTCTGTGACCAGGTCAACAAGGAGCTAGAAGGGTATGTCATCTCCAGATTTTAGAATATCAATTTCATACTTTTTATCACAGGACTCAGATCTTGCATCAGTCATGTCATGCATCTAGATTCTAGAGGAAAAGGAATGTAGTGAGAATTAATTAACAACAGAGTAACTAAATGTAGCTGATTTTTTTTTACCTCACTAACTTTAGCAGTAATAGTAGAGACAAGTCACAGATATGAATATATTTAACATGAATAGCTAAAGAATAATCTGTCTCATCATATTCTGTTCTCCACAACTACAGGCCACAGATTGCCACCAGGCTGATTTCACATAAAATCCAGTCACCTCAGGAGATGGAGGCCATGCAAGCTCTCACAGTTAGTTTCAGTCTTACTGGTTTATTGTAAGCTCTGTAATAACACTTAAGTACCAGTAACTGTTAGGCTACCAAGTCTCTATTGGTTACAGCATTAGGCAGCAGGTATAAGGTTAAACAAATGGTTTGCATAATTATGTAGTCATCTCTGTAGTTGATACCTTGCAAAAATTGCAAGGTAGATATCTCTTCAGTTACTAGTATGCTAAAAGTACCACAAGTTACAGCTGAAATTGCATGTGTATACTACATGTAGTAGTTTATCTTGGACTAATTTTTGTTACCTCAAGGTTAAATTTTCATATGATAATGGCCATTCAATTGCCCATGTTGCTTTTCTATATGAATTATGGCAGACATACTGTCTTTTTATAAGTGTCTTGAAGTTCATTATTTCTTCATCCTTGCAGGCATGTATGGGCTGATTGTAGAAAGTAACTGGCTTTCAGAAAAAGAGATGTTTTCAGTCAATGAAGATCTGAATAAATGAAACTCTACTTGTTTTTTATTTAGTTCCATGTCCTTGACAATGGTTTTTAATATCATAACTGCAGGTACTAGAGGCTTGTGTAAAGAATTGTGGGCGTCGATTTCACCAAGAAATTGGCAAGTTTCGCTTTCTGAATGAGATGATCAAGCTGGTTTCTCCTAAGGTAAGACAGTACGAAATGTACTTAACATTTAGCACACTGCAGTGGTCATTTAGCTACCAATTTGCCATTGATTATGGGGTTAGGCAACAGGGAGAAGGTTAATATGCCAAAGGGCAATTATACTGGCTACACAATACAGGTATAAAACATATAGCTAAATGGTTCTTTACCTTTGTACAAGATAAGCATTACTTTGTTTTATCTCACTTTTTCTCCTATAATGTCATTGTTCACAGTACCTTGGATCTAAGACAAAACCCAAGGTGAAGACACGTGTCATTGAGCTCCTGTATAGCTGGAGTAAAGGCCTTCCTCATGAGACCAAGGTTCAAGATGCCTATCAGATGCTGAAGAAACAAGGTAAATTTTTCCTTTTTATTTCAACATTTGTGACAAAAGTCACAATCCTGCAGTTTGACTAGACTCAACACTTTTATCACTAATCAAGTTTTTATCACATGTCAGGTTCAGGAGAAATTAACTTTTCTCTAAAAATGTAAAAGAGTTTTCTTTCATATGTTTATTTGTTTATCTTCTCTTTGTGACAAGCTCATCTTTGCACCCAAAATTGTATTGTAGGCCTGCATGACAAACTTCTACCACTGAATTTCATACATACATTTTGTTGTTACAGGCATTGTGACAGAAGACCCAACAGTTGAAGATGTGTACGAGCCACCCCCTCCCCCTCGTCCAAGAAATACACTGTTTGAGGATGAAGATAAGGCAAAGGTAGGTCAAACTCATGTTTTATGTTTTAAAGCACCCTAACTTTATCTTAGACCTGGCAAGTTGAGCAGCAAGTTTCCATGTTCTCTTATCGACAGTTGCTGTCTCTGCCTCTTCCCAGTGGATGTTAAGATCTTCTAAGAATGTCCTGCTCCAGGTGTTCTTTAGCTTGCTTCTCTTCCTTTCACCTACATGTAGGTACCTCGGTCATGGCTGTCTTTAAATATCGGTGTCTGGGTATGCATAGGATTTGATAGTACTAAAACTTCATGTTTTACTTGCAGTGGGTACTACTTTGCTGTTGTACAGTTTGAGCTTTTGTGTCAAGGTCGAAAGTGGCTGCTGACCAGATGGTATTCATCCAACTGAACACTGATGCTGCTTTAAAGCATCATGTTCCAAACAAGTACTTGTCAGTAGCCTGATATGGTACATGGATGAGTGGACGCGCTGCCACCAAGTACAGTTGGGGCATCATCACTAGATAGCTTTAAACAATGCCTGCAGTTAGATGTGCAAAGGTTGGGTGTAACAGGTCATTGAGATGTAATATAGCTAGCTGCCGCTGTGCCGCGTGCCTGTGAAGCTGGTGTGTTACACCGAAGGGCGGTTATACCGGCTATACAGATACCGATACTGATGAATTAACATTGTGCAATGCTGTTGAATTGCAGTTACTGGACAGGCTGTTGAAGAGTAAACACCCGGAAGACCTGCAGGCAGCCAACAGGCTGATTAAGAACATGGTGAAGGAAGACTCGGACAGGATGGAGAGGGTCTCGCGGCGCATGAACCAGCTGGAGGAGGTCAACAACAACGTCAGGCTGCTGAACGAGATGCTGGCACACTACAAACCTCACGAGGCCTCGGATTCCGAGAAGGAAGTCATGAAGGTAAGACGTTTAGGTCATAGAATGACCAGTGAATAGGATGAAGTCGACTTTCAGACTAAGTCTTTTACAAGTGGCTAAGGTGAGCTGACGCGAGATTGAAAGGTCACGGGTTCGATTCCTTGCATCCCTGACTAGACACTGCATTTTACACGACTTTCTTTTTTTATTGGTATGTTATGTATTGTTACAAATCTTGTTGATTAATAATGGCTATTTCCTAACTTGTACATTGTATCTGTATGTAACAGGAACTTTATGCCCAGTGCGAAAAGATGCGACCAAATTTATTCAGACTCGCAAGTGACACTCCCGAAGGTGATGATGGTATTGGTACGTAAACATTTTCTCTATATCCGTATTATATACATTGTATAATGCATCTGATGCATGTAATACTGGTAGTACTTTGTAGAGCACTAGTACAGGACTTAGTGTCCGAAACTCTGTTATGAGTTAGGTGACTTTTTAATGTATGGCTTCAAATATTAACCACTTTATCTCTTGCAACTTTTTACATAAAAAAAAAGAAAAGAAAAAAAAGATGATGTTTTATTAGGTTTTTCTTTTTTTTATGTTTTTGCATGTGACATTTAGTTTTTAGAGGTTGGTTTTGTGTACATATGATTTCTCCGTTTGTCTAGATGCAAAGGAACAGGCAGCGGGCACAGCATCATCATCATCATCAAGTGCACTAGGTTCTGTCTCATGCTTGTTCCCATTTGAGGAAAAGAGAACGAATACATGACTGTAGTGGGGAGGGGGGCACCTACATGTATATGCACAAATTATAGAGTTTTTCTTGCTTTTAGATATAATGTAGAATAGTAGAATTGGTAGCACTTACTTTACAAGTTTATACAGACATAAGAAATAACTCTTTATTTCTATTTGTGACCATATATCTTCTGCAGTGTCCTTTTGTTCTTAGCAAACTGTATGATTATTTTGAAATTGTGTCCTTGTTACAGCTGATATCTTGAGAGCAAATGATGACCTGATGAGGGTGATGCAGTCCTACCAACGTCTGGTAGAGGGCGTTAGAAATGGTACGGCAGAAGAAGCAGCCAGTGGGGAAGGAAAACAAACAGGTTCGAACAACGTCAACTAACAAAAACGTTTTTTGTCTTTCTTTTCATCACAATCTACCAATTACTTTCGTAGAGAGAGCAACTTCGTTGTAAAACTGTTTCTGTCTAGATTGGCTATAAAAAAATTGAATTTGTGATACTGAATTTTTTCTATCACTAAAATTTCTCCCACAGAACAGCAATCTGGATTGGCGGACTTGCTCATGTTGGATGCGGGGGGACCCAGGTCACCAACCACTACCACATCAAGCGTGCCCCCTGTCCTACCCGCCCCTCCCACAGCTAGTGGACCAACCCCTGTAGCAGCGCCACAGCCCCCAACAACAGCAGACCTTCTCAGCAGTGAACTTCAGGGTCTAGGCAAGTAAAAATGAAAATATCGGACTGGAAAAACTGATGATTATAGATTTGGAAAGACACTATGGATGATTTTGACATTTTACAGTCAAATCTTGTCATACTACAGAAATAGATACGACACAAAAAGATGCTATCACACAGAAAAAATGTTCATGTTCAAATTTCATTTCAGAGTTAATTGTACAACATGGTGCTTGTGTGAATTTTGGAAAATGCAAGATTATGTATGTGGTACATGATGCCATGAAGTTTATAAAAATACAGCTACCTGTATATGTACATGTATAATGTAATGTAATGTAGTACATGTAGTAGTAATAGTAGTAGTAATGTAATGTAGTACATGTAGTAGTAGTAGTAGTAATGTAATGCAGTACATGTACAATGTAGTAGTAGTAGTAGTAGTAATGTAATGTAAATGTATCAGAGGAAGCTTAGCATGTTACAGCAGTCTAAAGAGATGATTTAAAAACAAAATGTTTTGTTTTACCCTTTCCACCTAAAGGACTTGGTGAAGCTGCACCTGTCTCAGCTCAGACAGGTGCACCAGGTCAGCCCCTTGTAGGTGGGATACCATTTATACCTGTACCAGGTGTAGGCATGCAGCCCCGCCCTGTAGCACCTGCATCAAACTACTCTGCATTTGGACAGGTATGGCAACTGTTTCTTATCTTTAAACTACCAGTCATCAAAGCATCAAACTTTTTACGAGTGTGTGAAATTTTGAATACATATTTATATACATGTGTAAGTGGCAACTTACATGTTATATTGGATATTACAAATATATATGTTAAGGCTTCTATGTTATGTCTACGTAAGTCATAGCATGTTATATTTTTTGTAAAGGCTATTGTTGTTAAGTAAAATTTTCTGTTTTTCTTTCCCCTAGGCTCCCCAATCCAATGTTCCCATGTCCATGCCTGGGGCTCCACCTACAACAATGATGGCACCAATGGGCTCCCAGCCCCACTTCACAGCTGCGCCAAGCAGCGTTTTCCAACAGAACACTATGGCTATGCCCATGGCAACAGCCACGCCCATGGCAACAGCCACGCCCATGGCAACAGCCATGCCCATGGCAACAGCCACGCCCACTGCCATGATGAACACTGTCCCCACTCCTGGGCTGGTCCAGCCCCAGAGTTCCACAGGGCTGCTGGGAGATCTGGGTGTACAAGGTCAGGCACAGGGTCAAGGTCAAGCTCAGGAGAAACCATCTGTTGTGGAGGGGGCCTTCTCAGACTTGGACGTCCTGGGAAAGAGCTTGCAGGAGCGAGGCCTCAAGCCTTCTGTGCAAGCATCTCAGCCTGTTAGGTAGGACTATAGTTCTAAAACCTATAGTCATGGATGTACAAGGATAAAAAGTGTTTCTTTCTAAAAAATGCTTTCCTTGCTGACTTACTTCTGGAGAATAGACTGAACCCAAAGCTCCGCCCACCTCCGTCAAAAGGTAGAAATGCAAAATGGAAACAAAAAATGTAAATATTTGATGGACATGTAGCCACACTCCCATTGGTCAAACCGCTATTGCCATTTTCTCATTGGTTGAACTGCTAATTGTGATGAACAGTCAGGATTGGTCTATTGGTGCATAATTTTGCAGTTATGTCTTCATTTACATCTTTCTGTTATCTTCCTCCTTTGTTTCAGTGAGCCGACCAAGCAGAGTTTGAACCAGCTCCTTGCCCAGAAGCAGCAGCCGGGTTCCCCAGCCCCAGGGGGTGAGGCAGCCCCCCCTGTCCCCACCCCCCAGGTGGCAGGAACCAGTACCCCCCCACCCCAGCCTGCATCACCTGCTACAGCAGAAGTCCTGTCTCTGCAAGACGTGTTTGTTCCCATAGAGACTGTCCAGCCTGGTACGTTTTGTACTTTCCTTTACAAGATTGACATGTTATATGCAGTTTGAGTGAAAGCTGCTAGAGGGATCGCTAAAATTTAGGTAGTACATATAATACATTTCTAACAGCAATACTTACTCATCACCATAAAATGATAAAAAAACTATTGAAGATTTTTGTTAGTTTTAGTTTTTTTAGTTAAAACCCACAAGCGAATCAACGCCAGTGAAAAAATAGATTACCTCCTCACCAGTTCTTGTAGCGTAGACAATAGTAACCTCTTTGAGACATCAAGACTCTCTTTCCTTGTGATGTACAAGAAATGAACATGTTTCTCCATAGCAAAAGATATTGGTCACAATTCTGAAGCTTTACCCTTTTCTTTTGTTTTCTAGGAAGTGTAGGCCCGTTGACGATCTGTCAGAAGGACGACATGCAGATTGTCATACATTTTGGTCGTGACACCGCGCCTGGTCGGCCAGATGTCCACGTCATGGTGGTGTCCATCACAAGCAATGCTACAGAACGGATCCAGAGTATAGTCTTTCAAGCCGCTGTGCCAAAGGTACCCAGGGCTTCTATGATTCATTTCTTAAATGTTGGTAATTCCTTAGAAATTTTGGTATTTTGACTACCGGTACTACGTACATTGCAGGGCTCTAGCCAGCTCAAAATTTTATTCCGTCAGCCCAGGTTCATGATTGGGCCGGAAGGAAGAGTGCTCACAATCTAGGGGGGTCCGGGGGCAAATTTTGGATTTTTAAGCCTTTAAAACTCAATTTCCCACATTTTGATAGGCAAATTATGGGGTTGAGAATGGTCCTTTGGATGTTTTTATATTTCGTAGAGGCATGTACGTATATGAAAACTGTCTGAGCCACATTGCCATGTTGCTGATATGGCCATACAAGATAATTGAGGAAAAGTGCATGTAGTTTTCATGAGACTAGTGTGCTTTGCAATTGTCAATTTTATGCCAGCTGTAGTTGTTTCAGCTGTAACATGTGCATGCTGTTTGTACAGGTGATGCGTGTGAAACTGCAGCCTCCGTCGGCCACGGACCTTCCAGGCTACAACCCCATCTTGCCCCAGGCTGCCATTACACAAGTCATGCTGCTGGCCAACCCAAATAAGGTCAGTAGTAAATTTAGCTTTACAAATTGAAGAAAACATTCCAAGTACATTTGTACTGTAATTCCTAATTTTTTCATGGTAATTTTACGTCCACTGTTTTCACAATCACTTCTGTAATGTGCACCGCTACTGTGAAGATTAAGTTCTATGAACAGGTCCATTTTCCTCAGACTGTGAAATTTTACTACCTTCAAGACAAAGTGAATTACAGTACAGAGTTAAGATAGAAACAATCTGAAGGATAATGACTAAGTATCAGTGCTACATGTAGTGTACTTTGGAGTTTCAGTCTGATGATGTTCACCTGTGCTAATTTCTTCTTTCCCAGGTGCCGGTCCGGTTAAAGTACAAACTTAGCTACATGTGCAATGAACAGCAGAGGACGGCCGTGGGAGAGGTGTCCAACTTTCCCAACTTGTGACGGCAAGCTCCGTAGTTCCAGGAGAATTAGTTAGCTGTTACTGTCCAAACTGATGTCTGGACAAGGATATGTACATTATCAAGCCTTAACTCTAGAGAAATGTGGCATTTTTTTTTTCATTCAAGTGACATGGTATCATTCATGGTACTGTAGTCAGCATTCCACTTTACCTGATGCACTCAACATGCAATACTGTATGTACCTATGGTGTCATGCACTGAAAAACATACATCTCAAAAGGTTGGTCATGGTCAAGGGGGTGGGGTCTTTGCTGTCAACCATTGCCTCAACTGGCCTTTATTATGGCATCCCAATTCATTTTCTTGGCATTCAGGCACTGATAGCAGAAAGAGAAGGGCCATTGAGAGGATGAAAATGAATGCAAACTTAAAAGAAAACATAAGGCCAACATTTTCTTTCATTATATCAAACAAATGTGAAGCCTTAGTGTTGTGGAGGTCTTGAATGGCATGCCATTTTGCAGTTGACCAATCAGAAGAAAGGACACATCAATGACTGTTAAACTTTGAATTGACCAACCACCAAAAGACATTGGTGAGGTATTAGCTTTTCAGCATGAAATTGACCAATCAAAGAAAAATGAGGCATGGTATCTGTAACACTGAAGTACTGTATTGGAACTATCAGAAACCATGTTTCAGGCTGTGATGTCATCCTTTGTATTTGTAAATTTAAGTAGATTTAATGAGAAATCAGAAGAATGCAGTTACTGTACATGTTGACCTGTTATGCAAAAATAAATGGCACTACAACAGCTGAAGTGATTATCCATTTCTGTGATAGGTTTGTAGGTGTAACACTGGTGGGATGTTAGATTCAATTGAATTAATCTAGATGTCAGTAGTTTGTTAGATCTTTGAATATAAGTAAATTCTGTCTTATGTGTATTAGAAGGTAAATAAAGCTGGCAATCTTGAAGATTTATTTCAAGCAATATATTAAGAGAAGTAAGATCCTTCAAATTTCTTAAAAATGATGTCGATTAAGTACATTTAATCTGCCAAATAGAAATAAGTTGTGTCAGTTTATGTATGTTGTACTTATTTTCATTATATAATAGGAGTGGAAAAATGTACTTTTTACTTTTGCATTATGAAAGTAGTGCATAATTGCATGCCCACACCATACAACGCAAGAATGTTTTTGGTGTTGGTAACGTAAAATTATCTATAATATCATCAGCTACTGTTAGACTATTGTCACTGGAACCAACATCATGGGCCTTTTGCAATCATCAATGTACAATAATCTACAGATTTGGCACCCCCCCCTTCAGGAATGGTTTGTTCCACTAAAACAAAGTTTCAGACTAGCTCATGTGGAACACACCAATCTCAAAAAAGGGTACAGAAATGGACTCATTTTAGCCTTAGTGCTTACTACTAGTATTCATATATTTAAAAAATCTGCTGCAATGATGTAGACAGCTTTTTGTTGATCACAAGAGGACATAAGCCCTTGATTTTGCTTTGATTACACAAATAAATTTGTATTCAGTATAAAAAGGAGTTACTATATTTTAATTCTCAATTCTGTCTATTGTATCTTCATGAAACCAAACATTGTTTATAAATCAGATCTCAGTTGTTATGTAAGTACTTTGTGGCTGTAACCATTATGTAAGAGGCCTATTCAACTGAGACTTGTTTTTTTATAGTTCAATAGGGGCTATACCATATTATCCTAAAGTATGTATTGATAGGAGAAATGCTTTTATTGTGACCAAAAATGTGGCAAACCTTACAGAATACCATGTATTGACAGTTTGTAATCATCTACCCTGCTTCTACATAAAATTCCCCCTTAAGTATGAATAATCAAAAATGGCTACAATCTACGACAATATCAGTTTCTCTGTATGCCATTTTGGGAACATGAGTACATTATATATAAAATGAATACTGGGTATCTGTGTTATCATTTTGTTTCTCACTGAAGTAAAAGAGGTGTAAATACTGAAATCTTGCTTTTCTATCTATTGATTGAAATTCTGGGAACATTACATTAGGCCCTATCTGCACAAATAGTATCTTTCACGAACGAGAAATATACACAGTAAAACCAAAGAAAAGCTATCAGCCAGCATACAAGAGATTGAACAATTTTTATTTTCTGAAAGGACAAATAGCTATTTATTTTACAGAGTATTTGATTATGGAATTGTGATGAAACCTGGACCATCCTTGTATCTGGTTGATGATTACAAACAGCAGTCACCAACTGTAAGTTAGTCTTCAACATGCACAGAAAACCTTCCTGTCCACCAAACCTTCCACACTTTCACGAATGTCTGTATTGTTTGCTATGGAGATGAAACTTCCCAATGGAAGGCCTAGTATTTTTTTTAAAGTTCTGGTAGGTACACACACCACATGTTCAAATTTACAGAAGCATCTGGACCTCTGGTATATCTAGATCTTCAGCCTCAGAGTTCCCATGCGCCCTGAAAAATGAAAGACCGACATCATTGGAAGTACCAGCGATAGATGCGTAGCCCACAACAAAGCGCGGCCACCGTGGTACAGACACTGTGTAATCTCCGCCTCGCTGTGTTATCCTTTCGCACGAGCACTACCGGTGATGCAGACGTGAGCGAGTGTAGCGGAAGGCCGGCGAGGTTCCTCGCGTCGTACTCGACCTGGTACTTACAGCAGGGGTCGGACTGCCAGGAGACCTCATACAAAGCAGCACAGGCGAAACTCACCACCCCGGAACACAGACTGAAGACGTCGTACGTCGTGCCAAGCAGTCGGGGCACGCTCGGTAACCCCAGGTGTCCAAACACATAGTCCGAGGGAATGGCTGTGGAGATGGCACACGAAAGTCCAGCGAGGACGGCCGTCTTGTGCAGACAATTTCCGATCATAATCCAACGCGCAGTCTCGTCCCCGAGTCTGGACGGCTCGACCACGATATACGGCACACCCGACTCCAGCGCACGCTCGAGTTCGTACTCAAATTGTTCCTCCGCGTTTTCTCCATCATAGATTTCATGGATGATAGCACACTCTGGGAATGTGGAGACTTTGCTGTGAAAGAAAGAAACATCACACAGAGTCAGTCCTCATCAGTCTGGTAGGAGTCACTTACCCTGTCTCAAAGAGGCCATCCTTTTGACGATGACCTACACAATTTTAAAACATTATTGATAAGTTGGGGACACACAGTGCTAGTTGTCTGTAAGGATTTGAGATCCAGAGCATTTATTCCAAGCCATTGGAAACATTTCTTCTGTTGCTCTGCATTTTTTTAAAGCTCTTATGCAATTTCTTAGCCTGGGTGCCATTCGCTTTGTAACGGGGCTCCTTGCACTCGCTAACCCAAACAAAACGGATGGCTCCCAGGCTAGCATTTTCTCACTGGTTCAACTTTTCCCAAAATTATTCAGAGTTGTAAACCAAACCTTCAAACACTACTAGCTGGTCTCCTTATGTACGTATGTCTCCCTGTGGTTGGAAGCTGGCTTCATGCCTCCCTGTCAGAGACAGTTTGAAATACAATGTTTAACAACTGGAGCAGACACATTTGGGCATGCACTGACGCCTGCTGTTCTGATTACAAAAGCCTCATGACCTTTTTGCTCACAGAGGATAAAACTGTATCAATCCCCTAAAAACACCAGTGACTTAGTGAGAAACATATCGTCATCTGGATATTGCATTATAAATTGACTGTTTTCAAATAGAATTGGTTAACGTTATAACGTTAACATTATCATTTCATAGCTGCAAGCGTTATGCAAAAATTATAGTAAATCATTTGCCAATGAACGAAGGCGGCACTAAAGTAATTATCCACTGAAGCTGCAGGCGGCACAAGGGATCCTGTCTTGAATTCCATCACGTCTTAAGAAGATTTATACGGCGAAAGATGTAGGTCAAAAGACGATTATTTTAAACAAGGTCACCAGATGACCTGCGGTAACCCCAAGGCAGCCAGATGCCGGTAAAATTGTTGCTAAAAGTGGCCTCCTGCGAGGGGTTAAAGGCATTTAAACAGCCGAAAAAGCAGCTAAAAATGTTTTTAGTTTTATATGTAGCTGCTCTTGGGGGTTTAACACAGAAAACACTCGTTGTCTGAGGAGAAAATCAGCAAAATTGGAGGGAAAACCAAGAAACTCACCTTCCCCCTTCCGCCATTTTGATGATGATGATGGACCCCCCAACGGCAAAGGAACTTACCCGGTACTTTGGTGGGCGGCAATCTCCAAGCAGATGTTGGGAGGAAAGATCACAACTTTTTCTGACGGCCCCGTTTTTCTGATGTGAAAGGATTGCGTATCAGGAAAACGGGCGGCCAAAAACTTAACGATCTTCTCTCCCAACATCTGCTTGGAGATCGGCGAGTAGGGTCGACGTGATGAGTTGCCCGTGCAGTTAGTTAATAAGTTACCACCTAGGATATGTTTTTACCACTTGTTCAAGTTGTTGGTCTGCTGGTTTCTTGGTGAACATGATACGGAAAAAAGATACGAATTCATGCATCATGAATGACTTCTTACCATTTTTTGGTGGCATTTAGGAAAAGGTACGCAGTAAAAATTGTCAACTTTCTTTCAAGCTTCCGTTTCAACGTTAATAAAACAAGTTATAGTCAACATTAGTCTGCTTTGAATGGATGAATTTTAGGTGGAGGGTAGGACATATCAGATTCAGATAATGTAAGACAGTGAGGACACAAACTATGCTGTTTTTGCCGCCGAGTACCAACAAATGAACATGCAAATTTCTTTTTTATTTCGTACTTCAATTTTTTATGGGTCCAGCTTGTAACGTTAACGTTACACATATTGTCTTCTGTAGCGTGTGACGCTACAATGGTATATTTCAGGCTTCAGAGCTTGTCATCATGAATACTAAATAAAATCTTCAACAGTGCGGCGGACTCGGTGACGTCACTGACGTTAGGTCATCATCGGAAAAGGCGCAGTCTGGCTGTATTGTTTTATGACTTGTGTGCTTTGAGATCACATCCTGATGCATTCGTACATCGGAAACAAATCTAGAAGAAGTATCAAAGAGCGGATCCGGAAGGTTTCTTTACTTTTCAACAAAGCATTTATTATCATTTATGGTTAAACATTAACTCTTATACATTCACTTTTCTGACAGTAAACTTTAGTACTACCAGGCATCTAATGTTAGCCAAGGAGAGTCCTTCACAGTGTTAGCAAAACGTACATTCGGTAAAATATAAAAGCGTTCAGGACAGTGCTTTCAAAGACTTCTAAGGCTTCTGTGTATTCTGCTCAGAAAAGGACTTGTAGGCGTAGATTCTTAATGATGTATTCTTCTTTTTCCTGTAAAAGTGACTCACAATGGCCTCGACGGCCACCTCTTATTTTTAGCAAGTAAAACCCGGAACAACTTCAACAAGGAAATTCCATTTTGCGCTTGACACAATGTGTTTTCTTCCAGTACAATATACTATATTTAATTTCAGTTTATTTACAACTTTTCTATTCTAAACTTGCGTGCATCTGTCCTGAATATTTGGAATATAATATTTTTCCCTAGTCTTAAAATGCTTTCTTTGTTTCGCGGCATAGTCATGACTACACAAAAATGACGTCACGTACACCCCCATACCGGAAGTGGTACGGCCGTGTCCGGTCTGTGTCTGAGAGCCGAGGCGTGTAGGCGTGGCTTGGAGCACGTATGTTTGTATTTCACTGCTGAACGCACCAGTCTGATCTTCTAGGCCGAACAAACGTGCGAGGGACTCCCTCACTGATCCGTCATGGCCCAAACTACCCAACGTGTCCGCTGGATTTGCCTGTGCCTTGTTTTCGCTACAGCACTACACGAAAGTAAGTCACGGGAGCGCCCCCCTCCCACGCAGAGTTGTTATTTTTGACTTCGAGCTTGTTCCTAGTACGTGCCTTTCCAACATAATGTAATTTGCGCACGTAAGAAAATGAGTTATGTGATAGAGGGACGTATTTTTCACTGTCCAAACCTTCTGTTTGTGTCTAATAGATTGAGAAACATGTACTAGCATCTAGCAAGTTTTGTCAGATTTGAAAGAGGAATGCTAAAAATCTTAATTTGGCTAGGGTAGGGTAGGGTTGCTATAGTTGCTTTGTATGTTTTACCAACCTACTCCTTCAAATACAGGTACCACCTGTCGCTATCAGGCTCCAAGCAGATGTTGTAGAGTGGACTGTTCCTCTCAGTACATGTCGATTTCACCAGCTGTGTAAACAAACCAATATCAGTAGAATACTGATGATAAAAGGAACTCACCACATCTGCTTGGAGATGACAACAATGCTTCCTTTATGATTCAGCCAAAATGTCAAGTGCCGTACACCTACTCATTAATCGTCAGCGTTATGTTGACCAATGGCAGTTGTCCGCTTTTTAGAGTAATTGAATTACTTTATTATAGCTGCCTGCATTGTAGGGGCAAATCTGTTCAATTTGCTCAAGGCCCTACTGTAGCTGCTGCAAAACATAATGTTATAATGTTGTCTGCTTTTATAGTGACTGTGAAATTGCGACATGGTAACATTACACAGTTTGTAGCTAATGTTCTATTTATAGATGTCTTGACTCACTGGAGGCCATAGAGAAATCCATGGAGAAATGTAGGGTCACAGTCAGAGACAAAGCAACACAACTACATCATGTAGCAGTGTCACAAACTTTGAATTTGCAATGCTATAACCATTCCAGTAAAGTGGTTAGGATTTGGCGCTCTCACCGCCAAGGCCCGGGTTCGATTCCCGGTGTGGGAACCACTGTAAGAAACAGGAGGAGCGAGTAGAAACAGATAAAAACCCTCCTGGTCCCGGGCCGGGGTTCGAACCCACGACCTCCCGAGCACCAGCTTCAGACTCCGACGCTCTATTAAACCACTCGGCTAAAAGGTCAAGACCCATCAGCCGGGTCAGTTGGTAGCGCCCACTGTTACATTCCATCCAGGTGCTTGAGTAACTGTTTTCTTGTGCATTTCAGTAAGTACCTTAGTCTTAGATAGATAGCACAGGGTTTGAGAAGACTTAGGTTTATTTTGCTGATCAATGATCAGATAGAGACATGTTCCTTCATTGAAAGGTGGAAGTACATGTATTTTGGGATATATGTGATGTGTTTAGGCTGTGGGAGGGAAGGGTATCAACATGTGCAGCTGACAGTTGGACTTTTCTTTATAAATACAAACACATAACATGGAGTCAGCTGGCCCAAGGACATCTCATGGCATATGTCCTTGGCTATTGTGGCAATGGGGTAGTTTTTAAGTGGTCTGTTGTGTGACAAAGGCATGCACGTGCACATGCATGCACGTACACTAATATGCACGCACGTATGCACTACCCTCACACACACACACACTCACACACACACACACACACACACACACATACACATACACAGGTAAGATTTTCCCTTCATACTGAACCATAGGCTACTGAACCATAGAAGAGAGTTTTTTTTGCAAATACACTTTATCAATATGTAGGTACATGTATTTGCCATGTCTGGCAGAATAGCCTGGGGTGAAGTATTAACATAGCAAAGAATTATCTATTGTAGGCCTTGTTGTCTGAAGGGTCAAGGTCTGCTCCAACAACAAAGGTGCACCTGGTCCTTCCCATGTGTCTCAATCGTACACACCTTTGTAGCAAAGATAAAAGGAGATTTAATTGTCTTAATGGCATACATGTGTTCTTCACACAGTACTGTAGTAGTCAGAGTTCATTCTAGAGTTTCATGGAGATGTGTGATCATAAAAAGGGCAGGGTTTGAAACTCACCCAACTGTCGTATGACCTTATCTTCTGGCACAGATTATTTGTGATAACATTTTTGTTATATGGGTGGGAACAAGTCACTGGTGTGTGAAATATTGTCTTAACTAAGAAAACATAATCTTTGTTGTGCAATTGCTAATGCTCTTTAGCATGTATTCAGATTTTTGTTAGAATGTATCTGTATAGAAGACAATGTGTTATTTTTCTTAGCATGGTGAATTGATGATGATATCCAAGCCAATGTCAATTTTTATGTGTAGCGTAGTGCATTATAGTGAGAAAATGGTTAAGTTTTTAGGCAAACAGTCGTAGAATAGCAAAGTAACTACTAAAAGGGTATAAATGATTCTACTTTCTACATAATTTTCAAGCAGGTCTTTTGGTGGCTTCAAGACAGTATCAAATTGGCAAGACACTACTTATCAAATTGGTAGGGCATTATCCAATACACCACCGTTTGGCTGGTGAAAAAAAGATACCAGCACAAAAAAAGGAAAGCCGGATGAATATGCCTAAAAACATAACATAAAACAAAAATAAACCGAAGCCTAAACCTCTGCTTGGAGAGTACTTTCTGCAGTCTTGTAACCATATGGAAAAGCAAAGAATGGATAAAATAAAAACAGATACACTTTGTACTTCTATTCAAGTGAGACAGAGGCTTAGCAGATATAAAGAGGTCGCTATGATTTAACTTTAAGGCTTTGACATCTGGTTTATAAGCCTACTCCCCTTCTGTTCACAGCAAATATTTATGAGGCCCTTGTCAGGGATGTGGTAAATAACCTAGAATCCAGGCTGTTACTGTGTAACAGGTGTCGACCTTGTATCCACAGATACCACTGTAGGCAAGGGTGAAATGGTCACACCTGTGTATGACATGTACATAATAGGTATTATTTTGCCCAAAGAGTTTATTTTACCAACATCTGAGCATTGATGTATTTTTTTGCTCGTTTTGCTAAAAGCAGATGAAAGGGCTAGATTTTGTGAAGTCCTTTTAAAGACATACAGGTTTGGTTAGAATTCCTTGTTCTATGCAAATGTTAGTTGTTTGGAGACAACATTTGCTTCAGTCATAAAAATCTATAATATAGTTGGCTTAGGTATAGTATACTCCTTTGATTGACAGTTTCTGTGTCCCATTGCTGTAACAGGTGTCCTGGCAGCTGTAACAGGTGTGTGATTGACAATCTCTGTGTCCTGTTCCTTTAACAGGTGTCCCAGCAGCTGTATCAGATGTGTGATTGACAGTTTCTGTGCCGTGTTCCTGTAACAGGTGACCTGGCAGCTGTATCAGATGTGTGATTGACAATCTCTGTGTCCTGTTCCTTTAACAGGTGTCCCAGCAGCTGTATCAGATGTGTGATTGACAGTTTCTGTGCCGTGTTCCTGTAACAGGTGACCTGGCAGCTGTATCAGATGTGTGATTGACAATCTCTGTGTCCTGTTCCTTTAACAGGTGTCCCAGCAGCTGTATCAGATGTGTGATTGACAGTTTCTGTGCCCTGTTCCTGTAACAGGTGACCTGGCAGCTGTATCAGATGTGTGATTGACAGTTTCTGTGCCGTGTTCCTGTAACAGGTGACCTAGCAGCTGTATCAGATGTGTGATTGACAATCTCTGTGTCCTGTTCCTTTAACAGGTGTCCCAGCAGCTGTATCAGATGTGTGATTGACAGTTTCTGTGCCCTGTTCCTCTCACAGGTGACCTGGCAGCTGTATCAGATGTGTGATTGACAGTTTCTGTGCCCTGTTCCTCTCACAGGTGTCCTGACAGCTGTAACAGATGTGCGATTGACAATCTCTGTGACCTGTTCCTCTCACAGGTGTCCTGGCAGCTGTAACAGATCCAGACATCGGTCCCTTGATCACAGACTCCCTGGATGGGAACACGTTAGAGTTGAAGTGCACAGCTGACAAACTGAGGGACCCTGCAGCTGGCATCACCTGGCATCAGGATGGACCAGACGGGGCTCTGGTAAAGATACTTCAAGCAGATGTTTGGTTGGGGCTAATCTTTGTGAGACTTTTCTGCTCAACCAATGGAACGAAAACTTCAGAAATGTGGAATTCATTAGTATATATACATTTTATTTTGTGCAAGGAACAAAGGGAAGACAAGAAATAAAGTCTTATATGCTAAATAAAATATACTAGTGCTTTGTGTAGGCTTACAGTGTTTTTTAAATTTTTTTTTTTTTATAAAATCAGAAAAAATGAGGCAGCTGAGGGAACCATGAAATTGAATTGACATACCCTTGTTGTGTTTTTTTACTGCCCGTAGCTAAATTTTGCCGTCAGCACTGCCGGAGATGCAGCTACTGGAACTCTGAAGCTGACAGCTACCACATCATTCAACGTGTCCGGGACTGGGGCAGTAGACAAGGGCACAACCTACGCCTGCAACGTAACACGTGGGGCAGAAACACTGTGGCAGGCCGTCGTTACAGGTAAGGCTTCAGAAGGAGTAAACGTCATTGTTGTTGTTGGGTAGGCCGGCTTACTCTCTCCTTGCAGCCAAGGGCTGAATTGTGAGGAGCTTACAATTGGTGGGGCTTAATCGCTAGGGTCTGGAGTGGCCCACTGCCCCTACATCCTCAAAAAAGGCTATGGGACTACCTTTACCTTTACCTTTTTACAGCGACTAACTGTTGTCTTACTCACTGTCTTGCAGGAGACCCTACTCCCAGATCACTGCTTCTGGAGCCTAAACGTAGCCAGCTGTACTATGGAGACACCCTGACTCTGGCCTGTCCTAACTATGGCACATCGACAGACCCTGACACACTGCCCGCAGACCCACTCACTGTACCTTCACCACAGGTTTGTATTGCACTATGGGAAGTTAAAGTGCTCATGACACCAAAATACGACCTGGCTAATAGACACGTTTACAATAAATATACATGTACACGGCTCTCCTGTTAAATTTGAAATTTAAATGCCCCACCTCGGAAAAGTCAGCACAAGCCAGTCCCAGCAGACTCTTTGCATCTCTACGTTTTATTTTTGCATTTCTGTATTTTTTCTGGAGCTGACGTCATCCCGTGATGACCAATGCAAAGAGTTAACCTTGGGGACAAGAATAGAAAACCTACTGTAAAGTGGAACTGGTTGCCACCTAGTACTATAGTACCTCACTAGATTGCTTTAAATGATAATTGCAGTCAGATGTGCAAAGGTTAGGTGTAACAGGTTGTTCAGTGCAATATAACCAGTTGCCACCATGCTGCATGCCTGCGAAGCTGGTGTGTTACGCCTAAATGCGATTATACCAGCTATACAGATACAGATACAGATGCTGAAGTCCCAAACGTTAATTTGCCATTTCACATGACATTCCACAGATTGACTGGATGCTGAACTTCACAGACACCTGGACAGGTGCCCTACCAGCAGGTGCAAGTGTGGAGGACAGCAAGCTCATCATCACAAACCTGGATGATACTCACATTGGAGAGTAAGTCAAAATACTTTATTTTTCCAAGGAAACAAGGTTGGTAAAGGTGGTCCCTTCTTGAAGCCATAGTGGCAGTGGGTTGGTAATCCACTGTTCCTTGGGCATTCTTCCACAGAGGTTCTTCTTTGCCTTTGGAATTGATTTTGGCATTCTACAACATTAGTATCGTTTTGAAATATTTTGTTTGCAATTTACGGTATACACTTGCTCATTTTGCAGCTGCTTTGTACAATTTACAGTGCGGATGTCATCCATGTAATCAAATCAACATGGCCTTACTGTTTGGTTGGTCTGACCAAAGAAATATTTTGACACATGTCCTAGCCAACTCTACTTAATTTACATTGTCTCCTTTTTCACAGATACTTCTGCCGTTCCACCAACACTTACAGTACCCAGTATGTGTTTTACGCTGTTGACAACTTGATGGTAGCTCCTCCCACTACAGCTGCCCCAACCACCCCAAGTTCAGGCGGGGGTGCAGCTAGTAAGTTAGCCTCTTGTAACATATTGGTTTTCATCGGACTTGAGGTGCTTTTTGTTAGAAATTTGCTGGAGTGAACCATGGTTTATAAGCATTTGGTGACATCCAAGGATCGGACTGATTAATGGAAAGAAGTTAGTTTGTTGGAATAAAACTGTAAAAAAACACAATTGTTAGTTACATTTTGCTGGAATGAGAAAAAGAGCCATAAGCCAGACTACTATGTACAGTTGATAAAACCTCACATTGTAATGTTGTTGCATCATAAAGGATCTATTTTGAATAGGGAATATTGGCTATGCCATAAATTTAGAGCGAGTCCAATGTATTTGTGCCAAATATTTGCTTTATCAATGTTTATATTCTATCAGTAATTTATTTCTACCAAAGAAAAAAGTACTTATACCAAAGAAAAACAATTGAGTAATACATATACTGAGTGTGATGCTTTTTCTCTGGTGTTTTCTTTTATGTTAGATGTGCTACTGTCTCTGGGTCAGTGTTAGGAAAATTCAACGTAATTTCTAAGATTGTATAACAATTGACCTTGATAGAATGTTTGCTATAAAAGCTTGTTTATCATATACATGTGTGTGCAGTACTGTAGATAATTGCTTTGTGTGCAAGGTCAAAATGAGCAAAAGTCAAAGCCTTTAAGAAATACCAGGTACAATGCCAGCTTTTCCTTTATTTCTTACACAAGATAACACAGGTGCTATAGTAGGAGGGGTGATTGGCGGCATCATTGCAGCCATCATTCTAGGTGCATTGGCATACTTCGGGTACCAACATTTCAACAAATCACAGTAAGTATCTGGTATTCTAAACCAAAATGGGGAGCATTTTTTAAAAACACCTCTTTTTTTTCTCCAGCATTTTACTTTTTCGAGGAGTGTTTTTTCTTACAGAATTACTTGATGCTCATTGTTAAACAGATGTACTGTATTGGATTACTTGGTTTGTTACTATTTGTATTTTGTAACTACATGTATTTGTATCTGTACACTTAGTCTTGTGTTTGTGTGTGTGTGAAACCACTGACTTGTACTTAGCCTGATTGGGCAGAAATGCACAATAAAGGTTTCCGATTATCAAAAACCTGTCAAACTTCAAACCTTCATCTCATTTATGTTATAACTTATTTGGGCTTTTTTTTGTTTCCTTGTGGTTTAATTTGAAAACGTCTCTTTTCTCTGCTTACTTTTGTTTGTTTGAGCCTTTGTTAAACTCAGATAATCTTTCTGTAAGTTTGTCTTTATCCTTGCCTGTCTCATACATGTAACTCGTCCATTTTATGCTTTTGTTTCTCTTCCTGACATTAACATAACAGCCCCTTGCATGTGTTGTTACCCACCCTAAGACCAGTTTTCGTTTGTTAACAGGAGAGAACCTACGAAGTACACTGCGGCTGCATCAGACCCAGTGTAACTGATGAAGAGATCTGATGACTAATAATAATAACAAGCCTTCAGATTTTATATTACAAGGCCTTACTTTAATGACGTCTATGCACCGTAAATAACCTGGCTTGTAGCAGCAAAGTGTTAAAAAAACGTTTTTAGAAGTTAACTACCTAGGGAGCTTAAGTGTAGTGTAGAATGTCACTTTTTTGCAGACGTCAGCTTTGGAACTGAGTACATTTTTGGTTGTAAAAATTTGTTTAGACAAGCCCTTCAAGGCTAGGTTTTGAGTGATAGCCTTTGATCAAAAACCTATATTTAGAATTATGATATGTAGTTGGTTTGGCATATTTTAGTCGTGGCCTTAAGAGTGAACATGTGAACGATTTGCTTGAAAGGCTTATGGAAACCATGATGAGTGCAACATTTTTGCTCAGGTCACACCAACTTAACAACTTTGTTCTATGAATTGTAAAAGAATGAAATCCAAACAAATAGGGAAAAAAATTCAAGAGATGTAAAAATAAAGACATGCATATCTTTGGTGTGACAAATAGTGATGATATTATAATTTATTCCAATATCATTATTGTAAATACAGTGACTGTACTGTCAACCGTACACATGCATTGCATATTTTAATTTTATTAAAATAATGAACATAATTGTCACAGGAGATTTTGCGTAATGGTAGGGCAAAAAATATTACAAGTACATGAAATCCCATAGCTTTAGAGACTTTTGCATCTTCAGTGAAATCGTAAGAGTCAATGTAATGATTTAATCATAGTCATGTTTGGTGTAGCTTCATATAGACTGCTAGTCGTCAGTAGTAGTAAAGTGTGACATTACTGTATGTTGACCTTTTTTCAGTAATTCTATAATTTGAATTTGATGCTTAATGAGCCATGTAATGGTCACCTTGCAAGCAGCATAAAATATCTATCAATTTGGGCAGTTTACAACAGGCTGAGACATTTTCTACGTATTTGTTTGTGACAAGTGTGATCATGACACATTTCATGGATAATACACAAAAGTGTCGCTTTGTGGTAGCAGTGTGGTTAAACTTAAAGGTTCCTGTGTTTCAATGTGTCAGAATGCTTTCTACAGAGTAAAGTTGCTGATCCACACTGTCTTGTACATCTTAAATGGACTTGTTTACTTCTTAGTTCATTTCCTGAACTTGGTGGATTAAGTTAAAGCTGATTTTTTAAAAAAGATGGTCCTACTCTCTGGTATTGACTGACTTTCACGATAGTTATGGTTCCATCACCAGCAACTCATTGTTCAGACATTCTTGTCCATTGCTCAAGCAACCATCTTCGGTAACAAGTCTTCAGATATTACCTTTATCTCCCTCATGGTTCATCATTACTGTTACCAAAACCATCACAGCAATCTCAAATAACCCCCAGCATCTATCTTACATCTCTTCTCAGCTGCCATCCATTCAAACTTGGCATAATACTTTCTCAAAGATCTTTTTTCATTCTTTACTTCACTGGTCTGAAGCCTGTGCAATGTCCTTACTATGGGCACTCATTGACAAGTTTCCTCCTAGTACTCTCTAACTCTTAAACCTAGCGAATAAGGTGTTTCTCCAACCCAAGTAGCAATGCCTCCCCTCAGCATTGGTACAAAGTTAGACCAATACTAGCCTCCTGAGACTTTTCTTGTGCTTTTTTGCTTCTATGAGTGCTGCCATTTCTATTCACTGGGAGAGCTAGCGCTGTATCAGGGGGAGGGCTGTATCGGCGATATTGGCCACGGTATCCCAGCTAGGCTAGCACATATACAGCCCTCCCCCTGATACAGCTCTCCCAGTGAAAAGAAACTGCCGTGCTCATATAGAAACAAACACAGACTGCTAGTGTCTGTGCAGGAGGCTAGACCAATACCTGGTGTGGTCACTTCCCTGTCTATCAGCTCCTTTCTAACTGTAACCCCTCTCCTCTTCTTACCTATAGGACAGCAAGAATTTCCTCTCAGCCCAACCAATCAGATGAAGAGGGAAAGTTGCAAAGTAGTTGAAAAGAAAGAAGTGGGGAATCAAAGGGACTGGATTAGCATTGCTGTTAGGTCACAGCAACAATCATGGAATGTTTGTCGATTTCACCATACCCTTAGTGTTCATTAAAGGCCCTGTCTCCACTATTTGGGGATTGTTGAGCGACCAAAAATGGATTTTGTGATCCATTTATAATTGGAATATGATGCACAATGCAAACGTATGATTTAAAAGACAACAAAACGTAAAAAAAATTTGGAATTTGTTCAGCAATCTGTCAAATGGTCGCTCAACAGTCAAAGCCTTTAGTGGAAAGGGGGCAAAAGGACTTAGGGTTGGGTGGGCGCTTTGGACCTTTTCAGCCACATTGCTACAAAAGCCATACCATTTTTTATTATATCAGAATGTATTTAAGTGTATACAGTACATCTTATTCATGTATTTTGAGACATTTTAAAAGTGAGTTAAATGCTATTTCTGTTCTAGTGTTGCATAACATATCCTAAAGGATATGTAATGTATACTTGCTGTACTGTACTTGCTATTAAATGTAGTTTATAAATGGTATGAATTCCAAGAATAGTTACCTATACAAGCATTCAAAAGTGGAAACTGGTTGGTACATGCAGTATCTCCAGAAACAAACTCAAAATAACTACTTGCAGCCACTTGCAGCCAAGTGCATACCTATTTTGTAAAACGTGCAATGACAAGACCCCGTGTTTCAGTACATGGAACTGTACATGACAGATACCATGGATTCATTTAACCTTCAGCCTGCTAAGGTAGCCATCTGGCATCAAATTTGTATTGGTTATGGGGTTAGGCAGCAGGGAGGTTAAAGAGAACTGCTGAACACTGCTACGTGGTATTTGAAGGTCTGACAACTGACAATCTATAATGTTTGAGGATCTTGATGGTAAAGGTACATATTTCTATGTATCATTTCTGTTGAAATTTTGAAAAAAAAAAGGTATCTTGCTGTACAGACCAAAGAAAATGGCATTTGAATCAAAATCACTCTTTCCATGGGCATACTAATACTAACCTTGATGTACATGTAAAGACCATGGTTTGTCCTACACATATATCTACAGAAAACAATCACTATAGTTGAAATGACTGCTACTGGGCTGTTAAAAGCAGAGTAAAAGATAAGCACAGCTGCCAAAGGTGTTGTTAAATAATGGTATGTATTGATGTTAAACATTTATGCTGACTTGAATAAAGAGCAATTACTGTTGTTAAAGAATGTTTTATAAAACAGCACACATGTTCATGGTTCTAGATGATGTCCACAAGCCTTTTATTCCTCAAGTTGTCACATCCTTACATAGTTAAGGGCTAGACCATCTTAAAACATCCTTGGGTAAAAAAGTCTTCCACAGATTTCGTAAACACGCCAGATAATAGAAATTACAACGGAATGTAAATGAACAGCTTTCAAATATTATTTCTTAACAAACAATTCTGAAGTTTGATTTTCGTCAATGAATTGTCATGATTTGCTACTGGTATACATCTTTTTTACTGCAGAAAAAGGTAGCTTCTTTACAAAAATAATCCTTAACAAATAAAACCAGAGGGCATGTTTTACTCACTTACATAATCATTTTTCTTCCCAAAACCTCACAAAATTGTAGTCTTCAGGGCCCATAAAAAAATTCATAGTAAGTAGCGATGAAACTGCTATGACGTCTTTCTCTTAGGGTATTTCTTCAGGATGAGAACATAAAATATACAAACTTTCAGAACTACAAGGTGCCAGCATCTCTTATATGGTAGACTTCAGTATACCCTGTGCTAAGTTTGGTGAGTGCATTATGGAGGACATCTTGTGTGCGTATGAGTCCGTCTAGATGAGGAGACGTTCGATGGCTTGCTGCACGGAGGTGATCTGAGACTTCAGCTGCGATCCCTCGTTGATGGTGACGGAGGCGGCGATCACGGGACGGGAAACACCGCAGGCACGCCCCAGGGCTGACAGGAATACAGATAATGCTTTGTTAGTTTGTGGCGTTCGGAAAATTGATGCATTGAATTCTACAATTTATATGAAAACTTGTGACTACACTTCCTTCATATTAAATATCCTTCATATCTAATGTACAATCTGATACTTTCTTATATAATTCAAAATCTACCATACCTCAAACTTTCTGATTACATAACATGTTCCAAGATTATATCATCATCCATTCTTAGCAAAATTTAGACAGCATGCATATTTGTTGATGTAGGTTACACATGCAGGTAATAAGATACCAAAGTAACAATTACTCAAGCAACTGGATAGATTCAGGTAGCCTCCACTACCTTTTGTCAGTCACTGCCACCTGAAACATCTGACCATTTTCAAAATTGAAACAGTTGCTTAAGTAGCTGTACATCGTAGAGTGGATTCATTCCTCAAGCTAACCGACATGTCGCACATGCAGTCGTCCCTCAGTAAGACATGGAGCCACATAGTTCCCGTTTAGAACTTTTATTCAGCCTGGCAAGTTGCTTGAGTAGCTGTTACTTCTGTATCTTATACAGCATGGTAAGCAGAAGTTGTGATGACTGTCCCACCTTGCTTGGACCTGACAAACACGTAGGGCACGTTCTTGTCCTCACACAGCAGAGGTAGATGTAGGATTATCTCCAGGGGTTCAGTGTCAGCCGCCATCACGATGAACTCTGTGATCCCTCGGTTCAGGGTCTTAGTGGCTGGAAGAAGAAAATCATAGAGTCAAAATTGTCATTTAACTTTCTGCTCATGATGTTAGGCAGAAGCAGTTTGTATCTGTGTTATGAGAAACACTGTGAAGGGTTTGCATGATTGAGGAGTGTAACAACATGAACACACCTACATTTCTTTTTACATCATAATTCATATACAAAAATTTATTTTTATAAAAGTGCGGACAGAAGGTGTCCAAAAGGACCATATATACTAGTACTTGATGGAGGAATGATAAGCTTACTTTATGGACCCATAATAAGCTTACAGAACAATGTAAAATGATGTACTTTTTTCCTACAATGAGAGAAAGAAGTTTATTGCAAATAAGCAATAATACAATAAGCAGGTTCATGGTTACAACTGCGCACGCGTAGCGAGGTGCATTGTGGGTAATATATCAAATGTAAAGGCCCCTAACTTGTCTGGACCCTGCTTTATACATTTGTACATGTCCAGTTTTGTTTATGTCACATGTGCCTTTAACTTGGTATGTTACCCATGATGCATCATGCTGCACATGTGCAGTTGGAACCATGACTGCACTTATTCTGACATGAACACCATGAGAAGATTCTGTCCCTACCCTCGTTGGCCCCCTTCCTGAGCTGTTTGTAGTTGGCCGCCTGCTGTACCAGGTCCAGGATCTGGGTAGTCAGCTGGGCATCAGCCAGGGGGTACGCCTTGGGGTTCACCTCAGCCTAATGTGTACAATACATTAAAAATGGTCAGCTTAACCTTCTCCCTGCTAAGGTAGCTTTTTTTTCTTTTAATTTCTGTATTTTTATGAAGTTAGGAAGCTAGGAGAAGTAGCTGACAACTCACAGGTTAATTAAGGCGACATGTATTCCAGTGTAGATTAGCGTTACTGAGGGAAAATACTGTAAATGTATTTACTTTCACTGAGATTTTATTTCACGGTATGAGGGAAAATGCAGTATGAGGGAAAATGAGGTTTTCTGCAGTGTATTACGTTCACAGTTGAAACAATTCTGAAATACAATAGAATACAAAACCATACATTTCCAGGTTTATGATTTCGCATCAAGAGGACACCGCAAACATTTCATGATTTATGGTACTAGTATGCTACAAAGATGTCCCAATTTACCCTAACATTAGGTCACTAATTAATATAAAGGCACAAAGGCTAAGTATGATTTTAGTTGTAAAGAATGCGGCTTTAGTACTGGAAGTTTGTACTCACCTCAGTTGCTGCAGACTGTGGAAAGAATAAGAAAGAATACGTAATTGCATTTTTTACATACAACAGGACTTCCAAAAAGATACAACCAAAATTATCATCGTGTTGATCAAGCCTTGACAACATCATGCCATAAATTTGTTTTATCTGTAAAACCACTTTAAAGTCCATCTGTGTTTCACAATGCCATTTCCTCTTTATGAATTACATCAGCTGACTAATATCTTTTGCGATACAAAATTGCACAGCATGGCCAAAATGAACTATTAAAATCGCCATGAATTGATAATCGAAAGCAAAAATTTTGTAGCTGCCCCCCTCCCCCTTTCCTATACACAAGCGCAAGCACGTGTGAGTGGAGCGCCGGTTTGCCTGGCGACATTTCGACAACAGTTTGCAAACCATTTTGGATGCTCTGTGACCCGAAATTCTTACAAAATGATCACAAATATACAAGCTTACCATGACGAGTTATTTTTGTGATGCAGGTTTTGCTAAAATGTCGAAAATCGAGGGGAAAAAGCTTCGTCCTCTCAGCTGACGCCTCACGGAGGACTCAGCAGCGACGCACAGGAAACGGAAATGAGCTCATGGAACGGGCTATTGGGGAAGGAGGGGAGCAATAATGGTTGAAAAAGAAACTGATTTATCGATTCGTCATACGTAAATTTGTAAGTAATTACATTAAAAGATATGAAATAAAATCTCTAAGATAAGTTAAGTTATTTTATTGGCCTAATTGAATCAGAGGATGCTTGAATAACTGTTATGATATTACATGTACTTATGAGTCCAAGATGTCCATAATGGTTTCTTCTAATCCACTTGTGACCACAACAAAACTATTTTTTTTCAAATCATTACAAAAGATGATAACTCACGAGCACAACACAAACAAAAAGAAAGAAAAATTGTATTTTTAAAGGCTGTTATGTATTTGTTCTCAATCAATATTACGAAAACTAATCAGTATTAAATCCGACGGCTGCTTTGCGTTTTTATGCTATGTTCGCGCCATTTCGAGTTTTCAACTGGACCCGGCAGTCAGAAATTTGTGTCAGCTTTGGACAGTTTTTTGCGAGGCAAATTTGCCATCACAATTTTGTTTTAAATTGTTCGTGCTTTTAAACCGTGGAATCGAAGACATCTACTCAGGTCACGAGCTAAAACCTGAGGTATTTGAAGTTATCTGAACTACCGCTGTCGTGCAGACGACAACATCGGATATCCAGAAGCTAGCAGACGACATTTTGTGACTCGACTCTCCGCCTCTTGTTTTGGATTTGCTGACCAGTTTTTGACAGAGATAGCGATAAAGATGATGCAACAGGACCAGGTAGTGGAAGAACAACTAGAAAATGAAGATGATGACGTAAGTTTTATTTATTTATTTTTTATCTTTTATTTATATTCTTAATTTTTGCAAAATCCTGCGCCTTGAACATCAGACATGTTTTATATGTTGTTTAGGGTCTATATGAAGTTGAGAGCGCTATTTATCACAAAGCTATGAGATGAATCCTGCAGTCTAAAACAAATTTTGTGTTTTTTTGGCTGCCTTGTCATTTTTTTTTCTGTTGATGCCATAGCGGTCTCTTGTTCGTTTTTATTGCAGGATTCCTTCTTCCAAGACATCGACATGCTACAGAATCACGGTATCAATGCAGCTGATCTGAAGAAACTCAAGTCTGCAGGCATCTGTACCGTCAGGGTAACTCCGCAATGTGTTGTTTTTACCTATTTAAAGGCAACTCGGGGACTGTTTCAATAGCATTCTTAACTTTTGTCTTTACCTAATCTGACTTTGAAATTTTCTTCTTCTTTCATTTAATCTTTAATCTAAAGATTTAACTTTGATCTTTACTTAATCTGACTTCAAAGACATCTCTAGAAAATGATTAAGAAAATAATTGCAATTCCATAAATCTGACAGGAACAAAAGGGAAGATCAGTTATTATACGCAGAAATATGTCATGTTTGTAAACTTTCTGACAGCAATTTTTGCCATTTACATTTATACAAACAGACGTCAAATCTCAAGCAATGCTACATGTATTGTCACTCTACAGGGTATTCAGATGACTACTAGGAAGAGGCTGTGCAACATCAAGGGCATATCAGAGGCTAAGATGGACAAGATTAAAGAAGCGGCTGCAAAACTGGGTGTAAGTAAGCCATGATAGCAATTCATGGGCAATATCATAAAAAGATCATGGAAAATCTGTTCAGTATTCACCATGATTTTAAAGTTTCATGGCATATGACTAAGAGACATTAAGACAATGGATAAGAATGTTTTATTTGAAAATTACAGCTTGTATGTTATACTATTTCAGCTCTCAGGTTTAAGTTACTTCAGATTTTTTTCCTTACCAGGATGCAGGTTTTATGACAGCTCTTGAGTACAGTGACCGAAGGAAGACAGTCTTCAAGATTCAGACTGGCAGCTCAGAGTTGGAGTAAGGAAAAAATACTTTATTCTTAAGAAAATAATTGATGTATGTACTCAGAGGTGCTATGTGATGATAGAGAAGTTTCATCAACTTGTTATTTAAGAATTGCTGCACTTTAAAGCATCTTTGTCTGTGTCCATTATGTTATTGCACAGTATTTTATAACTTTTAAAATCACAACATGCTCTATGGTCAGTAATTAAGTCTTCTTGATAATGCAGCAAACTTCTTGGGAATGGCATTGAGAGCATGGCCATTACTGAGGCATTTGGAGGTGAGTGTTTCATATCAGAATATGGGGAAGCATTAAAAATGTTTGGGAAAATCAAGAAATTTTATTGATATCGAGGCAAAGTGTCAGTAATAATCATATCTATAGACCTAGACTCCAGACAAAATGTAATGATTGACTACAGTCGTTGCATCAGACATCATTCTGGACTGATTTGTATTTATCTTTTATCTACAGAGTTCAGAACAGGGAAAACACAGTTGTCTCATACTTTGTGTGGTGAGTGGACATCCAAGTTTCATTTCTATTAAATTTGTTTCGAAGTAAAATTCGAACTCTAATCCATTTGTGTCTCTTAAGTTATGATATGGATGATTGACTCTTAAAGTCACAGCCACATTGAGATAAAACATTGGTTTGTCGATTGGTTTGACTACAACACTTTTCTTCTTTCAGTGTCATGCCAACTACCTGGGCCAGGTGGCTATTCTGGAGGAAAAGTTGTGTTCATCGACACAGAGAACACATTGTATCCTTCTGCTAGACTCTCCAATTTATTTATAATTAGTGTTCCCTTTTTTAAGTCAGGTTTGTTAGGAGGGTGTGCCTAGATCAAGGATCTTTTGAAGTCTAAATGATAGCTGTAAGTTGATATACAGTGTACATTGGTTTCATTTTATGAAACTAACCCAAATGCTAACAACAATACTAAATATTATATGTTTTTGTTGGAATATTTTCTTTGCAGTGTTGCATTCATGTATTTGATGACTCCTTTTATTTTCTGGTGAAACAACGTTGGTTGTGTTGCCTGATCCTTGACCAGTGGTTAGCCGTCCTGACCGTCTGAAGCCCATTGCTGACCGCTTCAACCTGGACCATGAAGCCATGCTGGACAATGTGCTGTATGCCAGAGCCTACACAAGTATGGCTTACATACATGCATATATATATATATATAAATGCCTACACAGCGCATTCTAGGTCTTACATAGTAGTGAATATTATCATTAATAGTAGTAGTGTGTTCGAAAGTATCCATGATAGGCTGCTTTTCAGATGAGTAACATTTTGCACTTGCAATTCAACAGGCGAACATCAGATGGAGCTGTTGGATTATGTGGCCGCCAAATTCCATGAGGAGCCTGGGGTTTTCAAACTACTGGTAACTTCAGTGAATGTGTCATCTTTGATAATGTTTACTTTTGCACAATGTTACATTCACTCACAAAATAAAAAGAATACATTTTTAAAGTATTGTCAGTAGAAATGGTGCTGAAGTGCCTTCCATTGTGTGCTTTAAATATACTCCAAAAATATTCCAATGCTTTAATATTTTCAAACTTGTTGTATTTAATTATGTCATGGTCAGTTGCATTTCATTTCATAACTTGCAGTGAATCAGATGACATTGTTGGTAAGTTGGAATCCTTTGCTCTGGTTGGCAAGTCCTCTATGGTGCCAAAACCTTGTGACCTAGAAGCTGGACTGCAGTTAGATCAGTGCAGAAATCTATGATTTTGATCAATATTTATCTGCAATGCTTATGTTTTGCTTTGAAACAGAGTTTTTGTTTGATTGTTTAGATCGTTGACTCCATCATGGCCCTGTTCCGTGTGGACTTCAGTGGGCGGGGTGAGCTGGCAGACAGACAGCAGAAACTGGCACAGATGTTGTCCAGGCTACAGAAGATCTCAGAAGGTAAAAACACAGACAACCGCATCATGGTAGCCTGGTCACCAAACTCTACGGTATCGGGCAGCCGGAGTGTGAACTGCCCTACGGGGAGGCAGCAAATAGAGATGCCGGCAGAACTACTATCGCGTGCCCAACAAACTCCGGCTGCCCGATACACACCAAAGCCGACCCGTAGAGATGGTAACCAGGCTAGCATCATGGTGGAATTCACGCTTGCAGATTATATCACTGTTGGGAAGTATTACTTCTGTATTAACTTGTGAGAGCAGGACTGTCGTATTTTGCTTATTTTGAACTAGTATGACTATTTTGATGAAGGTTAGACATCCAGGTATTGAGATACACAAGAAAACAGTTACTCAGGCAACTGGGTAGAATTTGAAAACTTACATTGGCTGACTATTGTATGGGCATTCACAGAAAATGATCCCTATTCTTTCAGAATACAATGTTGCAGTGTTTGTGACAAACCAGATGACAGCAGACCCAGGAGCAACCATGAGGTAACTTCTCATCATTACAGTACCGTGTCGTCAAAGTCTAAGACTTGTACCTGTATCACACAATAAATGTAATCTAAAAAGTCTATTAGAGAAATGTATGTTACCTACTCTACAGTCCAAGAATGACAACTTCTTGCTGTCACATATAAAATACAATTGAGATCTTGTGGGAAAGTTTTTAATGGCTTCTCAATGGTCAATCCACCTATGTATTGTGTCTGCTAACAGTTTCCAAGCAGACCCAAAGAAACCGATCGGTGGGAACATTCTGGCCCATGCCTCCACTACTCGCATCAGTCTGAGGAAAGGCAGAGGGGAGAACAGGATTGCCAAAATCTATGACAGGTTGGTACCAAAATGTGCAGTATTGAACAAAAGTACAGGCCACACTTATTTTGCCTTCAGACCACAGTTTGAAATCCTGAAAACTGGTATATATATATACACGTTACTTAGGCATTATTGCTGGGTTATAAGTACAGTTCAGTTGTTGAAAATACTGAAAGTGGAGTTTGTAAGTGAAGTGTAGTTCAAATGATTCAAGTTGCCATGCTGTAACAGAATTGGGGCAAAAGGTTATAAAGTTGTTGTATTTCTTGCAGCCCTGACATGCCTGAATCGGAGGCTACTTTTGCAATCTCCAATGGAGGCATCTGTGATGCAAAGGACTGAATATTGGCCTGATTAGCCAACAAATGCAATCACCCTGTTTTTTAAGACTCAGACTGATAGAAATTTGTGTATGATTTCATCAAATGTAAACTGACTCTTTTACCAGTCACTTATGAACTGGCATTGGGTGTCTTTAATTATGCTTCAAGATATTTATGATTGTTTAACAAATATTCAGCAAAAGGTTCTGAAAGCTTGTTCTTACTGACAGAAATTGTGTCAGCATTATTAGAAGTTCACATTGATATTCCAGATGTTAGTTTCTAAATGGAATACTGTTGTTTGAAATTTATGTCACAAAAGGTATAATGGGCATTTGCCATAAAATGCAAGAGAAAATGTAATAGGATGCCTTGAGTGTTATATTTACTATTGGGAAATATTAAATTGAATTTTGGATGATCATAAACATAACAATATAACACAGATGTCCCACTATATTGTTTTATTCGTCCTTTCATTCCACAATAAAAAAAGATCTTAAATCATAACTTCT
The DNA here is from genome assembly GCA_013266295.2 of Branchiostoma floridae x Branchiostoma japonicum. Classification (NCBI taxonomy): domain Eukaryota; kingdom Metazoa; phylum Chordata; class Leptocardii; order Amphioxiformes; family Branchiostomatidae; genus Branchiostoma; species Branchiostoma floridae x Branchiostoma japonicum. The sequence continues at coordinate 6,449,798 of CM023830.1, forward strand.
ACTTTCCCCCACAAGACATGCACACCAACCCTTTATAAACTTATAGAATACATAGAAAAATAAAGGTAGCATTTCTCTTGAAATGAATGGTTTTGAACCACAATCTGCATGCATATAAACACCATTAAACAAGCAGTATCTTTGTAGAGGACACCCAGGGTCATACACACATATCTCTAGCTGCCCTGTCCATCTACTCTTTAATAGTACATGTAGTTATTACAAAACAACAGAGCCAAACAATTACCAATTTTCCAGCTTACATGGTAAAACTGACTTCTAAAGGTGTTGCGGTCTGAAGACTAAAAAGTCAGATCCAACTGCACCAATGCTTGCCAAGAAAGGACCTGTTTTTCATACTTTCCAGAAGATTTTTTGAGGTGATAGTTGGATTAGAAACAAACAATTTGATCCCAATGGGCTAGAGCAAAGAAAATCAACCAGATAAAGCAGCTAGCTTATAGCTTATGCTTTATGTACATTATATTGATATTGCTAAGACATTGCATGCGAATACTAAATGATATTACAATTTAGATCTTCAAGAGATGAATGACAAAGTTATACCGCATGTTAGTACATATTTCCACAGTTTAGAGCTATTAATTTACTTCACTGCAGTTCTAAGTTCTCCTCTTTATGATAGTCACACAAAGGTGGACAAAATACATCTTTGGATACTTTTCAGCATGACTTATTTCCTATGAAAGCATGGTTCAACATATAATCTGGACTAAAGGCACTTACGATGGAAGATACTGTCTGCTCCTATCTTACAAATAAATAGCAGTAAGTTTCCAGCCACACAAAATGTGGTAATAAAAAAATGGTACATGTAGATGAAGGTATGAGTGAACAAGTGATACTAGCTGACCTGAGTCATAACAGATTGGTTACTTCTTTCCAATCCAAATAGAATGTCACATAAAGTAGTGATTTGGTTGTGGAATGACTATTGACTTGATGTGTTATGTTTTCTTGAGCTGTCATATGATGTGTTTTTTCACTACACAAATTTGAATGTTATACAGTAATGCGTCCACTTAATTATGGTTTCTGAAATCTGTAACACTTCTAAAACAATAGACACATGTGTCACCTTATTAATGTGTAAAAGTAGTAATTTTCCCATAACCTAAGACTTGGGTAATTTACTGTATCCCAAAACATTTAGAAAACATCAAATGAAAGACTTTTTTTACAATATAGGTATATCTTTCCCCCAATATATAATATAAATAACTCCCATAATACATTTAATTGCACCAAAAAAAGAAACAAATTTCACACGCCCCAAAATACACTTCAAGAATTTCAAAAATAGTACTGCATCTTCCCATTTTGTTATGAGTGATTCAAACCAATAATCAAAACAAAGTCATACGTTTAAACCCTCTTTGTTCAAATATACCAGTGGCAGATTCGTAATTCCTCAATGTATGGTCTTTAAATAGCATTCAGACCAATCTTTTATCACATTTGTATCTCCATCTATCCACGATGTACATCTGCAAAGAGACTGTTTTTGCTATTGAAGACACTTTTCAGTGAGACTACATTGTACGTTCCTATTTCCAGTTGTGTAAAAGCTTAAGAAGTATCATGTGTTCTCCAACTCTGGTGTGGCAAGATTTTGGCTTCAGTGACCTTCCTTCTGTAGTATGCCATGAACTCTGAACCTGTAGATGCAGGTGTAGTCTGGGTTGCCATGGTTACTGAGGATGCGCAGCTCCACTATTGGGTATGGCTTTACGTCAGTGACCTGTAGGTGTGCAAGGACATGAATCAGTATTCTGGTTCAAATCTAACAGTCACACAAGCCAAGTGCTCTTAAAACAATTGAATTGTAATAAAAGCTGACCTGTCTTTAAAGTACATATACATGTACTATTTTCTTTTTTTAAGAAAACGATACCATACCTTGCCCTATAAAATAAAACAGGAACATTACCTTAATCTTAACTCCATGATCTAAGTTTTTCTAAAATTAGCAGCACCATTCAATCAAAAATATCTTTCTATGAAGCCTGGCATCCAGTAATAGAGAAGAAGCAATTAGAATGAAGTCCTCCTACCTGAACAGGAAAGTACTGCAGAGGTTCTGCATTGTCATCATACGTGTAGTTTCCTAGCAGGTCTCCTTCAGCCTGAGTCTCATCTTCCAAGCCCTGGACAACAATTTGTACAAGCTGTTACCATCCAAGGTGCAAGAAGCTTCCTAAATAGTTCATAGACAATGGATAAGTTCTGAGTGATGACAATCATCAATGACAAAAATTGATTTTCAAAAGTTGTACTCCTAAACTCACATAGACAGTGAAGTCCTTTGGTGCACTGTCAATTTGACCAGTGGGAGACAGTGACTTGGGGATGTGCTCTAGTGAGAAGGACGTTGGCCTGACCACTCCGGACAGCTGAATGACCATGTAACCCTCGCTGCCTCGGAATGCCCAGCAGTTGCCTGGATGGACGTCAGGCTGGAAAAAAAGATGCACAGCTTTGATGAATCTATCAATGAACATAACCAGACATTGCCATCAACAAATGAGTAAAGTAGGATTTGAACCCATAACCTTGTGATCCAGTACTACTTGGCTACTTGTCAAACATGTGCTACTGACCTGTATGACAGTTCTTGGGGAGTTGGTCTTGTACCAGAGAGGGATTCCAAGAATGCTGAGCTGAGCAGACTTGGACTCGTAGGTTTCGGTACATCGTAGTGACAGGACACTACCACCTAGTGTGGGAAAGTCATGCAACGTTAAATATCAGCAGTTAAACTTGGTGAAAATACAGGGTTAAAACCCATTGTATTATGACAGATGCCATTCCTCACCTGCAGATTCCAGTGCATGGTCCACCATACCAGTCTTGTCAGCATCATAGATGCCAATGTGCTTGTTAACAATGGCTCTGATCCTCTGTAAGAACAAAACATGGAAGAAGTGAAAAAATGTTACAATATAGTAAGAAGTTGAAGATAGGTCTGAAAACACAACAGCCGACCTTTTCCTTGGTGGCTATTAGTATTTCCACACATTTTTGAAGCATAACAAAAAATACAATGTATATACAATGACTGCAAATGCACAGACAAACAGACCAAAAACAATACCTCCCAATGAATTAGTAGCCTCTTCCCTTGACCCTATGACCTGGAATGTCTGTCAGCAGCCAAAGTTGATAAATCGACTAATTCTACCACCTCTGAACTCTATTTCCTGTCATTCCCATTTGTGGTCACAAAACAAAACCTCCATACACGGAGGTAACAAATACCTCTTCATCCACTGCCACCTCCCCTGCGCTGGTACGGCTCACGCTGGTCTCCACCTTCAGTTTCTGGGAGACGTTCTCCGTCACCCTGGAGACGATGTCGTTCACCTTGCTGTCAAAGTCGGACTGGCCCACGAAGCGCGACTTGAGCCAGCTGACCAGCGCAGACGAGTCCTCCTGGAGAGCCTGCTGGACGGTGATGGACAGCTGCTGCTCAATCTGGGGAACGAAGAACAGCAAATTATTTTCAAGGTCACGATCAAACCAGACAGTCGTCAAAGAGTTTCATGTTGATGAGGAAAAGTTTGATAAGAAAAATGTCATTGATTCACAACTTCACTACCGGTACCGTATTCAAGTTTGAATTGCTACACACAAATAATTCACACTGCATACTTTTCTGAAATCACTAACAATTATCATAAACAAACACAGTCACTCAAGGGAATGGTGTTCAGTACAAAATGTTAATTAAGTAGTAGAAAGGTAACATTTTCAAAACAAATGCATAATGTTTACCTTCACATGGTCTAGCCTAACAAAGTACTGCTCTGTTTATTCTTACTCAAACACATTCATGTATAATATATAGTGACCTGCCTCTCCAACTCTGTCCTGCTACAAAATGTAAACCAACACCACAGGGTGTCTGCTAGGGCAGCAGTGACCATGGTGACAGATGTCTGGTCAAGGTCATTGACCTTATTTGTTTGGAGAAGAAGAGGAAGAAGAAACAGCAAAAACAGTATGTTTTCCTTCTGTGAAGGTAAACATAATTATCACGACAAAGTATATATCAAGTGACGAGGGTGAGCAGAGAAGGGATGTCTGACCAGTGAGATGTTCATGCTGTACTTCTTGAGCTCCTGGTGGTACAGGTCTGACTGCTGTTGCACACGGCCCAGCTCCATCTTCAGGGAGGCCAGCTCACTCTCCAGCCGATGGATGTGGTCTAACATGTCTGAGGACGTGCCCACTCCACCACTGGTCTCACTGGGGAGACAAGAACCTTCGTTAGGATACCTTATAAAGTCTCCAGATGTCTTAAGCAGAGAAAGGGTTGTATCCTAGGCATGACTGTTAGGCCTTAAGTAGAGACAGTGTTTGACGACAAGATGAATGGTAAACTTGTGTAAAGATTTGTTAAAGAACAAGCTGTACATATTCAATGCTTTTTTTTTTAGCAAGGTTACACTACACATGAAAAGGGACTGCTAGTCATATCTTAATTATGAGATTTCAGTACTTACAAAGTCTTCTAGCTGTGTCAAACTACCTTGAAAAGTAACAAGGAATATTTCAACTTACACTTTGATTTTCTGCTTGGCCTCCACAAGTTGTTTGGTCAGATCCTAGAGAGAAGACACGAATGTCATTAGAAAACGACATATACGCCACGCCATGCAAAAGAAGCACCCACAATTCCTGTTTTAAATTCTTTTCTTCACAAATGCTCTTCTTTAGGATCTCTAACCTCGGAGTGGGTGTTGATTGTCTGCATTTTAATCTCCAGCATGGCCAGTTGGTTCTCTCGTTCGGTGCGTAACTTGTCCAGGTCCGCTAGGATGGCCTGGTCCTGGACGGACACGTCCTTACGGAGACCCTCCATGTGTTCCTTCACGATCGCGGTGATGAGAGCGATGATCTCGTCTTTATTCATCCCTCCGGCCATGGCTGCCGCTGAGGCACCTGGGATAGAATCCACGGCGAAGAAAGTTTAATAGCTGCACCATGGACATGGGATTTTTCTTTTACATCTGCTAGCAACCTTTAAAAAACCTACTGTAAAGACACTGCTGTGAAAAATTGAGGAATCCGATATGATGAACAACAGTTGTCCATCTGCTGCAAAAGTCTGAAGCACCAACACCCTACATACTGTATGATGAAAAGGAGTATACCACAACCTTACACCTGCAAATCCAGCAATAATGTTGAGACCACTCCAACAATATTCCTTGTCTCATGAACAAACAAAAAGTGAGATGACGTAGCAGCAAGGCATCCCTCAGTGTAAAATGTCTCCCAAATACAGTTCTTAGATTTGTATTAAGTTTTAGAAATAAGACATTCTGTTGGTGTGGTCTAACTGTACAATCTCTAAAGAAGAACATAATACACACCATTTCCCATCATACAGGTTTTAACACCAAAAATATACCACATATATTTACTTTCTAGACGATTTTCAACTTTTTCAACAGATCCAGCCCCTCCAGGAATTGAGGATTCAGCTGTGGATGAAAATACCGTATCATAATGATCACACCGCTTTTTAAAAGGCAGCTAACTGTTTACAGCACAATACGAAGTGCCCCTCACCAAATTGAACACTAAAAAGACATCTTATTTGGAGAAATATAAAGCCACCAGTATTGGGAATATTAATTTATGAGGACTCAAATTGCATTGTCTGAACCTTTCTCCAAGCTTAAGGTTGGAAATGTATACTTCCACCTCATAAAAAAAGCTTACATTTTGCATCAATAACTCTTTCTGCTTCAATGGTACCGCCTCCAGCTGTGGCAAGAGCATTGTAACATCTCAATATTGTATGGGAAAATCTATTCAAGTTTGAATTTTAAAAAAAATTAATTTAAAATAAAATTCTCATGTACCTTACAACAGTTGCCAGTTACATATAAACCAGCACAGCATAATACATGTCAGGGTAGAGACTCCAATTTAGTGGAATTGGCAATTCTACTGGTAGAGATCCCGATCATAGTCTTTGTCGACAGAGACTCCGATCAGGATGCTGTTAATGCATTAGGCTGGTTTCCCATTTATAATGTCCTAAAGACAATCCATTGATCTAAAGTGATATGAATCAAAGTTGAAAGGTTCTGACTGTCTTTCAAGTGAATATCTTAAAATTTACAGACTACAATTGGGATCTCTGCCAGTAGAATTGCTGATTCTACTAGCCGAGATTCCGATCAGAGTTTCTGTTGACAGAGACTCCGATCAGGATCTCTACCAGATCGGAGTCTAAACCCTGACATATACATTTGAATAAAAAAAAGGAACTTCCTTTGTTCTAAACTAAATCTAATGTCATCAGTTGCCCCCTATAATACCTACTTTGTTGTGTGCCGACTGCTACGTCTGGGATCTGGCTGCCGGCCTGGGAGGACTGCTCCCATTTCCGCACCACGTCAGCGACGGTTGCACTCAGCCTCTGGATCTCTGTTCGCATCTCTGAGCGGATCTGTTCTGCCCTGAAGTCATTCAGCACCTGAAAGTAAAGGTTAAGATTTTAAAGAAGAGCACATTGTCTAAAGATGTAGATGTAACTATTTATTGAAAACAGAGGAACACAGTCAATACATCCCTTTTACATCTAGGCGTATCTTTTACTAAATGCAATGCCTAAATTAATGCGCCACAAAGCAGTTACTCAAGCAACTGGATATGATTTTGGAGACGGTCAGACGTTTCAGGTAGCATCCACTACCTTTTGTCAGTGACACTGGAGAATTGTTAGGAAACACAGGTTTATAACTACGAACTATTAATTGATATGCAAAGGTGAAGACAAAATGGTTTTCTTTAATCAATGATGTTAAGTACCTTTACCGCTAACACATGCTGTTGCTACATGCTGTTCATTCAGAAAACAGTTACATATAGGATATTCTTCATGCTTTTATGCTCCATATTAGCATTTAAGTCAGGATTATTTGAGTACAGACAACATGCATGTCATGCTTCCCCATGCACCTTTTCATGCATAGTCATGTGCAGACCACGTACTGGTGGACCAGCTCCTGTAGAAGAGGACCATGGTAGCCAGGCCAGCAGGGCTCCAGGGGTGGAGGCCACAGAACTCACAATACCTGTCAGGAAACTCAGGGGCCACAGGTAGTACAGACCTGGTGAAAAACATCACAACACCATGATTTATTCTCAAGATCTTCATGTATCATCATTGAAGTGCCATCCTATCTTGCAATGTAAATCGTTAAAACGATTCCTACATCCAAACTTTTACAAAATCTGATCATGTCTAGTTCATCATCTAACTTATCCTGCTGTAGTAGCAAAACATGGTACAATGTTCATTACTTAGTAAAACTAGTCAAACTGCTGAATTATCATTATGATACTGTCATTCTTTTAAAGCTAAAATGATCAAATGTAATAGACAGCTATAAATATTGTAAACTACAACACAATTCAGGCTGTTTTACTTTTAGCCTGCGATGTTGTTTTTAATAAATAAAGTTCAAAGGAAGACTGACCGAGCAGCAGCAGCAGCAGTAACAATGGCAGTAGCAGGAGCCTGAGGGGAAACGCTGCCACAAACACTGGCCCCTTCCTGTTCATGATGGAGTTCTTCAGGATGGTTACTCTGTGTACAACAAACACACACAAGGTCATAGATAATTAAATATTCCCATCTATGACAAATGTGGTTACTGGGGGATGTCAGTTTTTCAGAATTTCATGAAGATTTTCTTCAGATAGTTGTTGAGCCCACCTGGAGAGAATCCAGGCATCCAGCATCATGACAGTGGTGACAAACCAGTAGATGGGTGTTCCCACCAACCACCACATCCACCAGAACAGGCCAACTGTGGGAGAGACACACGCAGAACTGGGGTTAGGCTTGAACTTGTTTCATTCTAGCAAGCATGGCCACCCTATCTTACAAAAAAGTAAACTATACACCATACATTCACTAATAACTAAAAAGTTGTGACCTTATTGGCACACAGCAGAACACTTTCACACTGATGCCTCAAAACCAGCGACAACAGCCGTCTTAAAATTGCAGAACCTTCCCCTAAACATGAAACTCACCTTCATGGGCAGATAACTCTAAGGTAAGGCCACACAAACCAACAGATCCACAAGATTATGTTTGCACAGCCTATGGGATAAACCACTCAAGATTTTTTTACAGTACCATGTCCACTGAATTGAGAACCAGCCTTAAAACCCTGCACCCATTTAGCACTGCCTCCCAAGCTACATCTACTGCATAGAACATTGTATCCCATCATCCCACAATATCTGCAACCCTATATAGTCGATACAGAGTGACAGCAGATCACCAATGCCTGCTTGCTTTCCTATCACCACAATTTTTGTACCTTTAGACTGAGACTTTAACTTTCCAACAGACACTCCTATAAGGTAGAGACAAAACATCAAACTCTTTATCACAAACCAATGAAATCCTTATATTATTTTATGAATTTGAAAAAGTAGTTAAACATCATCCTATAAAACCACTAAATTTGCATTAAAGGTTAGGATATACATTTGAAGTTCAAGACCAGGCAACAGAAATACATGTACAATACATGTATGTGTCAGAACACTGTGAATACATACCGAATGGCATTGTTACCATCTCCCATATGGTGAGTCCCCCAGCTGCCTCACTAGCGCTGTAGGCTGAGTCGGAGTAGTCTCCATACTCCCCATCAGACTCATAGGACAGCCTGTCCTGGGTAACAGACTCAGACTCTGGGGACAGACAATACAGGCTTGTCAGGAATATGCAAGTTATTCTGTTAAACTGTAGCAGCCCTTAGTTCTTGGCAGTTAAATGCAGGCTTATACCATGATGAGTAAAGCTTTTGTGTGGTTTTAAAACATGGGTAACTTTGTTAGGAATGCTAAAACGTTTAGTACAGAGTGTCACATAGGAAGTTGCAACACAGCATAGCAAAAACTGACTGGAAACAGACTAGTAGGTTTGATTCAACTGTGACAGGAAACTGTTACTTTCTTCATCAATTAACTGTAATATGAACCTAAAAAAAAAGAACCGTTAATTGAACAAACACAACGTTGGGTCAACTAACTGACAGATTTGCTCACCAGATGACCCTTCCTCATCTTCATCTAGCCCTGTATAATGGGTGATTCCAAAAATAATTTGATTTCTCAGAAACAAAGGCTTTCACAATAGTAGACTGATGGACAGCAAATAAAAAATTAGTATTGTACTGTGACTCATATACTGAAATACATTACAACTTCTGGCCGAGTCTTCCTGGTTTATGACAACAATATGATGCTCTATAAAATAGCTTCTCAGTTTACAATGATCTAATCATTTTTCTCTAAACAATATCTAACAGTTATTTCAAACTTGCATGATCGAGAAGAAGCTTTACACGTCTGCTTTTGTGATAGTTCCAGTGCCATACAAATTCAACTGTAACAACTTACCATACAGTTTGGAGAGAGTTTTCTCAGAAGCCATGGACTTCTCAGTGGTGCCGTAGACGGAGCCAGCCATGACGTCAGACTTGCCGCTGTGTCTCCTCCTAGCCCTGTTGGTGCTGCGCGACTCCTTAGTCTTGCTCTCCGAGTAGCTGTAGGAACCCTCTGTAACACTGTCTTCAATGATGGAGTCATCAAACTTGGACCTTAGAATAGAATGAGCAGAAATGAGCCCTTTGTGGTATCCCCCATACTCTGTAGATTTAGACTCAGCAATGCATATATTCAAAGTTTCTCCATAGTTTCTGGATGTTTTCTATTATCTGTTGATATATCTAAAGGTAAAGGTAGTCCCATAGCCTTTTTGAGGGTGTAGGGGCAGTTAATGCACGGTGTCTAGGGCATGGTATTGGAAGACAGAGCCCATCCCTCTCCCTCTACTGCCTTTTACCTCCCAAACCAAAGTCAGATACCCATTTTACACCTTGATGGAGTGAGGAAAGTCATGTACGGCACTGTACATGACTTTCTCCTAAGGACACAATGTCCAACCAGGAATGCCAGAAATCAAACCCTTGACCTCTTTATCTCGTGTCTGCTGGCCTAGCCATTCGATGATACTACAAGTTCTTGTCTACCACTTTGTGGACAACCAAATTCCATAACAAAATATATAGAAAGATGCTGTCTTCCTCTTACTTAGAGCTGCCTCTTAGTCCTCTTCTCATCATCTTAGGAGTGTCATAAGCCTCCTTGAGTGTGTCCAGGTCCTGTACCTCCTCCACCTCCTGTCTCTCCTGCCACCCCAGCAGTGAGCGCACCTTCCGTAGGACGTAGATGGGGAAACGGTAGCTCCCACTGGCAAGGTAAACAACTTTGTTATCTCTTCAACAGTGATGAACTTGGAATATAAATACCCAGCTTGTAGTTTGTGCTACCTTTGTTTTTGCCTTTCTCACCTAATCAGTGACAAGTTCTTTTTTCCACATTTGTATATTTAATACACAGTGTCTAAAATGTACATGTAATACAAAAGATACTGCTGTAGACAGACCGTGATATCTGTTGAGATAAGACCAGATTAATGTATGTTTTACATTGTTTTGTAGAACCATAATGTAAATGTATGTAAAAGATACCAATAGTGCATATTCCATTCAGGTAGTCACAAAGTTAGTCAAGTTATAATTAATTTTGGTGAAAGAAGAAACACTGACTTCTGTTAGTGAGTATTGGTTGCAAAATCAAGTAGAAGCCAAATATGTGAAAATACTTCATTGTACAATGTACCTGGATTGTATTCAGTGATATACCCTCCACCTTGATCATACTACTGCATACACATCTTACCAACAATAGACAAAAGATGTCCAGAGACAATAAACATGCAGATTGTATCATAGGATGAACCCTTTGTGGTATAGTTACTGGACTAGTAATCTAGAGTTGTACTACAAGAGTTAGGAAAGTACAGAGAGACTGTACAGCTTAAATGTACAAGTTTGTGTTTCCTGCAAGAATGCTACAAATTGAAAATATGTATGTATAGTATACATATAACTTTCAACTTGAAAGTTAAGACAGGCAACCGTACATCCCACTGAACAAGCACCACAAGATTAAAGACAGCCACAGATCTATACAGGGAGTACTGACATGCACGAAGGAAGAACCTTGAACCCCTTAAAACCCCTTAAAACCCCTAAAACAAACATGTGACATGATCATACCCCAGTACATGCCTGATGATACCGGGCTGTGTAACATCTTTCTTCTCATACCCCTCAACATACTCGCCATTACCACTCACAGATACACTAGAGCTGGGGAGAAAAAAGTATATAAAATTTCAATCTAACCATGTGCAGTGCTCGAAATACTTTTTTTCTGGTACGTGCAAAATTGCACGTTGGCAAAAATTTTGGGTGCAATTTGCAAAATTGACGTGCAAAATTATCTTTCGTCCGCATCGCGCAATAGTTTTCGCACGTCTTGCCATATTTGGTAAATCGGCTATGTAATGCTTTTGTGTCACATGACTTCACCCGGGGACGAGAGCAGAGCTCGTTCCCAGGATATATTGGTATTTTCTAGGTGCAAAATTGCACATTCAAAATATTTTTACGTGCAAATCTTGAAAATCGCGTGCATTTTGCACATTGCACCTGGGTATTTCGAGCTCTGCCATGTGTATCTCTTTTAAACAAACAGAACATTTCCAAGTTAAGTTTATATTAAGTTATAACGGGGGGCTTTGTTTTTACTTATAACAAAATTTGTCCCAAAAACCCATCTAAATGACTTTTTTAAAAACTTGAATGCAAATGACTTTTAAAAAACTTGAATGCGAATACCTTTTTAAAAACTTGCTTGGCCAAACTCTACATCTACATCATAGGGCAGATGTGTATTCCTATGTGTATTCCAAAATCATATCCAGTTGCTTGAGTAACTGTTTTTGGTGTATTCCTATACATATTCGGCATTTTCAAAGTAAACATAATTATACAAATGTAAGTGCACCAAACTACAAGGCTTATCTAGAACATTACTTTACAAACCAATGTTGAGTGTTGACAAGACTCTAAACTAATAATAGCCAAGGTATGTGTTTTCTCCTTGACTGCCCTTGGTAAATCCAGGAGGTTAAAGAGAGTAAATTAACCCCCTGGGGCAACAAACACTACAGGGGTAGGGTCAACAACCTTATTTACGACTTCGCACCTCTTTGCTAACGACCTCAATAGACTTGTGCTACATACTAAATAAAGCCAGGGAAGTCCATTTAGCACAATAAACAAAGCTGAATACACATTTCTCTCTTGATTCAGTTGTAGAAGAGGTTATGGTGATTCTTGCAGAAATGTACTTTCTCAAGGACATTCAAAACATTCCTTGACATTGATTACTTTTTATGGCAGAAATGCTAATTTAAAAATGCCTAACTGCCTAAAGCTGAAGTCAGGATATTATATTTGTACAAATTGTAGCAAATCTTCCTTCCTTTCAAACTTGGAAGGGCCTTGGAAATATCAAGTTAAATCAACACAGCTTCAATCTGCGACAGACAAGCTCAATCCTAACATAACAACAAGCAAGTTGACCCTAAAACAGAGTGAACAGAACAGATAGGACATAACAAACTTTAGCCTTTACTACCTACATTGTGTGTAGTGGGGACTCTGTAGGGTGTATAGGAAATCCATACTCATAATTTGGTTAGACAACTGGCATGGAAAGCCACAAGAAGTGTGATTATGACTCTGATAACAGCTGTATTTAAATACCAGGTATTATATAATCCTAATATTGGCACCAGTGTTACCCAAATACAGTGGTTTTGGTATCACACAAGATGACAGGCTTCATAGACACTGATTGAGAATCAGGGTTGAATGCAATGGGTTGTTTGTACAGATGGCATCTAGCACTGTTTCAAAAGTACCCATGGTAGAAACTACCCAGAATTATGGACATGGGAATGTGTTGAAGAAAAGCTTCACTGGAAAAATTCACTGATACATAGGAGTTTAAGTTCAAAACAGGTTTGATGTACATGTAAATCCCATATTTGGTGGGACCAGTACTATTTTCAGATACATGTACCAGCCTTGTAGATCTCTGGAATACCCATCAACATGCCAGTGACCTTATTTTCACCACACAACAAAGAACTCATAGAGATGTATGAGTGCTCTACTACAGTATATATACAGTGTACATGCTTTCTTGTCCAAGATCTGAGGAAGATGTTGCAAACTAACTATTACTGCAATTACCACTTGATACGTGTAGCTTCAACTCTTTCATTGCATTAGAAACTCTAACAACAGAGAAAGTAGGTGTAGGCCAGTTTGAATGTCAGCCCAGGTCAACCTGTTGATATGTTGGGAATGCTACCATCATTCTGGGACAGTAGTTTTTAACATCTACCCCTGTGGTACATGTCATCACTTGGGTAAGGTTTGAAACCTTCAACACACAGACGTGACATGTTACAGACCTAACCTAGCCACAAGGGCTATAAAACTAATCAGAGACACCTGCTTGGGCTACCATTTTTACAGCCTTGTCACATGAAGAAGGCAACAAATCAAAATTTGCCTCGTAAACTGTCATCACCGCCATAGTTGAGCTTACGTATGGTATTCAACAATCTGGTTCCCCTACGAGCTTTCACATTTGGAATCATTTGGTAAAATATCTTAAAACCTATCACATGTAGTTGCTTTCATCTGATTTTATCCTTTTTTACATACACCTAGGTGACTTTATCTGCACCATCAAGAAACCTAATATTAAAGCTGTGAATGTTGTCTATACTTCAACAAAATGTCACAATGTTACAATAATACACAGCACAGTATATACCAATGTTTAACCACTTCAAGGCCATGTGTATATACATGTACCTCCTTCAAAATAACTTACAAGTACATGTATGTAAACATGGCCTACATTGTAATACCCTCTACTGTTTGAAGATACTGCATATATAGCAATGTGCTACCTTCAAACAGTAGAGGGTACTACAAATTATAATGTAGGAATCTGTGCAGCAGTTACCATACTGTTGAATTTTAACAGCCACACCCTTTCTACCAATGTACATGACCTTTGGAGTCGAGCCAACCTTCCAGGTCCTTCAAATAGGAAACTGATTATGTCTAGCTAAGTAGGTCATTTTGGAAACAGACATCACCTTCAGCAAATGCAAAATGCATCTTTACAATTACCATGAAATGTTAAAAAATATGAATAATATCTCCATCATCTCCTAAAAGATACAATCATAATACAAGAACCTGAAAGTAATGGAGCAATTAATACAATGTGATAGTGATGGACAGGGATACAGGTATCTTTCTGGTCTTGAAATACCTTTGGTAAGGCTACCATCTCTAGATGTCTCTTACAAATGGTTACTGTATTTATTTCAGAGATACAAAAACAACCGTGGCCAACTTATCTATGTGGCTGTTTATGGACATACAAACCAAATCCAGCAGTTGGTCATCTAGCTAGAGAGAAATATAAATCCACAGACACCAAAAGGGAAACTTGTACCAGCAGACAGATGGAGGTAATATGGCAGCCTCCATCATCCCATGTGGCATTCAAATATTCAGTAACTGCAGAGGTCACTGTGTGTGGGTCAGTGACGATACACACTCACCCCATTCAGGATAACAGTCACTGACAAATCCAGCTGTCTTTCAGTTTAAAAAGCAAAGGACAATCTGACAAGTGTCTAGTGAAAATTGAAATTGCTAAATGTATGATTAGCAATCACACATCACACTGTCAGTTAAAAAGCCACTGCACATCTATTATTGTATTAGGAAGAAATGATTATATAAAGTATATGTGTAAGCGATCATATACCATATACTATATAGTGATGTATTTATTCAGTAATAAAAAGGTAAACGTAACAACATTGGGCAATTTGGGAGAAAGGATAGGTAAAATAAAATAAAATAATGGTCAAGATATCTAACAGGTATAAATAAAGTTAAGGTGGATAAAGAATCTCTTTAGAATTTAGAAAGATAATCAGATGTAAACTTAACATAATAATGAAGGTAAGAAAGTAAAGCAATAACTTTGGCACTGAGATATTGGGAAGAGGGAGGATGGGCTCGGAGGGGAGGACAACGTTGGCAGGAGTGTGGACGCAGGTACACCATATCGAGAGGTCATTCTGGAGAAGAGCTTACCTCTCAGAATAGGTGTATCCTGTGTCCTGGTAGTCTTCTTGTGATCGGCTACACGCGTCATACACGGGTGGGGAATAAACATGCAGGAAAGAGAAATCCATTTTGGCACGCAGTCAGTTAGCTACATTTTCCAATAGTCACACACTGTGGGGTCTATACATCCCTTCTGCATCCTCCCATATGGCTCTATGTGTCTGGCAGTTAGATGGAGGATGGGGAGGGAATACCAGGTGACGGCTTCAACATAACCCACCCACAGCACTGATAGTGTGCCTCTGATGGAACACCATAAATGACATAGTCGTGGGAGGGAGGCATTTAAATAACACGTGCTTATTGTGTGCTGCTGCCTCTAGCAAATCGCAGGCTGCCTACAGGGGCATGAGAAATATTCTGATGGGGCCAGCCGTGGGGGAGGGCAGTCCAACAGCCAATCAGGTCTCAGTACTGGGGTCACTATGAATATTAATGAGTATGACACTATTGGATACTGCTGGAGGACAGAAGCTAGGAGATGGTCAGATGTCAGGCCCTCTGTTTGATCAATCAATCACTTTTATCACTCTGTAGAGAGAAATTTCAGACTCGATGGACCATGTAATGAACAAGGGCCATGGAGTAGGAAATTTCACATTCTAGCTTCCATTCCAATATGAATGGTCTACTATAGAGATGGATGCCTTATATATACATTGTCTTACAATAAACGACTGAAGCTATATTAGAAAGGATATAAAAATCATGAAGTGCAATATTCCCGTTCCTGATATTGGGAATTTCAGTTACTGTGCATTGTCAATAAATTTAACACTAGTCTTTACATTTTGTATTTCGTGACTAATAAAGACAGTATTCACAGTCTGGCTCAATAAATGTCTCAAACAATGAACTTTGTGTTGCACATACATACTCAACTACCGGTAGTTACTTGAAGGTGTTCCTAATACTAATACTAATACTAATACTAATACTAGTAATAGTTGGACAAATCAAATGGTCTGCATTAGGCATGATTGGTAGTGAGTTTTCTGTCTGGGCAGACATTCTCTTTGGAACTTCTGTCCTAAACAAATTAACAATGCAAAGGACACCAACACCCTTCAACAAACACTTAAACTGGGGGCCTTTTCAGCATGAGTGACGTTTTATGCTCCATTTAGACTTGACCTGACCTTTACTTGAAACCAAATATTGTGGGTAATCCAAGGGCTCTGTCAACAGTTGACTACGCCTACCCTGAACAAAAACCACACCCACTACAAGTTAACATTCCCAATCCCCCACTACATACCTCTGTTCCACAGAACTGTGGCCACCTTCCTCCTTGCTGACAGTTGCCGTGGTTACAGAGGTTTCCTTGGTAACAAAGCTGGAGGGAGCCGCAGCTTTCTTGGGTGTTGACGCTAAGATTCCACCTGCGAGTCCAAGACCGTGGGTGGTAAGGTGCTGGGAAGATGTCGATGTTTGAGTGACGACCTTTTCTGAAGACGTCAGCTGTCTGGATGACGACGAGCCTCGAGAAGATCCTCGTTTTTGAGAAGACCGCGAACCAGAGCTACCGACCACGAGCAATCCGGAGCTGCGCCCGCTTCCGCCTTGTATCAAACCCGAGCTGCCGCTAGACAGGGTGGTAGCTGATTGGGTGAGGGCTGTTTCGGAGGAAACACCTGTTACGACAGCTCTCTCGGATGTGGACGACCCGTGACTACTGCTCTGAACGACGCTTCTCCGGCCGCTAGATCCGCGAATTGAGGAGGCAGCGGAGCTACGACTGCCAGAACCTTGTATGTAGGACGTGGAGCCTTCCCTTGTTGAACTCTCCGACTGCGTGGTGTCGGTAACCAAGGACTGGGTAGAAGTGCCACTTGTAAGAGCTGAAGAAACTGTGCCACCCACCAACAGTGTGCTGCTTCTACCGCTCCGGTTGCTGCCGCTACTGCGACCACTTCCACTCCTTGTAGAAAGTGCGGCGCTGGTCAACGTATCACCAACAGCGGCCTGGCTTGCAGAGCTGGAAACAATAAAATGCAAACAAAGGCATTTTAATGATCACTGAGCAGTGAGCACACACTTTCAGTGAGAAGGTCATGGTTCACTGAACACAAATCAATGAACATTCTTGATTTACTGCCAAAGTTTGAATAGGCTATAGACACAATGAACGTTACCTGCAGAATACACCAAACACTCTATTTGAATACGTGTAACAATGAAAGAAACAACAGAACTGTCACAGAAGTTCAAACCTAACACCTGCCATGTACTACATTGTTGACTTACCTCAAATTTTGTAAGAAAGTTAATTCTGATAAGGAAACACACATTATATGTGACATACCTTTCTATTGCACTGCTGGAAAATCCGTTGACAATTCCAGAGCTGCCAGCAACTGCAGTTGATTCAGAAGATTGCCTGGTGGAAATAATTAACAATATCAAACTTTTGAATCATCACATATACTTTTTCAGTCCAGTAAATGACAAATATGGTTTGTTTCTGCTTTATTCAAATTGGTCTCTGAGTTAACCTTCTCCCTGCTTCCTACAACATAACAATTGGAGAATTCATAGCCAAATGGCTTGCTAAAGGTTAAGAAATGTGTCTGGTCACAAGGAGATAACTGTTGGTAGAAAAAATTCCTCTGAAGAAAGAAGGAAAGGGATGTACACACATATACATGTATATGTAATAATGTAATAAAAAAAATATATTCTGATATGTTTTGAAGTTAATTCTGAAGATGATATATGCATTACATTGTTAAGTCTATCCCTGCGTGAGGCAATAGTCAACTAAGCTGCCCTGAGGTACAACAAAGGTGCATGGTGGCTGACGGAAGTTAGCTGTGTGTTCAGTTGTACATGGTGCATACCTCTACATGTACATGTATACAAATCACCATGTGGATGACAGACACTGCAATAGGACATGCAGGCATGGTTGGTATTATCTTTCATCTGTTCACACTTAGAAGGACTTTTCTTTCATATGTTTGTTTTTAGCAAATGAGGGATGGTGAGGGTAGGCTTTGCTGGCCAATCCACCATGCATCCATGCCTGATTGAATTACCTGTATCTAGAACACTGTGGCAGAAGGTTCCTTTCCTATGTATCAGCTACAGCTACATTGTAAAACACTTCTAAAATACTCTAATGTTAAACTGGATAACTTTACTTTATGGTACTGTATGTTAAAGCAATAATGACATTGTTGGAAAAAACAGGTATTGTAGTTGTTGCTGCAGGTCCACATACAAAATGTAGCGATTCAAATTCATAACTTTTTATATCATTTACCTGATTAGTTATAGATATCACTTCACACACATGTACACAAAGACCCGATTCACACGCTGGCAAAATTCTTGCGTACGAAAATTGCGTACGCACGTGAGCGTACGATCGTTTCTTTTTACACGCTGACAGGGAGAGCCCGGGGACTCCCGCTGCGCCGGGAACACTACCGTGACCCCATATTGACCTGCCACGATGAGCGTACTTCAGATCGCTCATCTTCTTGATGACCAGTTTTGTAGTTCGGATCTAGCCTCCATTTCTCACACCTCTTGCAATGTCCTCGTAGACATCCTTCTTTCTAAACAGTCTCCATTTTGCTTTTGATCCTGTCGTTAATCCATACTCCAATTCGCGCTATTGCGCCCTTCCGACATGCCCAGGCAACAGCAAACAAGCTCATTAAACTCAAAGCAAAGAATCAAAACACAACAGGGAAAGCAAAGCGAAATGAAACGCGGAGAAATGAAGAAGTAAACACGGCGTGGCTGGCACAAACGCCGGAAAATAATGGAATGTGTGACAGGAAAGGGGTTGCGTACGATCAGTCGCGTTTACACGGAGGCGGGGAGGCACGCAGACACCCCGCTGGGCGATCCGGGCGATCGTACGCCTGCCCTCGAGGTCGCGTACGCAAATTGCGTACGAAAGTTGCGTACGAAAAAAATGACCCATTCACACGCTGGTAAAATTCTTGCGTACGAAAATTGCGTACGAAAATTGCGTACGAAAATTGCGTACGCAAGAATTTTGTCAGCGTGTGAATCGGGTCAAACACACACACACTCACACATACTCACATGGTAACAATCTTGTATCAGGGGCAATAAATAATTTAGCAAGGAAAATGCTCATGATTTTTATATTAGCAGTCAAGGTCACTGAAATGTAATCCTTTCAATACCTTAGATGAACTTTGAAACTTATACCAATCTTCAATTTCAATACAAAGGAAGTTATGTACATTGATCCAACCTTGTAAATATTGTGAGGGGTATGCTGTGTTAGAGCTATCCTAGAGTGTTTGTTTTGTTTTGTTTCTGCTGCTGGACAAATATGCCAGTTTATTTACAGTAAACCCAACACAGCCACACAACAAAACATGGTTTGCTTGAGAAATGCAATTAAAAAGTGGTCTGGGAGAATATGTGAAACAGAATCTTAAAGGCTTAAAATGATTTAATAAAACTTATTAGTAGAATTTTTATGCAAAAAAGAAACTATCTGAGGAACTCCCAAGAGGTTTTTTAACAGCCCCTTGAGGATGTGTACTGACTGACAAGTGGACATGCCCTGACAGCAGGGTGACTTATGGGTGCAGCTGTAAGCCATGTGCACTGTTTGTAGTGCAGAAGGGTGTGTCAGGCTGTGTTGGTTGGCCTTCTACAGTTGTTAAACTTTGACACAATGATACACACGCCTGGAATTTCTGGACAGCATGCCAACAGTTTCCTCTCCGGTTTTAAAGCATGGTGGACGGTTGACTGAATAACAACGGATAAAATTCAACATTGAAAAAGAGTTACTTTTGCCAATCTGAGAACTGTATAACTATAAGGTTCAAGCTAGAACAACTTGCAGTGAGCAAAAAAAAAAAAAATACCAGCTTTTTTCTAGAATAAAACATTCGACCTAGCATTCCTGACTAAATCTCTACACAAAGCTCACTTCTAAGCTTTAGGTTTGTGGGCAGAAAATGAAAGGTCATAATTCACATTTTTACATGCATATCTTGCTGCCTTCACAATAAAGAGGAAATGGTTCCTTAGGCGGGGACTAGAGCTAATCTTGGCTGGGTTTCTGGCTATTTCCTCTGTACTACTGACCTAATCATTGTGGAGAAAAGACAGACTCTTGCTACCTCTTAATGCTTATCTCTTGTCTGTGCCCATTAATCTAATTGCAGCTTCCTTGAGGAGGGCACATTGTCCTGGCACCTGTATAAATGGACATATCATTATTTGTTTGCCTCTGGGACAGACGCTACAGCTCAGTTTACCTCCTAGTACACAAACAGGTTTAACAACATGCCTGGAAAATTTAAATAATTCTGTTGACAAAATGTCCTGTTTAAAATATACCACATCGCCAAACAAAATGGTACAGTTCTTATGGCAAGTCCATACATGTTACTGCTAGTATCCACTAGGCCATGGACACCACTACCTTTTATGTTTACTACTATAGCCTATGGGACCCTAGAGCTTTGGCCACATTTAGACCAGATGACATTGCTGACATATGTCACAGGAAGAGGTGTTATTTAAGGCAAGACCTTCACCATGGCTGACCTCAAAATGGTTTTGCACACTGAGCACTGGAAAATGACAGGGTAAAATGACACAGAAGTGAGCCTACAACTGGTTCAATTGAAGTTCCTAATGTTTAAATGGCTGATGATACCCCAGGGCGCATTCAATTTTACCCCTTGTGGACAC
Organism: Branchiostoma floridae x Branchiostoma japonicum; assembly: GCA_013266295.2. NCBI lineage: Eukaryota > Metazoa > Chordata > Leptocardii > Amphioxiformes > Branchiostomatidae > Branchiostoma > Branchiostoma floridae x Branchiostoma japonicum. The sequence continues at coordinate 6,470,710 of CM023830.1, forward strand.
CAGCTGTGGTACCAAATGATAGACATTGATTGGATAAACAATGCTGTTCAAATAGTGTTAGGTGGAGGAGTGTTAAGTGCCTACAGTTGACTGTATCACATGTTACCAATACTGTGATACAAAGAGGAGAGGTTGAATAGAAGTTATACTATAATGCAAACCAGGCAACTACAGAAGGTCAGCATGGCTTGTGGCCATTCTAACCAGGCATGCAAGACTGCAGGGGACATTTGTGGAAGCCATGGAGAGGGAACAGCAAATTTGTTATGGAATAACTGAGTCTGTGTATCCTGTAAATACGATATATACAAAAGTAGATCCATGACAATATGACAATCGTAAGGACCCAGTCTTACCAGTTCTGAGATTCGGAGGTCATAGTAGAAGTGGTGATGACTGTCGTGGACGTTTTGACAACAGACACACTCTCCTTGGACGCCGCCCTCCCACCCTGGAGGCTCGTGTGGCCCGACCCAGAGCTGGCAGCGCTCTTCCTGGATCCCGAACCACCACTCCTGGTGCTCCTGTTGGAACCACTGCGAGAGACATTTCCTAGTACGACCACTCCTCCACTGCTATGTGAAGAACTCTGTGTGAAACTGGCCTGGTAGGAAGAGCTTGTGTTCTTCAGGTTTTGCTCATTCTCGTAGCTGGTGTTGAGGGAAGTGTCCTTGGAAGAACCATAGCCGCTGCTGCCCTGGCTGGTTCTCTGTCGCGTACGGCGAAACTCCGGTGAGTAGATGACTCCACTCCGAGTCCTGGACCTGCCAGTTGGCTCCACAACACTTTCACTTGCCATAATTGAAAGGGAAAGTGCCTGTCTAATCTGACAGCAAACACTGAGCTATAGTGCCCCACACAATGTCTAATACTCTTTGCACGAAGATAAGGAGAAATTGTAGTAGAAGAGTGACTGATGCTTGTGCAGCGTGACTGAAGAGAGCTGTCTACACAATGAGGGTCACCAGAAGGGACGCCACCAGACAAACAAACCCAGCACTGCCTCAGGCATGGGGCTGGCTGACATTTGCATGTAAAATAGGACACAGGCAGCCTCAGTTTCACCCAGCTGTCAATCAAAGGATCAAGCCACACCCACCACAGTGGGACCATGTGACAAACCCATCACATGTAAACACAGGAACTGTAAGGCTTCTCCTTCCTGTTAGAAGACATAATATTGACACTTGTCTGATTAAAGTTGTCAGAAGGCTTGGCAAAAAATGTCCCGTGTATGTTCTTATCTTCATGTTGCATGACACAGAAGGGAGGACAATGACAGTATGAATTATTTATACACTTGTGTCTGTATGTGCATGTGAAGCTGTTGTCAATACATAGAGCTTTCAGACGATGTGGAAAATGAACATGCCAACTCCTGAATGGTGGTGATATACTGGTTGAAACTTGACCGTGGCTGAAGCCATACCATAAATTTGCTTTTGTGTAATTGTTTACACCCCTGGTGTGTATAAGTGGGGACTGTGTATAGAGACAATAGGCAGCAATCATTAGAACAATGACAACAAAAATTAGCATAAGTAAAGCCTGTACATCCTCTCAATATATTATATAGAATGCTTTGAGCAAGCCCTATAACTTCCTTGCTTTGAGGGACTTGTATCATTATCATCCTTCCCATGGGCCCCAGTTCCAACTTTTTGCATCTATTTCATTGAAACAGTTCCCATGTTGATTACCTATTTCAATTCCTCAATTACTTTTGGTGGGATTTCATTATAGTTCACACAAATGTGACAAATAAAGACGTGGTTGAGATGTGTCTTTCTGAATTTTGCCCACTTGTATCACTCGAAAAATGTCTAATTCTAAAGTAATTGGGACTTTCTACGGGTTCAAATTACAGTGGATATTTAAATCTTTATCCGAAAGTTTATGATATCAGCAAATGTTGTATGTCTTTGATATCAGCATTGGCCATTTTTGTTTGACCGACATAACCTTGGCTAAATCAATATATTTGTAAAACAGCTATATTCATCTATTGATGCTTGACTAATTCTCTAGACTAGAATGTAAAACAGTTTGATGACGCAAAATAAAAATTGTCGCTAAAAATCATCTCGGGCACTGGGCGGCCATCTTGAAAATTCCTCTGTACTTTATTTTTGAATTAGAGAACGGAAAGAGATTGTAGCACTTTTTAGCGGAAGATGTTCACAGTTTACACAGATCTTCAGGTGTCTTTATAGTCTGACCAAAGATGCCCCTTTAGTTTTGACATAAACAGAACGCCGTTCTTACCTTCAAAAAATAACTGCACGTCCGTGCCTGGTCCACTCCCAGTATCAAGTATTTTTGAGCTCGTCGAAACGTTCTTCCTCAAAGAAACCGTGGAAATGCACGATTAATACTTTGTAGATTTCGTTCTTTAGTTTAGTTTACAACAAAAGATTTTGCCATTTTGCGACCGAACACGAAGCAGAATTCGGTTATTGTGAGAATCGCTATGTGCTGCGACAGGAAAACGTCAAACATGGCGCGCTTCCAACTTTCCAAAATTCGTCTGCACCGACCATGTGCTCACTTCCGGTTCTATCATTCCGCTGAAAATAGTGCCAGACCAGTGAAATTATTTCTAAGATATGGGAATACTTCCACGCCGCAGAAGCATCATTTTCTTTTTCAAAATAGTAACATGGCTCCAGGATAGAAAATGATTGAATATCATTTTGGCATCTGTACTACAAGAAACAAAAGGAAGACCCGGCGGATGTGTACGAAAGAAGTAATATTTCTTCGCCGGATGTGTGTTGATATCCTTTTAGCGGGGAATTCAAAATACAAGAAGGGCTTTCTGTACCATCTTTTGGTAACCTGCTATCAAACAGATCAATAACAAAGTACTTTTCCAATGTTCACAGCTTTAATAACCAAAACAACTTGTAGAGACAATTACATTAATTCATTATTGTAACGCTTTCCTGAACAAAGATGACAATGCAGCAGCTAACAGCAGAAATAATAACAAAACAGGATTTAAAGTAAAGAAGATAATTAAACCATGTGAAATCAAATACTATGTACAAAACCACATGGCAAAATGAAATAGTCTTTAACTAATAAAGTTGTAACGTTATCTTGAAATGCAACATGCATATTCTCTTCACAAATAATTTCTAGATGACTATTGATACAAATTCACATTTCATCCAGCTATACAATGTTTTCTCAATGATTTTCCTTCACATTTTTTGTTTTGACTCTCTGCCACACAATGCTAGAAATGTTACACACCTCGATATGCAAACTGGAAATGCTTGTATCCCCTGTATCAATGTCAATACAAAAACCTAGCAAAAACCAAGCCAACATTGTGATGTCTGTCATTTTACCACAAAACACCATTTAGCAGATCTGGCACACATTAGGACAATTCTGTTAGCTCTCCTTGTGCATTTCTTACCTGTTCATGTATTGCACTTCAAACATGTAGTCAAAGAAGCTTGTACCAAAGACAATCCAGTCATATTTACTGTTAATAGTAATGTTGTCTTGAATAAATGTAACAACCAAAGCATTGAAATTGGCAAAAGACCAAATTTGGTTTCCTACCTTGGCCCAAAACACCAACACAAAATCAAAGGATGAAAAAATATTTTGTCTATAAAATTTTGTTCCCTCACTCCAAACCACAAAAAAATTGTGCATATCCTATCACATATTTGTACTCCTAGCTTATGATCAGGTACTAGTATCTTCTTTCAGGCAACTTTGACCATGGAGAATCTTTGTTCTTGGCTATATGCACTATAAGTGCTGATGTTACCATTGGCTAACCTAATTGAAGCCAAGCTTGGGGTCTGGCTGCCAACAGGATATCTTTCCTGAGGTGTAGTCAAACTTTTGTAACACTGACTGTGGCATACATGTGTTGGCCTAAAATTTAGGGATGTTGTAGCAACATTCGCTCCCTGTTTTTGGGCTAGTCATTTGTAAATCCTTGGCTTAAACATACAGATTCTACACCTCATAACCAGCCCAACATTCACAATAACCAAGTCCACAGAAACACTTTGTAACATCTTTTCACAGTCCACTTCAGCTACACAGCTGATCTTCTGTATCTGTTTACTTCTTGACTGAGATCAACATAAAAAGGTTGGCAAAGGTTGTCCCATAGCCTTTTTTGAGGCTTTAGGGGCAGTGCGTTCTGTGTCTAGGGCACGGCATTGGAAGGTGGAGCCCATCCCTCTCCTTCCACCACCTTTTACCTCCCCAACTGAACTCAGGTACCCATTTTACACCTGGGTGGAGTGAGGAAAATCGTGTAAGGACACAACGTCTAGCCGGGAATGCCAGCGATCGAACCCGCAACCTCTCGATCTCGTATACACTAGCCTAACCACTCGATCATTCGATGCCACTGAGATCAACATAGTTTCCTCTTTTAGTCAAGTTGCCAATTATAAATCTTGGGAATGACTACATCTGTAAGCAGTATTAACACAGCAACAGTTATACTTTTTCAAATGAAGACAATGTCAATACAGCTCTACACTCACCAGGTCTCAGTTTGTTGCCTTTGTCTGAAGAGACACAACTGCACATATTCTGCATACATTTCTTAAATACATGTTGTATCAGACATGAATGCTAGATGCTGAGTGACGCTAGTATATCCAGTCAAACACTACATAGAGTCTAACAATAATGCCCTTGAACTGAGGCTAACCAGCCTACTTGTAACATCCAATGAGTTCCCCCTACATCATCAAAAGTGTCTTGTCCATGCAGCCCTTCTGCCGTCATTGTTCTTGCAAAATACACATCATCAATCTACAATGACAGAATACGACCAAATGCAGTCCAGTCCAGCTGGACATCTTGTACGCAGAACCTGACAAAGATTCTATACACATTCTATACAAGGAAACTACAGTCATACATATATTCTATTCCAACATGCTACAAACATGTTTCTGAACAGATACATGGCACACAAACGTTGCTATAAGTCTCTTAAGCCTACAATCTTATAACTACATGTAGCTTGTCTGTCCAGCAGACTGAAAGGTAAAGTAGATACAGTAGAGAGTTTGGAGATTACAGAATATGAGATCAATCAATCAATCTTGTTGCCTACGATTTTGCCCTGGGCTAGTAATGCTGAAAGACATCACACTGTTAACACTATCTTGGATATGTGTTGACAGAACATTCACAGTTTCTACATCATTCACATACAGTTAACATTTATACATGATTCATCAGTTGGTACCATAGAAGCACTGTTTTACACTCTAAAGTACAACTGCACCTCATAACTACGCATTGTTACTTCTACAAGGATTCCTACACATCTAACCAGCCCTATGGACAACACCCACTGATTATACACTTGACTTTGCTGTACATCGCTATGGCATATGGTCTGGAACAGTCTACATTCTCTAACCACATTATCTGCATTTGGTTTCTATAAAGGTGAGCACCGCAGTGTCAGAAGCAAGACAAACATTTCTTAATTGTTTCAGTCCTATCTGAATAAATCATCCAACAATTCTTGCATACAATTACATGAAGCACTGTAGCCAACAATGGTTATGCAGTTGGTTTCCTTATCCCATAAATTAGCATTCCATAGAAATGCCCCAGACAACAACTTAGCACAAAGAAATAACAATTTAGCACAAAGAAATCTGAATATCTAAAACAGATGTATAATTTGTGAGCAATCAGAAAGAATTTTACAGCTGAGAAAGTTGTAACACCTCTTTTGTCATATTGTAGACAGTCTCCGATTGGCCATCCCACTGTTGTCCAAACAGGTTGCTGTCCTATCAACACAATAAATCACAAATCATATCCCTCCTCTTGATACTTTGCAGAGAACAATTCAGCATTGCAAATCCTGAAACACGTAGATTGATAGATTGCACTTGCTTACCTAATTTGAGGCTAGCTACATGTATTTACTCAATACTGCATTTCTGATGTAACACTTCTAGTCTGCATACAATCTTAATTCAGATAAGAAAGATAACTTTGGCCAAACCTTACCCCTGAAAACTAACTGTTGAGAAATCGCAGACATGACACTGGCATCCCAGCAAATCACAGCGGCTCCCCCTTGTGCACAAACCCAGAACTTCAAGGTACATTAAATCACAGTACACACTGGTAAAACCCATCACTGGGGCAGCTGGTAATAACAATCTAGCCGCCTAGTCTGGCACCGATAAATCAATGAGCTACATGTACCTCGACAGAAATTCCCTTTACTTTCCCGAGGTACCACTGGAGGTCACAATGAGTTGTTTTCACATCACAGTTGTGCATTGTAGCTATGTTGGCAAGGAAAATGTTGAAATGATGCCAATAGTAAGAAATTTTGGACACAACTGGAAAAGAGAAGGGGCACATACCAAGCCCCCCTCCCGTGAAGTTGGAAGCTCCCTCTAAAACACCCGACAGCTACTTTTTCACCACAACAGCTCTAGGACAGCTCAAATCCGGTGTTCATACTGATGGCGTATCGTAGCTTCTCCTTCAACGTGCTCTTCTTCTGGTAGTTGGGCAGTTTGAGCAGGTTGAAACAAGTAGAGGATGTGGGCAGGCGGTTCACTGGGTCCCTCTTTCTGATGGTGAAGAAGCCCCGTAACACGCTTCCTACAGAAGTCAGCAGAGAATAACTGGCATCAATTCAGGTTTTCATTACTTTCAAAATGGCAAAAGCCTCGCAACACATATCCCTGCATTGTTATTTCCCTTACAGTGCTGTCACCATCATCTTAGGTCATTGCATGATTCTGATGTTGCAGCATTTTCAAGCAGGCTGCCAAAAAGGATCTAAGGTAGCCTTTTTTGTAACAGGACAGCTGAATTTTTCAGGACACATGCACAAACATCCCAAGAATGCCATCATTTTACAATTGTATGACGTTTGTAACCTGGCCCTTACATGCAAGCATCTTCTATATCCCAACATCGAGAAAGCTTCGCAAAACTCTTCTTAGACAACATGGACACAGATACGTTGTACTAATCATATGTAGATCCAGGTGTGATGATATACACAATGTAGAACTTAAGAAGAAGAGTACCCACCGACAGTGTCTCCTGTATCCTGATCATCAGCCACCTCCACACACCTGATACAGAAGGGCGGCTCCAGGTGGGCAAATCCCAGCAGTGGTGGTTTGGAACAACTAGTCACAAACTGAAGGGATACAGTGACAACACAGGATATTGTCTTCTTTGTAGTTGGCAAGGTTTGGAATGATTCCTTTTCACTTTCAGACTAAATTCATCATACATAGCACATGCCACATGCAAACAGATGTAACATTCTTTAAAGAAAATTGTTGTACAGCAATTATTTTAGGAACTCAACTAGTCTAGATATACATGTACATCTTTTCTAAGATTTTTTAAGGAGAACAGTACACTTTTACTTAAGCTGTAAACTCTGATGGTTGTTTTACCTTGAGAAAGGCTTTTCTCTCGTCATTGGTGAAGTCTTTGGCTAGAATGTCCCACAGCCAGATGACCACTCTATGGGCTGGGTGGAACCCTCCATAGTACTGGGTGTACTTCCTAAAGGCAGAACAGTATGTTAATAACATAGGAGGACAGCCATGGCTAAGAGGCTGGTAAAGCTGATACAAAATGTATCATAGAGTTTAGGTAAGACTAAGAGTTTATTTATGTGGCATTGAATGGCAACGTGACTAGGCTAGTGGACACAAGAGCAAGAGCTAACAGGTTTGATTCCTTGCATTGCCTGGCTTGGACGTTGTGTCCTTGGGAAAGGCAGTCTTTACACCACTTTCCTCACTCCACCCGGGTGTAAAATGAGTACCTGACTTCAGTTGGGGAGGTAAAAGGCTGTGGAAGGAGAAGGACGGGCTCCACCTTCCAATACTGTGCCCTAGACACAGTGGATTACCAACCTACTGCCACTATGGCTTCTAAAAGGCTACGGGGCCACCTTTACCTTTTATTTTTATGGTAAACAATAAGGGACAAGTTTACTTACTTCAAGTCCTCTAGGTCTATCTCTGTGTTGTCTCCAGATATCAGCTTCTGTAGTTCCGGAGCTGCAAACATCATCAGCCAATCAGGGCTGATGATGGAGCGGAAGCCTCGGATGAACGCTGCCGTCTGCTCGCGGATCTGGGTGTGCATGCGGAAGTGCGCCACGCGGTGGACGTACGCGATCTTGTTGTCGTCGGTGACAGAGATGGCGCGACCACCTGGCATTAACTCATGGGTTACAACCTGTGGAGTAAGGTGAGAGAAGTTACTGAGTAAACAGCTGTTTTGCCACAGACCTAAACTTCAACCTGTTTGTAGGTACTTATTCTTCTCCCTGCTGTCTAACCTTACAACCAATAATATAGAATTGGTAGCCAAATCCATTGGATACTCCAGTGTGCTAAAGGTTCTTTAGTCAGGAAAAAGACTGATAAAATTAAATTGAATTGAATCAAATGTCTTTATTTCAGGTACATGCATTTTACCCATAGAAAACAACGGTACAAACATAGAAACACAAACTAGAAAGGCCGACATTTGCTCCGGAGCAAATACAGCATATTTCAGCCATTTCCTTACCATGTTTAAGTACCATTTTACACAATTTGAAAGCTGTATATGCCAGCAATGTGAATATCATTCTGTTTGCATGTGTCCAAGGATCCCCCGTACGAAATATCAGGTCATTTGGTTTCAATATCAGGTCATAGGAGCCAAAAATGTACATTTTTTGTCTGAAAATAGCAAAAAAGTACCATTTTACACAATTTTGAAATGGTGTATGGTAAACTTTTGAACAATGTTCTGTGGGCATGTGTCCAAGGTACCCCTGTAGCAAATCCCAGGTTATTTGGTTGTAATATCAGGGCACAGGAGCCAAAAATGTACATTTTTTGGCTGAAAGTAAAACAAACACCCTCTTTTACACAATTTTCAAGTGGTGTATGTCAAAAGTGTGAATCATGTTCTGTGGGCATATGTCCAAGGTATCCGTATACCAAATTTCTGGTCATTCGGATTTAATACCAAGCCACAGGAGCCAAAAATACACATTTTTGTCTGAAAATAGAAAAAAAGTCCCATTTTACACAATTTTGAGTGGTGCATGCCAACAATGTGAATAACATTCTTTGGGTGTGTGTCCAATGATCCCCCATACCAAATTCCAGGTCATTTGGTTTTACTATCAGGACACAGGAGCCAAAAATGTACATTTTTTGTCTGAAAATACCAAAAAAGTCCCATTTTTATAATTTTAAAGTAACATATGATAAAAGTGTGATATATGGTCTGTGAGCATGTGTCCAAGGAACCTCCATACCAAATTTCAGATCATTTGGTTTTATTATTCGGACACAGAAGCCAAAAATGTACATTTTTTGTCCAAAAATAGCCAAAACGCCCTATTTTACATAATTTCAAAGTGGTGTATGTCAAAAGCGTTAATGGCGTTCTGTGAGCAAGTGTCCAAGAATCCCCCATGCCAAATTCCAAGTCATTTGGTTTTAATATTAGGACACAGGAGCCAAAAATGTACATTTTTTGTCCAAAAATAGCAAAAAAGCCCTATTTTACACAATTTCAAAGTGGTGTAGGTCAAAAGCGTAAATGACTTTCTGTGGGCATGTGTCCAATGTATCCCCATACCAAATTTCGCGTCATTAGGATGTAGTACCAGGGCTCCAGATCCCAAAATGTACATTTATTGTCTGAAAATGACCAAAAAACCCAAATAAAACATTTTCAAAGCCTGTATCAAAAAAATGAAAAAAAACGTCTAGAGGTGTTTGGTCACTCTACCGTCATGCCAAATTTCAGATCATTTGGCTGAAAAATGACAGAGTTGAATCCATTTAAAGAAATGACAGGAGGAGGAGGAGGAGAAGGAGAAGAAACATGAGGGAATACAATATATTTCATCCATACCTATGGTATGGCTGAAATATAACTATACATACAACATCTTATATACATTTTTTTTAAAGAGTTCCTGTACAGACAATCAGACCTCAGCAGACATTGTATTATGCTATTGTTGGTGTTGTTTAGCCTATTAATAAAGGAGTAGCATAACTTTCTACGTCTGGCATCAAAAGTGTCAGCAGCTTGGAGAACAAACATAGTACTTGCACTGCACCATCTTGGAAACTTAAGAAGTATCCGAAAGCAATAATAAAAATCAAGCCCCAAAAAAGAATAAGGCAATTTTAAGAGCAAAATGAAAAGCATTCATACCAATCCTTAGAAAACTGAGTTCATTGTCAAGAATGAGTACATTGGTCGTAATGGAGGATTGTGTCTATAAATCTTCAACTTGCTCAACTATATTTCTTCACATTGCTATCCTTGTATCTTTGACGGCTCAAGAACAGTATATGAACTACATACCTTGCCCATGACATCCTCTGCATAAGAGAAGGTCAACTCAAGGTCGCGCACATCTCCCTCTGTGTAGTGTTTGATGAAGGTCAGACTTTTGTAGAGCTCTGGGTCCAGAGACGGCAGTTCATCTATGGAACTGTAGAGGGCGCTGTGGTGATGGGACAGCACTTGGCTCAGGAAGAAGGAGGCAAAGGGCACCTCTACAACAATTCCCTGAAAAAGACAAGTCACTGTGACATATGTATGATGTGCTGTCAATGACACACACAACACTCAATGCACAACCTATGGAAAACATTTCAACAAAATATTAAAAAAACAATAAATGGGAAGAAAGGGCCGAAGTAGGGAAGAGTGAAGAAGATTACTAGTATCAAAATGCAATTGTTGCATCATTCCTCCCAACATCATGTAAACACCAATGGAGGTCTGATTAAAACAAACAAACAAACAAACAAACAAACAAACATCAACAGTATATGACTGTGTTTTCTTGTCCGTTCTTTGCTCTGAAACTTTAACATTTAAATTTGCTGTTGTCACATAATTGCCTACGATCCTTTTTTGGTTTCTTTGTAACTTGATTTTTCTGACACATCAGAATCCACCTCACCTCATACACAGCCTTGCCAAGCATCTTCCCCACAAACTCAAACAGTGTGAGATGGTCCTCCTGTATGTAGGAGGTGGGAGAGGGGTACAGTCTCTCCTCACCACTGGTCATCTTGAATAGGTTAAGGGACGGGTCGAACACTCGCTTGATGATTTCCTCAAGGAACTCCTTGAAGACTCCATCTTGGTCGATCCCAGCTTCGTCCAGGCCCAAGTCATTCACAAACTTGACTCTGAAATATCCAAACAAAATCAATACGCTGAATGATGTAAACCTGTGAGTGTGCACACTGTCTATTTCAATGTACCAAAAATGGTTGCAGGGACTGATCCTGATACATTACAATTTAGCATTAAAAGAGGCTGTATGGTTGCTATGTTGTGATCCATCAAACCTCCGGATCCTCTCCACTTGAAGTTTCCACTTTTCCACTTAAAAGATTTAACAGATCACTCAACGAATTTCATATTTAAAGAACACTTTTTTCTTACATTCAATTCAAGATCACACAAATCCAATTTTGGTCTCTATACAGTCATTTAGCTATCACCGTCTAGTGGGAAGGGGGTCTTGGAAGATACATTGCAATTCGAATATTCCTCTAGGTACAGCCTATACATGTACATACCTTATGATACCCTTGAGTGCTTGTGGTGGCAGCAGTGCCAACTGTTGGAAACCATCCTCCACCATCCGCGACCGATGTACCGTGATCAGGGTTGGTTTGGGCGATGCACACTCGTTCTCGATGATCCCTAACGCCTTCTTCTCGTCCGTTACGAATCTTCTGAACAGGATGACGCGGTCCTTGTGCGGGATGACGTGCGGCATCATGTGGAGCAGGAGCAGCGCCCGTCGCTTTCCCTTCTCCAGTTCCGACACCAGCGTGCTGGGCTTCAGCTCCCGGATCAACCAATGGCCCGCCGTGGTGAACGGCCGCCTGCAGTCTCTGTCGTACAGGAGCATCAGGAACGTGTGCACGGAGTGAAACAGACTGGTGTGGCGGTTCTTCCCGTCGTATATCCCGTCCCACAGCAGTCGGAACGCAAACGCGTTCAGGAAGGACGAGATCTTCACCAGCTCCTCCAGTTTGAACGGCTTCTGTTGCTCGTACATCTCCATGTCGTCCAGGATGGCGACGATGTGGCTTCCGCAGTCGCAGGAGAGGGACAGGACAGCAAAGAGCTGGTGAGACTGTTCTGTGTCGGAGTTGAGGGACTCCAGGAACAGCTTCAGTCCACCGCTGGGTCCCAGCTCATCTATAAAACCCCACAGTTTGGACAGAAGGTCTTCTTGGAGACACAAACCTGGGGCAAAATTCATCCATTTTTAGTGACATCACACATACAGAAAATTTATCCAAAATTCTGTATAGGCAAGTGTAAAAACAAAAGCTTGTTTAAGTAGCTAAAATTATTTGCTGTTCAATAACTGCTAATTTCAACACATAAACATGCATATTTAATGGTCAATATAAACTTTTGGACACACAACAGGAATGACTTTCTTTTCAAAATTAAATAAATGACAATGTCCTTTGCCAGAAGATTTGCTGCTATCATAATGATTGTTGACACGGATCATTACTAGGCAATAACAGTGTCTCTAAATATGTGCTGCATGTTTCTTAATCTTCTTAGTACCAGACTGCATGTTTGTACCGTGAAGCATTTTACAGTCAAAACTGACCTCCATGAAAATTAATAAAAGAATATGAACCTTGCTCTACGTGCACGATAATAAATGAACAGCTAACACTATCTACAACTGCAGCTTGTTTCATAAATTGAGGATAATGAGCAAAACATTTACTTTTCACAGCATGTAGAATAAGAGACCCCTGAGGTAACATTACTAACCACTGTCAGACAAGTACAGTCTAAATACACCTATGGTGATACAAAATGTTGAAACCTGGCAGGCATCCAAGCAGAATGAATCATCACTTAATTTGGATTGGCTTTTCTTTTACAGGGAAATTACAACTATTGAAGACCATCCCTATGGTTTCATGTTGAATGACCATAACTTGAACTACAGGCACTTGTTACAGCATTAACCCTGGAATTTTCAAAATACGTTCATGACAATCTTTACAACCGAACCTTTGCACATCTACATGTAACTGTAAGTGAGGATACCTCTGTACTTGGTGGCAGCAAGTTCCACTCTATGATAGTTCTAGGAAAAAACAAGTTTTTGAACACCTCAATCCTTGGTTGATAACTCTGGTACTTGAAGGCATGACTATTTCTTGTTCTTTTCTGAGTTGGCATTAGATACTTTATTGGTGATTTTGTACATCTGCAAGTTTTTCTGCAATAATGCCAAGTGTGCTAATGTACTCACCAGTAAGAATGTCCAGTTTGAGTTGTGTGAGTGTTTTGAGACAGGACTGGTAGAGAACACACACGTGGCACACAGACAGGACCTCGGGAGAATCCAGCTTTCTTCCACCAGAGCGCATCTCCTTCAGTTTGACCGAAGACTTCTGTAGAGCTTTCTTAAAGGCTTTCTTCACAGGTGCGGTTTCTGGAGTCTCAGTTGTGGGAGTTCCTACAGATTCAAGAATCCAAATAAAAGATAATACAGTTTTAACTCATGTTTACACAGTAAGACAAATATGATATATACTTCATACAACACAAGACTTTGCTAGTCTAAACATGGCTCTAACTTATTAATGACCATTGTGAGTGACTTTAGCATTGCATTTATGACTGAGTCTCTCTAAATGACTCGTGAACTATGAATACAATTGAGTGTGTTAGGTTTTTTGTTTAGAAGCATGAGTTCAAAATAAAGAAGGCCATGGTGCAAAATCGGATCCTGATTGAATGATGACACTACTAGCATACAATTATAGTATAATTCTGTATCATTTAACCAGTATAGGTGCTTAGTCATATTACTCATAGTTGCAAAATACAAGTCATGTTTAGGTTCTGTAAGTTTTGCTTACCTGCCATTGGTTTGAATCTGAGGACCTCACTAAAGAGCTGTTTCACCATGTTCCTGGCCCAGAGGAGCTGCAGCTGCTTTACCACGTTTGGCATGGCGTCGTTCAGTGTGGGGTTTATTCTCTGGGAGAACCACCCCAGAACGGGGTGCCAGTGGGTCAGACTGGACTGCTTGTTCTGGAGATTAAATATAATCAATTCATATTGAAATTTTCAGCCATTTCTAGTTCATTTAATGGATTAAAACTTGATATCATATTGTAAGTAGATAGGGTCAAATTCTATCACTCTGCAAAACAGCATTTTCTTTTTATGATGTCTAGTACTCTGGATGATACATGTACTTAATTTGGAAAGATAGAAAAGGACATTATAATTTTATATTTGCAAAAAGCAAAACTAATGTTAGTTATCTCTCTAATTCTGCATATCATCATAATTTACAGATACTTATAGATATGCATGGTGAAATATGGAAGATATCATGCTTATGATCAGCTACACTGTGCCTCCCAAACAACACTCCACTTTCTGTCCTTCCCATACTACTAATCAAATCCAGCTCCTTTAAAGTGTTGCCAATTCATCTTTTGGAACATACATAAAATAAAGGCAAAGAGATAGCAGAAGCACCATGGCTGATTTATACTCCACTTCCATAGTATGATGTTACGGCCCAATTGGGGGTAAATACTGTGCTTAAGAGATGGGAATCTTCATGTCTGATCGATTCATCATGGCGTATCTGGTATGACAAAGTGGCTGTATGTGAATTCAGACGTGACTGAAAGCATGTACATTTACATGTAATTTTGTCCTCCCGCCTACAACTTGTTTGCACAGTGGAAAGACTACTTTTGACTTGACGGAAGTAATGTCTACATGCACATGTTCTAGCCAGCCTGAAATTTTTTCCGTCATCTCAATTTTGTTTGACGTAATATCATGTCAATCGCTGAACATGTGAGGCATCGGGAGGAGTGACAATCCTAGGGGGCCTGGAAGCATGCTGCCCTGGGAAAATTTTGAAATCTTGACCCCCTGAAAAGATATTTCCTGCATTTTGAGATGCAAATTTTACTGGTAGACTAAGTTTAGTTTAATGACATCTCTTTCCACGCCAATTTTTGACCATCAAAAATGATGGATTGGGCAAAACTTTTGTAAAGATCAAAATTCTTACTCACAAGTCCAAGGGAAAATTTTGTAGCCTGTGTTAAATCCAGATTTTACATATTGCTTACATGATGGTTTCAAGACTTTAGAACTGAGCAAGTGTTTGCTGGATTTGTTGCTAATTTTTCAAATCATCTTTAAAAATTCAAACTTTAATCTCAAGTGTACATCTGACAGGAAAGCAATAAAGCAAGATTTTGAAAACAGCACGTAGATTTTAAAGCCCTAAAGCAATGAATGAAAGCTGAAAAGTGCACATAATTACATGTACATAGACATACATGTATGCTGTGAGCATTACACTGTCAACTCTATAATAGCAACCTGGGAGCAACTTCAGATCATACAACATCACGTAAATACACTTTTAATGTTGCTAATCAACATGTGTTTATTTATTATCATCAAGAAAACCTTTATACATAAACATATTAGGGCCATACCAATCTAATTGGTTGCTTCTGGGATTTTTTCAGAAAGAATATGAAGCAGCAGGGCAAAAAAAATATAAAAAAATATAAAAAATTATATGGCAGACAACCAACCTCATCCTAGTACCCAGTACATGGACTGGTTCAGGTTATATACAGGTATAGACATCAGAAATACCTGCACGGCTCTAATTCTACCAACCTGCATAAGCAGGTTGTATTTCCAGCCCTGAGTAAGCATACCCATTAGTACACCTACTCTTCAAACAGCATCTGTGCCTGCAATTTAGGACTTTAAGTGGACCGGCAAAGCACTAAGGCTCCCATTATACCCCATCTGTACAGGGGGCGGCGAATTCAGAAAACGGTCGTGGAGCAAATATTTACGAGACAAATTAAGGTGGGAAAGCGGCAAGGAATAACGTCATATCATATCCATTTATATCTTTTAAAGGTTAGTTGTGAGGTGTACATATGTGCATGTTTGTGTTAGGGTTTGTACTGGAAATAATACAAGGGGGACTGAATATATCATTCATGAGTATTCATATGGATACCTCCTGACCAATTTTCAATGGCACAAATCCAATGCATTAAGCCACTTATAATTAACACTGAATTAAGCCTCCCAGTGCAGTATTGGGACTATTTAAGCTGGGCATCATAAATAGTCTCCAGACTCCTGTGTGCTTTTGAATTTAACCTTCAGTCTGCTAAGGTAGCTGTTTGGTACCAAATTTGTATTGGTTATGGGGTTAGACAGCAGGGAGAAGGTTAACATCCTGTTTAGGTTTCTGTGCTGGTAAAAAGTGTAAATAGTCAAGTGAACAATCTATTACCTTCACTGAGTAAGAAGTTTATGTTTTTGGTAGCATTTGTGTGTGTGTGTGTTTGTCTGTGTGTGTGTGTGTGTAAACATGATAACTCTAGAAGGCTTACATGGATTGTCTTGATATTTGGTAGGTGGGTAGGTCTTGATGAGAAATCAAATTACTAAATTTGGGGCCCCCTGGCAGCTTTTTTATAAATAAATGAAAACAAATATATTCTTTCCTCTCAACACAAACAATTATTTCATTATACAAAAAACACACCATAAGCTTGACCTTAGTGCCAGGAAAATTTGCATCTGTACTGTAACTGACCAAGAGTACCTAATAAGGGCCATTCAGACCAGATTATGAAAGACTTAGGGCTTAGTTTAAGGTAGCTGAGTGTCTAGGGACCTGGACTGTGCAAGATGGAGCAGAGGGTAGCAAGCTCCTCTTCTAGGAACTAAGACAGGCAGGCTGTACTTATTGATGCCAGACAGTAAAATGACAGATTACTGCATTATGATGGTAGAACTTGGGTGGCATCTGAATCATTACTATCTAGCAGTTAGACTAATGCTGTCTGAAGCACTGTCTGTCTCACCAAGCCCTGTCTACTACCCAGGGATGAGTGACTGTGAATAATCAATACTCTGTAGGAGTGGTCCTTATACTTGTGCTTGTCCAGACCGTTCACTACTGCTAGTGAAGGTTCAATGGAGTGAGAATACCTTTAGCCCTTACATGTACATTGGCATTGATGTGCTTACAATTTGATCATTATTGGTCAGGGCTGGACCGGTACCTCTAGCGCTATAGGCTGCACTGTGATACATTGTTTGTTATATCTATTCATGGCATACGTGTGGCACAGTACCAAGACTTGCCAGCAGGTCTTTGATAATGGATCTTATTCAAGTTTTTGCCATTTCACACATTGACATTGATGTGCTTTGGACTGAGACCTCTAGTGCTATAGGATGCACCGTAATGCATCTTTCATTATATCTATTCGTGGCATACTTGTGGCACAATGCCAAGTCTATAGATAGCATGTTTTAACCTCCATGAGAAATGGAGGTATTGTGATTGGTCTGTCTGATAAGTGTCTGTCCGTTTGTGTTTTCAGATGTTTTGGCCAACAACAACTTAAAAAGCTATGGATGGATTGTACTGATATTTGGTAGGTCTTGGGAAGACGAAGGTCATGATCAAGGTCCATTATGAGCCTCCTGGTGGCTTTCCTTGGTACTGCAGCAGAACTTCAAGGTTTTTGTGTCTTAAGTTCTGGACATACTTCAGTCTTGATTTTTGGAGACTTATGATGTTAGGAAAAAGTGGTGTTGGTTCCAGCCTCAGGCCCCTAGTAGCTTGCTTTGGAACTACAGGAGTGTTTTTGTTAGAATCTTTGTTGATATATGGATCTTACCAGAGTATTTTTGGCATTTCATATATTGACATTGATGTTCTTACAATCATTATTGGTCAATAGTAAATGATATACAGTAGGATGAACCATGATGTGCTCTCTCTTATCTATGCAAGGCACACCTGCGGCACGGTGCCAAGGCTTGCTGGCATGTTTTTGAAATATCGATCTTACTCCAGGTCACAGGTGTATTCTGTAAGTACCTATAAGCCTCACCCTAACTCTGACCTGCCCAATTAAAAGATTTGTGGTATGAGGTGTGAGAATTCAATTCACTGCGCTGGTGATTTATACTCTTGTCTGGTCAAGCCTATTATTTCACCACTTGCCATGGGGGGTCTTCCCCAGGATCAGGAGTTGGGAAACTCCTGGAGGTATGCCTTGTAAAATGAATACTGTAAAGTTGCTTATTTTTGCCAGTTCTTAACTGTGTGGTAGAAGGGTTTGTGCTGTGTTTTGAATTTGCAGTTGAAACAGTTCTGTAGTACAGTTGCTGTAGCAATACGTTGGAAAATGCATATTTGTAATGTATCTGTGAAACTAAATCCACCATGAACATATTTTAAGATTTACAGTAAGTGCATTGTACAGCCTGGGCCACAAATCCCAAAACTATAAGGCATGATATGATTGTGGTTGAAGTCAAAATCTAATTATACAATAAAATTTTTTATATATCTCATTATTACCTCCACACTGTAGATTATACTAAATTGTCTTTGTCAAACTGTGAATTTTCGTTCCTAAATATTTATGAACAGTCCTGGAGGCAACTCTGTATCTACATTTAGTGCTTCCTGTTTGAAAATTGTCCATCCTGCCACTGCTAATCTAATCTGATACTGTGTGCAATCTAAACGTCACATGCTATTGATGCGCTGCATGAAAAAAATATCACCAGTAATATCGATGCTAATGTCAAGGACATGAGGCTCTTACAAGGACACAGCTACAAATTAATGTAAGGTTATATAAAATTATGTATATCAAATGTAAGGCTTAATGAGACTTCTATATCATTTTATCAATAGACAATCAAGTAAACCAAATGCCAATATCCTAATAACTGGTTATTAAAAAGATCTGAACGATATCTTAATTCAAAGTCTAACGATTTAACCCTCCCAGTGTCATGGGCCTGAGTTTTAAGCCCTAGTTCTAATATTCCCTGACACTTTGAGGGTTAATATAGGTTCACCAATTCCTTGAAACTTATTTCAAGCTACAGTACCTTACTGGATTACGAAGTGACCTGTTTGACACATAAACCTTGAAGTTATTCGTCCTATGTTTAACCTTCGAAATAAATACAGGTAGTACATCCCCATGATGTGTGTATTGATTCTATGGCAGTTCCTGCATTCAGTGTGAGAGCCAAATAAATGGGAGGATCTGTAGCAGTGGTTTGTAACTGTCTAGTGCTACACGAGCCCTAGGGTTTGCGATATTTCTTCTGGTGGGGTACACAAAGGTGGAAAAATTCATGTACGACTGTCTTAATATTTACCCTCAAACTATTTGTATGAGAGGTATTCATTATAAAACATGCTGCCAAAATTATAGGGAGAGTTTGAGTTTCAGTCCTTCTTTTTAACTGCCTAGTGCTACACGAGTCCTAGGGTTTGAAATACTTCTTCTGGTGGGGCTGCACAAAGGTGGAAAAATTCATGTACGACTATTTGTATCTACCCCCAAACTATTTGTATGAGAGGTATTCGTTATAAAAAATGCTGCCAAAATTATAGGGAGAGTTTCTGTCCTTCTTTTTACCTGTGTTAAGTGCTACACAAGCCTAGCCAAAGATAGGTACACATTTTTACCTGAGTCCAGTGAGGAAATAGGTGTATTATATATAGAGTTTCCCAATTGCACAACATGATATTGTGGCCTGCTGGGGATTCAAACCCAGAACCTTTAGGCTCAACTTACCCTAACCTCAAGACCTGACTACCTTGCCAATATGTAGCTTTATACAATATACCAGTAGTATTTCCATATCATGTATCTTTCCTAAACTCCAATGTCACATATGACCTTCAAATGTCTCTGGTGAAAATACCATAAGTCAGAAACTGTCATTTGCAATATTATAACCATAAGCTAAAGAAAGACAGACTATTTCTTGAGAATAACATTGTGAATTCTCTAGCAAAGTTTTAGCCTGAAAATGCTATAATTAATATATGCAAGTAATGGTGACATAAAAGCATGTTGTGGGTGATACTGTATCATGATATATATAGTTAATATAGTAACAAGTAGATATTAAATCCAGATGGCATGGATATGGGGAAGGATGCATTTCATATTTCAATCATAATGGAAATTGTGTGATTTAGAAGAAGATAGAAAAGAGAATTGTTCTGCTCTTTCATAATTAATATACAGGCTAAAGTGGCTAAATGGGAAAAGACATGCTAAAGGCTGACGGAGGAGTTGAAAATTTAGAAAGGAAGGAATTTTGAAAAATTAAGAAATTGCTCACATAAAGTCTGTAATAGCATTGCGATGACTTAACATGGTACAAGACCATTTGGAATGGTCCAATCTTCGATATGACCCCAGGCCAATATCAGAGTGATTTCCCAAAGCTCTTCTTCAAAACTCTTGGAACTTGGAACGAGGACATTATACTAAAGTTACCTTATCTGAACTCAGGCAAATGCGACCATGTGAACATCTACACAGCGCGATTTGATCTAATTTGAAGGCAACCTTTCGAACATCTGCAAGTTTGACATAATGAGGCCCAGAACAGTATTGGCAATTAATGGCACACACATAGCTGAGACCAGAATAGCTAAACCAGTCAATTGACATTAGGCTATATGCATTCTGAATAAAACAACTATCCTTCTCACTGTGCAATGCAACAAGGTACATGTATAGAAAGTTTATGTGCTTCATTTTCTTTTCGTTATGATCTTTATTATAGACTAAAAGAAAAAAAACCCTGTGATTTAGATATTTAAGTCTCTCAATATTTCAAGCTGATCGTAAAAGTAAGTTTCGATAAGCTGTTAATACAAAATACACAAAGATCTTTCCAGTACTGTACAATATAATATCCTGTTGTACGTTATGATTAAAGTAAGAAACCACATCAATAACAACATGAAAAGAAGAAAAATTTTACAGTTCTTTCCAAGACTGTAACATACATGTCAGATTCAAGGATCTGAATGAGTACTAAGCAGGCACTTCTTTTACTTAGTCCTTTTTTGACAGTGACTAATGGTCTCCCTGTAGATACTGCCACAGAATCTCCACTTTATGCATGGCACTCATGAAGGTATTGATTTTGGAGTGTTTCCCAGCTAAAATGGGAAGTGGTGGGCATG
Organism: Branchiostoma floridae x Branchiostoma japonicum; assembly: GCA_013266295.2. Classification (NCBI taxonomy): domain Eukaryota; kingdom Metazoa; phylum Chordata; class Leptocardii; order Amphioxiformes; family Branchiostomatidae; genus Branchiostoma; species Branchiostoma floridae x Branchiostoma japonicum. The sequence goes on from CM023830.1 coordinate 6,491,855, forward strand.
TTGACTGATAGGTAGTGATCTGTGACACTGTTCATGATGCACAACAAATTCCTGCAAGGGGGGTTAAGTCATCATTCACGATGTGGGAGCACTTTGGAGGACAAGTGCAAAATGAGACAAGGTATCACACATTTGTAATTGTCATAATTCCATTGAGAAATGTGGACGTATGTTATAAAACATTTATCACAAAATGAGCTGGTTTTAACATATAAGATGAAAGCACAGGTGTAATGGTAGTTAAAATGGTCCATTTTAATCGTCTCTCTCCATTTTTACAAATTTCACCTTCTTCAGGAAAACTGACCCCTATTGCCATGTTTCTGCAAGGTCACATGACCAAAGTGAGTGGGTCAGTTTTCTTGACGAAGGCCAAAGCATTAGTTGACAGTTCAGTGAGTGTGTACTTCTTGAGATGGAAAAAATGATTTTTACTTGCTACATTGACACTTATATATAATTATCACCTATGAATCATAAACAAAATAATGGCAATGGTTTCTGAACAGTTTTTGGTATGATCCATACTTCCTAAATTCTGGGTGGTGTAGGTAAAATTTGTCTGGTCCAGGCAATTCTAGATGTTACCAGTGCAGGTATGAAGAAGTAAGTATTTTGAGTCCTACTAAATCCTTGAGACTTACCTGTACATAACTCTGGCACCTGGCCAGGAGCATGATGACCACTCCCATGAAGGGTTCCATGATGACAGGGAGCATGTCCAGCTGCAGGTAGGCCAGTTGGACCATGTTGGCCAGCAGACACAGCGAATAGCTGCCCTCCAGCGAGTTAAACACAATCCTGATGTTCTGTTCCTAAAAAGTTTCAGAATTCAAGACAGACGTTCAATGTACTAGAAAGGAAAGTGATCTTGATCCAGTTTTAGCTCACTGAAGAGCTAATCTCCCACTGGTTGTAACAGAGAAGACAGACGCTATGTACAGTACACTGTACCGGGGAAATTCCCCTAGCTCTTTTCGACAAGCACAATGAACAGTGGACCACGGCTTAATGTCCCGTGCTAAGGACTGTGACCCTTTACAGTAGCGTGCATGTCGGGTGAGCAACAACAGCCGGGATTCGAACTCCCAACCTCTTAGTCCAGAGGCAGGGTCGCTAACCACTGGACTATGCACGCTACGTTTTTTTTACGTAGACGTTTTTATTATTACCTGGGCACCTTTGCAAAGAGGTTTAACCTTCACCCTGCTAAGCTAGCTGTTAGACACATACTTTTTATGGACTTAGATAGCAGGGAGAAGGTTGAGGCTCGGGTATATGACAATGAGCATTTTGTAAAATTAATGTGGTCTTTTGGCAAATTTGAAACTCTTCCATAGAGTATGCTAAAACCTATCCCAGCTTTTCAACGAAATGATACAGTACAAAATGATTCAGTACAAAATGATACAGTACAAAATGATATAGAATTTCCCAGAAAAGTGCTAAAGGTGCGTAGTCTGTACATTTACTGCATGGTTAAGCAAACATTGATCATACAGGTTGATTGCAAAGTGCGTATGGTAGTTTCTGAAGAATTGATTCAGAATCAGAGCCAAATTTAACATTAACAGATTTGGCAAGCACACGCTTTTTCTTGTTAAGTATAGAAGCTTCCACCAGGGACATAAATTTCAAACTTGCTAACCAACAATTTGCACAGACGGTTGAATCAATATGTTGAAAATGGGTTAATTAAAAAACTGTATGAAGTCATAGCCTGAAAATACTACTCAAATCGGCTCAAGGACTAGAATTTCAAATGACATGTTGCAAAATGGAGACCTAGTATTACCAGTAAACCTGTTGTAACCAATTTGTACCTCAGCAAAAAAAATCTAACTCTGCCAAATGGTAGTTATTCTTTATCAATAACTGAATAAAACATTAATAATCTCAATGACAATTGCCTATTGAAACACCATAGAACTACTAGAATACCTGTTCCAGCAGACGAATGCTCTTCTCCAGAACGTTGTTGTTCCTGAAGAGAAGTAACGTCTGCTCTGCGATGGTGGACAGGTGCAGGATCAGGCCTGGCAGGGACAGGATGTGCACCAGGAAGGCTGTCAGCAGGTGCTGGGAAAACTACAACAAATAACAACAACAACAGAAATGTAAACATTCTTGATAATTCATTGGCATAACCAAAAAGATGGCCTGACATACAATGTACATGTACTTTCAATGGGACAGTAACCTTGAAGCTGATAGTTTGTTGTGACAAGCCCTAAGTGGGTGACTTGAGTGCACTGAGCCATCACTTCCTCCTCCCAGCCTACCAGCCATCACTTCCTTCTAACTTGACCTTAAGGTCAATCTGCAGTAACCAAATCTTTCCCTCCCTTCCTGACAAATTACTGCATACAAAATTAATACCTTTGAACACAAGCAAACACACACACACACAAAACAATACATTCATCCCCGAATGATACTGTAACTCTTGAAACATGTGCTGTAGTATCAAGGATCATTACGGTAAGTTTTGCCTGACTTCTGTGAGGGACCTGGAGAAGACCAGCAGGAAGATTGCAGATTTCCGGAACCATCTACGCTTCAGCCTACGCTGCCTCAAGGTAAGTGTCACACCCACCAGCCTACGCCTAAAAACCTCCATCAAGGGTTTCAACGCCAACAAAATCATTTTCAACGCTGAAAGAAAACTACTAAACGAAAGGGTAAGACAGATAAACTACAAATTAGACGGTCTAAACGCGAGGAAAACTAACCTGGAAAAACTACTGAGGGAGAAACTATCAGACGAGACTTTTACCGAAACTAAAGAGTTCATAACACGCGGACAGCTTGCTCAGCACGAGAAGGGGAAAGACAGACAGAAGACCAAATTTGAACGCCTACAGCAAAGGATTACTGTTAGCAAAGCAGATAGCGACCCAAATTGGAGATCAAGCAGTTTTGAACCCAAAACCACAACACAGACTAGAACAGACGAGAGGTGGGTAAAAAACCTAAGTAGCCATACTCTCACAGAACCAGAGAAATCACTGCTTTCTAAAGGCCTAAATTTCGCAGTAACACCCAACAGGATTCCTATCATTGACATCGTCACAGAAACTGAGTCAGCAATTCACCGGGCCCGATTACCACAAAAACAAGCAGAAGCCTTGCGCACCAAAGTAGCTACTACCCTGAAAGTCTCCAAACCCCCTGCCAGCAACATAACCCGGGAAGAACGAACCGCTCTCAAAGATTTGGCCACTAATCAAGATATTTTGATCCTTCCTGCAGACAAAGGCAGATGCACAGTAGTCTTAGACAGGGAACAGTACGACAGGAAGGTACAGGACCTCTTAGGGGACAAAGACACCTACATGCCCTTGAAAAAGGACCCCACTAGTAAGTTTAAAGGGAAAATCAGTGCAGCTCTCAAGAAATTGCAAACTGAAGGAGTTCTGGACCGTGTCACCTACCTAAAACTCAATCCTACCACGGAGCAAACCCCTGCTTTCTACGGCCTTCCCAAAATCCACAAACAGGATGTCCCCCTACGACCCATAGTCTCCAGTATAGGTTCTGTCACCTACGAGTTAGCAGGATTTCTAGCCAAGATTTTGGGGCCACTAGTGGGAAAGTCTCAGCATCACGTACAGAATAGTTCAGATTTTGTCAACAAAATCAAAGACATCCATGTAGAGGACGATGAAATCATCACTTCTTATGACGTGTGCTCTCTTTTCACCTCCATACCACCTAAGGATGCAGTGTCAGTAGTCAGAGAAGCTTTGGAAGCCGACACCACATTAGCAGATAGAACCAACCTATCCATTGACCAAGTATGCGAACTACTAGAACTCTGCCTAGGATGTACTTACTTCACTTACCAAGGACAGTTCTTCCAACAAGTGCACGGCTGTGCTATGGGATCACCAGTTTCACCGATTGTTGTAAACCTGTACATGGAGAAGTTTGAAAACAAAGCCCTCAGTACTTTCAATGACACTCCCCCAGCCAACTGGTTCCGCTATGTAGACGACACTTGGTGTAGACTAAAAAAGAGGGTAGCTGATGACTTCTTTGACCACATCAACCAGATAGATGACAACATCAAGTTCACACAAGAGCCGAGTCATGACAACATGCTCCCCTTCCTTGACACCAAAACTATCGTAGAGAAAGATGGCAACCTCCGTTTTGAAGTATACAGGAAACCTACCCACACTGATCAATATTTGGCCTTCGATTCCCACCACCCTCTGGAACACAAATTAGCAGTGATCAAAACTCTTTTCCATCGGGCAGACAACATCATCAACTCAGACAAAGCCAAAACAGACGAACATAAACACCTCTGAGGTGCCCTGGCCAAGTGTGGCTACCAGAAATGGACCTTCAACAAAGCTCTCAAACCTTCGGATCAGTCTAAGAAAACACAAAAGTGCAAACCACTGACCAACAAAAACAAGGTCAACATCACCATTCCGTATGTCCAAGGCGTATCCGAAAAACTCCGACGGATCTTCCAAAACTTCAACATTGCCACAAATTTCAAACCTCACTCAACCCTCAGACAAAAACTGGTACACCCCAAGGACCGACCTCACAAAGGTACCAAGGCTAATGTAATCTACAGACTCAAATGTGAAGAGCCTAATTGTAAAAACACCTACATTGGAGAGACCAGTCGACCACTGAAAGTAAGATACAAGGAACATTGCAGACCTAGCGCTAACGGCTACTCCTCAGCCATTTTCCACCACCTACAACACAACCAGGGGCACTCTTTCAAACTCGAGTCCACGGATATCTTAGACCGCGAAACCCGCTGGTGGGAACGAGGAGTTAGAGAAGCTATATATGAAAGGATGTACAACCCCACCCTCAATAGGGAGGGGGGCTACGGGTAGACCTCTCGGGAACTTGGGATTTGGCGCTCCCAGCCCCAAGGACAGACAACACTTAAGCTCCTGTTCTGAAACAACAGGAGCTTCTTCACTAATTTGCATTATCCTTGTCTTGACTTATCTAACTTGTATTTCCTTTTGGCCTTTCACAAAAATTGTCTTGACTTTTGTTTCCTTTTGGCCTTTCACAAAAAATTGTCTTTACTTATTTGCATATCAATCAATGGTTTCTGCTTATAAACCAGCAATTCTCCTGCAGTCCTTTAGTGTCACTGACGAAAGGTAGTGGATGCTACCTGAAACGTCTGACCGTTTCCAAAATCATATCCAGTTGCTTGAGTAACTATTTTTGGCGTATCTTATCACCTGGATGTCTAACCTTCACCGACGTATGTGCTGTATCTTACGCTTGTTCCATTCTTTCATTTCTTATTTCCTCATGACACCTGCAAACAGGTGCCAGCATCTCCATCTATACTGTAATGCTACAGAAGTCTCAACTACAAATTCTTCATTTTCTTCTTCTTCTTCATTACTGCTTAGCCCCATTGCTGGGATTATCAGCAGGTTGCACATCTGCTATTTACAAGTGCTCCGGTACATATAAACATAAGGAAAGGAACGGATAATAAAGAAGGGAACATAAAAACAACTGATTTGGGTGTGCAAAGGACGAGACAAGTGAATTAGTGCATTAATAATATTTACATATATACAAGACATGTTGGGGTGGCTCATGATCAATGCAGCAGGGTCCTCCCCAGTTCTGATTTGAACTGGGCAAGAGACCCCGCCTTCGCCGCACCAGGCTCAAGTTCATTCCATTCCCTGATGGAGCTGGGGAAGAACGAGAGCCTGTAGAAGTTGTTTTTGCTCGCGATGGCCTGCAATATTTGAGTGTGATTGATGCGGCTGGAGCATCGAGCCACCGGGACAATCCTGGTTGAGTGTGGGACAGAGACAGAATTATGTATGATCTTGTAGAACATGACCTGGCGGGCGATCTTCCGGCGTACTTCCAGAGACTGCCAGCCCAGATTTTGCAACATAGAGGTGACAGAACTTGTGTGTCTGTAGTCATTGTAGACAAAACGGGCTGCTCTACGCTGGACCATCTCCACCCTACTCACCTGATCCTTAAGTGTGAGGGTCCCAGACACTACAGCCGTACTCTAAGGATGGTCTTACCAGAGCCATGTAGGCTCTCTCCTTTGCCGCAGTGCTTGAGATTCACAGGCAGTGTCTCAGCATTCCCAAGGTTCTATTTGCCTTTGATGTTACCAGTTCAATCACCAAGCCATAAAATCTAAGTGCCGCAAAGGTGCAATTATTTTACAGTATACCCTTTTGGATAAATTGCATTTTTGAATACCAACTGTACAGAAGATGTTGTACCTGATATATTACCAGTACTAACCTGTGTAGAGATGAGAGGTCTCATGGAGATGGTCACAATGGCTGCCAGGGCTGCTCGCTTCAGTGTGGGCTGAGACCGCTCCAGTCCCCTCTTCAGTAGAGCCTGCAGAATCACGTAGAGATCCTTGGACGTCAAGTGTCCAAGAAGATTCGCACACAGCTGATTCATGCCCGGCCGCAGCGCCTCGCTTCCCTTTATCTTCAACACCTTCCAGGTGGTGGTGTCCGTGAAGATGACCACCATGTTCAGGTACAGACTGACCAATTTGGACTGGTCATTGTTGTCCGGCTTGAGCGTCTTCAGGTAGCAGCAGCACTGCCACAGCAGCTTCTTCATCTGCTGTATCCATGGCAACACATGTTCCTTGCTGAGAGCCAACGACACGTACCAAATCTTAGAGTCTCCCTCCACCTCCATGGAAGCCAAGATGTAACGACAGAGAGTCTGAAACATGACATGGTCTTTCTTTTGGTCAAAGAAGTAGAGGAATCTCTCGGTGGCTTTGAAGACTGTCACAGCTGGAGCAAACTTGGCCTTGTCCGGAGAGCTAGTCGGGCTCACCTCCTGTGCCCACCCGATCAGAGACTGTAGATCGCCCTGCGTTTGCTTCCTGAGGCTGGAAACGGCCAAGAATCTTCTCACCACCGCTTGAATTTTTGTAGCAGAGTGGTCTCTTCGTATCTCTTCCTGTCTGTTGACGCGAGCGGACTTCTTTTCGTCCAGGAAGGACGCCTTTTTGTCCTCGTACGGGGCAAACATGTTGAGTTCCTCCCTCAGTGGCGCCGCCGCGATGTGCTAGACTGGGCAGTGCTGGGATGACGTTATGTCCGCAGCGCACCGTAACGTTACGTTATTACGTCGGTAAAGAACTTGAGAGATCCCCGTAGCGTCGACGTACGTAGAGATGTTGACATCCTCATATCACCCGTTCCAACTCACCTACAGCGAAGGAAAAAACACACAATCACCACAAAAATGCGTATCCAGATACTGTACACCTTTCCGTCATAAGGAAGGGTCAACAAAGGATTTATGAAGTTGTGAAATTAATTAAAATCAATAAAAAAACATCCGAAAAGACGAAAATCCCACCCTCTGGTCGCCATGATGAGCGTAATGGCTTATGGGAAATCCGCATGCGCATTGCTGTATTTTAGAGATAAACATTTTCGTCTGAGCTCGCTGATGTCGAAATTCTGCCTCGAGGATCGCGCGTTTTTCGCACAAATTTAGCAGTTTTTCCGTCAGGTTTTCACTCACAGTTGTACACAAGGATGTGAAGGGAAACTAGCGGTATGTTCCCTTCTCCATGGACCTCTACCCGTCTCTTACATGTAGCAATTGGACGTTGAATTTTCCCGGGAAACCCAAGGCAGAACCTTCGGGGCCATGTCGACTCGTAGCCCGAAGAGGGACTACGACTATCTGCTGAAGTTTCTCCTCGTCGGAGACAGCGATGTCGGGAAGCAGGAGATTCTGAGTGGCTTGGATGACGGAGCAAACGATTCCCCTTTTGGATACGGCTGTGGTGAGTTGTTATGAAGATTTCTGGTGGAATAATTCGGTTTGGTATTCGGATGCCAGCCCAAAATTATCCTTGCTTTGTAGTACATGGACGCTTTTGCACGCTCCAAAATGTTAATTTTTCGCATGCCTGCTTCAAACTTCCGAGCCTATTCTTTGGATCACTCTCTATTTAAGGTTACCTAAAAGATCAAGTACACACACAGGAACGTCGAAGCTTACATTCCAGCCTTGTTATCAGTTTTTGCTGAGGGCGGAACGAATCTGAAGAAGCGAGCCCTTGGGACAGATCCTGCAGCCCCCCTCCCCACCCCCGTAAACAAAAATGCCCTTCTAAGTTTTGACATCTCGCGTTACCAACTCCTAAGCTTCTTTTAGCTAAACTTGGCACGCAGCTAGAAAATGTAGTTTGACTGGTCTTCTGTTGGTGTTAGCTGTTGTCCTATCACCATAGGATGGTGTGAAAAACAGTTGTCTTGTTTGGCTACTTTGAGTTATTGACTGGCCAATCTGTTCTTTTCAAGTTCAACAATGGTTTGGCTACAGCTGTCAGATATTGACCTTGTAAATGCAAGATTTACAGGGTTTTAGTTTCAGAAATGTACAGTCCAGATGAGATGATAATAGACTTGTGGTGATCTCTGATTGCCTTGAAATATCATAGCCTCATAAATAAGTTTATAACTTTTTCTTCACCATTTACATGATAAATACAGCATCTGTTGATGTGGGGTGTTGCAGATGTAGAAATCTAGATGTAACTTTATTGCATGAACAGTTGCAATGCTAGAGCCAGCAAAGCAGTTAGCCTTATCATTTGCAATGCACTAGTTGTTGAGAAGAAAAGATCCAGACTCTATTGTCTGCTCAAACATGTTCTTTGATAATAGTGTTTGTGATCAGCAACATTTGTTACAATTAAGACCGACATAAAAAGGACAGAGTAGACAGAAACCAAGTGCATCAAGAAATGTTTGTAGAAACCCGCGTTCTCAAAGTGACAGATGTTTCTGACAGTTTTTAAGGTGTTCTGCTCTTTAGCGGGACTTCAGGGGTCCCCTGGCCTGAGACTGATAAGTTGTTTTTGTGCTGGAGTCCTTTATCATGTGTTGAAAGCGGGGCACCACATGTCATGACATGCTACAGGGGCGGCAGGATCAAGCCCCGTCTTTGTGATGGAAATAGAAAGCACTCCCCTAGCCTGGCGATTCCATTTACATTCTATTTCCCATCCCTTCTAATATACTGTAAATCACTTTATGTTCACGGTAAGCAAAAGTTTACGGTCTGAGAAAAATGGAGGCGTTTACTGAACTATACGTTCACGGTGGCGGCAGTTGCAGAAAAAAGAAAGTCGGCAAATTATTTACTTACGGTAATGATAAGTTCACCGTACGGACTGTGAAAACCTGTGAATAAAAAAAGTACCGCGAAAAAAATCGTGATTTATAGTACTTCAAATCTCCAGACTAGGGGACGTTTTTTGGTGCACTTCTCGCTGAGTGTTTGTGTTGATTTAATCAAGTGCATGATGTACTTCTGCTTGTCCCTAGTGACCAGCCCCTGAGGTGTTTATTATGAAGGTAGTGAAGGAACCAGATATTCTTGTTAAGTTGTTTAGTCCTTCCTCTTCCAATCTGCCACAAAGAAAGAAATTAACATTTCCTATTACATATACTGGTGCTATTGGCTAGTTTTTAACAAGGCTGGTGTCCAAAGCATTTGTGCTGATCTAGCTGTGTTTTTTTTCTGAGGGTTCTTTATCTCAAGAATGGGACAAAAGAAGGCGGTATGGTTGAAAAGAAACTTCAGAAAGAGATCTCCAGGATATAATTAATGCAAACAATGGAAGAGATTTTTCTGAGAGCTCTTGTGTTCCTTAACAAAACACGTTTTCACCTGATTTGCTATGGTATCTGCATAATCGCTTCGCTATGCAATAAGGCTGGATTTAGAGCTCAGATAAACAACATGATAGGCCTGAAGCATATCCCTCTTCTGAGATATCTATACTTACATATTGCTACAGGAATTAGGATACGTAATTAGGATACATAGTCTTTACAAACCTAGTAATACCACATACTATGAGTCAAGCAATCCACTTTTGGATGCAGTAGTGACTCAAGGTTGGCAAGTCCAGCATATGTATTGAGTACAAAGGTATTAAAACACTCATAGAGTAGAGTTGATCTCATATCACAATCTGATTGGGAAACTATATATAAAACCTAAAGTTAAAGGGAAACATAACTAGTATTTCAAGGAAAGGTAAATCTTTGGGAATGCTATTGACAAGAAATATATTTTTGTGTTATTGTATTTTCTTCAATAACAGGCTATGGTTTATTCATTGGTGTTTGATAATATCAATGGTATTGATTTTGATAAAGAAGACTATGACAAATGTGATAAGTGCAACTTATCATTGTATATAATCTAAATCCGAGTTATCACATATGTAAAATTGTAAACATGACTGTGAATGAATGCAGTAGGTCTGTTTCTTCCTATCCTGTGATAGCTACTGCATAGGTAGCTGCTATTTTTGACATATCACTTATTCCACCTTTGATAAAGTCCTCTGGGATCCCAGCATTGCATGCAATATTCCCCCAGGCCTGCCATTCCCCAGGACCTTTAATCTAGATCTATTCTCCCACATTTCCCCAATACCTTTCACCTAGTTTGAGATGCTGATTTGAGAAGTGGAGGCAATCTAATCAAGGAGCTTGTATGAAAAGCTTGAGAGGAAGTCCAATTTAGAATAATGGATAAGGTGAGTGCTAATATACATGTACATGTATATGGGTCAGTCAGTTTTCTGGGTCACATTGGGATTTGGACACTAAACTTTTGCTGAACCAGTGTTTTAAAAATTACAATAAAATTTAGAAAGGTTTTGATAATTTTGTTTAATATTCAGAAGCATATACTAAGTGAGAAAGTTTGGCTGTACATTCTGTTCGATTTCTGATATACTGTACTTGTATAAAACGGCCCAGTAGAAGGTATAGCATGTAATGACCTTGTTTGCATCAAGCTGCTTTAATTACCAATCAAAAATCTCATGCATGTCAATGGGATGGCTGGCTGTGAAATAGCTCTTTTAGTTTTATGGCATGGTTGCTATGAAGTAATGTATGCTAATATCACACGCACAGAGATTAGATGCTCCACCTTACCTGCTATTATTCCCTCGTAAATGATTAAATCATCACAACAGAATGAAAGGTTGTAAGTTGTTGACAGGTAACACAATAGTGCAGAATTAGTGACCCAATTATGATGAATAGGCTCAGCCACTGTTTTTTGTCAAGATCAGGCATTTTTATAACCCGTTTATTGCTTTATTTTCGTTTATTGTATTTGTATGATATATTAGTATGATGATAGATTTGAATGATTTTAAGAGTACACATCAAAATAAATTCATAGAAGACTTTTCCTTTCCTTAGTACGCAGTTTCCCAAAGATTTAACAATGTCAAATTGTGCCGCCCGTTGTGACTCATAGGCAGGTATGAGGGTGAATATAAATAAGTGCCATCATAGGTGCAAGCTACATTGTCTCACACATCCATAATCCTTTACAGGTATCTAAAATGTACTATCTGTTTACTAGTTATATCTCGCTGTTGCCACTAGCGTCATTTGTCACCATTGTGGTATACGTGACGGAGAACATGCAAGTGTGCTTGCCAAGTGTATTGATGAAAGAAGCTCCAATTCATGAGTGTTTTTCCTTACTATAAGTATTGTTTACGCACAGTGAAGATGATTTGATCGATTAGAATAAGATAGCTGGCTTTCAGTTTGATCTCAAGTTACAAAGGTAAGAAACAAAGCTTTTATATTTGGTATTATTGTGTAGAGAGAGGAAGTGTGCAACTCCCTCTTGTTTTGAGAAGTGTTACAAACAAATTTCCCCAATGTATGGTTCACCACACCCCTGTCCCAACTGACTGTCAATCATCAGGTGCATGGGTGAGTCCATGGCAGGTGGAAAGTTAATTAAATCGGCCTGATGGCTCATGACTACACCACTGATTTGGTTGCTACTTTATACAATGTACCCCCAGGGCTTATTTTCATATCACGATCTCAATCACAAATTTATGACTGAGATATGAAATATGGTCACATGGGCCTTTTTTTCAGCACACATTACTGGGAAATTTGTTATCATATCACTTTGAGCTATAATTAATAGCAAAGTTGTATTGCTTTTGCAGGAAAAGCTGGTATAAAATTTTAAAGTATATTACTGTACTGTGTAAATAACCAAGAGGGAATTTAACATATAAAAACAGAAAAGATGATAATTTAAGATAATACAGTTATATCTTATCTGTTTGTTATACCTTTGCCGACATGTAAATTATATGTTTCTGAAAAGCCATATGTTGTATATGCAAAGCCATATTGTATGCACAGCCATATTGTGTACACGGCCACAACACTAGACCTAGAGTGATACCATCATCTTTCGAGATGGAGGATGCCTACTGTTACTACTATTGTATGTTTCTGCAAAGCCATATTGTCACACCATAATGCATGCCATTGATGCTAATATTAATGTTAAAGGCACAGTGACATTCGTCGTAAGATGCCGTATGATTTTAATGTTGTAGGATTTTCAAACAGGCTATAGCAGAACCAACCACAGACGTGGATCTAACTGTAATTCTAAGACAGCTAAATTTTGTACAACACATGCATCAGACTTAAGAATGTTCTCAGTTTGCCATCGTATGACGATCGCAGAAATATGTGACCAAGCCCTTATTGAAGTATGTATAGTCACCATGACCTGCCCTGTGGCTAGGTTGGTAACACAGTAATCCTCATTCTTGGCACATGTCTCTGACAAGATAACTTCACCCAACAGTTAGTACCAAACATTATCTTCACCTTTGTAACTGACATTTGTGAAATGAATATACATTTCTACACAGTTCAGGTCATGCATTTTGAAAGGCGATTAATTAAATCATACCTAGAGGCGTTGGCATCTATTGGGATATTTAAAGTTCATCATATGTCAAGGACTTTATGTGTGCTGAGTCCCAAACTTCTTTGGAATTCAGATAGGGAATTTTGATGCTATTCCGCCAATACTCTTAAGAGTAAGCCACTTGAAGGCAAGGGTGGCCCTTGTGGGAGTGGAATGTGCTAGGGTTCAAGTCTAGACTTGTTGGCAGATTCCTATATGTACTTACAAAATGTTTCTGGTTACTGTAACTAATGCAGCGGTTTAAAAAGTAGGGTTGGCATTCCATTGAATGTGTCCTGACTTTTCAAAATGTTTGATTTGCAGTATATTTGGCCCGATCTCTGATTGTTTTCTGAAATTGCTGCAGTCACTGTCGAATTCAATCAAGTCAACTATGCAAGGAATTTGCTCTCTTGAGACACTTAGGCAAGGTCGAGATTGGAACTTGATAAGCCTAGTTGACCTGGCTTCTTTTGAACTTCCTTGAATTCTATTTTAGACTTGATGTTGCCAGGTCAGGGCTTGAAATACTTTTTTCTGCATAAAATATCTGCACTGGTGCAGATACCGGTATTTCCTCTACCAGACAAATTTTACCTGCACCATTCAGAATTTAGGAAGTATGGATCACACTAGAATCTGTTCAGAAACCATTGCTATATTTCTTTTACACTGTCATTATTCATTTTACACTTCATGGTGGTGACATTCAATGCAGCTAATGAAAATCCATATACACCTACATTTGTATGTAGACCCAATACCCATGGCCCAGTGCAGGTTAGCTGGTGCAGGTAGACATCAGAAATACCTGCACAGCCCCGATTTTACCTGCACTAACTTGCATATAATTATTCAGGTGGTATTTCGAGCCCTGCATCCATTTCTATATATCATTTAAATGGCCAATGCAATATTCTAAAACAAAGAAAGCAGTCAGGAAATATTACAACCTCCCCACATCTGCTTGGAGATAAGCATACACTTCAGTTGCCCCTATTCATGTAAGTTGGATACATGACATGTGCATATGGATTATTCTTGTGTGGTCCATAGTTTAGCCATGAGAGATTCAAGACTTCAGTCTCTGTGATAAAGGGACATATTCCAAGTATGCTGACTCCTAAAGTCCTGTACATCTGGCAGAATCTGGGACATGCATCAGAACCATGATCACAGTCTGTACCACACATGAACAACTTTTATCTCTTGGCCCCTTCCCAGATAGGATTTATTGATTCCAGATGGTTTCTTAAAAAAAATTAATTTGTTGGAATTTCAGACATTTTCACTGCACATGTATAGAAAATAAGATCCCCAAATGGGAGGGGCATTGGATGGTTCGTTGGTTTTATCACATTTGCTAATGAGCTGTTTCAAACTTCTCAAGAAATGTATGTTTCTTGTTTGCATATTTTTGGAAAACAGTAGGTAAGCAGCTAGATTGAAGCAATTCTCTTTGCCTCCTAGTCCTAGTATAAAACAGCTCCCTCTAACAATGTCTTCAAATGTTGTTGGTGTAAATTATGGACAGCCTGAGCTCCAGGGAACCATTACCCAATCTTTGTTGTTCTTGACTGTTTGGTGAGTAAGTGAGCCAGGGTGTTGGCTGTTAGTCTAGTTACAGAGCCACACATGACCTCCTCTGCCCTTGTTGCTATGGGAAGGAGTTAGCCTCATACGCAGACTTTTCTAGCGGGCTGAATTTGTTTAGAACTATGAGCGTGGCGGTTTCTTTTCACTTAGCCTGCGTGCCAGACTGTTGCTAGGGACAGCATACAGGCTAGCTCCTCAACTCCAGGGCTAACATGTCCCCAAGGAAATTTTACCACAAACCCCTTCAGTTACTGAGTTAGAGTCTGAGCTTGGGGGTGGCCTGTGTATTGACTGAGAACAGTCTGGCATCCAGGCTACTTTTTACTGGGAGAGCTGTATGGGGGAGGGCTGTATCAGGGGATAGCTGTATATAGACCTCCCCCTGCTATAGACCTCCCCCAAATCTTATATTTTAACTCCATGGTGTATATGAGTCTTTTCTAAACTATGCAACTTTTTGCATTGCAGGGATTGACTACAAAACTACAACCATCCTTCTCGATGGGAAGAGAGTCAAGTTGCAGCTCTGGTAAGAAAGAAATCTTACGTGGTAAACTATCTTTTCTAAGTACTGGAGCAAGATTAGATGGAGGTATGCAAATGTACATGTAATTGAATTCAGCGGAGCTCCATTGTTTAATTTTCATGAGTGAAAATTGACCAATAAGGAAAAATATACATATGTGTGTTATTTTCAATTCATAAAAGCCCTTATTTATAGAAACATGTAAGATGTAATTCAAACCAGGAAACAACAAAATAACAATGTGCGAGCCTGCCTGAGCTGTCATTAAACCCCCCACTTTACACCATTAATAATAGATCTGCAAAAAAGTGCTCCAAAATTGCTGTCCTGCAATAGTAGCTTCCAGTCGATTTTAACATCCCTAATTTATGTATACTGCAGCCTAGGATCCATGACTGTATTTCCTATACAGTTCCTATTGGCTGACCATTGTGGAATAAAGCTAAAATATGGTCCATCCAATTTCCTGTCTCTTCTGAATCACTCCCAACAATTGTTTGTAATCATGAATTGGACCAATCTATCCTTCCTCTCTCATATTTATTAAAGACTCCTAGGGGAACCCCATTGTGAAAATGCTCTGAATCTACACCAATTTCATGCTGGTTTGTTCAAAATCAAATACTTTATGTAAGACGTAATCAAATTTACCTGGACTTTTGTCTTAATTTTTTTTATCAGCTTTGAATATTGATGAAAATAAGGTACACTTAACCTTACTTAATCGAGGTTCATACGGTATAGATTTCTATTTTGTAGTAGATAAGACAAGTAATATTATACATATAATGTACAGGTCTCTGTTGCTGCCTGCTGGTTTGTCGAACCAACGGGCTTGCCAAGGATAAGTCAAGGTCACCTTGGCCTTGCC
This sequence comes from Branchiostoma floridae x Branchiostoma japonicum, assembly GCA_013266295.2. Classification (NCBI taxonomy): domain Eukaryota; kingdom Metazoa; phylum Chordata; class Leptocardii; order Amphioxiformes; family Branchiostomatidae; genus Branchiostoma; species Branchiostoma floridae x Branchiostoma japonicum. Next base: position 6,507,652 of record CM023830.1, read on the forward strand.
TGCTTGTGCTATAACTGCTCATTAGAGAGTTAATCAATCAAGTTAATCCTAGTCATGTTCAACGAGCCATGGCTGAAAGTCAGGGTATGTAATAACATTCTCCACGGAGGCAGGGTTTGTGATTATATTCTCCACGGAGTATATCTACCTTTTGTTAATAGGTGTGTCCGTTTGCATACTGTGCTTGCTGCGATTTCACAGTCATTAATCTTCTGAGGGTTCACCTTAGCTGCAAGCGGAGGGAGATATTGTTTCCTTCAGTTGATGTTGTCATTTGATACAGTACTGTGAATAGGCATTTTCAGGGTACCATATGCATTGTATGGTAATCTGTAATTGCAAATACAGACTTGGAAACAATGACATTCTTTTATTTGAATATTGCAAGAAACAAAATACATATTTTGAATATGGATCATTGTCAGGGAATGTCGCAACTTTGTTATTGACTTTTCCTTGCTTGGTTAGCCTGTTCAACATCTTGGTGAGTTGAAAATCATCAACATTTGCGGTTTACAAAGAAAAACAATTGTTTACAATAAACACTTGTTGTTTCAGGGATGCTTCAGGCCAGGGCAGATTCTGTACCATCTTCAGATCCTACTCAAGAGGAGCACAGGTGAGAGGGAAATATTAATGTTTAAGAAAAAAAACAGAAAGGTTTATATGGAGAATGTTATGAAAATTTAAACACAAAGCTCAGCTCTTGTTATTTTTACCTTCATTTTTGTTCAGTTTCTTCTTCTTCCTCTCGAAATACATAAGGTCAATGACCTGGACTAGATGGCTGTCACCATGGTAACTGGTGCTGTAGCAGACACCCTGTGGTGTTGCATTACATTATGTAGCAAGTTGGAGAGGCTGGTCTCCATATATATAAATGTGTTGTAGTAAGAATAAGCAGAGCTGTAGTTGTGGGCTAGACCATGTGAAGGTAAATATAATGCATTTGCTTTGCAAATGTTACCTTTCTATTGTCTTGTTTGCCATTTTGTATTCTCTGCCATCCAAGTGGTCCATTCCTTAGAGATCAGAATAATGAATAGTTAAGTAGATATAGATCTTTTTGACTCAGTTATTGCATTGCTGTCTGAAATAACACTATTCAAGCTGTTGGTAACACAGTCAGGTTTTTCACATACCTCTAACCATTTGTTGATGGGTTTATTGGCTATAACGTCTGTACTCTCTCATTACTGTCATGGCTCCAGTATATGTTGATTACTACCATCCTTGCAGAGGCACGCCTTCCCTCCCCCGTGTACCATTCCACATTGTAATGACTCTAGGGGGCCGCATCGCACTGAAATAGACCCTCCATTAAGCCACCTGTTCACCCATGTGTTCATAATAGCTATCGTAAAACACGTACGCATACCGGTAGAATAGCACTTGAACGGTGTTGCTCCGTAATTGCCTTGTTGTCAAGGTTAAGCAAATGGTGGGAGGAAAACGCCAGGAGGACTTAGAGATGCATTACGAGATTCGCTGATGCCCGGATGAAACGTCTTTTTTACAGCTTAATTGCGCAGTATCTCGGTGACCTTGGTGACTTGCTATTGAGTCGTGCGCAGTTGTTGTTCCGGTGTGGAACGGCAGATTGTTCATTTGTATTCCGTGCGTGTGTGCGTTGGCAGGCCTAAGCTGAGGGTACTGACCGTGGATGCCAGCTGTACAAGGACAGATAACATACAAACAACTCAGGCCTGGCAGCAGGGAGATAGGCTTAGCAATATTAGAAGTCACCCAGTGTCACCATAACCATAAGTCTGTGTACTACACTCGAAAGTGACATGGTAATTACCAAGTAGACAGTACTTGGAGAACTTGCAAAACCTTTGTGAAGAACATAGTTTTCCCCCATTGGTCCCTGGTGCAAAATTGGCCAATGGTGCAAAATTCTTTTTTTTTTTTTAATGCAAGATTTGGATACCAGGCAAAAATTATTTAGTCACCAAAATGTGTTGCATTGTGGCAAGAGTTAATGGCATTGAAGGGCCAAGTGGCTAGGTGAATGGACATGAGATCGAGAGGTCGCGGGTTCGATCCCTGGCATTCCTGGCTAGACATTGTGTCATTGGAAAAGGCACTTTACACGACTTTCCTCACTCCACCCAGGTGGAAAATGGGTGCCTGACTCCAGTGGGGTAGGTAAAAGGCAGTGGAAGGAAAGGGATGGGCTCCACCTTTTATCACAGTGTCCTAACAACCCATTGTCCCTATGGCCTCAAAAAGCCCATGGGACTACCTTGTGCAAACTGTTTGGACATAAGATATTCCTGTTTTTCCAACATGCAGATGTCATGCCCTGAATAACACATAACAACATTAGTTCAGCACCAGGGACAGGGACAATATCCTACTGACTTGACTGATGAGATTGTATTAGCATGGAAAATGAATGAATGGATGTGGCAATTGTTTCAATTACACTGTAATTTGTTGCTGAAGGTGTGATACTTCATATCTATTATTCTTTAAAAGAAAGGAGCAAATCCAGTATGATGGTGTATGTGGCCCATTAGATGGTGCTGTAGCTATGTGTTTTATGGCCATGACAGTGCCCACATTGGCACCTGTAAGTGTATGGATCTAAAGGTTGGGCGGTATGACAGACAGCCTGTCTGGTTTATGACCAGGGGAAGTGTACGATTGATGGTATCGGGATCAGAGAGTCCCGCTGTCTCCATTGTGGGGAAAAGTGCTTACAGAGCGGATTCTGTGGGTAATGGTCTCATATTTATGAGTTACAGCACGAAAAGGGTAGAAGAAGCATAATTCTCACAAGTCGCTTAACTTCCAGCTGCAGTGAAGCAAGAAGTTTTTACGGTCAAATCAAATTCCTTAAGCTGCTTAAAATGATAAGACGAGAAACCAGGATATTTTGACATCTTGTTCACAATAGTTTCAGTCTTCTATTCACAACCAAATCATCTTAACAAAGTATTGAAATTTCATGGATTGATTCAGACTGTAAAATGTAGATAGAAAAGTCACTCTTCTAGAGTGCTGCGAGCTGACACTTCCTGACCTCTATTACGGACCTCCCATTGCAGCCCCGGTGATTGTCGATCCGTGATGACCATCGAACATCCCCAGTAATAAATGCACCCACACGAAAGCACCATTTGGAACAGATCCAAGAGCTGATCAAACATCAAAGTCTGTTCAAAAACAAATCACCGTCCAAATGCATCAACTTCAGCTAGTTTAGCTACATTGTAAAAACCCATACTGTTCTAGCGTGATTGACAGGCCTAGTCTAAAGAGTCCAGTCAGTTAAGTAAGGAGAGCCTTTCTAAAAATTATGTAGCCAGTAGCAGTACAGAAATGGTTATTCCCTATAGAAATGGAATGTTTCCTAGCTGACCTTTGCTAGCTTGCTGACTATCAGTAGTAACATAGGAGATGAATAGATCTGACACGACAGGCTGAAAATGTGTTTTCGACTCCAGAATGCCCTTCTGTATGTTGCCCTTTGAGATCCCATTGTGATGAAATTGGAATGACTACTAGGTGAAAACTCGTAGCAAAATTAAATCTGGTGGATCTGTGAAGCATCGCCAAATTCTCCTCACCCTGGCCAACATGAGTAAGAATGTATTCACCATTTGAGCAGATTCAGATAGGAGCCCTTCTGCCCAAATTCATCCGCACTGATGTTAACAGTGTCATGTGTCTTTAGGAGATTGAAATGAACATGTATTCAGAAGAGTGACAAGGGCAACTTGCAATTCCTAAGGAAGGTGGATAGACTCAAGTCAAGTGTAATTGATATCACTTGGCAGAAGCAAGCAATTTGTCTGTGAACTACATGCTATTACATTAAAGACCTCCTGCAGGCAATGATATTTAAAAGCAATGGTGCACAACATTGGGTAGGATTGGATTCTGAAGCAGCTAGGACGGATAGCCTCAAGTGTGAGGCAGGTTTGAGGGGTTCTAAAGTTCCCACTTCGACTCCTTATACATGTACTACACCAGTGTTGTAAGGGTCTCTGTGTAAGAACTTAAAAACAACACTTGGAGTTAGATATGCAGGATAGTGGTTATGACCAGCTTTTGCCATATGCATGCAGAGCAAGTGTGTTACACTGAATGGCAAGTGGCTTAATAGATAATGTAAGCACACAGAGGTATGTGTACGTTCTTATTTACATAGCACCCCGGGACTGGGATATAAGCACCATAAAATGCATTAGACCTTAGAAAGCAAACACCATGATTTATTTCACACAGATACAGTTTATGTGATCCTGTCCATAAAGTAGTACAGCTTTATTCAGTGTACTTTACAGAAAGCAACCTTTTTTTATCGTGTACTGAAGTTTTATGTGGCTAAAGCTGCTCAGAGTTCAAGCTGGATTGAGTCGAGTTCGGCCTGGAGTTGCACGAAAAATCATCATTGGTCAGCAAAAATACCACAAGGAAATTGACATTACAGAAATGTAGTGACAAATGTGTGAACATTTTATGTTCCATATAAGATACATTGTCATGCCTGAAGCCATTCTACATGTACAATCACAGAACACAGAGCGTTATCATTTATTATAAGTGCGTAACCTCTGAATTGAATTCTACTGCATGTAGTCTTTGAAAAATCATGAGCATGACTGTGTTTATGGTAATGGCTATAGTCAGAATGCAATGCCTTTGTTGTTGCAGGGTATCCTGGTGGTGTATGACATCACCAATAAATGGTCGTTTGATGGCATCGACAGATGGTTAAAGGAAGTAGAGGAGGTAAGTGTTGCTGCCCTGTTCGTTAGAAACATCTGGCAAATGATTGGATGGGTGCAAAGTGCTATATTAACATAAAACAGCTGCAGTAACTGTATAAGAAGGTTTTTTTTTTATTCAACGACCAGTTAGTTTTACATCCAACACTTCTGTGACCGTCTGTCCCCTTCTTCAGGACAACAATGACTGGTTCTGATCATGAGTCGTACTGCAGCTTGCAGTCATGGTTGTTGAATATAAATAAAGTCAAAGTCAAATCATCATCATTGTCAAAGTCAAATGAAGTCCCTTCTTATGCAGTCTCTTGCAGACCTGATGAAACTATTCACAGAGCTGTAGTAACTGTTCTTAGTTATGGCATGATTCTCCAAATCCTACAGAATATACCAGTAGTCAAAGTACAGTACTTTGTTCTTTCTTTGTTGGTAATGTCTAGATACAGTCTCAATTTACACCACCTAGCATCTTTGATGTGAAATGCATTCTCAATCTGTTTATAGCTCTTGAATGCTAATTCTGCAATGTCAAAGCACTTTGTTTTTGCCAATGTTTGAACACGTTACAGTTTGGATGTACCTTGAATGTATCCAATGTACCCAATGTTTTTTATCCCAGCATGCACCAGGAGTACCCAAGATCCTGGTGGGCAACCGCCTCCATCTTGCCTTCAAGCGACAAGTGAGCATCCCGGCAGCTGAGCAGTACGCCATGAAGAACGACATGGCGTTCTTCGAAGTCAGCCCGCTGTGCGACTTCAACATCACAGAGTCCTTCTTAGAACTGTCCAGAATAGCCTTGAAAAGACACGGCATCGACAGATTTCTCAAGTGTAACAAAGGTACGTGGCAAACCTTGTCCTCACATTGGAATTAACCTTCTTCCTGCTGCCTAACACCATAACCAATACGAATTTGGTGCCGAACAGCTACTTTAGCAGGGAGAATATTTGTTGGAAATTTGGCTTTCAGAAATATATTTATCTACAGTCAGAACTGTTTTTAAGTTAGTGTCTTATTCAGTGAAATCGAACGCATTTATTTCCAAGAAAGTTTTTGTGTTAAACTGAACAATCTTGGTGTATTTGAAGTATTTTTTTACAGGTTCAAACAGTGCAAGCTTTCAGTATGCTCACTAATATCCCTTTTATCCCATCTGCAGTGTTGAGTCTGCAGGACCTGTGCTCCAGAGTTATTGTCCAGTACACCCACCCCCACCACATCGAGAAGCTTCCCTTACCCACGTCTCTACGTTCCAGACTTCGATCATTCTCCAACACCAGTATGTGCGCCCACCCCATGCCCTCCCCCTACCCCAGCAAGAGGACGAAAATCATCCGTCCCGACTCCCCCTCACACGCCAGCGTCAGGAAAAGCTGCTGCATTTCGTAGCAGTACGGACTGTGTAGCATATTGTATATAGATGAATGTCGTTGTTTTATTTGTCTTTTGTATAGAGTTATCTATGAATTATGGCTGCTTTTGCACTTTTTCCGAGGACGCACCGAGCAACTGAAACATGACACAAATTCCTCCTAACTATTGCTATGTCAACAGTGTCTGGGTCAAACATAAAGGTTAGAAGAAAGCGAAGTTTTAAAGAAGGAAGAAATTAAAGCTGGGGGGCAGGAAACATTGGAATGAGTACTTAGAGGCATACCTTTATTGGACATAGCAAGGTTGGCCAGTCAGCTGTCACAGTTTAAATGAAAAAGCCGCTATCACACTGTTACATTTTCCAACAGTTCCCTCATAGCAATTACAACTCTAGTGGTAGTTTATCCGATGTGTTCAACTCAAAGTCCCCTGGTTGTGACTTGTGAGTACATAGCCCCATGTCCATGCAGTACCTGGACATGTCAATGAAGGTTACACATCCAGGTAGAACATCACGTAATACAAAATAGATCAAGCAACTGGATAAATTCTCTGAAGAGTCGGACGTTTCAGATAGCATCCGCTATGTTTCATCAGAGCAGGTTGAGAAAGTCTCAGTCACCGATTCTCAGTCACAGATGAAAGACAGTGGATGCTATCTGAAATGTCTGACTCTTCAGAGAATTTATCCAGTTGATTTACATTGTATCAGCATCTTAAGGCTTTTCTCAGCTTGAAATGCTTGTGGCCAAAGATATATTTTAAGGGCTGTTTGCAGTTTTACGTCAGCCCTGCCTATAATAGCTTCCCATCATTTAGCAGGCTCCATTTAGTGTCTGGACATAGAGAACATTGTGTAACACACAATTAGAAATCATTCACTATGTTTCAATACTCAGTGCATCCAACAACACTACATGTTAAGTTATATCCTTGTACAAAGGACCTACCCAACCTGGATCCTAATCTCCAAGCAGATCTTTTGGTGGCTGCAAAGACAGCATCAAATTGGCCCGGCAGTTAAAAAAAAAGATACCAGTACAAAACACAAAGGCTGATAAAGGCTGATAAAAAATAAGCCGAAGCCCAAACCTCTGCTTGGAGAGTACATGTACCTGGATCCGTTGTTACATACCAAAAGCAGGAGCATAAAGAATCATGGGTAAGATTTGAATATCCCTGTACAGTAAACTGTGTTCCTTTTTGTACAGATGCGTGTTACAGGCATCACAAGTCGAGCACATAAAAGCATGCAACGTATATCAGGCAGAAACGTAAAGGGAAAAGTTACTGCTGCAAGGTGAACGAACTCCTTAAACATAAAAGACTGGCTGAAGAAAGCACTGCTCTTGTAATCTGACATGTAAATCAGCTCTAGATACCCTAAATATCTACTTCAAGTTCAATGACAGAAATGTACAGATAATATCATGCAAACAAAAGGCTCTTATTCAGAATGACACTGAGTGAGTGTACAGTGTTATTATGCAGGGAGCCAGTATTACTGATAATAAGATATATCTTGGCAGCTGTTTTTGTATTTCAGACAACCACAGTGTCGTGTGAATCGTAATTCCAGTTTGTACTTTGAGTGTACTGTCACAAGCAGTAGCCAGGGCCAGTTTTATAGTTCTAGAAAAGATTGGTTTAAACACAATCCAAAGTCTCATATGAAGTTATTTTTTAAAGATTTTGGCTTGTAAAACTTGCCTTTGACTTGAAGCCTTTCTTGAATCAACTTGTCTTGGTACTTCAATTACTTAAATACTTGTTGACGTACCACTAGTTGTACGTGTTTTGGAATTCTAACGTTTTTCTCCACATATCAGCTGACATCCCATTGTATAATTGTTTTTACAGCAAATACTTGTATGTGTATTGTGGTCATTTTCAGATGTAAATAATTCTACAGAATGACCCTTTGCTGTAAGCGACCACAGCCTGGCTACAATGTTTTTATAACTATACAAACAACTGGCTACTACAGTAAAAAAACTCATCTCTACCACATTGATATAGCAAGCTAGGCACAATGGTTTTGATTACTGTCAAAAATTTGAAGATTGTCTATCAATGCCTGTTGTTGGAATATGTTTGAGGGCTTCACCTATTTTTGAGTGAATGAATTTCTCCATGGGAAAAATAAGCTATCAATATTTTACCGTTGCTGGCATGTACAATGTAAAAGGGTAATAGGTATGTTTCTGCACCACAGTACATAAAACTCTACAACAGGTTCAACCACTTCAATTTTAGCACTAACACAAAGAATTCTATTACATTGTACTTCCAGTTTTACTAACTACATATACCTTGCCCTCCCCCCTCTTGTTCAATTTTCTACTTAAAAGAGTTCTGAGGAGACATTTTTTGTAATTTCAAGTCAAAACGTATAAATTTTGTAACTTCAAGTCAAACATATAATTTTCTATGATTGTGTATGCCATTTCCATGGACCCTTTTTTTTGTAAATATGGTACAATAATATTATGTATATTTGTATACACTTTTAGGTAAGATTTAGGTAGGAGATACTTGTATATCTATATGTAAACATGACATGTAATTAGCATGTTTTCTTACTGAATGTCAGTGTGAACTTCCATGGAAGGATGACTTTGTCGCGGTGCCAGTGTAGGTGCCAGTCACGTGAATGCAAGTTATGTAACAAGTTTCTATTTTGGTGTATAAAAGTGCGTTGTACTTGTGAATGTTGGCGATGACTTGAGCAGTGAAATAAAGACGCTATTGCAAGCTGGTTGCCTTTTTTTTCTCGTGATAATTGTACGTGAAGCAGAACTACATATAGCAGGGAGAGGGTATATAATTATACATGTACATGTACCACAAATACTTGAAATAACATTAGTTGTGATGTTGGTTATCAACAGGGTCGTTTTATTAGTAGCAAGAAATACAGATTGTAAGTCTAAAATACCCATGTAAATCTTCATGATCAGTAGCTTTTGAATAAGACATTTTGTCAGGTAGTCAGTCAAAATAACCCAGACTATTACTTGGTACTTTGGTGGTGAAAGTGCACCACCTAGCATTCTTCTTTAGTACTGCAATGATACACAATTTTAATGTCCATGAAAGGGCATTTCAAGAGGGATTGTCTTCGAAAGAGAGGTATTCAGAGGAGGTATTGTTGTTTGATGTGTTTTCACATACATTTGCACTTTGGCAAGAAATAGCTGAACGAATATGGATGAATTGTGATATTTCATATATGCTGGAGAGTCAACGTTAGTTCTTCATAGGATTTATTTATTTCATCAGAGGAACAGCATTCACCTCCTTACCCTCACAGGATTCAAATGAAATTTATCTAAATCTACCGGTAATTCCTTTTACTTCAACCCTTTCCTTAAAGCCAATCTGCCAAACAATACATTTCAATTATCTGGTCTTACATGTACATGGAACCACCAGATTTATTTCAGATTTGTCTACACATGACATACACCAGGATCCCCAGTCTGCCATATTTTTCGTTATCCAGATGTTCTATCTGCAAAGTGCTTTATAACAGCCTGAAGCATACACAATGTAGATAAGCCACCTGCTGTCTACAAATGCCTATAAACTGTACATCAACAAACTGGGATCAACTTAATTGCACACTCGGGTTTCACACTTGACATTGAAGCGAATTCAAGCAAAATCCTGTAAGCTTGATAAATCAAACTAAAGCTAATTAAGAAGTTTTAACTACATAATTACTAATTGAAAAGTTGTAATATTTTCCATTAGCTAGACAATTAAAATGTTCTGCCTTAGTAAATTATAAATACAACTTTTCTGTTTCCTTCTCGGCTTTTTTGTCCCGTATACTGACACTCCTGTTCCCCCTGATATAAAATCTCCAGGGTTTTTTGGCCCACTCTTCCCCAGCTGAGTCTATGCCTATCCTGGTGGAGTGTACGATGTCAGAGTCTTTCACATCCTCTCCTGCCTCCAGCCATATAAAGGGACATGTTGTCAGGTCCTGTTGGTTCACTGTGTCCCTAAAAACATGAGGTAAAACACAGGTAAATTTATTGAACATACGTGTACTTTTCTTCATTGAAGAATGAGACAAAAAGACATGGCAAACTTCCCAATCTGCAGAATCTAGGATCATTCAATGCACAACAAGAAATTGAAGATTTCAAACCTCTGTGAAGTATTTAGAGTTGTGAATTTCTTGTTTCATTTTTCTGAATTTCTTGCTTACCCTGTGCATATTCCAATGTCACTTCCTCCCAGCCTGCAGAGAGACCATTTTGACCTCCAAATTGACCTCACTTCCTCCCAGTCCACAGGGAAACCATTTTGACCTTCAATTTAACCTTCCTACCAGTCTGTGGTTACATCATTTCCCCCTCACTGCTTGTGACTCAACTGTATTAAAATAACTACAGACACAAGCAAACAGACAATGAATGGAAAACGAAACCTCCATACATGGAGGTACAAACATGTAATTATCTTTCTAACAGGAAAGCCATACTTGTCTATGTGCAGAGCTTGGCACAGTTTTGAAGGACCATTGCCCAGTTGTTCTGTCTTCAGGCCTGCTCCCTTGTCTCCTCTCCGCTTCCCTCTCTGTACCGTCATCTGGTCTGTACCAGTCAGCGGCTGCACAGCACGGATCAGGACAGCTGCACCTTCTCCTGTGGCCCAAAACATCAGGTACAAGATTTGTGTATTATTCGTTGTTATCAAAAGGACTTGTGGATTACTGGTAAGTAACTCCAATAAATGTGCACCTACCATTACATAAAGTTGGAGATTTTCACACCTCTTACATTAATACCTCAGTAGTGATAGCTGCAGTTTAATACTGTAATCATATTTTCTATGGAAACCACTGAAAAAGGGACACAAAGAAGCATGCATACGTGATACTGTAAATTCATTTACTTTCACTGTGGTTTTATTTTGCAGTAGGAGGGAAAAGGAGATTTTCGTGATGTTTTGAATTTGTGGTTGAAACAATTCTGTAGTACAGTAGTAATGCATTGGAAATACATATTTGCAGTGAACAGGTCACTGCGAAAAAAAACACTGCAACATTTTCAAGACTTACAGTACACATTCAAGAAACTCTATGAGATCCATGTAGCATAGATACCACACCTTGACTGGATATGTTGAAGCAGTGGTACATCCCGTAGATGATGTACACATATGCCGTTCCTGGTTTCATGAACATCGCGGCGTTCCTCTCCGTTTTCTTGTTTCCAGAGGAATGCGAAGCCTTGTCGTCCCTACCACAGTACGCCTCTGTTTCCACGATCATCCCGGAAACCACCGAGTCATCATCGAGTTTCCTGACGATGACTTTTCCCAACAACGCTTTTGCAAGGTCCAGACACTTTTGTTCATAGAAGCTAGATGACAGCCTAGCTTTACATGAACCTTTTCTATCATTGGAAAAATAAGGACTAGTAGTAGTACTAGTTGTGGCATCTGGCAAAGGAGGTTCTTTTGTTTTCACTTTGGCCTTGACTGGACAGTCTGAAGTTTCAGATAGTTTGTGTTTCTTGGGTTTTCCTGGTGACATCTTCGGAGCTATATGTTCCATGCCGAAGAAGTTGGTCTGGAACAGATAGAAATATGAACATGTTGGCAACATTCTGATTATTCATATATGTGTATTGGAAAGAACAAGGACATTATACAATATTGTATAATGTCCTTGGAAAGAACAATTAAAGCAGCAAAGAAGAATGCAATCTTGAGACAACTGTATACCAGTACCACAAGGATACAGAAAGAGTGTAATATCTTAGGTCTAAAGGAATATCCATGGAAAAACCAACTTACGAACCTAAACCCCTGATCTGGCCAGTCTACTGTCTACAGTGTTTGCTTAGGGTTTTACCTGCCCAGACATGTTCAGGTACCCCACCTAACAGATCCTTAGCGACCTGCACCACATTACACCTGTTCAGCCAGATGTATTTGTCTTAAAAACATTCCAGTCTAGAATTTTCCCTTGTTTCATTGCCACAAGACGACAACAACAACAAACAGCATGCACACCTACCCTCTATCCGGTCAAAGGTCAGACATAATATATTTAGAAGGCCACGAAATGTTCATCTAAACAGTTCGATATTAATGCAATAAGGACATCAATCGGTCAGAATAAATTCCTGACTTGGTAAATTTACATTCAAAGTAGCAAAAAGCATAGAAATAGGATGAATATCGTGGATATGTTGTATTTATATGTTTTTGATATTTTATTTTCGTTTTGCGTTTTTCGCCCTCTCACTTCCGCCTTCCTAAGTTGACCCCTGACCTGTTAGAATCGAACTCCCCGATCAGCGGCAGATCTGCCTTGTCCGGACAACAATAACGTCTTGTTGCTTCCTTCCCCTGCCGCTCCAGTCTGGCCGCCGACTCGGAATGGTAAGTGAGACATCGCTCGTTGTGTGTGTAAGATCGCCAAGATGCCTTAGAGCGCCGTGAGGTCAGAAATCTCAGCGAAAGACGGCGGAGAGAGAGCGTTCTTTACGAGAGTAGGTGCGCGTATGGGAGGAAGTGTCAAACCAGGTATTACACATCGCGATACGAGAGCGGGCTAGCTCGGGCATGCTCCCCTGAGGGCACAGCCGCTACCAACCCGCATTTCAGGCCTTCCTGTTCCCCTAAACACCTAACGACGTGTGTTATAGAAGAAGCGATCGCCGTGAGAGTGGTCTACAATTGATTTGTCGCTGTCATGACGTGGGGAAAAAGTAGTCGGGTGTGCACAGCTGAGCCGGGCTCACCCCCCTCCCCATAGTGTGCTTCCGAGTGTCGCATTTCGGCAAACTCCTAGCAGATGTTGGGGTTAAGTTTTCTAACTGGTCTTCTCCTTCCACCATCCACCCCTGTAGGACTGCCAAAAGAACATGGCAGTCAGAATACACGTTAGGATCTAACACCCCAATATCTGCTTGGAGATTTAATAATAGCATTCCTGTGGGTTTGAAATGACGCGCTTGAGAACTGAAGAGGAAGCGACCAGCCCTGGGCCTGCCCCGTGTGCCAGTCCAGTGATGTAACCTGTACTAAATACCATCCCTGTTACTTACACTAACATGAGTGTCTATATAGTGAAAATGATTGTTGAAGGAAAAGAATATATCAGGGTTGATATTATAGAGAGATTATATATCTGCCCAGTGTTCCAAATAGGTCAACTGGAGGAACTATGTCTGGGTACATTGTAGGATATCATGAATAAATTATTTTGAAAGTGCTATTAATTCAAGCAAGTACATATCCTTCCTTCAAGGGAGTAAAAATATTGCCGACATTCTAGATTCATTTTTAGAAGAGATATTATCACCTACCCTACTACTAGTTTAACGTGTATGATTCAATGTTGATGAATCAATATCTTTTACAGCACAACTCCAACAAGGTGTAAATTGCTAGATTATGATCAGCTGGAACAACTTGTAAAAAGCAAAGTTGTTATGTATGTATATAGCCTTGATCAAACATGTAAATTTATTTTTACACAGTTTTTATTTTCCTAAAAACATCAAGCAGGAAAAAAAGTGAACGACAGTTGAGTACAATATCCTCCCATAAAGACCCTCCCATTCCACCCCTACATACACACTCATATATGGTGGTCTGTTACTACTGTTAGTACAAATATGCTGCTATTGTTGTTGTGGTTGCTACATTTTGATAAGATCCCGGTGAGTCATAAATGTGTCATGAAAACCCCCCATGAGTCAAAGGTCAAAACCTGATCTTGTGATCGTGACTCTTTGATATCAAAACCCTGGTCATGTTATCTTTGAGGAAACACTAATGTAAACATCCACTTTTTCCTGGTTTGTGTCTAGCCTGAGCATCAAAAACATATTTTGTTGATGTCATTCCAGAAATAAAGGTTTAGGAAACATTTTGTTGAATGTAGAAAATAACTAGATTTGATTGTCCGTGGCTTACATGTATGTGTACTACGGGTGACTTGCAGCTTGCAGGATGGCACCCAGGCTAGAAAATAAGAACTTTAAATAATTGTAAAGAAAGCACTTATATTAGTTATAACATTGTTGATGTAGTGGCAAATGTGAGTAAACAGTTCACATCGGCACACCGTTCAAATTCCTGCATCAAAGTCCTTCTACTGAGCAACAGTTTCTTTCCCCGGACTGCAAAACTGTGCAAATCCCTCCCAAACACATGCTTTCCTTCTGAATACAATCCTCAAACTTTCAAAATAAACATTCACCGCCATCTTTTTGCATATATACTATAATATAGTCATACGTCTGTCATGTCACCAAGCTCAATGCCTACAATTGGTCATTTGGCTTTGCATTGAGCAACACCGTTAAAAAAAAAAAGAAAGTACTGTACCTAGCACTTAAGTACCAGTTGGTACTGGAACTAAGTAACAACAGAGGATTATCGGGCCCTATCAGTCCTTGTCACTAAGATACTGCCTGAGGAAATAAACAAACAAGGCAACTAGGAGAGCAGATAAGGCACCTGACCTCTTTTTATTAAGCAGATGTGTTGTGGTAGGATTACATAGAAATTCAATAGTGCCATTTATCATAGCAGCCTTCAAGGTCATTATTTCACCCCATATCATTGTCATATTTCATCCACGCTTATAGGTCGGCCAGCGGTCAATATATCCATTATCGACTTTGCAGGCAAGAAGTGATATGTCGGCTTTGGTTATAATCACAATGGAGAGAAATGTTTAGTATGGTAAAGAGAACAGTTGCAGCAATAGTCATCTAAGCCCAGACAATGCCAGGGATTCTTTTATTGGATTTCAATATACTCATCTTTGCAGGCAAAGCAATATAATGTAGTAATAAAAAACATACGTGATATAGTCTTGGTTTAAAGATTATGGCGGTTCCTCACAATAGAGTGTCCACTATTTTGATAAAGATCATATCTTTGGTTTGTACTGATAATTATACTGATATGCCAACAGGTGTCTTTCTTCATCACATAGCAATGTGTCAATAACATACATGAACTGAGGAGAGGAATATTTACATATTACTAAAGATTTGTTATCAATATCTGTGTGACTCAGGTATACAGACTGAAGCGATAGGTACATAGTTGTCAAACATGTCTATTTTCTTGATCCGAGATAAAATTGTAGAAGTGATAGTCTTTCCTTATCTACCTGTTAACATAATCGTCCTGGTGTGTAACATATGCTTCTGTAAACTAACTGAACTTTGACAAAAGGAAAAAGCAAGCCACACCATGTAAAAAGGAGGTTGCACAATCTGTAACTCGTCAGCAACTATAACTTGAGAATTGAGGGGATGCTCAAATAGTTTTTCGATATGCCAACCAAGCGGACAATTATCTCATTCTCTCCACAGATCTATCTGTAAGGCATATGTTCAGGTTTATGGAAGCTATTACCCATTCAACGGAGATCCACTGGTGGAAAATCAATGCTAAAATGCCCGCTGTTTAAATCTGTTGCATAAAGTATGCTTTCCTACAGACAAAAGGGGCTGTTGCTGATATACAATGAAATGGCAGCCTGAGAGATTGAGGGAACAGTAAGGAATTTGCTGAAATGTTTCAGGCCTAAGTCACAAGAAAGGGGTAGAGGAAAACATATGGACTTTCTGAGTATTCTGTTGTACATAATGCACCTGTAGAAGTGAGGAATAGGTGATGAAGGTATCATTCTTCTAACATGTTGCTCTTTGTCTGTATCATTTCTTCTTATCCAGACATAGATAGATTTAGAAAGAAGGCCTGCATTGATGCACAACTTACAAATTTTTCTTGTCAATCAATCAAACACGCAACCTTGTCTAACATCCAATCAGATCCCAGTGTTGAGTTATAGATTTCAGCAGCGGACGCATTATCTTCCTAAGTACAGCGCCGCTGTAATGTCCCCGGCTCGTACCTAATGTTTGACATTGACCGTGAAGGCTTAGGCTTGGCAGGCTTCCTCCTGACCTGGACCCGCGTATGTAAATAAGACGGAGCCTTCACACTTTTCATCTGCTCCGAATGCATTAAGTTAAAGAGTTTCGATGCCGGCCGTGTTTAGCCTGACGTAATTCCCAGCAGTTTAATCTGCCATTGTCCTTGTATATGACCTTTTCCACGGCCGTACGCTAATGAAGGATGGGACGGCTCCATTAACTGCATTTAGGCGGGCCGTTCTTTTCATTTTGCCGCGCGCCTTCGGGACACGAGCACTGGTAATTGAATTTGAGGGCCGAGAGGTGAGCTGCGATCTGGCTTTGCACTTATATAGTGTATCGTTGTGTGCGAGGAAGACCATACAAGGTATCTAGTCGTCATTTATTATGAGAAAATCCGTGAGATTTCCCTTGGGCGGGTCTGGAATATACTTGTCCTCCCCTGGACCATGATATTTGTTATGGACTTATTATACTAAAGTTCTTATAGCCAGAGGACCAGAGGTCATTGAATTGAATAAAGTAAGACGTTGGGAAGAATTTGATGAGAGTAGACCTTGGTAATAGGGGTGGGTACCGGTTTGGCTTGATCAGGTCTAAGTCCAGATCCAGGTCCAGGTCTGGACCTGAACCTGGACCTGATTATAGTAGTACAGTAGCACTATCACTACTATATCATATTTTGGAGAGCACGCATTATGTTTAAATTGTATAATGGAATGATATAGTTATTTTCAGTGCACTAAGCATATGAATTTAGGCTTATCTAGCTTGATTCAAGATTTTTTAATGGTCAGATCACCTAATAATATCAGAAATTTCTGTAATAAATTAAGAATCGATTAATGACTTTCAGGTTTTTGGACCTAAAAATGTTATTCTGAGTCGGACCAGGTTGAGCCAAACCGGTATCCACCCCTACTTGGTAGGGAGACAAATTTGTCCCCGCAAAGTCTTGTTGCATGTAATTTTTATTCAACAATGGCAGGGGTTTAGGGGAATATTGGAATTGAGTGCCACAGGGATTCCGTTTTGCGTGCAATATTCTGGTAACAGACTAAAGTGGGGGCGACATTTTCCAACATGTACGGGATGACATGCAATAGCTGATGTCAGCTCGATGTCTGTTACAATATACTTCACGTATCACGATTTCATTACATGTCATTCCTACGCATGCCGTATATTGCAGAACATGTATGTTGGTTTCATTTTGTGCCCCAAAAAAGTTTGCAATCTCCAATAACGATGTTTGAACTGATTTTACATTTCTACAAGGTTAACTAAATTGAGGGCACAGGGTTCGGTCTATATATTAGTTAAAGGTTTAATGTTGGTAAATAAAGTGATGATATTAACCTAGTTTTACTAAGAGCAGGTTGTAAGGTACTTTTAGAGCTGGCTGATGTTGGCCCTCGGGGATTTAACCCTAAACAAGATTGTACTGCTGGTATATATTGTCAGGGATATTGTAATTTTACAGAAGCAATTTTAGGCAAGTAAATTGTATAATAAAAGCTGGTAATAGTAATTTGGGAATTGTAATAATATTTTGTCAATAGCATATCAGGGATATGTCAATGGAGATACCACTTCCCGCCCCCCTCCCCCAGAATGTTTTATTGCTGAGGTGATCACAGGGGAAAAGTCAGGAGAAGGGCATGGTTTGTCTCAGTTAGAGAGGGAATTGTAGCAATTGTGTTGCAGGAAAGGTTAAAGTCCTGACTTGATGTTAGACATGGTTGTGATATGCTGGCGTGGTGCCAGAGCCTTAACCATGGAGGGTAGTGTAATGGTAGAGGAAATGTGAAGACAATGGCATTGGGCACATCTACAACTTAGTAGAACTTCCCAAATAAGTATTTGGGGAAGGTTTATATTATAAAGATGTAGATCAGTGTTCTAGCCAGATTGAAATTTTTTTATGTCATCTCAATTTTTTTTAAATGTAACATCATGTCAAACGCCATCCGGGGGCATGCTACCCCGGAAAAATTTTGAAATCTTTTCCCTCTGAAACACTATTTCCTGCATTTTGAGGGGCAAATTTTGCTGGTGGACTAAGCTTAGTTTAATGGCATCTCTTTCGATACATCTACTTTTTGTCCATCTAAGATGATGGAAACGAGCACCAAAATTCCGTCTAATGATAGATACTGGATATATTAGTACTGATGTGAATACATTGATAGCAGTAGAGGGCTCAGATCTAGCACTTTATAAAGTTTATACTTATGGAGTAGAAATGATTGTAATGTCTGCAGGCATATATACATGTGTGTATCTAGCAAAGGTCACAACAAAGTGTCTTCAATTTTATTTAGACAGTGACATATAAGTAAAAACAGGTACATACACATCTGAATTATATTTTCTAAACACATTTTTAGGTAACATTTTCACTGTTCCCAAAAAAATCAGTCACTAGAATCAACATGGTTGCAGAATTGGCACATGAACGATTTATACTTGAAGTTGAATGTACAATATTTTTTCTGGCTTAAATGTCAAATGCTTCCTACTACTAGGGAAAAAAGGGCGGATGTGCCCTTTTCTTCTATGTAGAGGTCAGAGTCTTGTAGAGAGGACGATCAGTTGTTAGCATGTCAATCGCCTGAAGGACCGTACCGCTCCTGGCACTGCTGATAACGCCCACTACGTGCCACGC
This sequence comes from Branchiostoma floridae x Branchiostoma japonicum, assembly GCA_013266295.2. Classification (NCBI taxonomy): domain Eukaryota; kingdom Metazoa; phylum Chordata; class Leptocardii; order Amphioxiformes; family Branchiostomatidae; genus Branchiostoma; species Branchiostoma floridae x Branchiostoma japonicum. Next base: position 6,526,365 of record CM023830.1, read on the forward strand.
AGTCATTGGCAACGCATCAACAGGACAAGAGCCACAATGCACTCAGAATCATAAAGAACCTGCCATGCTCGTGGAGACAACTTACGGAATTAGTCCTACCGCTGTATCACTGCAGTTATTGCTTTTGGCCGGGTAATCTAGGCCAAGAAAGGACGCGTGTTGACCGTAGTACAATTTATCAACGTTTGTAGTCTAAACTGCTTGTGCCATGAATGTACAATTGTGTCGTAAACGTAAAAATGTTGAATGAGGCTGGGCTTTTGTTACAGTAAGATAGGATCTTATGGGATAGTAGCCACTAAGTTACTCTTTGCAGATTACTTTGTACCAAATGAGCACATCGGCAGAACGTACTGCGCCTGTGCGAACCCCGGATTTTTCACGGTTTTCGTTGGGTGTTTGGTCAACGTTGTGTCAGAATTTTGCCTGTTGCAGACGGAAGATATCTTTCCGACACGACATTTGAAAACTATAGACGGGATGTCACCCTTAAAGGCGTGAATACGACCTTAAACCTGCACAATACATTATGGGCTTTGCGTAGGTGCAGTACGTTCTGCCGACGTGCTTACCAAATGCAGTTTAGCTCTGCAAAGGTGAAGGCCTCCATATCATTGCAAGCAACCAAAAGAAAAGTCAATATGATATATGCATTCATGCTGCTGCATAAGTTACGTTATTGTACATGTAGCTCAGAAGATGAAGTGAAAAATTACAACCTTGAAAATCGAAAGGATTTGCCTCATGGAATGCTGTTATTATGCCTGTGAACTTGAATAACTAACAGAAATAACGTTAATCAAAGCTAGCAGGAGTGGCAAATTGCTGGAAGCCGTACTTGTTGGTTTCTTACGTCATCGTACTTAATAATCCCAGAGCTGTCGGAAATGGAAGAACGATGGCGTTCAACTGTAGACAAACTCTGATAATCGATTTGTCGGAGGCGTAAATGACAAATGAAGCAATGAACTTATCTGGGGTAATTGCAAATCAGTATTTTCCATCAAGTTAGGGGTGGGCAATTATTTGCTTCTTAGGGGTCCTTGGAAAGTTATTAAAATGATGGGTAATTGATTGCTGAGTGAATCTGGTATGTGACGTATTTCTAGATATTAGTTCAAGGAGCAAGTTTCCTTACTGTAATCAAGATAAAGAACTCATCAAACATAACACAGTGGAATCATCTTTATCAAGGGTTGTTTCCCCACGAGTAGAATGGTACGTTCCTGACATTACTGTCATTAAGTCGATCTTGACAGATGGAATCCTTGGATTATCTTCTGATTATTCGAAAGATTACAGGAACTATGGAGTGATATGTTTTGTCCTTATTGGATTTTGGAGGGAAATGATGGGGTGTTACCCTGGCAGGGGAATTGGTATTGTAGGAGGGAAGGTGTGTTCATTTGTCATGGCCTCTGGTCACTGCACCGAGCGGCGCGAGCACTCCATTATTCATCAAGTGGCATTACCCGCGGTATCGGAATGCCGCTGAAAAATGATCGGTATGCACAAATTCTGGGGACGCAATTTTCGGAGGTATGGACATTCGTGTCCATAACGGCAGATGTCATTGATTGGTTATCACTCAGAATTCTCCGTCAGCCACAAGGTGGTTGTACCCCTCAACAGACCCCCCACCCCTCCTAGGTCTCAGTACACACTCCTGGGTTTTACACTGAGTGGTGTCTAATTACGATGGTCGGGCTGGGTGTATGCAGATGAGCAAACAGCGCGTACTTGAGTGGCGGTTGATGCGAGGACGCGTGTTTGCTCTCGCGGTCCTGTCGACACGGATTCCCCGAGCAGGGTCACCCCATTTCATCATGATCCATGTACAAACTGCAGGCAAAAATTGCTGGGCTCAAGTGCCCTGTCCTCATATATGTGTTTCCTTAACGGTCCCTGAACACTAAGGTGTATATTGAGCCGGCGGAGATCTCCAAGCCACCTGCTTGTGAAGCTTGCTTAGTTGTCTGGTAAGTTGGATTTTTGTCTGTAAGATCTTACATTATCTTGCCCAGGTGGTTTGATATCATAGGAAAAATTATTGATTATTGCTGAAGTAAAATTGACAGGGATATTTTCATATTTTATGACAATAGGAATGCTCGTAGGAGAGGATGTTTTAAATGGGAAAGCATTTTCTGGTATGGAATGCCCTGAGACAATTTGGAGTGAAATTAGCTAGCCTTTATGCCAAATTTAAAAGGAAAAATGATGTATACACAATGTCATGTAATTCTATCATTCTGTCAGTCTTTCACCTAATGTAATTCTTTGTCTCAAATTCAGCTTTTTTTTCATCCATTTTAGTGCTTCAAACTGAAGCCTTCTAAAAGGTACAGTAAAAAATTTGCAATTACAATCAATGTATCAAATTGCCCTCGTTAACGTAGTCTTTCAGTATTTAGATCGTGCTGAAATTCAGAAGTTGAATTAAAATCTCATTTCCATAGGAAAACATTGAAAGCCCCGAGATCATCATTCGTTCATAATTCAATAAAGATAGTAGACGTATATCCCAGGTCGATATCATAACAGTATTACTTCTTGATTAGCAGGCTCGATATAGCAGAAATTCTGCAATCCAACAATCAGAGCCGTTTTCTTCCCATCTTAGTCTCTAAAACTGGTAGTCTAAACCTCATAGGGATTATTGGTTTATCTAAGTCCCTAAAGCTGGGTATATCTGCACACGGGAGATTGTAGTGCCAGCGTTGCTTATCTACAAATTAAAGAAATGCGGCAGTCGATCCTAATCAGGTGGTGAGAGTGAAGAGGTCATAGGTCAGCTCGAGCTGTTGCTAGCCGGAGCCCATCAAAGCTGATGGTGGCGCGAGCCTATTATCTCTATAGGCCCAATAATCAATACAGTTACTTTTTATTGCACCCCCCTCTAAGGATCAATGGTAAATGATGCTGCGCTGGTTTTAAAGAGAGGGTGTAGCATTTATTTATACCAACTGATGCTAAATATTTAGAGCTGCTAAATGGAGAGATGGAAGTACCATGTACCGTAGTTCAGTATCACATGCCACTACGGCCACATTTCAGCTGGAATTCAAGAATGAATTATTTATTTGGGATAAGGTATAAGGGATACCTCTATTTTTATCAGAACCTGGCATGGTCCCTTCCGGCTGAACAATAGCAGGCCTAAACTTGTTCTCAGGCCGCGTTTGTTACCGTATTTGTGTGCGAGACCTTCTTTCGTTTATCTCCTTTCTTCCGAAGATCCACCCGACAGGTAGTTTGAAATGGGATCGCTGGACAAGACGGCCAGTTTGTAATCTATCGCCAATCAATAAAAGAAGGGAGCATGACTGGGTTTTGTCCCTAGGAAAGAAGATGAAAGAAATACGAACTGGAAAGACAGCCTATGACATATCTTTTTCCCATTGGGGAAAACTGTAATGAAAGGCTATATGTACCTAGATTGTAACTGATATATATTGATGGGTGTATCAATCTTCTGAACGTTCCACAATTAGCTATATATCCATTTCCTACTAGAATAGAATAGAAAAATCATTATGATAGATGCCTTGATAGATTTACAATGTTGGATTTCCATACAGGTAAGCCAATAGCCTTGTCCTCTAGTTTCCATGTTTTCAGACGGTATATACATTTGTACAACTGAACCACTATATTTTATATGTGTTATGAGTACTGTACTATTTTCTATCGTATAATATAATTATAATCATATTAAATCTGACAAAATTTGATGTTCCCTCCAGAACACAACATGTAACCTATATCACTTTCTTACAATCTGGTCATAATCTTTTTCTTTTACTTCGATGTCCTTGTAAGTTGTAACTTTCTTAAAGATTAACGGACTTCAGAAGACAGATGTCGTTTTGAAATCCTCATGTCCATTACAGTCTCTAAGAATGCATCTCACATGTCTGCTGAGTACAAGAATAGCAGCAGATAAGACTCACTAAAGCCCCTACGCCAATGTATCTAAGAACTGCTAGAAGCAATTTCAATTTCTTTCCTGAGTTAAAACCCTCAGGAGAAAGTTGGATTACTTCTTCCGCCACAATTGAGTCTGATTCGCTGTGAACTGGTTATTGGCCAGCCTTGAAAACACCCCCGAGGGACGACCGACTGATTCAGAAAATCACTCGGAGAACTCAGACTTGTGGGACAGCAGCATAGATTCCCCCGGATTCGCATGCTTTTGTAATTGATTGACTAAAGAAGAAGCTGCAGTTATAAAGAAAGTTGCTAAGGGCCCACAAAATTTTAGCACTTCTTTCCGAGATCAAGTCCTATAAGCAAGCAAAAGATAGTTGAAGATCTGTACCTGAGTTTTCTTTGACAAATCCTTTGTAATAACAGCCCGCCAAACAACCAACCAATATGAGTAACCCAATTAACCAACCAGCCACTCAATTAACCAACTAACCAACCAACCAACCAACCAGACAACCAACCAGCCAACCAACCAGCCACATCACTATACAGCCATGCATACATGTGTATATATATGTATATATGTAACTGTAATGTTAGTTGTTTGGACAAAACCTCATCCTTTTCACACTTCCTAAGTCCAACATGACTTTGTTATCAGTTTTTAAGGTAAAATGATGATGATCATCACGGGGAGTGGGTAAGTCCTTGCACAATTTTCTGACGATAAGATGATGGTGAGTATTAGTATTAGTGCCGTGGTGTGTTCTTCTGTTGAGGATTAACAATCCCTGCAGGCACACTGTTGCACACGGTTGCGTAAGGTGGTTAGAACTGAATTCATCTTAACGACATGGTTGCCTCGGGTTAGAAGTTCACTTAAGACAAGCTCCACTGCATTCTATTGCTGTTGTTTCAAGTAAAGCAATTAAAATAGCATCAGGCGTCAGGCAAGAAGGTAATGAATATGCAAATTGGGGATTTCTGTCATCTTCAACTAATTTTCGTTTTCTCGCCTTGTAAGTTGTATGGTTTTTCCCAGCTGCAGAGTAGTCTCTAACTGATTGAATTGATTAGATGTGAGACTGGTGTTATTCCGAAGAGTTTGTTTGTGTCCATTTTATCCATTGAAACTTACAGAATGGCAAGCTTAATGTGAGTATAGTTTATCATTTTTTATTCAGTATTGCAGGTGACCTCAATACGAATATAACTGCCAAAGTGCATCCAAAGAGACCCTTGAATTCAATCATCAATGCTTTGTCCACTCACAGTTTTCGCTCTAATAGTACTCTCCAAAATTTATCAATACATCAAAAGCAAGTTGGTCTGGAACCATTGCATAAAGGAGTACATGTAGACATCTTTTTATTATTGTCTATTGGTGTAGGGTTCCATGCTGATACCCAACTGTTTTAAAACCTGTTTGTGTAGAAATACCTTTGTATAGAATTTGAGCAGAATTTTTTTAGTGTAGAAATATTTTAGGATTACCCAACTCATTGTGTAAATGTTCCTTTAGAATCTGGATACCGTAAATCACTTAATATTCCCTGTAGCAAAATTTCGCAGTCTGAGAAAAATGGATATGTTTGCGGAACTATATATTTGCTGTGGCCACCGGTGCAGAAGAAAGAAAGTCGGCAAATTACATGTATTTGGGCGTGGTAATGATAAATTCGCGGTACAAAATGACAGCGAAAACCGCGAATATAAAAGTACCGCGAATATAAAATGATTTACAGTACCCTTTCATATCATATTACTATTAGCAGATACATTGCCACATCTTCTAATCATTCCCAGTGATCAGCGCACAGAGGGTAAAGACTCCGACGTGCGACTAATTTCACAGTTACGTTACCCCGTCACACAGGTGTGCGCCGCAAAGATGTCTATGACTGATGACACACTCTTCACACCCGGCCATGTCCAATTTCCGCGGGCTGCCGAACTTTTCCCCGCTGACAAATTAGTCTTCACTTTCCGTCAGCTCAAACTACCTAAGTGGCCTTGTTTGCTAAGGTTTGGGGATTTGATTAAAATGCTAACTTGAGTGTGAAGGAATTTGCGGAGAAGTGAGAATTACTATCCAGGTGTTGCCGAGATAGCTTTTTATCTACGGGCCGGACGCCAATCACGATGCCAGGCTGTCGCGACTCGTGCACACCGAGGACGGTGTCACGCGCTAGATAGAATATATTGAGCCGGCGCTGTCGCCGTCACTGATGAAACGCAAATTGCTGATGTAGAAATGGAGGAGTAATCCTTGTAATGGGACGGGTGACAAACTCCAACGCTCTTAAAGAAGTGTACTTCATTTTGTCTCCCAGTCTCGGCCCGGTTCTCTCGCGGGAAATGCAGCAACAAGAAATTCAATCTCGGAGTAGAAGCCAATTTGGTAGGAAGCAGTAATGCGTCTGTTCCTCCATTTCAGTGGGGAATGGTCTTTCCAAATGAATTAGGGGTGGCACCCGCACCAAGAAGACAGGTTCATTCCAACCCACGATATTTGATTTCTGATGCCGATCTCTGGAAGCCATTGCCAGCTATTTACCTGTACAGCTCAGCGCAACGTCATCAAATCTTATTTGTTCTGGAGATTGGATTATTGGTGAGAGAGAGCGTCTGATGCCACTCATTATCAGGTAAAGCGCCAAAGCAATTTAGCCGATAAGTTATTGTCTGTGACATTGGATCCCACCAAAGGGTTTGTCAGCTATTCCAATCATCTTGTGTAATAGCTGCGTCAGGGACGGTCCACAATGCATCTTGATTTGAAAGACGACCATGTCACCAAAGATATGCTTATTAGTTTTGTCAAAAACAGTAACTGTTTGAGACATCTCGTATATTGCTGTACCGGCTAACGCACTTAACATATGACAAATATTATATTTGGGCTCATACATGTATGACAAATATTATATTTGGGCTGCACAGTTGGCAGTTGACTTGTACCAGCGCAATTCTGTCAAGAATTATTCTGCTCGTGTTTTATCATGAGAGAAGGTCAGGACTAGACCTCGTTGATAAATGTCTATTCAATTGTAACATGGTAATGTCATGCGTCTCGCTGTCTGTGCCTGTTAAGTGCACACTAGAATTGATTTTGCAGCCAGCACATACAGTTAAAGTTTGCTTATAAACATGACAGGCAATCAAAGAAAGTAGATACGTAGCCTGTGCATTGTGAATCCTTGCAAAACTGTTGCACCATACATGTACATACCATTTGAATTTTAAAAGCATCGATTAGATCTTTGAATTTGATGAAAGGTGGATTTGCATGATTGTGCTTTAGTGAAGATTGCTTCACGAAAAATCTGCATTGATATGGTAGTTACGAGCATTCTGAATATAATAACAGTAATCTTAAAGTAATGGCCAATTATGGCAATTTCTTTGAAATCCTGTCTGAAATGGAATGTGTGTCCTGATATTGAGTGAAGAATACGTCTATGCACAGCATTGTGAGTAAACCTGTAATTTGATGGGATTATGTGATGTGTCACCATGACCAATTCTTGGAAATTCTGGACTCTGTCACAAATTCTCCTGGAAAAATCAGGGGTTTGAGTTAACTTGAAAATTGTTGTTTTGTGGTAAATATGTTCTTGACAAATGATTTCGTCTTGCTAACAGCTTTTAGACAATAAGGCACCATTATTATATACATATGATACATGCCCCTAAGATATATATATATTATTTGCAAACATGTATGATTTGCAAAATCAATGCGAAATCTAGTAAAATCCCTGCTATTGTGGACAAATTTTGGTCGTCCACGGTTGATTGAACTGTTGTTATGGTTACGATAAAATGGCAGCACGATTTTATACTGAATTATGACAGGTCTCCACGTAAGACCTGCCCACCAGAGTTGGAAATATGATTACAGCAATTCATATCATTCCGCTGAATATGTGCTCTTCCCAGATAAAAGTATGTGTGATTAACTATTATTACTCTTTCTAGTCTCTGGGAGGAAGACATAAAATTACATAATGGATAGTACTGCACCAGATTATACTTACCCCAGCTGTACAACATATATTTCTAGATAATACTATAATATTTTACAAACATTAAGGTAAAGGATTGTACTAAATGTCTCCCAACACTGTCTGCTACATTAAAAATATTGCAACATTGTGTAAACTTGTGTCAGTGACTGCTATACATGTAACTTACATGTACAATGTATAAGAAAATTCCTAAAACTGTTCTCTACAGTTATTTTGATACTAATTTCTTTACCAATTCCCATCTATTTGCCAAGCGTTAGTGTCAGTAATATAATCTGGTTTGTGCTGGAAATTTCATTATCTGTGAGAGAGAGCATCTGATGATCCTCATTATTAGTCTATCCTTGAAGCCAGCGCCAAAGTAATCTGGGTAATAAGTTATTGTCTGTGACATTGGATCTTTTATGAGTCTCTTAGGGAAGAGACAGTTGGCTGCAGGAGGATCTAATCATTATATGGCATGGATTTCGTCCAATGACATGTGCTAATGCAAAATGCAATCTAGTATTGGTGACTTAAATACCATCAGAAAGTAAGATCCTAAAACTGACTAATGACTTTAGATTACAGTTTGCAAGACAAATTCTCTTTGCTTTACATAAAACCTTCAAATAAAATCATAACAAAATCTCTTTAAGATTTGCTAGCCTACTTTGTATCATATCATACAAAGGAAAATTTTGTTCTGTAACACTTCAGAAATATATACTTTAGAAAATCTTCTTTTGGGTAGAGAATTTTGGTAACGTTAAATCATACTAGAATGTGCAGACAACAATATTTCAGCCATTTTTCCTACAGTGACATCTTGATTTGAGCTCAATACAAACAGAATGGCTGCCATGGAAAATAAGTATTTTGTTTACCACTTGTAACAGGTTTATTATAAAAACTGGGCAGCCATCTGAAGTAAGTATTTTGTTTACAACTTAAAAAAAGGTTTATAACTAGTATTCAATTTAAAAACTGGATAAACGTCTGACCAATTAGAAAACATAAAGTCATGGACACTTACACAGTTGGCTATGGCCTGTGCTTAACTTCTTGACTAAGTATTCCCTGAAAGATAAATCAGCTGCTTGGAGAGAAGGCCTTCAAGAGTTACTGGTGCCAGTGGTGCAACAAACTCATTAGACCCTGATTCCATCAAGCCAAGCAGCCAGTTCGGTGCTAACAATCAATCTATAAACAGTGTCAGCGTGTAGGCAATCCAAACTACAGGCCTGGGGAAGCAAAGCCTTTCAATTTGCCCTGAAAGAGCAAGCGAAGTAACAGGGGAAAGAGCTAGCAAAGTAACAGGGGAAAGCTAGAGCAAGCAAGTAACAGGAGAAAAGAGCCTGGCTCTTCAATCATTAAGCAATGGAATAATGGTGCCCTGCCTCAGACCACACCAATTCAATTTGTTGGTTCTTCTCGGACTTTTTCAGAAAAAATATGAAGCGACAGGGTGGAAAAAAAATAAAAAACAGGCCTGCATGGGCATCCTATTATAGCCCCAAATGCTACGATAGGAGCCATGAAGTCAACATAAAAGGCAGGGTTAAAATTTAAACAATGAATTTTGAACTTTTAATGAAACCTCTGTATTGATAGATGGAAAAACTGTAACAACTAGGAAGAAAAGGACTTTCTTCAACTGTTAGGGGCAGAATATGAGCATTTTGAGTTGATACAGAACCAGAATTTTTTTTTTTTCAAATTAGAAAAGAATGAAGAGGCAAATCCGAGAACCAACAAGTTAAATTGGTGTGGCCTCATGCTACAATCTCAGCACCACCTTGTCAATTTAGGAAATTTTCTTTAACCTTCTGTCAGCTGAAGTAGCCTTTTGGCACCAAATATGTATTGGTTACATGGTCATAATTCGGCAGCATGCAGGGTGAAGGTTATTATAATAATAATAAATACCCGGTACATCAAAATTTAATTCTTGTTTTGGGCTTGTCTTGTTCCACCCTCCCCAGAACCACTGTAGCAGTACAGCTCCACCTTCCTCTAAATTTCTAGGGAGATCCCTCAAAAAGGGTTAGAAATTATGCATGATGTTGCAAATACCCACATACACATCCGCATACTACTACCCATATTATGTAAGTCGTGCTTTGTGTGGCATTGTCACTCAACGGAAGGTTGGCTGCAACCCACAGCACACCTCAGCAGCAGCAACAAATGTCAAGCTGTACTGCTGGGACAGGTGGGTGGATGTGGTGGTTGAGTTTCTTCTCAGTGACTCTCTGCTCTATGCAAAATAGAAGTACAGCATTGAGGATTGTATTTTGTAATCAAATTATCATAAATCCATAGTTGTCTACTTTTCATGATCAACCACTGACGGGCTGAAAAAAATAATGATTTGCAAAAAATGTTAGCTCTTGACCTGTCTTTATATAAACGATAGCTAGATTTGGGATGGCAATAATCACATCGAAAAAGAAATATTGACAGGACTCATTTTCTAATTCTCTATTCCTAGATACTAGATTGGAGTTAGTTCTATGTGACAGTGCCAAAATGTTCATTTGTTCTCCAGAGGTCCCACAAGACTTGGTTAGGGTCAGTTAAGCAAGAAATCTGTTTTGCAGAAGTCAAGTTGGCAGAACTAACTGGCTGGCTGGCGGGGTCCATGGCCTATGGACATCTTTCTACCTAGTGGGAAAATCGGTTGAATTTTACCGATTTCCCCCCTCTGAGTGCCCCTGAATAAGACTTACGTTTCCCTACAGTGCACTTGTAATCATGCCCAAGGACAATCATAGCCATTTAAGTCAACGAAGTTTACCCAAATTGCTTGTAATATTCACATCGTAGAAAATACATATATGTATGTATGAGTCTAAACTACCAACGTCATTTCTTCAAGGCTAAGGTTCCTCCGGGGGAAAGCTTGTTTATGGTGTAGTGGAGAAATTTAAAGTGTTATTAACTCTAACAGGTGAGCTTTAATAGATAGGCATCTAGTTTTCCGACCGATCGATTTTTAGATTTACTGGTATTGCCTTCTATGATTTTGAAAAGCACACCTGCCATAATTGTACCATCTGGCATGTGGAACGTATTGGACTCAAATTGGGCCGTTTAAAAGGAAGAAGTAGGGACGTGTGGCATAATGGCAGAGTTTGACCCAGAAGACTTCCTAGGTTCGAATCCTGTCATGTCACCGATCTGGTGCCCTTGGGAAAGTCACTAGATACGATTTTCCTCACTCCGCCCAGGTGTAAAATGGGTACCTGACTTTGGTTGGAGAGGTAAAAGGCGGTAGAAGGAGAGGGATGGGCTCCGCCTTCTAATACCGTGCCGTAGACACAGTGAATTAACAACCCACTGCCAATACGGCCTGAAAAAGGCTATGGCAGTATGGGACTACCTTTTCCTCATTTTTAAAAGGAAGAAAACTGTGTTGCATTTAGTACAATTTTGTTTCCAAGATATATGCCATAATTATTTCTGCCTCTAATCTTACCCATAGTTCTTAGTGACTAACAGCTAGCAAAGCTGCCATTGGAAACATACTTCCGTGTTCCTTAAGGTACACACTGTCAAACATGTCCAGAACATATAGCTCAGTCGCAGTGGCTGGTGCTATATTTTATCCCAACAGTGCGCCAGATCAATTGGTATTTTGACAAAGACACATGCATTGTGAAATAACATCTAGCTATGCGTGAAATCTTCAAATTAAACCAGAACAAAGTCTCTTTGTATTCATAAATGCCATACAAGGGAATTTTTTATTCTGAAACACGGAAGGTATAAAAGATGTTATGTAATTAGTTATAATTTTTACAAATTTCTGTTGCCTGAAATTTTTGTTTGAAAGCTTTTGCGCGAGAAATCTTTACCTTTGAAAATCAACACAAAAAAAATTACTGAAAACTTGACAAAACAAGGCTATGGACTCTAGAATACAACAATACATCTATGATAGTAATCTATTTGAAGTCTTTTTCTTAAAACTGTAAAATCTAAGACAGCAAAAAGATTTTAAATCCCTTGGGAATCAGCTCATTTGCATATTTTAATGGACAGATTTTTCATGTGCGCAAAACAGATTTTTCACGCACACAAAACCCCAACCCTCAGAGTTCTGTCATACATGTAAAGAATGTATGGCTCAGATCCATTGCCTGGTGCCATATTTTATCCCTGTGTGTCAGTATTTTGGCACAGACATATCGGTTATGAAAGAACCTTATGGCAAAAACCACCTGGCACTTAGCTGCTGCTATCTGGAGACACTGACAGTGTTTTTTTCTACAAACCTCTGATGGAGTGTCTCCCAAAGGTTGCATTTTGTATGTTTTGACACCCTCTAAGCTACCTCATGGGTAAGACACATATATTCTTCAGCTTGGAAAGATGACAATTCTGATATTTTGGCTCTACCACGAGCGATCTGATTTGTATGCGCCACACACACACAGTCTTGCTGTTGGCAAACTCTCAGCACAGGAGGATCACTTATTTATTGAAGAGTAGATTAAGCGCTGTAAAAGACTGCATAACAGCCGGCCCCTCCAGTACTCATTACATGGTGATCACAGCCAAACTTGGCTCGTACAATGGGCCTAAGAGTCAACAAAAGGAGGGCTTAGGTCTTAGTATACTGCGAGTTAGCACTTGGGACTGTAAATCAGCTTTTATATAAGCTTGTATAAGATTAAGACATTGTTACTGTATTGGTAGGAATATACTTCCAAATTTCTTAACCTATAGGTGCATTGGTGTGTAGGATTCTCTGTTTTCTTGTGTGCCCCCCTCCCCCTCTTAGACCACTTGAAAAATACAATTTACCAAACAGGAATACAAATTTGATGCTTTCATTATTATGATGTTGATAATACCTTAGCTCAATTGTAAAATACAAGCAACGAAGATATATGTTTAACTTGGTGAACATATATTTCCTGGTCACATACGGACAAAAACAAATTTATTTCTCCTCTATATAACCGCAATGCTTTGTTGTAAATGTAAGCCTAGCATATATATATCACAGCTTACTATTCAGAGCCTTTGTGACATGTTTTCGCCATTAGTTACTTGTTTTCAATAACACATCAGTATTACCTGTACTATGTGGGACTACTATAGCTCATTTCTCCACTCTTGTAAAGCTGAAGTACATGTAATAACGCCACTCTGTGGATCCTTCAGGATGTTTGGGATTTGTGTACGGTCCCGGCTGGAACCAGTTCAGCACCAAGGACAGCTCTCATGTGAGCTCCATCATACTTCACAGGAAGCAGAAAGCTTGTTCTTCAAGGTTATCTCAGTCCCAAAAGGCATAGAATTTTCCTTTCCAGCTCACAGCTTCCATTTTTGTGCAGATATATTTTACTGTGAGCTTTACCCTCCACCTTTAGGAGCTAGTGAAATCTTTAATCGTTATAGTGTATTTATTTGGTACTGTATTAAGACAGGCTTTAATGCTGGTGCTTTGAAACATTTGTGCCACTGTATGTTAAAACTTTCTACAAGTCTTGAGCATAATATTTTCTTGGAGGATTTAATTACTGTATTGTAATTCTGTTCATAACGAGACTGTTCCCGGAGCTAGTACAGTTCAGCACCAAGGACAGCTCTCATGTGAGCTCCGTCATACTTCACAGGAAGCAGAAAGCTTGTTCTTCAAGGTTATCTCAGTCCCCAAAGGCAATAGAATTTTCCTTTCCAGCTCACAGCTTCCATTTTTGTGCAGAAGTATTTTACTGTGAGCTTTACCCTCCACCTTTAGGAGCTAGTGAAATCTTTAATCGTTATAGTGTATTTGGTACGATATTCAGACAGGCTTTAATGATAGTGCTTTGAAGCATTTGTGCCATTGTATGTCAAAACTTTCTACAAGTCTTGAGCATAATATTTTCTTGGAGGATTTAATTACTGTATTGTAATTCTGTTCATAACGAGACTGTTCCCGGAGCTAGTACAGTTCAGCACCAAGGACAGCTCTCGTGTGAGCTCCGTCATACTTCACAGGAAGCAGAAAGCTTGTTCTTCAAGGTTATCTCAGTCCCAAAAGGCATAGAATTTTCCTTTCCAGCTCACAGCTTCCATTTTTTTGTACAGAAGTATTTTTGCTGTGACCTAATAACCTCCATCTTTAGGAGCTAGTAAAATCTGTACTCTTAGATCTTTATAGGTATGTAAGTGTATTTGGTACTGTATTCAGACAGGCTTTAATCCTAGTGCTTTGAAACATTTGTGCCATTGTATGTTAATCCTCCCAATGCCATGTGCCAGTTTTAAAGCCTAGTTCTAATATTCCCTACACTTTGAAGGTTAAAACTTTCTGCAAGTCTTATTATAGCATAATATTAACGAGGCTGCTACCTTAGCTGGTATTTATCAAAGCTTTTATAGGTATGTTTTGGCATGGCAGTACTTCAAGTAGGAGTGAGTGTAGTACTTTTAAACCTTGATCTACATCTCTGTTGCTAATGTAACTAATAGAAGTCCCGCCCTTTTAACACCCAGCTTCGTCTAGAACAGATGGTTATTTCCTGCTTGGCAGATAGATATTTCTTTTTTGGGCCGTGAGATAACCCAACGGTGACCTTTCCAGCTTTTTGCCGGCTTGAAATATTGATTCAGGATGTAAAGACAGCAGCAGAATTTACGACGTCCGAGAAGTAAGCTTGTTGCATGCCTAATTGCACAAAAGCCTTGAGTGGCAACGTATCAATTCTACCACAATCTTCTCACCATTCTTAGTTGATCTCATTTAGTGTTTAGTCCCACACAAAGGAAAATCTGCCCCCGTGAAATTGCAAATAGCCGTGGTGTACAGCAAACATGGTAGGTTTGTGTGTGCGCGCATCTTTCAACGCTTTGGACGGCCGACTTTTATTAGTTTTCAATCCTCTTTTATGGCAACTGTCGCCACAAATCGTTACAGGTAAGTACCCGCATCAGTATGCATAGACTGGGATGAAAATTAATTAAGTTATAAAGCCATTCCCTAGGGCTTAAGTTGTGGGCATTACTTGATGACAGAACTTGGCAGGCAACAAGTTTTAGCTTCCCGGCTTGTCTAGTTACCAGGTCACAAACTGGTAGGTCTAGCTATATGACGTCGTATTTTTCGCACAAAATTGGCAAACTTTCCAACTTTCTCTGCAGATTTTACGACAGTCCTAGTCAATAAAAGACCTAGTAAAACCGCCCAAGCTGAAAATGTTCTGAAAATGGAAAGTAGTTTGGCTCAGGTGACCGAGCAGAATGCTAAATGCTTATCATAAGCCACATGCCTGTCCTAACTCATGGACTGAGCCTGTGGCTACAAAGAATTTAAAAGTTTTCCATGACGGGTCGCACAAATAAAGTTCTTTCCAGAATGAAAAGTATAGACCATTAGATATACAAATCAGGGCTGGAAATACCACCTGCATATGCAGTTAGTGCAGGTGAAATTGGAGCTGTGCTTGTATTTCTGATGTCTACATGTACAATGTACCTGCACCGGTCCATGTACTGGGTATATGCAGTTTACTGGTAGTGCAGGTAAATTTGAAGCTGGATGATGATTTCTTTGTATTAAGTCCAAATTAGGAGGGGGAATTGGCAAATAATCTCAGCTACCACTAATTAAAAGTTATTCCCTCCATCCAGGATTTTTATTAATTCCATGTGGGAGGGTCTTTGCTCAAGTGATGAGTAATTAACTTCTAAATATAGTTCAAATTTCTAGTTTCAAACCATAAGAAAATTAAATGTGAATCTCAATCCACAAATTATTCTATAGGATTCATGAACCATTGTGAGGTCCCTCTAGCAGATTCCTTTCAAACTGCAGCTGTAAATAATATCTCAATCATGAATGCAGTGATGACAAGTGGGGGGTTAAGATGTCAGAGAAAATTATACTCCGTTGATGGAAGTTTGCACTTTCCAAGTGCTGTTATAGGTTGTAGAATGCCCTCTGGCGCTGAGATTATGAGGGTTTTAGTGTAGTTATGTATTGCGGAAGCTGTATGTGTTAAGAGATAAGAACTCCAGGCTTTCGAGATTACAGGGAATGGTTTATGACATAAAAGTCTTAATGTTAGCTATACAAGCTACGCAGTACATTTCAGTATGTGTAGTTATACATCTCAGTGTACGAAATACTTTTTTAGCCAGGTTGCCCAGTGGCAACCTAGGATGAAAGCTAGGTTGCCCATCAAAATTCTAGGTTGCCCCCAATTTCAACTCTTCTACATTATGATTAACTTTGTTAGAAGGCAATGTGCTTTTATACATTTCTGACACAGATTTGTTTCCCCTTACCTGAAGTGATGAGCTCCTCCATGGGAACTTCTCAATTAACAGTTCCCAATGGAAGAAAGGGGCATCCTTACCACAAAACTTAGGTAGTGCACTGAGCTACCTGGGTGAAGAAATAGGTTGCACCAAGCAAAATATGGTTTCACGGTGCAACTGGGCAACCTACATGTAGTATTTCGCACGCTGCATCTGGTTTAAAGTAATCAATCATGTTAACATGGCTTCTTTTGACTTCACATTCCAAGGGCAAGTAATCTTGAAAAATTACCTGTCTTTCACACAGAGCTAGTTATATGCCATATGGCGCAGTCGATAGCCTTCACCCCTATGTGCATGCGATAAAACATCTCTTCTCATTCTATCTTTAATGGCATCTATACTGGGTGTGATGTTATGATATGAGACATCTTTTTTTCCACAATATACTTTTTATTGTGGCCTGATATACAGATAACAAATCCCTTTCTGATATCTTGATATGAATGTGATAAAACATCTGTACAATGTAACTTTATACGTGAAACTCTTAGATAACACTGGCGATATCACCTACAGATAAGTAATAATTGCATGTATTCTCATTGTATTTTTGACAAAAGGAGGCCCAAGGTGAGTCCCAGGCCACTCTAAAAAAGTAGCAAAATCAGAACATTCTTCTTCCCATGCAGAGTTCAATAGCCTGTGGACTTGCTCATAAATATCCAGTAGCAATCCCATCTATAAATGATGGCAAATGACTATAGTAATTTTTCAGTTTCTTGCGGGGCAGAGAGTTATGATGGTACTAATCTCCCTGAGTACTTGAGTGGCTTATTACATCATTCTGAATAGGAAGGCATAATATCTCAATATGGCAGGCCTGGAGCAATCTGGCGTATTTTTTACCTCCTATGTATGGAGGTTTTGTATCCAGTGTGTCCGTCTGT
This sequence comes from Branchiostoma floridae x Branchiostoma japonicum, assembly GCA_013266295.2. Classification (NCBI taxonomy): domain Eukaryota; kingdom Metazoa; phylum Chordata; class Leptocardii; order Amphioxiformes; family Branchiostomatidae; genus Branchiostoma; species Branchiostoma floridae x Branchiostoma japonicum. The sequence continues at coordinate 6,543,514 of CM023830.1, forward strand.
GTGTTTGCTTGTGTTTCTATTAGGTATTTCATGTTAGGCAAGTCGGGGACACTGAGACAAAGTCAGGTGAAAGGTCCCAGAAAAGGTTATCTCATTTCCTGTCTTCAACTTCCTGCTTTATGCATGTCTGTTGCCTTATGGGAACCAGTGTGAAAATGCATAAAACAGAATCAGAGAGAAATTCACAGTAATGAGTAAAACAAGAAATTCTCAGAAACTCTAACTCATTATGATATAGTAAGTGTGAGTGTGTACATGTATTTTATATTTACATCCAAGTTGCATTTTTTCCTTGTCAAGAAATTTTAAAGATGATAAATGATTCATGTAGCTTTTATTTATTGTCCAAGCAAATCAATAGATATCAATCAAAAATTGCCAGGAGTATTATTTACAAGACAAAGAAAATTGATGTGATCAAAACTACTAAGTCAACAATATCAACACCTTGCTGTGTTATCACATACAATGACAGTAAGGATGGGTCATAAATAAGATATGTCTTTTACCGGTGAGGATTCAAAATTGCACCATGCTGCTTTTATAATCAAGCATTAATGACTTTTTGAAATTGCTTTCTTGCTGCTGTCATAGTATACATGTAGTTCTATAAATGTGTATACCTTGGTGCCTGATATAAAAGTCATAAATCTTTAAGAAAATACTAAAGTATCAACTGTTACACAGCAGTCTCTCTCAGTTGAAGCAAAATTATAGAATCCAGAAAACTGATTTAATCAACATTAGCTACATACCGATGTACTCCCCCATCCCATCTCAGTCCTTGATTTGAGTTTTAATGTGGACAAGTTGTTTGATCTTTTTAAGGCCATAACTTTGGATATGTAAAAAATAGGTACATGTATACAGCTCCCATGAGAATATGTAATACCAGCAAGTGATCTTTTACCGTAACAATCCTATACTCAGTGAGGTCATTGATAGGAAAAAATTGTCTTATTAACGGTTTAGGACTCAGGTATTCATCCCCTTTTCATACAAACTTATATTGTATGATGATTATAGAATACAAATTATTAAAAAAACAATGAACTCTTTTGATTTGTTCTTTGGTAAAACTAGTTTTAAAGATAGTGTCCAGTTACGTTTCAATGAATTTAATCAGAATTTGACATTTTGTTTTATGCTGAGGTAAACTGTTATGGCAATGCTATGTTATTGCGATTGCTCTGTTACCAAGAAAAGCCAATGAGAGGAGGGTGGCAATTTGAGAAAAATATGTATCTATGACTGGCAATTTCACGCAAATGATTTCACCCGCCATCCCCTTCTAAATATTAATGTTCATACATGTGTATAGCTTGACTTTGATCGTGACTTCCAATGAATTAAAGCAAGACAATAAACCTGTTATGTTAACACACAGGCACTGTAAATTCCATCCCAGAATCATGTACATGTATAGCGTATTGCATATTAAGGTAATTTAGTAAAGAGAGTACGGATGCTTGGCAGAGGTCCCAACAGCATATCAAGCTGACAAGAAACTGATTTATCTAAGTAGGGCAATCCATATTGTATGATAACCTTTCTCACCCAAGAAAATATATCGAAGTATTGATCTTAGAAATCATAAATATTGCCTTGAGGCATAAGAACAAAGTTATCCCATTAACCTTGTTACTTAAAGAGGTAGAGGAAGATATTCATCAAGGAAGATTAGAAGAGTATGTAATTGTACATACAATCTAGTTTAAGCACGCTTCTCTGACTGAGTGCACTTTGAGAAAATGATAATTCTAAATAAATATTCTGTAAGTTATAAGTGTAAGAGTCTTTGTAAAAGATTTCATGTTTGCAAAGTGAGCCACACAAGTTTGTTAAAATGCCTCACAGACAGGCAATTCGCAGCAGGTGCTCTTTTGACCGTGTTTCCCAGGCGCCGTGTGTTTAAGCCAATGACAGGGGAGCACTCTACCTCAGCGCTCAAAGCTAAACTAGGTGGTTATAACAAATCATAGGCTACAGGCCTGATAGAAGGGGCACATGAAGGAGTAACCCCATAAATATGGCGCAATAATTCCTGAGCCGCTGGGAACGTTTTTATTGCGGCGACTTCCCCCCAAGGGCAACATTGTCTGTGGTGGTCTTTCTCACGTGGTGTAAAGGTGACCGAAAGGTTACTGGTACAATCGTGATAGGTTTTCAATAAAGTATGCAATTTTAAGAAGACTGTACTTAAACACCCCGGGCGCCATCTTTGTTTTTTCTCCCATGCATTTTTCTGGTAAACTTTTGTAAGGCTGACTGGATCTTTGGACTGTTGCTGAATCTAAATTTAAGTTATACAACAATGCTGGCCCCTATAGTTTACTTTGATTGTAACAGTCACTCTTTTTAAGCTTTGTTAGGAGATGCTTTCTAGATTAATATTGGAACACAAATGAAATTGCAACACAATATTGACTTCACAAACCTCTGGAAACGTCTGTGTATATATAGGATGTGATTTTTGTGTGTCTTGTATGTATGTTCCTTTATCTATGGGCCAGTGATGAGAGCCTGAAACAAATAAACAAATAAATAAATAAATAAAAGTTTCTCTCAATGGTGACCTTGTTATATACATTTGTAGCTTCTGACCTTAGCCACATTGACCAATAAGAAGCATATGGCCAATGTGCTCAAAATTTCTATCATATGACTATGTATATATACATTTGTATGTATATCTTGTACCTCTTGTCTATGGGTAAGGCTGATTGAATGCCCCTGGTACATACAATGTGGAACGATGTAGTGAAATTACAATGTAGTGAGAATTACGAAGTACAAATGACTGATGGGCTGTCCATAACCTGTAGAGCCTGCGCTGTGTTCGCAGACGTGGGTGGGACGTTTCTACCCAGAGGCGTCGATTACAGGTGTCTCAATGTCTGGTAATGCTTGGCTGCGGATTGTAAGCCATTTATATCACGCCCACCTCCAAGGCAATTGGGAGGACACCGTACAAGGACGGTCTGGATGCTATCATTCAATTGATTCGAATTGTGACAATTTTGCATTAATTTTTTCTTTCCTTTACAGCTTTAACGTTGTTTTTTGTTGTTGTTTTTTTGGCGGGGGGAATAACTCATGTTTTAAACCAGTGACTACAAATAAAGATGCCCTTTTTCCACTGAATGATACATGTAATTCAACTGTAGTTGCAGAATCATTCTCCAAAGCATGCTCCTTGTCACGCTGTACTCTTTGTAATTCAACGAATATTAGACGTGTTAACCATGGTAATCTAGCTGTTCTGAGATGAAAGTGTACACTTATTCAGGCCTGTTATTAGAGAATGTTCCAAAGTTGCAGGACAGAATTACGTACTAGGCAAAGTGCCTTTGTATACTATCTGCCATGTCACAGCCACACGTTGACATTCAAGCAAGTACAATGTAACACTTTATTCAACATATTTGGGTTTCAAAAGGTGCCCCAACAGTATTGGTCTCAATGGTCAAGCCTTTTAGCTTATAACAATTTATTCAAGTTGGGCATACAGATGTTGCAGGTACTTAATGCTTAGGCCATCATAATGTGGCAATGCTAGCATTGAATCAATGTCAATGGTTTAGGCTGTTCCATTTGAAAATTTCAATAGGGGTCAGTTGGGAACGGTTTTGACCGCCCTTCCCCTTTGATTTTTAAAACCATATTTTTGACCTTCATACATGTACATTAAACTTGAATCCAGTGGTCACCTTTTCATTTTTAAACTAGAAACTTTCCAGACTGTTCTCCCCAATTTGAAATGGAATGGTCTGTAGCCACGTTTGCAAGGTTTGAAAATTGTCCTTCAACAGAACCATACCTTGAGCAGGATATGTCCACATGTCTAGGTTTGTGTTTGTTTAGAAATAGATGTTATGAGTATTTGATTACTTCATGTTACTATTAGTTTATCAATACTCTTGATATACATGTATCTGAAGTGTACTTTTCAGCTGCTTCATTTTATTAATGCCTATGTTGAATGTTGGATAGATATACTCAGGTTATAGTACATACATTTTTGTACATGTATGGCTGTGTTAAACAAGGTAAAGGTTTAAGTAATTAGAAGTTGTAACAGGGAAGCAGTGGAGATATATTTTATTAATATTATTCAGTTGCTGATATGTAATCTCGAGCTGAAAATATATTGATTTCGTGGCTGGAGATTCTTGTTCTACTAAGAAATATCTCTTTTTTTAGATATATTTAGATTTAATGTTAACAATGTAAATTATTCTCCCTACAGATCGTGTAAATAGGAACAGATTATAAACAACAACACAGCAAACATGGCGGAAGGTGGCGACAGCAGACCGCCATCCACGGACCCCCTGGATGCGGAGGGGGGTACTGCAAACATGGACAGCACCAGGGGCAGTGGGCGGCCGCTCCTGAGGAGCATCAGCGCTTTCACACAGAGGCAGTTTTCACGGCCTGCGACACAGAGACAGTATTCCACTGCTTCAACTACTGTTAGCAGGTAAGCAATTCGATCATGATTGTTTGTTTGTTTGTTTGTTTGTTTGTTTGTTTGTTTGTTTGTTTGTTTGTTACGAAAAAACTGCTCGCACAGAAAAAAATGAGAATTTAGGAAAAGCATTAGAGTGATGGGCAAAACTGCCTCGAAAATTCCAAGAGTTTCCATAGATGCAAGAAATAAGTAAACATGAATTTTATTATTTCGTAAAGCAATACATGTTACTTCAGGTTACACCCCTATATTCCAACATCCCTATGTTTGGACAACTCAACTTAAAAATTGTTCCGAAAACTACGTTGGAATGTAAGGGTGTCAGAATGTAGGGGTGCCAGAACATACTACGATAGGGGTGTCGGAACATACATTGTAGGGCTGTCCTTGGTACCCCGGTACTTCAAAATTATTCCAGGAAAGTGAGGCTTCATTTGCTTGGCACAGAGTATCTTCGGTGACCACCAGCTATAAATTTATCTATTGAATGTACAGGACTGTTACAGGCACTAGTCATTGATCATCTGAGATCTAGACAAAGACATGGCACAGAATGTATGGGGATTGATTTGGGAGAGCCTCGGGTGCATGTACTTGTAGAGCTGCCAATACAAGTCAGACCATTAAAAAGTTTCAGCTCCTAAGGCCACACCAATTTAATTTGTTGGTTCTCGGATTTCTTCAGAAAAAATATGAAGCGACAGCAAAAAAAACAACATCCCAAGGCACCCCATTATAGCCTGAACTGTTACGATAGGAGCCATGAAGTCAACATACTTACATTTGTAGGCTGGGTTATAATTCATACAATGAATTTTGAACTTTTAATGAACCGCTGCATTGATAGATGGAAAAACTTTAACAATTAGGAAGACAAAGACTGTCTTCAACTGTTGGGGCCAAAATATGAGCAGATAAATTGGACCTTGATTCAGAACCTAATTTTTTTTTTTGCAAGTCAGAAAAAAATGAAGAAGCGAATCTGAGAACCAATAATTGATTAAATTGGTATGGCCTCAGTAAAGTAAATTCGATAGAGAAACATCAATTGTCATTTCTATTATTTTGCTTGGTATGAGTACAGTTTAGATATTGCAAGGTGCCTAACAATATACACATGTACATTGTATGACATTGGCATGTTTTAGCCCATACTTGGTTCTGTGCCAGAATCCAGTGTCTATGACTCTATGGGGCTAAGACCAGTAATTACCAGTACTTGGCCCATTGGATTCTATTGTAAAATAAGGGAAAGCAATCAATTTCAAGACACACCAATACTAGCATTCAAAACCTAAGACCTCGTGTCACCTCTACTGTAAAGCTACATTAAATTTGGAACTTGCAAAAAGGACTTAGCCTCAGGAAAAATTAAATGAAAAATATCTTCATTTAGTCATTTCCTATTATCTGTATTGAGAAGCCCACTGGGCATGGTAGCATGGCATGTACATGTAATCTCCAAACAGGTGTTGGGATGGAATAGCAAGAAGTTTTTTGACTTTCCACCCCAATATCTCCCTGCAGAATAATGGTATGGTCCATGTGATAGCTGCCTTGTACAATGTCATGTACATGTATGTCTTCCTGTTGTGTCTTATTACTCCCTGTTTGTCCCATACCTGTCTGTCTCATGTAGTCTGACTGTGGTCTTCTTATATCTGTTTCTCTCTCTCTTTTCATTGCCTCTTGCATTAGTAAAAAGGAAAATGGGAAGAGTGGATTCAGGTAACTTAGTCACAAATCTTGCAATACAACGTAACATTGATTGTGTAACATAATACTATGTCTGTGTGTGTGTTCCTGTGTAGTACATCATTAGCTATTGTATAGCTTAATGTTAATCATTTAATTAACTTACAGTTTACCCCAGGCTTTGCTGTGGAAACTGCTACTTCTTGCAGAAAGTTGATGATATGCTGAATTCTATTTATATTTTTGCCATTGATGTATAATTATGTACAGATTTATAATGTAAACTTTCTGTCATAACTTTAGCACACATATTTAATTACAGTAGGAATATATGAATTAAGTAGTTAGCCTGGATGCCACACTATTCTAATACTTGTCTCAATAGTCAATGCCATTAGTGGATGGAAACCTAAGCAGCATTAAGACTAGTCTACATTGTATATTAGATAGCAAGTGTCCATCCTAAACATTCTATACTGACATGTTCCCGTGGTGTGGTAGACCCCCCACAGCCACACGTTCCTTCCAGTTTGGCTTCCCTAAGACCCCACGTAGCAGGAAGCATTCTACTTACTCTTCCGTGTCAAATGCAAGCAGGTAGGAACGAAGGGTCAGACCCTCAGGCTAGAGGTGTTTCAGCTGGGGGTGGTACATGTAACACAAAAACCTGTTTAGTCTTTCACTCTATGTCAGAATACAGTATAAAGAAACTAGTGCGCAGACGTGTAGGATCATTTGGAACAAAGGCTGCTGACCAACCTTATACTTGTAATGAGGGAAAAAAGTGTTTTACATTTGTAAAACACTCTGAGGCTTGGGTAACTGAGTTTTGGAAAGAGTTCACAATTAGGGGATCACACGCTAGTTGGCACAGAGCACCTGCATATAGATTTTTAGATGATGATCCTGTAGCTAGTTTTAATTTGCATGCTTCAAAATAACTACAGTAGGATGGACAAAGGCTTTTAGGGCTTGAGATGGTCATGTAGTGTAGTGTTTAGGCCCAGTGTAGTGTTTAGGCCCAGTGTAGTGTAGTGTGTGAAAGAGTACATCTAGTAACAATCTAGTAAGTGTCTGTTATGAGAAGTTTATGCTGATTTTTTCCTTGTGTTGTGTGGTAGATACAACACACGTATGTCCTTCCAGTTTGGCTATCCTAAGACCCCACGAAGCCGGAAGTATTCCACCTACTCCACAGTGTCAAATGCAAGCAGGTATAACCCACGATTCACAGGTTTCAGGTGCTGGGTCAAGGTGTTGAGTCTACACGCTGCATGTATATATTAGATAGTGCCATGACAGGTTGAAAATGGGGGATGGGTTCAGGTTTAACTTACAGGTGCTAGCAGATACAGATGTTGCAGCTGCAAATGCTAACCTTGCAGGTGAAGGACCAGGTATAGCCGATACCATAGTCTCAATAACAACCTAACCTCTAGATTAGTGATCCCCATACTAACTAGAATCAAGGTGCACAGTCATACAGTGTTTCTAAATGTCTTATGTATAGTACATACATAAGAACTGATCCAGTTGCATGTCTTGAATCCCAATAGAAAATTTGCAGAGGGAACAAAAAGCTTCTTTGGCATCGGGGAGGACTGTACCCACACACAGAAGAGGTGGTCACAGCGGAGAGTCCGCCATGCCAGTCGGCGCTACGGGAAGATCAAGGAGGAGAGCATCCAGAGGATCCTTGAACCCGACCCCACCGCTATCCCGCTCCCACAGGTAGGTATGGTACCCGTAAAGGTCAAGGGTCAGCAGGCTGATTGGCATACAGAAATGACCTTTCATTCTTGAGCACATTTGAACATTATGATTATACAAGACATATGTCTGACATGTCACATGTGTGTCCAAATGCTGTACACATTTACATATTTGAAAAAACAAGATACTCTGGGCTTCAACAAGGTTTATAGTCACTCACTCACTAACTGACTCATAACTCATAGTCTAAGTCTAACTGACTTATTCCTTAGATTTGAAATCACCCAAATATGACATGACAATTACATTTAAGTCATGGGGAATTGGAAAACAAAGAATTAGCCTTTAATACTAGTCAATAGTGATAGATATTTTTTATCTTATTTTTTACCAACTTCTATATGCTACATACACGTATGTGTAACTTTTGTGGATTAATGTTTAACTTAATTACATAGGTATCATAAGCTGCAAGAATGATTGAGACATACTGTATATTATCAAGACCTTTAAGTTTAACAAGCTAAAGCAGGTTTCATCATAACCAGGTGTGCCTAATTTGTCATCAAAATCTTTCATTCTTACACTAAGTCTTGAATAATCACAACACAGACTGATGTAATCCTAACGTTGACATCACATATTAAAACATAGCAGGAGTGTTGGTTATGCTGCATGCCTGCCTGACGTGGAGTGTTCTCTGCATGTTTTGCATCCTGCACTGCTAGATTGTGGACCCGCTTGCCCTGCCTCATCGTCAAAGAACGGTCCCCGCTCCATACGATGACATTGACGGCGCAACAGATTACACTACACCGACAACTCCGGGAGCATGGTCTAGTGCGAGCAGCCTGTGGCGCCGTGCTGCGTTCGGCGCCCTCTCACAGCAGAGGCAGAAAGTGCAGAGGCAACAGTCGGTTGTGAGCATGGGGTGGGATCTGCTTGTGAAGATGACTTTGGCAAGTATTGTGGATGTCCACGCTATTTCACACTCATACTTACAGTACTAGAGACATGGCTTAAATGAGTGTGAATTGCATGCTGTGTAACGAAAACAAATAAACAAATAGCTGATATGATTCAATTGCAATTATAACTTGATTAGATTGTACAAATTTGATTCTAGTTGATCAAAGGATATTCCTTTGGTCACAGGAAAGGGACAAGGGGTGGAAAAAAAGTACATGAATATCTCTTAGATATCCTCTTATGTATAGAATTTTGTAAAAAAAATGGATGAAAGTTGTTCTGTGACTGTTAGTCACTTTGAAATCAATCTTGTCTCCTCTACAGCAACAAAAGAGAGAACAGGACGTGGCCAAGCCAGCGCCGCTCGTGAACAGCCGTAGTTTTGCACCAGTCAGCATGGAGGAAGATGACGACATCGACGACCTCGATTTCTCCTTCTTTGGACGAGATGTAAGTAGCGCTGATGTACTGACGTTTGTGTGTGTGATGTGGATGTGTTGTACTTCAAATCCCACAGCAACAAGGCTTTTCTGACTGTACATGTACCTTTGCTGGAGTCTTTTTTTCTTTGTTCTTAGGTCTAGAATATTCTCTGTTCTCATGTTATGATCACTGTAGTTCAGGCACACTGTGTTTATTTCTGTTCCATATATTCTTTCGTTGTTACAATGTAAGTCAGAGTGAGTTTGTATTGTGGTCGGTCATTATGTTTTATTTGAATACATTTTACTACATGTACATCTGAGGAAAGTTAAAGGATATTTTACTCAGAGATTTTGGTTGGATTTGTGGCTTATAAGTATTTTAATGTTTCTAGTGTGAATATTATGATGAATCAAGGTTTTGTTTTAGTTGTGACAGTCACAGTTTGTTACAATTTACACTGTATGTTCCTTGAAATTGCAGTTTTTTTTAGAACTCGAAACCCTGACCTTACATCAGCAAACTGCTGCACTGCTGCAATTTGTAACAAGTTCCTTTATCTACATTTCCCTTGGTACTTGAGGCGCTCCTAAGGTGCATTAATGCTGTCCAATAAATCAGTCGTAGCACCTTAAGCTTGTAGAACTTACAGTAATCCAGTAGTTGTACCATACACTAAAGAATTGTGATCTTGCAGTTCATCATGAATCTGTCCTTCTGCACTCTTGTGTACCTCATCACGTACTACTTCTGGGAGATCAGTGGACAATGTAATTTGTCTTGTCACAAGTTTGTTTTAGCAGAAAACCGAAAATCCATATGTGGCCTTAGGCAGGCTTGCCGACCATGTCCAATGATTGAGGAGACTTGGTACCCTGTGGACCACAACATTGGATCGGAGGAAGGTCATGCTAAAGTTGGCATTCCTCCATTGGGGTTAGCCCACACCTGTTCCATCATTTATCTTCACTGTCCCGACGTTCTACATGTATTTTCCGTTACGATAAATCCATACTAATTCAGTCGCCTGTTTTTCACTATTACCCGTCTAAGTTTTATCAAATCTGAAGTAGGGGAAAAAGTTTTGCAGGAATTCTCTTTGAGGAGTCAAAAGTTCAACGTTTATAGCTCATTTGGAGTCTCTGTAAAGAAAAGTTGAAACCTGGATGATCATTATGCCAAGCCGTTAGAATGTACAGTCACATGTAATTCTTCTGTTGGGAAATCATGGTTTGGTTGTTCAAATCTTTTTGCATTGTGGCCTGGCAAGGTGAACTCACGGCTATGCGGGCTGATGCATTTACTGTAATGAGTTTGTAGGCCATCAAACGATTTGACATGTACCACATGTTGTTTAGATGGATGCAAAGAGGAAGGCAAGAGCCAATTCCAATATTTTATATTGACTTTTGAAACCATTATGGAACTACAAATTGCCAGCCAATGCTGCATTACAGTCTCTTTGTTCCGTGGTAAAAAATACGAGTACATGCCATAAAAATGACAACTACATCTTGTAGCTGTAAAACACACAGATAGATCTCCGGAAGGACGTCCAGCAGCAAATCTGATAAGGTAGTTCATGGGGATAGGGATAGCAGCACTGTTCAAGGAAAAACCAAAGGGGGTGGGGGGCTATAACTTATAAATAACATTACAGTTGATGATGGGAATATATAGTACATTTGTACATGTACAGTGTGCATAATACCAAATGTAATGCTACTATACCGCATGGTCGTGATTGTAGGTTTGCTGTCTTATTCCCATCTCAAGAAAGAAAAGGAAATATTCAAGTAAATTCTCAACATCTTTATGAAGTTGATAGCTTAAGATATCAAGAAGCCATGTTCTTCAAGATTTAGTTCTCTTAATGTAGAAATAGCAAGGTACATTACAACATGTATAAGTGACATAATTATACAAGATTCCACAATAGGTTACCACATCCTTTCATCTTCTCTATTCATATACAGGGCTCGAAATACTTTTCTCTACATACATGTACCTGCACTGGTGCAGGTGACATTGAAAATTACTTGCACCAGACAAATTCTACCTGCACCACTCAGAATTTAGGAAGTATGGATTATACTAAAAACTGTTCAGAAACCATTGCCATTATTACTTTTATACTTCACAGGTGTTAACAGTGAATGCAGCAAATAAAAATCCACATAGTACAATGTACATGACTATAACACATTATATATTCCGCATACATGTAACCCAGGGCATGAAGGTTCAGTGCAGGTAGACATCAGAAATACCTGCATAGCTCCAATTTCCAACCCTGAAAAACCATCCTCCCTCTCTACTGTTATTTTGCACCCCATTCACATGTGTTACAGCCATGACGTTTTTCAGGAAGCCAGATAGAAAAGGTACATAGAAGCTATAGGCCAGGGTCGAGCCCAGGGCCCATAATGCCGTAGTCGGCAGTATAAACTGCCCTCCTGGGATCCCGACCTGAAACCTCTATCATCAGTCTATGGCTATTTGCACTTTTTCCAGCTTGCAAAGTTTAACACACTTATGCATAACACATGATTCTCAATGTAGGATGGGTAGGGAGGTTTTGGTTAACCTTGCATTTTCACCTTCCACAGTACTGATGTTTCGGATTAAAGGTCATCTGTGTTGGGGAGTTCTTGGCATTTTAAAACCACACTGTATTGATTGAGAAGTTCTTCAAAGCAGCACACTGACATGTCGGCAAAAGTCCCCTTTCCTATCTTTTCCCATGATGCCACCTAAATTCATTCACTTTTTTAACACATCCTAGAATTGAGTTGAGATTTTCATCCCTATTTCTGCATCAGAATTCTCAGGCAGAGATAAAGGTTCAAGAATTAGATTTTGCTACTTTCCTGTTTGAATTAACACAGACTACAGCTTGCACATTTGCTTCAAAGAATACAAAAATTTTACTACTTGTACCTCTACTACTATAACAGCTTTTTGCCTAACCAGCATGGGTGTTTCAGCAAAACCCCATACTAATACCTTGAAGAAAATTCTGCTTAACATTAGTCGACGCTAAGACGTTTGAATGGCATGATTGAGTGCACTGTTCAGCTGACTGTGGTTTTCTGCCATTACAGGCTCACCAGGCTGCTACTTCATTCTCAGTCTTCCTCTACCTCCAACACATAGGAGCTCTCATGTTCTTCCTTCTTCTCAAGGTAGCTCGTTCTGTCATCGCGCTGTCGTGACGTGGTTCGTTCGCTTACTGTTGCCCTTGTCGGTCTGTCCGTGTGCCCTGTTGTTCTTTGTGATCCTGCAGAATCTTAATATTGTGTGCTAAGATGTTGTGTATCCAAAACATCCGCATTTCAAACCTATCTTCCAGTTACTTTGCTCCTTGCTTTAATAGACTAGATGTATCGTCTAGACAGATGTACGATTGTCCCAGTGGCTGCAGTTTGCCTGCAGTTATTTTTGGTTCTTTTATTATATTTGCACCGACTATTCTTGGGCACTTTTGCATTGATAGCTTTGTATTCAGCACCTGAACCAACAGTCTTCCAAATTTAGAGCCTCCTGATTGCCAACAACCTGTTGAAGTTTTCAGTGGAAGTATATTTAACCTTCGTTGTCCAAAAATAGATGTTCTACACAGGTACGTTGAGTGGCTGATTACAATGGTTTCCTGTAGTGACCAGAACAATATTGTGCCTTGTGTGTCCCTGTCGTACATTGTAGTGTAACACTGCCCCATTTTCTCTATTAAAGCTTTGAAAGATGAATTTTGTCCTGTGTCTGACACAACTGCCCCACCTGTACACTGTAAGCTCTTGTTTCTTGTCTTCTTTCTTCCTGATTTGTACAGAATTCTTAATTTTTATGTCTGTTCATTTCAGTTCATGCAAATTTATTTTCATTTGAAGTCATTTTAGTAAAAGATGACATATGGAGAAAAGTATAATTATAGGACTGGTGTTTTTTATTGGTATCAACTTATGACTGCATCAGATTAGGACAATGCATGGGAAAGCAAGTTAGAAATTTTGATATGCTGATACTATACATTGTAGGTATTAACTTCTTAATGGGTAACAAATTGTTACAGCTCAAAAGAAACTTAACAATACAATCAGAGTCAATGTTTCAAAAAGTTATGTCAAAAACATAGAGACTAGTATAACTGTGGTAAACATGAGCCCTACTCTGTTACTATTTTACCCAAAAGTTTTCTTCCTTTCCTACATTGTTGTACTAACAGCATTCTGTATGACTAGTATTCACTTCACATTTATTGTAGCACCCAAGATATATAATTAGAGCACTGCTAGGTCCCCTCAGCCAATCAAGAGCCAGGATTTCTAGTGATTATATCCACATAGTAGCACAGTTGTTAGTTAGTGCACCTCTCTCCCTTGGGGTAGGGGTGCTCTAACTAACCAGCCACCCTCTTCTCAGCCAACCAGGATGCTGGAATTCGTCCCTCTCTAGGGATAGCCGTGCTCTAACCAACGCAATAAATCAGACTAACTTGAACACGCCCACTTCTGGCAAGTTACTGTATCCATGGAAAAAATAGCTGACCAATGGAAGTGTCCACCTTTCTGCCCAGGGGGATTACAGCAGACAGGGAGACTCCATCACATGTGTTTTGAGTCATCTCGGATTTGCTTGAATGTCTCTCAGCCTGATTGACGACCTTACGGTCGTCAATCAGGCTGAGAGACATTCAAACAAATCCTTGATAGAAGAAAATAAATGATATAAACAAAGATTTATAAAGCAAAATAAAACACTTGTGGATGAAGTTTACCAACTTCGGGGACCTTAGCAGTGCTCTAAGTTAGATCGAGCACGGTTTGAGGCTGACTACTGGATATAGAAGTGCCCCACCCAACCTCGGGGATGTCATGTCACCCTCGGCCTACGGCCTCGGGAGACATGACATCCCCTCGGTGGGCGGGGCACTTCTATATCCAGTAGTCAGCCTCAAACCGTGCTCGATCTACTACTGAGATTCATGTATGGGAGGGGGGGAGGGAGAGGCAAGAACAACAAAAGATGGACTTTCAGCTTACAGACTCGACAGGTCTGGACAGGACTGACTCCCTGGAGTGGGGAATCCCCTTGTAGACATGAATATTTCCTAAAGATAGAAATTACCTTTGGGAAAACATAATACCATTTGTCATTCTGTATAAGTCATTGTATAACTGAGCCAAGTCCAGACTTGTCCCATAGTGGAACAGTAGTCCAGTTGTGGTACCACAAAAACAGTTGGATCAAACATGGAAACTTCACACTCACATGCTGTTAGACTCTGGCTGCTGGTATAAGTTTCTTCCTTTATTTATCTGAGATTTCTTTGCCTTTTTTTTTTATTTATCTGAGATTTCTTTGCCATGTATTGCTAATGTTGTTCAAATGGTTAGTTTTCAAAATGTGTTTTACTGACTAGATTTTTATATTTTCCACTGCTTGTATGAGTACAAAGTCCAGTTGCTACAGGCCTTTTGCTGTGAAGTTTTAATTTCAATGGAGGATTATTTAACAACTTGAAGGCAGCTCTGTCAGATAGTTATTTACTTTCTTGTATTTCTGTTTCTTTATTTTTTTTCTTTCTTAGTTTTTTCTGACGTTTGTTTTGTTTTACTTCTGGACTTTTGAGCCAAAGAATCTGGTATGATATGACGACAAACTCTTATTTCTTTCTTTTGTCCTGAACATTTCTGTCCCTTTCTTGATTGAATTTCAAGTGAAAAACTATTTACTAAGCTATATCAATAATTATCTTATAAAGAAAATACATGTTTTGTGTTATGCCATACTTTTGCCTGTCAAACTGAAAAAAATGCAATCATATAGGATTTCAGTGACAGGTATTTTTTTTCTTTTATGTAATACTTAATGTGATATATGCAGTTATTATGAATGTTTCCTCACCAGAATGCCTTCCAGATGTTGGTTCATAATTTATGTAACCATGTCTTGTTGCCCTGTATTTTTTACTCTCTTTTCTGTTGTGCTTGCTACTAATTTTGCATCTCATTGATTACCTATGCTTTGATTCTAACATTTCCTTTTGCCCAATTATGTTCCAATTTGCATGGAGATGGCATCTTGGCTCTGCATTATTACCCGTGCATACCTTTGAGGTAATTGAAAATCCTTGACAAAATTTCTGTAATCAACTCAGCCAGTTAACCCACTGATTTTGGTTCAGAGACTTGTAAGAAATTTTGTGGTATGTTGAGATACTTATATATATTTTTTTAATAAGGTAATGAGTAATTGGAACAACATTACACAAAACAGTCATAAACTAGATGTTTGTTCGCCGTACAAAAATACATATTTGGGTGCAATTTTTTTGGGGCCAAAGTCTGATTTAACCCTCCCAGTGTCATGGGCCAGTTTTAAAGCCTACATGTAGTTCTATATAGTCCCTGACACTTAGAGGGTTAAAGTTGTTTGAGTATTTAAATCAGGTGAATTTTTTTCACCTTTTATCTGAAGATTGTTTTCTTAATTTTGATAGTCAAAACTCCCAAGAAGAGACTTAATCAGAATGATGTTTATTTTATTGATAATTTTGCCATTGCAACTTTCCTTTTCCATTCAAAAAGAATTAAAGATATTTCAATACAATGTACCCTTTGAACATATAATTATGAGCCCTGAGCCAAATACAGTGGGTTGTTTGAGTTCTTCTTATTTAACACTAATTACTGACTTTAAATGCATGCTGGTGCTTCTTTTAGGCCCTCATCAATTGGTGTAAATACCCTAAGCTTGCACTGGTTGTCAAACCCCTTTGATGTACAAAATGATACGTTACGAAAACTGGACCACCTACATGTGTACATGTGTTTCTTCATGTGCTCTAACCATTCCTTCTGCTTGCCAGCCTGCATTTAAAGACCTTTTTGCATCTTCGTCTCCATGATTAGCCTCAGTGCTTTGACACTCCATCTTGCTTTACGCAAATTTGCACAAGCAGCTTGCCTCTCGTAGAGTGATTCTTCGTTCCCTGCATGTCTGCAATAAAAACACACCAATGTTTAGCTTGCTATTTGATCTGTGTATAATTTATCCATGATTGTTCTTGAGAACGTTATTCATTTTCTAGCAATAATGGCCACATAGATTACGTACAATGTATTTGTTCTGTGGAAATTGCTGTATTGAATTTGTTTCTAGATCATTAAAATGAAGTAATGAATGAAATATTTTCTTCAAATTATTCAGTTCAAATGAAGAATTATGTAAATCACACTATTGAAAGTGTCAGTAGCAAAATTTTGCACTACCCGCAGCTAAATTACCGCATGCAAATGTCAAGAATCAAGCCTTCGTTGGTGTTAGCCACCCTGTTCTTTCAACATTGGAAAGGTCGGGGAAAAACCTTTAAGCTGTAAAAGCAAGGTGGGGTGAACAAAGAATGATTTAAGTGTTTAGACAGGTGTTTCTTTTATTGTAACCCTTTTCCTGACTCTGTTCTAGGTTCTTTCCACTAACAATATGGTAGTGACTTCCTTTCTTTCAGTGGTGGATTTCACTTTGTCACAGTAGCTTCCACAGCCATCACAATTCATAGGAAAGCTTTTTTTCCTCCTTGCTTAGCAAATGTAGAACGTAGAATAGCTAAATATGTTTCTTGTAGCTCTAAATTATGCTGCATGGAATTGATAGATTGTTGTAGGTGTAGCGACTAGAATTTATTATCACTTGTATAAATCCCTAGGTGTAGTTCAAGGCCAAATTCATTCGCAGTAGCTTGCTTTTTATGAATGTTACAAAAGCAACATGCTTCGTGAGGTGATCACCTATACTAACCTGTTCATATCATTTCGTTGCTACAATGTGTTTTGGGCCTCTTTTGTCTCAATTCAGCTTCATTTAACACAGAACAAAAAAACTGAATTGATCTGGACTGATTTAATTATACCTTCAGCAAAGATAACAGAACAAGGCCTTCAAGTATGCCACGTCCACTAATTCTTTGTGATCTTTGAGCTTTAATTTCTTGATAATGAATGTTTGATTACACGTTCTGGAAACCAGAAGAGGGACAAGCTGTTGTCTGTACAGAATGTGTAATTGTGGGTTGTGCGGGGCTAAACACACTGTTGTGGGAATTCCTGTCACTGTAACACTGCTTTTAGCCTTCTTTCGATGTTTTCCCAAGCACGTAGTCTTGTTGAGTCGGGCGTAAACCAAGGATGGATCGTTTTAGGGATTTTATCGCGTTTTGCCTCTTCCAGCTCTCTCCTTCCCATAAGGAAGACTTGTACGACGACGAAGTGTTCTTCGACGCCAGTCCGACGCCCCAGGGTACGCTGCGGTACGACGCCGTGCAGCCAGGACATGCGGGCATGTCCACCAACGTGTTCGACATGGTCGACGGGGGAGCTGCGCCGGCGGAGTACGAGATCAGAGCCGGAGATGCGCTGGATCGCGAGGAGAGGGAAGCAAATGCACGCATGCTGTAAGTTACAAACAAACCCGTTTTTGTGTTGATAACGGTGTTGTATTGATATACAATCCAACCTGTACAAGTGACCACTTCCATAAAGTCAAGTCAAGCCTTTTGAATTGTCCACCTGGCCAATGTGACTGCTTTTTGGTAGATAATTTTTTCCCATTGACACATTTAGCAGAATCCTGTCTATAGCGACTATCTGTCCGACATCGACCTGTATCCATCCCCTGAGTGGTCTCCTTGGGCAATTTTGACTGCAGTTGCAACTTACCTTTGTTGCAAAGAGTTTTTACTGACTCTGAGATCCCCATTTAGCTGACAGTGTTGCAATATCCCATCAGACCTTGAAATGCAATACACAAGTAGTTGTGTCAAGGCCCTACACATAGTAGTTTTCATCACAACTTCCTGCAATGGAAATGTGGATATTCTGACTCATCACAAAGCAGATTTTTTCCTCATTACAAGTAATATATTTTGATTAGTAATACTCAATGTTGTTCCATGTAATATTCATTAAGCATATAACCTTCTTCCAAAACATACCATGGTTTTGTAATTCAAAATTGCAACATGAATGTGTTAAACTGTGTGTTCAAGTGCTAGTGAGATAATTTATTAGTCATACTGTATTTATTGGAAGCAAGGTTTCAGATTTACTTTGCATGAATTATGTCAATCCTCTGTCGGTCCTGAGCAGGCCTTGGCATGTGTCTTAGTTCACTGCTGGTCTGGAAAAGATCACACCTTACCATCCTTCATTCAGGAATATACCCATTCAGGAGAAGAACAGTTACAGTTGTAATGAAATTAATATGTTTAAGAAGTTTTGATATTTTTTTAATCTGTCAGCCCAACGGATCGTGGGTGGAGAACAGGCAGCAAGAAGAGGATAGCACCTCCGATACGCGGACAGGACGTGATGGCAGCCCGCGCTCCACGGAGAAGGAACAGGATCGGGGACCGCGTGCTCCAAATGGCTCTGGACAACTCCGACAGGAGGGAGTACGGGCGGGGGCTGGTGGGGAAATGGCTGAAGAGGAGTTACAGAAGCAGCATGGCCATGAGCAGTGACATCAAGCATCAACTAGACACAATCACAGACTACAGGTACAACATTTTATACTATTTTACAGCACTCTACGTTTGGGACCGCATTTCCGTAAATAATTTCATCAGGTTGGTAGAACATAGGATATATATTAGGATTTTCTTGTACACAACCAGAAATGTCTCTTACCTTCCTTACGTTTCGGTGAGAAGCAGAACTCCAGTCAGAATCTCTGAGGAAGATGTCTGATAGACATCAAATTAAGCAAGGCAAGAGACATGCCTTGTTGTGTACAAGAAAAATTCTAATATCCTGAGATCGACGCATTTGTAATACTGCAGCAGTGTACGAATCAGAACCAGTTGCCCTGAAGAAGGTGACAGACGGTCACCGAAACGTCGGATGTAAAAACTCAGTGGTTGTTGAATAAAAAAACCCTCTTATACAACATGGTATTGTCTGTTTAGGGTAGGATTACCTGCTACCAGCCACTCACTAAGCTGTCCTTGAGGTTAAGCCTGGAAGCCAGACTATACAAAAATAAAGCTTGCATTGACCTTCAGGAGTAAGCCTGCGGTGTTTGCCATAGAACATAGTGTAAGACCTGGATTATCTTATTGTAGGGATAGGACTGGGGAGGGGGGCAGGGTTTGAGAGAGAAGGCTGAAGAGTTGTAAAATGCAGAGCTATAGAGTGAAGGTAGTCAAATTTTCCCTATCTTATTTTCCAGACCGTACTTCACATACTGGGTCACATTTGTACATATACTGATCACCATCATCGCGTTGGCGGTGTACGGTATCGCGCCTATCGGCTTTGCGGAGACTGAGACAACGGCACTGGTGCTTACCCCCAAGCTTTCACTGGAGAACATCCCCAAGATTGAGAAGGACAACTTCTGGATAGGACCTAAAGACGTAAGTGATGAATATGAGACAAAAGGTATATCGTCTTTCCATTTTTACAGGCATGTCTTTTGAGAACATTTGTCACAATGATGTATGGATAATAACCATTTCGTTTGCATGATTGCAAAAATAAAATGCCTTGTGCTGAGAGTAGATTGTTTCCAATCTGGTTCAGTGAAAAGTGCAGTAAAAATTACACGCTATCGTGACTTTCTGGGCCAGCGCGGCCTTCAGACACCACCGACAAACTGTTTTCCTTAACCAAAAGCAGATGAGATCATCAATTCTAATAGCACAGCTGGTGCAGTTACAAGGTGTTCTTGTTACATACCCTGCCATGTCTAGGGGTCGTTGACCTACAGTTTGGATGGATGCGCTTTGGTAGAACATGATATACATGTATTCCTTTGGGCAAGACCAGAATTACCCTCAAAGTCATGCCAACTTATGCACATCTGGTGTAAATGTCTAGCAAATGACAATAAGCCTGATGTAACAGATGTACATTTGTAGATGAAGTCGACAGTTCTGCAATTGTCTGGGATACCAATGTTGTGATCGTCACAGATTCAGTATGTTTGTAGCCACCAAGTACTTACAGGGTGATATTTATTTCAAATTTTATGACAAATTTTACTGATGGTCTAGTGGTCTCTTAAAAAAGGAGATGGACAGATGTTACTTCTTGTCTCAATCATGAATGCTACTTGTCTGTCTTGGAAGCATGAAGCGTATTTATGAAGGCCATCATTCTGCCTTTGTCACCGTGGTCCCTACATGTAGCACATGGCCTTGGTTGTTAGAATGCATCCTGACTTTCTTATACATGCATTTGCAGTGAAATATTGGGCTTCAAAAAGAGCATTTACATGTGCTTTCAGGGCTCAAAATACCCACCTACATGTACTATCTGCAATTCACAGATGAAATTTTGAGATTACAGTAAAAAATACAACCAACTTACAATCAAATGTACATGTACAGTTTGGTAACCTTTAAGGAAGGCTTGGTATCATATAATGCAAGAAACAGAAGAAAGATATTTTTAGCCTTGTAACTTTGGAGTACAACAGTGAAAGGTTATTTTATAATCACAAGAATAAATGGAAAAGGAGGAAGGAAATTCAGTCAAAACATGTTTTACTTTCAAGGTAAACAATCATTTAACTTTTCAGAATGCTGAAATTTTAGACCATCCTTTTTCCACAGGAGGACCTTATACACCTTGGTGCCAAGTACTCGCCGTGTATGAGGAAAGACCCAAAGATCGTACAGTGGATAGAGGAACAGAGAAGGAAGGAGAATCTAACCGGCTGCTGCATCAAGACAGACCAGTCCGGCTGCTACCAGTCTGTTGAGGATGACTGCTCGGTTAGTGATTACATTTTGTAGATGATTGAACAAAAAGTGAACTAAAAGTGTCAGTTGGCACTTGTTACCTGAACAGCTAGAGAATTTCAGACTTAGACATTTGTCAACCTTTGTTTAGGCCACACCAATTTAATTTGTTGGTTCTCGGATTTTTCCAGAAGAAATATGAAGCGACCGGGCGAAAAAAATTAAAATTAAAAGAAGCCTAGGCATCCTCTGATAGCCCCCAAAGCTACGATAGGAGCCTTGATGTCACCATACCAGGCTGGTTTATAATTCAAACAATGAATTCTAAACTTTTATCAAACCAGTGCATTGATACATGAAAGAAACTGTAAAACAACGCAGACAAGGAGCTTTCTTCAACTGTTTTTGGCAAAATAGGATCATTTTGCAGTTAATTCAAAGCCTGAATCCAATTTTATTTTTATTTGCAAAGCAGAAAAAAATGAAGCGGCGAATCCGAGAACCAACAAAGTAAATTGGTGTGGCCTTAGATTGTTTCGAAAGCTTTTTTTTTATTGTGTATTAAACTTGACAATAAAGATTCACTGGATAGTTTTTCATACTATAGACTTTTTTGCCATCACAGAAAACCTTTGCAGAGTTCCATAGGTGGTCTGAGGACAACCCAAATCCAGATGGGAGAACGTCTGGTGCAGTGTGTGGACAAGACCCCTCGTAAGACAGGCTTTTGTTGTCTGATAAAACTCTACATCCTTTATCTTTTAGGTTGTGTGTTAAAAAATTTAATACTCATTTCATTGTAGTTAAGCAATTTTTGAATTTATTTATGTGAGATTAAGATACTAACTTGTGGGTGTGTTCTTCCTCAGGGCTTGCAAGAACCCAGCCTCTGTTGAGCCACACAAATGGGCAGATGACATGACCAAGTGGCCGGTAAGTATTTTCTCAAATGTTTTCTGTTATAAGCTGGGATAGCTTGAAACTCTTTAACACCAAGGGTACTTCTGTTTGTCAGTGGGGATGCCATTCAGCACCAAGGACAGCTGTGTTAGTGTGAATGTCTTTTAGCACAATGGACAGTGTCAATGGTGTCACTGTGAATGTCTTTCACCACAATGGACAGTGTCAGTGTGAATGCCATAAAATGAAATAAGTTTTGCATCAGTATGAATGTCATTCAGCACCAGGGACAGTTGCATCAATGTGTATGCCTGTCAGAACCAAGGCCAGTGTCAGTGGTGTCAGTGTGAATGTCTTTCACCACAATAGACAGTGTCAGTGTGAATGCCATAAAATGAAATAAGTTTTGCATCAGTATGAATGTCATTCAGTACAAGGGACAGCTGCATCAGTGTGTATGCCTTTCAGAACCAAGGCTAGTGTTAGTGGTGTCAGTGTGAATGTCAGAGTTCAACATATATATTCTGTGTAAGTGTGAATGTAACTCAGAGTGCCCATTATTACCTGTGTGTAGGGAGGTTTTGTTTCTGGTGTGTTTGTCCATTTGTTTGCTTGTGTGTCCACAGCTATTAGAATACAGTAGAGCCACAGGAAGGTAGGAGGGAAATTTGTTTGACTGTAGACTTACAGAAAGGTAAAATTGGAGGTCAAAATGGTCTAACTGGGAGAAAGTGACAGTGGAATATGCACAAAATCGGGAGAAATTCACCATATAAAATAAAACAAGAAATTCACAACAAATCTAAATACTTCATAGAGGTATGAAAACTTCCTTTTCTTGTTGTTTTGGTGTCCTATACAGGTGTGTAAAGAGCCTAGTTCGAGTGACAGCCAGCCACACATGACGTGTGAGGTGACGGCCCACCCCTGCTGTATCGGCATCACAGGCACCTGTGAGATCACCACCAGGGAGTACTGCGAGTTCAAACATGGCTTCTTCCACCAGGAGGCCTCCCTCTGCTCACAGGTAAGTCTTCAGTTCATAACACCCAGTCCACTGATGCTGTTATTTGACATGGAAAAATAGGAAGGAAATTTCTCATCTTGAACGAGTTAAATACACTGTACCTGATGATGGGGTAACGGAACATTTCTTGTGTTTCTCCGTCCAGGTGTCGTGTATGGACAGGATCTGTGGCCTCCTCCCGTTCATGGACCCGGAGATTCCTGACCAGTTCTACAGGCTGTGGACCTCACTCTTCCTACACGCTGGGTATACGTTCTGAATCCTTGGTCCCGAATAGACCAATTCTGACTGTCCATCACAATTAGCAGTTTAACCAATGATACAAGGGCAGTTAGCTCTTTGACCAATGAGAGAGTGGCTGCATGTTCTTCAAATTTTGGCGTTTTTGTTCCCTGCAGGTTGGTGCACCTGTTGATGTCCGTGATCTTCCAGATGACCATCCTGCGGGACCTGGAGAAGCTGGCCGGGTGGGGCCGCATCGCCATCATCTACATCCTGAGTGGCATCGGAGGGAACCTGGCCAGCGCCGTGTTCCTGCCGTACCAGGCTGAGGTAACGACTTACTCCTAACCATAGTTGGGGGGAGTTCGGCTGGTGTTTGGGAGGCAATATTCAGCAATGTGTGATAGGGGCTATACTTAGCAACAGTCCGGATAAATTTTGAAAATGGACAGACGTTTCAGGTAGGATCCACTACCGTTCGTCAGTGACTGAGTAACTGTTACCTTGGTTTCTCATTACCTGGAAATAACCTTCATTGAGGCACTTAGAAACAGTTTATCACTTTTTACAGTTCAATGGACACAGAAAAGAGATGTGAAAAAACAAAAACAAAACAAATCACCAGCTGTGATAAGCTGAAAGAATTTACAAACTTGGTGCTTCTCTTTCCCCACTTCAGGTTGGACCTGCTGGTGCCCACTTTGGCGTTATTGCGTGCCTGTTTGTAGAAGTGTTCCAGAGCTGGCAGATTCTGCAGGCACCCTGGAGGGCCATCCTCAAGCTGACCATCATCGTCCTGGTCCTCTTCCTCCTGGGCCTCCTGCCGTGGATCGACAACTTTGCACACATTACCGGCTTCATCTGCGGCATCTTACTCTCCTTCTCGTTCCTACCGTACATCACGTTCGGCGCGTTCGACAAGAGAAGGAAGCGAATACAGATTATCGTGTCCTTCCTTCTGTTTGCGGCCTTCTTCTCTGGACTGGTCATTCTTTTCTACGTCAGGCCGCTGACAGACTGTAAGGGTTGCGAGTACGTCAACTGTATCCCGTTTGACAAAACTTTCTGTAAATACCAAGGTCATGACCTTACCCCTAGAGACGAGACGACGTGAAGTCGTGCTAAAACCTTATAGCTATCACATTGATACTAAGACTGATGAAACAGTAACAGTAGATAAGCATTGTAAAACTGCTACAGATGGGTACTAGCTATGACTATAAAAGGACCAGCATTTCTTTGCTGAAAATGTATCTCTTAGCCAAACAAATGACAACTTGTTCATTCATCTTGCTTGTGGGGAATGACTTGCTGAAGGTAATAAATGCCAACATTTCTTGTAATGCTAACGACAAAAAGTGTGAAGTATTATACAGGCAATACCTTTTACGATGCCTTTGTTTTCAAGGCTTGAAAGTACTTCTAGGCTGGTACAAAGCCTAATAGTACAGTAACTGTTGCTACCATGTTACAGTATATGGTATGGTGCCATATTATGGTACATCTAACATTTTTTATACATACGCTTTATCATTCCGAGATTTTCTTAGCTATGTTCTACATAATGACGCTCTGCTGCTGAATATGTTGCATTTATTTGGAAAATGTCCAGCAGATGTTTGTGAGTGGCAAGTGAGTTTGCATGTTTTTTTAGATACATGTCTTCAAAGACTGGGACACAAGTCTGGGAACATGTAATTTGATGCAACAATATATTTATTCCTAACAGTACAGTGAAGGTGTAACAAAACATGCCATATTTGCTTGAGTACTTTTGCGCTCATAAACATGGTGTCTAGAATTCTGCAAAGGGCTATTTTATTTTGAGGGCTGTCAAAAAAAATTACTGGCTCTCATTACAGTGTAGTTTGTATTGAGTAGCTATTTTGCCTATTTGTGAAAAGCCTCTCAGAATAGGATAGGGTACTGTTGGGAGAGTGCCATTATATTATAGAATATTTATTGTATTAAGAGCTTTTGAACAATCGATGATCAGAGAGCTTTGATATTTGGTTTGTCCCTTCTAAAATGTTCATCAAATAGAAATTGAATAGTCTATAATGGGCTAAACCCAGATATTTCTTGACAAGGTTTGCCACCAGACTTGCCATACATGTACACACTGTTCAACTAACCTGGTAGTGGTTCATGCATATAGATTGTTTAGATTATGATTTATGGTTTTTAAATAAAACCTGATTTATGTGTTATAAATGAAGACTTTCTTTCCTGTGAAACATGCACAGTACATTTATGTAACCATCTACACACAGTATTAGCAGATCTACTGTACAGTTTGTCTGTTTTAAAATATTCGAAGTGAAATGTACACTCTCTGCTTGGTTTGAAAAGAGCTGAAGCATTGCTTGAGATTCTTGTGATTTACTGTTTGACAATTTTTGCATTGTAATGATGAAGATCCCACATCATACATTGTACTAGCCTACACAAACTGGTGTTTTTGGAGAGGAGAATTAACAGGACGTACGCTTGTAAAATACATGTATTTAAGTCTCCAAAGCCTACCATAGTTCTCACTGTTCCTGAGACTGAGAATGTATCAATTTACATGTATACAAAAACAGCAACATTGTAATCTGTGATTATTTACTATAATGCACACTTACCTGTCCATGTATAATGCTCTTTCTAACTCAGGACATTGCTGTACCATACGGGATGTTGTATTTTTGTACTCGGAGCTATGACCATTGCCTGATAGATACAACAGCTTAACCTTTTCAGTGCTGAGGTAGCCTTTTGGTAGCCTCCACCATGCATTCCTTAGGGGTTAGGGATAGTAGAATTCGGCAAAAATAGGGTCAATAATTGGCCAGGGGATTGAGCCACAGTAAGGGGAAAATTAACTCTATGGTGGTCAAACTTTCCTGGCCAATTATTCTCCCAATTTGACTATATTTTACCATTTTTCAACCTGCGATGTTAGTCTGGAGAAGACTAACCTTATGGCACTAAAATATGTATTAGTTACTGGTTTATTTAGCTGGGAGAAGATCCAAGAAGGTTGCTGAAACAAAACTGGAACTCAAGGCAACTGGGAACTCTCAGTCCACATAGTTGGAACCAGTAGTCTACCAGTAGACTTGTGACTGAAGCATTTTGTCTTTGGCTTAATTAAGCTCTAGGGAAAAGAAAAGAATGTCATGTTTTTTTGCAAAGGCAATTGTGTGGAGATTTGTATTTCATTCAAGTCTAGTTTGATTGTTTCCTGGTTGCCTTTGATGTCTGGTATTTTTGTATGATGATTTGAATGTTGCTTCAAGGTTTATACGTGTAGTTGGGGATAGCTAAAGTGGAGAGTTTATCAGACATGTAGACGTTTTTGCTGAAGCAATTAGCAGATCTTTGATCTTGAACCATGAAATATCTAGAAAGAAAATCTGGGAAACATTCGGATAAAGTAAAAGGATTTTATGCTTTCAAATAGATTTTACCATTGAAAACCACAGGATTGCTATGTGTAACAGGTCGTACAACTACTATACATGTATGTTTGTCAGCACAAGAAAGAATAATTTGATTTTTGTTGGTGTACATTGTAGATCTACATGTATATGTCTCACGCCCATTCTCTGATAACACAAGTACAGTATTCGACTTGCTGAGAATTATTTGCCCCCCAACAATCATGCAAGATGGATATTACAGTATGTGGAAAATGAATTTAGATCTATGGACAAGAAATTCATTTTAAGACAATTTATACAGAAGCTGGAATAAATGTATTTCAGGAAAGGTGATTCTTTGCTTTCTTTGTTGTGACTGTTGCTATGGTGAGTGAATGGTGAGAGTAAACTTTATTTTTGAATGTCAATATTGTAGAAACCTTGCCATAAACTTGTTAATCAAATGATTAGCAACAGGTGCTGGGCTAACAGGTGGTTCCCATGATGCAACACGCCGCCTGGTGGGACTTCCAAATCCAAGATGGCGGAAATGAAGACGCATTTTGTTCAAATTCGTCCTTTAAAGACGCGTCTCAGTCAGTGAAATAAAAGCTGGAAGTACGATTTTTCGATGATTCGCTATTCAGCCACATTGAAGAAATCGTAAAACTAAAATTGGTCTAACTCTAAGCCTGTACATCTCCATGTACGCAAAGTTTTCTCCATTTTTTCCCGATCCGTACAAAATGTTTTCCGTCTCTTTGAGTCAGTTAAACTGGCAGAATACTGTGATTCGGTAGCCAAGGTCCTGAATAATATAGAAGTCGCCATCAAACTTTGTCGCACATCTCGAGGCGATCAAAAGAGCGCCCTCCATCGGCTGTTTTACTAAGTGCAGAATTAAACTCAGTGAACCATCCCTGCTGGATAATATACTATATAGGGTTAATGCCCCGCCCTGAGGTGTATACGGCGTCATAATTCATGGTCGGTTCCTATGACCACCGAATGAACGACCGAGTCCGAAGATTTTGTTGTCGAACCCGAATCCCGTTCGACCTGACGTCATTGGAACAGAACTAGGTCACCGGCGGCCATTTATCATTTATCGGTCGACGCTGATTGGTCAATATCGTTACGGACCTCCGGGTCCGTATATCGGATAATAACGACCTGGGTTTGGGGGGAATTGGAGCGTTCTGATTGGTCGACGTCTTCTGGCTATATGATAATTTACGCTATTCTGTGTTTTTGTTTCGTTTCATTGCAAAATGTTCACTTAGAATAGTCACGAGAATATCGAGGACAATTCTAAGTAGCACTCACCACCTAAAACGGACGTAGCGCGCCTTCCAAGGCGAACTCTAACCGGCGAGTTCTGTCCCTTCCTGAAACACTCGCCATCTTGCCGCGGCGTGGTCCTACCACCTGTTAATGAATCACCACCACAATTTGCATTTTCTTAATTAAGTCAAAAATTAGATTAATCATAACGCAATAGACAAGCACGTGCGGCAAATTGCCATAATTATGTCATGATTTGCTTTACAAATATTGGTCTTAACTTATTATTCAACCTTGAGAAGATATTTCTTTAATCTTTTATTAAACAAATCAACATTAAAGACAAGTTTGCGAAATGGCCGTCATTAAAAAGTGACTGTTTCACTGAAGCGCTTGTAGCGATCCATGTATGAATTGCAGCAAAACCTTGACATTTCTTTCCCCTCCGAACTTTGTACCAAACATTCCTTTGGCGAGTTACAAGGTGGAACGCGACTGCCTAGAAACGGAAGCTCTTGATACCTGTATGATCTCAACCAAGCTTGTGTCCCTTGACACTTTGAAATAAGGACGTTTTATCCTGTGCAATCATTGTCTCCGTGTCTTCAAATTAAACATGTATTGGATACTTTTTAACAGTCCTTATTATTTATACACTATGTCTAATGAAGCAAAACATCACAACGGGTTGGAACCGTCTTGTACAAAATGGATCAATCACTATTATGTTGTCAGTCCACATCGGTGTTGATACGGTCTCATATCTGCAATTGCCACCAATAATGATAAAGCGTTTTATCGAGCGCTTGTACAGTCAAATATAATTTCACTGCGTGTCTGGCAGTAGTCATTACTAGACGCAGGATACACCTGAGTGAATTATTTACCGCTCACGACCACTCCAATCTAATATTTCAGCTGCCGGAAAGATAAAACCTGCCAGGCCAAAACATATACTCCCTTTGTTCGGCCGCTGACAATGTCAAGCGGCGCGTATCTAAACAAGGCAGGTATGCGACAGCTAGTGTTTCTGGGAAAGAAAAGACGAGGTGCTCGGGTGACATTTTCGCCGTGAGCGATAGCTCGCAACGTACCCTGGCGCTATTGTGGAGCCAGTTAGTTAGGTTCCCCTTAGGGAAGATAAATGTTTCCTCACATCGGTAGCTGATTGGTTGTTGGTTGGGAACCGTGCTTTGTTGTGGGTGGCGAAGTGAACCAGGACTGGTGGATTGTAGGTTATAAGGATATCTTGAGACACACGGAGGAGAGAGTGACTTACGATCCGAATTTTGAGCTACTGGTGCGTGAAAGTCGCCAGGATACGGACCGTGTCGTGCCGGACGCTTCCAGCCTGACAGAACGACCCTTGACGACGCACCGACTTCGGACGTATTCTCAGTGGTTTTACGGCACCTGCCCCTGTTCTGCTCGTGTTGACACAACTAAATACGTGCGTCCTTCTACACGGCCACACAATCGGGACTAGAAACCTAACCTAGCCGCGAGGTTATAGGAACACTGCGTGCCTCGTGAATGATTGCTTCAACACCTCTCTAGAAGGACACACAATGAGGACTTCGTCTGCAGTCTGAAGTAAGGCAGACCTTCAGCAGTTGTTTATTCACATGTTGGCCTTGCACATCATCGGCTCTGACAACAAGGTATTCATGCTTTTTCGGTGGTCTTTCTGACATAGCAAGGACTTAGAGTCTTATGATATCCTAGACGCCATGACAGGCCATTACACTACGACATCGGTGTCCAAATGTCGTCCGGACACTGGACATCCAAACAACAAGTGACCGCTTCAAGTCAGGTACGTCTAAACAGTTCCAACTGAACGCTGCTGTTGAGTGTAAACGATGCCGGGTCCGGGAATGACCATGACGAAGGCTATAAAGATTCCACAGAGCAAGGTGACCTTCGCAGAGTACAGCAGGGAGTCGGAGGACTTGGTGAACTTGAGCTCCAAGAACGGCGCGGAGGGAAAGGTGACGGAAATGCTGCCTGGAAAAAGCAGCTTATCACGGATTATCCTGCACGACAACGTCAGTCAGAAGAGGTTACTGGACATGAAACTGTCTGTGATCAACAACCAAGAGAGGCGGAACGACAGTCTGTTTAACCACTACAGAAAAACCTTCATCACAAGACTGGAGAGGAAGCAAAAGACGTGGATCAAGGAAGACAATTATGTGAGGAAGAACTTGAGTTTCCCTGCTTTAGCTACGTCGTATACTTCGGCTTGGGAAGGAGGGGAGTCTCCCAGGAAGAAGCTTTTCGATAGTTCTACGTATCCCTATAACGAACTGTCGGTGACGGTGCGTAGACTGCACACCCAGCCCGCGCCACAGGTCCACTCAGACCGCGAGGAGCTGCCGAGACTCGCCACGGTACCGATGCAAACCAAGCGGCACAGTTACGGCAACCGGCCGCCCAAGTCGCACCGGAGTACAAGTGACGACAGCCCCCGCGACAGCAAACAGATGCTCACCAAGCTACCGACGATAAAGTCCACGGAAACGTTACGAGGCGTAGCTATGCCCACAGGGGAGGGCGCAAAGACCTCACGGAATGGGTGGGTAGGCAAGAAGCTAACGGACAAAACGCCTTCCAAGAACGCCTTCCTTCAAGACGATAGATTCGCCCGCCTGGCCGCCTTGCTACAACCAGTGAAAAACTTTCCGCGCTTGGCGGTGATCAGGGAGTCTGAAAGAGGAGGGAAAAGTTCGACAGCGAGTAGTGTAGTGGACAGTGATTACAGCTTAACGGGGAGCCAGAAAGTGTTACACCAAGCGGTCAAGCACTACTGAACAGTACAATCCAGCACGGGAGATACACGATACTGCACTGTTGACAGTTAGTTGTTTTCTAAACTGTACACTGTTGCTAAATTCGTCGCAAAGTGAAACGGTAGGACCTGATGTCAACATCACATTTGGACGACGTTTCTAGAAACAACGGAGGCTCATATTGAGTCAAGGGAAATTCTCTGCAGTTTAAGCCATTCTAGTACACCTGTTATTTTTTACGTTACGCAAAACGGGCGTTACATTTTCTTCAAAAAACATTGTTTGGTATTTTAGGGTATCGCTGAAATCTGAAAACTGGTCCAAAATTGACCCGATGCCTTTTGTCTACGAACAATCTGAGCCTAAAATATTACATGATGCAAAATATGAAGTAAGACATGTTTTATGCGTAACGTTAGACAGATATTCAATGTTAGACGCACAATTTTTGGGTTTACACCAGTGTTGTTATGCCACCATTGCTGAAGCTCACATGCGATGATCTGAACTACAACATGAAAGTCTAATGTAGAATCTTCATTAGTTTTTGGACTACATTACTGCAGCTGAAACCAAAGAAATTTACAGTGTAGTAAATTGTATGCTGCTACCTTATATAAACCTAACTGTACATGGATTATGAATTGTATATATTTTCAACCAATCACTGAAATGTACAAATATCTGCCATAGACGTGGCAGTTGGTACACCATGTAAAATACTGCTTCATTGTTTGTTTGATACAAAACTTCTCACAAACTTTTTCAAGGACATCTATTTATGCACAAACATTAAAAGTTGATCAACTGTTGTCATTTTGCATGTTTTTATATCGTCTAACTATGTAAATTATGGTTATTAAAACACAAGATGTAACAAGGTAAAGGATATGGAAGATATATATGATTACGACAGATTTTGAACTTAGTATTTATTTTAGTTGTATTTCTGTTTTGCCCGTGCACGGTAGCAAAAATGTTGTCATTGTTTCTGCTTCTCAACGCGAAGTTTCCCCTTTCAAAAGTAACAAAGGCAGGCAAAACCTATCCATGGTGAAGTTTAGGACTTCAACAAAGAGCCACCAAGGCAGCGAAATCTAGGATTTCATTCTCTTTTGTTTGGAGAGAAGGGAGGACAAAGGACGGACTCACGTG
The DNA here is from genome assembly GCA_013266295.2 of Branchiostoma floridae x Branchiostoma japonicum. NCBI lineage: Eukaryota > Metazoa > Chordata > Leptocardii > Amphioxiformes > Branchiostomatidae > Branchiostoma > Branchiostoma floridae x Branchiostoma japonicum. The sequence continues at coordinate 6,575,318 of CM023830.1, forward strand.
TCACAGGCTAGAGAGAAGGAGTGAGCAAAGTTCACGTAAGCAGGAGACCACAAAAGACAGGCGTTGATACACTCCCCCACGCGCTGTTATTTAAGCAAATAAACAGGTAGAACAAAAATCATCTCTCAGATTCTGTTGCACAGTGAACGCTGGGGTCACGGACAAAACTTGTTAGGAAAATACGAGCTGTTTTAATTGCTTTCTACGGAGGTTTTGTAGAGGGAGCAAACAAATGATAGAAAGTGGTGACGCTAGTCACCTAGATCATGAAATTACATATTTATTAAGCTCGATCTATGAAAAAAAGAGGGAAAAAGGTGATAAGGACAGTGGAGTTCCAAAAAGCGGAAACGCCTGTGTTTGGCGTAACTAGTCGCACTTGTAACAATTTTTGTTTTGTATATATCCAAAAGGCATTAAGGGTAAGAAAGATGAGTATATGATGATCATAAACCCGGTTTACAACTTAAAAAGACGAGTAATCAAAATAACTAATTTCCTATCATTATAGCAAGAGCTCTTACGCTAATTGTAAGACAATGGGTTAGGCCATTGTTTATGTTTAAAGGTTATGGTTGCCAATAAACAATTTCTTAATCTTTTTAGTCATATTTATAATATGAGTTCGTAAATGTATCATTCCTTTATCATGATTCACTACACTACTCATGTTTCTTATATCTGCGTTCTTACTTCACATTTTCAACCATTTCTATGTGCTTTTCTTTCTTTTTGCCATTTTGCAAGTGCTCCACGCATAACTATGTCCCTGTTACGTATTTTACTAAAAGAAAGTCTAAAAAGCCTGTAATGCGTCTGTTACGTATTTTACTTTAAAAAAGCCTAAACATTTTACTAAAAAAGCCTAAAAAACGTATAGCAACAAAAACCGAGCAGACCACGGCTACTGAACTCACCCTGTGTGTAACATGGTGCCACCTGTTTAAATACGTCCCTGTGGGGGGATTAGTGTAAACGTGTTCTGTCCATGCTGTATTGCCGTCGTAACAATGGTTGCCTATGTGTGACCACTTCACTCGCCAAATAAATCACAAATACATTAGGTCATAAAGTCATCACAGGCACAAACACTTCAGATAAGCCACCAAATCTAGCGGCTAATGTGGCTAAATACGCGTCTTAGGTACATGTCGACTGTAAAGAATTACCTGTATGTACTATATGTAGGCTGCGTAGAGTCATTTTTAGGCTATAATACAGGACAAGTCTGGTCATCACAAGCGAAAAGCTAACAAATTACCTTGTACTATACAAGTTTGAGGAAGTGGAAATACGAGACGTGCTTCTCTTACTAAAGGGGAAATATTCAATGTCAAGAAACTTTGCCTGGAGTTAACAATCTAACAAGAACAAAGGTACGACTGTAAAACGGTTTGGTCAGTATATTAACTTATCAAACGGTGGATCAACCGATAAGTTAGTTGTCCTTACCAAACAAAAAAGGTCTTTCTTCAGATATAGGTGTTTCGGGTGTTTGTTTGCGTTGGTAACAGGGGAAACGACATCATTATTCTTTAATTGTCGGGTAGGAAATAATCTATCTGCATAGGCTAACATCGCGGACTATATATAACGCTGGAAGTTATTTTCCACGATAGTGTATGTCTTCCTGAGAGAACAATTGCGCCAAGGACCCCTAGGCGACCCTTTTCCACATGCTGAGAACCAAGCCCCCGCACGGTGCACCTGTTGCAAAGAGTCTCATTTGCATATCAATAACAGGTGGTTGCGTCTGACAGGTGCCTGAAGAACAGGTTGCTGCATTTAACAAGTCAGCCGCTAGTCTGCCCGGGGCTATAGCAACACACTCACAACCCTGCAGGGCGGGTGTTACTTAAGTATGCACCGTCCTTAGAAAAGACAACGCCGTTAATCATCGTCACATCGCACTGATAATCAGACTCGTGCCGACGCTGCTTTTTATCGGGGACGGTGCAAACAAGCTTTCTCTTCTCCGAGATGTCACAAGCTAAAGGTGGTGTCGGGAAGCCAGCCGCGGCGGCAGCGGGCCCAAGTACCAACCCGGCCCGGGTAGCATCGGGCCGCACTCCGATAAACACCAACACCAAGCACCCTGAACAGTGGACTCTGCTAAACGACTGGAACATGGAGAAAAGGGAACAGTACGAGGTAAGATTTGTAAAACAACAGGAACATTACAAAGTGTCGTACATTGCACTTTTATATATTACTGAGAGATAGCTTTCTTTTAGCACTTTTCGTAATTTCAATCATGTCAAACATATGCAGTATACAAGATAGACGGTTGAGACCATTGTAAGACAAGTCTTATAGTCTTCCTAGTGATTTACATGGATTTAAAGAAGAAAAACTATGGCGACATCACCATAGCAATGCATTTATTATTCATAGGTACGCTGAAGGCTTTAGAAGATACAATTGTGTCCGTAGAATAGAAGAATTGATCTGTTTTATGAAGGATGATACCCAGTTCCGAAAAGGAGCTCATCTTAGCTATCAATCATAAGTATGAATGTTGCACATTCTTTCACAAACAGATATGTCATTATAGACGCCGCATACATAGGAATTCACCGTGAACGATTCCATTTAAAACGCTACGTGTCTTAACAAAGATGGGGAGGAAAATGTGTTGTTAGTCTCCACAATAGGAGAAATGATTGATGTACGCACCATTTCACATGAAGGGTGCTTGTGTGCACACTCAAAATGCCGACACACAATTTACCAAACTGTCCACCGACTGTTTGCCGTTTCTTTTCATAATAACACCTTTGTGTGGCGAAGGCTTTGGAGCAGGGCTTGGAGTTCTATCCAACAATTCAAGAAAAAAGCACGCTTCTAAAATAAACGCAGAGTCAATATTTGAACAAACTGCGGAATGGGGATTCAATGTATCAGTGTAAACATAGACGCTCCATTTTTGGCAGGCGTCCATGATTACATGGCGACGGCCGCCATTGTTTCTTTTGTTTATGTTGGGCAGGTAAAGTTACTAATTATGGAGATGTGAAAGCTATACACTGTTCGGCCACCCGGACTAGTTGGCAAACGATTAATTAATAGGAAGTTACTGTATCTAAATGGTCAGAAACGTAGTTGTTCTTTGCTCTCTTGCCTTCTTTCACTCGTGTATCTGAACGATTCATGTTTTACTCAAAATTAGCGACGCCCCTTTTTGAAAAGCAAACAACAATACATTCCTATCACGCATTCCTTAAGTATGTCAAAGAGATAGGTTGCCAGATGAACATCTCAAATGACTGGGATAGTGTTTCTAGATATCTGCTGAAGCGCAAGAACATAATGAACGAAACAAAAATAAAAAGATCTTCAACACAAGAAAACTTTATCTTTCCGTCGGTATTTTGTTCCCAACAAAGAAGCCTACGTGGATAAATTTTGCAAGACAAACAAATACAGTACATGCACCTCAGGCCATGTAAGAAAGACATGCTTCATAGTAGAGAAGACGTACCTTAAGATTTACTAAAAGTTTGATTATGTTTCAGTACTGGTTCTTGGACGTTCAGACGCAGATCACAAACATGGCGACCAAGTTGGTAAGACGACATTTTTTAAACTTTCTGTGTATGTATGTGAGTATATGTGTGTGTGTGTGTGTGTGTGTCACTGTAAGTCTCTCTCTCTCTCTCTCTCTCTCTCTGTGTGTGTGTATGTGTGTGTGTGTGTGTGTATGTGTGTGTGTGTGTGTGTGTGTGTATGTGTGTGTGTGTCTGTGTGTGTGTGTGTGTGTGTGTGTGTGTGTGTGTGTGTGTGTGTGTGTGTCTGAGCTCGAGAAGGGCGAGCTACTGTCTTTTCCCCTACGTTTTCGTGCTTGATACATGCTCAGAAATGTTCCAAATACATATGTAAATACATCAACGATAGCATCTTGATAGCACTACCGTCCCAAAAATTGGACTGTAACTTTTGGAGGAGAAGTCCCAAATATTCAAATTAATAAAGCGAGTAACTTTTATTGACCTTTTCCCCTTGCAGGACCAGTCCATGTGGGAACATCCCCACCCCGAGTCCCCGTACTACGGCTTCCCCCCGCGGGACGAGCTGGAACTGCAGAACCAGTGGCTGCGTCAGCTCATGGAAGACAAGATGGCGACCGTCCCGAACACCATGGCTTACGGGATCGCTAGGAAGATCAACTACTGATGACCATGAAGCAGAAACTGGCAAACGGAGAAGAAAAATTGCTTTAGACTTCGTCTCAATCTGATAAAGGGAGCATAAAACGAAATATCATTGACATCGTTGCCTAATAGTCTACAAAAACAGGTAGCTACATGTACTAAGGCCGAGCATTGAGGCAGAACTTTAGGAAATACCGTCAACAACTGTTTCACTGTATTAAAAAAATTAATGCATAAATTTGGTATCATCTGTAAGACACATTTCACCAGCCATGCGCCAGTAACAACAATGTGAAAGTACACTGTAGTCACGAAAGTGTCACGTGTTCGTGGGTGGGTTGTTTCAGTTTAGTGGTCATTTTTTGCTGTGCGAATAAAAGTTGCCGTATTGCTGCTATAACTACACGTGTTGCTGTCTTCCTTGACATTCTGCGTCATAGGATACAAAAATCGGAAGTTCTGTTGCAGTACCAAGGAAAGCCACCAGGAGGCCCATAATTAACATTGACCTTCGTTTTCCCAAGACCTACCCACAGACCAAATACCATCACAATCCATTTAGCCCTTCCTAAGTATGCTGACCACAAATATGCAGAAACACACGCAGACAGATATACAGACATGCAGACAGGCCCAAAACAATAACGCCATTTTCATGAAGGCAATCATCTCAAAAGAACTAAATCTTGAGTATGTTGCCAACTACTGCAAATACATCACTGATGATATTATAAGTGGTGATATTGCAACTGAGCAAGCAAACAACAAGCTTAGTATTGCAAGTCTTTCATGACTGATACACATCTGGATAGGTCGAACCATGTCTGATCATGGCTTCTTGCACAAGAAGTGAACTTCGCCGTGAATGTAAGGGACGTCCAGCAGCTGTATATCGGCAAACCCTGCTTCCTGTAACATCTCCGCCGCCAACTCCTGTCCCCACATGGCGCCCAGACCTTTCCCGCCAAAATACAGCGACACTGTCATGCAGTGGAGCAGGCTAATGCCATAACGCCAGGGACTCCCTGGGCCATTCATGTTGTCTGCAAGTTCAGTGTGCCCCCTGATGTCGACCATGGAGAAGCGCCCTCCGGACTTGACCAGGCGGAAGATTTCCCGAAGCGCGCGCTCGGGGTCGGCCTGGTCGTGCACGCCGTCCCAGACAAGAACATAGTCGAAGGAATCTGACCAATCAGCGGGCATCTTGGCCAGGTCCTGCACCTGGAACGTGACGTTGGCCAATCCGCGCTTTTCGACTTCCTCGCTCGGCCATTGGATGGCGTCCTCGCAGAGGTCGGAGCCGACGAACGTGCTGTTTGGGAAGTGCTGGGCCAAGATGAGAGTCGTGATGCCCCTGCCGCACGCCACGTCCAGAACTTGAATTCCTGATTCTGTGTGGATTGAGAACGGGAAGTATGAATATCATGGAATGTGTGTTGATAAGAGACCCCAATTAAAGACTGGTTTTTCAAGTACCCGTAGCTAGCTGTGACAATTTGACTTGCGTTCCTGCACTGCAGCAGAATTCCACTAGTTTCTACTTTCGAGAGTCGACGTCGACAACAACATTACAACTACCAAAATGTTCGAACTAAAGCCAATCCTCTTACACTGGAAAACAGCACAGCTAAGTAGATTCTAAATCTCTACTCATTGTTAGCCTAGGAGACATGTATTCCATACTCAGCAGTTATGGCACTCCTATAATCTATTTTATAGAAATGGCATTATGTATCTACGAAATACCAAGTCACAGATATGGACCAAGTCTGCATAGTTGAAACGACATATTTTAACACGGCTATCATTACCCAAGTCTTCCCGCAGTCCTGGAATGGTAGGCAGAAACTTGTCCACCAGGTTTGTCTTATGCTGCAACTCCCTTAGATCTCCCCAAAACGCATGTAATTCTGGATAAGCCGAATACGGCAAACCTTCGGATGAAAAGAAAAGTAAAACTATTACACTGTGAATAGTTGATGCCGCATGGGCATATGATGCATAGCATACCCTTCAATTACAATTATTACGTGCAATTTCTAGAAGTTAACCTAAGCTTTACTCTGACACCCACTCCCACACAAGATTAGCCTTACCAACTTTTCAAATATCATAATTATAATTAGGCCTTCCTCAGAATAACTATTGCCTCTATACTTTACGGGAAGTTTGTGCTAGTTGTTTTTGCTGCCTTTCCATTTCGCTCCATTCCGTTCCATTTGGCTTAATTTCGCAATTCCTGTACACCCGTGTAAACGCTAACCTTTGGGTCCATCTGCTGCGAAGCAATCCGCCACGTCACCTGCCACCACAGCCAACTGGCTCATAAAGAGAGAAAGGTTTCTGATGCCTCCCTCAGGCAACAAGACGCCCCTCCTGTGCTTCGGTAAGAAATACGTCTTCTTTTCCTTGTCGTAGTCCACAATCTCACCGGTCACCATCACGGCCAGCCACTCGCGAACGTACCTAATTGTGAAGAGGAAAAGTAGTCATGGAAAGAACTAAAAGATTTCACACCTCCGTGAAGCACTTAGAGTTCTTGTGAATTTCTTGTTTTATTCATTATTGTGAATTTCTCGTTGATTCTGTGCATATTACCCTGTCACTTTCTCCCTGCCTGCAGGATGAAGACCATTTTGACCTCCAATTCGACCTTCCTGTCACACCAAAAACAAAACCTCCATTCAAGGAGGTAACAAACACTGCATGTGCGAAATGTATTTTTTCTGTCTCATGGACAAAAGCTTTCCATCTGGCGACAGCCTTCGGTATTGCATGGACGAGACGGTGAAACAACTACTCTCAAACCAGTCAAACCCAGCCACATATCTGGATACAATTAACGTTTTATCCAATGACTGGAGAAATGCCAAACACCATAATTGGCTTCCCAAGATGACGTGGTCCAAGTCAGTTTTGTTTGTTTGAGCCTTTGTTTATCCATGAAATACTCAAATTGGCCGAAAGTGTATAAATGAGACATTTATGTGAATTTGATGGAAAAAAAGGAAATAATGTAACATAATGTGGCAACAGGAAAAGCGTTATTGTCAATTTGTCAAAAATGTAAAAAAAGGGACATTCCAGAATTGTGTAAATATCTCAAAGCTGAATTCTCCCATGCAGGGCTATCCCGGGCCAAGGCTCACTAACGCATTGCCGCGGGATAGCTCTGCAGGGAAGAATGGAAACTTGAAGCGGAATGATTTTTGATTGACGTCCTGACAGATAAGGGGACGCCAGACAAAGTGCCAAGGTATAATGGGGCAAAAAGGACAAGGACGCATGTATAAAGACACCAAAATGGCGGCGTTTATCGTCCAGGGTGTCTGTTCAGTATCCCCATTTCACAATTCAAATTTAAAAAAAAAATCTCCCTTTCACATGTTTTTATCTGTAGTCACATCATTTCACATTTCTTGACGTTGTTCTGCCAAATTCACATGAATGTCACATTTGCACCCCTGCTGACAGTTTTCATTGAGGTCATGAGGGAGAGATCCGAAGATGTGAGGGTCAGATAAAATAAAACTATTACAGCATACGGGTTACATGATTGGTGTCCTACCAAATCCATAAACATATAGTCAAACAGAGTTTATATACATCTATCCTTACACCCAAGGACATTACACACATGTGCGTAATGTCCTTGTTACACCGAAGTACGTGGAAGGACATATTGAGTGGCACCTCGTTCCACGAGGATGAACTGAACTGAACCGAACTTAGACACACATAGTTTTACAACAGAGCACATATGATATGACAAAATATGACTATGCACTTTTTATAGAACATATCAAATCACCTATGATTAGGGGGTAATATTAACTTTTCAAATGTATATTGTGCTCGCAGCTTACCGCTCCTTCATGTTTGCCATCTCTGCGATCTCTGCAGACGTCAGCGGACCGTCCATGCCCGCCAGGTGGCGGAGGAGCCCCGTGCGGGCGCCCATGGACATCGCCAAAGTGACGAACCCGGACGAGACGGTTTTCACCATTCTCAAACCGAACTCATCTGACGTCTCTTCCTTGGCCTGCTCTTGAGACATCTTAAAGCTTGTAAAACCAGAAGTTTTCTTCCTGCACAATGATTGTAACTTTTGACCTTGAAGCCTTGAACCGCATTAAATTGGCACTTTTGGACCTGTAGTACTTCCGGTGCACTACAGCCGCTTGCAAAATACATTAAAATAAATACAAAGGACAGTTCAGTACAATTGTTTGTCAGACGATGGGGGTAAAAAGAACCGTATGAAGGCAATAATTTCAGAGTGTGCAGACAGACCTCACACCCCCACGAGATATGTAGAGGTCCACATTTACAAATGACCTCGACTTTTACATAATCTATGCATAGTAGTGTTCACCTTCAACAACACATGTCACGAGTACGAAATCATCATCATTCAGCACTATAAATCATGTCATTTTTGTCTTTAATATGCAAATCATGCACTTATTTGCATAACTGGTATCTCTTAATGTTCCACCTGCCACCCAAAAATCAAGATCATAGCATGTCCAGGACAAAAGATACAAAAACAAAATGTTCTGTTGCAGTACCAAGGAAAGCCGCGAGGAGGCCCCAAATCGACGTTGGCATCCCAAGACCTACCCTCATACCAAATGTCATTACAATCCATCCTGACCTGCTTAAGTTATGCTGACACACACACACACACACACACACACACACACACACACACACACACAGAGAGAGAGAGAGAAAGAGAGAGAGAGACAGACAGACAGACAGACAGGAGATAGTGATATAAGATGTGTAGTTTGTAGAGTAGTGATGCTAAAAATCCTAAAGTGGCACTATTTTGATATTCATATTCACATGTGCGATGAACATAATTTTACAGTCGCACGCGCGAAGTCATCCAACCTACGCGTACGCGTGTTCCATGTGCGTGGTCTGGATTGGTCTGCCTTACGACCTTTAGAAAATGAAGCAGCAGCAAAATGAGAAAAAAAAAACAGATTGGAATATCACTTTTGAGAAAATGAAGTCTAGAACAGACGGTATATGAATGAATTGTTTATCACTATTGACGTCATAATGATGTACAATGGCTGCCATCAATGCTGAATTGGTGCACAGTCTACAGTCTGTTTCAGTCTTCGGTGCAAGTTGCAATGACTGGATGAAATACTAGTATCTACGCAGGATATACAGAAAAGGACATTCGGAAGACATAATTTCTTATCCTTTTCTTATAATTTCGATATGCCACAGTTTAAAAAGTATATCGTGTGCGGTATACTGTTGCATTTTATAACATATAGTTCTAGATCTGACATAGTCTGATTTACGGAACGTGTGGTGCGCTCAGTGACTGCCCCTTGTGTGGGTGATAGCCGGTTAAGGAAGTCTTATGACTGGAGATATGATATGGTCAATCAAACGATCACAACATGCTGGCCTTTCAAATGTTAAAATTTTTCCACAACTAGTCAGAATTTTATTTTCCAACTAATTAACTAAGTCCTAATTTGAGATCTGGTCACTCGTCATCTCTTCGGAATACCGTATTTACCGGCGTATTGAAAAGAAAGAGACAGAGAGAAAGAGGAAGAGGGGAGATGGAGAGAGAGAGAGAGAGAGAGAGAGAGTGAGAGAGAGAGAGAGAAATGTTCAGAAAATTGCTATCGTAAAAAAACGCCGCCGACAAGACGGGTTATGAAACGTTTTACCACGTGACCGGCTGCCTTGACGTCACGACAGACAAATTACTGTCTTTTCTCTCCATTCCGCCTTCAGCAAGAGCCACGGCAGCCAGCGTCTCAACAAAGCTCCGAAGTCCTTCTTAACGTAAGCTTTTTTTTGAAGCTAAAGAATTACACAATACCTTACTCCGTCATTGTAAACAAATCATCTACTGTAATAATCCAAAATGTGAGCCACAGTGACTTAAAGCTCTGGATTTATCTTTGAGTTGTCTTATACAACTCTTTTCATTAATTTCTATTGATATCAAGCCATAAAAATGGATGGAGCATGTCTATGTTGTCGCCTAAATGTAGAAATATCATATCAAACAATAGCTGCAACATCGGATCGAGTTCTGTCAAAGCACAGTTCTATCTTGCAAAGGCGTCGAATATGTGTTCTGCCTTACCCAAAAAGACTAATTCATTTATTCATATCTGTCAGTAGACAATATTGGAACATTGTGTGAACATGATTACATAGCGGTGATGAAACATTTCCAGCAAATGATTACACTACCGTACCCCAGAGGGAGGTAGACAATTGAAATGTCTGTTTTTGATTGCGACATTACAGGTGTCACGACAGGTGGCCCAGGTGTGGCTTACGCTTCAATTTGTGATTTTCTTAAAGGTATGTCATTTTTGTTATCTTAAAAATACTTCAATGTCTTTCTCCGGATGTCTCAGATACGCCCAAAACTGTTGTTGAATTCACTTATTTTTATATGGTTTTCCCCATAGTTAGTGTGTAGTGATAGTGTTGGTCATGTATAAATGTATTCTTAGAAGGCCTAGGGAACGAGAAAGTTCCGCAGACATATGATGTAGAAAACATATACGGTAAATCTTTTCACACCATTCTGTTTTGTAATATCACCATGTTGACGAATATGCTTCACTAAAATAATGTAAGTGCATGGAGCCATGAGATGAATAAATTATGTAATTATTTCTGTTCCTTTTCAACGGTACCGTCCACATTTTTCAGCTGGAACATTGCGAGAGCGAGACGTTTAATAGTTAATTTTTCTGCTGCAAAAATTTTCTGTTTTGATGTCTAGATTCTCAATAGTTGTATTTATCTTGTTAGGAGGTTACACCGACGGTTTCTGGGAAAGAAGACCGGAGACGTGCTTTCCGGAGAGTTGGGGTGTGGTGGCGGCACGTCATAGCCGGATCTTCATCAGTCTAGCAGAACGAACGACCTGTCATTTTGGTAGTCACACATACTAACTGGTATTGGTATGGCTTAACTGGTATTGATAATTTGTATTCATCACAAACAACGCTGTAAAACTACTGAACAACAAATCTAAAGCCGGGGCTGTATGTTGTTAGCTCAAACTAAATTTTTCAGCTGATATACGAAACTTTTCCCCTTAAAACTCTGATGAATCTTAAGTACTTGTAGAAGTGAGGTACTAGGTAAGGAAATTTCAACTGATCTCACAATCTCAAGATTATACATTGGAACAAGTGTTGATACGGCCTTGCATAAAACCAAATACTATAATCATTGCTATTTCGCTACAGTCACGCCGCCATGCGACATCCATGATAGAGATAGCAGACTTCTGATATCCCAGCATGCTTTTCGCTCTAGTTTTACTCCTCGTCCCCTTGAACAGAGCATACCAGGCGCTACAACTAGTACAAATTTCAAAACTGCAGCTTTTAGGATGTGACGTAAGATATTATGCTAAATCTTTGAAATCCGTACACGGCATCACCTGTGACCACACAGGCTTAAGAAGCGTTCCTGAGAACATCCCCACGTCACTGTTTGAACTCGAGCTTCCCAACAACGCCATAACCGCCTTTCCATGTACGGGGCTGGGTCGTCTGTACACTCTGAGTCTGCGCAACAACAGCATCAGCTATGTGGTATGGAAATGTTTGAAGAACATGCCATCGCTAGCGCGTTTAGATTTGTCGTACAATCAAATCTTCTGTGTCAACCTCTATCCTGTTAGGCCTTTCCTGGCCAGCCTTAGGAAGTTAGACCTTTCCTACAACAGACTGAAGGTCATTCCTTTGTGTGATCTAGGGATTAATGTGAAGTCAGCAAAGGAGTCACATGTACACTATGAGGTAGCTATAGAGGGTAACCCTTTCCACTGTGTTTGTAAGATGGCTTGGCTCGCTGATTTGGCCATAGCTGCGGCCATGTGTAGGGGGGCCCCGTCACTTCGGTGTGTGAATTTCTTTGAGCAAAATTCAATCGCACACGAGATGTTTAAGAACCAGTCCTTGTTCCGCTGCAAAACACCACCTAAGCTGGAGGACATAGAGCTCTATAGATTGAATATCTCAAAGTGTTATACATGGAATGAAACAGACCGAAGTTACAAGCTACTACACGTACCAAGAACCTGTCCTCTAGACTATCCCTGTCCAAAAACAGATACTGACCATTCTCAGTCTAATGTCACCATTTTGACTCCGCTGTCATCAACTAGCAGTAGCAAATACTCACCACAGACGACTTCAGATCCCAAACTGCAAGAGGCTAAAACACGTGAGGTAGAAGGCACGTCTAGCGTTACTTGTGCTACCTTGACGGCCGTCAAGAAGGCAACAACGGCCTTCAGTCACGTGAAAGCCTCAGTGGCAATGTTTACAAAAGCATCCGCAAAAGAGCACGAGATGACAGAAGTACCACAGATGACAAACATGTCATCAACCACACAGAACCTGGACAGGACAAAAGATGTCATAAACATGACAGAAATGACACAGACACAAGACATGACAGGAATGACACAGGCACTGAACATGACACAAATGAACTATACCCTGGACATGCATATGACTGAAACACCAGAGACCCCATGGCCAGTCATGACAAATTTGTTCCACAGTTTGTCCATAACAAAGATGACCCAGACTCTAGAAATGACAAAAACAACAAACACTCCAGAAATGACAGAAACAACAAAGCAGCCAGAAATGGTAGAAACGAAAAAGCCTTCAGAAATGACAGAAACGACTAAGGCCCCAGAAATGAGAGAAACTACTCTAACCCTGCCCACGACAGAACTGCCCAAAACCCATAACAAGCCATCTCCCCAGTCCGCTGGTATGGGATCTGGCTGGATGATGACTATAGCAGTCGTTGCCATGATTGCTGTCGTCTGTGGTGCAGTGTTTGCCGTGTATTGGGTAATGTTTAGGAAACAAACTGGCAAAAATGCCTCTCGGGGTCACCTGAGTAAAATGGCCGCGGGCCAAACTGTTAACATCAGTAATCAAGCCCAGCTCAGTGATCAGAATACCGACTCTGGCCTGTATGAGACCATACCTGACACAAATGACTGTGACTCAGCTTATGCCAAGTCACCGTATGTTTTCGACATCCCTCAATATCATCTTAGCGATATTGAAATGAGTGAAATATTTAAAGCCAGGGGTAAAAAGGTTTCAACCGGCCAAAGCAAACAGGAAGATCAGCATGTCTACGACAATAAATCTGTTTCTGACGAGATGGCGCCGTATGCCACATCTTACATGGCGGACATCTTTCCTTCAGGAAAGTATGTCTAACCAGCGTTGCATGTCGAAGATTGAATCTTCTCAACACCTTAACTTTTTGGTGATTTGAGATCATATTCCCTGGTGCGGGGTTAAGGTATAAGAGAAAATACAGCATGATCTACCAAAGAATATCAAAATGTTCAATGGTTCATGGTTCTTATTTCCTTTCGTAGCTTTATGTGGCCAGTGATGGTAATAATCTTACTGATGCATTTAAGACTTTTATGTACGTGTACACATTGAGATGAGTTCTGACACTACATTATAGACACAGAGTATATATATATATATAAATCTAGAAAGTGGCAAATATCTGCTGAAATGCCCGATGAACCTAAAAAAAGTATTGCTAAGTTGGTTCCTTTCACTATCACCCATGTACATTTGTAAGGGCTTGTGAGGTACATTTCAGAAATCTTCAGAAATTCTATCTATGTCCTGTTGGGACGTACACACGTGGGGTCGTATGGCGCAACGTGCGACGTGGGGTCGTATGGCGCAACGACAGAGTACTCGACTCGGAACCAAGAGGTCCCGGGTTCGAGTCCTGACATGCCACCGACCTTGTGCCCTCGGGAAAGGCACTTTACACGACTTTCCTCACTTGACTCAGGTGTAAATGAGTATTATGTGTTAGGTGTGCACGCTACCAGCATATTTGCTGCCTAGTGCACACTTTGTATTGTCATGTTACAATTTCTGAACAAAAAACAAAAAAACAAAAAAACACACATTGTGGAGTCAGTAACAGTCTAGTACTGTAGGTTCAATAACCTTAGTTGTAAATTAAAACAAGGACGAAGTTGTGGTTCGTCATGGCAGTGACAGGATGCACACTTGTATTGTAATATTAGTATGGTTGACTCTTAAATTGAATGAAATATAAGGTTGTATGTATGTTGATGATATTCAAGACTTCAAGACTTGAACGTGTTTTATGACGGTACACATGTACATAACAAGAATTAGATGACCAGAATTCGTAGCAATTGTAGACTGTAAAGTTTCAGCAAATATTACAACTGTTGTACCGGTGATTACAAAGTGTTTCTAGATGGTGCATGTGTGACCACGTGGCGAACACGGTATATTGTAAGTTGCAAACGGTTGATGTAAAGAATATTTAAACGCTGTGTTAATACTTAGCAGCTTAGGTGCGCTCATGGTGTTGTATACACTAGCGTCAAGTGATCTAATTTGGAGAACATTCGTATTGAAGTTGAGTATATAAACAGAATTGTACATGTTGTTTTTGCAGCAATGTGCTGTGGTAGGACAATTGATGTGACATAGACGTTGCCATGGTGAAGCAGACTGCTGTAAAAGACTCTGTGTTGCATCAGGAAATAAAAACGTCTGCATCTTGAAAGCAGAGAGTGTGACTCCTCACTCAGCAGACAGTTGTCAGTTTAGTTGTTCAAACTCTCTTGTCCCGAAAAATGGCGGATCAATATTTAGCAAGAAAACTACATCAAGGCAATCTTGGCGCCCTATTTGAAAAAGATACAAAAACCGGAAGTTCTGCTGCAGTACCTTAGAAAGCCGCCAGGGGGCTCAGAATCAAACTTGTCCTTGTTTTGCTAACACCTACCCACATAACCAAATATCATGTGGATACATTCATAGCTTCTTGTTATATGTTATCCACAATAAAACAAACTGGCCTACAAACAAACCGCACTAAAATATGTCAACTTTCCACATGGGGCCTTAAAGTTATTGTATAAAAGGTAGTCGTACTGGTGTGAGTAGGTGTTAGATGCTTGCCAAAGAGGAGTGGCCTATGTAGCTCGGTAAAAGTTTCGACCCAAAGTTCAATTAGAAATAGCTTTGCCTTTACATAACTCCAAGTTAGACGTGCAGTCATCTAACTTGTACTTTGCCTTAATATTGGTCTGTTTCATTCACCCACGCACTGCTGGCGGGAATGACGGGCCTGCAAATTAATTTCAAGAAAGTCAAGTCTAGAAATACAAGAAAGTTGATGAAACTCCTGCGCGCAGCATGCTAGACAAATCAGCAGGTTATATTCTTTTCAGTTGGCTTTTGGCAGGTGCCACAGGAGGTGGTGTTTCAAGTAAGTGCAGATTTACTTCAGGTAAGCTACGTGGACTAACAGGTTTTGTTTTCATAAAGAAGGGAGGCAACTGTTACAGTGGTTGATTGTTACAAAGTTTGTTGAGATGAAAATAAGACAATCAGTAAAAGTAAGCTTGTGCCCGGCAGGTAACTTTCCTGTAAAATTTCTGGTGCAGGAGCGTTTTACTTTTTGTCAAAATGATGTTTGTAAAAGACAGAACAGTTCTATATCTCTGTATTGCTGCAAGGATTTATCTTCCAACAAGAGAGAAGTGATTGTAGGAATATAATTACATAGCAAAGGTAAACACTCACCATGTTATCAACCATAGCAAGGGTCGGGAGAGAGACAACACCTGGTTTTCTTCCTATGTCATCACAGGCAGGAGTATACGACTACAGCGGCACGCACACCGCTTGCATGAAAGTTGAGCATTTTCTGAAAGGTATGTACTAATTTTTCCTTATGAATCAAAGAATCATTTGATCTATTTTTCTGGAAATGCCGGTTAGCTTAAAACTACTATTTGACCATATTTCGTTACGCAGCATTTCTATACTGTGACGGTTCTTAATGTGGTTTCCCGTTGATTGGTTCGCAATAATAGTCATGTGTACAAATCAAGGGATAGTAACTGTTTTGTGAACAAATACAAGAAAAAAATCGAACTGTTCTCGACATAATTTAGATAAAGTCAGGAAACAAAACTCGATACAAGAATATTGTCATAAACTGCACATGTTAGAGGGTTAGCGTCGGCCTGTTTTACTTTGAGCAGTCCGTGCAAGCATTGGCTGATTTTGGGTATTTTTCTAATTCTAAAGGAGAGATCGAGGTTTCTGGTGCAGGAAAGCCGAGACGTCCTGTCCAAGACGTTGGGAGTGGTCAGATGTTGACAGACCTCCAGCACTAATTTCAGACAACGGCAGACATGGTAGCAAGTCGCTTTGTTGGTCAAACATACTAAGTAATATCTTTTTCATTAATTGGAACAAACGTAAATACTCTGCTGTAATTAATCGTAACTAGATAACAAAAGCAACTTTGCTATTAAAAACTACACCCAGCTAAGTATGACCAAGTATAATGTCCTTGGTATGACTGAAACCTAGAAGGTTGAGGCTTTAAACGCTCTTGCAATTGCTTTAGACGTTTGCTTTTTGGCGACGCCTCAGGGGCGGATCCTGCTTTATCAATAGTAGATATTAAACAATGTAATGTTCTTCACGAATTGGTTGGTGCATCTTGCCATATTCACACCACCACGTTTTACAGAGATCTGGACGATTTCTGATACTAGTACCACCCATGGCCAGCATGCTTGTCGTTTTGGTTTTGTTTTTTGTATCTTTAAACGTAGCAGACCAGGAATTAGAGCTTTCCAAACTCAAAGTTCGAGGATGTGATGTGACACACCACCCATCTCTACCAATCGTATGTAGCATTTATTGCGACAACAAAGGCTTGACAAGTGTTCCTACAGAATTGTCCAAATCGCTGTTTGAGCTTCAGCTTCCTAACAACGCGATTACTACTTTTCCATGTACGGGACTGGGTAGTTTGTACAGGTTGAACCTACGGAACAACAACATCAGTTACGTGTCTTGGCACTGCCTGAAGAATATGCCAAGGCTAGCTGAACTAGATTTGTCTCAGAACCAAATTGACTGTCTCAATTTATTTCCGATTAAGCCTTTCTTGACCGAACTACGACTCTTGAACGTTTCCTTCAACAGGATCAGTGAATTGCCTTTGTGTGATCTTGGCATTGACGAAACACGTATAAGCATGCTAACTTCACCCTTCCGTATGATGATAGGGGGTAACCCTTTCGAGTGTAGGTGTGAGTTGGTCTGGCTCGCAGAAGCGACGAGGCTAGTGGAAAAGTGCCGAGGCCGAAAGACCGTGTTTTGCACAAATTTATTTGCGGGGCATATAGTTGCAAGTGATATGCTCAGCAAGCCTTTTCTGTTCCGCTGTAATATGCCTCCTAGGTTGGCAGGGAAAGAAATCCGTGCCCTGCGTATCAGACATTGTTTTACACATGATACGACTTTACGACGCCTCCGACCGAAGCGCCCCCCAAAGCCCTGTCGCTTAGACAATCCCTGTCACAAAGCTGACGACATGTACGAAGGTCCGACTAACGTCACCACTTCTACTTTGTCGTTGTCACGAACAAGTCGTAGGTCAGACCTGTTCCTTACGAGTACGTATCCTACACTGCGAGAGGACGAAACACTCTCAGCATCCCAAAATCTGAACGGTACTTCTGACGTCATTAATTCTACCTTGACCGCTATCTTTACAGAAGAAAGCGACGCTACCTTACGTAGTGTGACGCAAGCAGGTGAAATGGAGTGCTATATTTACTCTAGATCAGTGTCAGAAACCGGACAGATCCGACAGATCCTGACCAACAGAAATACGACATTGACGCTTAACATGACAGAAATGACACAGACGTATAAATTCGAGGGGATTCATTCAGAAATGACACAGACGCTTACGCCATCTCCCCAACCTGTTGCCGTGTCGTCAAGATGGATGATTGTCATTACAGTTGTTGTAATAATTGTTGTGGTGTGTGGTGTAGTGTTTGCTGTGTATATGGCAATACGTGGTGGACGACCTTGTAAAAATGTCCCAGTTGGTCACGTGAACAACATGGCGGCTGCCCAAGTTGTAAACAATGTACCGAGCCAGCAAGCTGACGTATATGACAAAGCTTATGCGATGTCGAGTGTTTTCGATATACCCCAATATCATCTTTCGGAGATTCAAATGAGCGGTGAAATCATTTGTAAGAAAGATGGAAATGTATCAGAAACACAGGGCAGTGAAAACATGTATGAAAATGAAAATGTGATATAGAGCGATTTTAATTTTCAAATAAAAACAAGGATAGCCAACCCTTTATAACCCATTCCGTTTTGTTAAAAATGACACCCTTCCCACAACATGTAGAATCTTTGGTGATTTTTTGGCAAATCTCTGCAGATCCTTTTTGACTGTTAGAATATAAATCTAGCAAGATAGTATTTCTTTACTTTATACTGAAAATGATGCTAAGGCTAGTACGTTTTCTGTGATAGTAAAAGAACATGGCACTAAGGCTAGTACGTTGCCTGTGATAGTAAAAGAACAATGTCTCACATGGCCCAGTGATCCAACAATCACATGTATTCACGCATATTTGTGCTCATCTAAACAGCGCAAGACTGTGAGTGAATGATTTATAAAAGTAGATGTAAAAGTGATCATAGCAAAGGGAGATATGACCACACAGACCGACGTTTTGGTCCATCATGGTAGGTTGATAATGGGAATTATCTGTTAGAATGGTTGACACGTGAAAAGAATGGAACTGTCAAGTATATGTTGATAATGATCAAATTTGCGCTGATGAATGTTTAATGTAGTATACACTACTGCTTGACAAGAATGTATTGATGACTAGAAAAGGCGTGAGCACATATCATGTCACAATTGTAGTTTGAAGGAATAACATGATAAACCAACAGACGTAACAAGAATGCTTGGCACATGTATCAGTTGTTGATCTATATAGTCACTACGGTACACTGTGGGTTTACGTGGATGATGTCAAGAATACACGTTAACATGAATAGACATTTTCTTGTGTATATATACATGATGTTATTACACGTCTAACATAAGAACATGCGCATTGCAGTTGTGCATCTGAATAGAACATACAGTTGTATCAGTAACAGTGTGTTTTTTGAGACCATTGATGTAAAAACGTGATAGTTGGCAATATAAATCATACAAGTCTTATGTACACTTTGGTTTTGTGATAATAGAATTAAAAACGACTGATCATTTGAAACGCAGAGTGAAGCTCTTTTATATACTCAGTGGATGATGAGTCTGTGCATAAACTTCCTTGGATCAAAAAGTTCCCCACTATTTGTAGATGTCTTGAAATTTCGCAAGCAAAACAACATTTAACAGCTGTGAAATGCACAACTCAGCTAATGTAATTGTCAGAGCCCCGAGCTGGTCAATCCTATTCTACGAGGAGATATTAAAAGTACTGCATATCCCTACAGTTTAGTAGAATTAGGTGAGCAACTGGCGCTTGACAGAAGTGGTTTATGTGTCAATACAAGAGTTCATCGCCATTAGTATAAACATACGGCTGAAAACGTGCTTGCATACAGTCCAGAAGAACAGCCGGGGTACATTCATCTGCAGGAATTTAGTCAAATTTCCAATTCCTAATGTTGATTTAGTGAAAGTGAATATAAATCCACGACTAGCTTAGAATGAGTGCCACGTTTTGCTTTGCTGAACGGGTGCCTCCTTTGATATATTCCAATATTAGCTTGAAAGTTTATCTGTGTTGGTAGAAGTCATTCAGTTTTGAACAGTAATTTCTAACACAAAAAAAATTGAAAATCCAAATTTTCGACTGACAAAGACTGGAGTTGCATGTCCATTTCTTGTGTTGTAAATTTGCAGTTCAAACCTGTTCCAGAATATTCCAACACGTGCACAGACGTGCTGTCATCCTACCTGTCTTTGATTTGTCTGCTCTACTCACCCACCCACCGCCTGGGGGGATATGGGCCCGTCAACAATTCCTAGAACCTAAAATGAAGTCTGCGAAAGATAAAATCGTTGATTAAACGCCCACGTGAGTGACGTCATGACGCTAGACAATCAGCTTATTTTTTTCTCAGTCGGAAATCGGCAGGCGCCATGGGTGGTTGCCTGTCGAAATCGCGCTCCTAGCGGCCCACCAGACTCACCGGCCTCCTAGAAGGGGAAGGGATAGTGTAATATAACACAGGCTAATACAGGACGCAGCAGAATCTTTTGTTCGGGTAAGCTAACTAAAATATCGACGATTGTCCATGTTGTTTCACGTCACAAGACAGAAAGCTGCTGATGTAGCTATTGGAAGAAAAGTTGGGAGAAGCAAATTGGAAACTATCGGTAACTGTTACACTCGTGTCCATTCTCTACGGTCGGCTTTGGAGTGTTTCGGCCTCAGTTTGTTGGCACAGGCCTTTCCTCTGGCAGTCGATCTTTCCAGTCGGCTTTTCTTATCTGCCGTCTCGTGGCGCCGGCGACATAACTGAAGCCCTATAGCTAGCCGGTGCGCTGGGTGGGAGGCTGGGCGGGTGGGCACAGTCTTAGCGCCGTAGAGATTACGGGGAGACACGACGGTATGTTCACCAGGCTAACCTGTACTGAACCATGTACTGAATCATGGTACGGTACCCCCATTGTCTTTGGAGACAGGTGGGTACCAACGCTAGTGCTGTATTTGACAGGTGATTAAGTTATGTAATACGTTTCTGATGTAGACCTAGGGGAGATTGTTTCGACGGAGCCATGTGGTTCAATATTAAGCTAGAAGCAGAGAAAACAGTATGTGACCCGATCTTTGGTGTGGCTCGGCCGGGGAGCGAACCCGTAATTTCCCGAATGCCAGAAACTTGTTAATTCTGAGTATTTTTCGTCTTCAATCTATAGGATATCAGCGAAGAAAACCTAAGACGTCTGGGCCACAGAAGAAGGCTGTTGGTGTATGTGGTTCTCAAGAAGCGGTATTCAAAGGCCCGAAGATCGGCTTCCACATACAGGCCTGCAGATCGGCTTCCAACCCACAACAGAAACGCGCACAGCAAGTCCTTTTGATGCTCAGGCATACTAACTGGTATTTTCACTGATTGTAAACAACACAAGTTCATTGCTGTACTGTACACTTTATACTGTAGCGATACTCAAAACCAATCTGCACTCTTTGCTGCAGCTGTTACAGACAATGATATTAGGTGTTTTGTAGTCTAGGAATAATGGTCTTTTCTCCATGAGTTTGGACAGCAACATGCTACAGACATCTAACACACGTCTGATATCTCCCAGCATGCTTATCGTTCAGGTTCTGATCCTTTTCCATGTGGTCATTTCAAGAGAGACCTCGGACCCAGGAGTTTCAAAACTGCTATCGCTAGGATGTGACGTAGAATTTTTCGCCGCTTCGAATCGCGTATTTAAATTATCTTGTGACAACAAAGGCTTGATGAATGTTCCTGACGAAGTTCCAACCGAAGTGCAGGATCTTAACCTTCCAAACAATGCCCTGACTTCATTTCCGTGCCTGGTACTGACCAATTTGAACAGCATCAACCTACGAAACAACAGTATCAGTCATTTCTCCTGGAAATATCTGAAGAAATTGCCGTATCTGTCTGAATTAGATCTGTCACAAAACCAGATTTTCTGCGTAAACCTCTTTCCCGTAAAGTCTTTCATGCCCTCCCTACGACTGGTGAACATTTCTTACAACCGCCTAGCGACCTTTTCTTCCTGTGATTTAGGAATTGACATGCTAAAGGGGTCATACGAAACATACAGTGCGAATGTATGGGGCAATCCTTTCCACTGTGACTGCGACATAGGCTGGCTCGTTTATTTGGCAATAATGACGGAAAGGTGCCGGTATCAACAATCACATTTTTGCTTTAATTTATATACAACGAAGACAATGGCACATGACATGTTCAAACACTCAGCCTTGTTCCGCTGTAAAACACCTCCAAATTTAGAGGGCTTAGAACTTTATAGAGTGAATAACTCAAAATGTTACCGAAAGCCCTGTCCACTAGACAGTCCCTGCCCCACAGCTAATTATGGCCCTAATCAGTCTAATGTCACCACTTGGTCTTCGCTGCTAACAACCAGTAGGCCAGAACTATCATGGACGAGTACCTATACACAGGCGCCGGACACGAACGAAATGACACAGGATCGTGACATGACAGAAATGACACAGGCACAGGGCATGACAGAAATGAAACAGGGACTGGGAATGACAGAATTGACACAGGCACTTGACAAGACAGAAATGACACAGGCACTTGACAAGACAGAAATGACACAGGCACTTGACAAGACAGTAATGACACAGGCACTGAACATGGCAGAAATGACACGGGCACCGAACATAACAGATATGACACAGGCGCCGGACACGATAGAAATGACACAGGATCGTGACATGACAGAAATGACACAGGCACAGGGCATGACAGAAATGAAACAGGGACTGGGAATAACAGAATTGACACAGGCACTTGACAAGACAGTAATGACACAGGCACTTGACAAGACAGAAATGACACGGGCACCGAACATAACAGATATGACACAGGCACCGGACACGATAGAAATGACACAGGAACGTGACATGACAGAAATGACACAGGCACGGGGAATGACAGAAATGAAACAGGCACTGAACATGGCAGAAATGACACAGGCACCGAACATGACAGAAATGACACAGGCACCGGACATGACAGAAATGACACAGGCACCGGACATGACAGAAATGATGCAGGCACTGAACATGGCAGAAATGACACAGGCATCGGACATGACAGTAATGACGCAGGCACTTGACATGACAGAAATGACACAGGCACCGGACATGACAAAAATGACACATGCATCGGACATGACAGAAATGACACAGCCACCGGGTATAACAGATATGACACGGGCACTAAACATGGCAGAAATGACACAGGCACCGAACATAACAGATATGACACAGGCACCGGACACGATAGAAATGACACAGGCACTGAACATAACAGATATGACACAGGCACCGGACACGATAGAAATGACACAGGCACCGAACATAACAGATATGACACAGGCACCGGACACGATAGAAATGAAACAGGCACTGAACATGGCAGAATTGACACAGGAACCCGGCATGGCAGAAATGACACAGACACAGGGCATGACAGAAATGACACAGGCATCGGACATGATAGAAATGACACAGTCACCGGACATGACAGAAATGACACAGACACTGGAAATATCAACTCCACAAGCCGTTGCCATGGCATCAGAATGGATGCTGACTATCATTATGATAATACTTGCAGTGATCTGTGTGGTCTGTGGTGTGGCCGTGGCTGTGTATTGGGTAATAAGTGGAAAACAACCCACGGTCGGAAATAGTGCCCCACTTGCTCCCGTGAACATCATGGCGGCGGGCCAAGTTTCAGGCGACACTCTCTATGCCCAAACCCAAATCGCCCATGTTGGTGATAGTCTAAAGACAGACTCAGATTCTGATACATATCAAACTATTCCTGACTGAGGGATGAAGCGTATGAAGGGTCGTAATATGTGTTCGATATACATGTACTCTAATATCATCTTCAGGCAGTGCCGCGGTGGAAATGAGTGGTAAAATCAGTTCTAAGCTGCAAAGCTGCAAATGATCAAAATGTACAGGAGAGTTTCTTTGAACAGACAATAATGTAGATCCAATTTTTTCTCTCATTTATCTCTCATTACAGGGAAATTACTGTCCCTTCGTGATGAATGATTCTTTGTCACCCGAAGGTTCATCATATCTACTTCGTTAAAGCAATACTAATACATTACATTACATTTTATGTTCCATTTGGAATGATTTTGTAGTAGGCATCTCCGTCATCAGTTTGAACCAGTCGTGGGTCCAGATATCTAAGTAATGTATTTGAAATGATTGGTGCAAATGTAACATTCTACGTGTTGATTTTTTTTCAATACCACCTCTATTTTTTCAATATCACCTCTGTACACTTCAAATATCATCCCTATTTTTCTTCAATATCACCTCTGTATTTTCTAATACCACCTCTGTATTTTTTCTAATATGTATTTTGAAATACCACCGCTGTATTTTTCAATGTAACTTCCGTATTTTTTTTCGGTGCAACCTCTGTATTTTTTCAGTGCAACCTCTGTATTTTTTCAATTCAACCTCTGTATTTTTTAAACATCACTTCTGCATTGGTAACGTTGTATGACTTATGTATATGACTTTTGTTTTAGCTCCCCAAAATGAATATAACGCTACAGGATATAAGTCCTAGTGACGAATTCTTTGCAATGTCATCAGTATTCCTAGCGACTTCTCAACTTTTGTCAGCCTGGAATGGATCACGTGACACTAAATGTATATGACCTCCATGGTGACACTTATTGCAGTAAATTCAAGAGTTCTTGAAATAACATAGACAATTGTCGGAATAATGCTGACCATGTCGTCTTATGCCCTTTAGGGGACTTGTATTGAAGCTTTAGTTGCCACGTTGTAGCGCATATCTGTCAGATAAATCCAGAAATAGTGAAAAATACACACCTTCGTCGACGTCCGCCATCTTGAATTGTTGCCAACAGGTGGGCATCACGTGATCCACTCACGTTGATACATATTTCGACTTCGCAAAGCAATTAGAAATAATGACATCAATATTTAGAGACATAAATCGATACATTTATTCGTTGAATTGTAATCTTTGACATTAGATTTTTCTTTACTTGTGTAAGAAATATAAACTGCAAAGCAGCAATTTCAAGCGGACAACAATATGAGTCCCCATAGACAGCTTTACATACGTACATAACGAGTACATTTTGTATTGTATAAACTACATGTACAACAATAGTTTCTGTAATTGGTATAAAAAAACAGGACAATGCAGTTTCAGTGCATCGCCGATTTTTATTACTGATTTGTTTTCTTCTTTATATCATCATTTATGTTAGGCACTTTTGGCATGTTCTTATCTACAGTAGTTCTGTTGGTGAAATTGACATTGTTGGACCCAGAAAAGCAGTGACTTCGTTTTTGAATAGAAAAGTCATGAACGACAGCCTTGCTTCTGATCATTTTTACCCGCTGGAAGTAATACCGTTTTCTCAGATAGTTCAAATAATGTATGGACCACAACTTTAACTTGGCACAATATCTTGAATCCACGTAGAATTCCTCGTTCCACCTGGACGCCCCGACTCGGATGTTCAACACAGAGCGTGAGGACTGGCAAAAATGCATAACATCGTTATGCAGAGCCTCGAAGTGGCGCACTTCCTCCCAGAAATCAGGCCCCTGCTGTTCAATCTTTTTCCACAAGGTGGCGTTGAAGTGTTTGTATAAAGCGTAATCAACGTTCGACCATTTCTGATGTATTCTCCTCTGCTTGCCGGTAAGTTTCGTACCCTTATACTGGTAGTTCCTCTTATTCTGTCTCCAATACAAAATATCTGACAAAGACCAGCAAAGGTACCGCTTCAGTAACACCAGCGATTCATTCAAATGCTCCAGAATGATCACCAGCAAAAAGTCTTCGTCCATCTCGCGAATAAACTCCCTAACCGCGCTGTCGTTGTCCGATTGCGCTCTGACGGGAAACCCTAAGTCAAACGCCATGAAGTTCCGCGTTTTTGACGGGATTACATCGCGACGCCGCGCTTCGTACATCGCTGGGGACTTGAGAAATTCTCCTACGGGATTTTTGCCGAGGATTCTGAAGACTTTGGCAAGTTTGTACCAGTTGAAGACCGATTTTAAATGACTGAAAGGCTCCCTTATAGTTGTGATATACTTAGTGTCCCTTGGCATGATACTGCTTATCGTCGTCTTGTTAAAGATAACATGCTGTACAAGAATGTTGTATTGGCCGGACAAGGTGGGTAGGAAGTCACCCCGTCTCATCTGATTGGGCCAGCCCAAGTTGATCCCTTTCCGAGGAAGAACGAACGACAGGTTCCGAAGATCGCCGAAGCGCTGGAGTAGACAGGTAACAGTCGTCCCCCCGGCCTATAGGGAGTAACAGTAAAAAGATTTTGAATTGTGCATTCAGAATTTATGTGGAAATATATGTACTAAAATACGTCATCTTTAAACAAGAAATCGGAGACCCGTCAGGTTTCCGGGAAGTACATGTATTTGGGGTTTTCAGGAATTAATTGGAACGACGGAGGAGATTGTATGACGTACCCGGCCAGATTCTGTGACCTCAAGTTCACTTCATTTCCTCTGTCTGGCCCTTTTGACCTTCTGTCATATGTTGCCTATCAACCTTCCCTCCCACACACGTGCTGTCAACCTACTCTGTCCGGACACGAAACACACACACACACACACACACACACACACACACACACACACACACACACACACACACACACACACACACACACACACACACACACACACACACATACACACACACACACACACACACACACACACACACACGCACACACTCACAACGTAGCCACTCAAAAACAATACTTCCGATGTATTGATGTGAAGTCATACCTTGTGCACTTTGACAAAGGCAAGGTTGGTGTGTTCTAGGCACGGTCGGCATGGTAACGGGGTGTGCTCGGAGTTTTGAGTACTGAAGCCTGATGGGTAATACACGGTGTTCCCGCCACTGTACAGCCCAAACCACACGAGCACACACACTGTTGACGTCACCCACAGGGCGTGCTTCCATTGCGAGGGACACATTTCTGTCCGAAAAAACAACAACATGGGTGTAAAAATATTGTTAGAGATTTTAGAAAACATTAGATAACTTCATTTCTATGGACTCCAATGCTAGTAATCATATAAATGGTACATTGTTGGAATACACGGTTACCAGCAAAATTTTCAGACGAGAGAATTACTACACAGTTTGTGTTGGAAAAATAACAACAAACAGATCAACAAACAGATCAACAAACAGATCACAAAGCAAAGCAAAATCAACTTAAAAACAATGCCCTTTCTTACGACTAATGGAACGAGCATACAGACAATTTTCTTTCGCTAACCGACATAAATTCTTCAGCAGCTAGCGCCCCTTTAGGAATCTTACACAGTTTATAGGCCTATGGTCCCCGGTATCATTCTGTATTCAGCACCAGCGATGAGCTGTATAGCGGAAATAAATCCTTACACAGTCGGATACCTGACTGAATGTACAAGAGGGGTCCTCAGTAAGGACATAGCGCCCCTTCTCAATTTCCCCACGCACCTTCCATCCGGGTGAGATCCTATATCAAACGGAAGAAGGGCCTCATCTAAAACCCATTTAGGAAGATTGGGTGAATATGGAATTTATAAATCACGACATCCTCCAGGAATGCCACATTTCTCAAATTGGCAAGTATATCAATTTAAGAAAAACAGAGACACTAAAAGACCGCAGGAATACGGGAAGATGATAGGACAACCTGAGATTGTAAGTAGTAGTAGACGTCGTTTATTTACTCGGTAAATTGAGAGATTTTTTATTCTTGTCATTCTCGTCATAAAGGACTAATGTATTGCCGTGTACAAATTGCTTGGAGGCTTGCTGTAAGGATATGGAGTGATGTAGAAAAGAAAGCTTGATATATATGCAGAGAGCGCAGAAACATAACACGTACATTAGAGGTAAAAATTGCTTTCATCAACTACCTGGCACCTTAGGCTAGTGATCATGCCGCTTCAGAAGCAAAGGGGCCCGCGTTAGATCAGAACCGCGGTCTGACATTGATGACTGAGTCTTCGATATTCTTTAAGCTGGGCACAAAGCATTGGCGCAGGTCTAAAGCAGCCAATTTGCTGAATAAATGGGATTATGTAGATTACTCCCTTTTGTATTTTTGCGATAGAAATATGGGCGCTTCGGGGTAGAATATCGAGAATGTGGCTCATAACTCACAATGGCAAACGAAGCTGAATCAGAAGTAGTATGAATACATTCTTATGGATGAGAAGACAATCTCTGTTAATCTGCTATTTAGAGACCGCGTTGTTTTCTTACCTAGATTTGCTGGCACAGTATTGCTGTTTATAATGATACGAAGTTCCAAGACTACAACACACCTGTCCCTCGGTAGCAGGTGGCCTCTCGCGCGCGGTAACTTCAGATATCACGGTAACGAAAAGCCAGATTTCCTCAAAGTGAGTGTGCAAAAACACGACGGCAAGAGTTAATTACTGGCGTCTGTTCTAACCTTGTGTTACCTCCGGGGATATTATTGACGCAAATTTTAGATGGATCTTTTGCGAAACGTTTCGAAATAGAAGACGGTACACTCATGTAGCGCTGGCAGATGCAAGTACAATGTATTTAATTTCACTGATCTTATAAAAGTGGGCGGCATATATAACTTTGTTTCATGCAGCATCGTTTTATCTGTAATGCAATTGCCGCGTTGCGGTTAGTACAGTGCTTTATAATCTAATCCTCGGTTTGCACGTCACTCACTGTGGGTGATGTAGTCATTCGGAGGGGGCGTCCAAGGACTTTGGTTCCGTCTTGAAGGAGGAAGGCAAAACCTCAAACACTCACCGACCATATGGAAAATTGAAGGGGTACGCCCCGACGTACAATGTGAACAAAAAAATCAGGCGAAGGCTATGTTCACGCACGGTACAATTATTTTCAGCTAGGTTCCAAGTCTCCCTCCCCCATCTTTTCTTTCTTAATTCTGATTTTAGTGCGCCCCTCCTAGAAATGCAGGCCTGTAGAAATGGTTATAGATTAATAGACTATCGTTTCAAAGAAAAGCTTGCATCTCCGGAAAACTCCCCGTACACGAGAGATACGTGCCAAGGATGTTATTTTCCAAGCTTCAAGGCCAAATCGATTCAGTGTTCCTTTTCCCACGACATCGTAGGCAGGCTGGCCGCACGTCCCGCGGTGTTCCTGTCAGACACCCGGCACAACAGCACACTTGTTCTGTATACATGTACCGCACGGACGACCTCTCATGCACACAAACACGCGGATGTCCCTGCACAACTGTCATATCACTGCGCGCAGTAATCTCCAAGCAGATCTTTTGGTAGCTGCAAAGACAGTATCAAATTGGCCAGGCTGTATCCATTTCGCAGACAGTGGCGTATATGAATACTGTCTTTGCAGCCACGTACCAAAAGATCTGCTTGGAGATGAGCGCGCACAGGGCAACATGAACCCCAGAAACATAGCTTCCACCAGGCCTTCATAAAATGATAAAGGGGTTAGGATACTGAGTAGAATTCGGCAAAAATAGGTTCAGGCTGGCCAGGGAAGTGGGTCCACCGTTAGAGTTTCATTTCCCCCTCGGCAAATAAACTCGGTGGCCAAACTCCCCTGGTCAATTATTCCCCATATTTGGCTAAATTTCACTGTTTTCAAACCCGCGATGATAGTCTGGTGGAGACTACCAGATACGAAAAAAGAAATTTAAAAACAGACGTTTGTCCCATTACATAAAAGACACGTAAAACATGTCTTGTCTGGATAACTACTTTTCCTGTCCGACCTAGTTTTTGTGCTGTTTCTCCCCACGACGAAAAGGCGTACCAAATCAGATGTAACGGTCGAATGAACGTCTCCAAGATTTAAAGCTATAGTTCCTGAGATTACTTTTTCCTTACAGTATCCGTTTATGTATCGTATTTGATTGTGTATATTAGGAGTGTTGCATGGAATATTCTAAGCCTGACTCACACGGCCGTAACGCTGTGTGTGTGATTTGATCATTTTTCATGTAGACTCCGGTTGACATATGAGAGACATTAATTCATAAGAGCCTTGCAATTAGGATTTCATCATGACTAATTTCTACACAGACGATCCTTTGCTAAAATGCCATGAATATTCCTCCTCTTGTACGGGTTTCACGGTCCTGAATTGCGTGTCAATGTCTAGTTTTATTTTTGTCTACTTCCATGTAAATCGCACCACGACATAGACACTGCTAGCGACAAACAACAGCTAAAAGAATTTAATTCTAGCAACTTTGTTTTCCATCTCTATAAGACACAGAAGGGGAAGAAATCCTGACAATCTTACCTCTCCGGCTGGGTTGTAACATTGCCCACCCTTTAGCTACATGTAGTTAGTACCCGGTCCCACATACATGTGTACAACATAGAAAGTCATGTTACATCCTCACCTCCTCCCGCCCTCTTTTCAGGTGGTCTCCAGCCAAGTCTGCCCTTCCGCACCCCAAGCACGTCCGATCGAAGTCCCGCCATCTCCAATTTTGTCTTCTCTCAAAATGAAGTGGCTCGGATTGCAGCTAGTGCCTGACGCCGACTGACAAATTATCCACCTCGTTTTTCTAATAGAACTCGGCGCGGTGTATACCACGGTGTCGTTGGATGCTGTCTCCTAAATGAATGTCACCCTTGTTATAAAATCGTTACGTTCTGCTGCGGTACGGCGGTTGGAGTGGCCAAGCATACATTTCGCGCTGCCGCAATACGCACTTAAAGGCTGGCGATTACATCTTTGACCATACACATGTCTGTGATCCACTGAGCGAGATAAGTGAATGAACTGTGTTCACCGTGACCCGTCTGGGATTGGAGGTACATGGCCCGAGCAGACGGAACATCTGTCTTGTCTATCCGAAATTTCGCGAGCGCAGCGACCGATCGTTTGAGCACTCTAAAACCATTTGGGCATGTTAGTGTCGATCTAAATATAGGGAAATATGCATGAAATCTGCGCCCTTCATTCACGATTGTATGGTTTATTATATGACTATTATACGACGTTGTATATGAATCTGGAAGTTTATATAGCTGATAACAATGAGGAAATAGTGCGACGGAAGGGGGAGATCCATTAACCATCATTTCTGTAGTTGGAACTTCCCTATAGAAACATCCTCTCCTGTGACGTTAAACGGTTCATCCCCGGATTCATAATAGACGCTAAGCAAATGTCAAGAGGAGGTCTTCAATAGGAATGAATCATGTCGGACATAGCCGAGGATTATATCACATCAACTGAGAACGTATATAAGGATAGGCTAAGCAAGATTTTCGCACAAATCCTTTCTTTTTGTCAACAAATAGCTCAGACATTTTAAAGACATTTGATACAACACCTTGTGACTTCATTTCAGATCGTTTATGGATAAATAGCCAGTCAAATAGCGGTCAGCTTCGGGCAACGGGCAAATTAATGCACTTTGTATGATGTTTGATGATAATAATACTTGGCTTCATATTATCGTCAGGACAGTATACGGGGGGAATATAGGGGCTACATCATAATTGCCAAATTGTTGATAAATACCGGTAATTTTAATACAAACCGCCGATTTTTCTTCGGAAATAATGTAATTTTTATGACTGAATGAATGAATCTTTATTATTCTACGTTGCAACCGGCAGACATACATTTCGTGTGAGTCTGAATTTTGTTGAATTTACAAAGTATAGCTCCGTATATTTTAAAATTTGTATACAAGGTCATATACTCGTCGCCAGTTCTTAACATTTAAATTTGCTATATCATAAAAACATGTTTCAATTTGGGGGACATCACATTTCGTCCCTAGATAAAGAATTACTAGTCGAGATTGCTGCGTTGATAAGTATATACATATAAAATATTTATTAAAATTAAAACGTTTGACATATAGTCTACCTCTCAGTTTACAATGAACACGATGCGTTTTGTGTGAACTGCGCAACATAGGAAAGAAACAACGGCAGACTACAAAAATGAATTTTACGTCTGATGATGACGACCTTTACGTCACGTTTGATGGATCCTAGTGACTCGGAGACATTATGAATCCCGTCGCGTCACTCTCTCAACGACTGAATATCAGAGCAAGTCGGCTGTAAAATGAACGTATCATCAAACCATCTGGTGATGATATAGGAACGCTCACATGAAATCGCGATGTGGTTCTACATATAAACGTTTAGCAAGGCACTGTGGCACTATGGCACGCCATCACTGAATAAATACAATATCTCACAAGTCATCCATCAGGTAACTAGCCAATGTTTCTAATATAAGGCCACACCAAGTAGTTTTTATGGATGACGTCCGCGCGCATTGATTTTGGCCTGTTCCCAGAAAAAAAGGGTTCCACGGCCGCTCATACCTTCGCCAGATGATGCTAACATTTACGACTAACGAAAAATAAATGTTTCTCATTGATTATGCAAAAAATACTAATTTTGCATATATTATATCAGTTGCAATTGATCATATTCTCCACTTAACAAAAAAGGCTATTCTATCATTTCCTCTTGGATTATGAGGTCCGGATTTGAATAAGTTATGTTTAATGATGTTCACCTTCACTTAACTTCCAAATGCTGTAAGTACGAAATTGCCGTCAACTATTTTCAGTTTTTTTTTCGAACCATAAATCACCCGAAACCCAAATCAGGGTTTCCCCGAAACCCCGAATTATGGTTTTCCCGAATCCCCCAATTATGGTTTTCCCGAAACCCCCAATTAGGGTTTTCCCGAAACCCCCACTTAGGGTTTCCCCCAAATCCCCATTAGATTGAGGGTTTCCAGAGGACGCCATCCATAAAAATTACTTGGTACCGCCTAAGACCAAGATGCAACAATGAAGAAAAAACACACGTCACTTTGATTCATTTATTTGTTGATTTAGGCATTTTGCCCAT
Source organism: Branchiostoma floridae x Branchiostoma japonicum (assembly GCA_013266295.2). Classification (NCBI taxonomy): domain Eukaryota; kingdom Metazoa; phylum Chordata; class Leptocardii; order Amphioxiformes; family Branchiostomatidae; genus Branchiostoma; species Branchiostoma floridae x Branchiostoma japonicum. Next base: position 6,608,066 of record CM023830.1, read on the forward strand.
GTCGGTCTAGGTTGAATTAAAACCAATGTCTCGAGTAGTATTAATCCACAGACAAATAACGTTACAAATACGGGAAAACTGTGTAGAAACATGAATAGAATCTTGACATAAAGTAGCCTTTCGTAGACGAGCGAACCAAATGCATTGTAATTCTGTATGTGAAGTACTAATGCTTGACAATGTATTCTTGGCTGACAACAACACGTTACCATAACGATAACTCCACATATACGATATCAACATTGATAATATTTAATAAATGGCAAGACAAAAGATATCATACAGACCAAAAAGACAAGGGAATGGAAGTTAATTTCATTCTCCTCAGCTATAATAAACTATCAAAACATGTATGCCACAAAATGTAAACAGTACGAAACAAGACATATCTATTGCACAAGATAGGGCAATGAGGACATAGTTTACTGAGCAGCTGATATGTTTCTTTGCCCTTTTCGGGATCATAACATTTCAAGAATGAAATATGTCTCACCAGGGTAACATGTATTACATGTGTTATTACGGCGCCGATGCAATGGTGGTCGGGGCGGGAAATAGAAGCCCCTGTCGCACATTCAGAACCTTCCCCAGAACACCAACCAACCAAGGTTGGCTGAAGTTCGGGAGCAGTGGGACCAGATTTAGGCCCCGTCTACCTTTCTATACGAATCGAATCAAATTTGAGTTAAATTTGAGTCAAACTAGTTTGAAAGCCGACCACGCCCCGATCTACTCCCAAACACCAGCTAACCACCAGCTAACCATGGCCGAACCTCTCGTCCAAACCCGAATGTTTTTAAACATTTTGAAACATTCGGCTGGCGCAGCCGAACAGTAGCCGACCTGGCCGAACACCAGCCGACCTTGCTCCCGACCTACTCCTAACCATGGTTGGTGGGAGTTCGGCTAGTGTTCGGGAGGTCATATTCGGCTATGTGTGACAGGGGCTATAACAAAGTTACTTTGAAATCGTCAACTATTTTCGTTGATTCTCCCTGCCAGAATAGGATAGTTGCCCGTCCCTGAAAAGCAATACACGTTCGCATGCGCTCTTTTCTGTTGACGTACTGTTCTCTTTTGCACGTTATATTTTTCTTTGAGGTTGGTCATGTATGTCGTTTGGGGGAGTCTCAACCTACTGCAGAACTCGGCGTCTACCACGAAGTTCTTGTTCCATTTTGACGCAGGGATTTGGAGTTTCCACGACGATTCCGCGACTTCACAGAATTGCACGACTTTAGTCCGCATATCTTCGAAATGGTAGACCTCGTGATAGAAGTCAGGGCCTTGGCGTTCAATTCTTGCCCACAAGGTGGCGTTGAAGTAATCGTACAGAGCATAATCCACGTTGGACCATTTTCGATGTGCAGCTATGAGGTCAGGAAATTCTCCCTGCATTTTATAGTCATAGTTTCTTGTATTTTTTGGAGAGTAGAGAATGTCGCTGAGAGACCAGCACATGTAGCGTTTCAGCAGTACCAGAGATTCGGTCAGGTGTTCCAGTATGAGAACGAGATCAAACTCTGAGTCCACTTCTCGTACGAAATCGCGAACCACGCTCTCGTTCCCAGCCTGTGTGAGATTCGTGAATCCAAGGTCGTAGGCCATGAAGTTTCTGGTGTAGCGAAACGGCAGCCTTGTTCTGAAGTTCCTCTCATATTTGGCGGGATGTTGCAAAAACTCTCGAATAGGGTCCTTCCCGCGGATGCCGTACTTTCTGGGCACCTCGTACCAGCTGAAGGACGATTTCAGCTGTTCAAAAGGGTGACGTAAAATTGTGATGTACGCGGTATCGCGTGGCATGATACTCCGGATTTTCGTCTTGTTGAACAACACGTGATCAACAAGAAGGTTAAAACTACCGTCTAAGGCCGGCAGGTAGTCACGGTCGTTGTTCAGTCTCAACTGGTACGGCCACCCGAGGCTGACTCGACGCCGAGGAATCACGAAGGAGAGATTCCGAAGATCGCCGAAGCGCTGGAGGATGGTACTGACAGTTGAGCCACCCGCTTTGTGGACTTTGGCGAACGTTATGTTGATGCGTTCTTGGCAGGTGCGGCAGGGAGAGGGGTGATGCTCCAGACTTCTACACAAAAATAAAGTAGACAGAACGCGTTTCTTTCTACATGCTCAAAATAACAAAGCACTAACATACTTCTATAAAACTTCCAGGTAATAAGATACTAAAGTAAAAGTTACTCAAGCAACTCCACTTCGCTAACATATCAATTCATCAATTCATAGTTTTTGGATAAATATATATACTGCTACAGATCTATTTCAGTCACTGACGAAAGGAAGTGGATGCTACCTGAAACGTCTGACCGTTTTCAAAATCTATCCAGTTGCTTGAGTAATTGTTACTTTGGTAAAACACTCTTCGTGCTAATAATTTTTCATTGTGAAGAAGAAGAAAAAGAAGAAGAAGAAAGGGATGTATTGTAGCAAATAGCTGTCTTATACAGAAGAAAGAAGTTTGAATAGAATGGCAATGAAAGACTTAAAACACACACGCTGCAAAACGGAGCTAGACACACCTGTAATGTGGTAGAGTGAAGATCTTAGGATATTCTGGTACACCGTACCTGTCACCATACAGGCCCAGGGAGTACATGGTACCGATGCAGACGACAGCGCACACACCAAGGGACGCCATCACTGAAGGTCGCCATGGTAACGTGATCATCGCTGTGGCAAAGGTGACAGACGGTAAGACATTCGCAAAGCGCTCAGTGATACTGGGGAAGGGTGACAGAGGCCATTCAAAACGTCTGAGAGTAGATTCTACTAGTGTGATTTTTTTTCTTGTCCAGTAGTTGTGAAAATATTTTTCCTTTTTTTTCTGACTACTAGTAATTACTGACGTCAAGTGTCTACAAGGTTACGTTTTTTTATGTTTTAAAGTTTTTAAAAAATTGTCACTTCATTATATGATCTTTTTTCAATATGCATCCAAAAGTATTACGTTATTGCAAACGAAACACGTTTCATGTTTGCTTCTTATTAAATTTCCGCTTGCCAAAACGCCACATGTTGTGTGGTCCTTTCAATGCAGCCCTTTTGTATGGAACTGCGGCTGCCAGGTCAGGGATCAACATGTATGATCCTGTGTACGGATAGGTTTCTACTGGTCGTGCTGTGCAAAAGAAAAGGATCCACGTCTAGCATACTGTGGCGACCTTTTGCAGACTTTTTGATTAGACTACTTCCTATTCTCTGTATTACAGATACCGTGGCCGACTTCGTTACATAATGCATGTTTCCAGAGTTAATCTGCCTGAGTGCCTCATGGTTGTGAATTCGAGAGAAACACGATCTAGATTTCAGAGAAACTGGCTCTACTACTAGCACGGTACGGCAGTATGTTCACCTTTGCAGAAATGACAGCACAAGGGACCGATCATTTATTTTGTAACCGAGTTAGGAAGCCCCTATGTTCTGACGCCCCTATCTTTTGACGCCCCGATGTTCTGACGCCCCTATGTTCTGACGCCCCTATGTTCTGACGCCCCTATCTTCTGACGCCCCCATGTTCTGACGCCCCTATCTTCTGACGCCCCTATGTTCTGACGCCCCTATGTTCTGACGCCCCTATGTTCTGACGCCCCTATCTTCTGACGCCCCCATGTTCTGACGCCCCTATGTTCTGACGCCCCGCGATGTTCTGACGCCCCTATCTTCTGACGCCCCTATCTTCTGACGCCCCTATCTTCTGACGCCCCTATCTTCTGACGCCCCTATGTTCTGACGCCCCTATGTTCTGACGCCCCTATGTTCTGACGCCCCTATGTTCCGACGCCCCTATGTTCCGACGCCCCTATGTTCTGACGCCCCTCTGTTCTGACGCCCCTATGTTCTGACGCCCCTATGTTCTGACGCCCCTATGTTCTGACGTTCCTATGTTTCAACACCCTGCATATAGTACGTAGCCTTTAGCAGGCTCCCCAAGTTGCTGGAAAAATAGTAGAAATGAGCCAAATAGACTGGCGAACTCCTCTGGCATGCTATGGAGTCTATTTGGCCAATTTGTACTACATGTATTTTTCCAGCAACCTAGGGAGCCTGCTAGAGGCTACCAACACCCATAAGTTCCGACATAGGGTTAGGATTGTCCGAACATAATTGGTTGGATACTGTCTGACCAATTGGATACTTCCTACCGGTTGAAGGTTGAGGTTTTGCCACCGAAAGGTCTGCTTACTTACTTATCCTCTTCGTCCCTAGCGAGACAGAAGGTCTGCTGGGATATTAGTAAACTCCCCAGTCTTCAAATGACATTGTGAACGGTATGTGATTGACAGAATGGGGGTGTGCGGCTCGCGGTTCTGTTTTTGCAGCTTTACTCCGCCGTCGAAGGATAGGAGTCAAACAGAGACAAACCGCTTCTGCGTTGACCTCATGTCGGTCAAAGACCCAAGAAAAACAGAAAAGTCAGTGTATGTAAGGGTGTCGTTTCTTTTGCACTGCAGAAGGTTTATTTTATAGTGTTTATAGACGATAGTGCTTACTATAATTAGTTAGATGCGTATTTTTGAACGCGATTCACATCAGTGGAAGAAAAAATAAATGCCCCATTTATGTAACAGTCCTAGATGGGGGTCAAGTGGCGAATTCTGAGATCCATTAGTAGATTTTCACGTGATTTCTGCCGGCGAATCAAATGTTACACATATGTGGCGATGAATCTACTTCTTATAATTACGCACGGTGGTTGACATACATAAAAGATGGTTGTTAAGTGTTGAAGATATTCACTGTCCTTCAATTCAATTATCCTGTTGAATTTTCATATCTCATATAGAAATTAAGCTTGAGTTTACCATGGAACAGCGGTATGACATCTATGTCTACTTGTCTTCCCGACAAAGTGTTATTAAATTTCATAATTGTAGCGAAAAATGTGTGGTAACGTTGGTTGGCTTGGTGCCAAATAAGGTATTCCTGTGGACGAATGAGAGTCGATCTTCCTTTGAAGACATAACATTGCATCATATTATTCACGAACATACGATTTTTGCCTTAAACCTTTGCTATTAGAGTCAACACCATTTTTGTACTGTGCAAATCATATCATATCTCGCCAAAAACAATCCCGCATATCAATCGTTCAATGTATGGTTAAATCCTCAACTCTGGAGAAGCATTCTGGTATCTCGTTGTAACAGGCGCACTGAAAAAACATTTATGTCAATTTGAACATCTGTTACTAGAAATCGTACAACTCGCCCTGGAAGTAAGGAGGCGATCTAAGAATTAATGTATACCACAACCACAATATAAAGATTATTTAACGGTTCAGATTTAACTGCATTGATTCCAACTGCATCATATTATAGTAAAAACTCATGCGGACACACAACACCGGCTTGGCAGCCATTGCATTTGCTCCCATTCTGGTTACAAATCGTGCGAGTTTTCTGCAATTACGCGACAGCACGCGGCCGGCTGGTCTTACCTAATGCACCCCTGTCTGTCTGTCCCGACTGGCCCTCCTCCATACCTTATCACGAAGTACGTGCCTAACGTGGTGAGGACTGAACACCTGTTGAAGAAGATCCCTCCAGGTGAGCAAAAGGAGCGCCAGAGATAACTTGCTGTCTTCAACAGTGCTTTCCTGTGCGGACGACTACCGGTAAGTAAGGGGGCAGCTCATTAATCCTACGTAGGGATGGTGGGTCTCTATGCATTTACGTTAATCTCCAAACAGATCTTTTGGTGGCTACAAGACCGTATCAAATTGGCAAGGCAGTATCAAAGTGGCAAGACAATATCCAATACGACACCGTTTGGCTGGCGAAAAAATATCAGAACAAGAAAAAAAGCCGATAAAAACGCCTAAAACACGTCAAAAATAAGCCGAAGCCTAAACCTCTGCTTGGAGAGTATTTATGTAGTGATAATCATAGGTGATTAACACATTGTCGGTGAGGAATCGTTAAAAGCGAACTTTTAGTTATCTTTTGAGATGGCGCTAGCTCTGTACCATGGCTTCTACTGATTGTCCATTTTTAGATTCAAGACATGAAGGAGAGTGATTGTGTTATTTGGTTATCAGCCTTCCAAAAATATTTCACTTGGACGAGCATCGGAAACACAACATTCACGCCCTGTTCTAGCGTCTACGAGGCAAGGGGTTATTACAAGTTAAAGTCAAGTCGTTCTTTGAAAGGACTGTGCCTGATCATGACCACAAGCTACTCGCTCGAAACTACCCAAAATACTCTTAGAGAGTTCCCTATAAATGCTGTGGTACCTAAGCAACGGGAACAGTTAGTAAGTAACGTTGTTGGAATGAAATAAACGTATTAAGGACTTAGGGCTGCTTCTGTGTATATATGATGCACCATGCTCGAATTCGGAATGGTCCTAAGTATGACGTATGCTGCTCCCTGTGCGTTTGAAATGTAATCTTCGCTCCAATTGGCCAAACAAAACTGTTATTCATTCTCCGCACGCCCTAGTACAGTATGCACATATAAACATTCTTAAAGCCAAGAGGCGGTTGGGTATTGACATAAAGAAATACAAATGCTTTTCCTGGAAGGATGAATGTGTCTTTTCTCGAGACCTACTGTGGTTTCAGAAATTACCGATTTTTTTCACTACACAACGGCGTTATTATTACCTTCACCAAGAAGTATTTTCTTGTCAATTTAAACAACGTTTGGCGTAGGCATTGACGGGCCGGAATCGGGAAAACATAGGCTCCATTCTTTGATCAGTTTCAATGTTCAGAGCTGGGAGAGTTTTCTTCCTTGAAAGTACGTCTCAGATGTCAACTCAGTGACATCTTCTGTGACGGTGCCGGGGACATCTACAACTCTGACTTAATCATAGAGACCCGTCTTCCCTTCTTTGATACGGTACACAGTACATCAAAACCCATTTGAACAAGAAGATGAAAAGAAATAAAAGATAGCGATAAGAAAGCACAAGCTGTTGATGAAAAAGAATATGCATAGTGCTTGATCAGGCCCTTTGACGTCGTTTCTAGGCACTTGTCCCTGGTACCTCATTATTTTTCTATCCTTTAGTCGGAATATAGCGCTCTTATAATAGATTGAAGTACATGTAGCCTTCGAGTGGCACGGAGGTAATTGCAGGTACCCTAGGAGGTGCGACAGTCGGTGAGACTACTTAGGCCATGTTGATTTGATTATATGGACGACATCCTCTGGGAACCCGAAAACTGATGCGAGGGTGCGAATGAAAAAGTTCCCCCCTCCCCAAAGTTGTCTTCATTATGAAATCTAAGTGGTCAGGAAGGTTGAACAAATGACTAAACACACAGAGTATGGTATACCGAACAATAGATTTTTTATTTTTGTTCTTTCACACTTTCTTCTTAGACTTTGGAATTGGCATTCTACGACATTAGTATCCGATTTCCAATTTTTTGCAATTTACGACACATATTTGCTCATTTTGCAGCTGCTTTGTACCATTTACAGTATGGTTGAAAACGTTTTTTTTTAAAACGAACGAAAATTGATGCGCGCGCGGATGTCATCCATATAATCAAATCAACACGGCCTTACTACACGTACACGTAATAACCCCTAGTAAGTTGAGATGAAGTCCTGCGGTGCTCATGTTGCTCTAATATCATTGGGACAATTAGTTTTAATAAGGTGACTTGAGTTAGGGGAGCATGAATTCGAATCTGCTAGCGAAGAGACATTATCAGAATATTAATTTCATTTTAGGAGGGGAACCGGCGGAATAAACCAGATTTTCGATGGATCAGGTATGAGCTTTTGTCGTTCAATATTTTGATATCCTTCCTTGTCCTTACAACAAGACAAATATGATTATGTCGTGAAAATCGTACTGAAATTAGATCTGATTATGTTTTTCACTGGAGATTATAAATCAACAATTTAGTTTGATTTGTTCTAATGATGTTGAGTTAGTCAATGATTGGTTTCAATAAACAGGCTCTTCCGATTATACAATGATTTGATATTTTCCGAAATTGCACAACGAAGTTACAAAATACATTTTTTTTATCAGGAGACAAGCGCTGCTGGTCTTGGGAGCTTTGCTTTCAAGCCAAGTAATGAAATAACTGACAGAGGAAGATATGCTTATTCATCCGTTTTATTGCATAGAAAGTGGGATTTAATAATGGTGATCAAATAGCAGGTAAGACTGGTAATGGTTGCTTTTGACATTTGATACTCCAGACAACCATTATCGGACTAACCTGGCATCTACAACCGCTTTTAGGCAGGTGTTACCGGACGTACAAAGCATGCTGAGCTGAAATTTATCACTTTTGGTTAAGCTCTTTTGTTTGAGCGACCTCTGCGTATCGAACTCCAGGTGTTGCGGTAACCTAAGCTATTACCTGGTTATGTTTCTGCCGTATTTGATGACTAGTGCCATTAGATTTTGGGGGTGATTACACCGGTACAAAATAAAGCGGAATGTACCAAAAGGTATAAATCCACCCAGTAAAACTATACTGGCGCCATTTATCGCTTAAAGCAACCATTACCAGAGTTATACCTTATATTTATCATCATTGGTAAATCCCGGTTTTCGTGCAGTGAAATTTATCACTGTTTGTAGTCGAAATGAGCAGATAAATTTTCAGTGCATTTTTGAAACCTGTAACAGGTTTTACGAACTTCGAAAGATTCGTCCCATCTCTGTCCCTTGTGCTGTTAACTGATCCATGGCTAGCCTGCTCTAGGTTGAGGCACCCTCCTCCCTAGATAAAATGAACCAGCCCTAGAACACAGTACAGTACGTACCAAGAACCACATCACTAGCTCAACACAAAGCAGATGGTACAACAAGCAGCATACCCCACGTTCAAATGCTATATGACAATATGTAAAGCTCCCAGAAAACTCTCAAACCGACAAGGGACCATAAACTTTCGAGGTCGTTATCGTCTTCAAATGCATTATATCGAGACCTTGTCCTGGACACTTGAATATCTGGTGTGTGCATATCTTGGGCATTACTAATGTTGCATTAGTAGATATCTTTCAATTCAACGTTTCTTTTATATGGCAGCCTTGTATCTGATACTATAATTGTACTGCCATTAATTATCAATAATTATTTTTAATATAGATAATAATATTTTTGTGTCATGTAATGACTTCTCAAGCTTGCCAGCCCATCTGTTGGGAGCTGGGAAGATCAATTCTACTCTACTCGAAAATGGCTGGCGAAGATCGAACGCTGTGCATTTCTTACTGAAAACAGTCCACATAAAACAATTATGAATCCATTATGATATTTTTGAGCAATGTGATGATGTATCAAACGTGGATCATGCCAGTCCCTTTATTATCCCAATACACAGAGTATTAGACCCGGTTGGGACCGTGGCGAAATTATGTTAGTAGACCTTAAGTAGACGTTACGTGATATGCATATCATAAAGTACATTTGCAGTGTCGACACTAATGCTTGTATTTAAATTCCATTAATATTAAGAGGATACAGTTTTCAGCTCACGTTCACAAGGCGCAGATACGTTATACACAACCATCGTAATATCTCCAGTGTTAAACGTGAGACCACCGCATATAACTATTATAAACAAACGGCGCCATGCTCTACTTACCACTAGTACTGAGGAACACGTTGTTAAAAGGCCACTGGGGGTTTTCTGCGCTTCTGCCGGACTAAATATATCCGGGGAAAGACTGTCAGACATTCGGAAGGGGGTTTCCAATATCTGAAAACTATGTTTAGTTGTGTCCTGACATGAAGTCTGGCATTGTTCCCATTGTAGAACTGAGGTCAAGCAAAGGAGTGCAGCTATCAGTGAAGCCTGTAAGGGGTATGGGGTTCCTTTACCCCATTGCGAAAATAAGACGGCTCCGTAATAATAGAATAAATAATAAAGAAATATAGGGGGTGGGATCCTTTAAATGTCTAGTTAGCTTCCTGAAAAATTATCTATATCAGACAATATTTACACCCTCCACTAACACACCTGGGTGTTACTACTGATAAGTGCATCCGTGCGGACTGACTATCTCAGGCCCCATTCGTCATTGCCAACTGCAATAACAACTTTTTGTCTGTCAAAGCGAACGCAATGTGCAGGTGCCATATTCCATTTCTTAAAACGCTAAAAATGGACGTTTTGCTCAATTACCACCGGGGCAGTACATGTGATATCTTATGAAATTAAAAATCCCTACAGACTGTTATGTTTATGGTATCTATAGTTAGGAACGTAGTGCACTGTGTCAATACTGATTAAAATGGTACTTACACTGTTATAACAAAGGGGGTCAAATTACAGACAACAAAGTTCATCCCATGTTCACAGATAGGACTATTTTCATAAAGGACCGCATTAATATGTAGATCCCCATGTTTATGACTGCATCACATTCATCTCATAAAATGATATAAACTTCAAACAGACTAGAATTAGCAGCAATGACATTCTATCTAACAAGTGCTAAAAAAAGTAGTTGTGATCAGAAGGATCCTTATACCCCATTACTTACACCTACGATATTCATGTGAAAGGTAGGGTAGAAAAAGTACATGTACCTGTTTTACTTTAGGCAGCTTCCTGTTAGTCTCATGGCAAGTTACCAAAAGTCTACCTACTAATAAACTCCAGCAGACAGGCCGATCCTTTTGTCAAGTCAATGTTAAGTATTCATGTAAAAAGCCAAGAAATTCGGGAAAAGGTACCTGTTATTCTTAATTCAGAGAGCTTCCTTTTAGTCTTGTGGCAAGTTACCAAAAGTCTACCAACTAATGTACTCCAGCAGTCAGGGACCCGAAGCTTTCTGTTAGGTCCATGCAAAACATTCACTTGTAATGCCATGAAAGTTGGTAAAAGTACATATTATCCTTAATTCATAAACCTTCCTTTTAGTCTTGTGGCAAGTTACCAAAGGTCTACCTACTAACATACATGTACTCCAGCAGACAGGGCTCGAAGCTTTCTGATACATGTAGGTGTTAACTATTCATGCAACGACTAAAAAGGTGGGGGAAAGTACATATACCTGTTAATATTCAGACAGCTTCTTGTTAGTCTTGTGGCAAGTTACCAAAAGTCTACCTACAGTGTACTAATCATCTCCTGTAGACATGGGGTTCGGTCAATGTTAAATATGCATGCAAAGGGTATGACAGTTGGAGAAAAAAGTACCTGTTAACATTCACTGACAGCTTCTTGCTAGTCTTGTGGCAAGTCACGGCAAAGGTCTACCTACTAATAAACCTCAGCCTACACGGACCTGAAGCCTTCTTTAGGTCAATGTTAAATATTCATGCAGGCCAAGACAGTTGGAGAAAAAAGTACCTGTTAGGCTTTTTTCAGACAGCTTAATGTTAGTATCATGGCAAGTCACTAAAATGTTACTTTAGACTCCGATCCTGTAAAGAGGGACCTGAAGCCTTCTGTTAAATCAATGTTAGATATCCATGCAGGCCACGACAGTTGGAGAAAAACGTATCTGTCGTCCTTGATTCAGACAGGTTCTTGTTAATCTTGTGGCAAGTCACCAAAGGTCTACCTGCTAATAAACCCCAGCACACAGGGACCTGAAGCTTTCTGTTAGGTCCATGTTGAATACCGGTATTTATGCAAAAGACCAAGTCAGTTGAGGAAAAAGTACCTGTTAGCTAACCATCAGATAGCTTCCTGTTAGTCTTGTGGCAAGTCACCAAAAGCGTACCTACTAAATAAACTCCATCAGACAGGGACCTGAAGTTTCTGTTAGGTCAATGTTAATATTCATGCAAAGGCCCTGAAAGTTGGAGAAAAAGTACCTGTTAACCTTCAGACAGCTTCCTGTTAGTCTTGTTGGCAAGTTACCAAACGTCTACCTACTAATAAACTACAGACAGTAGACAGAGACCTTGGGGAAAAAGTATACATACCTCTTAGCATTCATACAGTTTCTTATTAGTCTTGTGGCAAGTTACAAACTCCAGTAGGCAGGGACCAGGAGCTTTCTGTTAGGTCAATGTTGAATATTCATGTAGAAGGTCAAAGAAAGTTGGAGAAAAAGTACCTGTTATCCAGAGAGCTTCCTGCTAGTCTTGTGGCAAGTCCCCAAAAGTCTACCTACTAATAAGATCCAGCAGACAGGGACTTCAAGCTTTCTGTTAGGTCCATGGGGACGTTGTTGACATGATAGAATATTGCCCTCAGGCATAGGCTGCATTCTCACATGAAGGAGTCATCTACTCACTCCGTTGTGTGGGTGTTAGCGGCACAGATCTGGAGACGTTGTGCCCTATCCCTGACTTGCCTAATAACCGTCAGTGGTCTAACCGTCACCACTCATGAAATCACATCATTAGCTATCATTAGTTCTGCACCCCCACACGTGGGCATCACCTAAGGGTTTCTCGGGAAGAAAAATGTTGTGATATTGAAGGAATTGATATAATTGGTACAGCTTGTTATACGGAGAGCTGGTAGGTGGTAGGCACTTAATGTAGAGAGGTGGTAGGCACTTAATGTAATGTGAGGTTAAATAGTTCTGCTGTATCTAATCAGGTTATTGCATTTACTTCTACTGCAGCCTGAAAATCAAATTTACTACCAGTGTGAGGCTTTAGATCTTGTTACTGATGTACATGTCGGGCGTTAACCTTTCTCACTCCACACTACAGTGTAGCAGAAACTGTTTGGTGCACAGAGACACCTGTAGAGTGTTGAAGGTTAAATATGGTTCATTATAAAGTATTCTGCATTTTATAGAAAACAAAACATGAAGAAATTCACAGATAGACAAGTCATTTAATGTCTATAATATCAAGACGGTTATAGTGTGTGATTATGTACTGAAAATCTTCCTTGTAGTCTTGAGAGCAATTGACAGACATTTTTTAACCTCTTTCCTGTCAAGGTAACCCTTTGGCACTAAATTCGCATTGGTTATGGAGACAGGCAGCAGGGAGAAGGTTAAAATTCATCAGCCTGTCTAACAACAGTATGTGGCTCATGGCAAGAGTAAGATGGAATTGTGAGCACACATTTTTTTGAAAATCAGTTTTTACAATCTAAGATATGGATAAATCAAATCATACATTTAAGAATACATATTATTTTAATCTTGCTCTATAATATAAGACCAAGAGATGCCATTAATAGTTTGTGTGTGTCAATGAGATATGATTAAAGAAGTAAGGAAAAGAGGCTAATAGTACGAATATGATATTGCACATCTCTGATGCTGATCATGTTCTAGACTGCAGAGGTAACTTGGCAGCAAGGTCGGCATACTCCTTCTTCTGGGTCCCTTTCTTCTTCAGGTGGTCTAACGTGCGCACCTGTGTGCAGACATGACGGAGGAACAGTGAGGATAAATGAATCCTTCCTTTGTTCATTCCTTTGTTCCTTCATTCTTGAATTCTATGAAAAAAAGTCTATAAGCTGAAGACTGATCGATGATGCTACAAATGTATGTGTAAAAGGGTAATAGTGGCTGCAATGACTAATAAAGAGAGAAAATCGAAAAGAAATGGAATCCTTGTACATCATTTAGTCTGTCTGCTCCTGTAATTATGGCAAGTCTTGGCCCCCCTCCCGATCTGTAACACTGTATTCCCAAATGCAACACTGAAACTTCCATGTGTTCAGTAATGAGGCCCAGAGGACCAATCAAATGGTTCATTACAACTCCTTATGTTCTCCATTTTACTGGGACATGAGTGGAAAGCACAAGCAAGTTGCTCCCTATTGCATATTCCCAACATGTTCATTACATATGTGGATATTATGTACCTAAGGCCACACCAATTTAACCTGTTGGTTCTCAAACATTTTTATAAGGAATTCTAGCAAGGGGACATTATAAAAATAGAAGGCTGGGAGGAAAACTTGCATCTAACTCTTTTTACTCTATGAAAGTGTGTACATCAAACTACAGACTTCCCCCTCAGACTCACATTGATATTTCAATCTAGCATTGTAGTTTTAACTCTGAGAACCATGAAAATGAATTGGTATGGCCTAATAACATGTCTACATTGATGTAAGGGTATGTGGGCAGTTGGTGGAGTGAAATAAGGTAGAATATTGCCTCACCATGACCTTGGTGTCTCCGTACCCATGTTTCTGTGCCAGGTTCCACAGGTTGACGGCCAGGGAGCCCATCTTGCCAGGTCCGACGTCTCCGTGTGCCACCATCCTGGTGAAGAACTCCAGTGCCAGTGCCGACTGTCTCCTCAAAGCCTGTTATACAACAATACAACATGTTGAATTTGCTGAGACCCTTCGAAACTTTCACAGTAATAAACCCAATTTCTCCTGAAAATAAACCCAATTTCTCCTCAACAAAGACTGGTGGAAGAATTTTTATTATAACAAGTAGAATATGTTAACCAAACATCACATGTATCTAAGAGATCATAGTCATCACAGGACTTTTAACTCTTACAGTTCAATCGACAGTTGTGCATGTGTCCTGAAAAATTCAGCTGTCTTCTTATGGAACAGGCTGTATTGGAGCCTTGTCAGCTATTGTTTTTGTCACAGCTAGCTTGAAAATTCAACTCACAACAAAATTGTATGATGACCTATATACAACTAATGTTGGAACTCCAGTCTATCGATCTAGGTCTACTATACATGTATACCTCCTGTTGCTGTAGGTGCTTGAGATGCTCCAGTACCTCAGTGATGAGTGTGTTTGCGATCTGTTGAACCTCATTTAGAAACTTTGGGTCACTTCCATACAGCCTGTCATTGGAGTCAACTGGGAAAATAAAAGCATTCACAAAACATTCACAGGAAACTCTACAATTATCATTATCATTATAACATTCAAACCGTCTTCAAAGTAGAACCATGATAATCAGAAAGTAAAGACTGACCTTTGATGACATGATAGAGGAAATTCTCCTAGATGTTGAAAAGAAAGAAAAAAAAACAATTAGGTAAGGTGGGTTTAAGCATACCACCAAAAATTGCTCATTGGCAATGGCTCACATATAACTTAATGTAATGTTTTCATTAAATCCATACATTGGGATACATTTTGAGATCTTCAGATGTTTCAGACACCATCCAGTGTCTTTCGTCAGTGAAATAAATAGCTTAATATTTAATTATGAAATAGATAAACTGAAGTTCTCAAAATGTATCCAGATGTATGGATCTAATTAAAATATTATATTATATTTCCCAGATTTCCTAAACCTCCACAAACGTATAACTTATATTAATGTAGTGTTTACTTTTGCACTCCAAATGTCATTTTTCTTTAGGGTAATCATCTCTTTCTGGTAGGTCAGATTGAGATTGGAGTAGGATCACAAACACAATTCATATGTCAAGCTTTATATCTTGTTGTTGTTGTTACCTGGCTCATTGCTGAGAGCAGACATATCACGCTCAGGTAGGACCTGACTTTAGCATCACTGTTGTCCTCCCAGGTGTAGTTCTGGAGCACGTTTAGAAGTCCTCGGATCAGGTACAGCACACCCTGGTCTGGGTTATCCTGGAGGGGGAGGGGGGCAGGAGGACACCAAATATTCCTTCTGTTCGGCTCAATATTAAATATGTTTCATGTTAAACTGCGAATTTTCATCTGCAGGACAAGTCCCACAACTGACGAACTGTCTAAACATGACATGTAGCACAGATACATTGATTGGTGTATTGTAAGATACTAAAATTCAAGGCATTATCATTGACAAATAACATATAAAAGAAAGCAGGTAACACATTGTAACAGTTAATGATGAATCAATTTTAGGCTATGAAAGTATTATATCAATTATACCAATAAAGCTTATCAAATTTACCCTATCTAGGCAATCTATAAGATACATTACATACTGACATAGGAAGCTACAAGCTGTACAGATGTTGGTTACTAGTCAGAGCATACAAAACAAATAATGAATTGTTAGAAATGTTGGACTGACCGGCACGACCAGCAGGTTGGAGACAAAGTTGTTGATGTACTCTGCCAGGAGAGGTTCTGTGGAACGCACCTTCCCGTCCACCTGGATGGTCCTCGGAACCTCGGGCAGCAGGCCGATCGCCGCCTTAAAGAACGCATCTCCTAAGAAGGGGGGAGGTAAAACACACAGTTAATACTTTGATAAAGTTATAGCAGAAAAGCAAGTTGAACAAGGCACCCATTTCAAAATGTCAGTTTTCTGTTGTTGTTTTTTCCAAATCACGAAAGGAGTAAATGCTTTCCCTCACAGTATGTCTGAGACAAAATATTCCTGATCTTTGGTAGTTTATCTGATCTGTATTGCAAAGTACATGTATTTACTGCTTCCATGTTAGGCCATGTTGATTTGATTATATGGATGACATCCTCTGGGTACCCCAAAACTGATGCGAGCGTGCGAATAAAAAAAAAGTTTGGCAAAAAAAAAGTTGCCTTCATTATGAAATCTACGTGGTCATGAAGGTTGAACAAATGGCTAAACACACAGATTATGGTATGGCGAATAATAGACTCTTCATTTTCATTTCTTCACATTTTCTTCTTCCTTTGGAATTGATTTTAGTATTCTACGATATTAGTATAGTTTTCCAATATTTTTTTTCTATTTACGGCATATATTTGCTCATTTTGCAGCTGCTTTGTACGATTTCCAGTATGGTCGAAAACTTTTTTTTTTTTGGAAACGAACAAAATTGATGCGCGCGCGGATGTCATCCATATAATCAAATCAACATGGCCTTACGACAAGAAAACTCAGGTGGGAGAGGTCATTATGGCACCCCTTCAGCCACACCCACTGTACATACCATCCATGTTCTTTCATCACAGCAACCCTATAGTCACACCCACCTTGTGTGAGATTACCATTCACCATGGCAACATAGCTGCCATGGCAACCCTTCAGCCACACCCACTGTGCCAACCCTGTTCATTCACCATGGCATCACACATGGCAACCCCACAGCCACACCCACTGTGCCAACCCTGTTCATTCACCATGGCAACACAGCTGCCATGGCAACCCCACAGCCACACCCACTGTGCCAACCCTGTTCATTCACCATGGCAACACAGCTGCCATGGCAACCCCACAGCCACACCCACTGTGCTAACCCTAATCCTTCACCATGACAACTACTGCTGCCATGGCAACCCTACAGCCACACCCACCTTGTGTGAGCGCCCCGTTGACCATGGCCACCTGTCCTGAGACCAGGTACAGGTTGAGTTGGGAGAAGATGTTGTTGATGGATGGAATGGTGATGAAACAGTAGGCTGCACAGGCCTGGAAAACAGTACAATAGCACCAGTTATAATTACACTTGTCTTCAGACTCATTCTCCATCACTGATGAATGATGGAGGATGCTATCTGAAATGTCTGACTCTTCAGAAAATATATCTTGATTTATTTTGTATTACGTTATGTTCTACCTGGATGTATAACCTTCATCGAAGTACAAGCACCAGTTCCTGTACAATTAGCAGTGTCTGTACATGTACCTCTCAAGACAAAGCATTATACATGCATGTACAACATATTGGCAACAGATACTGTAAAGTAAAATTCTTCACTTTGGTGACACTAACATTACATTTGAACGACATTAGAGAATCAAACAAACTGGCACAGCTTTCTTTGAGCAAGCCACATTTTCTTTGACTATCTGATGAAAATCCATATCAACATTCAATATAGGATCAATTTGACTACATGAAATCTTGGATAACACCATAGAATTTGTCAGTAGAAGGCACAAATTATAAATACATAATGTATAATTCATTTTTACAGTAGACCATAAGTTTCGAATGGAAATGAAAATGATTCCATTTTTCTTCTCTCTCTACCTTATGTAAGTGCATCATGAGCATCCCTTACATAAGAAGCTTTTACAGTACTCAGCTGTTACTACTATTTCTGTTTCAGATGTGGACATTTAAATGTGAAGTGATCAATGCTCTCAAGAGTCTCTAATTGCCTACAAGGCTGCCTTGTGCAGTGAAAAGGCTCTTTCCCCCAGCAGAACTTCTGTGGAGAGTCAATAACAGCTGCAATGTGCTGTGAAGAAGTAGCATGTAATTGGATGCGAGTCTCAGCTTTTTCAACTGGCCTGGTCCATTGAAATGGAATAAAGATGTTTCTTTGTTGATCAAAGAATTAGAGCCAAAGGCTTAGCCTAAAGGATTTGTCCCTATTTTCAAAAGGATTCTTATATTACAAAAAAGGGTAAGGCCTTTACACAGATAATGATGGTTTGCTTTGTGATCAGTTCAGCCTATGGCTACATGTACATGGCACTTCTTTGCTTGCAAAATTCGTTCATATTTTGTAACAGCTGTTCCACTCCATATAATATAGTAACATGGCAAACATGATAAAAAAAAAGGATTGCTTACGATACAACAAGAGAAATGTACTGAAAATAACTAATTAGCTGCATTGACATTTTCCAACTTTCTTTGAAATTAAATCTAACTTATAGAATGTCCTGATGCTGTCAATAGCTTTATAGTCTTCAGTCTGCTATGGTAGCTGTTTGGCACCAAATTTGTATTGGTTACTGGGTTAGGCAGCAGGGAAAGAGTAACAATATCAATCCATCACTTTTTTATATGGATAGAGACCTGAATAAAGTATTTCCAGGTAATGGATTAGGAATAAAAAATACCAAGTCACAGGAATACCAAATGCTTGACCCAGGATCACAACATGCCTGCCCTCTGACTTTGCCAGAATTTCTGCTATTCTTTGAAATCTGTTTTTCTTATCAGTTACATCCAGTTGCTTTACTCTCTCATGGAGAAAACACGTAGCTACTGTATAAATGTTCACTCACTGGCATAGCTGACATACAAGTACAGTTTGCCAACCGAATGCAGAATACAGACAGTTGTGCCAGTTTTCTCCAAGCAGAATCTGATCTTTCAGTGGTTGCAAGACAATATCAAATTGGCTGGGTAGTATCCAATACGCCACCCATATTTTTGGGCTGGTATAAAAAAAAGATACCAGCACAAAAAAAGAAAGCCCAATAAAAGCTGCTAAAAACATGTCAAAAATAAACCAAAACCTCTGCTTGGAGAGTACCAATTTTCCAATTAATATTGATAATACACACAGGGTAACGACAGACTGATCTCAACATTAAGAAAATCCATACCAGAACGGACCTCATACTAGTTCAGGTGACAGTTACACTTGTAATTGGACCACAGGGAAAGCTAGTATTAAAATCATTGAGGTTTTGAAGTCTGATTCACTACTTTCCCTTGATGTCAACAGTCCTTGATGTCAGCATGATTATTAACTGAGCAGGAACTGGGAATAATTTCCCAGCAGGGCAGAAATCCAGTCAGTACATTTTACCGTTTCTACTGTTAAATCTTCTCTAATAACAGCACAAATTAGATACCTGGAGAATTAGAGACATCATTACTGTTGGCAGCATCGTGCCCAGCTCTATCCCGAGGGAAAAACGGTTGTTATGTAGTCTGCAGCCTACGAAGTCAACCTTTCAAGTTGATAAAATTACTGTGGGTTGACGATCTAATACAGCTCTGATGCTGTCTACTTGATTTGTACAAAACTGCAAGTGGGCCGACTTTGATCCCCAGTTGGTCACGACTCTTTGGCTTTAAATATGCTGATTGTGTTGAATGGAGTCTTGACTCAATTTTTATGATACTGAAATTTCTGCCTTGTTTATGATTTGGAAAAGCCTTTTTTTATCATATCACTTTGATCCTTTCCTTTAGAAGAGACCATCTTTGAACACAGACATCTTTTGCTCAAAGCTCTGTCGTTGAATATTGGAGGGATATCTAATAAAATCTATTAGCATAAAGTTCCACAAGCTCTATCTGCAAGAGCCTCAAAGGCACCCAAAGCGATTTCAGGGCAGTAAAACTGGACTTTCAATGTCAATTTTCTGGTCATTTCTTAAAATGTACTGATATCTGCGAGGTAAAAAATGTGATGTCGCTATAAATGGTTGCTTGTTTCATATTGTAGGCCGGTTCTAGCTATCTATTGATGGTACCAAAAAATAATGGGACTTCTCACGTAGCTTGTTTTGGGGCTATTTCAAATGCTTCGAGCATGAAATGATGACAAAAATGTGCAGAAATGGCAGTAAATGTCAATATCAGACAGATTTCCTCATCAAGAATATATTTTTTTGCTGCCCCGAAACAGCAAATTGGATGCCTTCAATGTACAGACATGTAGGTTTAACCCCTTCCCTTCTACACTCTATGGTAATCAGTATACATTTGGTACATAGATGGTCCCACAGCTGAAAGAAGGTTAAACGGTGAGCAGGAAAACAACAGGAAATGTTTTTCACAACATTCCAATGCTGACATCAACAGTTTTTCTCAGAACTTCCTGGTAACACCACACTTGTAACAGGTGGTTCCTCTCCAAACAAGAAGTAAACATTCTGAATCCGTCAAACGAGTTAAAGTTTGCTGACAAAGCACAGTAAGGCTATACAGAACTATTTTCCCTTCAAAACACTCGAGCCAGGTTTGGGTGCAGGCAGGACTTGCTTTGCTTTGGAGATTGGTCTGTAACCTTTACAGGTATGTTTTTAGTTAATTCTCTATTGTAGATCATTACTAGGATACATGTTATATGCTATTCAAGTCTAGATGTCCAGGATCACACTGTATAGAGTGTTTTGTATGTTTGTGTCACGAGCCAGGTTTAGGTGCAGGCAGGACTTGCTTTGCTTTGGAGATTTGTCTGTAACCTTTTACAGGTATGTTTTTAGTTAATTCTCTATTGTAGATCATTACTAGGATACATGTTATATGCTATTCCAGTCTAGATGTCTTAAGATCACACTGTATGGAGTTGTTTGTATATTTGTGTCACCTTAACTACATATTGGGGATCAGTGCTTAAAAGTTTGATTTGTGAGTGGCTGTGCAGATCTACAAGAGGACTACACGTACATTGCAACTTTGCGAGAAAGAGTGCAGTCTCAAAAACAAACTAAAAACAGTTAAAATTCATCCATAAGTGCTACAGGTTTTATGACATATTTGTTTGCTGAAAGATTTGTACTGTAGAAAGGGGTCAGAAAGGAAAGAGAACACTGACAGGGGTATTGGGACAAAGGCTCTGCCATGGAATAACAGGCTGAGCATAGCACCCACACTCTAACCACTAGCAGCTGTTATCATTAATGGTATCCAAGCTAAGGTGAATATCATAATTGCAATTTCTAGTGACAATGAAGATCTCATTTCTGCTTCTACTGCTGAGTGCCACCTGCTGGGCTGAGCCTGAACTGCAGGCAACACAAACCTCCCACCAGAGCCCAGCAGGCTGCATGAACAACATCACCATTATGTCACCACCAGGGGTACCTGGGCCACCTGGGCCTCCAGGTAGGAGAAAAATATCATACATGTATGTAGAGATGATGATGACATGTACCTTCTGCACATGTATGTAACCTGTTTGATTTAATAAAAGTCTAAAATTCATCGTTTGAGTTAATACAAACCACCCTTATGTTGACTTCACAATTCCTATCGTAGCATTTGGGGCTATCATAGGATGCCTGGGCCTGTTTTTTTTCCATCCTGTCCCTTCATATTTTTTTCTAAAAAAATATCCAAGAACCAACAAATCAAATTGGTGTGGTCTTACATTTCATTTTATATATTTTTTATATGAACAAACAAACAAACAAACAAACAAACTTGGTCAGTACTGGATTAAATAGTACATGTTATGTACATATTGAGTACATAGAGGTTGTATAGTACATGTACATGTACAAAGTAAAAATTTGTTATTTGTATGTTGGACAAAATGTCTTTTATACACTATCAGTGCTAACACATGCACAGTTAAATCAACCTTTGCAATACCATGACTATCCTATAGGACAATGGGGTGAACCAGGACGAAGAGGTAACCCAGGCCCGCCAGGCAAGCTTGGCCCACAAGGCCTTCCCGGTGCACCCGGCTCCACCGCCGACCCTCCCCTTCACGTAGCGTTCACCGCCGTCCGAACGTCCAGCTTCGGCCCAAACAACGAGGAGACCACCATACCTTTTCAGGTAGTCCATACAAATATCGGTGTCCATTTCGACAAAGATACAGGGCATTTCACCTCCCCAGTAAGGGCTGTATACCACTTCAGTTTTAACTTCCTCTGCAATGCTTCTGGCCACAACCTATTTGTGATGCTAAAGCATAACGGTCGTAAGATAACGTCTACATACGAAAGTGGGGGAAGGAGTGCAGGGGGAAGTGCTGTACTACTGTTAGAGGAGGGGGACATGGTTTGGCTGGACCTGGGGAAGAAATATGCCATCCAAGACAACCAACACATGTACAGTTCCTTCTCTGGATTTCTCCTCTTCACTTTGGAGGAGGGTTTTTAAGAAAAGGAATCATAAGGATCATAAGGATAATTGAAGTGGAAATGGAGAAGACAAAATTGCTTGAGACAAGAATTTCTGGCCTTTTTTAAACCACCAATGAAAAATTATCAGAAGTGAATTAATCTTTAAAACTTGGTTGCACTCTGTAACAGCTCTTATATATACATGTATCCCTAGACATTATACATCTATAACATGTATTGATAATGCACATTTTTTTTCTTACATACATGTATAAGGCAAAGATTCCTTGAGCAAATTGTATGATTTGAAAGATGTGAGGTGCAAATGGTATTTTAGCCTAGACTGAAGGCTCATGCAGTGAACTCTATCTGACAGAAATGTACTATAACTTAAAGTTGGATGTACTACCCACTTGTGCTGGATATGTGTGAGATGTGACCAGTACAAAACAGTTTTTTTTCAATATACACACTTCATCTTAAGAAATATGTAAAAAGACTTTGATTCAAGCACCATAATCAATACAAAAGAATATTATACTCTAATGCTAATAATTAATAAACTCACCCTAACAAATGCAGCAGTTTTCCTGGAGTGGTTGCCCTTCACTACCTTGTGTGTCTCCATGGAAAGTTGGTTCACTCGCTGGAACACAAAAGATGTATCTTTGGCAACTGATGCAACGTAACATGCAAGCACACAGAAACATATACAAGTTGTACATACATAGATACAGACAGACAGCCAGATAGATAGACACACATAATACATACATATAAACACACACACACACACACACACACACACACACACACACACACACACACACACACACACACACACACACACACACACACACAGTACATATCAGTCAGTAGGAAAATTTTAAGGAAAGACAGTGTGACATACATGTATTCAAACTACCCACCTGCACCAGCTCAATCAACACTGGCTCAAGGTTACTGAAGGTCGCTCTGGCTTCCACATAGAAACTCAGCTGCTGTTCAAAGTCTCTCCCAAAGGAAATCTGATTAAAAACAGACCAATCAGGAGTCAGAGTAAGGACTTGTTCCAGGGAAAACAACAGTGGGGGGGGGGGGAAATGACTGACAGATGAGCACTATGAATTTTTACCTACCCTTCTGATGAAACCACAGATAAGATTGGAGATGGCTTTCTTCTCATCCTCTAGTGTAAGAGCACTGTAGACGATACAGGCAATGGTCAATCTACATGTATTTAACAATTAGGAGTAAAATGGAGTATGAATCATTTGTTTCTCAACATTTAAAGGATGACCTTATTCCTTGACTTCCACAACTCCGAAAATGAACATACACTCAGGAATTGTTTGGAAAGACAAATGATTACTAGTATCAAGAATACATTATTTGCACTTGATATTGCAGTTCTATGTTATGTACTTACTTGACAGAGTCGTGCATGGTCTTACAGATGAACATCAGGGCATTCATGATGACAGGGTCAGACGTTGTTTCTTGCTGAACCCTGTACAAAGGCAAGAATTTGTCAGTCAGTCTCCAATGGTTCTACATGTATTTTGGGGCCTTAATTTCCCTATTGCACAATTCTTAGCCATGCATGTTGTTAACTTTTGAGTCAGCACTCTTGCAAGTACCTGAACCACAATGTCTAAACCAATTATATGTGCCTAAATATTCTAATTCTGTCACAATTCTCAAATTTTTCTAAGCACAAAACAGACAACTATAGAACTACCTTTCTCCAGGGAGTTTCCTATGAACAGTCCTAAAAAAATAAATCTTCAAATTGGATAATATTCTCATTCTCTGTCAGACTAAAACATATTATAGGTACAAAGTATTACATTTTGCACATATCAGGTAGCCTCCTCCTACCATAATATTGCAATGATTCAGTAGTGTTCTGACTGAAATATACTCATAAGTCCAACACCAATTTCCAATCTTAACAAACTACTAGTATATCATTCGTGATTATGGAGAGGCTTTGGGAGAAAGGCAAAAGCACAGCAGTTATTTCCCTCAGTTAAGGCCACAACAATTTATTTCCTTGGTTTCAGACATTTTCAGGTGAAAGTATGGCAAGCAAACATCATAAATTAAAGCAGAGGGCAGAGAGGAAAATTTAGCTTGACTGTATTCACTCCATAAAACTGAGTGCACCAAGGCATAAACCTGGTCCTCAGGCTTTGTTTTCATTACTAGTATATTTTCCAAATTTTTTTAAAATCCAAGAACCAACAAATCAAATTGGTGTGGCCTAAGGTAGCATCTAAGGTTTCTAGTATAACAGTTAGGAAAACAAGACACAATACAACACAGCTCAATCCACAAACAGACCACAGTTAGTAACCACAAACACCCCTATAAGACTCCTTGCCTTTTCTTGTAACCGGCAGTATACAGGGCACCTGGTCTAGCACCGCTGGGGGAGGGACATAATCATAGGTGCAATCAGGCAATCAATCATGAAATCAAAATCATTGACTAATCATAGCAGAAATCAAACAGAATTGTAAACAAAATCAACATTCATAAAGGTTATCATCAAAGGTAATCAGTGACTCATAGAATAAGAATTATTCTGTAATACATATTTTTCAAACATGAGTAGGAATAAATTATGCATACATGTAGTTCTGTGAAGATCTCACTATCATCTTATATTATCATTTCAACACCATTCTAAGATATCACAACATGACAATTGTTAAAAGCAGCATAATAACTGTTTGAATAAAAATTTTCAGGCCCCTCTCTATAACCACATATACAACAGTGTTGAACACAGATGTAAGTTGACAAATATCATGTTAAACACACTCTTTACCTTGTGAATGTTTCCATGACAGTTTTGCAAACTTCCACCTTGACCGACTCTTTTTGGAACATGTCGATGAAAGGCAAGAATTTGTCCTGAATTAAAAAGCAAAACATATACATGTTGTGTACAATGTACAATAATTCTATATAATCACTGGTATATATACCATATATTTACTGATGTATAGTACATGTAAATATATGAAAGAAAAGGTACAATTATACATAATCACAATCATATGTATTATTACATGTGACAATTTTAACATCACATATGATTAAACATAATTACACATAAAAACTTCAGCATTATGTATCATTACATACCAGTATATCATTATATGTGATTATCTTGCATTCGTATGTGATCTCTTCAGATTACAAGATGGAATAATTCCTATAATCCTTTTTACCATTATATATGATTATTATTATCATGATTCAGCATCACTGATTCGAAAGTTAATACGTATTTGTTACCTTCTTACAAATATCAGGATAGATTAATGCATATTTTGTGTCTTGAAGTGTTAAAAATACTTTGGCAAAATGGTTGTGTTGTGGTCTGGTCTTGAAGTGTAGTACAAGAACCTAAAAATCTATAACTTAAAAAAGTATAAGGTTTGTACAAAGACTTGACCTTACCATGGAAAACAGCACAGCAAAGTCATGCATATGAGACAGCACCTTGGTGACTATGGACTGCAACTGTCAAAGGAAGCATGAAGGACATTGTATATCCATATTCTTTTGAAATAACAGTCACAAAACTCTGCTGTACAGAATCATCTTAGAATTTTCATGTTTTGGATGTGTGCACCACCTAGTGACTCACAGGAATACTGCACAAGGTATTTTTCCTAAACAAAGTCACACCAACGGGGTATAATTTTCATGTTGAATATTGGATGACCAACCTATGTTGAATCATGCATCCACCATTTGATATAGAACATAAAATGTATCATTCCAAAATCACAAAAAGTACATACTAACTACTAGTATTTCACGACAAACTTAGAAGTTGGATGCCTTTTCCAATGACTTCCATGTATTTTCTATGGCTATAAATTAAATGCAGGAACATTTACCTTGATGTAGGGCTTGAGTGTTACTTTGCATTTTGAGAGTATGTAGACTGTATGAATAGAAATACCTGTGGGTAGAAATCTTCAAAGGCTCTGTCTGGAACCATGTGCTTGATGATGTCACCAAGGATCGTGTTCACTTCACGTTTCTGATGATGTAGTACACAGGGAAAAGACACCATATCAGAGCATGTTCGTTAATATATGGGTAGAAACATGTACTGAGGTTGACTAAGGACAACAGAAGAAATTTCTGCCTCTTTGAGGCAAACCTACCGTGAAATGTTTGCAGGGATATTCAATCCAAACTTCAGCACAGGAAATGTAGTTCTGTAAAAAAAGGAACGAAAGAAAATAATCAGACATGTACTGCATATGAAACCTTGTCTGTGTTTCAGCTATTTCTATTTGGCATACATTGCATGTTTTTTCGAGCTGACTATCATATGCTCCAACGGTTCAAAACGATGAGCATTTGCTACGAACTAGTCTCTCTGCAGAGCAAACTTTGGCTGGAGCCTACAGATAGTGAATACAAAAGCAAAAGACAAAGACTTACTGCAGGATTCTTCAGCTTCATCACCACCTTCCACACCTGTTGCACATAGGAAACAAGACATTAAGACTTGCATCTGGATGGTTTTCTTGAGATACAAACATGACTTCTTCATCACATGTATATTTGAGCTAGCCCTTACCTTAGCCCTCAACCCCCATGGGACCAAGTGAGGGATACACAATGTAAAAACTGTAACAGACTCTGTTTCCCAAAAATCAGACAATACAGCCACAGAAGATGCTGTAACAAACACACAGATGCAGACTGAACCATGGAGCAGTACCATTGTCTCTGGAGACAGATGGTTGCCAACAACAGCACTTACCTCATTCAGTGTCTGTAGCCGCTGTTCTTCTGGAGGGTCGGCCAGCACCATGTTAGCACCCAGGGATGAGTACAGCTCATGCTGGGGAGGAACAGTAAGGTCAAGGTCATTGAAGGAGCTGTAAGGGACAGCTATGTCAGTGTGACTGTGAATTCAGCACCAGGGATAGCTGTATATGTGTGAATGTGAATTGAGAACCAGGTGCAGCAATGTCAGTTTGAATGTGAATTCAGCACCAAGGACAGATGTGAATGTGTGAATGTGAATTGAGAACGAGGGACAGCTGCAGTTGTGTCAGTGTAAATGTGAATTTACCACCAGGGACAGTAAATGTCAGTGTGAATGTCAATTCAGCACTGGCTGTGTTGCTTTGAGGGTCATTCAGCACCAAGGACAGCCATGTCAAGATGAGCACAGAGGTAGGCTGTGATACTCTTCACGGGGTCTTCAGCACCAGGACAGCTGTGACTGTCATTTAGTAGTAAGTACAGCAGTGTCTGTCATTCAGCACCAAGGACAAAGGTCACTGGGAATGTTGCTTAGCAGATAAGAGGGACATCTCTGTCAATGGAAGAGTTGATATTTTGAAAGACTGCAGCAGTGATGATGCATCAATTTAATGAAGAATACACGACATTTAATACATCATATAAATTATGATTTGCATACTTTGGGGAAGCCTGCCTCCTCACAGTCTCTGATGGTGTCCACAAACTTGAGGGCTCGGCTGGCGATGTAGTCTGGCTTAAAGGCCGACATAACGGAATTCAGCAGCAAGGCACTGTGGGAAGCAAAATATTTGGATCTATGTAGAGCTGACAGAGTGTTTTGAAAAGTAAAAATTTTAACCCTTTTACTTCAGAGCTCTTGCTGGGCTTAATTTTCTTGGAATGCATTTTCTACACTTGAAAAGGTTTAATAGTAAGAAAAAAGTACTGAGGAACACACTTACCTGTTACATTTCTTCTTGCAATGTTCCAGTACTTCTGTCATGGTGTCCTGAACAATACAACAATGTGTAAATTACATGACCATCATTGTTAACTTTACTATTAGAACAATAATAGATAAGTACAGTTATCAACTAGTAAAACATGTATTGTAGTACATAGCATATGGATAGATATGGATACTGAATTAACTAAATTCTACATAGTCCATTTCTAACTATACAGCTAACACATTAGTAGCAGTGTTTCAAATGTACATTATGTGACCTCTGACCTCTGATGCCCGATGAGCCACACACTGTAGTATCCAGTCCAGTGCAGGTGTGTACAGGTGGAGGTATTGGGCCATCTCCATCTGCTGTACAGCCAGGATGTTCTGTACACTGTCACCCTGCAGCTGTGAGACATACAACAGGTGTGTGCTTATGTTACAGGTGTGTACAGGGGGAGACAATGGACATTTCTATGTCACTCTGCAGTTGTAAGACACACAACAGGTGTTACAGATGTTACAGCTGTGTACTTCTTGAACAGGTGTGCACAGGTGGAGGTACTGCGCCTTTCTATGCAACTGTGAAACATACAACATGTGTTACAGATGTTAACATGTGTTACAGGTGCGTATGGGTATTATGTGTGCCTCTGTTAATATGCCAAGTATGTTTGGATAAATACACTTTGTCCACAAGTGTAAATGAAGTCAAAATAACAAGATCCTTTTTACTTCAGTAGCCCAGACTAACCTGTTTGTAGGTTGCGAGGAAGTCATACAGGTTGATGGTCACATGATCATGGACTTCAGGTGCAACCAGGATTCCCACCTACACCAGAGACAAAGAAAACAGGGCTTAAACAAACTACGCCCTCATATGGTGATTACAGATTGCTAACAGCTGAGATATGGGGGGATCCTAGATGTTTCCTTTCAAATACGGGGGAAGTTTAAAAAAATGTTGTGGCAGAGCCAGTGACATCTTTGTGAATCTCCACCTGGAAATAAAACCTTTTAACCTACATGGCTGACTGTAGCAGAAAAAATAAGTATGTAATGAGTAAAAACAAAAAAGACAGAAAAAAATGTATATTCACATTTTGGCACACTCACTTTTTGTGCCATGAGGAAGGTATTTTCTGGATGGGCAACTTTCTTCAAAAAGAAAAACAAAAAAAAAACAAAAAAAAAATACAAAAAATATTTCTCCTTGTCATCAAAAATGATGAATAGGTTTTTCAATCCTTTGATAAAAAACACCAAGCTCCAAAGAAAATGCAACTAAACATGATAATATAATATAATATAATATAATACAAAATTTTTATGTGTGTATAAGATTAATCTAAGGACAGAGAGTAGAGCTAAAGGCACAGATTATAATGAAATTGCAGACAGTATCACATATGGGACATTATCAAATATCGGCTGTCCTGCAACTACAGCAGAATATAGAGAAGTAAAAATCTTTGGATCAAAATGAATAAAGAACACACAAACTCACCCTACACAGGTAGGTCCTTGCATACACAGCAACCAGAGGGTCTCCAATTCCTCTCATCATATTGGTCAGCCTCAGCAGGGCCTGAGAGTATTCCCTTTCAACAAAGAAATAAAATCAACATGCAACAGGCACTAAACAGCGGCCACAGTGGCCAACAATTTTCCATGTGAATGTTGTCTTATACTGCTCCTTAATTGACAGTATGTGTGTGATTTATCAATAATATTACTTTTGGGGTATGAAACAAGTTTTTGGTGTATGATAGACCAAAAACAGCTGAAAAAAATCACTATGAGGATTTTACGTGCATAAAACTTGATGGAAAAAAATTCCATAGTGGCATAAGAGTAAATTGACCCAAAAATGGAGTGGACAATTTTTTAGACATCCTGACCCTTAAAATTCATAATTTCCTAAGGATAAAAAAGTTGACAGAAAAGTTTTTGACACCAGTACCACATGATTGTCCTTACCCTGAAGTCAGGAAACTGTAGCATCTTAGAATGGCCGTCTCCACGTAGAGTCTCGGGATCAGTTCACGGATGGACGCAATCTTATAGAACCAGTTCCTACAGGTTTCCTTGGCAGAGTCAGGCACTTGGTCTGGAGTGAAATCCTCTGTGCATAAAAAATGTAGATGACAAACATGTTGTTTATTATTTAAACTGAGGAGGAAAGTGAGCCAAAGGTATGTTGATATTGTCTACAAACTTATGCATCTATAAAAGCACTGTAGTCAGAAGAAGAGATGAATTGAATAAAAAAAATTCAATTTAAGGTACTAAGTAATCAATTCAGTTAAAATTTGATGCATATTACATGTAGTTATCCAAAGAGCAAAATAAAATATCATGCACAACAACAGGATTGAGTAAAATAAACTACCATGTTTTTGGCACAAAACTATACAGATTGACAGAAAGATGTGACAATATTGAAGATGATTGAAACTATGTAAAGCTGTCCCCATAACTTTTGTGGCAATGGTAGGACCCACCTGGGAGCATCTGTGGCACCTTACTGCCAGGTGGGAAATATGCAGCTTTCTGTCGGATCCTCTCGTACACCAGGTTACCTGTGAGATGGAACAATTGTAATGTATCAAGGTCATTTACAGCATGAAGACCACAGTGAGAATTTAACCTTCAGCATGCTAAGGTAGCCATTTGGCACCAAAAAATTCTATTTAGTAATGGCGCTACACAGCAGGGAGAAGGTTAAAGATATCCTTACCAAAAGTATCCAGGATGTCAGTGACAAGCACAAACTTGCTGGGGTAAAACTGGATCACAGAGATGTCCACCAGCAGCTTGGAGCACTGAAGAGATGAAACAAAACACAAGTTGTCATTCATTTTTATGCATTCATTTTTATGTACAATGTTGGGTACATATGAAGTAATTAAGATAAGCAAGAAAAACATTGAACAGAGTTACAGCATATAAACAGTGTTCAAAAGCATGATTAACAGCTTTTTTCCTACCCTACATTTTATAGGTTTTTAAGGCAAAAATATGTTGCGGCACAGCATAAAACTGGAACACAACAGAAACTGCATTATTGCCTCCACCCCTGAGGCAGTGCCAAAAATCATTTCTGTGACACTACATGATGTAGCTGCCTCCTAACCTGGATGGCGATCTTGAGTGCCTTGACTCTCTGGTCCTGTTCCCAGGCACTGATGAGAGCCTGGTTCAGCTCCTCAATCCTGTTCACATAGTCCTGCTGACTCAGGTTCAACATCTCCTTCACTGAGCCCTACAGAAACAGGGTTGGTATAAAAACAATGTCCTCCAACTTGAGGGATATTTGCTGCTGGACGTTTAAGCTACATTGTGATGAGGGAAAATGATACAGATGGAAAAATGTTCTATTCTTTTCTGAGTGAAATGTACTTAGAGGAAAAATCAGTACTAGTAACTGTTATTCTGTGCATTTGATGTTTTTAGATGTAGAACTCTATTTGGTTAATAGTTAAGGTTGTCGTTAATAGTTGAGGTTAGAGAAGCATAAAATAAATCTTACCTCCTCAAAGTCATCCAGTTGTTCCAGTCTGTTCTTGACCTTGTCCGTCATGGTTGTCTGGACCTGGGTCTTCACTGCCACTGTGGGTGGTGGGAGACAAACACGCAAGTTTATAATGGTAGTTCAAAGACAAATGAAGAAAGTGTGAGAAATGAAAAGCCCCCAAAAGCTAAACCCAAAATCTATTCAGATAAAACGGGACTTTGTTGAGACTGGGCAAAAAATCTACATGTCATTCAAATGAAAATGGATCTAAAAGCTGATGTTACTTCGTTATGAAATTGATTATGACTTATTCTTCAAACTATGAAGTTCTCACCTTTTTCTCTGTCAGATGGGGACAAGAAGCTCTAAAAGTTGTGAAAAAAGAGAAATCGCTTTGTCACAATATCAACAAGAAATGTTTGTTCAACTTTACCCTTTCTCTTACTCTCGAGCACTTTTACTACAAAGTACCTTAATGTAAAAGAATATACATATATCACATGCACAATGGTTTCCAAACAAATTTTATACATTTTTTATACAAATTTTTATAGAAATTTTTAAACATACAAACTTGTGCTTGTCTGCTTATTACGCAGCTCCAAGACTATAAAACATAATTTTAGTATGGAGATTTTTTACCAAAAAACACAACCAATTACCATGCTGTTGAAAAGTTCGTGCCATATCAATAATCTGAACACTCTGTGGTCATAAAGAAAATATAGGCTTTGAGAATTTTATGTAACTTACAGTAGTGATGGAAAGTCTCTCAGAGGTTGTGTACTTGCTCAGGATGTTAGCCTTCTTTGTAGACCACGGTTCAAATGACTCATCAAGAGAAGACTTCTTCCCTGGCTTGGCCTTTGAACCTGATTCAGCCTAAAAGTACACAAAAGAAGGATACATGTACCTTAATCTTAACTTGTTGACAGGGAAACTTTAAATCTCATATATATCTCACATTTCCATTTTAAACCATGGATCATAGAAACTGTGAACTGTACATGTACATGTTGTTCAATGTTAAGTTAACAGAAAGTAGGTAAAGGTAGTCCCATGGCCTTTATGAGTGGGTTGTTAATCCATTGTGTCTATGGAACATTATTGGAAGCCCTCCACCGCCTTTTACCTCCCCAACCGAAGTGAGGTACGAAGAAAGTCGTGTTAAGTGCCTTTCTCAAGGACACAACATTTAGCCAGGAATACCAGGGACTGAACCTGGGGCCTCTCAATCTCATGTCCACTAGCCTAGCCAATCGACCATTCAAAGCCTCACACATTAAGCAGAATAGACCTGAAGTCTTACCCTGTCCCTCTTGGGTGCCATACTCAGAGGGTCCATAACAACATTTTCTGCAGCAAACATAGACAGGGGGTCCGTACCATCCAGGGAGGAGGACAGGGGGTCAACAAACTCTGTCTCTGCTTTTCCACCTGTCTTCTTAGCCTTAGACTCTGTAACCTGCAGGGAGGAACACACTCATAATTTTTGCATATTCATAATGGTACATGCAGATTTGTAAAGTGTATATGTTAGTAATAGTATCACAGAATGTCTTC
The DNA here is from genome assembly GCA_013266295.2 of Branchiostoma floridae x Branchiostoma japonicum. Taxonomy (NCBI): domain Eukaryota; kingdom Metazoa; phylum Chordata; class Leptocardii; order Amphioxiformes; family Branchiostomatidae; genus Branchiostoma; species Branchiostoma floridae x Branchiostoma japonicum. The sequence goes on from CM023830.1 coordinate 6,641,176, forward strand.
TTACAATGTAGTATCATGAATGACATATTATACACAATACACACCTATTATCTACAAGAGGCTGGACAAGACAGCTTAATACCACTTTTCTTTTTTAAAAAATGGCAAACAATGATTATAATTGAATATAGCATAAAATCAAAGTATGTGAGTTATTACTTACTGTGACAGTCATTGGTTTGAGAGGATGATAATCAGTTGTCTCCCTCGCACAAGCTTCCTCTTTCTTCTCACTTGTGTAATCCCTCAAACGAGGGACCCTTAAGAAAGATTTAAGGTTACAAATCAAGTTTCTATAAACTTCTTAATGTATGCAATCTGGTACTGTCACAGCTCCAAAACTATACTATACAATGCAAGGCTATGTGTACATATTCTGCATTAAACATAGAGTTTGCAATATAAATATACTTTTGTGGGGGCCTGCATGGGGGGGTCCCGACAACGCTCTACGCCAAATTTTGAGAGCCGGCTACGTATTACGCTGAATTCAGGAAATCTCTTGATTACGTTCTACGGTAAATTCCGGGGCACTACAACGCATTACGTAGAATTAAACTGCAAATTACGCTCTATGGAAAATGCGCCGATTACGCTCTACGTTGAATTAGAGCGGTCCGTCTACGCTCTACGTAAAATTAAAACGGCCGATTACGCTCTACAGAAAAGGGCATGCGGGGCCCCTTTTGTACATGCTCTAACCAAGGAGATTCTACAGAACCTTCTCCGTATAACCTCCTTGCTCTAACCTCTTTGGTACATGTAAAATAGGTTTCTAAAAGGAAGTTCATTTTTTCCGATCCATCTAGCTCACCAAGTCTCAAAAACATTAGAGCTACATAATTTCATTTAGAACTCTATCACGCGTCTTCACGTGCGAAGTGTGAAACATTCAAAGACCAAGGATACATGAGTGTGAAGATGTACATGTAGGAAACAAAGTAGGAAAGTCCGGAAATTTGGGGGAGGGGCTCACAGTTATTTTGCAAAACGGGTGCCTCTTTTGCTATCTCTGGCAGCGGACAGGCTAAATATAGTCAAAATGGGAACTTAAGATCCTTTGAAAGACATTGTTTCCTACACATTGGGCAATATGCTGAACATAAATCTTAAAGAAAGGAAAAATTTACGAAATCGGGAAACTAACCACTGATAAGCCGCCATCTTGATTGGTCAAAGGTCACAAAGCTGTCTAATGTTGAATGGAAATGATGCTTATCAAACATTACGATTTAAACAAGTTTTTAGTAATTTTATCCTCTCAAAATTTCGCCAATTCCTGTAACATATCTAGATATTGTTTTTACATTAATAGATAGTGTGTAAGAAACTAAAGATGTTCTTCGAAATGTGAAAACAAACAGGCACTGTGTGGAATAAATCATAGACAACTCTTCAGGCACAATAAACAGAATGGCGTCTCAGGCGGGAACGGGAAATGATATGTCCTTTCTTCCGTTGGTTCACGAGATAATTCGGGGGTAAGTATAACATTTACAACGGTGTTTTATTTCTTAAGAATGTGCATAATCTTAAAAATACTTCTTTATCTTCGACGGTGTGGAATAAAATCGTGCATGGTGCCATAAGCTCTGTTATGCTGTTTCCTTTCTTCTTTGTCTAGGATGGACATGGAATCTCCAGAAGTCAACCAGAAGATTACAGAACTGAAAACAAAATTCCAGAAATGTCGAACTATGGTGGAAGAGATGCCAGGTACTGTTGTTTTACACAATCAAGCATGTTTTATGTAGTACATTTCTTTAACCATTTTTCATAAGGCAGAGGCTACTGACAGGTTAAGCCAGCTTTGACATCTGAAATACATAAAATCATGCCTTTTCAAGGGAAAATTATTAATAAGGAGTTTGCAAAAGATTAGATTTAAGTGATAAAGAGTTAGAGGACAGATTGAAAAGCTCCAAAAATGAGTGTATGATATTATGCACATGTAACATTATGTTGAATATCAACTTTGTCACATGTAATGTTACTTGGTTTTATCGCAGGTATTGACTGTAGTGAAGAGGAACAGAAACAACAGATAGAACAGCTCAGACAACAAGTCACCACTAAAACAGACTTACTGAAGAAGTACAAAAACCTGTGTGCATTTGAGCTGCCAAGATCATGACAACTGAGGATCTTTTTATAGTGCAGTTATAGGTGTCAGCAATTATACTGTAATTGTACTGTAGTCCTTTTTCTTCATCATCAGTTCAGTTCTTCATGTTATTTTCTGTGGCTGCAGTGCAAGTGTCTGTGCTGGCTTGTAAAGGAATGTAACAAAAACTTGCAGAAGGCACATACGGGAGGGCACAGCAATTGGTTCAATAAAGGTGTACAGAATGACTATGGGGTGGCTGTATTTTGTTTCTGTTGATAACAACATTGTGAATTATAGCTAGGGTTACGGCGCCAGGGGGGGTTAGGGTTAGCGATTTTAAACTTTAAACACGAATATCTCGACAACGACAGGAGCTATCTAACTTCTGTTTTCAGATTACAACTCCTGGCCGGGAGGGCTTTCCGGTGATACCAAGTTTGTCATGTTTCGACCGTTATTTCCTATAGCTAGGGTTACGGCGCCAGGGGGGGTTAGGGTTAGCGATTTTAAACTTTAAACACGAATATCTCGACAACGACAAGAGCTATCCAACTTCTGTTTTCAGATTACAACTCCTGGCCGGGAGGGCTTTCCGGTGATACCAAGTTTGTCATGTTTCGACCCTTATTTCCTATAGCTAGGGTTACGGCGCCAGGGGGGGGGGGTAGGGTTAGCGATTTTAAACTTTAAACACGAATATCTCGACAACGACAGGAGATATCCAACTTCTGTTTTCAGATTACAACTCCTGGCCGGGAGGGCTTTCCGGTGATACCAAGTTTGTCATGTTTCGACCCTTATTTCCTATATATCATGAAATAGACTTCTGTGAACTCAGTTACACTTACCATGCGTATATCTATTAAATTACATATTATATGTCATTCTTTCTTCTTCCACCAGCTTACTGGAAATTGAATGACCTTGTGGACTAGTTGACTACCTTACCACTGAGTCACTGACTGTAGAACTTTTGTTTGTCAAAGATGTACATTTGTACATGGCATTGTGGGGGAATAAAACTTGTCTGTGACTGTGTCATCAAGTATGTGTGTCTTGATGTTGTTACTAGGCAGTGTTAGCAGTACGGTTTGGCTATGTATTGTACTTATTGCCACATTGTACCCACACGTGACACTATTGTGTGACTGTTGAGTTGAGGAGGGAAGTTTAAAAACATACTAGTACTGCTGCGGGTCAACCCCAGGGATAGCATTACATATAAAAGTTGATATGTTCAGCACCAGTAAAAGACTTAATCTATCTCTATTCCCCACATATACTCAGATGTTGTAGAGTAGCAGGAACAGATACAATGTATATCAAGGATGTGAATGTTGTTCAGCACCAAGGACAGACTTATTTATGAAAACCCTGGCCACTGTCCTGTCTCAGAATGATAAGTAGGCAACTGATTTATGACGGGAGAATGTAGTTTATTCAGTAGCAGCATAATAGATTGTTATGCACTGCAATATTCAAACATAGTTTGTACATGGATCTCTTGCAGAATCTAAAACAGAATCTAAAACAAAGCTTTTTTTAGGTCTTAATGGTAACTAGTAACACTGCTTTTGCACATTTAATGCTATCCTGTAATGAAAAAAAGGTCTCACATGGATAAGGGTACAATCTGATCAATCACTTAAAAGCTATTTAAGAATGACTTCCAGTAAGAAAATATAACCTTGCATTAAAGATATGTTGATATATGTAATAGCAAGACATTTTCTGACAAGTGTATCTTTCACACAGGCACTGTAGGAGTTCATGGGTTTAAACAGGCTTCAGATATCAAGAACCACATAAACATCATTGGTCTCCACTTCTTCGTGAATCTGCATTGCCGAATAAGTGATCGCCTTCACTTCAGTTCCCTGTGGATGCTTGCTGAGGTCAAAGGTCTCTCCGTATCCAACAGACTTGATTTTGAAGTTTTCCCTGTCGAATTCCACAATCTTCACGTCTCTTGCGATGAAGAATGGTTCTGCACTAAAAGCAAAGAGCCACTCGTCCAGGAACTGGTAGAGTAAGGATTCCATGTCGTCTCCTTCTGCCTCTATCTTGTAGGTGTCCAAGGGCTCGACGGTTTCTATCTCTGTCATGTAACCAAACATGCCCACGGCACACTGTTCAAACGCTTCCTTCACGTCGTCGCCCCAGGAGTGAAGCTGTACGTCGGCAGTGTGGTCCAGATATTCGTATTTACAGACGTATTCACCGTCGTCGCCCCCCTCCCACTCGGGATCGTACTCTGCTCCTTCTTCCTCCATTGTAGTCTGTATTTTTTCCTCACTGTACGGCTTGTGGATGAAGTATTCTAGCTTCCTGTGCTCAATGTTCACTTCGGTATCGTGGATAAGTCCCTTTTAAGGTTCTAAACACTATCAAGCCTTTTAAATTCTTTCAAACAACGCTGAGAAGATTTCATCATGTGTTGCAATGTCCACCATGATGCTTGACCTCATCTTGACCTTTGGCGCCTGCGCACAGGCAATGTTGTGGTGGTTGACGTGACCGACGTGCAGCCAGCTGATCGGCAAGATGCCGGTTCGTCTTCTGGTCGTTCTTGGCCCTCAAGTCTTCGGCGTCTTTCTCGTGATCTTGGCGATCACGCGCAATCTTCAGACGACTGTGCTTACACTGGCCTTCCTCAGCGCGTGTGTGTATCATTTCCGCATCAGTCCCGTTAGTGAGAAGGCGGTGGAGGCGGTGCTCGGGCGGTCTAGCCTCGTCGGCCACCGGGGCGCCAGTCGTCAGGCACCCGAGAACACCATCGCCGCCATCCGGACGGTAAGGCCGAAACCAGGCCACCTTTCTTGGTTTGGGTTTTCGTCACCTTGAGCTTTTGAACTTGACCTTGAACCCAGAGGCCAGAAATTTGTAATTAGACATTTGCAATGTACTGTTATGAAAAGGTTTAGGTCAGTTCAGACTAGCATAATTTGGCATTAATTGGTATGTTTTAGTTGCAGGCCTCGAAATACTGGGTGCATATGCACCTTAGCTTAGTGCACTACCTGGTGCTGTGCAGGTTTTTCTGATGTTAAGCTGCACCAATTACTGGGTTTATAATATACAAATGTACATGTAGGTGTATGTGAATTTTATGAGCTGCAGTCACTCTTACCATGTATAAAAAAAATTGGTTTCTGAACAGTTTTTAGAATGATCCATACTTCCTAAATTTGTAAAATTTGTCTGGTGCAGGTAATTCTAAATGTTACCTGCACCATTGCAGGTAAAAAAATATGCAGAAAAACATATTTCTAGCCCTGATTTGGTTGGCCACAGCTTTGATCAAATGACCAAAAGTTTAATTTTTTGTTGTATCTCTCCAGGCTAAAAAGAACGGAGCTGACAGTGTTGAGTTTGACCTTGAGTACACCAAGGATGGGGTTCCCATCCTCCTACATGATGACACTGTGGACCGTACCACTGATGGGACGGGGAACATCAAGGACCTCACCTTTGCTGAGGTTCAGCAGTTGGATGCTGCTGCTAAACACCCAGAGGCGTAAGTCAATGTGGAAGTAGATGTAGACTGGGTTCCAGTCTAGTGGTCAGCAATCACACTTCTCGATCACAAGGTTGTTGGGTAACTCCTTTGAAAAGAGTCCTAAAATTAATAGAATAGCTAAAAACACAGTCTCAAGGTGACATCAGGGGGAGATGTAATTGTTGTTGTATTGATTGTACTTTATGAACGGTAGTTCTAGACCCTTGTATTTCAGTCCCATTGACTGTGTTTAACTGCTGCAATTTACTGTAACTCCAGATAGCAGCTCAATACCACTGGGTGTAGACAGCAAACACAAAGAACACAGTCTCTGGGTTCTGTATCTGTATCTGTATAGCCGGTATAACCGCCCTTCGGCGTAACACACCAGCTTCTAACCCAGGGTTGCTGGGTTACTTAGCCTAATTATCTGTGACAATAGAAAATGTATGACGGGTGTGGCTTGTGATATTAACAGTCTTTTAATACAGGCTTACCCACCATTTCAGCATTGGTCTCAACTGGATTACACTTTAATATTCAATATTTTATTTTTTATCCGTCTAGGTCACAGTTCAAAGGAGAGAGGATACCCACACTGGAAGAAGCAGTGAAAGAATCCCTACAGCTTGGCATGGTCATGTACATAGATGTCAAGAGGCTGCCGGAAAATGTGAGTGTGGTTTATTTCTGTTCAGAGCTGTGTCCTGTGTAGCTGTCAGTAGCAAGCTGTCAGGTTGATTGTTTGATGCCAACATGCTCCCTGATACCTCGAAGACTTCTGTGGATAAATAAATAAATACCTTCTGCCTGTTTTTGGATGACTTTTGTCTCAAGAAAAGTATACTACAGTTGTTGAAAGTTTTCTAATTTTTCTCTTGTCTCAAATAATTATAGATCTCCTCAGAACTGAGAGACCCTTTGTTGCTTTTTACAGATCTTGAAGGAAACCCTGAGTATAACCTGACAAGATATCTTCTATCTCTTTAGTCTGCAGAAACTCTCCTCATCCTGTTCCAGAAGTACCCAGAACTGTACAAGTCTGCTGTGATTGTTTCCTTTCTACCAAACATCATCTACAAGGTCAGGAATAGTGCAGTAATCTACATTTCAGTGAACTGGTGCTGAATTTACAACTTCATTTGTTCATTCATTTCTTTGTTTTTATTTACTAGTACTTTGATATGTTTGTGTGTACATAGATCCGATCTGAAGATCCGAACGTTGTGACAGCCCTGACATGGAGACCCAGAAACCTCAGCTATGACAGTGTTGATGGAGAGCCCCGCACCACCCAGACCTGGAAACACGTCCTGCTCAGTGTCCTGGATGCTGTGCTTGAATACATCCTGCACTACTGGCTGTGGTACATAGAGGGCGTTTCAGCTGTCAACATTAACAACCATTGCATATCAAGGTGAGTTATCAAAAAGGTTGGTAGTAAAAAATGTTAAAGGTAGAAATACCTTTTTTTAATTTTTTTTAAATCATTTTTTTAAAATCATTTTTTTTTAATTAAAAAAAATTTTTTTCTAATTTTTTTTCCACTTCTTTATTCATATGACCAATGTCCACAATAGGTGATTGTCAGGTGAGTGGGACTACTAGTACTTCATACCCTACACTATCTACCAGATGTACGTACATGTATACATACGTGGAATTGCAAATATTTGTCAAGTCCAATACTAGCAACTTATGAATACTAAAAAACAAACGATCCTGGTATACGTACTGTGCTACAGGTGATCTCTACATCATTATCAGTATATACCAACTCTTATACTGGTGATTATTGAAAATAGTTTGTATTGTAAAAATACTGTATCAACTTTCTTATAAAAGTTATATGGTTATGATTTAAATTAATTTGAGTAGCTTTCCTGGTTTGATAGCTTTTCTGTACTCACGCATATGACTGTAGTTGAATGTTATGTTAAAAGCTGCTTTTGTCTTTACATTTTTTTGTCTCTATTCTTTTTCAGAGAGTATGTGAAGTTTTGGGCTGACAGAGGATGCCGGATGCTGGTATGGACAGTTAATGACCAGAATGAGAAGGAGTTCTTTTCCAAATCTCTTGGTGTCATTTACATGACTGATGACCTACCTCCACAATCTTAAGATACTGAAGGGGGCATCATGCAATTTCCTTGGTTCTTGAACATTTTGAATTGAAAATTTCACAATAAAAAGGATGAAAACAGAGGGCTGGGGACAAAACTTTGATCTAACAATACTCACTCCCTGTGTATTCTGTTTTCATGTTGACATTCAAATTTAGTATTAGCATTTTGAGATCTGAAAGCCAACTTTGAAGCACGTAAAGGTAAAATAGAACTTTTCTGAAGGTTTTGAAGGTGCTGATTTTAAAATGTGATCAAATTAATCCACATTTGCTGTCGTAATTTCAGAGTGCATTGTTAATTAAATATTGAAATGGTGCTCACGTTTTGGTTGCATAGAAAGTTGATGCCAGTGAAGCTAAAATAATAGGTTTTTCACTAGTTTGTATTGCATCTGATTTTTAAAAAGTTATAGGAGCTGTTTTAAAATGTGTCATTAAAACTATATTTGCCTTTTTTTGAGCTTTTACTTTTAACACGCTTAATTAGCCGTTTGGCTACCAATTCTTGACTGGTTACAGGGTTTGGCATGCTATTTTTGTATGAATGCAACATAGTTGCTCACTTGGCTGTTGTTTATTTGCTTGAAACATGTTGAAATATGGCTTGTTCTTCACACTCTATCAGTGTACATGTACTTGCACATAGAGTGTGACTTTTTTTGTTTATGACCACAACACTGTCAACAGTTTGTATTTGTTTGACATGAAAATCTGGGACCATGGTAGAAATTTAACTTACCTCATGAAGTTACGGGTACACAAGAATCTAGTTTGGACAATATCCCACTTTTACAAATGTAGGTACTCACTAAATTATATTTCAGGAGTTTTTTGTCCATTTTGTGCACATAGGTTTCTAAATAAGTGTATAATAAAGTTTGTGTCCAAGAACTGAAGTTTGTTGTGATTTTTAGTGGAGTTGATGATTTTCAGTGCTTTTTTTGCCAGTACCAATATATCTCACTGTTAGATATTGCTTTGGTTTCATTGTTAACTTGTTAAAACAAGTGCTATGATTGGTTGGTGGTTGTAATGCATTTAACTTACTAATGCCTGGTTCTTTATTAAGCCACTTGGCAACTATTCAAAGTTTTCAAAGATGACTAGCACAAAAGCTGTACAATTAATGATGTTTTATTAATAATCATGGCTCAAGAATTTCACTATAATTACAGAGAATGTACAGCACCAATCATATAACACTACATATACATATTAATACAAGTCTGTACATCCTAAGTATTTTATATAAAGGAACATTACCGGTAATAGAAATTTTATGTATCTAACTTAGAGTCATCCTAGAAGTAATGGTGAATTACCTAAAGACTGCAGATACTGATCAATAAAATATATGCTAAAAACAGTAGCGCTATATTTTACCGCCCCTGTACAGGGCCATAGAAAATATCACTTCAGAGCCAGTATCTATGAAAATGACCTGTTTAGGTTCAATCTTCTGTGCTTATGTGCTGTCAGAAAAAAGTACCTTATATCATTACCACAGGACAATATATAAAAGTACAAACATTGATAGCATTCTTAGCAAGGCAATCAGCTTAGCACATACATGTAACTTTTATGCAGATGTCTTCCATAGTCTTTGTTTATTGGCTTCGCATACATGTAGATTTCTTAGATAAATTTGGTCCTACAAACATACATGCAAACCATGTGTTCCTGCTTTCAAGGACATTTGTGTGGTATAACTGGCTGACCAATAAATGGCTGTATTTGAATCAGATGCACCAATCAAATTGCACGTAAGGATATAGCTTTAAGCTTATCAACGAAAAATTCTGTCATGTACTTTCTAATCTACAAATGTAATCAATTGATTTGCCTGATTCTTGGTCATACTGTTAGGGACAAGGCTTTGTGTAGGTGCAGTGTAAAATTTACAAGTCATTTTGGGGAGAATTTGGGAAGCATACATTTTGAATGGCCAGCTATCTACACTTCCTATGAATGAGATTTAAAGGTAACCACTTGTAGGTCATACAACAAGCTGAGTTACACTTTAACCTTCAAAGTGTCAAGGACTATTAGAACTGGGCTTTAAAACCGGCCCATGACACTGGGAGGGTTAAAATCCTGAGACAACACGGAAGAGCACTTGCTGTAGTGAAAAATACCATTAGCTGCATTAAAATATCACATTAGCTGCTTTTTTTTTTAGCAACACCAGCAAAAATGTATCACCCAGCACATTACACAAGGTAATGCTAAACTGCAATAAGTGCACTGTTTATTAATATTAATGTAATATATTTTGCTTGCCATTTAGGGGTATCACATGTAGCATATTTCCATTGCATGTACATGTAAGAGAGTTTATAACAACTCGGCCAGCCAAATATCAGCAATACAATGTCAACATTCCCTTTCATGAATGCGACAATCATAAATCTTACAATATCAATGCTGACCTATATCTCATTAAAGACAATACTTTTGTTTAATACAACACTATCTATGAATATCTACACGGCTTGAATATACATTGCTGTAAGTACACAGAATTCACAACTTTTGTCATCCTTTTTTACATGTACATAGACTTCTCTTACAGTCTGTACACAGGAAAAAATATCCTGTTTCAAATACTCTTTTTCTCTCTGGCAAAATATTCTTCTCGCCTTCTAGAATCACACGCACCTGCCAGAGGTACAATATGGGTATCTCATTCAAGAAGGGACATCTTTTGACACACTGGAATCAGTGGTTTCACTAATAATGCAGAGGAGGTACTGTAAAATCATCATAACGTATTTGTTTTATCATAAACATCTGCATTCTTCTTAACAGAAGTTAACATTTACAAGGAAGGCACTGCATTTGTCTTGAAAAAATTATGAAGTTGCTTAACTATTTCGGTGGGTTCATGTAATATCCTGTATAACACCCTGGCCACAGTTACGAAACATTTCACCGGTGTCATTGCACTGATCATGGCATTATTCAATGAAACCAAGCCCATAAGGCTTATCAATTTTAGTTTAACCTGAAATCCAGTCTTATTGAGCTCTAGTCTATGTAATATACCCCCATCTCCCTCCTTACAAGCCAAACAAGGCTGGATCTCAGGCTATGCATCAGTACTCATTGTAGCTGCATACTCTTTCACTTGCATATCAGGCCAGTCTCCAACTGCAACAATTCACAATAATTCTTTTAGCCAGGACGGACTGGTAACATAATGTTTGAATACTGGTGCCTTTTACTGAGGTATACATGTATCTTATTCAACTTGAAATGACTGCCACTAACTAAACACCTGCTGCAGGCATTTTTTTTGTAGTTGAAAATGTGAGCTGATACGTTTATAAAATCAGAATTTTCCATAAGCGACGTTCCACTTTATCTGGAGAAGTTTCTGCTTTTAGTACTGCTCCTTCAGTCGGCTCTTGATGACTGTGGGGAGGGGCAGCTTGTCCACTGCTTGTTTTCCCTTCATGGCCTGCATGATGGTGAAACAGCATTTCTCCTGCAGGGAGTTGAATCGGCAGCTACGCATCCCGAGCTCCATTTCGGTCTCCGCCGCGGTGGAACAGATGATCGGGTACAGCTCCTCCCCTCTGTTGATCCCGCGGAAAGCCACGCCGAGCGACTTCCCGTTTCTGTAGTACGTTAAAGTCCCGTTGTACAAGTTCAGGTGGACGCCGATCACGGTGGTTTGGTCGTAGAACGGCTCCGTGTACTGCTGGTATTTGCCGTTGTGCCAGGTGGTTCCCTTGTACGATAGTCCCCAGCTCTCTTCATCGCGACCTGAGGGGGTCACAACGACATCAATAATTTACCACATGCAGCAAACACTAAAAAAAAAAAGCAACTGGCACCTCCGAAAATAATTTCATCAGGTTGGTAGGTAAAACTGGGAATGTAATTTTCTTCCACACAACCAATTAATCTTACCTTAGCTTACGTTTCAGTGTCACTCTGACACCTTCCTCAGAGCTTCTGACTTGCTTGTAGCCACCTACATCGGCTACATATAGCGGCGAGAAGCTACAAGCAAGTCAGAAGCTCTGAGGAAGGTGTCAGAGTGACACCGAAACGTAAGCTAAGGTAAGATTAATTGGTTGTGTGGAAGAAAATTACATTCCCAGCAACTGGCACCTTATTACATGTTTACAAATAGGACTACTCCTTTCCACACATTAAAAGGACTTCCCAAAATTTAGATGTTCTAAATCTATTCATTATGTTGAAAACTTTGAACAAAGACTAGTATTTCAATGCTTTTTAGTGTCCCTCCAAGCAATGTAACAAAATGGGACAGCCCAAAAGAATTCCCCAAAGACGACTCATTTTATTGTCAGTGCAGCCAACCGTTTGCCATGTACCTGCTGCATGATAAATAGTGCCCCACCCCCAAATCTGTTGGATTCTAATTGCTGGAATCTCACTGCATTCCACTGATTACTTTTTTCCCCTGGTTGAATGCCTACGTCGGGAATTGTGGAAGGCCGATAATGAGGGAAACACTAGAAGACAAATTACTCGCAGCCATCCTGAATCAATAACGCGTACGCTCTGAATAACACGTACACGCCTGGCTTTATGAAAGATTCATGAACTGTCTCGCAGAAGGAGAATACAGATTGCCTCTGCCTCCCCGTGCTAAATGAGTTGTGCAGATGCATTAGTACCATCTGGATAAAGAGCAAAACCTGGACGGATATGTCACAACGAGTAAAACGTTCTAAAACTCACCGAGAAATTACCAATTTGAACCTAATTACTCTTTTGATGCAACAGAAACAGCTGAGGAAGCACATTCAAAAGATTCTTTGCAAGCCTTCGGTGAAAACATGACCTTTTGTAACGCGAGTGCTCACATAAAAGCGGGGCCCAAAGGTCGGCTGTCGGTCTTAACTATGTCTTTCATCTGGACTTTGGAACAACAGAGGAAACCGGACGCCATGGGTCAAGGGCAGCCAAGGAGATGTTTGTTCAAATCTAGCAGAATCAGCAGTCTGTGGGAGCTACGCCAGACGGAACAAATAACAAAGGCTGAGCCACTGCCAACATGCAGAGTTCTGTTGTTTTCAGTACATATAAGCCGCCAGGTATCTCCTACTTTGTCCACAACCACTTCTTGTTAGATGAAATTTTAAAGAGTGTTGTTTGCCGATTAAAGATTTTGCATTTTTAATTGTCTGTTTCAAATACCAATGTTGTGTTTGCATTTTAAAGGATATTGAGACATAGACTTAAAGCATTTAAGACAAAATTAGAATTGAACATTTCTAGGGTTTTTGACATATTTTTCAACCACCTGTTTACAAATGTGCCTCACCCAGAATTTTAGATAGGTTCTTGCTTTCTTTTCTTTGTTGTTGTTCAAATCAAATGACTGACCTCTATAGTGATATATAAATCCTTATTCTGAAGAACCTGCCATACAATTGCTCACTTCTATTTGTTGCACTGAAAAGAAGTATGAACAATAAACTTACCTAACAGGTTGATGTACTGATAGTTGCCCAGGTGAAGCAGAGCTTTCTTCGTCCCCACCCCCACCATGACCGACGTCCCGTGGGGTGGCTCCAAGAAGATCACCTCCCAGTAGTGTTCGCCCGTCGTAAACCCCTTGGTCCCCCGCACCCCCGCCGTCCCGATGCTTGAGTCCACCGGATCGACGTGGAAATACGCCGCTAATTGGCAGGAAGATAGCTGCACCTCCGGGGATTTGTTGTTCACGTCCCATCTCCAATTTTCTGGTTTAAAGGCCTGGTCGTCCTCGATCCAGCAAGGCATGTTCTGGGTTAGCGCTGTGGTGAGACAGTAGTGAGCCATGGTCAGTTAACAGCAGTGATAACCCTGTATATCCCGTGCCGAGCAAACAGGTTCTAGCTGGTGTTATCACCTCTATGTCACATGCCTGCCCTCTGAATAATGAAGTTGCACGTAAGCCAGCGCCAGAATCGACTATTATGCCGTAGCTTGCAAGGTCACCACAATAGAGGGTCGCCCAGGGAATATTACTATCGTAATGTTCCTGTCAGGCGCCGCTGCGCATAATAAACCCGGTACTTCTGAACGTTTTTTACCAAATGATTTATGCTAATGACCACTTTATGGTTTGCAGGCATGCTAGAGCTGTTGTCATGTTTCTAATGGAAACTAAGCCAAGAAGGATTTTGATATAATCGATATTCATTACAATAATAATAGAATGAGCTTCCAACTCTATGCACAGGTGTATCATTATTGAGATATATACAGAAACAGGTGTCCACAAAACAGTACATCACAGGGATTTAAATATTCCCAATCTCCGGTGAATTAAACATGTAAACCCCCCAGAACTGAGTGACAGCTTACACTTGGCTCTTTTCCATTTTTTTTTTAAACAAAGACCAGAAACACATGATAATCCCATGACTCGCGTCATTAATTCATGTACTTCTGACGTCTGTTCATCGGTCTCTGTCATAACAAGACTTTACTGGGCTTAGCCTTAGGCCGCCTTTTAGGGTCAAAACTATATTGTGACTGTGCATTAAGAGTGAAATGTTTTCAATGCTTAAGCTTGTACAGAAGGAATTCTTACATGGCATTTACAGGGCTTGCACCATCACAATTTCCCAAAGACCATCAACTATTTTTTACATATGTACCTTTTTGTTGTACACCTGTGTATTGTTTTTACGGCTCTGTATTGCCCAGGTGAATTACCAAATGGCACCTGCTGTTCTGTAATCATTTTTACAGAGTGTCACTGCACACCAATTCTACCTGTCTCTAAACTGGGTAGAAACAATGCTTCAACACACCTTTTCTTTCTACAGCCACAATCACACTGGTGTATTCCCATGGGTATTTGTATTTTCACAGGACTTAAAATCATGTCACCACTCCTTGGTTTACCTGTGTCTTTGACCTACATTTGTACATATTCACCCAGCCAGAAAAATCTGATGCCCATTTCTTACCTTTTGTGGAATTGTAACATACCAAAATATGTGATTTTAACTAACTTGCATAGAGTACTCCCGTAATGTCTTAAATCCCTAAGGCATTGAACAAAACACTATAATTCCCACTAAAATAAAGGCCACTGTAACAATGTAGGACTGGTCAAATTTCACAAAAACAAAGGAAATACGTACCCATTTAGTAGCCTGAGGCAAAGCAGACTGGTAGCACCAGTTTGTGACAGCAGCACCATGAAAGGGTAGCTGCCTTGGTTACGTACGCCCACACCTCCGTTCTCTTTGCTACACTGTCCAAAACCTGAAAATAGAAAAATAATTAATAAATAAATTAATGCTTGGTTTGGAGAAGTATTTGTTGACTATCAAACAATCTGTCAACAACAGTTGACCAGACTACACCAGCCAGTGTATAACATGTATCTTTTAACAATTGCAATACTTGGTACATATAGTTATTGCATAACACAGGACTTACCAGGATGCTAAGATTAAGATCTGGTCAACAGAAAATCTGAAGATCATAATAACTGCTGGCCACAGTTTAGAGTTAATACAGTATTCCCTTCAAAATTTAAGTTATGGCTGGTAGCAAGGCTGAGGTGGATGTGCTTCCTATATAGATGCTCTGGGATCTGGAAGGATATGGTTTGACCCATGACCTCATGACATGGCATAAATTATGATAATGATTTGTTTTGATGATGTAATCCAAATGGTCTTGAGCTGTATCTATTTACATAGACCTTGAGCATTGCAGGGTGGCAACTGAGCAGCTCACATGCTGGGGCACACGTAACTATCATGCCCTAAAGCAACTTACAATAAGTTTACTGACGTTCTTCCTTTACTAGTGACGTAAACATAGCCTCTTTAATGATGTAAACAACATGATTAAATGGCAAAATCTTTCTATGTACACGTACTAGTACATCTTTCTTAAATTTCCTTGGTACATGTATGTTATTTAGATTTATGCTTAGGAGTGCCGTTAATGTTGAATACACCAATGGCAATGCATAACATGACTCCAAAGAAATATCCAACCATGTCTCCTCCCAAAAATCAACCCAAGGGAGCAAGAAAAATATGCTTTAATACATGTAGTTATACTAGGAAAGTCACACAGTTCTAAAAACATCAAAACAAATCTGGGTGTTCCATACATACAACCAAAACAAAATAATTAACTTGATTTGTCATTTACAATAGCAACAAATGGTAATTGTTTGAGCCCTTAGATCTTATTGGTAAACATGTGGTGACACACAGAGTGAGGGCTGACCAGAACAGACTGGACATGAAAATACAGCAATATTGTCTTTACATACACCAGTCAGTCTATCCATACATAGTGAGCTACACAGTAGGGGTAACTATGAGTCATATAAATATAGTGTGAAATAGAGTATGCCGACATATATGTGTGCATCAGTTAGGGCCTGGCGAGACAACGTGAGGGGACACACGTACACCCAAGCATTTGGGCAGACACAACCAGACTGGACCGCAATGGGTTAAATTAGATACAGTAAGGGCATTGGCCTTCAAATGATAGCCTTTTTAGCATTAGTAAGCTCTCTTGGTCATGCCTTCCCGGCCCTGTCAAAAATTTCTTGGTCCAGGGGAAGCGACCCAGAGACATATTGAAATGTTAGTACCTGGTGTGGCTCTTATAAACTGTGGAACCAACTCAAATTTCATGGACTAATCAGTAGCATATGTAACGAGAAGGAACATGTAAGGAGATTAGGAATAGGGCCTAGATGCCAGTCTTGTTAGTGTTACATGTAGCTTTAGTGTGTTCCCACTGGTCACTACCCTGCCAACAGTAGCAGTCAACCAGACCACTGACTAATCTTAGCTATCAAGGCTGGCATCCAGGCCAAGGCTGCTGGAAGGATAGACAAGGAGAACTTGGACATCTAGCTGTGATAAAGTCTTGGTAAGACATCCTACAATAGTAACATGACGTAGCCTGGGGATACCAGACCCATAGCATGCTAGGTAGGCCAAGAGTTACTGAGGGGGGCATGTGGTATAATTTCCTTGGGGGCATGTTGGCCCTGGAGCCGAGGAACTCGTCTGTGTAGGCCCTGGAAACAGTCTGGAACCCAGGCTATACATGATGATGACTTTGCCAAGTCCTTGAAGCAGCCAAGCCCTTGACACAGGCAAAATTTATAGGACTTCATTTAGGGATGGCAAGTTGACAACTACTTGACACATTGGCCAAGTCGATCAAGGGGCATTGCCAATGTATGGCAGTGAGCTGTGCCAAGTAGGTTTTGAACCACTTACTTTCTTCCAAAGTTTATCTCAAACTCAAAGTACCGGTATCTGCTTATCAGCTCTCGTGGGCAAAATAAAATATATTTAGTCTTTTATAAGCTGAGAGTTTGTCTACACATACAACACTTGTGTCGTGAGTGACAACAACAACAAGCATATGTTTTGATAATCTACCTGTCAATGATTTGGTGACTGCACATGTTGACACATCTGGCAGAAAATCTGTTTTTCTGTATTTTGGCAATGGTAGGTACATGTACCACACCACAGTGTACATGTACTAAGTCTTTGCAGGCATCTGAGAGATAGATACTCATACTGCTGGGAGAAAATGAAAAAAGATGGCCTCTTAGAAACCCCTCATTACTTATCTGCTAACAACCCCCTTAGGCTTTGCTGTGACAGGTGCATAATTAATTATATACTTCCAAATGACTGCAATTAAATATTGGCGCCTCAAAACAAGGTGAGACATGTTTTCGTGGCCAAACACGGGAAGAATATGTATCTTTTGGATGGATCGTCAGGGTGTTGACGTGCAAAACAGCACGGTGAAGCATGGCGGTAAAACTAGTTCGAGGGCGTAACGTGTTTACAATACCCAGAAACTGGACAGAAGACGGGGTCTTTAAAAACAACAGGAAACTATATTACTTTAACGGACACGTTATATTAGGCTATGAATCCAGTATCATGCGAAACGTCAGCTGTAGTAGTTAACAAATGTATGTGGCGGTCCAGTGTTCGTATCGTAATCTGACAAAGAACGAATCCACCAACCCGACAAATACAGCCAAGTGTCGTGAAGTGGCTTTGGGGAAGTCTTCATGCACATCCTGCCATGCCCTGTTGTTTTGCCCGGCGAATGGCCTAAGCAAGGTAGTTTAGTTGACAACAACAGAGAACACAACAATGGCTTCCTTACCTGTTTCTATAGCCCCTACTCCGAAGAAAACCACAATCTAGTGTTGTCGGCGACAGCTGTTAACTGCAACTAGTAAGGTTCTGTCTCTACACGGTAAAGGCCAACTTGTTATTTATCTTGAACAACTCAAAACCAGTTGGAACCAGTTCCGTACTGGGTACTTCTACCACTCCCCCAGCCTTCACATTTGAAGAAGTCTACAACCGACAGCAAAACCTCTCAACTACAATGTTTGTAGCTTATAATACCCGAAAAGGTGCTATAGACACATAGCAGCTGTGTTTGACAGAAAATTCGACAAACGACGGCAATTCGACGAGAAAACGTAGATATCGCCTTTGTTCCGAAACGGGAGCAGCAACATTACCCAGAACAGCGGATCACTGTTTACTACAGCGTGATTGGCTAATCGGGACAACGCCTTCGGACCAGCCTACGCCAGCGGCGCTATGATTGGTTGTCATGTGATTGCTCAGACGTCATCATGTGGGGTGAATGTCTCCAAATGTGCTGATCTGGCAAAAAATATGAACTTTGGCACAGCTTTTAAGGGTCACATGCTGTAGTCCTTTATTCAGGTCGGTAAATTCGTGACAAACATCCTGCTGACCTTTTCAGCGACACGCAAATAAGAAACTGGGCTCGGGACTCGAAGCAGTGCCCTGGGAACGACAGAACTTCTATCATGTGACATTTCGGGCGAGTTCTCGCGAGATGTCGTCTACGTGGAATGAAAACGAAGCTAGAGTTACGATATTTTTCACGGTCCAGTTTGTGTTACTGAAATGTGGCAATTTGTGCTAGATAGACGGCAGTAAACTGAACATTTCAGTGTAATAAGTGTTGGAGACGTCGAAAATCGTGGATTTCTTCGAGGCAAACATGTTGGACTACGAGCTGGAAGAGGATAAATTGTGAGAGAATTCGGACACCTGTTATCCATTTTTTATTATCCGCCCCTCCCCCTTTGTTGTGATAACCACATTCCTACCGAAAATCACCGAAAATATTCCTTTTAGGACTAGTGTTTTTTGCATGATGTATCTCTAGACTATTTTGCGTATTACTCTGCATATGCAGTATATTTCATATGTTTAAATCAAAATATTTCATGGTTGCATCAACTTGCAATAGTTGCATGATAGCTGATAATATATAGAGATAATTTGATAAATTTGATGTATTGGTAGCACATCATTGCATGCTTCTGCAATTTGAAATGCAATGAAGGGTAGTAACATTTTTGCGGGGTTCTGTTTTTCATCATTTATTATATAGTACGCACAGTCTCGTGCGTATAATGTGCCAGATATGAACAATAAGCCGGTTTGAAAGCTGTCTATGTGCCATGTGATGCATTGTGGGTTATTTGTGAAAGTTGAAGGCCCCTGAGACATAAACAAAACACCTCTGGACATAATATATCAAGCACGCCTTCATTTTTGACCTTGTGCATTATCCTCTAGCTACCAGGCTTTGGGAAGCGGCTGGAAAGAGCAGAAATTGGCCAAATAGATGGATAACATGCCAGGGGAGTTGGTCCGCTAAAGAGTATAGTTTGCTGCTCTCTTTAGCAGGCCAACTCCCCTGGCAGATTATCTGTCTATTTAGCCAATTTCTGCTCTTTCCAGCCTCTTCTGAAGCCTGGTAGAGGCTACTTGTGCATGTGCAGTTCAAACCGTGAAACAGCTTGTAAAAGCTTACTCCTTACTTCCATGTCCCTCAGGGGGATGCAGGCCATCCCGGGGAGTGTGACCCTAGAGAAGGACAGCCAGAATCTCATCGGGATCAGTATAGGGGGCGGGGCGCCGCTCTGTCCCTGTCTGTACATCGTCCAGGTGTTCGACAACACTCCCGCCGCGAAGGAAGGCACGCTGGAGTCCGGAGATGAGATCGTGGGCGTGGGCGGGAAGTCGGTCAAGGGGAAAACGAAAGTGGAGGTGGCGAGGCAAATCCAGGCTGTGAAGGTGGGTCAGAACTAAATTACCGCTAGCAGTGGTGTTACAAATATTTTGTAAATTGAGAAACTTTTGCAGTGGTTTTATTTCATGGTAGGGGGAAAAGGGAGGTTTTCACATCGCTTTAAATTACGGTTGAAACAATTCTGTTGTGGTGGAAATTGTGGTGGAGAGGTTTCCAAGAAGGTAAACTGCTTCAAAAGTTTCACGATTTATAGTAAATTTTGCCCCCCTCCCCAAATGATTTGTTTATGACTTTTTTTCCACAGACTATTTTTAGGTAATCCTTGAACTTGAATTTACAGTATGTGATTTCTATAGCCTAAAACATGAATAAGACCTTGTTCATGCTTGAAATAGTTAGTAATGTCCTTTAGATGACTTTCCATGCAGACTGAGTCATTGCCAATTCGAAGCTTTAACCTCAGTCTGTATTGTTTGTTTCAGGGTGAAGTGACAATCAACTACAACAAACTGAAGGCAGATCCCAAACAAGGCAAGACGTTGGACATAGGTAAGGCATAATGAAGTCATCTTAGACATTTTCCTTATTTTACCATGAATGGATCAGCTGTAGCTTACATAATAACATGTTGATAGCAATATTGTTTTATTGCAAAATGTCCTTGTCTTTCCCAGTGTTGAAGAAAATCAAACACAAGTTTGTGGAGAACATGAGTTCCAGTACTGCAGATGCTCTGGGACTGAGTCGGGCCATCTTGTGTAATGGTAAGGAAAACTACAACTGCTGTATCATTCTTTTTGTTGGGAAGTACAGCTTTCCTTTTAATAGCTTGGGGCTGGACAGTGAGATGCTAACAATGGATACAGCTATAATCTGCTCAAATCTGGCAGGCAATTTGGGTGGACTGTAAGGTGAAAGTGTGGTCGTGAGAACATAGGTCAGGAGTTTTCCCCCTAACCTGGAGGGTATGAGAGAATTTTGATGAGTTAGAACCATACCCAATCCCCCCTGGCCTTGAGGTCTACATTGACAAGTGCCCAACACAACCATATTTGCCTGATTTTGATTTATAGTAAGTTGTACATGAGTTATGCCTGGTATTTGTTTAGCCGTATCAAGTCAGATACGGATGTACTGCATGTAAGCCCAGTAAAATCCTGTTCAAACCAGTCAGGGTAGTAGAGATACATAATTGGTGTGTCCTGAAAATAGGTTGGGGTCAATCACAGGACACGGCATGCCTTCCAGCATGTTTCACAGAAGACCTGTCCTTGGTACTAGTTCTCCACTTCATTCCTTTTCTGAATGCTACTGTAAATGCATTTTACCTTTGCATTGGTTTTATTTTACCTTAGGAGGGAAAAGGAGGTTTTTGTGGTGTGTGAAGCTCGTAGTTTTGTAGTACAATAGAAATATTTGGGGTGTTACGATTTTGCAGTCAGGGGTCACCGTATAAAAAACATGAAAATAAAATCACGGCAAACATTTCAAAATTTACAGTATTCTGAATTAAGTGTCCTGTAGTTGGTGTAACCAAGAGTCACTCTGCAAACTGATCATGAGAGAAAGTTGAAACTGTAAAGCTTTCCAAATAATCCAAGTAATCCAAAGATGTTTCAAAATGTCTAATAAAGAATTAACAAATAAGCCAATGATGACGAATTTCATGATCTGTGATGATGACCATTGCTTCTACTCAGCTGTCACATTTTTATTTATCAAAAAGAAAAACATGGCATGTGACTGTGTGTTGAAATGTTATCTTGACTACTATATGGATTTTGGCTCCTTCCACAGACGGACTAGTGAAGAAACTACAGGACCTGGAGAGAACGGCAGGCATGTACCACGGGCTGGCTGAGCACACCAAGAAAATGATGAGAGCCTGCTACGAACTGTCACAAACACACAAAGGTGGGAGTTAACGGTATTATGATACGTTAACACATGACCTGATATACAATAAAGGATGTGAATGGAAGGTTAGGCAAAGCCTATACTGTGGATGCTAGTGTTCAGAACTGCAGATTGGTATGCAAAGCTGGTCATGATTATTGCAAAAAATTTGATATAAAAGTGAGGAATAACAAAACAGAGAAAAAAGCTGTGGAAGAAAACTTGTATGTTATTAGCCCACACAAAAGTTGATATGCCATAGGACTTTTTTTCATACAGCACAGGGGTCGAAATAGATTTTGGTGCCAACTTGCACTGGTGCAGATGAAAAAAAAAATACTTGCACCAGAAGAAAAATAGTTGCACCCCCCAAAAATAAAACGAACACAACCAAAAGTACATGTAGTAACTTTAATAAAAACTTCATGGATTCTGGTTTTGTTCCCTGTCCAGTTCTTTATTGGGTATTTCTACAGGTACTGGTAGTAACAGCGGATAAAGCAAACTTGCACCGCGGTGCATACCAGTAAAAAATTAGTTGCACAACACCAAATTTACTTGCACCAAGTTGCACACAGAGGGGTATTTCGACCCCTGAGCAAAATTGGACTAGTACATTATCTTTATGCATGTGTATATTTAGATTTAATCAGTATTGGCAATAACATAATGATTTTATTATAGCAGCATGAAGCCTTATTGTATGTTTATTCAACGTTTGCCTGGATAGCAAACTTTTGTCATTCAAGGCATTTTTGTCTGAATGTGTATTATATTTTCTCTTGTGAACTGTTGATTGATTTATATCAATGCATCTCTTTGCAGCCTTTGGAGATGTGTTTTCAGTGATCGGTGCCCGTGAGCCCCAAGTCGCTGCTAGCGAGGCATTCACAAAGTTTGCCGAGGCACACAGGTAACGGTGCACTGTGGGATGGCTGCAGTGAGTGTATGTGCAGCACACTTCACTGAACTAACCATCCTCCAACTACTAACCACCTTTCTCAGAACATCTACATAGCACTAACACAGCAGCAGATACAGTTCCCATTCAACACAGTCACAAGTTTCTTACAAGAGTCCACAACTGAGGAATCTCAACAGCCCTACAGTTTCACAAGTGTTCACCATAAATTTTACACTTGATTTTTTCATGCAGGTCACCACCACCATTCTGCTTTCATAAACTTCTTTCTGCTGCGTTCCTTCCTTCAGTGGTTGTTGGTGTTGCCTGATGTTGCCTATGCTGATCATCCAAGTTCCACATAATCCACAAAGTTCACACTCACACTGACTCACTACATGATTTTAAAAGATTTCTTGTTTCTTGAAAGTCACAATTGCAACAGTTCCATTTATTTTTACTCAGTCTGTCCCTTATAATACCCACCACCTTCAGTCTGCTGCTGTTAATTTTTGTTCAGCTGAAACTCATTTCTGAAATCCTGCTTGTTTGTGACTTTGTGGCCTTCTGTTGCTTTCAAGAAATTAGAGGTCTTATTTTTCATCTCAACAAGAAATCTTTTGAATGCCACCAACAGACATTGTAACACTGTTACAATGTCTGTTGGCATACATGTACCATACAATATTTACATCAACACACAATCCAGGAGTGCAGAGTACATGATACATGTACAAGACTTCCTGTCCATCTGGTAAACAGGCACTAGCTAGTGCGGTGGTCTCTCTTGTCTCTATACTAACACCCTGCATGCCTTCCTTGCCCTCCTGGTGTCCATATATAGAGTTTGGTGATGTGTTTTGTGATGTGGGGATGCGAGAGCAAGTGGCTGGTGCTAACGAAGCTTTCCTGGCCTTTGGGGAGGCCCAGAGGTACACACAACACTGCTTCATCACTCACCTCAACACTGTAGTTTCTGTCTCCCAATCATGGTGGCCCAGGCGGCACGGTCACATTCGTTGTAGGCTGTCGTACGATATTGATGTCATAGAATTTTCAATCAGGCTGTGACAAAACCAACGGTCAACAAGGATCTAAGCCGGACTTGTTCGTAACAAGCTACATTGTAGCTGAATTTTGTACCACATATGCATCAGACTATACCATGAATACCCTCAGTTTTTTTATTGTACGATGATCACACAACGTATGTGACTGGGCCCTAATATGCAGAAATAGCCTTTCTAGATCTATGAGACCCAGGACTTGAATTACATTGTACATACTTCTAGTACATGTACCTATTTGGCTAATATATGAAGTTTACTGGTGAACTTCCATCCCAAAAAAATTTTGTTTTGGAAAAGTTGTCCTTCAAAACTTGCTATTGCTATATTTGGTCATACATGTACATAATTATGTAAATCCAAGAAAGTAATTTCTGCCATTTATTCAAGTCCTGGGACTACGTATCTTCTTGCTATACTTCCAATAGCCTGTCCTTTTTCCCTTGGGGTTAGGTAGTAGATAGTTTAAGACTTTTCATGGAGATTAATTTTACTGCAACCTTCATGTTCATGTAGCATTCTTTACATGAGACAAAAACCCTGTTCTGACTTATTTGTAAGATAAGATATTTTGAGTGGCAATGAAAAATTTCAACTTCTTATTTTTCTTATGAATATGTGAAATATTGACAAAGTAAGTGTCAACTTCCTGAATGTTTGTAAACTGAAGATCCTAAATTTTCCTGCCCAAAATCTTCTCCTTTTTATTGGGTCATAAATGGTTCAATTATAGTGCAAGTGTCATTCCTAGCTACATATATAGAAGTTGTGTTTCAAGTTGTTTTGTTTTCCCCAGAAACATGGAGAAATATGGCATCCGATACCTGAAGACTATCAAACCAGTAAGTCTTGTCTTTAAGTCAACTTCTTCTTCTTTTCATAGAATGTTTATCAACATTATTTTATCATACTGAAAATTAACAATATTTCAGTTTTGACACCTCAGGTGTTCGTTTTCAAATTTGCAAGCCTGTATACTAAGATAAGTGTTTTAAAAATATATGTGAAACAGTTGATACTACATGCTTCACTGTTGGTGGAAATTATTATTCACAGTCATATTTTTACTTGTAACAGATGCTGAGTGACCTGAACACCTATCTTAACAAGGTTAGTACAATAGTAACATGTACATACAAGCAAATTGAATTTGGTGTTGTTAGTAGCATATACTATATATACAGCATATACCCTGCCACAATATATTTCAAAATTGAAGTACCTTTAGAATACTTTCTGTTCCAAAATCATAATGTGAATTTCATTTTGTGTACCACAGGCTGTCCCTGATACCAAGCTGACTATTAAAAAATATCTGGATGCCAAGTTTGAGTACCTGGTGAGTGGAAATTCTTCCATATTTTCCTTTGTCATCCTTCATTTGAGCTGTACATGTGTTTCACAAAGAGTAGGAAACTGTTGATCTTATATATACAGTACAAAAATGCTAAGTTCCATGATTATTGTGTTTTTTTGCAGTCGTTCTGTCTGAAGGTGAAAGAGATGGATGATGAAGAGTACAGCTATGCTGTAAGTATAACCTGCAGTGGAAGAGAACAAAACATCTGGAGTCTTTCTGCAGTTTGATTTATTTCTGCAGTTTGATTTATTTCTGCATTGTACTGTCCACAACTCTTGTAACATTTATGCCTTAGCAGTGTATATGGTTGTCTTACAAGAAAGCAACCAATGGTATTAGTAGTAGGAGATCTCTGGTTTACTGAAATTAGGGCAAACTAGCCATAAGAATCAACAGAAATCCCAAACCTCATTTTTTTTACATATTTAATTTTTTTCTCTCCAAATAGGCATTACAAGAACCCCTGTACAGAGTGGAGACTGGTAACTATGAGTATAGGTAAGTTTTTGATTGCATTACCTTCCAACATCTTCCCTGTAAAGTAACGTTTCTTCTTCACGAAGGGCATGCTTGATGCTTTTTTTGGTAGCTGCAAGAGCATTGTGGCTTCTCTATAACAACATTTACCAGTGGCCAATGTTTGCTATAAACAACTTTTCATACTCATAGACATGTATGCTTTGCCTTGGCATCTTTATGGATGCTTTATAAGTACTACTTAATAGTTGTCTCGTCCATGGAAACGTAATATTTGAACTGAAACTTTTTTAAAGGTTGGTGCTGCGATGTCGTCAGGAGGCTCGGGCCAAGTTTGCCAAGTTGCGCGCCGACGTTTTGGAAAAGATTGAACTCCTGGACCAGAAACATGGTGGGTTGTTGTTTCACATCCACATTTTCATTCGCAACTTTTCAAAAGGTTGGCAAGAAACTGTACAACCAATGAGTTTTTACATTCAACGTTTTGGTGACTGTCTGTCACCTTCTACAGAGCATTAATGACTGGTTCTGATTCGTACTGCAGCTAGGTGTCGCTGCTGCAGGATTACAAATGCGGTCCCAAACGTAGTGTGTTGTCACATAATATATATACATATTGTCATGCACAGTAATAATAAACAGTTACTTCTTACAAATGCAGTACGAATCAGAACCAGTCACTGTTGCCCTGAAGAAGGTGACAGACAGTCACCAAAATGCAGATGTAGAAACCCACTGGTTGTTGAATACAGAACCTTGATATACACTTTCATTGTTGCAGACAGAAGTCTTACCCAGTTTTCCCTCCCCTACAGTACAAGACATCGTGTTCCAGTTACAGCGACTGGTGTCAGCCATGGCCAAATATCACAACGACTGCCACGCCATCATGAAGGAGACAGACGTCTTCCCCATCGAGGTGGACCTCTCCCAGACGACGTTTAACTACTCCAAACGGGACGACTTCACCGACCCAGATGAAGATGAAGAAGAAGGGGAGGAAGAGGATGTGGGGTCAGGTGGAGACGAATGACATTGATATAGATAACAGGGCTCGAAATACCCTATGTACAGGTTTAGTGCAGGTAAAATTGGAGCTGTGCATATATTTGTGATGTCTACCTGCACTGGTCCATGTATTGGGTTTGCATATTTGTATGTGTATTTTCATTACCAGTATTGACTGTCACCACCTATGAAGTGTAAAATAAATAATGACAGTGGTTTCTGAACAGTTTTTAGAGTGATCCATACTTTCTAAATTCTGAGTAGTGCAGGTAAAATTTGTCTGGTGCAGGTAAGCATAAAAAAAGTATTTCGGGCCCTGACAGATACCTGTATCTGTATACCCAGTGTTTACCTGGTGTAATATGTAAGGATGTTGATCAAACTACAAATTCTCATCTTCACACTCAGTCCTGGAGCTCCTGAAGTTGTCATTATATCCTAGATATCCTACAATTCATGAATGTTGAAAGTAGGTATGAGATTTGTGGCAAAAATGCCCTTCTCAGATTTATTTGTTTTCAAATAGCAGTACTATTAGAGATAACATACCACAGTCAGACTCTCTTTAAGATGATGTGAGATAGGACCACTTTAGGTAAAACTTAGATAAGAAGGTGCTACAATGTTGATGGTATTAGTCTATCAAATTGTAGCTATTTTATCTTTGTAACTTATTTATGTAAGATCTTTATGTGTAGTGTTGTTGTTGATGGCTGCAGGTACTTTGTATATTTTGTTCATTCAGCCTAGTTGTGTAAAAGTTTGTTATAATTTGGTTTTTGAATCAAGAATATCTTTGTTGTACATGTAATTGGAATATTAAATGTTTGCCTGTGAAGACTGACATCAACTTGTGTACTGTGATATATTCTTTTTGAGTGGACCAGAAAGATACAAGGCTGATTTTTACCTTAAAGGCAATTTGACCTATAGTATAACTGCCTTTTTTGTGTGCAAGAATTGACAAAGCAATTCATCCCCCTATGCATGCATTCCAAATTACACAACAGAAGTATGAACTTTAGGTTAGTAAACCATTTATTATGGGGTTGGATTATTCTGAATATGGGTAAAATTCTCTACAGTCAATGTAATACAAACTTTTTTACTAATGGTGAAAGTTTATTAATAAGTCTTCTAGATCTACACCAAAGTGATAACTCCACATTCACACGCCAAAGCCTTGGCCCAGTATTTGAGCTGTGTCATATGATTAACAGTCAGTAAAACATAAGATGGGTGGTGCATGCCAACATCACTGAAACATGTGGTATTTGCTTTGCAAACTGTTAGCTTGATCTTTTTTGCAGAGTTGTGATCTTTTCTTGTGTGATATGTCAGTTGTTAACACCCAACAATTGTACGTCCCTGTGTTTATATGAGAAGTGACTACTACTTAGTTATACTTTTTACTTTTACAGGGTTCTTAACACCAAGAAACACCTTAATGGCCCACATTACTTTGTGGCTGTCAATAGAGTATGTACATGTATACACTTGTTTGAAATGATAAACATTTACACTCTCCTTTTCACAACAGTATACGTATGTCTTTACATTGTTCACAAACTTGTTGTGCTGTATAATCTAAATGTTGGCTTGCATAGCCTGGAGTCCAGTCTTCGTTGCTTCAGTCCACTCCCCAAGATCCGCTACCCAGGCTAGGCTTACACGACTATAATACATGTAATGAAGTGTAAAATCATTCAGTTGGTACATATTTGATGAGTTTGCGTACTATACAGATTATATCAGTGCATCTGACCAACGAAAGACTATTACATGTAGGTTTGTGGGGAACTTCAAGTTAACCCAATTCAGGGACCTTCTATGTCATCATCCTCTTCCATATCATTTGACGCCTCTTCCGTTGGTGTAGCGTTATCATCGTCCTCTAAGTATTCCTCCTCTTCAGATGTATTCTGTGGCTTGGAATCCCTCTTCTTCTCTTTTGTTGGTGACTCCAGATCTGGTGAATCCGTCCTCGGTGTGAGTTCAGGGCTGTGGCGCGGTGTGAAGACAGGTAGATCCGATGCTTTGTCGGAAGCGTCGACCTCTGAAAAGTTCCCAACCATAGAGTGGCGAAATTTCAGTTTCTGAACTCTAGCGCGATGCCAACTTGTAGCCAACTGGACGGCTGTACTACCTTCTCGTGATGGGAGAAACGGTCGTGGTGGTGGAGGGTACGGTGGCGATGGGTAGTCGGTATCGATGGGACTGCTTGCTTCAGATCTGGTTCCAGCACCACCCCACGAGGCGTCGCCAAAATCCTCGTACTCTAACTTCTTGTCCTCTCCTTGCGATGCTCTTTTCGGAGACACGGAGCTTCTTCGAGTCATCTTCTGTCGGCGATTAGAATGAAACCTCTTCCTGTCGGCACTTTGCTTCTTCTGGATGCTTGACACCCTTGGTGATATGGGAGGCTTGGAGGAAAGAGCTTCCTTCTCTACATCCAGATTTTTCTCGGTCGATTTTTTCGGCGAACGTTCTTCTAGGTGGCTACCTGGGAGTGGCGAGTCTCGGTCAACGTCAGTCAAACCCTCTGCGTCAGACGATTCTTTGGAGGCAATGTGTACTACCACATCGACCGACAGCGACGTGCTGACTTTGTGATAAAACCTCTTTTCATCGCTCTTAGAAGATTCATTTGTGTCACTTACAATCCTGGCAGGAGTTGACAGAACTGCACCTCCAACCGGAGACGGGGTCTTGTTTCGATAACTTTGTGGTGACGGAGTTTCTCTAGGTGCCACCGGACTCACCGATGCGCGGTCTGCTGGTGTGTTGCCTCTAGACGTTGTGAGAATTTGATCTCTTGGATGCCCTAGCGGTGTCTGACCGTGCTGCAGCTGTAATTCGAAGCTGTGAAGGCTGGCTGTAGGACTTGTTGCATCGTTGCTGAGGTATTTTAGCTCAGCGTCACCATCTTCTGAATCTGGACTCTCTGAGGGCGAGGATGGCTGTGTGGTGCTCTGTGGTCGGTCTATGATATCGCCGCCATACTGGCCGTACACATAGTGCAGAAGATGTTCAACTCGCCCTGGTAGGTCCGTAACGTGGTAGGCACCAGCTGTTGGGTCTGTGGGGTTCTGCACTGGTTCATCCATCTGGTTTTTCTCTGCGACTGGGAATAAAGTTGCATTGACTTAGATGTATACTTAAAACATCATTCTGTATTGTTTAAGTTGGTTCTAGTTTGTTGCTTCTTTTCACCTTAACTGGTGCTTGCAACAAAAAACTTTTTATACTTGACACACAATCTAGAACAGAACATCACCAGCATTGTACCAGTGTGATACTGTAGTAGGTATGAGAAGAAATACCTGTTTTTCCCTTTTCTTCCGTTGTGTCTTCAAGGTCAGGTTTAGTCCAGGAGGAGGGCAAAGGGCAGGTAGCCACCTGTAACAGATGGGTGTATGACGTTATAAGGCTTGTTGGTGTCGTGTTTGGTCTTGACGAAATTGTACTACAAAGCACTAGTACAATGTAGTATGTAAAAATCAACACATGCTTGAAACGTGTAGTTATATATGACATATGAAACGCACAGTACCTCATGAGTGGTGCGGATGGAAGGTTGGCCCCGCTCCGGTTGGGGAGTTGTAACCTTGAGAGGTGGATGTGGCGTCTTATCTGTCAACTTGAACATTGTCTTAAGACGATGGATCATAAAGTCTGTCAATTCATTATCCTTCCTCAGCCTTCTCACATCATCCTTAAGGACAGGAGAAAATATATACAATAAGTGAAATTGTATATTGTAAGCAAACATGCTGAAGTGATTCCTAACTAGAAAGGTAACATCTGCAAAGAAAATACATAATGTTTACCTTCACATGGTCTAGCCCAACAAACTACTGCTCTGTTTATTCTTGCCTAACACATTCATGTATATGGGGAACAGCCCCAGCTCTGTCCTGCCACTTGCTACATAATATGATCCAACACCACAGTGTGTCTGTTACAGCTCCAGTTACCATTGTGATAGCCGTCTTGTCCAGGCCATTGATCTTATTTGTTTGGAATGGAAGAAGACGAGGAAGAAGAAACGGAGCAAAAACTATATGTTTCCCTCTGCGAAGGTAAACATACTAAATGTTGTGCTTGCATACCTTGACATGTTTGATGGAATCCACGAGTATCGCCAGGAACATGTTGACTACGACCAGTACCAGTGTGAGGATGAAGGTGAGGAGGAACACACAGCTCAGCGGACTCGCCTTCAGCACCCAGGACAGGTCCACATCCCCGAGCAGAAGCGCAAACATCATCTCCAAGCTGGCCTATGTGTACAGAAAGGGTTTTGTTATCAAACGTAACATTACATCCATGTTGATATGCGTAATTCCCTATACAGTCTACAAGTCGATCACATTCCATGCCATGATTTCTATCCATGGATTCAAATAGCAAATTTATGTACATATTGACATGCAACAACCCGTTTTTAATTGGGGTATAACTAAATCAGAAAAAGGAAAACTAGACAGTTTAAACTCTTGACATGTGACAACTCATGTATTGTACATATAGGACATCTCAAAAAATGCCTAAATGCTAGAAATTCGACCATTGCCTGTAAAAGTACATTCTCATCTCATACTACATGGTCTTTGTAAGGTAGATTAGTCTCATAGTATGCTTGTTATGTAGCAATAGATGCCAAACGTTGTACCGTGTACAATTGTTGTGCAATAAAGTTAAATATTATAAAGTTCATTATCACTACCAATAGACTTCACGCACCTGGAAAGTCCCAAACCCTGCAAGAGTCGTCCCTAGCAGGAGGTGGGTGACCTGGCAATACGCCAAGAAGATGACGAAGAACATGACGGTGAAGTGAACCAGCTCATTGGTCGCCCGTCTGATGACGTAAGATAGCATGGCCATCCGTCCGTTGAAGCGCAAGAGCGTCAGAAACTTGGCTATGGAGGCGAACACTAAACAGGCGAGGACGTAACTGTAGACATCGTTCCACCAAGCGACAGATTGGAAGTTAACGAAACCACCTCTTTCATTTAATCTATCCAGAACGTCGTTGCAGAAAGCCGTTCTTACTCCGTACAGTACAATTGCTGTTACCTCCAGTACAATGAACGGTATCTCTACGCAGTTCCAAAAGCTTCTGAAATATTCCCTGCCTTTTCGTCTTACCCTCCTCCCCTCGCGTCCAATGAAATACAGCACGAACAGACAGTACAGGGCCTTACACGTGATGATCACGGGATCAACACCGTGCAGACGAACGCTTTGTATTCTGGGATACTTAGTGACGTCACCAACGGTTGTATACTCCAGGACGACTGTCACAGCGATGAAAAGACTGGATGGTGGGCTGTAGAGAGAAAACTCGACAAACACAGCTCGCGTGTACTTGTCAAGCCAGACAGTTTTCTTGAGACCAGAAATCTGCATCTTGGCAAGTTTGGCGTTGTTCTTTAAGACAACCGCGTACCCACCACCCCTGTAAAGATGTAATCCACCATAGAAGGCCGCTGAGGTTAAATCGACGGCGTCTTCATACGTCCAGGGGCCGAGGTCGTCCGTATTTGGTGTCTTGGCTTGATTTGCATCGTAGCTATGGTTACTGAGCTCTATCTGAGGTACCCATCGTTGTAACATGGAACGCGTGTCCTCATTGATCCAGGAGTAGTCCACGTTGCACTCCGGTACAGTTGATCTCATCACCACAGGTATTCTGCACTGGTCTGCCATACAAATACAAGTTATGATAATCAAAAGGTGATATAAGATACCATAATGAATATTATTTTTATTTTCTAGTTAATCGTTAATTGTAAAACCTAAATTGGGTAATTGCAAGTGAAATGCAGAAATACGATGATCATACCATTGCAATAAATATTATTAGGTACATTTATAATATTTACAAACGAAGATGCTTTTTTACTTGGTATAACTCGAAGCTGGCGCAGTCGAACCGTTCCCACTCGGAAAGAAGCCCCATCGGAGACGAACTTTCTGTGACGTAACGGCACACTGGTGTTGCTGTAGGTTACGTCAGGGTACAGGTTCGGCAGTAATACCTCCTCCGCCCACATCCACAAACCCTCCGCTGTGTGTATCTGTGAGACAACATCATCGAGCAATCATTGGCGACATAACCGGAGCTTCGTTATTAACTGCAACAAGAACAGACTCCCGGAAAGTAAGCAACCATCGGCTTCCTGAATTCCCCCATGTCGACCGACTGCCCCCCAGCCAATAAGACATTTGACCTGTCATTCTTCCTGTCACGTGTTGTCAACTTACTCTGTCCGGACAAACAGATACACAAATCTACATCTCAGCCACCCAACAATACTTCCATACACGGAAGTAACACGGACGATGGAATTATCATTCCTCAACTATATGAGCAGTACGACCCTTCTTCTTTCAACCGGGACGAGGGTCGATGCAGACTTCTAGGCTCCCTAGATCCATTACAATGTGTCGTGTTGTAACTGTCCCTCCGCCGCCAACTGTCTCTCTCCACGACACCACAGACGGTAGAAGTGGAAGGATGAAGTAAAGTAAGTAAGTATTGTAACAAACCTCCTTGAACTGCCTGTTCTCCATGAAGGTGTTAGTTACAGACCGGTGCAGATAGTAGGCATGGCCGCCTCTGTTGTACAGACTGACGATGATGATGACTGCCAGGAAAGCCAGGTGAAGTGCCGTGGTCCTCATCACGTCCTCCATCTTCAGCTCTTTGATCCTGACCTCACGGGCCGAGCGGAGACGGTCCTGCCTCGGAGGTTGCGGATGAGTTCCATCTGTCGGATGAGATGGGACTGATATGAGCGGCGTTTGTGATAGACAGAGAATGGACCGGCGCGACACTAAGTGAAACGTTAATCAAGAAAAACAGATAACCGAGAATGGTGGAGAAAACTGGTTGTCAGATCGTCTGCGGTGCCCCAACGGTCGAATAACTAGACTAAGAGATAGATGAGATGAGATGACATGATGAGAGTGATAGACAGGATATATTGAAATACATTTATGTCTGTGTATGCACCGCGCTCATACTTCAGAGTTATGATTTTGAACTACAATTAGTGGAATGCGAAGTTGTAGTTTTCTCTTGCCATGACTTTAGACATACGAGTATATATAACAACAGTTTTTTTCCGAGAGAAAACAAAAAAGGCACAAACGTTGGGTGTCTCTGCCAGGAACTTCTGCCTCGGCCTCTTCGTCTGCACCTAGCTGATTATTGTCGTCCTCCTTGTCTGTTTCTTCTTCGTCTGATTTCTTAACTATCAGCGACACTAGAGCAGCCATCACTACCACCTAGAGTGTGACAGAAATCGTGGAGTAATAAATAGTCAGAACAACCAAAGACGAAACCAAGGAGGCAAATAACAACCTTAGTAAAGTACTAAATCTACAAATGTCAATTCACATGTATTATAGAAGTCGAGATAAGAAATACAATAGATCATTGACAATGTCATTGATTTCATTTCATATGTAAGGAAACATTTGCATTATAACCAGTCAATCAGAGGGCGATAATTATAAGAACTAATACAAAGAAGATACTTACTTTAACTGGTTGCACAACCAACGCGTCTTGGAAGAAGGACAACAAGAAGGTAACCAGCCACTGAGTGGATTTTTCGTACCCCCACTCCAGTGAGTACAGTATGGTGAAGAATCCAGACATCATAACTCCACCATACACAATAACATAGGCAACCCATAAGAACCAGTGTGGCAGCAGAAACGGCTTCTTCTTTTTCTTTGTTGCTTGCTTCTTCTTTTTGGTCTCAGGTTTTGCCTGCCTTTTCTCTGATTTTTTGTTCTTTTCTTCACACCTTTTGGCTTCCTCAAACCGGGCTACGCTTTCTTCTAAGCGAACGTGGAGAGGTTTTAGTCGTTTGCTCTCTGAGGTGTCAATTTTGTCAAGAGACTCAGTCGACACTGACTGAGCAATAGGCACTTCAGAATCATTATAAGGAAGGATTGGCGTTGACTTTGACAATGAAGACGTACGTTTGAGAGCCCGTCTACGCTTCTCCAATCCACAAGAGGCAGGCTCAATCTTAGATGGTTTAGCTCGGACTCTTCGCGTACTAGTACTTTGCACAGTACTTGTTTCTTCACGATCAAGCCTTGTATCATTTTCGCCGTGACTATCTTCCAATGGTGCAGCTAAACTCGTAGAAACGCAGTCTTGTCGTCTGTTGGAAGTTGCAAACGTGTCTCTAGACCGTCGCCTCCGGAGTGTCTTAGTTTCTCGCCCATGTAGAGTCCTCACATGCTGCACAACATTCTGTGGTGTAGAGGTATCAGTTTGTGATCTTTTTCGAGTCTTTTGTCCTGACGGTTGTTCATTACTATTGACCACTGTTGGTAAGGATTGCCTCCTATTTTCTTCCCTTCCTGAGTCCCCTTCCCCTTGTTTCTCCCTTGGTGATTGTTGACTAGGACAGTCTGATTCGGGATCTTGTTCTTTGGTCAAAGTTGCAGACGTTTTGTGTGCCGACCCAACTTTTGTGTGTAGCTTTTGTGTATTTTCTGTTCCCTGTTGCTTGTTGTTTTCTCCCCCCTCGTGGGCCGTCTTTTCACGGGGCTTCTCGGTGTCCCTTTTCGTCAATGATGACGAACTGGTTGCTTTGATATTCTTGGCGTAATTCCCTTTGCTTGGAGCCACCTGATCCTTGGCTCGTAGCTTTCGGAATATGTTGACAACAAGGAGGTTGACCGGTAGTATGACGAGTGTGCTCTGTAAGACAGTTGTAAATTGTAGTTTATTTAAACTCCAAGCAGAATAACTAGAATACATCGTTGACGGAGTGACGATAGTAGCAAATGCCATGGGGGTTCTACAAGAGAAAGCTGTTGATGACATCTAGAAATGATGCAGTTGCTTATAGCAGCATGATGTGATAGCGGACAATGTCAATGTTGAGGAAGATGAAGGTAATGTTGCTATTCTTAAAACATACACGTGTAGGAAGAACCACCGTTACGAACATGCTTAGTTATGATAGAAATAGTGCACATGTTAATGAAACAATAGCACAAAGACCGGGACGGGGGCTGCAACAGACTTCTGGGTCCCCAATATCCATTACAATGTGTCTATGTGTAACGATGATTAGAATACTGAGAGCGTCGTCACCTGTATGCTGATGGACAGTTCTTGGTATGTGATGAAGAACAGTCCGAGGTGTAGACCAGGTGCGTCCGGGTCCAGTGGTGCCTGGTAGAACATGCAGCTGGTGATCATGCTGGTGAAGAGCAGGAGAAGGCAGCAGGACGCCCGCTGTACACGGGTGAACGTACTCCGGGTGGGACGGGACAGCACCTGGAGGGGAGAAAACATACAGGCAGAACGTCTAGGCGCAAGGTTACGGCGCGATCATTTTTGTTGCAGGTCGTCGTAATTTGTCGTAGGTCGTCGTACGACTTTGATGCCGTGGAATTTTCACGCTGTGTCAGATCCAGCCAATGGCAGGGCAACAAGACAGCTGAATTTCGAAGGACACAAGCACAACTATCCCAAAAATGAACTCAGTTTGCGATCGTACACGATCGTTCGACGAATGTGACCGGGCCCTAATGTATAAAGCTTACAGAAGCACCCTGCACTTTTTGATATTCAAATGTTAACGCCACAGAATGTGGTAACATAGGATCCCTCCTGCTTCTACATTTATACTACACAAACCGACATCCATAGATGCCCGTCGGTCATGTTTTTGCGAGAGTTGGAGACGAAGAGGTTCTGGAACTGCAGGACGTCCTCCTCTCCTGCCGCCGGTAGGAGGCGCTCTACCACTCCGTCCCCTTCCTCCACCGCCAACCACTGACCACATAAAAAGTAAGTCCTGCATAAACACACAATTTGGAATAAGTTAGGTGTTGTATTCTTTTTTCCAATATATTCTTTGCTGTTTGATACCCTTATATACCTTTTCTGTTGTCATTGTTCACTACACCTTCACCACACCCAATTTCTTTTGCGAAAGAAAATGACAAAGAAATAGATATTTTTGATAAAATTTTACGGTTGAATTGTTACCTCTCTCTTTGTGACTCACCGTTTTTCCGTCTGCAGATCTGTGATGATGATCTTGTCAAGGAACCAAGATGCATTGCGGCCTTTGCCCGAGTTGTCGTGCCAGATGCGGAGATACTGCAGGTTGCCTTGGCAACGGGAGACGCTCAGCAGAAAGTTGTTGACACTGCCACGATCAAAAACCTGTGAGGGAAGTTGCACTTGCATGTTGGCTGTTAAAAGGTATAGTAAAATTTTTGTTTCACGTTGCACTGCGACAAATTTTCCAATTTTCCTTGTGATTTTCCTTTTGCCTTTATTTGTGAGGATGTTTGTTTTATCCATGCAAAATTTGCCTCCAAATTGCAATTTTTTCCTCTTTTGATATGAAATTAATGTCAAAGAATGGAAAAATGTAGGTAGCAGATAGATAGGTATTGTATTCTAAAACTTTAGAAAACAAGCTGATTTTTTACTTGCGGATCACTTGCACTTATTGGTAATGAACTTTTTTTCTACAGGTCACATGCAATGGTTGTGCAGACCCTGCAAAGTTTCCTACCTTCTTGCCCTTGTCGTCCAGTCTCCTGGTCCCGGTGTCACCCTTGTCGCTTGACAGGACGAACCCAATATTGGAGCGAGTCCCTGCGTCCTTGCGCATGCCCGTGTAGACTGCCACCTGGTAGTGATACGAGTGTCGGACGTCGTTGTCGACGAGCGGTGACACGCCCCACTAAAGATGTACAAAGAAAATGCTTATTATCAACCTTAGCTGTTGGGCAAACTTTCTTGACAGCATACAGCTTGCCTCTCACTAAGTCTCAGAGGAAAGAAACTGCCAGTAAGAAAATGTGCCAACAATAAATGTATAACGTAATATCATAACTGATAAACTTCACTGCACAACGATTTTACGA
Source organism: Branchiostoma floridae x Branchiostoma japonicum (assembly GCA_013266295.2). Taxonomy (NCBI): domain Eukaryota; kingdom Metazoa; phylum Chordata; class Leptocardii; order Amphioxiformes; family Branchiostomatidae; genus Branchiostoma; species Branchiostoma floridae x Branchiostoma japonicum. The sequence goes on from CM023830.1 coordinate 6,678,629, forward strand.
TGTGCAACGCATGGCATTTACTGCTTCATAACAAACATAATAAGATACTAATCTAAGTCACAAGAGAGTCTATACAGTATGGGATGAAAATGTGCTTTTACAATTATTGGTGGAATTTCTAGACTAGCGTCTAGATATCATATAATCATCAAAATGTTTTCATGCCTGGGTTCTTGAATACGTATATACACATCCTGAGTGTTACACTGGCAATGGTTACGAACACGATTTTATAGCTTAAGAGGTTACCTTAACGATGTCTTTCCGGTCGGCCCTCCTTGCAAGCCCGGCGACAATGAAGTACAGCCCGATGATAGACAGGACGGTGGAGAAGACCGGCGCGTTGTCACTCAGGGACGCGAACTTGGAGAACACCGTGGAGAAGTCGATGGTGTTGGGAGGAACGACGAAGTCACTCCCGAATGACGTCAGATGAGTGCATAGGCACTTGGTTGTTTTCGCCGTGGACATGGGGCTCACCTAGTGGATGCAATGGAGAATGCAGTATTGTAACAGTCAGACCTTGAACCAGTATCGTTGAATCCCCAGGAACTTGTATTATTGCTGGCGATTAAAACGTTTCTGTCAAAATCTCAAGCTTACTAAGAGCAAGACGCGACCAGGTAGTAGTTCACGTTTTTATTTTGAAAAGATTTAGCTGTCTTCATCTCTAACACATAACTCATGTATCGTCAAACCCTAGCTAAGGTTACGACTTATTTGTTCTGTCTACCGAGTATCTAGAACCTTACCCTGCATCCAGTCTGCCGCCACATTTCCGCGTGTGTGTCCCAGTACCTACACCCTGACGTGAACGTTGCCACACGTACTGTAAGGTTGGAGTCTGGAGGGTCTTCTTCTGGTGAGACTGTAACATGTCATGAAGACAAAAATTACATACGTATTCCTCTGTATCAGCGCAGCATTTTTACCAAAGAAACATGTAGGACGTGCATGTACAATGCATGGTTTACACTAAGGAATATGTTCACCAAAGATTCCTACCTCTTGCTTGTAAGCCGAGGTAGTAGATTCCCTTCTGTAGCTGAGCGGTGTCGGGGATGAACAGGGTGTGAGACAGCTCATCGGCCGCCTGGTGATCCACGCTCTGCCATGTCTGCAGCATGTCGGCTGCGGTAGTGCCGTCCACGGCCCATACGTCTAAGAAAACACAGGTTAGAGACCAACATATAAAACGTCCGTGAAAACGCAAGTTGGAGACCAAAACGTCAGCTGTACCAAGCTTACAAGTGTGACAAACTATCGATGGTGAGTAAACTGAGACATCGATCTATCGGTGAGGTATGGACGATCTCCTTTTCTTCTTTGGTATTGTCTGGTACCTTACATTTAAAGGCTAGCAGACTAAGGTCAAATTCAAGCACAGCTGCACATAACTGATAATGGGACAGTGTTAGTAGACAGGAAAATTCAACAATCTAACTTCCAGATATTCCAGTACATGACAGTCTGTATAAAATGGACAATCATGCAAAATATATCAAATGTCATACTCGTCCTGTTCTCGTGGCTCTCTGCCACACGGGGTATGACCGCACGGAAGTCGAAGTCCCACGGGGTCGCCTTGCCCCCTCGCCGTAGGTACACCGTCAGGGTCACGGTGGGGTCCTCGGGATAGACGAGAACGTGCACGGAGCTGTTGTCTGTGGGCACTCGGAACGTCATGCGGAATATCTTGAGCCATGGGAAAGTCAACTCTGTGAACTGAAATTGAAATTGTATGTGTAGTACTTCTGACACATTTATGCAAATTTACACTAGAAGCGAAGATCATGTGCATACATTTAATTTAGTTACATATTTTTTATGTTTACCGTCACAGAAAGGAAATATGTTGTTTTTGCTCCGTTTCTTCTTCTTCTTCCGTTCCAAACAAATAAGGTCAATGACCTGGACCAGACGGCTGTCACCATGGTAACTGGTACTGTAGCAGACACCCTGTGGTGTTGGCCATGGATTACATTATGTAGCAAGTGGCAGGACAGAGTTGGAGGGGTTGGTCACCATATACATGAATGTGTTTGAGTAAGAATAAACAGAGCTGTATTGTTTGTCAGGCTGAACCATGTGAAGGTAAACATTATGAATTTGCTTTGCAAATGTTACCTTTCTAGTTAGCATAATTTTGTCCCTAATCGCAGCCAGGTCCGCTCTCGCCAAAGTTATTTCGTACCTACCTGGGGCGAATGATCCCCCGGGTTGCTCAGTTCGATCTCCACCTCGTCCCGTAGGTCCTGCATCTCCAGCTCGGTGCCGTTCTGAGTCCGGAACTCCAAAGACAGGACCGGCGACTTGACGAGCGCCGCGCTATCCACGTAACTGAACGGATTCTTCGGCATGGCCAACACCTGGGAAATGATTTGACATCTCAAAACTGCACCATAAGTATCAAAGATGTTTTTTAAGACAGAACGTGTTTACAATGTCAAACAAGAAATCGAAGATTTCAGACTTCAGAGCTGTTTTGCTTTTTTGGGGTATCCGTAAATGTTTTGGAACTGTACTGTAGAATCAGAGGGAAATATGCCCGATTGAATTGCATCACACAATGGATCACTACCCACACAATTGTATGATTGTATGACGTACGTTCCTCTCCAATTTTCGAAGTCTCACAAACCACATCATGACCCCAAGGGCACACCGAGTTCACTACCCTATCACTACAGTGAAACTCAATCTCAACCGACTCAATTCCCCAATTCCCTGTACGTGCGGACACCACACACACACACACACACACACACACACACACACACACACACACACACACACACACACACGCGCGCGCACACACACACACACACACACACACACACACACACACACACACACACACACACACACACACACACACACACACGCGCACACACACACACACACACACACACACACACACACACACACACACACGCTCACAAACTGTCAATTAACGCGGCCGAAAACAATACTTCTGTCCCGGAACTAAATACAACGCTACACACCTTACAATCCACAAGTACGCCCGTTGTGTTCATGTCAGCAAACATGACGTCTTGCTGAGGTAAGAGGAAGTTCCCGCTGATAGTGCGCATGCTCCTGTTCGTCACGGCGTACGGCTCGTCCCGCTGCAGCTGCATTTCCAAAGTTTGGGACTTCAGCTGCACAGGGGGCGCTCCTGGTAGAACCCGCTTGAACAAAGTACTGGCTACGTTTTCAACTGCGGCTAGAGCTTGTTGAGCTACCATTTTAGCCTGTTGGAGAACATGTCAGTCTATCGTTATTGATATCTACGCGTGCTGAAAGTAATGAATCAGCCGCCCTCCCAAAAAAATACATATTTTATCATAAATAATGCTTGGTATCTTACCGTGCGTCGTTTTCTGATCACTTCTTCGACGTTCTGTTCATCTGGAGGTTCTTGGTCCTCTTTAAGATTTCCCTCATTGGTCTCTGTTGTGTCGTCTTTCGGCTTACTTTCTAAGGGCGTTTCTATCTCACCTGTGTCTTCGTCCACTCCAAGTTCCTGTGGTTCCAACACAATACCTTCTACCGGCAGGACAGACGCCTGGAGGACATTGCCGAGGCCTCCTATCAAATCTACAGGAAGAAAAAAGAACAAGCCTGACAGGGAATATGAAGAGACAAGGGGAGCCAGCAAAGTTCTTGCTACCTTTGTCCAATTTTACCATTACGGAATTTGGTATTGTTTTGTTGATGAGACAAAGATGATGACGACATACCGTTAGCGGCGTTTCTGACGTCATCTGTGTCAGTTTCGTCCTCAATAGCGAAGGTGGACAAGGCACTGACCATATCCGTTAACACGTCCACTACAGTCAGCTGAAGAAAGATAGGTTCAAACAAGAGATACAAAGCATGTTAGACATTACAACGAGTAAGATTGTCCTGTGGGGCCCATATATATATGGGTGGCACATACAGTGCCACCCATACTAAGGCAGAGCCCTGTATATGTACGATTTGGGGGTATTTCTCACATGAACGCATCACACCGCAGCGAAACGCACCGAATGCAGAAGTAACTATGCCACAGCAGCGCAAATGAAGTCAAAGGTCTATGACCTGACTAAGAAATCAAATTTTTGAAAAATATTGTGTAAGAAATGCCAGCAGGACAAAGGTTAAAGCATGTAGGTTTTATAACACATTTAGCAGACACTGTGGTTAGCAGACGATGGTAGAGATTGTACCTGAGATCCTTCGTTGACCTCGTCAGTCCGTTGAGTGACAGCCTTCATGGCCGTGGCGTACTGTTGCACGGCTCCCAGGTCCTGCACTCCACCCATACTCTTGGACGAGTCCGAAAGCTTCTGCACCAAGCTGCTTCGCATCTGCAAGAATTTAGTTTAAGCTTGACGTCAAAAATTCTCTAAAAACAGTAACAACTTCTACTACGTAAAGAGCAACATAATGTAGCCTTTCATCTGTGGTCCTACTCACCTCAACCCTCTTAGTTTTTAATTGGGCCACCTCCTGTTCCTGTCGCCTGGTCTGCTCCTCTTCAAGCTCTCGCTCCCGGGCCAGTTCCCCCTCTGTCTTTCCCTCGGTGACGACACGAACAGCTATGTGAGACCATGGCCAATGAGCTGTTAGTTTATCTTGCCATAGCCTAGTTCTCTCTACCTGACTACCCCATGGTTTCCATATTGACGTACTGAATTCATCTGTTCTTGTGTATATATCTTTCAAGTTTTAAACTGTTTACATAGGTGGGCAATATGATAAGACTTACTTGATGTCGTCTGCATCACTGTGCTAGTTTTCGCGACATCGGTGGGTGCCAGTGTGGTCATATTAGGGGTGGTGGCGTTTTCAGTTGTTATCACAGTTTCTGTGGGCACTTCTACGTCGATTTCTTCATCGTCCTCTTCGGTCTCTAGCTGGCCAATTTCCTTCTCCGCCTTCTCTAACTGAAATATAAACGCCGATATGAATCCGGCTTTTTCTTTTGTCCGAAGAGACTACCGCCTCGTTTACAACATGTCGCCAGAAGGGAGACCCAACGACAATCAAAGCCTGAAATAAACGAATGATGCAAAATAAAAATTTGAGATTTTGGACTTCCGGAAAGTATGCAATTAATTCTAGGCTTCCTGAATTCCCCCATGTCGACTTCTAATTCCTGCTGGCTCCCGGCCAGATTCTTATACCTTTGACTTCCTGACTACCTATTCTGTCTGGACAAAAAAGATACACAAACCAACAGCTCAGCCACTCAAAACAATACTTCTGCACCTATCATGACGGATATGACGCGTTTTAACCTTTGAACAGGTCTTCACGAAGGCGATAGAACCCAAAATTTACAAAGAAAATGGAACGAGGCATGGGAAGGCATGACGTCATTCCTGAAGCGCACTCTGATTGGCTGAAGAGCAGTGTCTATATATGGGCACCTTCTCCACTGGCTATAAGTGACAATTCGTGAAAAAGGGGTGGAAATGATGTGGTCATGTACAACTCACCACAATGGCGTCATCACCATCGTTGTTAAGCAGTGAGGCGACGCTGACTATGAGCTGTGTGGCGGCCTGGATGTTACGAGACTGGAGCATAGACTCCAGCTCTGCACCGCCCACAACCTCCTGTAGTGTGAAGGTCAGGTTCACCATCGGCTCGGGATAAACCTGGACACAGCGAGGGCATATAAAAAAACATCAACAATAGCCAGGCAAGGCTTTTAAAAGTAAACAATATTGACAGCAGCTTTAGACCCACGAAAAAGGCCAAATATGCAAAATTTACATCAACATTCAAACATTTTAGAAGTATCTTCTCAAACATTGCCTGAAAAATGGACAGCAAGGTATCAACTTACCTGTGCCTACTACGTTGACTTACCTTAACTGGTATAATGACATCAGTAGATTCGCCTGTTGCATCAGTTATGGTTACGACGATATTGTAGGTGTAGTTGTCGTTCTTTGGTCCCAACTCGAATGGCGTCGGTGGGATAAAAGGCTGCAGTCCGTAGTGGATTAAGGCAAATTCTCTGGCGCCAAAGTGACGAGATTTGAATTCATAGAAAAGTCCCTTCCCGTGATCCTTTGCTGGATCTCGCGAGAGTCTGTCACTCTCGTCCCGCCAGTTCTTGCACTTGATCTGAAAGGGTGTGGCCAGGGCATATCCTGCGAACCAAGTACTTGAGTTATTAATTTTCATTCTGAGATCACTAAAAATCTTAACTTAGCACTACATATTGAAATTGAACACTTATTCAGATTTACCTTTGTTTATGACTATATGGAATTTATTGTTGTGGATTATGGTTTATTGTGGATCAACTCTCCTTTAGCTGCCTACCCATGGGTGGCAGCTATTCTTCCAGGAGAGGGTGGAATTTACTGCGCCTGCACGAAAGTCGTAATGTCTTGTGCATAGTACTTGGGCAGAGCGTATCGTTTAAGGTGGTATTCGGGATGACATCTCTTCTATAGTTTTCAAATGTCGGAAAAGATATCGTCTGCAACAGGCAAAATTCTGATGCAACCTTGACCAAACGTTGAACGAAAACCTTGAAAAGTTCGGGTTTCGCGCAGGCGCAGTATTGCCGACGTGCTGAATTTCACCTCTTTTCGGTGTGACGTCACAGGATCCACCGTACGGCGGCAGGTTTGCGGAGAACTCGTACTCGGTGAAGCCCGCCTCGTACCCCCGCTGTTTCCCCGTCAGACGGAAACGGTACCAATTCCCGCCAACTAGCGACCCTCCTTTCAGCACCAAGGACGGGCTGGTCGTGCCTGGAAGGGTTGTTGACAACATACTTCCGCTAAAGCGTTAAATCCATACAGCCAACAGTAAGCAAAACCTCAGCTAATTATGTTTACCTTCGCAGAAGCAAAACATATTGTTTTTATTCTTGTTGTTGTTGGGCTGGTCACCATATATATGAATGTGTTTGTAACAGAGCAGTAGTTTGTTGGGCTAGACAATGTGACATCACAACACAATAATGCATTTGCTTTGCAAATGTTACCTTTCTAGTTAAAAAGCTATATTTTATGATGTCTTTTTTTAATTTTTCTTTTAAATTCCCGAGTGATCTTTTCTCATAGACAAATGAAACTACAGTGGTAACCGTACCTTTGTACGTCATCTCGTTGAGATTGGGTATTTCTGTAACAACTTCCATTTCTTTCTGCAAATGGAAGATTTGCCAGGTGTAGTAGGTAGGCAGGCCGTGGACACATGTTAGGCACGTGCCAGTCAGCTGAAAGTCACGTGATGGGTTCATCTTGGACATGCAGTTGATATCGCAACTATTGGGACAGTTGGAAAGACGGAAAGAAGATGGATGAAAGTTTAAGGTGCTAATGCAAACATGTGGTAACAGTTAAAAGTTTGGATACAAACATAAGTGCCGCACGAAACATCAGAAAACAGGAAATGGTAACCTCTGACCTGATGATGAGTTCCGGTGGATCTCCGGGGCTGATGAACACCGCTTGTTCGAACCAGCCTATCCGGTCGTCCTTCGTGACCCGAATGCGGAAGACGTAGGTCATGTTCGCAAAGAACCAGAAAGTGTCCAAGTTCATGGCCCCTGCCGAAACGTTCAACCGCCCTGGTCCGGTTCCATAGCATCCGCCATCATCAAGAGTCCTGAATCAGAGGTAATTGATGCAAATGTGAATCCTTTGCGTAATCTACAATCCTTCCTAGATCCTATGTAACTTTTCTTATACCTAATAAAAACGTTCAAATCTACGTCTAACCCCGTTAATCTAACACAAAGAGATGGAAACACATTCCAAAGTGTGCATGGTAAGTATAGAAAGGTTAAGGTAGCCCCACTGTTCAACTCCCTCAATAGAGACGGGGGGCGCCACAGACTTTCTACAACATACGATCCATTGCTTACGGAGTCACGTGTGTCATCTGCATAACGTGACGTCACGGAAGCAGTGGTTTGCTCATTCCTTGACCAAGACTGGAGTTGTACAGTCGACAATTAGGGTAAGTCCAATTTCTTGGAAATTACAGTTTAAACTTGTTTCTTAAGAACGTTACAACTTTTCCTCACCTATCTTCCAGAATCAGCTGCAGCTCGTCCTCAGATGGGGTAGTTCGAACAGTGGTGTCCAGCTCATCCCCCATCATCGGGAATTTCTCATGTCCACGGCGGCAGAACCAGACGTACTGCAGACCACTTTTAACTAGAAAATCATATATCGGCCCAGTGTTTAGTGATCAGATCTAGACCTGGCTACACAAGAATTACATATTCTTTCTTGGTCAGGTCATATAATGGTGATTGTATATATATTGGTAAATCTACATAGGCAGTTACCAGTAGTTATGCACCTAAATATTACACCAGAGTAAATATACTACCAGATACCTTTGACCCAGTGTTGACAGTATTGATAGTGTCACACTTCAATGAAGCCACTTGAGAGTCTCACTGGGTCAGTCTACCGAGGAAGACCAGAGGTGCTGGTCGAAAGCTCTAGTAGAGAAATTACCTTTGAGTTGGATCAAAAGTTTTAACTTTAAAGAGTGAATATACGTTTTTAATCTGTTGCTGCAAGGATGCACACACCTGCCATGTTGCCAACGTCTGCATCGTAGGTTTCTGTTGCCCCGTCAAGCTCTAGGGTCTTGTTGAAGCCCACAGCTCGTGAGGTGCCACCCCGAATGGCGACGACCAATGGCGACTTCTCTATCTCCGCATACATGCTGTCCTCTCCAACCATCCCCGGCACACCTCGCATCGCTACAGTCAGGGTTATCTTGTACAACCCGTACTGAAACGTTCTTGCTGGGAAAAGTCTTTTTGGTGTCGGTGATTCCGAAGTCGAGATGAATTCCAGTTGAGGCTCGATTAATCCAGTTTTAGCGTCAGCAACGTTGAGGACTCTGTTGACAGTCCAGGTGAAGTTGGCCAACCTCGTCACCTCGCATCGCACGACAACGTCTGCCTCGGCCTTCAGGCTGGACGATCTCATTCGGACGACAGGGGAGGTGGGGTAACGTCCGAACTTCATCTGCACGTGTGGGAAACTGCACGTAAGGGGGCGCGTCGTTATGTATAACTTGATTTCGGCCACGACTCGCGACACCTTGTTGACACCCTCAGCTGTGACCACATAGCCAGCTTCCGTGTCGTACGAGTGAGACATGTTGATGAAGTAGCCGTGCGACTCCACGAATATCACATCGGTTTCATTGTAATTCTCTTTCCCTTTACACTCTGTGACTCCGTAAAGATACTTGCTTGACCCGTCACCAAAGTCCCACAGTATGCAATGTTCCTGACCGAATTCTTCAACATGAAGGGTGAAGTTTAGTACGATGCCCGTGCTCCTCTCTCCAACTGCGGTGAACGAGCGGAATTTTATACTTCTCTGCAGCTCAACGGACGTCGCCACCATGTCACCGCTGATGGGGTTGCTGACGTTAGCCATAACGTGGTACGTTCCGATGCGGTCAAACTGATGGGACGTCTTCAATGACGCTGTGACGTTGTCCTGGCCGTCGCCGAATGACCACTGCGTGGTGACGTCGCCGTCGTCGGTGTCCAGTTGCACCGTGAAGATGACAGGCTCTTCTACCGGAAGTAGCTTCCTCTCATTTCCGTATCCGGGCTTTTCAAACTCTCCGTCTACAACCCAGTAGGAAGCGAGGAGGTTGGTGATAGAGATCGGTTCGTAAACGTAGACATCTGTTTCGAAGACCTGGAAGCTCAGTGCGTTTGAACAATTTGCCCGCGCGACAAGAAGGCCGAAAACACTCCGGTTGAAAACGTGGGCAAGTTCGTAAAAGTTCGTGGCAGTGAAGTTGACGGGTTCGGCGTCACTCACGGTTCCGTCTCCAAACGAGATCTGACAGACCGCCGTAGCCGCCCCTGGGATCGAGTCATCACTGGGTAGAAGAATCTCGTACACAACTTCCCCCGGTGGGTTAGAAATTGGACTCGAACTGCGCAGGCTCAAACCTTGAACAACGTTATCCACAAGTACGTTTGCAGTGGTCTCTTGTTGGCCGAGGTTGTTGAATGCTTCTAAATACACTTCGTACTCTCCAATACGAGGAAGCGAGAAGGTGACGTACCCCAGTGACGTAGGACTGTCGTCGTCCTCTGCGGCTTGCACCCACATAGGCGATCCTTGTATGTCCCAGACAAGATGGACGTCAGTTCCAGACGATACTTTTGCATACAAAGTAACATTTTGTCCAGGGGTAGCGTAGGTAATTTCGTCACATATCGTTAGATTGGTTATCTTTTCTAAGACGTTTACGGTTCCTATTTGCCTCGAAACAGGCGTCACAAGATTGAAAGCAGAAACAGCTATGGCATACGTCCCCGGGCAATCGTAATGGTCTGGTCCAAGTTCAATGGACAGATTCCCGAGTGCTGGGTTGAAATCTTTGTATGCCACTGACGAGTCATTTCCAATCGCAAGCCAAAAAGTTGAGTTTGTGCCATTAATGATGACACACGAAATGTTGAACGAGTCACCATACTCAACATCTAACATCTCGGTCATGAGTTGGAATTCCACGCGGTCCTGCAAGAGGGCGTTTGTCTGTGCTGTCATACTGCCAAGGTGATTGCTGCAATTCAGTTCCATCAGATAGTCACCAGCCTTGGGGAAGGTGTGGGTGTTGGTAAAATTTGATATTTGCTTTGCGGCAAATTCCACAACAAAATCGTCTCCATATGACAACCAACACGTGGCGTCCTGACCCCCCACGAGGGACGGTTGAATTTCTGGAGGTCGACTGGGCTCAGCTGGTATAGCTACGACTTCAATATGGCGGATTGGAGTTTCCAGCAATTCAGCTGTGACGTACAATGTCCTCCATACACTGTTGATATCGTTCATTGCAGTTATATTAACCACGAAGGTCTTCGCTTCCTTGAAAACGTGGTCAACAACCCCGTTGCTCGACGACTCCTCAGGTGTGTCGTCACCGAACCGGATGTAGAACGTGACGTCACTTCCTGACCTTATCGAAAAGTTGAACCGCACAAGGTCAGATACTAGGACATAGGGATGGATACCTTCCATTTCGAAAACTATCTCTGAAATTGGCTCCGGATTGGACGACTCAGGAATAAGAAGCCCAGACGAGCGATAGACACTGTAGGCTTCTTTGCCGCCACATATTTGAGAAGAGTCACCAGAACAAGGTATTGAACACCCCTTTGATGTCATATTCAACATGGCGCCCGAGGTACAGGAACAACTCGAGCCATTGGTCAGCAGGGACATGACGTAACCACTCCTTCCACATGCCTGTCGGCAGACTGAGACGGTCATGGTGGTCGCGTTCATTGACTGTTGGATGATCTCCCTATCGTCGGTTGAATTTCTTTCGTGGCATCCAAGGTAAAGGAAGTCTGTTTGAGACAAAAAAAGTGTAATTATAAAAGATTGTCAACTTTTACAACATATCTCTCGGCACTCGTTTATCTTACAAAACCAGATCATCAATCGAATATGGCTGTTACATGAAAATTTTGTACTATTGACGGTATTTGCCTAGTTCTGCAAATATGTGTATATCTAGTAATAAATTGATAATTTCATGAATTGTGCAGAGCCTTTGTCATCCTTCCACGTGGGTTTTAGTCATTACCTTTGCTGTGAAAAATATTGTCAATTTTTTGAAGTGGGGGATGTTATGATTTTCTCACGGTGAAGAATCGTAAACGGTCCCCAGTTTCAATACAATGTTTTTCATAACAATGATTAGTAATATCGCCAATACTACTGACCATTGGGATCAATGCACAACGTTTAACTCACCGCGTATGGTCAGATTTTCAGCATCTACAGCTTTGCTCCAGAAGGACAGCTCATCTACGGTGACGTGGCCATATCCATCCGCAAGGTGATTCGGTTTCCCAGCGTTGAAGGTCTTGAACATGTCGAACTGCTGTTGTGTTGACGCTTCCCTGTCCGCACCCATGACGTCTGACGCCACAAAGTCCCCATCCACATACAGAGTAAGTCCTGCATTTATACTCCAGGTAAATAAGATATGTACCCATAATCCCTCCCTTAGGTCAAAGGTAACTTTCCATTCTCTCCACCAATCACCGACGCCTATCTCGTATCCATCTTCTGGCTCGAAGTCTAGATAGAACCCTTGCGACATCGCAGTCTGTCCGCCTGTAGAAAGAATAAAGCTCCGTTCTTTTGTTTTGTTTCCCGGTTTCATCCAAACAGCGACTGAAAAACCTCGACTACAGTTCGCCAGGGATAATAAACAGGGTTCTGGGAATTCTCCAAGGTCGAGGTACTGTTCATATCCGTTCAGATAGGTGGCGCGACCGACAACGCCGTCCACTGTTGACGGGGAACCGTGCGCCTGCGCTTGAGATGTAGAATCGCTATCGTCACCGATTGTCATCTCATCCATCGACCAGTGATAATCGGCAGGCAGACCTGAAAACAGGACGTTGAATTTATGGTAAACTAAAGTAATGGGCACGATAAATGAACATGGTAAATTTACAGGTAAAAAACCTGTAAATTTACCATGATGTGTGGCATTTTTTTCTCTCAACTTTCAAACTGGTCCAACTTTATTTGTCTGTCGTAGACTGTTATTTATAAATAAATGTTATTTATATATCCGTTAGTTAAAAGAGAGATATATTTGTCTGTGTAGAATTGTTCAAAGGAATACTATACAAGCATGTTCGTGATCGTGATTTCCCCAATGAGTTGGTGACATTTGCTTCCAACCTTCGGTCCCGTGGGTTTTGTTATGTGAGACGTGGCAATAGGCGATTGCGCTGGTGCGGTGAAAATTGTAACCATAAGAAATGGTGTATGCCATAGGAATCCGCTGTAATTTTGTTTTCAGATTTAACTGTGGTACGGTTAAATTCAACACATGAAATAAATGTTATTCCACAAACATTTTTGGGTATGTAAGGGCTGAACAAAAAGTAACCCGAGACAACCATACATACAGTGCAAAACACAGTACTTGTTCGTACGAAAAATAGATTCAGTTATGAACAGTATACAATCTATTCTAAAACATATACACAAGAATTATGGAAGTTAAACATCAACGGCTGTTGTTACCGTCAAGAAAATGTCGTCTCGGCAAATGTCATGCATCGGGGGATATACGAAACTTCTCAAATGCCTTGGAAGGTACAGAGAAACTGAAAATTGTAAGAATCTCAGTTAGTGGAAATGTGTACAAATTGACGATAGGCATACCTTGCCCAGTCCCCACAGCCATGTACGCAGCAGCCAACAACAGCAAGGTGAGCTTCGTACGGACACTGACGCTCCTCCAGCAAAGCAGAGGCTGCAACATGCTTCTTGCTTTTGGAAAGTACATGTCTACTATGGCATCTACTATACATCTATAACTACTGAACAAAGATCAAACCACAGAATTGGGTTTCGTCAGAGAAATACGCAAATTCAATGCAGAAGAGAGGGTCTACTTCTAAATCTGGTTTCTCTTCCTGCAGAAACGAGCAAGATGCCGCGGGTTTTGCGTGATCGACTTACTGTGATCTTTATCGAGGCATTAGCATACTGTCTCCATGGTTTCTACCAAACGTAAGACTATCTACCTCCATATCTGTGTCTCGTACAGAAAGGATGTCAATGACTGACATTTGGGATGATCTTTCGCGGATGTCAAATCAAGGAAATGTTCTTGCTCATCAGATAGCAGCCTGCATATATATATATATATATATATATATACATACACTACATGGACGTCATATGTGTCATATTTCATATCAATTTCTATCAACATTATCATATCAGAAATACGATCAGACAATCATGAGACGTATACATACGTTTATTACTAGGTAGCTACAGCTAAATCCAGTAGCAAAATAGCATATTTGCGGTCATATCCGTCTAATCTAGTTATATAGTATCTTGACTAGTGTTCCCGCACAGTTTACAAGTGGCGTATAACTATAAGCAATGTAATATGGAACATGTCCGTGAAACATCACAACGTGATAGATAGATGTATATAGACGTGACCTCTGACTCTCCACCCTTACGACCCGGCATGGCCTCGATTACGAATTTGGATTACGATTGTGATTTGGTATTTTAATCCCGTTTTCAAAGTTTGTTTTGTACATATTGTTACATTTGTTTGTCTATGTGTGCCCAGGGCCACTCGGAAGAACAGTGCTAAGTAACTGAGCAGTGCTACCCTGGTAAAAGAATACAAAAATAAATAAATAAATATAAACAAATGAATGTACATGTATATGAAGAACAAATATATACAAATTGACAGGGTATCAAAAATTTCCTCTTGCAATTTTACCCTGCCCTTAACATGATAGGTACGAGATTCTTGAGAAAGACTGAATAAAGTCGAAACCGGTCGAATATCCGTCTCATCGTTGTCATCTTCCCATCGCTACGAATGATGATAGGTACGAGAAATACGCGAAATATTAGAAGCAGAGCAAAGCAGAGACAACAGCGAACACGACAATCCAAAATGGCCACGACCTCTCACTAGCAGTACTCAGCCCACAACAACGTGAATAGATTAAGTTTTGACCGACTTGTCCAACAAAATCTGACAGTACATTAGCAGGCTGACTCCGTCTGTTGTTCTGAAGAACAACCATGGACGTGAGAGGGGTGACGAAGTTGTACTCCAGGGACATGTTAAGCGCGCGTTCCTTTAGCTTGCTTCGTTGCTCTTCGTCTGTCGCGGTGCGCTCTTTCTTCAGTAGGTCTTTGATGGTGAGGTAGACCCACAGGCGCTCCATGTATCCCTCGGGCGCTGCGAACGAGGCCAACTGCAATAGACGGCAAAGGGGTATGTGTTAGTACTCTCCCCTCTATGTAAATGCAAACTCAAGAATGTTACGACACATATACAAGAAAACAGTTACTCAACCATCTGTTGCTTGAGTTTTTTCTTGTGTAGCTCATTACCTGGATGTCTAACCTTCATCGACCTGTGTTAAGATATGAATTTTGTACGATTTTTTTGGGTCAGATTTGTTACCTGTTAACCAGAAATACATGTACACACACCTGGAAGTCTTCCACCCATGAAAGTGCATCCTGTGCCCCTTTCCCCGTCACAGTCACGTGGAAGTTGCCAGGCGGGGCTCCGGGGAAACGCCCGGCAACCACCACCTCAGAACCGTTGAAGTAGTTTGAAAAGGCGGCCTGTGTGACGTCAGCAACCTAGGTATTGACACATCAAGGAACACAGAAATTGAAATTGTCAGACCTTCTTAGTAAAGACGATATTGTACATTCCCATATAGCCAATTCTCTATTTCTGTATCTATTTTTAAAAGAGACAAAAGCCTGTTGCTCGAAACGCTCTGAAGCACTACGTGAATTGAAGTAGAAACAGGTTAAAATTCCCTTACTCACCTGCATTGCCGGATTGCCGACCTGGCCGTACCGCATGTTAACGTCTATCATCAGAGGTTTGGCCACCTCGTCAAAGAAGCTCGTCAGTTGGAGGTTACCATCATTGTCTGGGTAGATTCTTCTAGCAAACCCTGAAATGCACATGTAGCTGGCAATCACCTTTGCCCTCGTAACTACAATCTTGAGTTACGTCTTGATTCTTAAGACGTCCCAGGAGGTTTAAGATTTTAAGAATCTGTGACTTGCGCTAATTGATGAGTCAATGTCAATGAGGAGTGAAGAATCAACCTAAGCTATCCAACCAAACCAGTGACTTACAATCTTTCTTCCCTTCCTACTGAGACGGTTAAATGGACATGCAGCAATTTTTTTCTGACCAAATTATCTTTATAAATTTTAACTTAGAGCTTTTAATAGTGTACACTATTCCCTTTGTGAAAATTCCATGTTTTGCGGAAGGCCTTACAATCAGTGTGTCTGAAAACCAACATGAACCTACATAGTTGTGGCCCTTACCTCCATTTTGAAGTGCAAGCCTTTCCAGGAATTCGAACGAGACGTCGTACCCGAAACCGAGGCAGAAGAGGGCGTGGTTTCCCGCCAAATAGTCTCGTGCGTTAGCGATGATCTGATTGGTGTTCGTCACACCAGTCGTGGGTTGACCGTCCGTCAGTAGGACAATCATGGAGACTCGACTGTCATGGCGGAGGACTTGGTCCAACAGGGCCGAGGCATCTATGATGGCATCGTTGATGTTCGTTCCTTGCAATTATGGAAAGCTTATTAGCCATTGTCTTTTGCCTTTGCTTTACAATTACATAATTGCATCAAAGTCCGGAGCTTGTATTCTTCCAAATACATAAGGTTGATTACATTACATAAATTCATAAATTGTGGTAAAAAAAATCAAATCACAAAGATGACCCCTTTGTGAGACCACGACTACAAAGACACAACACCTTTCATGGCACTTAATTAAGTATAAAAATGTTATAACGTTGCTGTGTTACACCTCACGTACCTCCTTTTGCCTCCATGTTGTTGACGTAAGTGTGAGCGGCCCTGACGTTTTCCTGATTCGCCGCCTGCAGTTCTGATTTCCACCGCGTGGTGCAGTCAGAGAACGTCACGATGTTGAAAAAGTCCATTCCTCGAAGCTAGAAGGAGAGGTGTCATGACCAAAACAAGGAGTGAAAACAAATTCTGCCTGAAATGTTACAGCAATGGATAAATGTAGTAATAGCACAAGTATGAGGTAACTTTGCATTAACTACTGGAGGTACATATACGTAGCTCCTCTGTATATAAACAAACAAACAAACAAACAAAAAAACAAAAAAACAAAAAACATACAAGGCTTACCTCGTCCAAGATGACTGCCATGGCCTCCTTAGTCTGACGTATCTTGTCACCGCTCATGGATCCGCTGACGTCAATCACAAAGATGACATTCTTGGGCATGACAGTTAAACCGGTCGGCGCGAAGTAGTGTACAAAGTAGTCCCCATCTACCTGCGCAAAATAACGAAGTCAGAATTTCTATAAATTGCCCATAAAAACTGTCATCTCCTAAAAGTATTCCATATTTGTTATGCCCCAAGTAATGAAAATAAATGTAAATATATGTCCAAATTCTTTATATCTTTAACATAAGCTATGAGTAACAAAATATCTTACTTGAATGAACCCGATTTGCTGCTGGCGAATGACGTCATACTGCACTACGAAATCTCCCATGATGCCCTCGGCAGACATGGCGGCCTGTTCCCCCTGGGACGGTGCGTAGGTGATGACGTAATGTTCAGGACTCACACGGGACACAGTCGCAGTGGACAACTCATCTGCTCAAGCAACAAACAAACAAAAAATCACCATAAGTAGTTTAAAATCATCTGTCCATACCCCAATGCCAAGAATATAGAAGCTCTAACTGCCAGCGTCCATTTGTTTTTTGTGTCGATATAAGTCACCTGTTGATTGGTCGGTCAGCAGGTCAGAGGTCCTGATGTCGGGCACGCGCAGAAAGCTGAACCCCTGTGGCTCACGCACATCCACGCTAATGCGCATGTCTGGTATGATCTGCTGTGGTCTGATACTGCAAGACAAACAATACAAAATGCCTTGTCATATTTGCATTCTTCAGGAACCAGTCGATAGACAATTTTGAACCTTGGTCGAAACCTCCATGACAGTTTGTCTTGAGCAAATGTTTGTCCCACATTTCTATACACGGATGCTGCAATATACAGCACTATTGTTTAAAAAACTGGTGTATGTGCTGGTTAAACTATAAAAGGTAGTGACCATATTGTCTAAAGCCCCTCTTACATATGGCGTTCGATAGGTGTACAAAAAGGTTATCGTATGTAGATACTTGTGGACGGTAAGTTTAGTCAAAACCTTGTCGAAAATCGTACAACAAAGAAGTCGTTTGACCATCACGTGACCAACAGAAGGCACGTGACCATCACATGATCATGACGTGACCAATGGTCGGTTAATGTTTACCTGATGACGTGTTCATAGATGCCGAGCCTGCGCGCAAGGAACTCCTGGTAGGTCAGCTGGAAGGTGACCTTCTCCCCCGCACCGACGTTGATGGCGATACGGAATTCTTCACGGCCTCTCGGACTGGAGAAAATGTTTGCATGATATATTGTACAGATCGAATTATTCCAAAATTTCCACTGCCAATGAACTTTTATCCAATCATCTGTGCAATTCTTCTTCAAATATCGGATATATATCTTACTAGATCAGTGACGTTAAAGACAAACCATGCGCTTGATAGTTCAGCACGGTTTACATATAAGTCTACATTGAGAAAGACATGATTTCTATATAGCAAAAGCGTTTGCACAATCAGATTACGAAGGTGATCCAGACCTTTCCTGTGCGACGTGCCCGGCGCTTTCTCCTGCCTCCACGGCGGCGTCGTACGCTTCCCTCGCCGCCCCCTTCTCCATCACACTCCCCATGTACAGCGTGTCGTTGATCACCCTGAAAACACAAGGGACATGACTGGTGGAACTGAAATCAATTGTCAAGTGTGTTGCGAATGGCCACTCGCCATCTTAGAAACACCTAAAGCACCTAAAGCACAATTAAGCTAGCTTCTCCGAAAGCAGTTATGCCAAGGTCACATTATCAAACCGTGCACTGGGCGGGCTGTAAAAAAAAAAATTTATGTCCAAGAATATACACCAATAGTGGTCTTAATTAATTTTTGAATTTTTTTTCGTATTTTGTTGTCTTTTCGTTCCCGAAAACTGCCCGGCCTGGATCTGAGTTGGGAATTGTAACTCAGCATTGCCCGAAGCGCATCTAGATAGGATTTATTTCTATAAAATCAAATATCAGACATGACTAGTGATCTCGCTTACATAGAAAAGTTGGAGATGAAGGCTGCCTCCGGCAGCTGCATGGTGAAGACGGCTTCTCGGCCTCGGTCCGCCCGATTGGCCAGCTTGCTTTCCACCGTCACGGTGGCGAATCGTGACGTCACGCGGGAGTCGACGTGCAGCCAATAGACGTCGGCAGTTTCGGACACGTCATCTTGTCGTCTGACGCGGTGTGCCGCAGACTGTTACAAACAAGGACGGTCAATTTTACTACTCTAGAAATTGTCTAAGACTGATGTAAAATGACATTACCATACCACGCACTGTTCTTTTTTTTCAGTGCTAGCATTTTTACACCCCACCCCCACCTGTTATGGTAGGGTCACTTTTCCAATCCGGGACCCGGCCGGGCTGTTGCGTGAACGAAAAATAAAATGCACATCGAAAATATCCACAAATTATGCTTATGCTTATCTTTAAAACGTTTTTTTTGTGTGATTTGTTTTAGAAAAAGTTTTAGAAAACTAACCATGAGCACTATTTGTGTATACTCTTGATAAAAATTATTTTTCGCTCACGCAAACAGCCCGGCCGGGCCCCGGCTTGGACAGTGCCATAACCCAGGTAGTAGGGTAAAAGTTCCATGCCGGGTCCCTGCCGGGCTGTTTGCGTGAACGAAAAATAAACAATTTTTATCAAGAATATACACAAATAGTGCTCATGGTTAGTTTTCTAAAAATTTTTGTGTTTTGCTGTCTTAGATTATTTTTTTTTTCATAAGACTGCCCGGCCGGGCCCCGGATTGGGAAATGTGACACTGGCGCCGCCACTTAATACCAGAAACGGAGGACAGCTTTCACCCAACAACCACCCGCCCCCTTTACGATGCAGCCCGCCGCCAGCATCTAGCTTAGCCCGGTGAACGGTGATAGTGTTCAGCACGGGTAGGCTGGATGTTGAGGGAGGACTGGGTGTTGGGGGGAGGGCCATGGCTACAGTACATGCAAGGAGGTCAGAGAGTGGTACATGTCAGTCCAGTATCGCCTGGCCCCTTCGGTTTTACGCTGACGTGTGTCCCCGTATACGTACCACTGAAGGTACGGTTTGTATATCAACAGCTACCCTCTAAATCTCACCTCGCCCCGCCACCCTCGTCTTGCAGCAATCAGCACAGTGAAACCCGCAGTCTTGTCTTCTCCTTTTTCGTATCCTTCACTTCCGCGTGCAGCCGAGACGAGAAGAAAGAATGACGCCAACGCCCAAGCCGTTCTCGCCATATTGTAACGTTCTAAAACACTGTCAACTTGTGCACTATGACGTCCCCTTTCCCCACAAAAGTCTAACTGAAAACAAACGAACAGAAACGTCACGTTATGGACGGAGAAACGCGATGTCTTGTCTGAAGTACGAGCTGCGCCATCCTCCTTGCTGAGGAGCTCTTGGTAACCTTTGACCTCTTAAAAAATAGCACTTGGGTCTGACGTCATTTTTGGCGCTCTTCCAATACCTGCTATCTCTTACACCATGAAGGTGTCTGTGCATGGTACGGCCAGAGCGGTGTTTTGACATTCAATTTGTTTGTGTAACGAAGTTGAACAAATTTGGACCATTTGTTTCACCTATCGATTTATGTCGGAAGTGCAGTCCCCACTGGTTTCTGTATGGCCTCCTGGAAGGTTTTCTGCATGCATGCCGTTTTTCGTGAGGCGTAATCAGGCCTTTTGATTCTTTGTGATTCGTAGGCAGTAGCTCAAATTGAGCGTAATTCGCAATCAGTACATAAACATAAGCCGTAGCGCGTAATTGGTCGCTTTTATTCTACGTAAAGAGTACGTATGTAGTTATGCAACGTATTGAGAGTTAGCGCCGACTAGTAGCAGCCGCAAGACTTCACTTAACCTTTTACATTCTTAAGCAGGGTCTTAGACGGGTATCATCGGTTTAGCTTGATATGCAAATTAGCCTGCTTAATAATGGTTTGCAAAACAGGAAAGACCGCATCGTATTAACTTCCTTGGAATTGTCTTTCACAATTTTCTGAGACGTACTTCGTTCTCCTTCCTTCGTTACAACAGTTCTGCCCAATCTTTGGTATTTCGTAAACATCGTAGCATTGCAATGATGAGTTCTTTGAAGTCGCATACAGAGCGTAAGGACTCCAAGAAAAGTCCATCGACAGCCACAGGACATCGGAAGGATCAAACAACAGGTATGTTTCTGTCGGTAAATACTAGTAGTTACATGAGGTTGGTTAATAAATACATTATAGTACTGCACAACCATGTGGTTTTCGCTAACGTTTCAACATTTACAAACTATCGGCTACCTTCTTCAGGACTATATAAACGGAGGTAGCCGAAATAATGTCGCTCAAACGTTGGCAGAGGAAAGAATAGGGTTGTTTAGAAATTGTGCTGTAGGTACGTCTACAGTTTGGTATGGTGTCTGTTTCTTTCTGACCTGGGGGGGGGGATTGGCCATTTTTGGCACTCTTGCAATCCTTGCTGTCACTTATACCATGAACTTGTCTGTGCCAGGTACGGCCAGAACGGTGTTTTGACAGGTTTGTTTAACGAAGTTGAACTAATTTGGACCATTTGTTTCACCTATCGATTTATGTCGGAAGTGCAGGCCCCACTGGTCTCCGTATTTCTTACGGAGGGCCTAGCCTGACTAAACCGCGCTCCTTGGCTGCAAGAAGAGAGTAGCCGACCCACGAAACAAACAGACAAACAAACTAACAAACGAACAAGACTTCACTCAACCTTTTACATTCTTTAGCAGGGTCTTAGTCGGATATGTTTAGCTTGATATGCAAATTAGCCTGCTTAATAATGGTTTGCAAAACAGGAAAGACCGCATCGTATTGGCCTTTCACTTGTCTTTCACTTGTCTTCACAAATTTCTGAGAGTCAGACGTACTTCGTTCTCCTTCTTTCGTTACAACAGTTCTGCACAATCTTTAGTATTTCGTAAACATCGTAGCATTGCAATGATGAGTTCTTTGAAGTCGCATATAGAGCGTAAGGACTCCAAGAAAATTCCATCGACAGCCACAGGGCATCGGAAGGATCAAACAACAGGTATGTTTCTGTCGGTAAATACTAGTAGTTACATGAGGTTGGTTAATAAATACATTATAGTACTGCACAACCATGTGGTTTTCGCTAACGTTTCAACATTTACAAACTATCGGCTACCTTCTTCAGGACTATATAAACGGAGGTAGCCGAAATAATGTCGCTCAAACGTTGGCAGAGGAAAGAATAGGGTTGTTTAGAAATTGTGCTGTAGGTACGTCTACAGTTTGATATGGTGTCTGTTTCTTTCTGCCCTAGGGGGGGATTGGCCAACTTGTCTTAACGTAATTCGTAATCACTACCACCCCCACCCCATCCATTCTTGTCACTGTGAGTGAGAAAACTGTTGAAATTGGCGCCCTCCTTTTTTGTCAGCTTAACAAAAGTAAAGTTACGCAACGGCTGTTGTAAAAAGGATCAATTCTATGTCTTTGCTACTGGATAATGCCATGCCTGAGGGACACAAAAAACATCGCTCAAAGGGGTTCACCTGAAGCAGGTCAATGCATTGTCTTTTCTCATCGGGGGATGTCAAACGTCGGATGAAATTTCAAAGTGCGTCCTTAGCAACGGCGTTGCTAGGGACCGCATAGTGCCGTTCGCCACGCCCTGTGTGACTCTGTTGATTAGGACATGTTGTTTTAAAAATGTGTGTCGTTTCGGATGGCTACCTTCTATTCTATGCCTCAAATAACACCCCAAACTCTATTCTGTGTGAAGCGCGGACTAAGATGCCTGTGGTGGGGATGGGGTCCGAACCAGGTTAGATTTTAGCTTTTTTATACTCATTCTCATACGAGCGATCGCTGTTTTTGATTACATCATATACATGTACATGCAAATTATTTCAAGGCATATGCAAATTATTGGTAGGCAAATCACCCAATCGTCACCCCTTTTTTCCTGCCACTCGCTGGCCGTGACGTCATGGCGACCGCTCGTATTGAAATGTCCAAATTGCTGTCTCTAACATTTATGACTTGATGCAAATCATGCAACAGGTGTTATCGTCGCTTCATATACTAGTATTGCCCCCAAACACTTACTAGTATATGTTGTACGGAAAATGTTTCACAATACATGTATTTTGTGTATTCAACCTTTGCAAAATTTGCAAAGGTTGAATACACAAAAGGAAGTAGCGTTATGGAGCTACCTTCGACTGGAATATAAAGCCATGAAACCGTATCCATCACGTTTTCTAATGAGTGAATTGCATCCCCGTACTAGGAATGAAGAATTTCGGCAGGTTGGTGAAACTGTACCCGGTGCGGTATGTCGCAAGCTTCAGGGCCTATCAAGCCGCGATTGAGAAGAAAGACACCGAAGAGAACTGCCACCCTTTCTACGGATCAAAAGTTCCGGATTCCGTCCTGTGTGATTCCGGAGCGGACGTGCGTGTGCTGGGGATAGGGAGTGGATCCGGTGAGGCCGCCATGACTCAGCATGTCGGCAGAACGTACTGCGCCTGCGTGAAATGCAGAACGTAACGTGCATAGCACTTCTACAGAACGTATCTATAAGGTCGTGTTCGCGGATGACATCCCGTCTGTAGTGTTCAAATGTCGGAAAAGATCTTATCATGCAACGGATAAAATTCCATTGACCAAAAATCCAACAGAAACCGTGCTTTCATGCAGGTGCAGTACGTTCTGCCATGACCCATGTGACGTCAAAGATATATAGCAAGGGTGTTGAATTGAAGCATCGTGGCAGACGTGTTCTATGTATTTATAATCTCCTCTTCCTGATGTCTCATTGATATGGTACAACTTATGCTGAAGCGCAGAATCAAGTCGTGTTAGCCTGAATGTGCTTGAAAGTTTGACCTGTTGAAAGTTTAATTTGCCTTGACACTCAAAGAGAAAGCTGTGTGTGTCTATGTATACTGTTTCGAGGGTGAAGTTGTAATGTTGACAAGTGCGACAAAGCTTCCCATGATCTTTCAATGTAGTCCTAAAATACGTGCGCAATGCCCATTCTAGCATCCTATATATGGACACCTTTTAGCACTGTTCTAAAAAAAACGTCAAAAATATATAGATCATGGAGAGGCAATGGTATGTATTATAACAATGCCAAGTACTATTCAACCTTGAAATCTTTAGATTCGAATATCTGTTCGAGTCTCAATGTGTGTTTTTTTCTGACAGGAGAGGTTGATAGCGTCATTCTGAAGAAGCTTCTACAGCGGCACGACAGTGTGTACTGCAGGGTGGTGGAGCCTTCCGGGCACATGATTGAGCGTTACAAGGTGGGCTGGCCGCTAGGAGCACGATTTAGTCAGGCTACTTGTTTTGTTTTCTCTACCATAGAGTCTATTAGTTGCTGGAAAAATAGTAAGAAAAGAAAACCAACAATAGAGTTACCATTTGCAACCAACGGCCGTGTGACATTTTCTCCACGTACTGGTATGTCTATATATTGGGACTACGGTCTCTTCAGGTCTGACAGTTAAAAATCCTGTTTAATCTTCTCCCCGCTACCCAACCCCGTAACCAATACATATTTGGTGCCAAATGGCTACCTTAATAGGCTGAAGGTTAAATACCCGTTAAACCCGGTGTTATAACTATCACCATCACCGTACATTCTATAGACACGAGTGCATGAAGACACGGGCCTGGGTACTGCCAAGTTTGACTGGCGCCATCAGACAGCAGAAGAGTACTTCCAGACAAAAGAACAGGCAAAGTTCAATCTCATCCACGCAGTCCACGTTCTGTACCATGTGGGAGACCTTCACGCCACCTTGCGGAACATGTGGGAACAGCTGGCAGACGGTGGGCACATGTTGATCGAGATCAAAGCAGGTAAGCTGGCAGTTTGAGCACCTTTAGTTTCTTAAATGCATTTTCATCGCTTGATTCACCATTTCACCTTATGTTTTGTAACTGGGGCCTTTTCTATGTGTGTTGGAACGTAAAAGTGCTTCAAATTCTTGCCAACGAAAACTGTCAGTTTTTTATGATAAAAAGGCAAACTTTGAAGTTTCATCGTTTTGTCTTTACCCACTGACCTTAAAGGGGCATTATGTAACATCTTTGCACCCAAAATTGAAACCTTCTAACTAAAAAAAATAATTTGCTTCCAGTTTTCAACATATTTGTGCCATTATCTCACATTTCTTACATTGATACTTGGCGTTAAAACAGCCCACACGAGGCGCACCCCGTTTGTGGCACCACCACAAAATACCAGAATGTAAACATACATGGCTAACAGCTGTGTTGCCAACTTTTAAACACACTTGTAAGACGTCATATTTTGGCACCTCCACTTCCCGAATGGCACTTATTTGAAATGGAGTAGGGTTAATTCAACTTACTTTGTAAAGAAGTGACCAGAAAAGTTACTTTTTGTATCGTCCTAATGTTACATAATGCAGCTTTAAGATTATTTTGAAGTCAAATGATGTGCTATTTGGCCTTCTGCTCCGTTCCATTCCCACAGATAACAAGCTGTATCGCAAGATGTGGAAGGATTTCGGCGAAGGTGACCGTCTGAAGTCGGTATTCCGCATGTCATCTGACATCAAGCAGTGGTTGGACAACATGGGCATCACCTACATCACTTCTGAAGACGTAATCAACATCAACGTCGCCGAGTGCTTTAAGGAGAACTCCAAGACGGGAATGCAGCTGCTTGAGTTCTTCACGCTAACACCTTACATAGCTAACGAACCAGAGTTAGAGTCTATAGCATTGGAGTACATCCGGGGTCATTCGTCGGTGGTTGATGATAAGGTCCTCCTTAAATCAGTATCTGAAGTTATCGTCGCTTATAAAAAGGAGTAGAAAATCAGTGGCGAGTTTTAGATTTACACTGTATCAGTGTGTACTATCTGAAACGCCTGACTCTAAGAGCCTTAGTTCAGCTGTTTGATGTATTTTGTGTAACGCACAAAGGTTTTATCATTTTAAAGGGTATTATATATAATAATGGCACTTTTTATACATCACAATTGATTAAGTAATAGCATAGATATGATCGACTAGACTAGAAAATTTTAATGTTAGATTTATAAACGGGGGTCGTTCAAAAAGTTCGTGACCTCATCATATTGGGGCATATCTATAAACCTTCAATGAGTTACGCGTTCATTGCTGATTAATTAATTAATTGATTGGTTGATTGATCGATTGATTGGTGAGGTCGTGAACATATGGTAGGACCACTTGTCAGGACATGAAAACGCAATGACACCTAGCGATGTATATCGGAACTGCAATGGGAACGAGGCACTCCTGTCACTGCACTAAAGGGCGAATTGGCGCCCTCTGGCACGTAGATTTTTCTTGTCAAGGCCACGGGGGTTTATAAAAAGGACCAGTTCTATATGTTCTGCACTGGGTGGCACCGAACTATGCCTGGGTGGCACCGAACGGCCTTAAATCACTTAAGGGTGCAGAGGTACATGTGGCAAGGCCACTAGTTAGACGTTGCTCGTTGACAGACAATGCCAATGGTGATAAGGAAACAAAAACAACAAGTAAAAATGCACCAACAGGTGAAAGGGTGATGAAACAGCACGTTCACTAGAGGGGGTGATTGGGATTTTCTGTCAATTCCTGAAGCTGAAGCAATTATAATCTCCAAACAGAACATTCTCTTGACTTGTCCCATTTTTCTAACACTCAACCCTCCAACCAAGGAGGTCATAGAGACCCCATAGATGCAATATTAATACAAAATGTATGTAAGTTCTGACATGGGCAGAAATCCTAACCCATCTCCCTACAACCTCCTTGCTCCAACCGAAGCCGCATTTAACAATACATCACATACATGTATCCGTTTTACGACTCTGTGTAGAAACGGGCCTAGCTGACGCCACTCACTTTTTGCATATATGGTAATTCTAGTATTGTATTTGTGCTTTCTTTCACTTCCCCGGAGCTTCGGCATTGATGCTAGGACGCTTCGCGTAAAAATTCGTCAACATCATAACGCGGTGAACGTTTCTAGAGAGCTGTTTTCCTGAATTCTTTAGAAAACTCACAAGAATGAAGACGTCTGAGACTGTCCGTGTGTCACTATCGTCACTAGGGAGACCTGACGTTCTGACCTCACATCCGGGGGTCAAACGACCGCAAACATCCCTACAATGGGCTCTTGCAAATTTTCCTCATGTTTCTTGTCACTCTAGTTACGATAAAGCTTGTTTCATAATTTAAGCTCATTGCCTTTCCGTAAAACTATTAAAACAAAGCGTCTAAACCGCAAAGTTAGGTCAATTTGGCAGGTTTTGACTTTTAACAGTGGATACATGAGCTTGATTACTTGTATTGAAATGTAAAACAGATTATTGAAGTCCGATTATCACGGTTCTGATAGAAAGAGAAACAAAGAATTTCATTTTTGTGGGCACTGGGAGTCAAACAAGGGGAGGGGGCGATCCTCATTGGTGTTTGGTTGTAACAACGGGCGGATCGGGCTGCCTTTGTGTCGCACCTATTCACATGTTGATCTGGGCGCCACGACGGAGCCAGCGCGCACGGAGGTTATTTGTAGCCGGGCTGACCAAGATGGAGGTTGCTAAAGCTCCCTTCTCTCGTCTGGCACTGGTTCTACTGGTTCTCTGTCTTCACGTGAGGAAAACACACGCGCAAGGTGAGTGGGGGAGGGTTGTATGCGAGCACCGGAGAGTTTGCATCGTTTCTGACGTCTCTCTTGCGCTCGTTTTTCTTCGTCAGAACTTTTGTGACACTCACAAATTAGTCGGCATATTTGCGAGCAGGCGGTCGCGAGGGGCTAACAGACTAGATTGACCAGTCGCTTGAACATTATACTCCGTCCTGTCCTTGCTGTACCACCCGTGAGGGGTCAGCGATAGGGTGACCACCGATTTTCTATCATATTTTAGACTAAAAACGTTCTTTTAATACCATACGAGGCTGACACAGCGTTTCTTTGTCGCAACAGATGCTCGCTCCAAGAAGTCTTTCAAGGCCAATTTCGCGCCTCACATTTTGTGTAAAGCCACGGGGTCGTCAGAGTACAGGGCCTTGTTAGCGCTCACTAAAGAACACCGCTTTCTTCCTCGCTCGTGCAACAAGAACACTTCAAGGTTGCGCCCAAATTATTGTCATGTGTCGTTAGGTCGCCATTTCTTTGCGTGACACCAGGGCGCACTTCATTGTTGTTCGCTAGGTAATCTCAGGGGAACATGGTGGCAATTTTGTAACGCATCAACTTGGGAATTCTTAATTTCCCACTTGAATAATGATTTCCTGAAAGTATCCAGGCTTCAAAATTCTTTAGATGTGGTTTAAGGACCGTGTCTGTTCAAAGTTTTAAACGGTTAAAGGAAATGATTATAGACGCGAAGGTGTGTAACTAGAGGTAAGATGAACTAACCCTTGCCTGAGGGCGAGACTTTTACTTAACCCCGCTTCTAAATGCAGCTGGATTCGGATTTGTTCAGTCTCGCTAACGTTTTTAATGGTCTTGCGTAAATGGACAAGGGGGTGGTCTGTTGCAGAGCCTCCTGTACAGGCCTCCGAGCGGGTGGCAGTTTTGATACTGCGTTTTGTAGAATTTTTTAATGCGTTCTTTTGCTGGCCATCGTACAACCAGCCGGCCAGCAAAAGAACGCGTTAAAACATTCTACAAAACGCAGTATCAAAACTCCCACCCACTCGGAGGCCTTCACAGGAGGCTAGGAGTATGTTCAGTAGGGCGACCCTATAACTGCACTTCTTTGATAGTTTTTATCGTCTCTGCTCTTTTTTCTTGCTTCACACACCAATCTTGCAAATTATCCGGTCTCACGGCCTTGCAAATACAGAAGAACGGAACGTCACGTTTGCTAATATTTCTTACTCGTGGGAAGTTAGACAGACTCCGGGTTTCATGCAACAAACTTGAACAAACAATAACCCATGTAGCAAAAACGCACCTTTGTTTTCACGTGTTTTGTCTGTAAATTTGTCACTCTTCTCTAGAGAAAAATGCCAAGAATCGTAAACAAAAATGTGGTTTTGCTTCGCCAATGATGTTTCACATGTGGTTTAATAGACTGTACAAGTGCTGGTTATGTACAATCTAAAGTTATTGTAAGCAGTGCCTGTCGCTAATTTTTTTGAGGCCGGAAGGGACGTGACCCAATGTCTGACCTAATCAACTTCTGTTTCTACAACCAGTGGGATGAGCATTCTTTTCTAATGAAATACATACATAGAAGGAAAATCCCAAATATTCTTTAACATGCGTCGATGAAGGTTAGACATTCATTTAAATTATATGACATACACAAGAAAGCAGTTCCTCAAGCAACTGGATTGATTTTGAAAACTGTCTGACGTTTTGCTTTTAAGTAGCATCCACTACTTTTCTGACAGTTTTCAAAACCTATCCAGTTGCTTGAGGAACTGTTTTCTTGTGTTTCTTAAACATAATTATTTTTGATGCTCACACATATTTTCTAATCACAAAGGTCTCGGGCGTAAGTTGCAAACGATTTTTGACAGAACAAGTGTTTTCCTTCATGTAGCAGTTAACAGCTGAAATCAACGCGTGGGCATTTTTTCTGCGTCACTTGTAATTTCTTGTGTGGGTAAACGTTTTGCTTTCCTAATTGTCACGATATGTTGTTTTTGTCTAATTAGTTCTTCGTTTGTTGACGCGTTGTTTTTAATGACAAGATTTAGAGATCTTGAGATGTTTTTGTAATCCACTCATGTTTTGTTTTAATAAGGCCATGCTGATTTGATTATATGGATGACATCCTCTGGGAACCCCAAAACTGATGCGAGAGTGCGAATAAAAAAGTTTGGCAAAGAAAAAGTTGCCTTCATTATGAAATCTACGTGGTCATGAAGGTTGGACAAATGACTAAACATACAGAGTATGTTATGGCGAATAATAGACTCTTCATTTTCATTTCTTCACATTTTCTTTTTTTCCTTTGGAATTGGTTTTGGCATTCTACAACAATAGTATCGTTTTCTTTTTTTTGCAATTTACGGCACATATTTGCTCGTTTTGTAGCTGCTTTGTACGATTTACAGTATGGTTGAAAACTTTTTTTGGGAAACAGACGAAAATTCATGCGCGCGTGGATGTCATCCATATAATCAAATCAACACGGCCTAAAACTTTGTGACGACTCAACAAACTCTAACAAGATACAGAGATGAGAACACGGTGTAATGTCACCTTCTTTCAAGCACGACTAAAGTTTGCCGTCGGCGATTGTAGCTCTCTTTGAAGTTTGTTGGGTTTGATCAAGGAGGTTAAATCGCTCATTAGTTTAATAAGCAGTACGATCTTTTCTGCGTTCTTGCGTTTCCAACGTTTCGTAAAAAAACAACTCAATATAACAAATCAAACCTGTAAAAACACACACGATCAAGGGGAATTAACGGTAATAATCTAGTTAGCAAATTTGCCACAGACAGTAGATTGTTTGTCTACGTGCCAAAATATAAACTACTGTCTGGAGAAGTTTGTATGGGGAAATTAAGCCAGTTTGCAGTAGGAATTTTCTCCTGTGGAGCAAACAATAGCAATTGTTATTGGGCGGAGAAACATTTGCATATTGAAGAAAACAAAAGTTGTTTTTTTACACTGTCCGTGGGAAATTGGTAATTGATTAAGCGTTTCAAAAACACACAATTACAGGGGAAAAATACAATGGACAATGAAAATTCCTCAAGGACAGAACAACGTCATTCCAAGGTCATTCATTGGTCAGTCTAATAATGATCTCCAAGCAGATGTTGAGAGGAAAATGAAACCATCTGCTAGCGCTGTTTTAGAATGCTCACTGTACACAGACATGCGCAAATCTTTGATTAGTTCCTGACAATTAGAACAGAAATATGCGCACTTACCAAAAGGAGAATTGTGCAAGCATATTTTGTCATCTAGGAACTACTATATAGATAAAAAAAACTGTAAATTTGTCTACGCATGTTTCAAAAAGAGAGAAGAGACGTTGTAGATATAGACGTAAGTCACGTAACATAGTAATGTAGTACTTCTTTCTCCTACCCTTATACCCCAGTTATCTAACCTAGTGTATTTGGCCCATGTAGGGCGTCAATATGCAATAAAGTTCATTGTCATTGTCATTGTCAATATAACATCCAACCGATTGGCTACGACAGAACCCGAAGCCTGCACCGCAGACGAGTTCCAGTGCGGAAATGGCCGATGTATTCCCGACAGCTTCCAGTGCGATGGCGAGGACGACTGTCGGGACAACTCGGACGAGTTCAACTGCACCGGCTGTAGGAGGGGCAAGTTCATGTGCGAGGACGGAGGGTAAGGGTCAGGGGTTAAATATGACGCAATGATGACGTGTGTTCAACAACTGTGATGATTGTAAATGTGAAGTTTGACCCCTGGTTTTCATGAATTGCAAAACAGAAAAGTTTTAAAATTCATTATCATTGTCATTAATGGACCTTCCTGACTGTCGTCCATCACGATTATCAGTTCAACCCTGCAGTTCAACCAATGATAACATGACAATTAGCGGTTCGACCAATGAGAGATTGGCTTCATGTCTGTCAAATATTTGCGGCGGGACAGTAGGAAAGAACAATTGAACTTAACGTAACGGAGAAATCTAAAATATTTTTTCGTGATTTCAGCTGTCTGCCAAGCATCTTCCGTTGCGACGGTATCGGCGACTGCGATGATGACTCGGACGAAACCAACTGCCGGGTAGGCTTCTTGGACACGCTAGGTGGCGTTTCTGACGAGCTCACCACCACACAGACCGTGCCCAGGCCTTACCCCGTCACGCCCATCCCTCCCAGCTCGGTACTGGAGCAGGGGGTGGTGCTGGCGGTCTGTACGGACCAGGAGTTCACCTGTGCCGACGGGAGCAGGTGCGTGCCCCGACTGTTCGTCTGCGATGGCGAGAGGGATTGCGCCGATCACAGCGACGAGAAGGATTGTCGTAAGTCAATTTTCATACGTTTATTTGTTGTTTGTTTGTTTGTTTGTTTGTTATTGTTTGAGAGTTTATTCGTGAACTATTCCATGCATTCGGAGTAGTCTTCAAAGTTTTATGAGTGTGATATGTGTTATTTTGGTTCCAGATGTAAGTTTTCTGTTGTTTTCAGCTCCGAAGACATGTAGTCATGACATGTTCACGTGCGACAGTGGAGACTGTATCGCTAAGGACTGGACCTGTGACCGGGATGTGGACTGTGCTGACGGCTCGGACGAGTCCGAGGAACTGTGTCAAGGTAAGAGAGATGTCGGTATAATCAAATGATAATGTTTTTCAAAACATCTCTAAACCGGGACCCGGCCGGTCTGTTTGCGTGAACGAAAATAAACAATCCATATACAGAAATAGTGCTCATGATTTTTTTCAACTAGTTTGTTTTTTTGTTGTCTTTTATAGCATACTTCTCGCAAACTGCCCGACCGGGCCCCGGGTTGGGATTGTGACATTAGTGTAAACCACCAAACTGACAAAATACTTGACCATTTTTCCTACTCAGTCCCGATAAATCCATTGGCAAACTCGTCACCTTATTTCGGTCAGTTTTTACCCTTTTTTTCAACCCCCCGGAGGACCCAAGCAGAGACTAGCCTGGCAACTTGTTTGTGAAACCAATGAGCTTTTAAATGAGATCATTTTAAAGCTCCTTGGTCAAACGGTGTACAAACTGTAGTGACCATTAGCCTGAAAGAGAATATCCAAACGGCGCATCCCTTCCCCCATTATTTCTATACTCTCAGTCTGTTCCTCTATGAATCCCCAGACGACTGTCTCCTTTAACCGACTCCGTGGCCTAGACAACCGTCCTGACCGCCCAAGAGTTTCTTAATGCGTATTCAATGCGCTGTTCGGTGGCTATATATGGATGCACACATTTGGCTGTATTGTATAGTGTACTGTTTCCCTAAATACTGTGTGCCTACTTCGTGATGATTGGATGTAAATTGTAACGCAATCAATGTTACTAGTATTTGCTATGCTAATGAATGGGGATATAAAATAATGCTTTGCACAGTGGCAGTAGCGAAGGACTACACAACACAACTACATGTACTGTCACTTACACAAATTACAAACCTCAACAAAATGTATTGGGAGTGTATACTACCTAGTGTTATTGCATAATATACAAGTACATTCAATGTTGATATTGTATTTGTTCTTTGTTGCCTTTCTCTTCTGACGTCACAGAGAGAAACTGTACCGGGAAGGAATACCGATGTCAGAACTCCACCAAATGTGTCCATCTTACCTGGTTCTGTGATGGCGACAAGGATTGTCGGGAAGGCGAGGATGAGGCGGATTGTGGTAAGTCTGGATGTTTTTGTTTACTAGTTTTGAGACCCTATGCACTACGCAGGAATGTGGTAGTGCATTTTCTACAGAAATAAGTATCACAAACACTGGTCTTCGAGGTATCTTAGAGGCAAGGAACAACTGTCTTCAAGAACGGCACATCAAGCCACTTTCATCTGTTACATCATCTGTTTTCATTTGTTGACGTAGACCAACCAGAGTCCAGGGCTTGCTCCGACGGAGACTGGCGCTGTGATGCAGGAAAGTGCATTTCCGCCGGGTGGCGCTGTGACGGCGAGCAGGACTGCATGGACGGAACCGACGAGGAATTCTGCGAACTCCGACTCCGTGTACAGAACACGACATCACTGGACATCCCGACAGCGAGCAATTTAACACTGGATGTCAATGACACTGGTAGGACACACTCTGTGTTTCTAAAGAAATGCTTAATCAACTGTTAAGATACATGTTTTTATGCGTTCACGTACGGCACGTACTCCTAAACGTTCTAAAACACTCATTTGAGATACTGGCGCCCAGTCCACTTATAAGGATGATTCCTGCGAAACAACTTTAACCACGCAACACAAAGTGCTACCCCTTCTTTTTATAAAGCCCCGCCCCCGGCATGTCCTCAGCGCACCAGAGAATGTAACAGCTGTAACTTGTGCCGACTAAACAGATACAAGTGTGCTGAATGTGGTTGAGACTAGTCCAAACCACAATCTGTCTACCTCTGTCGATTTCGGTGATAGAGTCTTATTTTTCCATCTGTCTACTTTGATACCGCTTACCGGTCCCTTGACCGGGGACGGTTGTCAGTAACAACTGAACACACTGTGCATGTAGTTCTCTTAATCTATGCCGTTAGTGTGAGTCAGGGAAAACAGAATGAGTCCACTGTAATCTTATCAATCATTTCCTAACACCCCCTTCACACTAGAGGCTGCGACTGGAGGTCATAGATAAAGAACGAATCTTTTTTTTTAACGTTTTGTATGTTTTATTGTATTCTAAACCACATTTTTATACTAATTTTAAAACCAGGGATCACGCAAACCCAATTTCAGTCACTCAACAGTTGCGATCGTCGTCTAGTGGAATAGTGGAACGGGGGGCCTTAGTGATTAAAGTTTGTAGGTATCTTTTGCAATACAGGACTTGAAGCCATGACAGTAGTTTTTTCTTTATGCTTGGAGCTACGAGAGTAGTTTTCTTTTTACGTTGCGTGCCCAATGCTTGTACCGTACGAATCGTCGGTTAGAAGTGTTCATTTGTAACGTTGCATAGTTATGTCGTTGATATAACTCAAGGGCATCCACTGAAGTCCACGACAGTTCTTCTAGTAACCAGACCGGCTCTACAAAAGCCGTATGTTTGGTGGTTCCTTGAGACAGAACACTTGTGCTTGACGGAGACGTCTTATCTCGCGGCCTTGAAGCGACAAGATCATCTGTCAGTGTCAGGTCAGATGGCCAAGTCAGGTCACTCTGCAATGTAAGACGTGTGAGAGTGGGAGAGTAAGATCTTACGGAATGCGTAGCTTGTAAAACTCTAATTCGTTCATTGTATGAGAGGTTTAGAAAGGAACTTTCGTGTGGTAATTTTTAAGCCTGATTATTTCGAACTCGTCTCCAACTTTAGAGAACAGGGATCATCTCATAGAAGATTCTTGAATGCAGCTTAAGCTTGGAGATGATGAACACTTTTTTTTAGTTTGTAGCATAACACATGGGTAAGCCAATAAGTCAAGCATAACACAAAATATGTGGGGTACTCTCCAAACAGATGTTTGGGTGGAAAATCTTAATGTTTCTGGCTGCATCGTTTTTCTATACCAGACACGTAGCCATCAGTTTTGGCTCATGTTTGTGTCATTCATAGAAGCTTTCTCAAAAGACAAGTTCAGATTTTAGCGTAGTCACTCCTGTAGTGTCACATGTAGCGAGATTTTGTTTCTTTTCTTTCCACCTGTGTCAGACAAAAATCCTCCCCTGATCCTCTCGAAGAAGCGGTGCAAGACGGGGCTAATTATAGAAAGATAAACATCGTCAAGGGGAGTACACAACAAGTCAGGTATGCCACGAAGTAAAGAGCCGCCGGCCCGAATAGCAGCCCTTTTCCTGTCGGTTATCTAGTTTTAGAGCCACAGCCACATTCCTGAAAGTTTACAAAGTTTTGTTCAAGAGTTTTAAGAAGTGATCCCTAGTTTTGATATTTAATATCTTCGACGCACCTTTTGAATTTAGGGCGAAGAATTTCAGAAGGAAGTCATTTTCGATAACATCTTGGACAGATGCTGTAGAGCTAATCTACTACAGTTTTAGTCGGAGGCACGCTCATGCTTAGATGACGTCATGAGGCAAAAATTCCTGCACTCCATCAAGTAGTGAGATGTGTCGCTGACTTTGATTGGCTGAAAAGCGCGGGATTTTTTAGTACGTGAAGTCACCATTGGGCGTGACCTTTCCCGCATGTTCTGTGAAGTATAACGGCAATTTCTCAAGGTCACCTGTCCAAGAAAGAACGCCCCCAGTGAGTAGTAAACCGAGCGCGGTACGACCGCATTTGTCTAAACCGTTATCACACGATCTCGTCACTTCCTGTACGGTTTCCTTGTGCGATTTTCCCTAGAAACGGCGGAAACCGCTCTGTCTGTGCAGTCCGGTTTATCAGATGTGTGTCTGAAAACATCAAGATAACAACAACAAACAAAACAAAGATGGAGAATTTCATCAGAATTTTTTTACACTCAAAAACGTATGCTCTAGGATAAAGACAAGGGCGTACAAAGTTGACGACCATGGCAGTGGACATGCTAGACTCAATATCGCTGCTAACAATAGCTATCTCCTACAAGAGACGCCGCCTTATCGTCCAATACAAGTATCTAAATGACCATCGGCTACTCAGTACAAACAGACAGTTAGCATATTTGCCCTGCTCTTTGTTGTACAGTCGGTGCAAATATAACTAAGCTTCCTTTTCTTTACGAACTGTTACAGAAAAGTCCCCCTTGAAGTCCACTCGCGTTTGATTTAACCCCCCAGAACATGTGCAGTATTTTGTAGTAATCAACTGGTCTATAAATCTTGCGAAGCACAAACCTTGGCCTCAAGTGTTACATTTCTGTTTTAATGTATGCAGGGTGGTGTCCGGTGCAGTGATGGAAAATTGCTTACGTAGCAATGTTTGCGCAGCTAGGATCAACTTTTATCAATGGTGTTGTTTCACACACCTTTTCACGATAAGCCCTCGTTACACACTTGAGATAGTATGAAAGAGCGGGAAGATAGTTTGATGAGGTGATTTAAAAGGTGTACTGTCACACCTGTATTTAACTACCTGATGCATATCGCCATTTTCTCAGAACAATACAAGGTGAATCCCTAAGGAATCTTGGAATGGAGTTACGTCACATTTCAGTTCCTTAGCTTCCTGATTGTACAGAATTCCTTGTATTCCTTACCCAGCTCGCGCCGTTACTCAAACGTCACATCACACAACTTCACACAGAGCCGCCTCAGCCAAGGCCCCACAGGTGGCACTTTCAACGCGCGGAATGTGCCTCCTTTTAATCTCGTTCCCATGTGTTGAAAACGCGCCGTATTGTTCGTACGGTGAGCTGCATAAAGACTATAATTCAACAATTACACGGTCCTGGTTATCTTTTGAGAGGGACAATGCTAAATGTGGCAAATTTCTCAACTCCTTTTGCGCAACAGTTCTTTAAACGTTCTGAGTGATAAGTTCGAAGGAACCGAAAGGACATAAAACGGTGGTTTTGATTGGTGGAGAGGCGAGTCATTGGTATGGCCAAACGTAAGAAGGGCGGTGAATGGACTGTGTGTGAGGGCCCGTAGAAAAGCATGCATATATTACACGGGGCTCATCAGACAATAAAAACTACCACTTCCGACGGGGCCTTTGTCCGGTGTGCATTCTCATGCTGATTGCCTGTGCGTCGGACTGGGATACTAGTATACATACGTGTGGTACACGCCAAGAACACAGCCATGGCGCGGGAAAACGCCTTGTTTCTGGTCGTTTGGTCGCTTCTGTTGCACCACGGGGCGTCACAAGGTGAGTTTTCAAGTCACCTGGTTGTACTCGCAGCTTCGATCGGCTTAGCACGCTCCGTGTTTACTAAGTAAAGCCTGCCTAATTGTTGAACCCGCATTGTTAAGTTGGTGACCTTGCGGTTGGAGTACCGACCCACCCAAATGGAAGAACAAGTCTTGTTTTACAAATCAGATCGCCTCTCTGTGAAACGATTTAACGGTAGGGAGTGGAATGTCATGGAAACTTTTGTTTCACGTTTAGTCGATGCGTGACCCAGTGAACTCAATGCGCACAGAGTGCATCCAAACTGTCTTTTTAGAGAAAAGCTTTACAGAAAGATCCTCACAGAAACGTACAAAGTAATTATAGGTTACTGAGTCTAGCATGGTGGTAGTGCGGGGTATAATTGAACAGTACGCAGTTGTGTTGTGGTTGTTCAGACGTCCCTTATCGTTATGTACAGACAGGATTCTTGCCACATCACTGCAACACGACTAGACACACCGGCTCCTGTCGGCACTTTGCAACAATTTGTTCCTGACTTTTAAACCGCTTTGCATACATCGTGTCGACATTGTAATCCTGTCTTCCCCACGAGAGAGACTAGACTTTCAAAGGGAATGACAGGGCGCTAGCTATTAGGATAATCTTGTGGTAATGGGGGTGATAATGGGCACAAATAGATTTTTATGGACACCATTTGCAATTAGCGACGAATTAACAGAAGAAAGGTGGGCGCGGTAGGTGGTGTATTGTTGTTGTAAACGTCTGTTTATTGAATCGCTAGGGCTCTATTACCGGTATATTAGGTATGCGCAGTATGTCATCCTCGCACAGAATGTCGAAAACTATTCATCTTGTGCCAGCAGCAGCCACAGTTAACGAAGTTTACTGTTTACAGAAGGAGATATAATGTTGTTTGGGAGGTAAACACCTAGAGAACACGAGAGGTAAGGTAATACGTCTGTAGAAATATTTCCCGCGGCCTCTGTCGCAGCCATGCGGTTACAGCCATCGGGAAGCCGGCTTTAACTAAAAATGACACACTTGGGAAGAAAACGACAGGTTTAGAAAGGCGCTACCGGCGAGGTTATCCTATAATGAACAGATGTTCTCTCATAGACAAGAATAGTTACATGTACCACAATGCGTTATGCCGTCCACGTGTAAAAGATGTGTTTACTTTTAAGTAAAAGAAAAGCGGTGGCGGGGAAGGTTTAGTCTCCACCAGACTCCTTTGCAGGCTGGATAAATAGTCTCCATGCAGGCAAAATTGTCCTTCTATGGCCGACGAACTCCCCCTGGCCAATTATATCCCTTTTTCGGCCGATTTCAAGTATTTATCCAGCCCGCAAAGGAGTCTGGTGGAGACTAGGGAAGGTCTGGGGAAAACCGAAAAGTCACATACATGGGAACAAAAATCAGACGATCTTTTGTTGTCGAAGCCAACAATTCTTATTACGTACTAATCACAGCGGCTTGTTCCCGCCAAAACCTTGAGGTTATCCGTTCCTGAATCTCTGCCCCGGATGAGGTGAGTAAAGTGAGGGGGACCATCTGGTGGAAAAGTCGCCCAATTATTGAGCGTGTTCCCCCCGCGGGTTTTCATGAGTGAGAACGCCTGTTCCTTTTACTACACAGTTGTAGCCACCAGAAATGTCAGATGGCGACCATGATACACGACAGAGGTGACCTCTAGGTCACGTTTATCCAGATCTGTCGTCAGACGACACTGTCCCGGTGACAACTCTTCAGCTGAGCTACCACTCGACAGCAACGATATATCAGCTTGACGTTCCCTCAGCTGCTACTACTATTCCAAACACGCTCCGTCCTTCCTCTTGATTGATTAATAGATTGCAGCGACAGGTCAATGATATCTTTTAATCAAGCTTGGACATTTCTTGACCAGATTATCCCTTCTCATACCTGTACTTCTTTCCTCGTAGTTTTTTTTCCGTCACGAATTTTACGTGGTTACGCAAATCGTTGAAGATGAAATTCAGAAAACAGTTGCAGATAGTTGATCGTCACATACTTATGCATAACCATGAGCTGCGAAAGAATGTGTTTAATTTTGCAGAATGAATGAGACCCCTTTTCCAAGCCGATGTTGGTTCTTGCAGTAGCCCATGTCTGTGCATTAATAACAGGGGTAAGTCCACACACAATACCCGCGCAATCAGACGACATGCTTGTCGTCACAGTAATCTGTCTCGTTCCCAGATCCCCAAAGCAAAAACTCTTGTTTGCAGACGGAACCACCGAACCCTTTGATCCGAGAGAATGTAAACTTCCCCAGCAATCATGCTAATCTCGGGGGATGTTTTTAGCTCGGGTGGTTTTGTGAGGCTCGAGGTAAGGTGAGAGTCTTGGTGGGAAACATATCTCTCGGCGGTATGTTTGTCCATGTGTATTGCCAACCCGCACACCTGTCTGAACTCATAACGTGTGGATGGTGGCGGTGGGGG
Source organism: Branchiostoma floridae x Branchiostoma japonicum (assembly GCA_013266295.2). NCBI lineage: Eukaryota > Metazoa > Chordata > Leptocardii > Amphioxiformes > Branchiostomatidae > Branchiostoma > Branchiostoma floridae x Branchiostoma japonicum. Next base: position 6,718,235 of record CM023830.1, read on the forward strand.
GAAATGGGCGGGAAGAATGAGGAAAATTACAGGATACGGGTACTCCGCGGGTATGCTGAAGTCGTTCTTACATGTACACGGTCCCAATTCTGTGGCTGTTACTGTAGCTGACTGTTGTTCTCGTCAGGTCTTCTGCTCTGATCTCAACGGTCTTCTTTACACTGCAGTATTTAATCAATTTGAATTGAATCGCCAACGCCCAAAACTTCAGGGAAAAGTTAGGGGTACGCCTCGCATGTGTGAAGACTGGTTCCTTACGCAGCTTGGTACAAGAACGGGAGTGTTGCCTTATGAAAATTATAGTCAGATTTCAAAACGATTGAAGACTAGCCAGGAATCATAAGTATAGTTAAACCATGTTTTAGATGCATGCTAAAATTGGCACATCCTTTTTCTTTACATATACCAGTGAAAGAACGACAAGACTGCTTGTCATAACATGATCTACGCCCCTACAGCCATTTCCTATTAGCCGTGGATCTAGAGTTGAGGTCTAGGTTATGTACACACACGTGCATGTTACATGCAGGGTTGAGCGCTGACAACTCTCTTATCTGGCCCTGCCTATTGACAAGGTATAACACATGTCTAGACAAGGTTTTCAACACTTCAATCCACGTCTAGATCAGCACAGGGCAGGCGAGAATTTCACATGTTTTGTTGTTTTGTGGAGATCAACATTCGATAGTGCGTAATCAGCTATAGTGCACACTGTAAGTGTAAGGTCTTCTACCGTGTTTTCTGTGTTCATTTGCAAAGTACCGGAAGGAGAGATTTTGAAACCAAGGCATCATATTTTGTCACCTGTTCAGATTTGGATCGTGTTAAGTCTTTTAAGTCCCTTTTTGGCTCATACAGACTTAATCGTATTTATTGTGCAACTGCTACATTTCAGCAGTCATCTCTTTTTAACCTCTTTGATTTCAATATAAATATTTCTAATTAACCTCCGACGCATATGGATATTGTACAAATGCATTTGTTTGAACATGTTACAACGACATTCCATTATTTTGGCTTTGATGTGTTGTACATCATGGGGGATCAGAAAGACGCCCTTTACAAAAATGTAAAACCTACTTATTAACTCTACATCCATGATTATACACCCAGATGTCTTCCGTTAGAAACGCTCCCACGAACAAGACAAAATCCCGAAGGGCTAGCGGCTCTTTATTAACACCTAATACTGGGACCGAGATGTCAGAGTAGGTCGCATGGCAAAGACATTTGATCCACGGGTTCTAGACTACTTCAAAACATTCTTGTCTTTACAGCAACATAGGGCTTGAAATAGCGAAAAGCCTGTCACAGAAGACCGTATTCTACAGTGCAGGTGTACTAAAGTTAAAACATGGACGGTTTCCTGTCGTTTGTTAGAGCTACAATTAATACTGATAACGAGAACAACAAATGCAGACCCACGTACAGTACTGTAGTAAGATGGGAAGGTTTCTCAAGCTGTTGTGCATTAACCACTTTTACACGTGGATTTACTCACCAAAGATGTTTCCATACTCTCCCGCCAACATGAGATCAAAACAAGCAGTAATACTGTAACTGTTCTACATCTGGGGATCTACCTTTCTTCCATTACCAGGCTTATCACAGAGCCTGTCAAACCCCCTGTCCGCACGGTTCGCTAGTTCGAGTATTCAGAGTATTCAGCGGGGGTCACCAGGGTTCACGGTCAAAGTGATCTGCTAGAATCCAATAAGATCAAGGTCGGGTTGAAATAGAACAGTTGTTGCTTCTTAATCTTCTGATCCATGAGTTTATGCAACAACAGTTTGCGTTACTCATTTTTAAACTGTTCTGACGCGCGGGTTCGCTGGTTATGGTGACGGAACGGAGTCGCCGGATTACTAGTATCATTGCACACTTCCTTTGAAAACCGCTAGATAGCGTTACGCAACAGCTATAGCACAGCGTGCTCTGACAGACGTTACCACTGAGACCACCTGTATGATCCAGGGCACGAAAACTTGAATATCTAAAGAAGAGAATGATCTACACATCCACAGTTCTTTCAATCCCTTTAGAATTTTCAACAAGGAGGGTTTTGCTAGAAAATCAACGAAATTTGCTGCTGAAAATTAATAACTTTGTGACGGGAAGGGGTAGGGCCTTTAGTTTACCACCATTGATCAAACTAAATCGCTGGTCTAGGGTTTCACCATTGGAATCGTTACGCCACAGTAACACTACCATGTTCTCTCCCCTTTCTTCTCTAGTGATCCCGGAGCTCGGACAATTTGACAAACCCGGAGTGTGTCCTCAGCTCGGCTTCCCCCTCCACCAGTCCAGTCCCTCCTGTTCACGTGACGCCTGCGTGTCAGACTTCCACTGCCCGGGTGACCTGAAGTGCTGTGTGAACGGCTGTGGAGGCACCATGTGTGTGGACCCCAGTCCTCAACCTACCACACTGTTCGAACAAGGTAAGAACACAGTTACATTTTCAATAAATAAATAAAGAAAATAAAGAGAGAAATAAAGAACTAAATCCATCTACGCAACTATTCTGCAATCAGTGTTTTCCCTGGACCTATTGCAGTCCCAGTTCACTGTCATCATAGTTCAAATAGCCCCCTCTCTGTAGATGTTGAAGTCATTGTAACACTTTTTAAAGAAATACTAACTTTTCAGGCGCAATGCACCGATATGGCACGCTACTGTTTGGGAAACACCTTTCAACTTCATGGACTGTATATGCCACCTAGCGACTCTCGTGGGCTCGTGAGGCTTCGATAAGTTCCGTCGTAAGATTTTAAAAAAGAATATGATTGCCTTGTTATTACATGACAATTGAACTATACTCTGTTTCTCCATGACGACAGAGGCCGGCTGTGCCAACTACGACTGCGGCATGCAGGGTGCCTACTGCTCAGGGATAGTCGCCGGGTCGGCTCAGTGCTACTGCCGCCCACGGTCGGAGTGTGAAGCTAAAGATGTGAGTTGTGAGCTGTGTAAACAGTTCAATTGTAATTATGTTGATCAACTTTCAAGCACTCGGTCCCGAAGCTCAGTGAGCTGTAGGGGAAGCATGCTTGTCAACAAGAAACTTGTCGAAATTACAACCATTGTGAGCCACCTAGAGACTCATTAGAATGATGCAGTCTTAACGATGATGCGTAATGAATGAATGAATGAACGAATGAATGTTAATGTTTCTTTGATTAAACCTTCCCGTTTTCCAGACTGTTTGTGACAAGTACGGCACGATGTACCCCAGTATGTGTCACTTCGAGGCCTTCGCCTGTGAGTGGGGCTTCCCCATGGAACCGGCACCCTGTCAGGACTACAATGTACAAGGTACGTCTCGGCATATCATGTACAATCCACGTTTGGGACCGCATTTGTAATATTACAGAAGCGACCAATCAGAAATAGTAATTGTTTCCCTGAAGAAGGTGACAGATGGATGTGTAAACCCCTAGTTTTTTAATAAAGAAACTTCTTATACAGTCTTTTGCCAACCTGATGAAATTATTCACATACGTCTCAGCAGTTTTATATCTACACGTCGAAGTAGAATGTAGTACCGCTATATTGAAGATAGATTGAAGAGATAACTTGATGTAAAATTTATCGTCATAAATTTGTTACCTTTTCAGATATCTTCAAGTGTAAGAACGGGATCCGTTACGTCCTGAAACCCTACATCTGTGACGGCAGAGCTGACTGTTTCGACAACTCAGACGAAACTGGCTGCCGTAAGTTTTAACTTTCTGTATTTCCCTTACATTTACATGTATCATTGTGCCTTTGTTATAGTGAGTTACAAACGAGTTACAATGGTCGAAAATTTAACCTTGTACTCTGTATGTCGGTCCTATAGCGTTCAAGGAACCCCCGCCAACTCCGCCCACCGCCACCGTGTGCAACCTTCCCCTGTTCAGAGGCAGACCGTGCGCGGACGCCTCCCCGCGGCTGAGATGGTACTTCAACTCCCACAAACGCACCTGCCTGACCTACATGCACGAGGGCTGCGAGCGGAACGCCAATTCCTTCGGCACTCGGGAAGAGTGTTTGGAGAACGTCAACGCCAAGAGATGTGTTGGTACGAGTTGACGAATCACTTGCCTTGTTTTAAATTCAAACATTTTCATTATCAACGTGTTATCGTCGACATTGTAGATTTTGGCGTCGCCTCAGGGGCGGAGCGTAAAGACTCTCTGATACTTTTATAATTTTCAGTGAAGCGAACACACAGCCAGCGGATACCCGACCTACGACAAACCACCGTAGCGCCCTCTAAGGATCCCGAGGTCGTTTGTAACCTGCTGAAGGACCGAGGTCCGTGCCGAGGGCGTCAGAAGAAGTACTACTACCTGTCCACACAGCGCAGGTGTGTGCGCTTCACGTATGGAGGCTGCGGAGGCAACGACAACAGGTTCCACACCTACATGGAGTGTATGGACTTCTGCAATGGTAAAGAAAACATGTTACGCTATAGACGTTTCTTACGGCAATTTTTGTAAGCTTCCATTACAGATGTTTTCAATAGAGATAGTTTTAAAACACCGTCGTGTGGATTTTTGCTTAAAGGATATTTTCTTATACTCTCCAAGCAGAGGTTTGGGCTTTGGCTCGTCTTTGACGTGTTTTGGGGCTTTCCTTTTTGTACTGGTATCTTTTTTTCGCCAGCTTTCGGGTGGCGTATTGGATACTGCCTGGCCAATTGGATACTGTCTTGCCAATTTGATACTGTATTGCAGCCACCGAAAGATCTGCTTGGAGATTAAATTTCTTAGCATTCCTTGTTCAGCGATTAAAAAGGATGATTAGACTTGAGTCAAAATTCTGAGTCAAAACCACTCCGTCTACGCTACCTCTTAGACGTTGCAAATAGTATGACCTGCTTATTGAGAAACGTGTCAGAAATAACGCCATCTTGTGATATGGGAAACTCTCCCCTTAGACCCCCGGACGAAGTGTCAGCAGCAGCGCACCAAGGCCGCTAACGCCGGGCTGCAGGTCGGCATGTTCATCCCGGAGTGTCAGCCGGACGGGTCGTTTGAGGAGGTGCAGTGTCACGGCAGTACCGGGCACTGCTGGTGTGTGGACAAGGAGGGGGAGGAGTTACCCGGGACACGGGTGGACAGGGGATTCACACCCACCTGTTCAGGTCAGATACGAAGTCATTTTGCCGACAAAATAGCTTTCCTCTGGCTATCATGTGCATTTATGCGTACAGAGTACTGAATGTATAAACATTGTTTACGCTTGATATGAGCAGGGAGAACCAATCTAAAGTGGCGATCAACAGATGCAGAATAGAACCTGTCTATGAAAACGAACCAAACCGATGAAGAAACCTTTCTCATCTATACAAAATACAGCCGAGAAGGGCAAGTGTCACGTCGACCGAGGACTGGCCATCGACGCCCGGCTTGGCCCCGGAGCCTACGTGCCGCAGTGCCGGGAGGACGGGACATACGACCCGCTACAATGTCACGGCAGCACCGGCGAGTGTTGGTGCGTCTCCGAGCATGGGGACGAGATCTTAGGCAGCAGGGTGTCGCCTGGACAACTCGTTCCCAACTGCGGTGATCTATCAGGTATGTAAATATATTTCCAGCGTCTCCTTATATAAATAAGGAATATCATATGAACGTGTATGCACACACAGATATTTCTGGTCTAAGATGGTAGACGCCAAAATCTGAAGGCAATTTACGACGATTGAACTTGAACTCTTAGCTCGGACAGGGCGCCCGCAGTCGCAATGTGAGCAGGAACGGCAGCAGGTCCTAGCCGTGGCCCAGCCGGGGTCGTACGTGCCACAGTGCCGGGACGACGGCTCCTTCTCCCCCGTTCAGTGCCACGGCAGCTCCGGTCACTGCTGGTGCGCCGACCAGTTCGGGAACGAGGTGGCGGGAACGAGAGTCCGCCCGGGAGAGAACCCCAGATGTTCAGGTATCAGCCGCTAGAGGTCGCTGTACGCTAACCTGGCCCGTGCTGCTCACCTCACCAACCTGCGCATGCTGTCGTTTGAACCTCTCATGGACATTAACAGCCAACATAACTACATTCCACTACTCGCCATGCAAGCCCATCCCTTTGCTGATGATACTTGCATAACACCAGCTTAGCTTTGAAGCCACCCCAACAAGCTCTGCAGAGTTTGTGAATCCATCTTGGCTAACACCATTAAGCCATAACAAACCAATGTTCCCTTCGTAGGTTAAAGCATAGATCTAGACGTCTAATGTGTTCCTTGTGTAATTTAATTTTAACGCATCTGGTATGCTTCTCCCCTGCTTGACCGTGTTTCATAGTCGTCTATCTGTTCCAGAGACTGCATTGGGGTTTTACCAGTAAATAACACGACACTGTTAATGACAATGAGTTGTGATTTTCTCTTCCGATCACAGCCGAGGCTCCAGTAACGGAGGCTCCGCCCCAGACCAAGTGTCAGGAAGAGCGGGAAGACGCGAACAGCCGCGGCCTGCTGGCGGGCGTGTACGTGCCACAGTGCACGGAGGAGGGGCTGTACAACCCCATCCAGTGTCACGGCAGCACAGGGCAGTGTTGGTGCGTCAACGAGGCTGGGGAGGAGATCATGGGAACGAGAGTTGGTGCAGGGGAGTCGCCTAACTGCGCAGGTCTGTAAACAGAAGACATTTCTTGACACAACAAAAATTCACTTTTGCATAATTATATACTCAAACTGAGAAAAAAATAGTAGATGCGGAATTGACATGAATACAATTAGTACGGTAAATTACAGTTAAGACAAGAATAGACACATTTCGCAACCCAGTCCATCCACTTGAACACCTCAATCTAAATTTATACTTTTGTACATGCAAAAACTTCGACAAAAATCAAAATGGCGGCCGCGACCAGCTGCAGTCAAGTGTCTATTGTCTGTTGAATTTCAGATTCAAGTATGAGGAGAGATTGGTGATCTGTCGATGACATTTCAATGTTTTTTCCCAGGAACTCCTAAAAGCAAGTGTCAGTTGGAACGGGAAGAAATGTTGAGTGAGGGACCTCTCCTGGGCGCCTACATCCCGACATGCGCAGAGGATGGCAGTTATGACGTCATCCAGTGTCACGACAGCACCGGGCACTGCTGGTGTGTGGACCGAGAGGGCGAGGAGATCCTGGGGACGAGAGTAGGGCCTCAAGAAGATGTCGTCTGCGAAGGTGACTTCTACATAAATTATGCTAATTGTACATATGCATAAAGCTCTTTTACGACCTTTCGCTTCAAAGAAAAGCAGGTCTGGCAGTTCCAACGTCACTTTTCCAATTCTAAATGTGTATCTTTATTCATAAATTTCCAGATGACGTGTCCACACCGAAGCCGGACAACAAAGAGGGCAACATGCCGCTTGGAAGTGAAACGGAAGGTATGGTTAGAGCTTACGGACACTGTTTCATGTCCTCCGGTTTGTTATCGATGTGACTTTTCATTTTGTAGTGTGAGACAGTCAACCTCTCACTTAAGGCACTTCTATCCAGTCCATAGTCGCTGGTATAGAAAATAGTCGTTCCCCAGAATTAGAAGTTAAAGTTGCATCGTTCTATTTTCATTCGTCTAGAAGTGACAAAAGCGCCCAAACCGACTGTGACTATCAAACCGGTGATTGTGAAAGCAGAGAAACCAGAGAACGAGACAGAGAAGTTTTTGCCTCCCGGAAAGGGACCGAACTCCTTCCACAACTTGACATGCCGTGACGCTAGGAGACGCGCCCTCAGGCTCTTCTGGTACAACTTCACTTCTGCTGACGAAGGTGGGTCAAAAATAGCACACCACTTAACCTTTTGCACACTGAGGTAGCCATTTGGCTGTATTGGTCAAGAGCTTAGGCAGCAGGGAGAGGTTTAATACATTTTGTGGCGGCGGGCTTGTCAACTTGTGAGGAAATGTTTTTATTTTACAGATCAAAGCTAAAGTAGGTTTTAAAAGTTTTTTCCTGTTACTTTACATTTTGGGGATCAACTTTCCTGGTGTGACAACTGTTTTCTTCTACAAGTTTCCAAGGGAATTTTGTCATTTTCTTACGATTTTGTCTCCGTCTTCACACTTCCCAGTGAGCTACATCCCCACATGTACGGCGGACGGGAAGTTCTTCCCCATGCAGTGTTACGGTGCCTCCGGGTACTGCTTCTGTGTGGACGAGTCGGGAAAAGAGATCCCGGGCACCGTGAGCGAACCCGGCGCCAGGCCGGTCTGTTCAGGTACGGTGTGACTATACAATCTATAACCTAGGTGAAACTCGAGCGCAATTTTTGGAATGTTTTCATTAATTCCGATCGTAGTACTGTATTCAAGGGCTCCTCCCCAAAGACGTCACAAAACTGCAACATCTTAAATTATTACAAAAGGTCTGCTACACAAATTGAAATGAAAACTGTAATGTCAAATAGATAAGATGTTTCTTTCAGAAGTTTCGCTATGCTTTATTTAGGGAGGTGTCTACGTGTATTGCAGCTCTCATGCTATAATTTTTTTCTGCTTCACAGGAGTAGATGACGCTAAAGTAGACGTGTGGGAGACTGGAAGTGGAGAGGACGGAGAGGAAGGTAAAATATTTACTCACAGCTCTTTAGAACAGTGGGTTTTCGGAACAAGAATGTTTTTTTACAGAACTCAAGAAGTGGTTTTCTTCCTCCCATCCTTACAATTTTTTGTTTGTCATGATTTTTCAGGGCCCACAGAAGAGATAGAGCTATTTACACCGGCCGCAACTCCAGACAAGGCCGTCCTACCAACCGAATCGCCGGTTATAGACACAACCACCACCGCCACCGCCATTCCCACCACCACCACCACGACCACCACCTCCAAACCGGGTCTGGTCACCACTGCCATGCCGGTTCTCAACACAACGGCTAAGCTAGGACCTGACGCATCTACCAGGATGCGTAAGTGTTGTCCTAAATCGTGAAAAAGTAGATAACATAAGATTAAAGTTGTCAGCAAAGTTCTTTTGGGCAAGTTTTCTAATTTGGTCACCTTTTTAAAACTAAAAATGTAGAAACACAATGCACAGTAGATTGAAGGATCAAAATGAAGATCATGATAGCATGCTAGTTTGTGTAATATGTAACTTGATATTTCAGCTACACTATGTGAGCGTGCGCGTGCGGAGGCCCTGACCGCTCTGAAGGCTTCGCCTGACCACGCTAACGGCTCCCGGTCGTCCTTCGTCCCCACCTGCACGGAGGAGGGCAGGTACACGCCCCGACAGTGTTACCTGGACGGCGTAAACTGTTTCTGCGTCAACAAGTACGGAAACGCGCTGAGCGCGGTCACACGGCTGACGGAGGGGGAGGACCTAGACTGTGAAGGTGGGCGTGGTTTAAAGTTCCCTTATCCAATCAGGAGGACTGTATTGGGACGTTGAGAGATTAACGTGTGTGTGAACTGTCCTTGGTGCTGAAATGTTGTGCCGTTAGGGATTTCGAGGTTATTTGGCGGGAAATCGTGTATGGCGAGTTGAATAAACATTTAATCTTACTGCTCAGTGATTTATTTCTCACAAAATACAGAATTCATAATGAGGAAATCTGAACTGTACGTTTCAGAGCATGATTATCAAACAGCGGCGCCACCCATTGCAAAACCCCCCACGGAGTCACCATCTAGACCAGGTACGTAGCGTTTTAAAACAGGGATATCTTTCTTTTTCCGATTTCTTTGAGAGTCAACCTTACAGAGATCCTCTATTTAGCCTGGGTGCCATCCATATTGTAAAGGGGCTCCTTGCACTTGCTGACCCGAAAAAAGTCAGCGAGTGCATGGAGCCCAGTTACAAAACGGATGGCACTCAGGCTCAGCTTCTATTGTCTTTTCTGACACGATTTTGTTGCAGCCGGCTGTTGTCCCCTCGGAAGCTCCCTGGTGCTGAGTCCTCCCGTGGTGGTGAAGGACGTGGGGCGGGGCGGATGGTACAGCTCCTGGGCACGAGACCCTCTCGATCCCAGCCCCATCTACATCTTCGACGGACCCCGCTCCATTCAGAAGTACGACAACGACTACGCCATAGTGAACGATCAGGTGTCCCGTACATGGGAGCTCCCTAGCGACATCGCCGGGAACGGCCAGCTTGTGTACGGCGGCTCGGCGTACTACAACCGGGCGGGAACTCAGGATCTCATCAAGTTTGATCTGGAGAATGAACGGGTCGCTGCCAGACAACAGCTGCCATTTGCAGGTAATGAACTCGACATAATTCAAAGACGTACGGTCTTGGGTTCCAAAAAGCTTAAAACTACGAAACACACACTTTAATATCAACACATTTCATTGAAAATATCTTCTCTATAACACAGTTGTACATACGATAGTATACATATCACACACAAAAAGGCGCTGATATTGTGTGTGAAACAGAATAATATAATAATTATATAACATAATCTTTGCATTGCATTGCATTGCATTGCAGGGCATTGCATTGCAGGGCACGTTTTTTTTCATCTTCTGTTGACAGTGTGTGTAACCTTATAGACATCATAGAGATAAAATGCTGTTTCATGTGACTATAACTGTGAAAAATATCATCAGGTATCCAAAATGCGTACTCGTACTCGTGGGGAGGTAGCACGGATATCGACTTCGCTGTGGACGAGTACGGACTGTACGTCATCTACGGGACACGACAGAACAGGGGCAACATGGTGGTCAGTCAGATCAACCCGGAGGACCTGTCAATCATCAACACATGGAATGCTGGGTAATTCAAAGTTCAAGCCTCGAGATATGTGATGCGTCCTAATATAAAAATTGCCGTAAATGCAGCGGTATTGCATATAAGATGCTGTAAAGTTGTTTCCATGTCAAATACCCTTAATATACCCATACGAAACGTTGCTTGCCCTAATCGTCTTCCTTTTGGTGAAATAAATTGTACAGTCTCCAAAATAGAGATGAAAAAGTTTTGTCTGAAAAGGTATTGTGATTGAAACTGTGAACAGAATTAAGAAACAACATACGTGCATCTCCATAATTTTTCATTGTTGGAATATTATGACAGTCACCAGTTTACAAGACTGATACTTGTACTAGCGCACTCAGCAAGCTAGCAAATTTGTCAGATTACTCATAACGCTTCTACGTACATTGTACACAGATACTTCAAGCGTGCCGCGGGGAACGCCTTCATGCGGTGCGGTGTTCTGTACGCCACGGACGCTCACGACTTCACGGCGAAGATCAGCTACAGCTTCGACACCCGTACGGAGCAGGAACACGAGGTGCTGGTCCAGCTGCGCGACCCGTACCGGTACAACACCATGCTGGACTACAACCCTGCAGACAAGAAGCTGTACCTGTGGGACGAGACATACCTCATCACGTATGACGTCATGTGTGGTGAGAGTTATATCATAGCTTGTTGTTTTTAACCTTCTGCCTGCTGCCTTACCCCGTAACCTGTACAGCCAAACAGCTACGTCAGTGTGCTAAAGGTTAAAAGTCTTTATTTGTGTATTGACTTACAAGTATACACTGTTTTCTAGCAATTTTTAAGTATGAATCTGGCTCGTTGCGTCTTAAAATAGAGATAAATTTAGAGTATAACGTTACGACAAACTAATACGTGTTTGGGGACCGAGTAAAGTTTCACCTCGCTATTTTGGTAATGTTTTGTGTACTGGTTGGCTAGTGTATTCAAGGTTAACGTTAGTATTTATTCATGTCTTCCTGCAGAAAAGGACGATCCAGCTCCTGGAGTAACGGCAGTAGCAACCAACGCGCCACCTCCCCCCACCACCACGACCCCTCCAGCACCCACCCCACCCTCAACCCCCCGCCCCACCACGACCCCCTCTGCCCGGGAGACCATCTGCCGGCTGAAGAAACGGCGGGGCCCGTGCCGAGCTAAGATCAGCCGGTACTACTACCTGCCCAGCCGGGACACCTGCGTCAAGTTCCGGTTCGGAGGGTGTGGAGGGAACGCTAACAACTTCCACAGCTGGGCGGAGTGTATGGAAACATGCACAGGTAAGCAGGGACAAGGTATTCCAGGAATGAAAATCTAAGGACAATGTTTTCAAATGATAACGGCTATAACAACCCCCGTCAATACATTGAATGGAAAAGTAAAGCTGTATTTATTACTGTATATATGACCTCCTTCAGTCAATACTGACCATAGTAAAATCAATGCACACTAAGTATGGATAAAAACGCATCTTCCATTACCATCCCTTTATTTGCAAGATGTGCAAGAAGTCTTAGACATCAGTTGAACACAAGAAATATGGTATAATATGGCATAATATGTCATGGAGTGGATGTGCTGTTCGAGAGCTGGTTAGACCATATTCTGGGATTTCTGCATGGTATAAAACATATTCAAGGCCCACCCCTATGTCATCAAAATTAACGGAGTCTGTTAACATCTCCAGAGCGTGGCGGCGGGCAGAAGTCTCCCCAGCCCGGCCCAGCCGTGGACACGCCCCGTAAGACCCCCCGTCCCGAGGTGCCCAGCTACATGGGAGACTCCTGTATCCTTCCCGCGGAGCCGGGGCCGTGTCAGGAGGCACACAGCCGCTGGCACTTCGACCCCGTCACCCGGGTGTGCCAGGAGTTCCAGTACGGGGGATGTGGAGGAAACACCAACCGGTTTGGATCCTGGCGGGAGTGCACCATCAAGTGTCTAGGTGGGTAGTTTTCTACATGGAAACGCCATTACTTCCGGGACGGAAGTATTGTTTTTGGTCGCCTTAATTGATAGTTTGTGTGTGTGTGTGTCGAATCTGCGCTGGGACCTGGGTCTCAGTTTCACCGGAGTGATGGGCTCGTGAACTCGGCGTGCCCTTTGGCGCATAATGCGGTTATTGGTGGCCGTGAATGTGTGACGTCGACGATTTGACTGCTGGCGCAATCGTGGGAGGAAGTTACTTCGTACAACCGTATGAATAGTAATACATTGTGTGATGTAATTCAATCGGGTATTTTCCCTTGATAACACAGTACAGTTCCAAAACATTCACGGATACCCAATATTATCCCGGAGGTTAATAATTACCCCGTTGTACCCAATTGTATTTGATATTGACATGAAGTACAGTGAACACTCGGACAGCTAATTTGACTTGGAAATATCGCTCACTACAGGTCAACAGGCAGTTCAATGTGGCGGTTGTCAGCATGAGCGACATGGGCTCCACAGGGGTTACTGCAACAACCAGTTTGGTGAGAATTTTATATACTTACTTAAAAGAAGTATTTTATCCAGAAAAAATATATTTTCATCGATTTTGTAGATGATATGCGCCTTGGTGATTTGGGTCATTTACAGGTTTTTACAACATGAGAAATGAGCATGTTATGTCTTCCCTCTGAAAGAAATAAGTACTAGTATTAAGTTTTCTGACTACACGCATTTTCATTTCGCGTCTCTATAATGTCTCCTCTTCAGTGATGACCGGCAGGGTGTCCAAGATGGAACTGACGCCATCTTGGCGCGTCGTTACCATGGTGACGGACAGTGACATGATCAGTAAGAGGGGCGGACTGAGGTCTATCCAGTACCAGGGACGGGACCTGGCGGTACAGGTACTCCTGCCCAGGAACTACAACAACAAACATGGATGTCCGTGCTACGATGTAGCCAGAGGTTTGTGATGCGCATATTTTGACTTCATATTTAATCTTCACTCAATAAAGGTCACACATAACGCATTTGGATTGCTTCGGGGACAGAAAAGGAAATACACTAAAAAAGGAGGGATGAGAAAATGATTAAGTTTTCAAACTTGGACATTGGCAACGACGTCGACATTTGTACAAAAATACATTACTATGTGATCACACTGACTCCGCATTACACGCTAACTATACACGTCTTGCTCCATTACTTGTTTAGTGTCCTCCTCCTACATGTCCTCTGGTTGTGTTACCAGGATAGGATGTTTCAGTACTTCTGTTAGCCTTTGTTTCTTGTTAGCTGTAAGATGATGGAATATCCTTTGTCGAACGCTAACGTCAAGCTAACGGCTTTCTATTTATGGATTTTTTAGGACTCCAATCATGTAACCTGTATGTTATTGTTATATTTTGTCTGACCCTGACAAATGACTTTAATGAAAAGCGGTCAGCAGGTCTATTTGAGTATCTCATAAATAAACAAATGCACAAACAAACAAACGTTAATTGTGTGTCTTTCCTCCCAGGAGCGGAGTACGTGATGATGGGTCGTGTGGACGGGAACGGGTACGGCATGGTGGACGAGAAGGGGTACATGGCGGAGCTCAACAACAAGTACGCCCGGCGGCTGCAGCAACTCAAGGCGAACCCCTTCAGCTGTTCGTACACCTACCACGACACGTCACGACAAGGTTCCAACCCGTACGCGCGGTACCCAGGATCTAACCGCCGACCTAACCCTCAGAACCCCCGATCATACCCTCAAAATCCTCAACCGAACCCACGTTCTTACCCGCAGAATCCCCAACCAAGGCCTCAAAATCCCCAACCCTACCCCCAGAATCCCCAACCCTACCCACAGAATCCCCAACCCTACCCCCAGAATCCTCAACCCTACCCCCAGAATCCCCAACCCTACCCACGGAATCCCCAACCCTACCCCACAAATCCCCAACCTCATCCACAGTATCCCCAGCCCTACCCACACAATCCCCACCCCCAAAATCCCCACCCCAACCCACAGAACCCCCAACCCCACCCACAGGATCCCCGGTCAAACCCTCAACATCCCCAACCAAACCCCCCGAATCCCCAGCCATACCCTCACTATCCACAACCAAATCCCCAGTACCCTGGACATAACCCTTACAGTCCTGGGTCTAACCCACAATACCCAGGCTCCTATCCCCAGGACCCCAGGTCCCACTCTCAGTACCCCGGATATAACCCGGGCCCCAGACACCAGTCAGCGCCTGACACTGGCGCTAGAGGGCGCTCCTCTTACACATACAGAAGTGCCCAAAAGAGATAAAGGGTTGTTATACGATGTTATATTAGCATCAGAACCGTACTTTTACATTATGTTATCGACTACGGGACGTATCTAGTATAATTAAGCAAGCACAAATGAAATTTCTCGTGTGAAAAAGATTATTTGACTGGCTAATTCTTTTTTTGGCGACTGTGTGATACTAGATGCTTATGTTGTTTTTGACTGAAGTGTTGTATGTTATACTAACTCTATTGTTTACGTTCACATTGTAAAATTTCCACGTATTTGACTGCGTATAGAAGCTAATACATGGTACAGAATATAAGGTATATGAGCAGGTATAAAATCCCACCACAGTATAATTAAATCTGCATGTAATGTATTACCGCACCAATTATATACCTCAGATTCTTTTAATCCTAGTCAGAACATTTGTAGAATAAGACAATTTTATGCTAGGCTGTACGTGGTCTTTTAGAGGAGCCTTTACTTATCTTTTAGCTGTTTTAATAAGTTGTAATTATCTTTAACTACATTGTATGTTTGAAAAAAGCACATAAGAGTAGGCATAGATGCACAGGAGAATGTATGATGTTTTTATCGTGCACTAATTCATTATTAATTGTGGTATCAAAGGTATATCTCAGTAACAACATTCTATAACTGATTTGTACTCCGTCTTGTATTGAAGACTTCTAACACGAACGATCTCTGTATTTGAATAACATCTTTAGTTTTCCAGAGTTGAATCATGTTTCCCTCAATATTGTTTTTTCAAACGTCCGTCCTGACTGAGAGACTTGAACAATCAAAATCACTGTTTCCCCTTGTGAAGAAGGCTTTCTGTAAACTTGTAATAAACGTCTTCTTCCTTCTGTACTTCGGAGTGTGGTGTACATGTATTCTTCTTAGGACATCCTTTCTCAAGTCAGGAAAGATGTACAGAATACTGGGACACAATGTGCTATATAGGTATATTTGCTGGAAGCAATCGAGAGAGAGAGTACTACAGCTAAATAGGCCGGCATCCAGGCTAGATAACATATAGTCTAGATGTTAATTTGTTACACCGTCTTCTGAAACAATGCAGTCTACCTTCTGATGAAGGAACAATGATAAACCTATTTCTAAATAAGCAGCTGACAAACTGAAATCTTTATTGACACAACAAATGTATAGCGACTTTTGTAAGTTGTTGTACAACTATACTATACCTAAAAACAAGCAAGTGGATACAAATGAACTGACATACCAGTACATGTATATGGATAAATCAACATATAAACACACGAAACAGTGCGTAGCTCGCTTGAGGCTAAACAAGGATTTCATCATCAATTACGAAACAGTGGGAAAATTTTTCAAAGACAACTATGTCTCAAAAGAAAGAAAGAGAGAGAAAAAGAGAGAGAGTGGGAGGGCTTTAGATAGAAGGTACAGATATAGATTACCTAGGTGTCCGTTTGTGTTTTTGTTCCTCAGGCTAATGATGGTATTTAAATGTGAAAGAAACTGAGGTGTCCATGCATATCCAATTATAAACTGGTCTAACCGGCTTACAAGTATCTGTTCTGGTTGGATGCTCGTCGACCACACGGGAGACCAACAAGACATGTAAGATACAAGACTCGATCTTTTAAAGTGTACGCAAAAGTATTCGTCAACACACCGGGCCCTTTTGGACAGCCTCAACATACCTGGACTCAACAGAAACAAGCAACCGTTATTATGGCGGAAGATCATCTGGTCAACTGGCGGTTACTCCTGGCCTTCTTTCTGTTCGGAATTAACCAAGTCTTGGTGATTTTTTTCCTCAAAATGTCGGGACAGACAGTCACCTGTGGACTGGGAGAGAAGTTAGCAATTCGCAGTGAAGTAAGAGACATGGACACTTTTTCCACGTCAGGGTAAGTGTAAAGGCAAAGTATTTTAGGCCAAAGGTACTAAAAAATGGACGTATTTCATGTGATGGTAGGGTTGAAACACGGTGTTACAAGACAACTTCGGTGGAAGAGCTTCAGGGAGTTGAGTCATTCGTAACAGGTGTAAGCGTGACAATTTATATTATTGAGTTGCCATATGTAAATGTTGGATACCAAGCACTACAATAACAGCTTTCCTATATACAATCCTCTGATCCAAAGACAGGTCTGTTCTTATCTTTTCACCATCATAGAGAAGCGAGGAGAAGTCGAATTTACTTAATAGGCTATAGCGCTAGTGCTAGCTTAGTCATGTTTACATGCATATACAAGGTTCTAGTATTCCTTTGTACTTAACCCAGTGGGTATGTATGTACAATAAAGGTCTTCATTCATTCATTCATTATTCCCAGGGTCACCCATTCCAACCTGTTGGATGACAAAATGGACACATTGAAGAGAGCAGACGGAAATTGGAACAGACAACAGGACGACTTGCACGAGAAAACGGTTGTCAGGAAAAAGAGAGAAACGCTGTACGACCCCGATGTAAGAACACAAACAAAACACTCACCGGGCAACCATATGGTGGGCATCGCAGAACGTACTGGCTTCAATCATGGAAAGATTGGAATTTTCAGGGATAAAGAAAAAAGAGTCAAGAGGGCAGTTGAGAAAATCATATCTAAAATATGATAAATCAGAAGACAAATCCCTGACCAAGGAGTCACTGTGTGTAATCAACATTGACTGTGCATGTGATCAGTACGTGTTTGATAAATGTAATATACACTGTTACTATGGATCGGGTTTAATGCACTATAAGTCTTACACTGTAATCCACTTATACTTACTCTGATCTTGTAATAGGTGTTAGCGTGGCAACAAATGTATGTCGGGATTAGAAATTTTCTCCATGTAAATGAAATACAACTCCTTTTCTGCAATACAACCACCGCAAGAATTAGAAGTAATATATCCACTTAGAAGTAATATCTAAAGTTCTAAGAAGATCTAAAATTTGTCTTCACAGCATTTACATATCAATTCATAGTTTTTGTATAAATATCTGTTTAACTGCAGATTCAGTTAATCACTGGGGAAAAGTAGTATTTGAAACGTCCGACAGTTTTCAAAATCCATCCAGTTGCTTTAGTAACTTTTTTCTTGTGTATCTCGTTACCTGGATGTCTAACCTTTATCGACCTATATATCCAGCTTCCTCTCACTTCTTGGTAATTGTGTACAGGTACGAAGATATCGATGTAAGATTGGTTAAAGCTGGTTCATCAAAATTGAGGAATATAAATTTCTCCTTACTGTCCACGAATCTGAATGAAAATACTTACTACATGACTAAGAAGAATATTTCTATTGCTATCATGTAAGGGTCGATCTACAGTAAAATGTAATACAACATCAATTAAGCAACCAGACTTGAGTGAGTCTTGCATATATGCACATTATTTTCTGGGTCATACCGTATAACGCACATATGTCAGCAAAAATCAGCCCTATAAACAATAAAAGGTCATGTAATTGTAACCCCTTGTTTGTAAGTCATGCCTCTTCTTTATTCAAAGCGCTGTACAGAATGACTAATAAACATGGAGGACGTACCAACTACTAAGTACCTAATATCAACTCAGAAAAGAACAGGAAATAGTCATGCCTTCAAGTACCAGAATTACCAACCAAGGATTGAGCTGTTCTAAAACTCGTATTTTTTCCTAGAACTATCGTAGAGTATAGGTCATTAATGTAGAATATTCTGAGCACAGTTCTGTGACCATGTTTACACACATGACAACACATACCTTCTTTTGTGTCCCAGCCTAATAGACAGTGACTATTAACCTACTAACAAGATGTAGACAACTCGTCTCTCTCTTTTGTCAGTTGGAGACGGTTTCAAAAAATGAAGGGGAGGGTCCACTTACTACAAAATCGAAACGAACATTATAGCAGCTTCCTACGATAACATGCATGAAACTAGTAGGTCATGCGAGATATTTACTGAGTAACCCCTGTACGGACAACAAAGCATGGACACAACACGGTTGTTTACTAAATAACCCATGTAAGGACAAACAACAAAATATGGAAAACAACACTGCCAACTGAAATGTGCGGAGCTGTCATCTAACCATGCGTAAAATGATGACTGGATTAACAGGTTTGATAATTGCTGTGATGGGATGAATGCACTCATTGACTAGTGATGACCCACTGCCACAAAGGCACGCAGCAGAAAGAAAGCTCGCCCGACGAGTCTACGACCTGAAGGGCATTAATGAGACAGGTGCCCACATCTAGACGAGTGCGCGATTTTTTTTACAGAGATCGGTCGGTGTTCGCGGGATACCGAGCTCTGTTCAGTGTGACAGGACAGATATTTAGATGTAGAATACTCTGGACTCTGACGAGTTTAAAATCCGGCGACCAAGAGTGATAGGGTAGATTTTTAGATGCAAAATACCTTCGACTCTGGCGAGTTTGAGATCCGGCGACCAACAAATTCGTCAGAAAGTCGTTGGCAGTGTGGCTTCGGCTTATTCCACTCGCACAACTCGACGTGGTCGACATGGGAGGTCCCGACTTCAAAGCCAGGTTTCTTCTAGCCATAATTCTGTTGGCTTTTAACCAGACGTTACTGATTTTCGTCGTCATGTCGGACCATGGTTCAGATTCCTGTGAAAGATCAGACAACGTTCGCGCTGCCATGGAGGACAAAGATGGTTGGGTCCAAGAAGCTTTCGAAGATGGTCCTATTGATATCTTAGGGTAAGCCTTAAATCTATGATCTGTCCCATTGGGATAGAATATCAACATTGTTATTCATGAGATTTGAACGGTTCGGTGACGGTTTACACAGAAGAAAAAGGCTAAAGAAAATTGCAAGCAGAATATATAGCCTAGAGCGAAAGGACGATAAAGGTTAGGAAGACAATTTGTTGAGACGAAAAGTCATCATACCAAAAAGAGAGGAACTTGGCGTATTGACTTCCATCGTATACGCGTAAAACTTATAATGACTTCACGCTTACTGGTATTTAAATTTGTTTACCACGATAGGTCAAATTACTGTTGATGAGTTGTCTTACTTTCAATTGGCTAACACTAACGGTGGTGAGTGCATACAAACGAATGCTGAGTGGTTGATAGCACTCTTTTGTCTGATCATGCATATGATGTGGGGTATATATGTACTTTATATGCCTTTGACTGTTTCGAAGACAGTATATCTAAGCAAGGAGGTTAAAGAGAACCACCTTGATCTAGGGTTGGTTATTTATGGGCATATACATGCCCCGTTGCGTAGCGAGATTCTCCATAGTAGAGACAAAACGGCACCAGTTTGTTAAGCCTTAGGGGATAAGACTGTGTTCTTCATAACAACAACAACAACAGCAACGATGACAACAACAACTTTCAGATCATTGTATTGCACCAGAAAAGAATGACCTTGTACACAAATTTGGGGTAACAGTTTCATGTTTCGCAGAACATATAGAGCTATGGTTGCTGTGAGGCCACTACTAAACTTGCTGTTGTACGCTCATAGAATCCGTGAAGAAGATACAGCATTTGAAGACACACAGAACGCTGATACAAAAGACCTACGGCCACAAAAGAACTTCAAGGCAAACCATCCAGGTAAAGAACAGGAAGAAAAAGGAGAAGAAAAAGAAGAAGAGGAGGAGGAAGAAGTTTTTATTGTCGAACAAAAAGATATGAATCTTGATGAGGTACAACAGAAGCTACAGTACATACCGGAGGAACAGCCACAAGGCTCCGTGGACTGGGCTGGCTTCAACAGGACGGAAATTAAAAATTTCAGGTAAAATTCAAACACTAGGAGAGCTTTTCTCTGCCTTGTTACCAGTATTCCAATAATGGTTTGATAAATTTTAGATACTCAAGGTACAGATAAGGAGATCTTTGATATGAGTTATGATGTCTTGTACAAGTTTAAGACTAGGAATTTTAGATTGTGTTTTATGTCTCTTTTTCATTCCTTCGTAACCACATTCTGTAGAAATTTGGTTTTCTATCGCGCTGCAGTTTTTCTATATTTTTCGTCAAAGCAGAGTAAAGCGATGAAGAAATGGGAATGTTTTTAACCAGCACATCTTGTTTTAATATTCAAAATTCGCATATCAAGTCATGCAATCAAATAAAGCATAATGAATTGTAGCTTGACATGGAAAATATAAAAATAAAAGTCTGAAAATGTGATGCTGATTTAGCGTTTGTCTTCCTCTATCCAGAAAAATCGTGCTAAACAAGACGAGAGTGAGGACACACCTCTACACCACCCAGAAGAATGTGCCTCTACACTCCAAACTGAGATTCTTCCAGTCCAATCTCACGGTCAAGATCATGAGAGGAACATTCCAGTATTTTCCTGGAGTAAGGACCTAACATAACAATTCATTCGGTTTTATGTTAGGATACGTAGGAATATTTATGTTTATTCTTGATACTTGTCCCCTGTTTTGGCAATAATAATTTCAGCCAAGTATCCATATACATTCACGGAAAAGATTTTTCTCTGCTTGTCACACTATATATTCTGCGTTGCTATAGATTATCAGCGCTGCTATATATGTTTATCAGAAGGACTGAAAGAGATACAAAGCAGTTTGGGTAAGGGGGTGAAGTTTTTCATCTCTGAATGACTTGTTTTTTTTTCAGACTGTTAAGTTTCCCCAAGAACCACACCAAACGTGCAGTGTGGTTGGCAACGGAGGGATTCTGTCAGGAAGTGGTTGTGGGAACGAGATCGACTCTGCAGATCGCGTGTTCAGGTGAGGTATACTTGCCGCACTAAATTTAAATCTTTTGAAATTCAACGACCGAAGTGCAGCAGTGCTCAGTACAGCATTCTAAAATGTGTCAATGTTTCCATTGTTCCTTGTACAGGCAATAGCAAGTCGTCATCTTGAGTGTCACTTGAAAATGTGAGCAAGTAAATAAAATACTGTTCTATTCACAAACTATCCAACGTCAGTGAAGACATAACTTACTTTGAAATATCAGCCCCTTTATGACAACACCTCCTTCATTTGCATACAGACTGAACTTACCACCAATCCAAGGAAGGTTTACTCCAGATGTGGGGAATAAGACCAACTTTGTCACCCTGAACCCCTCTGTACTTCAGAATGAGTAAGTGTATGGTTGTTTTTGTCAGGTGTATTGAAACAAGGAAAATAGTGATTCTTCCAACCAATATATGTGCAGTGTATATCATGTTGACTTAAGTTAAGATAATAGGTTATATCACTGTTTGTATACCCAATTTGCTATACTAGTAACGTTATATGCACAGATTTTTGACAAGCAGTGTTGGTATCAGAAAAAAAAGATGCGTTCATTATGACAATAAGTATACACCAACAACTTGACTAACTGATTTGATGACCCTTTTTTTGTGGCAGATATGGTCTGCTTCTGGAGAAGGAAAACGTCAGTGCTTTCCTACAAGCTGTGGCGATGTACCCCGCCAACACCGTCATCTATACCCACCCGTTTGACCAGAAACGGTACAGAAAACCTGTGTACCGGGCACACCATGCCATGATCAACAGCCCCCAACAGGTTTGTATTAAATGTTCAACAAAATGTTGGCAGCTAAAAAAAACAGAAGCGATCTACAAAAGATTACAACGAATAGATAACAATCATGGCCACAGCACCCGACTTGCGACAGGAGGTGGCTTAAGATCGCCTAAACCTAGGACATCTGCAATGACAGGATCATCCATGTATACATGTAGATGTATTAAATCTCACAACGCCCCTGCACTGTACTTGCACTAGAAACTACTTCTAACTAACCTCTGACGTCCATAATGGAATTTTGAAAGGTTGAATTTGATTTATTGTTATGTGAGTCTGGGTCTTATGAATATGTTTAATTCTTTTGTCATGATATGTATGTAGTGTGATTTTATGAATTCAGGAAGAAAGAATAGATTAGACTTTATGTCTAGTCTAATGGATTTCAACTAAAACATCAAACATCAACAGGTGGTGCGGTGGTCTCACCCGGAGTTCCTGCGCGCAGCGGACAGGTTCTGGAAGAAGACCTTTCATCTGACAGAGGAACGCATTACCTCAGGTAAGGAACTGTTATCTGAGTGGGAAATCTCAAATGTCACAGGGGAGATTGGAATCCAGGGGGACTGGGATCAAGGTTTTTAATGATTGTTTCTAACCCTAAAATGTGCTGCATACTACTCACTAGTTACAATAACCTTAGTCTATAGCTAACTTCAAAAACTAGTGAGTAGTATGCAGCACATTTTAGGGTTGGAAAAAATCATTAAAAAACTGATTCCAGTCTCCCCTGCACATCAAACCAGTGTAACAGACCAGAAGATACCCCTGGCAAGAATGTGCCCGGGGGTATTCTGACCAGGGGTGTATTATCTCCTGTTACACTGGTGCAGGTAAGGTTTGATGTGCAGAATGAAATACAGGCCTCAAATTAACATTTGCTGAATGTCACAGTGGTATATGGTACAATTTTCATACATGTAGGGATCCATATCAGAAAAGGGTTATTTTTATCCTCATACCATAACATTCTTGGGAAAAACATCAGCAGCACATCTCTGAAGTATGTAGAGTGTCATCATAATGTTCTTATAACTATTGACTTCTTTTGGTATTGTTTATTGTAGTGTCATAGACCCAATCTTAGGACTAAATTGAGAAAATTTTCACTCTTCTGTTTGGATCGGGTTGGAAAGCTTTACTCCCTTTTCCTTTGCAACATTGAAGTCATGTACCTGATAAAATCAAAACAAAATCATGTTGTTTTAAGTTAAAACTTTAGTTCCAACACAAGAACTTTTGCTCCAACACAAGAACTTTTACTCTCTTGTGTAAAAACAAAAGTTTTAACTTGAAACATGTAACTACCAACACAGATGAGCTTTCATTTGAGAACCCCACGTTATTTTGATTCTCTTCCATTTTTCCAAGGTCTCCTTGTGACGACCATAGCCCTCTCCATGTGTAAGGAGACCCACCTCTACGGCTTCTGGCCATACAGAACAGCCTCAGATGGCAGGGTTCTAGCCTATCACTACTTCGATCGACCCATCTCTAACAGAAATAAACTCATCTCAGATGAAGAAGAGATGTTCACGTGGGGAGTTTTGAAAAACAAGCGTCACAAGATGGAGGACGAGTTTTCAGTGCTGAGGTACCTGCACAAGAAGGGTGTTTTACGTCTTCATGTGGACAAGTGTGAGAGAAGATCTTGAATAAAACATCATCTAGGATTATAAGATCTTAAATGTTGTTTCATTGTCAAAGTTGACTTGTAGATGTATAGAAGAAAATATAAATATGGATGTAAGGTTTTCATCTTTACAGAATTAGATCTATGTTCCTAACAGACAAGCTTACATGTTTGAGTTTTCTTATTTCTTTATAATTGCTTTGGTTTTTGTTATTTAGGCCAAGTTAACCACCACCAAGATTTTAGTTGTTTTTTGTATTGATTATGTTTTATGTACTAGTATTTATATATTTTATTGTCTTCGTCAGAAAGACCATGGAAATGGTTGGCCGCATTGTGGGTGACAGCGGATTTAGGGATATAACTCTGGAAGGCATGATTCGAAGTCCATGACATTTGGCAGGCAGATTACCATTATTAAGGTCGAAGTCAAGTGTAAGTTTGGGCTTCGTGAGGGGTCCGTACATCACGTTAGTGAACCTTTTGTGTTTGTTGCTTGTTAACAAAATAAGTCGAGTATATTTAAATAGATGGTCATGATTTTTGGTAGGGAGGTTACCATTGTTGAGAGCAAGGTTAAGTTCGTTAACGGGCCTTGTGGGGGGTCCCTTCGTCACTGCAGGGGACATTTTGTGTTTGTCGTTGTTAGCAGGATAACTCGTGTATATGTGGATGGATGTTCATGAATTTTGGTAGGCAAGTTACTGTTGTAGACACCAAGTTCAATTTCAAACATGAGATTCGTGGGAGTCTATACCTCCCCGTAGTGGACCTTTTATGTTTGTTCGTCTGTTTGTTTGTAGTTCAAGTTCTGTTGGGGCAATTGTCTAGATTTTTGTATGGTGTATAGGTTTTAAGATGTAGATAAAGTGGTGTAAGTTTGGACTCTAATGCTTTGTAGGAAAGAGGAATTTTTTCGTTAGAGTCCAAACTTTAGTAGCTAACGGTAGCTAACGGTAGCTAACGGTAGCTAACGGTAGCTAACGGTAGCTAACGGTAGCTAACGGTAGCTAACGGTAGCTAACGGTAGCTAACGGTAGCTAACGGTAGCTAACGGTAGCTAACGGTAGCTAACGGTAGCTAACGGTAGCTAACGGTAGCTAACGGTAGCTAACGGTAGCTAACGGTAGCTAACGGTAGCTAACGGTAGCTAACGGTAGCTAACGGTAGCTAACGGTAGCTAACGGTAGCTAACGGTAGCTAACGGTAGCTAACGGTAGCTAACGGTGTAATGGCCACTTAGTGCCTACTACTGAAAGATCCCATTTCGATCTTTCCACTGCCTATTACCTCCCGAAGCCTATTCAGATACCCATTTTGCACCTCAACGAGTGAGGAAAACACACACGGTCTTGCTGGGAATCGAACCCGCGATCTCTTGATCTCCAGTCAGTTACCGTAACCACTCTACCATACGCCCCCAGCCTCCACCCCCGGTCTTCGGGAAGGTACAATACCTTCGTCTTTAAACCGTTCGACGTCTTTTAAGACGTGATCAAAGCCACTGATGGTATGTCAATTTGGAACGATATCAAGCTTATTTGTTTGGAGAGAAAAAACGCAGCCTTTTGTGTTTGTTTGCCTGTCGTAAGTTTTTACTACTAGTATTCACTATACAGGATTTACTATTTACTATACAGGATTTGCATATCACTGGCGCACACGTATCCAGATAGCTCCGGCATTTAGACCTCCAAAGTTGTGTTTCTGAAACTTTTTTGATGCCACAACTTGTGGTTTATACTGTCTGATCAGCTGAAGAACCTCTTAGCGAGATCTGGCTCTGTATTTTCGGTTCTACTCTGGAATATTGGGAGATCCCTAGAGCGATGTCGGCAGCACAGCTCCCCTCCCCACATCTCGACAATGCCGTCCTGTGAAGATTGCCATGCCCCGGGAGCACAGCTCGGCCAGGGAGACCTGAATCTATGCAAACGCTGCTCCGACAATCGATCCCCACCGGTAGATTCTACTCAGGGTGAGCCAAACAAAATCTTTAATAACGACCTGTTATGCTTCGTCGTCAATAAGATGGACAAGATGCCCGGCGATATTGTCACGAAAAATTGTGCTTGGAGACTACACCGAGGAGGAGATTGAAGACGCCAAGAAACTGGAATTTGACACTTGCAAGCCAAGCGAGCGCTTCAAGAAACGCCAAGGCGCCAACAAGTCCGTCACAAATATGTCGGACATCTTGCGGGTTCTACATTCCGCCGACCCGCTGACGCTTCCTACCTTTGCGTCCGCATCCCTCCGTCTTCCTGTCGTTGAGCTGGAACACACGGATTTCAGCTTGTGCTTCCAGGAGATTCAAGTGATACGACAGGAAATGAAAGTCATTTGGGCCACTACCGTTGACAATGTGAAAGTGCAAGCCGAAATTGCGGCCCTTCGCAGAGAAATCGCCGACCTGAAGGACGTGATGAGGGCGTCAGCATCATGGCGCAAACTGTGCCGGCGCCTTGCCCTACCACCTTCGCTGACGTGGTGTCTGCAAACCACCCCCAGTCGATCGTGCATCCCCCGTCAGCGAGGCGAGCCTCAGGATCCACTCAAGCACACGTCCTAGGTCAGGGTGTCGCTACCAAACCCAAGTCCCTTGTCTCGAAGGACCCTGCCCAGGCTTCTCGCTCATCGCCCCCCTCCTCCCGACGCAACAGATCGGGTGTCCTCGCAGCCCCCGACGAGGAAGGGTTCAACTTGGTCAAAAGGAGAAAAAACAGATCCAGAGCAGTGGTTGGCACTGCTAAGTCTTCTACACTATCTGCGATCAAGGCCAGGCCAGTCGAGATATTTGTCACGCGCCTGGGCCCCGACACCATGTCGAAAGACGTCGAACGGTATCTGCACGACAACCTGTCGCATGATCGGACGCTCTCCTGTATGAACCTTCCGACTAAGTTTGACTCCTACTCTTCTTTCCGGGTGTCAATAGACAGCGACGCTGTAGCTGAAATCCTGTCCCCGTCTTTCTGGCCGTGTGGCGTACTCGTTAGGCGATTCCACGGTAGACGTGCCTCCTCCACCTCGCAACCGAGACCATGAAGACTGGCTCAGACACGCTAAATGTGGCATCCTTTAACTGTCGTTCCGTTAAGAACGCTGCCCAAGCTGTCAAGGACCTGTACCAGATTTCTGACATTATCCTCTTACAGGAGCACTGGCTCCTGCCGAACGATTTAGACTTTCTCTCTAGTCTGGATAAGGACTTCTTAACGTATGGCACTTCGGCTGTAGACTTGGGTAAAGGCATATTACATGGTCGCCCTTATGGTGGCGTAGCGGTCCTTTGGCGGAAGTCTCTCGGAATAACTGTGAGTATTGTGAGCGAGGATGATGATCGAATTTTAGCCTTACGAATCAATAATGACATATGTGAGCTGTGAACTGATTTGTGTGCATCTACCAGTAGAATCCACTAACAACATGGATATTTTCATTGACAAATCAGGTAAAATCGAGTCTATAATACAACAGACCAATGTGACGTGTGACCAACGTCTGTATCATGGGAGACTTTAATACGCGCCCGGACGGTATATTTGTTTATTTATTTGGCATGGACACAAAACATGTACAGCCTGGGTTGCCCAACTAGCGATACGCTATTACAAAGGGCGAACCCGGGAAAGAAGTACAATTAATGGGTTAATCACATTAAATAAAAGCATTAATTACATTTACATAACATCAAGTTGATACATGGACGGTATATTCTCCCCACTGTTGTACAATTTTTGTCATGATAATCATAATAACCTCCATGTAAGGGACACCGACCTTCTTCCTGGGTATACTTTTACGTACCTTAGCGAAGCTCATGGGTCGACGTCGTGGCTTGATCATTGCGTCTGCTCCGATACTATGTCTGCTAGTATCTCAGAAATGTGTGTTCTGTATGATATTGCCCCATCCGATCATTTCCCTCTCTGGGTTTCATTCGACTGAACATCGGCTCCTGTGTTTACAAACACAGCTGGTGACGGAATTTTACCCCCAAAGAGATTCAATTTGGAACGTGCATCCCCCTCTGGCACGGTACCACACTTGTGCCGATGCCCTCTTATCTGAAATCCAATTGCCAATCAACGCTCTTTTATGTCTAAATCCTAACTGTAAGAACAATGACCACAGAACTTCTCTTGACAATTTTATCTCTGCTATAGTCGGAGCTCTTGAAAGTGCAGCTACGACATCCCTCCCCACAGGAAAATGTGGCACCTCCCACGCGATACCTGTTTGGAATTCTGTCGTCCCATATTGCAGCCCGAGATGCATTTTCTCTCTGGCGCGGATTTAATCGACCGAGGCATGGGGCCATTTGGGACCTAATGAGATCAACTCGGGCAAAATTTAAACTAGCTTTAAGAGAGTGTCGACGTGCGGAGGCCCTGCACAGGGCAGATGCGCTCGCCTCTAGTCTGCATAAAGGGGGTCAAGCCGGCTTCTGGTCTACGCTGCGGTCTCAAAATGGCTCCAAGCCAAACCTCCCATGTAACATCGACGGCCACAGCGGTGCGTCTGATATCACTAGCATGTGGAGGCGTTACTACGACTCTCTGCTGAACTCTGTTGCTCCCAATGACTGTAAACAATCTGTAGATGACACAATCTATTCTGCGGTCAGCTATGACCCGGGAATGTCGGCACCTGCACCTGAGGTATGCGCAGCAATCAACAGACTTCAGAACGGGAAGTCCTGTGATTCTGACGGTCTTTCAGCTGAGCATCTAAAGCATGCGGGACCTCGGCTTACCATTTTGCTCTCTCTTTTGTTTTCCGCTATGCTAGTGCGTTAAGGGTAACTCTCATTCCAATAATCGAGAAACAAAACCTGAATCCTTCCCTTAAGAATAATTATCGTCCTATTGCTATTTCCAGCCCCATTTTCAAATTATTTGAATCCCTTCTCCTCAGTCGCCTTTCATCGCACCTTCTCTAATTACATTTTGCAACACTGTTGTGACACTTTGATCATAATACAGTAAGCACAATTTCTTGTAACAGTACTCATTCCCCAGTATCAGTCCAAAATCAAATAGCTAACACAGATGACAGTGAGTCTGTAAATCTGTGGCGAACCATTTCACAGTGTTCCATAAAAAAGTAAAGAATACACATGTTCATTTCTCTAGAACAATGTCCCACTGACGAAGGCATGAGATCTCCGACCTCTAGTTTTTTTCTGAAATCGGGCGAAAATCAATGCGCGCGCAAAGATTTCACGAATAAGATTCTATAAGACCACACGCGTACGAAGAAACTTAACGAAAACTTTTGTCCGATTTTCTTATTACTGTAAATTTATTTATTTTCGCGGGAACTTTATTCCGAGGTGGAAGGGGACAAGTACGCTTTTGCTGCGTATCAAGTCCGTTGTTAAAAAGCAATTTTGTAGTACAGTCCAGTAGAAATACATCGGAAATGCTTATTCACTGTGTCATGTATTCGCTAGTTCCCCATAGTCACTAAGATCAAGCTCTTCAATGTCACCTGTGTGTCGGTGCTCTTGTATGGTTGCGAAACCTGGGTGCTATCGCGTGACATGGAGGACAAGATAAACTCATTTGCTACATCTTGCCTCAGGATCATGTTGAACATCAAACGTATAGACCATGTAAGCAACTGTGAAATATACAAAGCCACAAACACACAACCTCTGATCATCAGAGTGAGGCAGCGGCAACTGCGCTTTATTGGACATGACCTGAGGATGCCAGTTGAGGAGCCACTCAGGTCTTACGCCCTCTACGTCCCACCCCATGGCAGAAGGCGTCCCGGACGCCAGAGGACGAGCTACCTGACTTACATCCAGAACATGCTGGGGGACACGGAAGGTGACCTGAGCCCTGACAACATTGCTGCGCTGGCTGCTGACCGGCGGTCGTGGAATGGACTTGTGATCGACTGCCCCGCAGCCGTACCGCAGCCGACCGATGATGATGATGTATTCGCTAGTGGGGGGGTCACCGCGAAAAAGAAATCAACACAAACATTTAAAGATAACACCATCTGTCCTTGGTGCTGATCACCATCCACACACAGGCAAACATTCCCTTCCTTGGTGCTGAAGACCATTCACACTGGCAAACGCACATGTCCTTGCATTGGTTCTTAACACCTTCCGCACTCTGAACTGTATTCCGCCGCCAATGTTACAGTACTGCAACCGATTAATAGGAGACTCTTTTTGATACATGTATAGTTTACTTCGTATAACCCTAGTCAAAAGTTATATACAATGTATTGGGACGAAATACAACGTGAATCAGGGCCAAATTGGATATATCTCATGGTTAAATGCAAGGCTTTTGACTGGGATACTACACATCCACAGATCTTTTCCAAACAATGGTGATATACAAAGGTTTAACCATATAAAAAATTTCACCCAACATAAATGTATGATATTTCTTCAATTTTGGAGTGATCATCTCTCTTTTTTGGCAATTTAACTATCTTTCTATTCCTTTATATTTATGAACCTTACTCTCACAGTCTTAATTCAGTCAGTAATACCAATAATTCATACACACTACACAGAAAAAATACACACAATGTACAGCAATAATTATTTATTGACTATGGCTAAAAGCTTTACAAGTTATAATTACCCAACCCATATCCAACCTTGCACAGAGCCAACCCTTTGAGTGGGTATCATATTTATGCAATGTTACAATCAATCCCTTTTTTTCTATACATCAATAGTTTTTCTTTTCGGGCAACAGAAACTCTTCCAAAAATTAAGCATCAGTTTACAATTGTTCTCATTTGCATACTACTTTTGCAAAGGAAATTCCAAATAAAATTTTGGCATGACATTCTTCATCTGCATAAGGTACATACAAGCATATTTACACAATCCAGCAGAGCAATATGACGTTAACGAGAAGCATATAGATGTACAGGTATATCAATGAAAATGCCATGATAATAATGGCTTTATCTATATCACTTGTGATATTGCATTACAGTGTTATTAGGCAGCTAAGGTTTCATCATTTCTGAGCCACAATAGATCCATTGTTAGATGATACCAATCTGATTGTTTCTTCGATCTTTTCCACAAAATATTTCAAGTGAGAGTAAATAAAAGTCAGGTGCAATATACAACAGAAGGATATCCGAGTTTAAAAACATTACTTTCCTACAATGGTTATAAAGTACTTACTAGCTCAGCAACACAACAAGGCTTTGGAATACTTCAAACACTCATAGAGAGGTATGAAAAAAAACTCTTATAAAACACAATAAGGAACTACTGGTATGGCAAAGCAGACTGGATTTCTTCATATGTGTAAATGAAAAGATTCTGATGCAAGCAAAACCAAGAAAAAAACAAATGAAAGCTTTACAGTCTACTACAGTAACTGCCTTCAGTAAACTGTATATGTTTTACAAAACTAGGTTTTCTGCAGTAGTTGTGGTACATTGTTGTGCTGAGAGTCCGACTGGTCCAGCCCGGATGGTGCATGTGGAGGAGGCGCTCGCCCCTGCGGCATCCCAACTAGTCCCAACAGCCATGGATGGTAACGGGAGTGGACAGACAGGTCCACCACTACACCAATCAACAACAGAACAAACTACACAATACTCTACAGACAGGGCTGAGAAGTATATCTGTTTAGCAGATCCAGAAGACACTGAGCACACACGAGTAAGGCTACAGTTGACATGTACAGGTTTGTCTAAGAGACACGATGGTTTTCGAAAGATCACAAAACGGGGACCAGAGGGACGAGGGCTATTATGTTAGCTGTGTTACCCCCTGCGGCTGTTACGACTAGTTTCATGCCAGCAGTGGCGAGATGTGGGACTCCTCCTCCTCCTCCAGCTGCACGTTACTGGGCGTGCTCAGGAGCTGCCGCGTGCTGCTCACGCTGTTGCCGCTGCGCGAGCTGTCGCTGGACAGCGGGGTGCCCGGAAGCGAGAGCTCCACGCAGCCGTTGTCCATGGAGGTCTTGTCGGATGCGGGGATGTCCATGGCTTCGGCATCCCGCATCACGCCGATGGGGGGGACTCGCAAGGCTGGGCCTTCAAAATCTACACCACCGAGGAAACACACAACCTTATGGTGAGTTTTATGTACTTTGGCATTTATATACTGTAATAACAAATGCATACCCTACAGTAATCTAATTTATGAAAAACAAAATATAAAATAAATGCATCATGCATAGTCGTACACCATCTATCTTAGTAAACGTGATAAAAGTTGCTTATTAAGATGTAAGCACCATGAGGGTTGAACACTCACTACAACAGACTACAGTCACACACAGTCACTTGTCAGGGGAGTACAAGTAGGATTAATGAGATTAAAACACAAATCCACATCACAGGGAAAACAACAACATGTCCAACTACATGTATGTCTAACAGAGTTTCATGCAAATTAAAGAGAAACAGCTAGTCTAATTCTAATCATCAATATAATCTTTGGCAATATCAAATAAAGTTGCAGTAGCAAGAACTGAATATGAAATATGATTTCATGCACAGGTTAAACCCATGTTATGATAGTCATAATCAGTCGCTAGCAGAAAATAGCTTCTACACTACAGACACCAGTGCTAAGCCAGAAGAACATGCCAGGTACACATCTACCGGTATCATACATACTGGCCCATGTATCTGCAACTTGCCCCCTAAAAAACCTTTAACTGTTCCAGATAATTTGGCGGGTAGGGGCAGAGTAGACCCAGTTTTCTTATCAATCTTGTCAAATAGCCCTCCCCCTTCCTACCGTCAAAGTTATAGGTACACGTTTACTACTGTCAAAGGTTTAGGTACACATCTAACGTTAGTCAAGTCACTACAGACAGCGCAGTGTCGCTTGTCATTGCTCGCAGACAGGCCTACAAGCAGAGGAACGCATGTGAGTGACGTACACTTAACTTGTCAATCAGTCAGTCAGATCGGGGAGGTGTACATGTACATCATCAGGCTTCAGTTCCACATGCTAACACAGACAACATTGGGAGGGACAGGGACAGTCAGGACACACCAAACTACTCACACAAGCACAAACTGGAGGTATGGAACATACAAAGCCTCTTGGACTGTTGTTTACTTTGAAAAAGTACAACAGATTGTCTTGCGTACTGTTTTTTTAAATATAATTATAATCTGGAAGATTCATACAAAAAATCCTTACCAGTGTCACATTTTGTCTAAATTAAGTTTGAAAATGCTTGCAGGAAATAGCAGACAGTAAGTCACCATGCTGTGTATGTTAGGTAGGAATTTAGGACGAGACTTTTCATGTTCCAAACCACTGTCTGCCCAAGAAATGACTGTTTAAATGCTAGTTCCACAAAGTTTGAGGAAATTTGAGCTGTTAAACATGGACAGACATTTGTTGGTCAGACTTTTGTTATGTCGCACAGCAAAAATCACCACTACAACAACAATGGATGGAATTAAACAAGTCAAAATCAATCATGGATTCTACACTACGAATTGATATTGCTACAATGCGTCATGATTATAAATTAAAATCACTGCAAATTAACCAAAAAAATGTGACTTGAGAAGAAAGTGTGATGTTACCGGTGCCGAGTGGGGTTCAGGAGGTAGAGGCTCTGTGTAGAGAGAAGAGAGAGAGACAAACACAGAGTCACACTACAGATGCACGGCATGGCACAGACGCACAGGTTTCTCACACTCATACATGGCAGTGTGTGTGTGCTTGTGTGTGTTAAGCCCCTGTCACACATAGCCGACCATGACTTCCTGACCTTCTCCAGACCATGGTTGGGAGTTACATTTGTAGTGGTGAGCAATGTTATCCTTGGTTGGGAGTTCGTCGGCGAGGTTGCCTGCATTTGTACTAGTCTCTAAAAGTCATTTGCACCAGCCAACTATGAATTTCAAAAACTCAAAGCCGGGAAAATCACATTCTGATTGGATGCGATGAGATGAGCAAACTGGAGCTAGAATAAGATGGATTTTAGGCGAATGCCGACCTTGGTTGGGAAGTGGTCGGTAGCAAAATCGTGGGAAGGTGCTGAATGTGCGACAGGGGGTTTATGTAGCACGTCAGCAGAACGTACTGCGCCACGTTTTTCGTTGGATGTTTGGTCAACGTTGCATCAAAATTTTCCCTGTTGCAGACGATATCTTTTCCTATACAACATCTGAAAACTACAGACAGGCTGTCAACCTTATATGCTCTAAAATGACCTTATATGAGACGCTCTGCCAAAGTGCCATACACAATACATTAAGGGTTTCGCACAGGTGCAGTACGTTCTGCCGACATGCTGGTTTATGTAGGGTTGCACAGTCTGTATGTTCTGTAGTAACTGAATGTCAAGTTACTGTGCTATCTTCATAACCTACTAGTTGTTTTCTGTTAAAAATTGTGACCGCAACATACAGAAAGACTTGTGGGAAACAAAACTATGTTTGTATCTTGCAAAAACATGAAATGTCCGGTTGCAAGTCAATCTTTTTTCAATATATTTCATACAGGTGATCCTTACAAATTTGGCTCAGCTGTTTTTTTAGAAGTAGTTCTAAAGTTTGACAAAATATGAGTATAATGGACATGCAAAATGTGAGAAACACATGCATTCTGAGTCACAGTCAACTTTGTCAAAAATATCTGTCTGCAGGGCTCAAAATACCCACTTGCAACCTGCAACTTTTGCAGAAAGATTTTTGAGACTGCCAAAAAAGATTAACAACTTGGCAATTTGGCAAGCTATAACAATGCAGTCTTGGTATTAAGAATGGCACTTTCCAGAAAACAGGGATGAAGAATTTTGAGCCCTGGTCTGCCAATCATGTTTTCAAACAGTCTACATCATATACAACTACATGTACAGGTACATGCATGTCAAGCCAGCAGAAAAAAGGACAGTTGTACATGCCAGCTTTTTTAGAGAAGTTAGTTCTGTTAAGATGCAGTCAGCCCACATGCCCAGCCCACCTTGCACAACCTAAAGCCTGGTAAAAACAAAACATGCAAAGCACAAGTATCCTTCCATGTTGTCAATTGTCTCTGTCCTAGTCATTGTTGTTAAAACGTCCTGGTTTACAGTTAAGCATGGTATAGTTGTCATACTAGCTACAATTATGAGACGTGATGAAGTTGAGATTCTGAAGTTGTCCTCTAGGTTACACCACATTAAGAGGGACTTACGACTGCCACTATTGGTTAGCTGACTGTTTCCAGTTAACGACTTTTCCTTTGAAATAGACAGGTAGCTATCACGGAGGGCATTACCATCATTCTCTTCGTCCTCATCATTTTCACTTGCTTCGTCATCTCCGTGACTTTCTTCGTGAATGACGACGTAATCGTAGTCCCTCGGCGCAGCCGTCGCGCCCTTTCGTCCGTCGTCTCCTCTGGGCACCACAAACGACTTTATGTTAGCGCCAGAGGGACCCGGTCTGTTTTCCTGTTTGAAAAGGTGGGAAGAGCTTAGTTAGCAACTTATTCCATCACTAACACACACTCGTCTACCTTGTAAATGTACAACATCAGAAGCACTCCATTTCGGTTTTCCAATGTCAACAGACAGGTCACTTTCTACTAAACCTAACATACAAGATTGTTGGGGGAAAAAAACAACAAGAAGCAGGACATGTCTATGGATGAGAAACAAAAATTATGATTCTAATCTAAACAGTTCTGTATTGGCAAACAAACCCTCAGACTCCTCTCTTGTAACAAGGACGCTTCTAACACAATTTGCCATGGAATATGACAAGAATACCACATGGCAAACAATGTTAAGAACAAAGGATGGAACAAAAGCATAGACAGACCGTCTCTGTGTAATACTACAGAGAATCTGGACCATGCAGAACTATCCTTTCACAGGAACACAAGAGTTGGCTCAGACGGTTAACGGAGGACAGTGCTGGTACTGTTGTACTAGGAGAAAAGATGGCCACCACCCTGTCTACATGCTACACACAACACACGCACACACAGTCGGACACAAGGCAAGCCAGCTCGATGCACACCTGGCTAGTAGCACCTGCCGACACCTGTTCCTCAGGTGTGTCCTTCTGCCCATGCCCCTCCGCGAACGGAACCTGACTTAGCGCTTCACTATAGACAGGAGAAGGAGAGGAAGGGGAGGAAGGGGACTCGTTCAGAGAGCTGTTGTTGGCAGGACTGTCTCCCTCAGGAAGGGTGCACCTGTCAGAAGCAGGTTTTTCGTTTTCAAAGGCCAATCGAGCGACCAGAGGAGGACCAAGTTTGGCGAAAACGTGAGGGCCAAATTTCGGGGGCTGGGTGTCTTTGTTATCGTCTGGAGCACCCTGGGGGGTACCAGACCCAGCCGACGAGCAGTCCGCGTACGGAATGTTTTCCAGGAAAATCCCCACGGGCCCCGCGTCTTTGCTTGAGGACGAAGAGAGAGGGTCCTCTTCAGAAGCTAAGGTGGCCACTTGGTTAGAGATAATGGCCAGAGAGTTGGGATGACTTTTGGGACTGAAATGATCGAAATCGTGACAAGGATTTTCGGAGGCGTCCGAATAGGGGGAGATGTCGAGGTCCTGTTTGGTACTTTGGGAAGCCTCCAGCAGAGCATCATGGGTAGAGAGCTGAAGCTGGTGCATCTTGGGAAGGAGCCGAATGGGGGGGTCGACAGGAGACAGAGGTGTTGTGGGGAGGGAGAGAGGCGAGGAGGCGTCAGGAGCGGTGTTGTAAGAGCTTCCCTGGGGACACAGGGGGCAACATGCAAACGTTAGTCACGGTCACGGTTCCACAATGGTTCATGCATGATTGTGAACAAGTGTTATGGTCAGCCTCCTGGTGCATTAAGCCATACACGAGTGGTCCAGAAATACGCAATTTCACTTTTGTTTTAATAAAGTTTTGTTTTTCTAATCCTTAGTCATGATCAAGTTGAAAAGATTTAGTAAAGTCAGCATATTTTGTTGCAGTTCAAGGGTAAATGGTTAAGACAGCAGTGGAAATTTCTCTTTAAAATCCTTCTAAAGTAAGATTCCAAAGTAAGATCTCTCAATAGAGATAAAATTCTCTGCTCTAGCTTTCATAATTTAGTTGCTTGATGTCAATTTTCATACATAATGTCGGACCATTCATGTATAGTAAGTAGGGAGGAGGACTATCTAGCAGCTACATTCACATTACAAATTACAAGTGCCAGTGCATTACTAAAGCTACTAATGTATACATAATCCACAGTTTCTTTCAGTGTCTTAATGTCCAAAAGTCAATAATGACAAATAACTTTTCAGTCATTTCCATAACACTGAATTTTGACACTGATGAGAAACAAGTGTCTTATATTTCCACCTCATTATGATTATCATGCACTAATTCACCCCAATACGTGCTCATGCATGTGCAAAAACCTTAAACCAAACTAGTGGTCACCAGC
Organism: Branchiostoma floridae x Branchiostoma japonicum; assembly: GCA_013266295.2. Classification (NCBI taxonomy): domain Eukaryota; kingdom Metazoa; phylum Chordata; class Leptocardii; order Amphioxiformes; family Branchiostomatidae; genus Branchiostoma; species Branchiostoma floridae x Branchiostoma japonicum. The sequence continues at coordinate 6,755,673 of CM023830.1, forward strand.
CACCTTCTCAGTGCATTAGAGTGAGGGAAATGTCTACTAGAAGTAGTAGTCAGTCACAAACAATTGTTCTTTGGTTAAAGTGGACAATGGAGAGAGTGAAAGAGAGTAGTACTTTCTTCAAGACATCTGTTTAAAGGAAAAGAAGTCTACGCTTGTTTTGGAACAGAGAGGCTCAGAGCATCAGTAAGGGAAAGAGAAAGGAAAGAGCTGTTTCGATTGATAGCTCTACACTTCAGCCTGAGGTGAACTGGTCCCATCATTTGTAACAACAACTTAAAATGCATAACAACCTTTGGAAGGAAAGATACCATTCAACTGGGGTGAAGCCTATTACAGGTATATAACAGCCTATTATATATATAACCTACTGCAGTAAGAGCTCCTTCTAAAATCCTATCTGTATACTAAAAATACAGTACAGGTTATGTGAAGGAACATTTTATAGCAGTTATCATTTTTACCACAGTGCTTGTACAGTCACATACTATCCTGCACTTTGCTTAACTATACAAGTCCCCCACTGCTACCCTACCAGTGTACAAGTACTGTAAATTACTTAACATTCACAGTACTTTTATATTTGCTGTTTTCGTGGTCACTTCTGTACAGCGAATTTTTAATTACCGCAAACAAATAATTCGCCGACTTTCTTTCTTCCACCACCGTGAACATAATAGTTCCGCGAAAATGTCCATTTTTCTCAGACCACGAACTTTTGCTACCACGAATATAAAGTGATTTACAGTAGTAACAGTGCATGTACAATGTACGAGCTAATAGCATGCTAACTGTTAAAAATAAGTGAGCTATAATATATACATGTACTTCGTCAGACATGCACTACAGTTTGAGATACACTTTGCTGAGGCCAGTAGTACACTGGGTACCTCCGGGTCCTGTTGACTGAGGTCCGCGTCCACCGTACAGGAGGGAGTCATCCCAGGTGTACCGATGGACGACACCTGGGCAGAACACGCCGCAGGTGTCTCAGGTGTCGTCACGTCTCCTCCTAGAGAAGACCTTTCCGATATGTCAACCTCTGATGGAGGCACTGAGGAGGTAAAAGTTTTTGAAAAGACTGTAAGAAGACCGTGCAAAGTGTGGCTGCAAATTTTTTCGTGCCTTACGAGAAAACTTTTCGAAGTGAAAGAAATTTAATGATCAAGCATACGAGAACATTACCATTAATATTAGATTCACTCCTGACGTCATCACGCTTCTGACTTCCAGAGCGACGTCAGCGAGTGGATCATTCATCTGACAAAGGTTGACGAGTTTGACCGAAAATTCATGGTGAGTTCCCTTCTTGTGTTGGATCAAAGATAAACTTTACCATTATGGATTCTACCAACTAGATGAGCTTTCATTCGAGAACATTACCACATGATGGTGATAATAAAAAACAAGACCCCATATCTCCCAGTGATAACTTGCCTGATGAGACAATAGATGGCGACATAGCTGACTCGCTGTCATCAGGCGTAGTGACGTAAGGACCGGTCCCCACAGAAGAGACGTCTGATCGGTCGGACTTGTCACATGGCGGTGCCACCAGTTTGGACTCTGGGGCCTGCTGCTGCCGACTCATCCCCTCCAGGGCCGCCGTCCCTCGCAGGGACGAGCCACCTGACCTCTTCCTGTGGGGACAACAGACGATAGGTAAGAACATAGGCTGATCTATACAGTCTTGTGCAACCATTGTATGCCTAATGTCTTTTAGACTATCACCCAAAACGTGGGAAAACCTGCCCTATAGAGATTTTACGACACAGAACAAGGCTTATCATTATCATAACACATCTTTATGGTTAGGATGGTGAATTTGTAAGAACGATAATTTGTAAATATGTCAGTAGTTCATCATAAGTATTATCTGAAAAAGTGTGCAATTCAGCCTGTGGCTGCTATATACTTTTAATAGCCGATCATAATGATCATAACAAACCATTCATTCTTTCATACTAGGAAAAATGTCTCTCGAGCTTGATCCATGGCTATTTTTGAGTTGTGGAAAATTTGTACTGGAACAGAGCAAAGCTAAACACAAAATATATTGGGCGTTAGGAAAAACGTTGCCTACCTCTTGCTCTTGGATTTGGGCCTGCATGTGACAGAGTCCTGTGGCTTGCTGCTTTGCGGGGATGGTGGCATCGTTACCACTAAAGGTTCTGCAATCAGGGTTTCTCCTGTGTTAATGACAGCTCGGCCAGTAATAACTTTACACATACCACTTACCCAAACCATACTGGCATTTAGCGCCACATTCTAATAGTAATACTGGAATGACATTGCAACCATAATGGTTAAGTGGAAGAACAATTTGTCCAAATACTTTGTGCTCTTTTGGTCTTTAACTTTAATTACAAAGTTATACCTTGCACATTTACTGTAAACTTTTTGAAATTTTCGTCATGTCCTTTTAAGTCGTGGCATCACACCGTAAACATGTTCCGTTTTGCTGCTTGCTTCCGTGTTACTGCTATTTCGCTAACTCAACTTTAATTACAAAGTTATACCTTGCACACTTACTGTAAACTTTGAAATTTTCATCATGCGCTTTTAAGTCATGGCATCACACCGTAAACATGTTCTGTTTTGCACGGTGTAACTGCTATTCCGCTAACCCAACAACACGGCAAACTCTTGACAGTCATGCAAATGTTAATGGATTTACAGTACCTTCATGTGTCCCAGAGACAGGTGGTGGGGGGGTGGTACAGCTGCTGCTGGGACCGTTCAGTGCTTCTATCAGGGGGATGACCTCATAGCCAGGGGGAATATTTTCCTGTATCACCTGCTGCTCGTGGACAAGAGGGAACAAAAGTTAGGTGGAAAAAAAAACTAACATCAGCAGTAAAGCCGCTAGGGGGCCCAAATCTACAACAATTCTTCACGTGGCCAAGAGCTATCTGCCACCCAAAAATAATGGCCCTAGTATGTCCAGAACACGAGACATCAAAACCGGAAGTTTTGCTGCAGAACCAAGGGAAGCCACCAGGGGGTCCAAAATCTAATCATTTCTTCAATAGGTCAAGACCTACCCACCTACCAAATTTCATGCAAATCCATCCATAGCTTCTTCAGTTATTGTGCTAAACTACATTGAATCATCCGAACTTACATCCAAACAACCAAAAACATATCCTTCTAGGCGAAGGTAATATCAAAAGCATTCAAAGAGGATGTTGTCAAGAACATGGAGTATGTGTATCAGAACAGACATGTGACATGTCCCTACCACTTCATCTGCTTCAGACTGAGGTGTGACAGCCGGGGTCAGACTTGTCTTCTTCCTCATCGCTCGCATCTGTAGCAGTGCACGGAACGCTGTGGGAGCAAAGACAACAATTTTTTCATCTTCCTTGTTCTTTAAAGTCTTTTGAAACTACTTTTACTGCTGGAAAACTCCATTTGATTGGTGGAATTCCATCTTTATGGTGTATTTGCAAACTGATGGTACCAGTAACTGATTTTTAAAAAAAAAGAATATTTCCTTGTACGTACGTTGTCTGCAGATGGGGCAGTTGCTAGCTTGATATCTCAAGGAGTCAGCTGAAAAACAAGAAAAGGTCACAATCAACAAAAGAAAGTAAATAAATAAACTGTCAGTAAATGGAACTCTCCTTACATAAGTCAACTTACTCCAATACAAAAAGACTTTAAAATATTATACATAGAAACATAATTTTCAGAGAAAAGATTGGGATAACAATTTAGATTTTTATCCTGTCAGCTTTACTGCATCAAATAAAATTCCCTGGTCCAAATATAAAACTAGCAATGGAAAAGACTCTTCCACAATTTGCTAGACTTTACCCTGATAGCCAATACTCTAATAGCTAAGAGACAGTACGTACCACAGCCGTTACAGAGACAGAGATGTCTGCAGGGGAGGATGAGGGTGTCCCGTATGTCCGACATACAGATCACACACTCCGAACCACTGTCATCTATGTCATCCTCCTGGTGCTAGGGAAAGTACGAGAGTTACGGTGTGAACTAACAAAAGTAGTTACAAACTGCAAACTTCTCTCAAGCTCTTCCTCACAACTAACTTGACTGTAAACTTCAGTTTCAAAGTAACATGCAAGGGGACTCAACTCTAATTGCTTTAAGTTACCATCATTCACTTTTACCACTCATCATCCTTTATGGAAATCTTTCTACTTGAATAACAGATTGAACCTAACCTTCTCCCTGCTGCCTAGCCCCATAACTAATACAGAGCTGGTGCCAAATGGGTACCTTAGCATGCTGAAGGTTAATTTTACAATTTCAAAAAGGTTTACAAATTTCCAGATGGTTAAATCTACCTTAGTTTCCTGGGTATTCTTGTTTTCAATACCGTAGATCTCCTGTAGCAAGTAGCACAGTCCATCCACCTTGGAGGCAAAATACATAGAGTTATAAACACTGCACTGCTAAACATAACAAAAATCTCAAAACAGTTGTTCAATTTTACAACAAATGTTCAATTTTACGGCTTGCCTGAAGTCTACAACTTCCTCAGACCCCCTGTATTATTCAAAGATCACTATCAATACAATGTGTTAAGTAGACAAAATACAGAAACTTACCATTTGCTTCTGCTTCAAAGGTTTGACAGTAAAACAATCTTCAGAATTCTGGATAGGGTAAACATAATGTAGCACAGTTAACTTTTCATTTAACCATTGCATTCTAGGATCTAAACAAAAAGCATATAGAAAAAACATCAACTTCACTTCATGTGTTCACAAAGTGCCAAGAATAAACAATCAGTGTAAGGGAAATAAACAAATGTAAAATTAGACCAAGCAAGATGTGTTAAGTACAACTTACCTTTTCAAGTGTAGCAAACAGCATGTGAGCATGGCCTAAGTTTTCTGCGTGTTCTGTAGGTAAAAAATAAAAAGAAACATGATTAAACATTAAGTAGTTAAAAGCTCACATGCAACAACTTTGCAATAGAATATGCAACCAAATGTGAAAATAAACACACTACTCCTTCAAGAAGTGTAATCTTGCATTTCTTAAGTTCTTGCCAGTAATTGAAAGAGAAATCAATGAGCCAGTTCACAGATTGATAAAGGCCATCAAACATGTAACAGGAAAGCCTACCCTCTTCTTCCTCTACACAACACTGAATCACCATGGGGATGACTTGCTTGTCTGCATCATAGCTAAACTGTTGGACAAGAAAAAAATCTAACTGTTACCAGCAATACCATATCTGACAGGAATATCACTTTCCAACCAAACATCGCAAAAAAGATAAATCACATTAACAATGAATAAAAAGATTATCTTCATGCTAATAATTCAGGCTAAGGGTTAAGAATGACTTTGTTTAAAAGATTACTGGTGCTTACATCATCGATGTTCCACATGCTGGGCTCTAGTACATGGCTGGGCAGGCTAAACATCTGACCGGCACCTCGCTTGTAGTGGACTGTCTCAGAGGTCAGCGTTGGGTCATTCGAAGTGTACCTGTTTTAACAAAAACGCAGTGAAGCGTTAAACATGGCATTTTTTTCGAACATTCAAGTTCCAAGCCTTAATCTGTCCTCAAAGTGCAGTAGTGACAAAAATCATGGCCCTAGCATGTCCTGAACAGAAGATATCAAAACCAAGTTCTGCTGCAGTACCAAGGAAAGCTGCCAGGGAGTCCAAAATCCAATCATTTCTTCAATAGGTCAAGACCTACCCACCTACCAAATTTTATTGACAATCCATCCATAGCTTCTTGAGTTATCTTGCTAAACCACAACCAAGCATCCAAACGCTACCAAAAACATAACCTACTAAGCAAAGGTAACAATCAAACGACATACTTACACAGCCAGACCATTGACGATCTCTTCTGTAGCAAAGTAGTGGATGGTGATGCCCACTTTGACGTCTGTATCAAACGTGAACTCAACATTGTACTTGGCAGAAGATTCTTTCTCTTCATCCTCCCCTTCTTCTGGCTCAGGATCTTCAATTCTGAATAAGAACAAAAGAAATAAAATCCACCGTTAAATGTTAATGCAATGAATACTGGAAGCCCATATATTTAGCTATGATATGATAGCACAATACTATTAATTTTCAAAGTGCAAATGACATCCAATATTGGTAAAAAGAGGGAATAAAGGTTTCAGTCTCATTTCCATTGCAGGAAAAGCAACAACTTATTTTTAGTGCAGTACCAATTTCAGACACTAGGAGGCACTACCATACTTCCCAAGGATGAGGTACCATATTTGTTTCACCTGTGCCATTCAAAGCTGTATTTACTACAAACCCTCTAAAGGGAAAACCAATCAACACAGAAGAAAGCATATAATAGAAGAGCATATTTACAGGAAACACAGTAATCCTGTAAGGTGTTTGATATCCACTGACCGATACTGCAAGACAAGACATTATCCCTGATATATTTCACCATCTGTTTCCTGATACTGCCATTCAATATCGCCTGGCACTTGCATCTTTTGTTCCAAATGTTTGCAGTTTTCATGGAGGTCCTGATATAGTGTGGTTCGTATTTGAACAACCCCTTAGACTAGCTGAGTCATAATTATGGGACATCAAAATAGACAGTTGCTTTCTAACAGAGAGACTCAGAGAGAGCTTGAAGTATTGCACTATAGTTTACTCATAAAGGTACAACTATCAACACAACACAATTTACTGTAATGGTTAATGAAAAGTTCTAAGTCATAACAATAACATTTCAAAACCATTACTTTGCCAACTTTGAGGACTTTGTTGTCTTTAGCTTGCAGCCAAACAAAAACAACCTGCCAACAGAACATACAATGTACATGTATGATGTAAGACTACAAAATTATGTTGGTATATTTTACAACTTGATGTCTGGCTATTCAAAATGACCCCCATTGACTGGTGTAGGTTTTCTCGGTCGACCCATTGGGGTTAGATACACAGCTAGCTGCATAGCGGACAAACTCTGGGAGATACTGACACCACCATATTCTGTAACTGAACACTTCGCTTTAAAACAGACCTGCATGTTGTCTTGAGTTTGAGATGAAAACAGTATTGTGGGCACCTTTAATTTTTTTTTTAAACCGAGTGACAATACCACACAACACATATTTAACCCAGACAACTGTTAGCTTTAGACATTGCAAATGTTGCCGAACAACTAGAAGAAAGACTTTAATTCTGCTTCGTCTAATTGTTCAGGACAAGCATTTGAAGGATCAAATGTTACCTTTGCAACCTACACAAAAGGTAGAAAGTAAAAAGCCTCTAGCACTTCTAGTTCTGTGGTTGTCACCAATGAGAATTTATAGAAGACTTACTCCTTTGCGATTCTAAACGTGCAATTTTCTTCAGCATTTTAAAATGAACAAACAAATAAATGATGAGTAGATATTGATATAAGCAGCTAAACATTAGTAGAAAAATGAGTGGGTATAAGATGATTTTTTTTTGTATATCACAAGAATGCTATTAATGAAATTGAAAATGGGAGGGAGCTGACAGTTACAAAATGTTCACCACACCCCCTTCTCCATCATGAAATGGACCAGCCCGAGGCATAGAGAACCTGGTGACTGGCAGAACAACATCTGTAGAGGTCACCTGGGGGTCAGACCCATAATAGTAACAGGGCACCCTGTGTTTACCACCTCGGAATGTTGGTCGCTGGCCAGGTGGGACCACTTGTAAACAACAGCCCCTGCCTGTAAAATGGGGACCAATCATAGCTTTGTTGCTATGCGGAAAGGCGGTAGCCTTGTAGCTTTACCTTGAGCTTCTAGGCTCTGGTGAAGACGATAACAACGTACCTCAGTCTAAGCAAGGAGGTTCCTTGTCTGAGCAATTACTTTTTATGTGTCACGCATCATATACTTCAGGGAATGAAGGCAAATTGGATGGCTGCTCTTTAGTGTGCAATATGGATGCTAGAAAAAAGCTTGTTTCAGAGCTATTGATTTGCGTGGCTCGAATTCAAAATGCTGTTTTCTGCATACCTGCACAGGTGCAGGCGACATACAAAATTACCTGCACATTTTCGTCAAGATATAATTCACGTGTACCACTCATTTTCATTCATGTTAGTTAAAAAAGCTAAAGATCTAACTAAAGGCAAAAGCTCATGTTTGAAAGGACCTAACTAAAGGCAAAAGCTCATGTTTGAAAGGATCTAACTAAAGGCAAAAGCTCATGTTTGAAAGGATCTAACTAAAGGCAAAAGCTCATATTTGAAAGATCTAACTAAAGGCAAAAGCTCATGTTTGAAAGGATCTAACTAAAGGCAAAAGCTCATGTTTGAAAGGATCTAACTAAAGGCAAAAGCTCATGTTTGAAAGGATCTAACTAAAGGCAAAAGCTCATGTTTGAAAGGATCTAACTAAAGGCGAAAGCTCATGTTTGAAAGGATGTATTTGTTTTTCTTTCAATCATTGCTGTTACTCATTACCATCTTTTCAACAAACTCAAAGCAAGACCTTTCAAACCTTCACCTTATTCGTTATCTGTTGGTTTAAACCAGATACAGGGACAAATGTCTGGAATAAATAAAGGGGAATACCTTGATGGAGAGGTCTACTCTTTTAATTATGGAGAAAAATCTATAAGCATTATTTGCATGGTGATTATGCAAGCAATTTTGTGTGTTTACCAACTTGAAGGAACATGCATGTTGTAAGGATCTGTGATTTTCCAAGTTGTATCTACAATACGTCTATTAATAATACATCTATCTCTATAAATGTATACTACAGCATATCACAAATATTGATAAGATGTACCTAGTAGGTTGAAAATCAACAAACAACTTAGATTTTTAAGCTCTCTGATGCTTCATGTTACAGAAGACTTCATGCACAATGTGCTACAACTACATGTACATGCAGCAGGAAACAACCCAGTTCAGATGGGGAGGATGTGCCACTGATGGAACAGCCTCTGTCCAGACCTGCAAGCAGTTTGTTCATGAGCATAAATCAGTAAGTGGCCCAGTGAGTGGTGACCTCAAAACCCCGAAACAGGGACAAATGCACCCATAAACCCTGCCATGGCCCTGCCCGAGCTGCGTAAACATGTTTTCTTGTGGAGAATTTGCTTTTATTTTTCTGACAGTCAAAGTCAACCAAGGACAACGAACAGAGCTCTATTCCTTTCAACTTGATTGTTGGACGTTGGTGACCACAGCTATATATAATAGATTTTTTTAAATGCCAGCACATACCTGCTGTTGAATGATTTGAATTTTTTCCAAACTATCTCTCGAATCTGAGCTTCACACAAACAAAAACTCACACATATTTTCAAAACATGACAGATATGTCTAATACTCATCTCTAAAGAACAACATGGGGTCACCTTGTGTAACCATTTAAATATAATGCGTCAGAATTACATGTACGACAGCTCCAAAACCTCACACCAGAAGGGTGTGGTCCCCCGGCCCCTTAAATCACACCTGTGCACAGGACAGGTAGATATTCTCCTCTCAGGGCGAGCTACACTTGGTAACCATATTGATCCAATATGAAATATTCATCAATTCTTTGTTGAGCCAGAGATGGATGCTTATACAGTCTCATGGAGAAATCAATGCAATGTCCTTGAAGTAGGTCAACTTATATAACACTCCCTTTCATGTATTGATGGAGAACACGAAAATGGAAGGAATAAAGGGATTACTCTTACTAGCATAGACATCGATGAAGGTTAGACATCCAGGTAATGAGATACACAAGAAATTGTTACTCAAGCATGCAACTGTATAGATTTTGAAAACTGTCAGTCGTTTCAAGTAGCATCTACAATTTTTGGTTGTCACTGACGAAAAGTAGTAGATGATACTTGAAATGTCTGACAGTTTTCAAAACCTATCCAGTTACTTGAGTAACAATTTCTTGTGTAACATTAACATATTTCTTCGTTCGCACTTGGAGATGGGGCCCTGTGCACATAGCCCCAAACAGCCATACAGGCTAATTTTGGCGGTATCACTAGATGTGCTGCTAAAATAATTCAGTAACAGGAGATTAAAGACTATGAGTCAATCAAGTTTCTAAAGATTGCTGTGTTACTTGCTTCCTCCTTTTAAATAACCCTACTGACACACAACCTACCTGACTAGTCTGAGAGAGTCCTTTCTGATGTTCACTAGGCTCTTCAGAGTTTTTGTCGGTTCATTTGGCTGGGGTGCAGGGTAGGGAAACTATGAAAGAAAACAAAGTACATACACATGTAATCATTTGTAGCTGTTACTTTGATATTCACACCTTTCAGCACAGCAAAATACACATGAAAGTCTACTTGGATACTGGATATAAAGTTCTTTCTTTTAGGACAATCCTCTCAAAACAAAGTTTTCTAGGTATTGGTACAGGAATTTTGTCTGCTTAGCGGTAAACTTACCGGTAGCGGTCTGTTACCCAAGAAGTTCAGGTCAGAGTTTTCTCCAAACAGGTAGGCCTCTGGTTGGGTGGTGTCGAACCTCTCCCCTCCCATGATGAAATGGCTGCCAAAGTAGCATCCTGCAGGTGAAAAAGGACATGATGTTTAGCTTGAGGTTACTGAACTATTTCTTTTTTTTAGTAGAATATTCATCGATCAGTGACTGTTTTGAAAGGTAGCAAACACATATCTTCCTTTTTTTTTACATTGGAAAAATTAGATTTCATTTTCTTACCTAGAATGATACAGTGATTGTAAATTTACCATATATATTTTCAATGATTTTACGTTTACAGTTTTTGTGGTGAACTCTCAATGTGAATACATCACAGGGCAAACGCATGCTTTGTCTTACTACTGTACTTGTAAAGTTGTATTGCTGTATTGCTTCAAACATGTACTTAAAACACTGGAAATGCCTTAACTCTGCTACCAAGAAATTAACAGTCCCTTCAAACCTAAAATGTTTCACAGTACATGTGTGTGATCTGCAGCATGTATCTACTTGTGATATGCAAGGCTAATTTGTATATATCAAAACAATCTAAGTTATGTTTCATAATTGTAAACTTAAAATTAAAGAAAATCAGGACATGCCATAAAAATATTTAAGCTTGCCTCTCAAATGATCAATGTTACATTGCTTACTTTCACAGTTAGCTGTTATCTATGCACAGTGACATGTTCTGGTATGTTTTTCTAACCTTCCTGAACTGTGTGTTTGAATAGATGTGTTTAAAGTAGACCTTATCTGCCTGGATCTAAAATCCTGAAGGGTAATATATTCTGAAGAGACAACCACAAACCACTAACGTCTAAAGGTCAGTCATGACAAATGTGCCCCCCCCTCGCCAGAAATAGAGTGTACATCCAACGAAACTGGTATATGACTGTTAGATACTAAGTACTCAGTTGGATTTTTTCTATACAGGCTTGTCGCTAATTTGGATCCCTCTGTGGATTGTGACCATATTGGGGTATAGTAGCAGCATATTGTGTAACACACAAAAATTATGTCATACACAATTAGTCATTACAAAAATTTGAAAGACCTAATATACTTTTAGAGGCTGCATGTACTTCAAGAAAAACCATGTTCCTCAATTTTCTTCACAGACTGTGTTTATCCCAGCAACTAAAGAATAACCTACAAGTACAACTAACTCGATAACATTTTTGCCATCTCCCCAGCAACCAACAGCTGGCACTGACAGACATGCAATATACAAGAATTTTCTGTCACTGGTAACAAGCTTTCAGGTGGCAACAAGTCATTATTGGTACAAAAACCTTGATAAGGAATAGACAACTGCTGATTTCATCTAATCATTTCCGGAGACAATTTTAGAACAGCCATCGGCTAAAAAGTAGATATCATTTCAGAACTTAGCAGAGCGTCAGCAAGGTTTTATAAAATGACCGGCGTTTTGAAAATGGACTGGTCTTTGCAAACTTCCTTGTGCCACTGTTGTGGTTTCCAAGAAGGCAAGTTACTTGTTATAAAACTGTCCCAGATAATATTGCCTGGTTATTGATGGTAAAGTAGAGCATGGCCTTTGGGTATTGTTTGCATCAGACTACTTTCTCACCTGGCCAGGTAACCAAGTAGGTAATTTCTCCTCCTTGGGGCATGTTTTCTGGTTGAAATGTAGTGTGGACAAAAACCACATTGTAAGTAAAAGAAGGTCGAGAAGTTTGCCAGATTGTATAATCCATCTAAATCTTTGTAAAAGATACCGAAGTGCAGTGAATTTGAATATGATTCAAGATATCTTTTCTTTGTCCTGGACTTTGTTACAGTGACATGTCCCACCAGAATACAAAGTGCTGTAACAGACATAAGCCCTTCTCTTATTAGTGTTTCCTGAAATGGGCTGACATTTAGCAATGTCCTGGCTTCAGTTTCCGCACTGCTGCCCTTGTACTAGGACCTGATCTTTCACCCAAGGCCAAATTTTGCCCTTGAAGCTTAGCCCATACATGTACTTGTTTCTTGGATAACTTCCATTCCAATAGTAATCAAATTCTGTATCTGTATCTGTATAGTCGGTATAACCGTCCAAATTACATGTAAATGATAGACATTTTGAAAGAAAATGACTTCAACAATCCAAACATCTCGCCTCCTAATTCTGTATAGTCTGAGTTCAGGTCTTTCCAGACAGGCCTTTATCTATAATCTACGTGTATACCATTAAAATTCCCCTCACATTCTGTCTCCGCCGCACCAAAGGCTCTCCCCAGCCATAGAATTCATCATGGCCAGGTCATTAGGTCTGCTTGAGCTATGGACAGTATTATGTAAGGACATCTGTATTCTGGGGGTGTACAGTGTGTGGCATGTGATGTGTCATGGGCTTGTGGCTCCTGAATAAACAAATGCACAGATATCGCTAAAACAGTATGGCTCTGAGTCTGATGTACTTCATAGAGGAGGAAGCATAACTAGAAAGCAAATTGGGACGTTGTGAAGCTAGGAGGATTTATTTTTGGCATGAGCATTTTTTGGGCCATTTTAAATGTTGGGGCAGTATTATAACATTAGACGATGAAATATCATGTCATTTGGATGTACTCCATTGCTCGCAGATCTCAAATCCCAAGCCGTTAATAAATACACACAATGTTATCCCAGTTCACAAGTCTTGTGTGTCTAATGTGAGGAGACGGGGCAGAAGAGAAAAGGGCTTGGGAGTTTCCACAGTCCATTTCCCCACTTCAAAGCACTCCTGTTCAAATGTATGTGGGAACAGGTGTTGACAGCTGACCATGCCTATCTGGCCCCTGAGGCAAGGCCTGGCCAAAAACAAATTTCCCATAGGCCTTGCCTAATTCTAACCTCTGATTTTAACCTACAGCATGATTCCTCTTTCAAATTCAGGACGGAAGGGGGACTAGTTATACAGGACGCTACATGTCGGTAATTTCTATTTTCCATCAATGCCCATTGGCATTGGTAAGCATAAATTACTTCTTCCCTTCATTATAGAACCTTGAAATTTGTACTACTACCCAGTAATTTACACTTACGAGTCAGTTATGACCAATGTAAATTCACTGTCCATTTCCGATTATGATAACTTAAACTTGAAGTGAGAACACGTGTGCTCAAATGTACCATTTGGAACACTGTGTAGATGTGTTTGTATCTGTTGCATGGGGACCATGATATCCTACATAGGCAGCGGCCTTCAAGAGCAAAACAGTCTGACAGATGCTTCCCAGTTATGTGTATCAAAACAGACAGCAGTGTTTCTTTATCAGACAACCTTTGGCTTCCTTCCACCTCTTGTACACAGATGCACTGATGCATAAACAGAGCCTGTGGCAAAGCGATTGCTTTCCACAGATAATTCTACTTATTATCAGACATCTTTCTCCTTCAAAGACTCTCTGTGACATCTGAGTGGTCAATCCTTTCAGCAAATTGTGCACACAAGGCTACCTCATTATGCACCCACCGGGAGAGATAGCAGTTTGTTTACCTCTACCTGCGATATGTAGAGTAGCGTAACTGGGCCAAGGCCACATCTACATCAGTACATGCCCTCTGCCCCCCAAGTGATCTTCTCTGTTCTCAACAACAAACCAAACGGAGTTTGGCATCATACAAGACTGTGGCTCGAAATACAAGTACTTTTTTCTGCATACCTGCACTGAATTTTTTTTTTACGTTTCGTGCTTTGTTGTCTTTTAAATCATACTTTTACATATTGCATCATATTCCAATCATGACATCAAAGATCACACAAATCCATTTTTGGTCATTGTATGGTTGTTCAGTGACCGCTGTCTAGTGGAAAGGGGGCCTTACCGAGATTTTCTTCTCAAGTTCCTTCTTTCAAATAGAGCAGAGAGACAAACCACTCTGAGAATCAAAAGTCTGGCACAGGACAACTGTTATTTGCTTGAGATAAATCTGTATTTTTGCATTGAAATCAGTCAAACATAATACTAGTAACCAGAATTCATAATTTAGATATGAGTACACACAAAGGGATTGTTATTTCTATGTCTTCAATATTAAGCTTAAAATCAATTCCACAAATTCCATATATTCACCCTGAATATTAATAAATACATGTAGTTCAAATTGAATCTATATACAATTGATAAGAATGTCTAGAATTGCTCAACAATTATGTTACAGCATAATTAATTTAAATAATAAAATCAGTTATCCATATCTATCCATAAATATTCTACTCCAAATTGATAATACAGATTGTAAATTCTGCAGGTCTAGAATTCTATGTTCACCAATTATTTGTTACATGTAACAATTGCAACACACAACATCTAGCTATGATATTTAAAACATCATCACAAAGATTAAAAACCTGACCATGATTATCTATATTCACAATTCCTTCAGAAGTTCTGCATTGATTATTCTGATTCTTTCCATTCGTCTTCACTCACATATAACTCATCAGAGGACGAGCACATGCTGTCGTCATCACAATCCGACTCATCATCTGTTTCATCGTTCTCGTAGTCACTGTCGATGTACAGGGCTGGGATCGCGAACTGTAGCCTTGGATCTCCGCCCATGCTGACTCCTCTGGGAACCTTACTCAGATGATTTCTATACGTCAAGTTGCGTCCAAACGGCCCGCGTATGTCGTCGAGACAGAGGTTCTTCTTTCCCAGCACGCTGCGGCGATAGAGCTCGTGCATGTACGGCAGCTCTTCAGGCGGTCCCTCGTAACGGTGAGCGACTTTGTATACCAGAGTAGGCGGGTTCCCTCCCTTTGCTACCTTCATGCTTGATGAACAGGAGTATTCGGAAATCTCAGTGTCTACCGGGAGTATTTCGTACAAATGTAGGAGGTTGATGACTTCCGACAGTGGCACCATTCCAGCGTGCATGCCAACGACAATTAGAGTACACTCGTGGGGCTCGATAAAGCGAAACCTCAGCCTTGTTTCTGCATCCGTCAGGAAGACGTATGTACCGGGCCATCTCCAGCCAATCGTACACGGGCGCTTCGTCTGACGTTTCACCTTCTCCAGATTCACAGCGAGAGGTTCGTGTAGTACCAGCGACACGGAGTAGAAAAACTCATCCAGCTGCACATCGGTAAAGAAGGACACCAGGTCTTTCTTAACTGTCCGAGGAACCTGCAACTCCTTAATAGCAGCACTAATACCTACTTGATTACCACTATAAGCCTTGAACAAAATATCGTCCACAGAATGCACACAGATGTTAAAAAGGCTTGGCGCTGGCATTGTGACAGGAATAGTGATACAACAAGACAATCTACGAAAATCAATGCAATAGGATTTTTCCAATGCACCTGCTGCTACAGTTCTATATTCAAAACGCGTACAGTACACCTCTGGGAATAAGCCTCCTGGCACCGGAGCAGACAATTGTCCTGAGCTGAACTTGGTAAAAATCTGTCTTCTAATTTTCCCTCTCACTCTCAGATGTGATTTGACTGGATGAAAACTATCTCCCTTTCATTGGCATGGTCCTCTGAAGATAAAGTAGAAGTCACTGGGCCCAGAGATAAAGATTATGCTTGGGAAGGCTGCAAACACACACTGACAGGTCCTTTCTTCTCTCATGCAGCCACACACACCAGGGTCTGAGATATCCTTTTCTTCTGGAGCTCTGTAGCAGGCACAAACAGGGTGGCAGCGGGTCACAGTCAAAGGCAAAGGATCACAGTTACATCCAACTCCAAAGCAGCAATATCTCCAAACCAAGTGCAAGAAAGAAAACCCCTCAGCAGCATGCAGACAGTAACAGCTCAGACTGGCCCACAAACACCCCCAGTGGGGCAGTTTCTATATACAGACTACAAAATTAGCATGGGCGGCAAATGGACAGCTGGGTAACAGTTGTCTGAGTTCATGAATTAGTCAAACAACAGTTGCCACTCCTTCTGATCAGCTGTTTACCCAAGAATGGCTTGGAGGAGGTGCTAAGATGGTACCAATGCCATGCCCATTGTCTTGATAAGTAGACACTACAACACATGTACAGTATCCATATAATTAATTCCAATTAAACTAACGTACTACTGCTTTTGATATTAAGTGGTATGAAACACTCATTACTGTGGTCAATTATTCCATATTTTATTCTTTGGTTATATTAAGGAGTTTAGGTTAGCTCACTGGTTATGAAAATACTTGTAAGTACATGTATACTGCATAACTAGACGTGTATTCACGTCATAGTGTCATATAATATCAAGTTCTCACATACATGTAACCAAACAAGGAAATGGTCAAATTAACTTGCTGTCTTAATATGCATTAGTTATCGATGGACCTCTAATTATAGTAATTTATACAGGGAAAAAGATGGCCCTACTTGATTTGTATTCAGATCACTGTACAGTAATTTATGTTGAACACCAATGCAGCTGCTTGACAATTTTTTGCAACTAGTGTGCACTAGTACATTAAAATTCTATGTTTTCCTTTTATTGCAAAAATCAATGAAGACTTCTCAATCCACAGTCCTTTACAAGAGAGTTATGACATTTAGACAATAACAGAAATTGCCTGGACAAGTCAACTGACTGCCAAAAATGTGCACATGTTCCTGAAATGGTGCTCACTGTGACAATTTTCAGTGCAAAGATGTTATCGATATCCAAAATCGGTTACGAAACTTACAATAACCTAAATCTTCACCATAATCAAGAAGTGAACATGAACCTTTATGTGACAAGCAGCTAGGCCAGTTCAAAGTCTGTAGAGAACACAAGTATGTACCAACCAAAGAGAAGTGAAATACTGTATTGCTTGCCATAGCACCATGGAAACCATATAACTTTTGTGAAAAATTATGCTGAACAATTTCTCTCACGGGATGTTTATTCAGTCATGAAGCTCCTTGATTCAGGGAATCCCAAATTCAAAATTTGAATATCAAAGATGTAACGGTAATCAACAATGCATAGTGCATACACATCTTCAAGCAGCTGCTTGGATGACAGTTCCAAATGCTAAATCTGTATCTGACATCCATGCTTTTCTGAGGGTAAGGGTGCACTGGTGAGAGACTGTACTTCAGAAGGGTCAGAAAATGTCTGCTTGGAGATAAGCTCACTCCCTGATTTTTTTGCTGTTGACAACTAACTCAATGACTCACCATAAAACATTCAACCAATCAATCAATCAATCAATCAATCAATCATCTGTTGGCCCACTAAGCATTACAAGATACAAGAACTTATGCGGTAGGTCGAAAAAGCGCATGCCCACAAAGGCCCATAAATGCCCAGCCCAGACTGGACGAACAATAAATCCAAGGTAGGTTATGTAATCCTGGAGATCACCCCTATATGCCCACCAAGTTTCAACTCTGTAAGTAGTCGTTAAGGTAACTTAATAACTTCCGAAAGTTTGTTAGCGTCGAAAAAGCGCACGCCCACCCAGAAAACGTCGAAAAAGCACACGCCCACAAACGCCCACGATATCTCACTTTGTACCCAATGGATCTTAAATCTAAAATTACATATGTGATTCTTGGGTTCTCCTCAATATGTCTATAAAGTGTCAGGTCTGTAATCAGTTCCGAAAGGACAAAAAAGAGGGGGAAATCACCGGAGGCACCTCAGGGCGGCAGGACGACCGCCATTTTGAATTTGAAAGCACTTCAAACCGGGGAAGTCCAATATTGACCAGGGGGAAGGGAGGGTTGTCAACTTTTCACGGTGCGACATTGGGAGATTTGTAAAGAGGAATTAAATTTGTCCGAAACCTTTCTATAATATATGTATTAAGTCATTACGCATAAATGTTACCACTAAGATATCTATTTTCTTCCCCCTAGTTAATATTGGACTTCCCCGGTTTGAAGTACATGTACCTCCAAATTCAAAATGGCGGTCGTCCTGGGGTATCGTGGGTACGACCCTGCCGCCCTGAGGGGGTCGCCTCCGGCAATTTTCCCTCCTTTTCTGTCCTGTCAGAACTGATTACAGACCTGAAACTTTGTAGACATATAGAGAAGACCACAAGGATCACATATGTAATTTTAGATTTAAGATCCATTGGGTACAAAGTGAGATATCGTGGGCGTTTGTGGGCGTGCGCTTTTTCGACGTTTTCCGGGTGGGCGTGCGCATTTTCGACGCTAACAAACTTTCGGAAATTATTAAGTTACCTTAACGACTACTTACAGAGTTGAAACTTGGTGGGCATATAGGGGTGATCTCCAGGATTACATAACCTACCTTGGATTTGTTGTTTGTCCATTCTGAGCTGGGCATTTATGGGCCTTTGTGGGCATGCGCTTTTTCGACGGACCCGAACTTATGAGCATTGCAGAACTTATCACAGACTTAAATTCAGGTGAGACAACCATGTATACATTCAGGTATATGTATTTACCTTTTAATTTATAAATCTTATATTAGTCTTGAGTTCTGGAGGTGATTCCTACATGTGGTGTGTCAGAATTCTATGGTATCTTGAGACGCAATATCGTTACAAGCAGCTTAGCTACAGAATAAGATGTTTCCATATTTTTTGAAAGGCACCGAGTCCAAGAAAGATCATTATGTTGATGGTGGAGCTTTTTGTTTCTCATCAAATTACTAGTACCTTAACTCTCTCTCTCTCTTTCTTTCACTCTGTTAAAAATGTACTAACTAAATCAGAAATTTGATGAACAAAATGAGCAATTGAGCACACTACAATGTAGTATAATATAAAATTTTTAGATCACTTGGTGCAAGTGAAAAGCAGAACTTGCAGAAAAGTTACAGTAACACAAAGTCATTTTACAAAGGACTCTCCCACATTAGACTTCTTGATACTGTTCTATGCTTATCTTTATACCTTTGCCCTACGTCTGAACCTAAAATCGACCTAAAGCAAACCTTCAAAATTTGAAAATATGCTACGAAAACCTATACACATAAATTTCCAAGTTCAACTTAGCCCTTTTCACACTCTAGCGCATCGGCCTTCTCTTACCTGATTTTGGGGGATATCTGTAGGCTGAATTCGCCGCGATGTCCAGTTCTTCTACACCAGCATTTTGCCTACTTGTGAATGCACCCATTTTCCGGCTATCTATAGCACTCTAACATCTATAAAGATGCACGATTTTGTAAAAACGTTCACTGTAATTTTCCCATTTCTGCTTCCCGAAAGAAAAATAAGATGGCGGACGTCGATATGCTAATTAGCAATCCCACAATTCATCCTTCCTTTCTTTGTTTATGTTTGTCTAGGGCACATGATCAATGCACAATTTTGTTTTGACCGATTTCAGAACCTTCTTTTCGATTATTTCTTCTCATTGGTGCCCAACCAGAGCCTCTGCATTCAAGTTTTATCACAAAATACACCATCTAATGAGCAAGAAAGCAGCTATCTTTCTTCTTTGACCTAAAACCTCACTTGGACAATATTGACCGTTTCCTCTCCTTGGACTTGAATGACATTCACAGTACTGTGTCCCATATGTCAGAAAAATAGTCGCCAATAATATCTGCATCTGTTTTGAGTTTGACTGAGGAGATATTTGCGTTCACGACCGTAATTTCTGCTCAGATGCCAGGGGAGGGAAAGTTATTCATAGAAGAGCCATGGCGGGAACACACCCTGTTTTAAAGCCAACCAATCAGATGGCAGGAAGTGCGATTCCAGGTGACGTCACTGCCATCAGGCGATTGCGTGCTGAAATAGGGACAACATTCGCCGTGGAGCTGTGGAGAAGGGACACTTTAGACCCCAAAATCTTAGATTTTAGCGATGGGAGACAACTTGAGAGAGCACGTTATGATCAACCAGTTCGTCATGACGGCTGGCTGTACGTTTGACCAGGCGAAGACGCTACTTCAGAAGGCCCACTGGCAGTTTGAGGTGGGTGGCTGAGCAAAATACGATCAAACATGGCGTGTATTTGTTTTCATCATGGACACTGGTCGTTTGTCAGTATTTTCCTCTGACATATTTATGTGCCTAACACTTGCCACTCTCCTTTTACAGACTGCACTAAGTATTTTCTTCCAAGAAGCTGTGCCCAACGCTCACGGACACCATGGCGGGCATCATCCGGTAAGTTGAGCCGGGGTTTTGTAGAGGTTTCGTCTGTGTTTTTGTTTTCGGAATGTCGTCCATGCATTCATGGGCTTTACAATGACGATGCATGGCGATGTGGGGAGGGAGAGGGCCCCAGGGGGGTTGGAATAGCGGCAGTCGTTTTATTCAACCCAATTCTGTCAAATAAAAAACCCTTGCTCACATCTGTCACCATTTTAAAGTCGTAGCCATCGTAATCTTTGAATTTTTGGGCTGTCGTTTGAACCTCTCTCCCTTTGTTGATGTTTTTTACGGAACCCCACCCCCTACGGGGCCAGTCCACAACAGTCGGCGGCCATGTTGCTTTCTCTTTTGCAATCATTTCTTCTTCTCACAGCCCCTCAGAACTCTTTAGATTTTGGATTCCTGAACTGATAAGACTTTTTCAGAAGTTATCTGACGTGCTCAAAGTGTTCCATTGTTTCATAATATGAACATGTGGCTTTGTTGATGTAACCAAGGGGGTTTAAAAAGAAAAGGCCCTTTTTTTTAAATTCTTAGTGTAGAGGCATGCATGTCATTTCCTGTGATAGGTTAGTGCTGGTATTCAATTAAATCTACTTGGAGAAAAAACACTGCTTTTTGGAAAATCTCTCATAATTGCTTTCAAAAAATCTGTCTAAACTGGTTTAAATATTCACGGATCTCAGGAGACTTGCAAATGTGTTCCGCAGCTTCCGCTTTTGATGTATAGCTATCCCACAATCCATTCTTCTTCCTGCAAGGTGACTCAGCTGATGTTGTCACCCTGTTGTGATTTCAGCGCTGTAAAAACAAATAGGAAACTGCAGGCATAAAACAATTGGCAGCGGTATTGACTGATTCACAGGATTATTGATTTCTGACATGAAAAAAACTGACAAAGTTTCTATTCCTGTCCAGGAAGATCATATCTATTATTTTGCTGTCAGAAGTACCTGGATTTCTAAGACGATGGCAATATTATGTGTAGACCAATTTCAAAATTAGCCACCATGTGACATTTAACAAAATTAGCCACCATGTGACATTTAATAAAACAATATTTCAGTTTTGAAGCCATTTTACAAATCAATTTATTGCATATTTTGTTTTCAAAGAAGCAGTGGCATGATACCGGCTATTCATGGAGCCTACTATCAGCTCCAACCTTTTTCTTGTTTCTGAAACACGAACAAAAATGTCTTTGCCACTCAAGTAGGTGAGGGGTTGGATCTATTTAAGATTGACTGTGGCTTAGCTTCTTGGAAGGTGTTTTGGTTGATAGTCTGCCAACTGTAACCTTGCGTCCATGGTTGTTACAAACACTGGCAGGAAGGACTGTCAACAAAGACAGCCCTTTTGTGTTATCGTACCCCAACCAATGTTTGCATGCAGTTGACTGACTCACTAATGGCCTTACCGGAGTATGAAACATCTATCAGTTACTATTTAAACCAGTATGCTATGACCGTAAGGACAAATGTTTGAAGATGTTGAGTACAGGATAGCCCCTGTCATTTCCTGTTTAGCCTAAGTCCATGGTTGGCCTGTAGCCAGTTTCGACAGACAAACATAGCCATCCAAAGGTCTGAGCGGAAACTGATCCCCTGTTTTTAAAAGTCATTGTTTGGTTTTAGGACAACTGCTGTTGTAGTACTGCCAGTGTCTGGTTCTAGTTTAACTCTGTTAGGCAATTGTCTGTGGTGGGGTGTTTGGTTCAATTTTTTCTTAAAGGAGATTATAAACTAAAGCTCGTATTTAAGGAATGGAATAAGGCCAGTACTGTATACATGTATGTACAAAGTAGAGTGACGTGGCGGACAAACATACATAAACACTGGAGGATATGCACTGTGTGCAACATACAAGAAGAGAGGGGGAACTGTCATTCAGCATAACATGTTTGTTTGGTTACAACCAAGCAGTATAAGGGTACAGCTCACATTCACAAGGAACATGAAGAGACAAAACTTGAGTTCCGCCTGTCAAACAATAACAAGTAGTAGTCCCGTGAGCCAGTGCTCAAAGTCCAGTATTGGAGATGATCTCCACCCAGTTTGCTTGCCTTTCCAGTTTTTGGTCTCTTATTAGCTTTTACCATGTAATCACTGCCTTTTAAGGCTTGAATCTGACTCCTTCTTCTTTCAAGCATTCACTCTTAAAAATTTGAGACCTTTATACAGTTTCATTCAACACTGGTTTTCAATCTATTAAACACTGACCTGTTCATTAGCCCTCATTCACGTAACAATCCATTGACTTCTTTACAACATCCTGTTTTTTCCCCGCAGATGTGTACGCCAGCCAACACGCCAGCCACGCCGCCTGCCTTCCCAGACACTTTAACAGCGTTTTCCAAGCTACAAGCATCAGACACCGGCGCCAGTCCGGGGACAACAAAATACAGTTGCAGCCCTGTTAGCCCCCTAGCTTCCTCACCCCCCAATAGCCAACAACCCATGGAAGTAAACGCACAGAGATGAGAGGAACACACGGGTACTATCGGCACAGCTTACCATGCAGTAGAAGATGTGGAATGGCTGTCTTGTATACTTCTGAAATATGGACTAGTTCGAGAGAAATATACAAAAAATGGATTAGGAACTATTAAAAAAGGCACAAATCTAGATGGGGCTAATGAAATTGTATGTAGGAGGCTGAGTCAGTCGATTACCACGCATGACAAGTAGGCAGGGAGAGATGACGTACTGGTCAGTTAATGAAATGGATATCATAATTAGGGCCTTGTTGCAAGGATGTGGAACTTTAAACCAGGTGGTACTACAATCAAGGAGTGATGAAATGATAAAGAGATGTGTTTCTTGACATTGAACGCTGAATAATTATGTCTCAGGTGATATTACACTGTAACAGAAGTGTACATACGTGTGTAGAGAGAAAGATGAGCCGATGAGAGCGAGATGTAATGCAAAAAAATTTTGTAAAGACTTTTCAGCTGTGGCTGGGAATATATACAAGGATGTTCTGTTTCCTGTTATATAGATAGGTGTTATATGTGTGTATCCTTATAATTTTGTTATCTATGTGTGTGTGATAGTATTTTCGCCATGATAAGTGACTACAGTTCTCTCTTTTTTTTATGCTAGTAACCAACTGTTGCATGTTGCTGTATTTTGTACTTTTTCTGGGATTCTTGTTTGGTGTTCTAGACTCAGTGGTGAGGTAATACACCACAGAAGCAAGTGTTTATATGTAGGCGAAAAAATGCCCTCAGAATTGTACAGAAATGCAGTAAGAAGAATATCCAGAAACTTATGATAAAAGCGTAGACTAAAAGACGTTGAAATACCCTTCAAGAACTCCTGCAATAAAAGATTCCATACACACAAAGTGATACCTACAGTGTTTGTATTGCCTGTGTATTTATGGTTACTATTAGCTAGTAAGATAAGTTCTAAGCATTTAGATGCAGCAAAAAGCAATATGCCACAATCAATTCTACCCCACAGAAACAGTTAATAGTTCTTCATGTAGATATATATTGCATTGTTCGATTCATACCTCCTTGCTGTGCATGAATGCCAGACTTTGGGTAATTTTCCATCTAGCGCAGGACTTATAATGCAACTGAGCACGCTATGGTAGGATTATGTAAGTCAATATATCACAGCCATTGCATGTGTAACAACGCAGGGAGTGACCTAATAGTGAGTTGCCCTATGAGGTGGCAGCTGTGAATGCCAGCCACTAAGGTTTTTTTTTTTTTTTACGCTGGTGACAAGCTGGGAAAGTTAATTGTTGGCATGTACCCTCACTGTTCTCTTCAAAATACACCAGGAATGTGTACTTCGAATTCAGCCGCACTAACACATTTTCTTGGTTATCAAACATTTTCAAAGAAAATAAAGGGTTGGGAGGAAAACTTGGATGTAACTCACATTGAAACTACAAAGATAGACTTTTCCATCAAGAGTTTGTTTTCATGTTAATTTGCCAGTTAAGCATTTTTTTCCCCAATACATGTATAGAAACTAACCAATTATATTGGTGTGGTGTTTGAAGAACACGGGTTATGTCCACTTACCAAACCTTCTACCATCTCTTTTGCATTCTTTGAGAAAACTGATCCACTCACTTCATGTTACCTTCTAGCACAAATAAGCTTTCGTTCAAACACCCACTGCCAATCTATTTTTCATTGAATTTTTTCGTGTATTTTTATGACTAATTTTAGACGCTTGTCCCTACACTACCCTCACTAGTCACTTGTCCATGGGTCAATACGTGCATCTGTGTGGTGATGTCATTCTATACTTTCAACCTTTCTTGGTTCCACCCTGCACTGGGTGCAAATAAGCTTAACCCTCCCAGTGTTATGGGCCAAAGCTAGTTCTAATATTCCCTGACACTTTGAGGGTTAAACTGGCAAAAGCAATCTGCAATGTCAAAAGACACAAAAGACTTACTTAGACTATTCTCTTCCATCTATTACCGATTAGAATTCACTGTATATATACACCAGTGACTTGGCAATTTTTCACAGTAATGTACATACAATCCTATACTAGGTAACCAACCTATAGTGACTACACAAATATGAGTGACTACATGTATATGTCAGGACCTGTTAAATGTTGGTTCTTGTTTGCACAATGTTGTAAGTAGGGTGTGACCCAATTTCTGCCAAGCATGACACTCAATACAAAGTCCAGGTCAACAACAATGTTTACCCCTCATCTCACATCATGTGTTCTACATTTGTTTTGAAATGTTTGAAATGTTTTCCAATTTGAGTCTATAACATTCTGAAATCATCCCTTTATGTAGTAATAGTAAGGTTCTTTTTCTACGGTTCTTTTTTCTGAGGCTAATATACTGAGGAGCATAGACAAATAAGGGCATATTTTTTAACAGGTCAAAAACCCACAGTGTCCTTTTCACCTCTGACCCCAATCAACATGTAACGGAGATGTTTTTATTTTGCTGTGGTCATGTGGACCGTGCTTGGGACAGGCCATTATGGCTTGTAGGGGTGAATTTTTATTGGGAATGAGACAGAAAAAACAACCTAGTGAGGTTGGAATAGAAAAACTGCCAAAACTTTTTCAACACCTTGCTAACTCTCATCCTGTTTGGATGAAATTTTCATCATAACATCCACAGTTTGGAGTGACAGCCGTTGTAAGAGCTTCTTACGTCAACGGATGCTCTCACCATCATAACAAGCCATATTTGCATTCCCCTTGCAGCAGTGCGTAAGTATGTTTTGTAATTGTGTGGCTTCACTGATATCACCATACGTTACATCATAACGGTTTCTGGCGTCCTTGACTCCAGGACTTGGGGACCATGGATATGAAAGATGGTGAAAGAAGGGCAGAACTGTGTTACGTATATTATATGTGCATTGTCCATTTGACTCCTTTTAATAAATTGTACATTGAATGCAATTCAGTGTCAGTTACACTGCGAGGTCTCAATAAATATGTCTTTAATATTGAAGAACTGAATTTTGGCACGCACTGCTTCTTGTGGTGCTGTATCTCCTTGGAGGGAATCTCGTAAGTATTTTGCTCCATTTTTTCCACAAGCCTCACAATATCTGCTTGGAGATTGGAAACTATGAGCGTGTACAATTTACTTTTGTTTTTGTTTTCCAGTCTGAGACTACTCCTCAGCTTTTGCACGTGATCATTTGTGAATTGTCCCTATATCAGCTAGACACAAGCGGAAGGGCATCGCAATTTAATGAGATACAAGCACTGGTGAGGTTTACCAGAATTCTAGCAGCTTCGAATAATCTTCATCCAAAGTCAGCCTCTAAAGTTTGAATAATCTTCAACCAAAGTCAGCCTCTATAGTTTGAGCATGGACACTGCCGCTAATGATTGTGATGCATGGATTCACAGACATAAATATTGCGGCTTTCTTCCCTGCGATGTTTCTTTAATGAGCCAGTCACGACATTGACGGCTGTGGAGTCCAGGATACCAGAATCAGTCAAGTGTTGTTGGGGGTAATCCATGATGGCAGGGGGTGATGGAGGAGACCGCTTTGAACTTTCCCCATGAAACAATTTTTGCTAACAGCCTCAGTTCTGCCTGGTTGTCTGTGATAGCACGCAAGATAAACAATCCTCGGACCAAGTTGAACCAAAAGTTATCAACCTTTCCGCAACCGTGATTTTATTGCTAATTCGCGAAGGTTCTAGTTTTCTTCTTTACACAAACTAGAATGCCTTTGAAACTCCATAAATTTGCTTGCACTTCAGATAAACTTGATGTTTTTTGTGTCAAAAATAAAAAAGGCATGTCATCACCATGGCTCGTGGCATAGAAATCCATCTCCAGGATGTTATTGTAACAGACGTCAACACAAATAAAATCGTGCCATCATGCTTTCTACAGACGTCCCTACATGTTACCATCTATTTGTGTGGTGACTACAGCTGTAATTAGCCCCAAGAAGTGATCGAAAACAAATTTAAATAACGCCGGTTGCCCTTGTTATGATCCTTGTTATGACTACGGTTTCATCCTAAGTTTGACCTTTAGCTATAGTTCAAATTGGGGTGTAAATATTGACTGGAGTCGTGTGAGGGCATCACAGATGATCCATACATATCATGACCTTCTAAGTACTTTCCAAGCAGACGTTTAGGCTTCGGTATATTTTTTACGTGTTTTAGGCGTTTTTATCGGGCTTTCTTTTCTGTACCGGTATCTGTTTTGTTTTTTCGCCAGCTCTGGTGGCGTATTGGATACTGCCCTGCCAATTTGACATTGTGTTGTACAGTAGCCACCAAAAGATGTGCTTGGAGAGTATTTCTCTGAGTACATACTGGGTGGGTGGGTAGGCGGGTGTATGTATAGTGTAAAGACCATAGAAGCATTGCACAATAGCGCTACGGCTCGGTTGTATCCAGGTACTTCATGAAATATATACTAGGCCCATACAAGAGGCGGTGAAAACGCTTCACCGGCCAAACTCACACTTTATACTTGAACTTGTTTAGCCCGTTGAACATTGAGTGTACAGAACGCGGTAGGGTCGCAGACGACACATGCTTGACCTACGATCACATAGTATAAACATAGGTTTATATAGGAGCAAATGTTATACTCCAAGATCCCGGAAAAAACAAAAAGCGAAGAAATCCACGTCAGTGTCTTCGTAAACTTGGATAAGATTAAAGTACCACACTTTCCTTGATCATGCGACAGAATCTCTCGAAAAGGATGTTTATTGTTTAGATTGATAAGCAAGAATAAAAACAAACAACGTGAAGGTTACCGACCCCGGAACTACGCCTCAACGCTGAACAATTCTACCTTGACCTTGCGTGTGCACGTGTGGTCTCTGTTGGCACGTCGTCTGAAACTCAAAAGGTCGCCTCAGAATGAACATACTTTTTGCAGGGTGCCATATGTGTTTAAAGGTAAAAATAAACTATTTAAATCCTGATAGTATTCGTGACATTTTGTAAAACGTGTCTAAAAGGTTGGAACTGGAGGAAGGTGTCAGATTTTCAAACGGAAGTGGTTTGCGAGCGGAGGCAGTTGCTATATTTCAAAGGTCGTCTGAAGGTTATCTAAACCCACGCACCCACGTCAAGATTTCTGCTATATACATGTAGTACTGATATCGATAGCTAGGCTGATAAAGCGTGGCGGTTTGCTTCCATATAACTCCCTTGTCTTGCATGAACCAAGGCTTTGCCCAGTATTGTATAGATGTAGATGATGTGTGTGAACATAGGACTGGAAACGTCAAGTTCCACACTCACGACATTTGTGTACCCCCCTCCCCCCTAAAAATTATTTCCATCACATTGCTAATAAAATCACTATGCAATATCGTCTTACAATATCTCCATACAATACAAATGAAGACACGTCCGGAACGAAAATCAAAAGAATCCATTGCTTTATAATAGTTTATTTCCGTTCTAAAACATATCTGACGTAACTGTTAAGACTAACCCGAGACATCTTAAATGGTCCATCTGTAACGTTTGGGGACTTAGTCGATGACAAGTTTTACCTGTATCTCAGTATTATTAAAGAGTACAAAGATAAAAGCTTCGTCTTTCAAATGTTAGAGTTAGATATACAGGGCTCAGGCCTAACAAGTCGTTGCGTGTAATACTACCAGTCACAGACGCGTGCCAGCTGCGAAACCATCGCGTTACACCAAAGGGCGGTCATAACCTTGTAACAGTCGATCGATACAATCATGTATTGGAGCTTTCTTAGGCGTCGTTTTCATTTCTTCGCAATATCTAAATGTCACTACCATCTTTTGTTCCTAATCTCAGGGCAGGTTTTCTTACTACTGCACTGGGTTGTATTGATTTCGTGATATGTCAGGCAAAATGGGTAGACCAAAAACGTCACGATCTTCTTTTTACAAATCTGCTTGGGGATTTGAAAGAAAAAAATCCGGATCGATCCAACCGGTCGTACACTGTAGATGAAAAATTCCTCATAAATCTTCATCACACATTGCAATCATATCATAGAAACATCACATCTATAACTACTAAACTAGACATTTTCTTTACCTTTTCTTACGTCATCGTATCTGCGTATTCCCTTGCAATTAGCACTGAGGCATGAGTTTGAATTATAGACGTGTTTTGAAATCTGAACCTTGGAAGGTCTGGTTATATTTAACAGTGGGGTCAGTCATGTTCGGCCCCATGGGTGGTCAGCAGACAAATCAATCCCCGGGGATTAGGAAGGGTCGTGACCATGGGGTGAAGTTCAGGGTCAACGGCGAGATTCTACTTGCATGAGGAACCAAACCTCCAATTACTTCCACTAGATATAAGACTCAATGTTGCCAACCCTCGATACAATTTGCACCATGTTTCGTGTTTCGGTTGAATATATATGTGGAGTCTATCTTAGCTTTATTATATATTGAGCAACAACGATTGCATCGGTGGTTTCTGAAAATAAATTTGACCAAAATATGGATACGATCGAAGGTAAAGAAAGAAAATGACAAGAAACTGTATGGGTTGTACAATGGAACTGAATGCGATGGACAATTCCTGGGTCAGCATCTTTGTATTTTCTTCTTTTTTTTTTAACCTCTAAGAAAGTAGTGTTTTCAGTTTTGCTATCAGTTTTGGCGGCTGGCGTCAACACCAATCAAAAACGGCAACGACCAAAGAATGGTAGCAATCGGGAATGGGGTTTCAATTAGAAAAGGTCAGCTCGAAAAGCTATCAAAAACGAGTAGCAATCAGAAAACAGAATATTGAATACGGACCGGAAATTGATGGTACTGACTAACGCATCAATAACACAACACGTGGAATACCGGGGCACGTGGATACATCGGGCACGTGGATACATCGGGCACGTGGATACATCGCTTGCGTCAGGTGAGGATGTACTACTGTGAGATGACGCAAATCCAAACAGGAATAGAAGTGCGACGCCCCTTTTAATTTCACACATCCTCGTGCCGTAGGCTGTTGTCGTCACCAGGTGATTGGTACTACTGCAGATTTGTCCTACAGGACACTCAGAGGTCGATTGGGTGCACTGTCCAGCGGTTTTAAAAAATGGAACATTGTTGCCTTTTCAACGTTTCTTTACAATGAAAGTACTAGTAGCTGTGGGTTAGTGGAAACGATTTTGGCTGCCGACAAACCATAACAATTATATATTCGCTGGAACACCTACGCTGGTCTGATGAAAATATCAGTGCGATTTGTAACCGTGATTAGGTGCACATCCTCCGGCCAGAATGTTGACCCTTAAGCTTGACATAAATGATTATTATAAGTAACACATGAAAATGAAAAATTAATGAAGAAAGACCTTTATTGTACGTTTATGCTCTTACAAGGTAAGTTCCGGTCATGGAGATAAAGCAGAAGTAAAATTACAGTGATATCGTACAGCAACTATACTAATGTGGACTACTATGTAGAAATCCCCGAGGTCCTATACACCTGAAATACAGGGGGGCGGTACCTGTGGTATTTAACAAATTTACTTTGTGTTCTTTTTTTGTTCTCCTGCGTTGACAATGCTTGATACGTTATGTACATGTAAAACACGGAACCGTTTATTTTTCAGCTTAGCCACCGCAGTTGACGTAAGTAGCGAGGGTGAACACTGGGACAAAATGACGGGTCACTTGGAAAGGACAGGTGAAAAGGCAACGGACTCGAGGCTGTACATACATGTTAATTAATGATGTGGAAAAATCGGTCTCAAAATCATATGGTTGGGTGGAAGGTCGGATGAGTTTATTGGTGAACTCACTGGGTAATAGTGACGACCACGTTTTGATCCGCTTCGACAGATGCTCATCCAAACCTGAACCAAACCAAACCAGAATCAGACTGACTCAATGGTGATACCACTGTCAACCGATAGATGACGCTACGGCTCAGCCATTTTTAAATGCCTGACAGAAAAACACAAAGTTTGGTCGTTCGGTCAACTTGACAATATTGTTGCTGGTTGTCCGATTTTGATAGAATATTGCAGATCAGAGTCTGGGTACAGTGAGTCGAAATGTGTTTACACTGAATAAAGGTCGATGGACGTCCTTCTGTGAGGTGACGGAAATCAAAACAGGAATAGATGTGCAACGCCCCTTTTAAATTTGCACATTGTTGCCTTTTACGTTTCTTCGACTTGTGATGACCTTTAAAAGGTATGTAGTTGAAACAAATACGAGTCTTACTCTGTTGAAATCTTAAACACAACTGATTTTATTCGACTTACAACCGGCCGGTTCTAGAGCCCCTTCCCTCGAACGGGTATAGATCACCTGTTCGAACACGACGCGATCACGTGTGAGCGCACGTGATCGAACAGGTGAGCAGCCCCCGTCCGAAGGAGGGTCTAGAACCGGCGGCAAAATACAGTGCATATTTATATAATTAAAAGTATTCCGTTGAACCACTACACTACATTATTACACTCTTCCCCTCATTCCTGGCCAGTAGAACCGCCTACGTACGCGGTGTAATGTTCGTGCAGGACCGAAATGTCCCGCAATAGCGTCGTCATGAAGATGTTGTAGTACTTTAGGAGCAAGATGACGAGGCAGGACTATTTGGGGTGACGTTGTTGTGGATGAGTTTGGCGCTTGTCGACAAATAACTCCCTCAATCAGAAGAAGGTTGTCAAAGTCCTTCCATAAAAGGAAGAGTTCGCGGTCCTCGCCTTTTACAACCGCAGCGGGTGGTTTAGTTGGAGGGACCTTCAGCCATTGACTAACTTCACGGAGAGTTTTGTCGTTCTGCTGTTCCTGCAAGAAATCTATATCAGGCGCGACAGCGAGTTGAGTTGCACAGGCGTAAGTGTCAGACCCGATCGACGGTGATGGTGATAGAACAGCGTCGAACTCCAGGTCTGTTGACATGGTCGGCGACATTACTTTAGTAGAATTGGTACCTTCTGGGTTTATGTTATCTTGGACAACTGTAGGTGACGATACCTCTTCTGACCGGGCGGATACATCCCGTAGGCCTGTATCCTGTGAAGCCGCGTCAGCAGGTGTCGGGGAAGGAGGTCGACGGGACAGCGCGTCGGCATCATTGTTGACTGCTCCCGGACAGTACTGAATGCAGAAGTCGTAAGTAGTAAGCTCAATCGCCCATCTTGATCGGCGACCTTGGGCAACACCGTCACCAAGTGGAATGTCTCTGCAGGAGAGTAGTGGGCGATGGTCTGTGAGAAGGGTGAATTTTCGTCCATACAAGTAAGGGCGGAAATGACGGACCGCCCATACTAGAGCCCAGAATTCACGATCATATGTGGACCAGCGTCGTTGAGACTTTGATAGAGTCTTGCTGGCATAGGCGACGACGTGGCGAGCTCCATCATGGTCTTGGCTTAGGACAGCGCCGATCCCAGTAGTGGAGGCGTCAGTTGCAAGGACAAATTCACGACTGAAGTCCGGGAATGCCAATACTGGCGGACTTGTCAGTGACTGCTTTAGCGTATCAAATGCTGATTGGCAGTTCTCGGTCCAGTGAAAGCGATGATTCTTATCAGTCAACCTTGTTAGTGGGTCCGCAACCGTGGCGAACGATGGTACGAATTTCCTGTAGAACGAGGCAAGTCCTAGAAACGATCTCACGTCTTTTTGGCACGTCGGTGTCGGCCACTCAGCGACACGAGAAGTATTGGCCGGATCAGGGCGAAGTCCGTCGCGAGAAACAACATGGCCGAGGAACGTAACCTCCGGCTGAGCAAACGAACACTTCTTCGGATTCAACTTCAAACCTGCACGGCGAAAACATGCTAACACTTCGTTCAGCACTCGCAAGTGATCCTCGAACGTTGTTGTGAACACGATTACATCATCAAGATATGCCAGGCAAACATCCCAGCCGACTCCAGCGAGCATGAGTTGTACCAAACGTTGGAACGTGGCTGGAGAATTGGAAAGTCCGAAGGGAAGTACTTTGAACTGATAGAGTCCGTCGGGGGTAACAAAAGCAGTCTTTGGACGGTCGGACGGATGAACTGGTACCTGCCAATATGCACTTTTCATGTCGAGAGTTGAGAAATAGGCAGCTCCGGCAAGCGCGTCTAGTGTATCATCAATTCTCGGAAGGGGGTGAGCGTCAGGAACAGTAACAGAATTTAATTTCCGATAATCCACACAGAAACGCGGGGTTCCATCTTTCTTGGTAACCATGACAACAGGTGATGCCCAGGGACTCGAACTAGGTTCAATGACATCGTTTTCGAGCATGTCAGCCACTTGATCACGGATTATCTGACGACGATGAACAGGAGTGCGATAAGGTCGTTGCTTGATTGGTTTTGCGTCCCCCGTATCGATACGATGTTCGACGAGATGTGTACGGCCCCGATCAGAGGAATCGAAAGTAAAGCAGTCACGATTACTCTCAATTAAGTTAGACAGGCGTACCTTTTGGTCGGATGGTAGCGAAGCATCTGACAGATCGATGACAGGTAAAGACGTTTTTGGAATCCTCACCTTAGGTTTAGTCGGTGGCAAAGGAATGGAGTTAGTTTCTTCTGCTATTCCGTAGTCTGCGTCAGCGTGTTCCGTTGTGTGGAAATGGCCAATCGAACAGTTCTCTGGTAGACATACCGAGTGATTGTTTGTGTTCAAAATCTGAACAATGGAGTGTCCATGTGAAGCATTAGCGACAGTCCGAGCAGCGGCGACGCCGTCATAAGTTGGCCGGAGCTTGTCTGGTTCGAATACGCCGACGAATTCAGGGTGTATAATACCGTCCATAGTGTGTAGTTTGACCGGTATGGTTGAGACGGAGTTTGCAGGAAGGACAGTAGCCTTGCATACAGTCACTTCAGATACACGTGGTAGAATTGACATTTGTGAGAGCAGGGGTACGCTCGTCTCTCCAATATGAACAACACCCGCAGATGGCTCAATGACGAGACCGTGAGTATGGCAGAAGGACCATCCAAGAATAACACTACTCGTCGCTCCCTTGACTACAAAAAAAGTTTCAGTCGTGGAGATTGGTCCCAGCTGCACCGTAGCACTAATGAGGCCGACCACATTGATTCGCTCACCATTGACTGACTTGGCAATTTTTGCAGTTCTGTCCAACGGGATGGAACGAAGAGACGGAGTAGAAAGACGAAAGTTATCACTTAGAATGGAGATAGACGAACCTGTATCCATGAGAGCTTGTGTTGATGCGCCTTGAAGTTTGATATCAATAGACGGTG
Source organism: Branchiostoma floridae x Branchiostoma japonicum (assembly GCA_013266295.2). Taxonomy (NCBI): domain Eukaryota; kingdom Metazoa; phylum Chordata; class Leptocardii; order Amphioxiformes; family Branchiostomatidae; genus Branchiostoma; species Branchiostoma floridae x Branchiostoma japonicum. The sequence continues at coordinate 6,789,779 of CM023830.1, forward strand.
AATATTCTGATGTCAGAGGGGTTTGTGGGGTAGCTGACTGTTGGCGCTCGCAGCCAGCTAAAGTCCGTTTCCCGGAGGTGGTGTAGGGCAACTCGCCTCGAAGTGTCCGTAACCTTGACACCGGTAGCACTGGGCGTTAGCGGGCACAGGCCGGCGGCGACGTTGTTGACGGGGCGATGGCGGATTACGGCGGCGATCACGGCGATCATGGCTGTCTGCAGCAACTCCGAAAGCAGGCGGAGGGCGGGACGCTGATGGAGATCCCGAATGTTGGCTGCTAGGGCGAGTCGACTGGTTCTTGAGGAGATAGACAACCTCAGCAAGTTGTGTCGTCAGGGAGGCGACAGTAGCGGTCAGGTCAGGGTCTTGAGCTGGCGATTGTGGGACGGACACTCGTGCTGCAAGATTGGCTGATGAGTAGAATTGTGCGTCTCGGGCGGCGGATGTTCTTACTTCCTCGCACAAAGTGGCTTGTCGAACAGCCGCGGCAACGTCCGCCGGCCCAAAATCCATCACTCGGTACCTCAAGTCAGGATCCAGCCCAGCCAGGAAACGGTCCAGTGCTACTCCCGACCGGGCGGCATCGTTGTACGTTGGATACGCCAGCCGGACCAAACGACTTATCTCGGCCGCGAAGACAGGTAGACTCTCTCCAGGGCGTCGTGGACGGGCGTTGGCAGCTCGGCGGAATTCTTCTAGGAATGAGGGACGTCCGAACGGCCCTGCCATGGCCTGGCGTACGAGAGCCAGGTTAGCCTTCGTTGTCGCCGGAAGCTCAGAATAATAGCCAAACGCTTGGCCGGTGAGGAATGTTGGAAAACTACGGAGCTGGGCGGCCTCGTCCATCTCCTGGGCGGCGGCCCAGACGTCAAACTGTTGCGACCAGAGATGAAAATCCGTGGACTCCCCATCGAACGACGGAGGTAGTTTGCTACGGCACTCAGCCATTGAAGAGGAGATTCAAAACAAGAAGCGTGGTGTAAATCCCGTAGGAAAATCCCACCGCTGCCACCAAATGAAACAAATACGAGTCTTACTCTGTTGAAATCTTAAACACAACTGATTTTATTCGACTTACAACCGGCCGGTTCTAGAGCCCCTTCCCTCGAACGGGTATAGATCACCTGTTCGAACACGACGCGATCACGTGTGAGCGCACGTGATCGAACAGGTGAGCAGCCCCCGTCCGAAGGAGGGTCTAGAACCGGCGGCAAAATACAGTGCATATTTATATAATTAAAAGTATTCCGTTGAACCACTACACTACATTATTACATAGTCATTTCAAATGAACAGACGGGGCTGATCACTATGTGGTTCTATAGAATGAAAACGACATCTCCCTTCCCTAAGATTACTCCTAGCCCATCCTGTGGTAGATAGATAGTTAGGTCGGTAAAGTTTCAAGTTGAGTGCCATAACCAGCACCTGTGAATGACAGCCATTTCAAAAATGGCCGCATGGGGGCGCTTTTGGTCTGTCACTTCACACAATTGGACTACTTCAGCAGTCACGGTGGTTTGGAATTTTACAACAAATTCAATTGGGGCATCCGCGAAAGACGATCTCATCATGGCGGTACCATTCTTCCTGCGTCGACGTTTTTACGCTCAAGAGCGAACTGGCCATGGTATGACGAAGGTTGCATGAAAGAACAGATACAATGTCAATCGTAGAATCGTAACTACGTAATAGTATATTCTCGACACATTTCGTCAATTGTTTCGTCGTAACTGGCGATTTGCTGTAACTGAACTTGTTGGGATTTTCGAAAGTTGCCTTCGTGCAGTCCAGAAGGCCGTCCGCCGAATATGGCTGTGCGCCGGTACCTGTTTTCACCTGTTCATGCTAGTGAGACGTACCAAACAATCTCACATATCACTTCTAACGTTACAGTTAGCCAGTCCACAACGTTTATTCTCTGAACGCCGCAGAGAAAGCCTTACACGTTTGTACATACGACATCCCCAAGATTGGAGTAGTAAAAACACCGTCCTATTCGCAATGTTTCCCCCGCACCTGTTTCCGGCTACCTTTCTTCGGAACCGTTCCACGAAGAAATTGAAGAAGCCTTTGCGGTTTGCGCTACCCCTAGGAATGGTATCACCAGTTATGGCGCTGATATAACGTTACCTCGGTTATTATCAACCAAAGCTTATCTTATAACTGGTATTACCCGTAGGCTCCATGTTGTCTGAAAACTAGCGTTGTGTTTGTCATATGTCCCGGTTATATAAAGTAATCTAAATCCTAGAGTCAACATGGAACAGATCGTGACTACAAAATCATCGCCAGTAACAATCAGTACACAAACACGCCATGTTCGTGTTGAGAAGAACGCCAATGGGAGAGAAGATTAATTGGGGTTTAAGTGTTTCAGGACGTCACCAGGCGACCAATAACAACGATAGTTACATTCGACATTAGGGGAGTTGGGCATGACTACAAGGGGGCAAGGCGAATGAATGGAGGTCCTCCCCTATTTCGGCTTGCCACGCTAATGTTTCAAATCAGTCCAGTGTTTGACATTCATTGAAAACTCCGCTACATCAGTTCGACATATACATGTGGTTATTCTTCTCGAGTCAACCTTACTTTGATTACTGAGAATATCACACAACACAGATGGTATAAATAGTATGTATTTCCTTCTTGCTAACTCAGAACCAGACATTTTACACGTGCGTGCGGTCCAGACTGAGGAAAGCCAGACAACTTTGACTCTTTGGTCATGCAAGTCTGTCAAAAACTGTAATGATAATGCGACTCCCTTTACATCATTAGTGACTCTTTCTCAGTGTTTAGTCTAATAGGACACTCACTCACACTGACACCTCCAAAATCCCCGGAGAAACCCGAAACCACATATTTTCCCCAGGTATGTTACCCCCACGGTAAACAAACCATAACAGTCCACCTGCGCTGCAGTTTCATTACCGCCGCTAGGCGAGTCATGAAAACACGGTCATTTCAATAGATGTTTTTCATCCTATCAAAGCGAGGGCACCCACGGAATATCTGATTTCATGAAGTTTATTTTTCTTCTTTTCAAATAGTGTGTCCACACATGGCAACGGTAGTCTGTAGGCGTACATGAACACGTAACGTCTGTAGATAGTACACTGACGACACGAAAAACTTTACGCATATCTATTATATATGAGACCCAACACAAATCTAACGTAAGACTATGTTGTACGTACACATATACCTATACTAGTATCAATCTATCACTGACACAGACAATTTCATACTTAATGCTTTTTCAGCATATCGCGAAGATAATTTGATATGTTAGGTAACACTACTATACGACAATATAGGGGTGTCATATACAGCATTATAATATAGCGTGTTTCTAAGCTGAACGTAAATGTCGTATTGGTAGATCACCTATACTGTAAAATCTTTTTTCTTACATATTTTAATTGTACAAGATACAGGTAATATACAAGATACAGGTAATATTAATATGCGGAAGTGTTCTACGGCCTGTATACTAGTAGTATGTTTATGAACGTATGTTCTAGAACCACGAAGCTTGGCAAGAGTTGACAGCGGCTTGCAAGTTCGCAGATTCACGAACTACAAAAACATAGATTGAGCCCATCATTTTACAGGTATAACACTTCTTTCTCTTGGTCTAGAGTTTTAGCAAAAGTCTCTAGTAAGGAGTCAGATTGAAAAGCAATATAAGACGCTTTCAACATGATAATTATTACCACTGTGGTCAAAACGAATTTGAGTAAAATCTATTTATTTGGTGTTGCGGTGAGTGATGCAATCATAAAAACCACAAAGTCAATCCCACGCGAATCTCAGCTTCGCCGTAACTCGGAAGTAAACAAACCAAAACACCTTGGCTCACCAGGGACCGCTATTTGACACCTGCAGTACTCCCCCACGCCGGTAGTTGTTTGGGCACGAATTTAAACCCCCCTGTGGCGGGAATACCCATTCAGACGACGCTAGGACCAGTGCATGATGGGTGAGGTAACGGGGTGAACACAAACAAGCAAAAACAAACCTTACTTTTTTAGCACAAGCTGCAAGAAGAGTTGCGGCTACTGAACTAAGTATGATGACACCCTTGGTACATAAACATCTTTAATGACATAAAAGCAGAACAGTTGTGACGTTTAGTAATTTTACATAAAGTAACGCAAGTGACATACTGCCCCTCCGTTTTTGTCACCCCCGCCACTCTGGCGAATGCGCTGGCCCACCCGCCGACCAATCGCGCGCAAGCGAGAACAAAGGATATTATCATAGGTCACTAGCAACAGGTGGTTGTTTGTGGACCAATGGGCGCGCGGTTACCGCTGTTGATATTTATTTATGCAGTTGCTAGCCCCGCGGCCATTGGAATATATTGGACTAGTAGGGTCTAGGGGTTCATTCTGTGAGAATAAGGCCACGCGCTGCGGAACTCGTGGTGTTTTGATCCGAGTTTCTCTGGTCGGACAACTTTTCCGGCGCCCGGAAAATTTGGGTGACAGGTGGCGATAAGCGTACCAAGGGCTAACAAACGTAAGAACCGTTTTTCTTCTGGATTTTAGAACTGTTAGTCGTTCGAAGAACAGCATTTTACAAACTCCGTATTCTGTTCCGGTATGAGATGGGACAAACACTAGTGGTCTACAGAATATCTGCCATTCATCTGTAGAGACAGCGACTTGAGAGACCAGTACCGCGCTTAGGACGGACTTAAGAAAACCACTTCGGTAAGAGAAGTCACTTGTTCCGGGCCGGATTTGGCAGACTATTGCACGCAATAATTCAATTACCTGCTGTGGCAGCGTATCACGCAAGCTAGCGGGGCGCATTCCGACAGTAACCGGACCGGTGTCGCTACTCCAGACCAAGGATTGTCGTCTGCTACAGACAACTCTTAACCATGATCGGGCAAAGTCAGGGAAGTCCTGTAGCGTCTAGCAAAACTGCTGTGAGTACCACAGCTAACTCTCGGACTAAAGTTATAGCGGATAAGTTCAAGCAAAACTGGATGGCGCAGAATCCGCAGGCGGACTCTCAGAACCCGGACACTCAGAACCTGGATGACAGCTTAACCAGCCTGTCGTGGCTTCAGAACCTGAACATCATGAAGATCCCCACGCCGCCCAGCAGTCCCAAGCCGGCGGACGACGGGTCCAAGCGGCAGACGCAGGCCCAGCCCGCCGCCGTCTCCGGTAACGCGTCCCAACACGTCCACGTCAAGGAGGAACACAAGGCGACGCTGTATGCACCTGCCGGCCCTCCCATCGGCACGCCGGAGAGCATCGACAAGATCGACTACAAGACCAACCCCTACGTCAAACCGCCCTACTCGTACGCCACCCTGATCTGCATGGCCATGAAGGAGACCAAGAAGAGTAAGATCACACTGTCTGACATCTACAAATGGATCAAGACCAACTTCAAGTACTACGAAATGGCTGAACCCAGCTGGCAGGTGAGCACTTACACACTATTGTGTAGTGGGTGGTCTGAATGGTGTGTACAAAATATAACCCTTGCTAAAACACTCTCCGCTCTGCTCAAATTACCAGCGAATTATGAATATTACCGGGATGTTGGGGGAAAACACACGAATAGGTGAAGTCTTACGTAAGACTTGGTAATGTTTGCTTCTTTCTTTGATTCACCTGCTGTGTCAATAGTAGCGTGGCTCGCCGTCCATTAATAGCCGGGCGGGTACGTGAGGTCCGGCGACAGGTGCTCTTGTCGGCCCCGCCTCCCGCCGATAACACCTCAACCTATTCCGAACCAACTCCGCGAAGTTAGCGTGGATTTAAGGAGTAAGTCGTGGTAACTTGGCGACTACGGAGCTTCGCTTACGGTTTGACAGTAAAGCTTAGTGTGGAACAGCTGTAAAACTGACGTTTGCCGTGACAGAGGTCAACCTCGCACAGCTATAGGGTCAGGACGTAGGAAAAGGGGGCGGGTCGTCATGCACATTTCTGAACGCCAGAAAAGCAAAGACTCAAACATACCCAGCAGTGTAATCATCGCACTGGTGGTGGATTCTAGATAAGAAGTGGTGTTAAACATTGATTGGCACTTTGGGCAGCAAAACGTGCGAGATAAGAGTACACAGGAGCTTTCTGGAGCCAAGCTTGTAGACTCAGTCAATGGAAACAAAGGTTAGGAATTCTACACCAAGAGTGAAGCGGAGATAAATGTGGATCGTTTCGACCCTTTTTATTCAATTTTACGCGTTTTTCAACCCGTACTGCGTTATGCACGGCCCCTCCCTGCATCGAGCAATACGAAACGTGTACAAAAGGTATCATAAAATATTCAATAAAAGGCAGGAAGCGTCTTTAATAATCTGTAAGGCCCAGGGTTGACAGGTGACCTCCCTCTCCGGGCCACCCCTCCATTCAACCTTTGTGTCAACACGCGCTGCAAACGCTGTAACTTTAGCTCCTCCCTTTTGTTCGGAAACAGCCCTCCAAAACCATCCAAAGCACGAATGCTTTTCATCACACGATGACACATCTCCTTCTACCTGCTGCTTTCTTGTCCTCTTGGCGGAATTACAAGCAACCAGAAGCTAAAAAGCGTGCAAAAAATGCGTTGATAGAGCGTGCAAAAAATGCGCTGAAAGAGCGCCGTAAAATTAGCCCCATACAAAGGCGTCGGGCAATATTGGCCCTGTTCTATTTTCATGGTAAAGTAAATACGCGGCCGTATTCACCTGTGCGGGTGTAACGTTTCAAACGCCGATTTAAAACTCGCGTATCAGTTTTAAGAGTGTCCGGATTTAGGACATCTGAGGACTCGTGTAAGATTGCACGTAGGGACAGTAGATGGTCTTAATGTGTCAATCATGATGTAGCAAGTTTGGCAAGACGGACGTACTTTTGCACACCCATTCGCAGACGTGTTATGACTTGTGCCCATTTAAACAGGGGTCACGCCGATTACGTTGTGAAAGGGTCGTGGTGAACATATGATCCTACAGAAAACAAATTATGAACGTCCCTTTGTCGCGTTTTCTACGTCGGCAACCAGGTTGGATTCAAGAATCCGGGGGTAAAATTCCGCGGCCGGTCACACACGAACGGAGGTAGAATGCGAGGCTACAAATCACGTAGCACCATACGGGGGGCAAACTCACCTGACAAAGGTGTCACCTTATCACAGGACGGAAGCTAAAGATCTCGGAAATCGTGTTTTTCTTTTGACTCCAGGCGCCTGTGTAAATCAAAATCGATAACAGCAGACCGAGAGTTCGGTAGTTAAAACAAGTCTATACTTGAACCCTTCGAAGCAAATGCCACACCTTAACGTTTATCACGAATGCGCAGTTTTATCGGTTTTTGTATAACGTCAGTGATGTTGAATGATGGAAATGGTTCCGACCTTTACCGACCCGACAGTATTGCTCACATGGGTATACATTGTCACGAGTGGGTTGGAACAACCCTCCCATGGGCCCCACGTCACACACACACACCTGTCTGGGAACTTTCCAGAGCCTGAGCTTGTGCTACCAGGTGGCACCACAGGTCACAAGAACGTGGCGGAAACAGCCTGCAAACAAACCATTTACTATGAAGCCTGTACAACTAGATACACAGTGGGGATGTTATCGTAAAAACCTACGTATTAGTGTGTTTGTAGAAACATTGGCCTGAAAATCTTGAAAATGTTCGCGATTTCAAAAAGTCCCTGTTGTCTTAACTTGTGTTTATACTCTCGCGTGTTGACATATGCTTGGTAGTTGGACTGTTGTGAAGTATTCAAAGCACGCAGAGGCAAAGCACGCCGTACCCACCGACTACTACTACTACAACTGTGTTGTGACGTCAGGTACAGGAAGCCAACAATGCCATAAGCAATCATGGGTTGTTTTGAAGACAATCTAGCAGAGTTCCTCCCCACTTATCACTCATCAGTCTTATTTGTGACACCTGTTTTTGCACGTATGTGTCCTCAGTTCACGTAACACGCCCTCAAATATTAGGTATACGAAGTTTCAATTAAAATTACCTTAACATTAGATGAGAACAAAATTTTAAAATATAACATGTGAAAATGATAGAAACTCGTGGGAAAGCCAACTTCGTCAATATCGAATAATACAATTTGCTGTTGGAAACACAGAAATGCAACCCTACACTCGTTCTTCCATTGAAAATTGCAAAATTACGTGTGTGAATGCGCAGGTAACAAAATCACACGGATATTCAAAGACCATCAACAATTTCCAAACATCTGGTCGAGTGATTTGTATACCTTCTAAATTGAGGAAATGATAGCTTGCCTGTTTGTGGCAATTGAAAATGTCGTTCACAAATTGTCTTGAGAGTTCAACAATTCTGTTTGAGTACATCATATATAGGACGGCCCAGCAGTCCCTTTTTTTCCTGTTAGACAACGTTGATAGAAAATTTGCATACTTAAAAAGCGAACAAAAATATTTATCACAGTAATGACGTGCACAAGACAACGTAATTATGTTGTACCAAATAGCGTAATTCTTGAAATCATCCCGGTATGACGCAGCAAATCTCAACAATCTCCTTGGTCTGACAGTGTGTCAACAAAGAGTAATCGTAAAGCGGCGTCCGTGTGGTGGTGATGTTTGTGGAATGTCCCGTGTTCTGTGGTGGCGTGGCGCATCTATCCACCCACACAGCGTCAACGTTCTAACCCTCCAGCGAAGTAACCACATCATTATACCTGATTAATTACGAGATTAACACTAATTACACCGTGTCATGCGAGCAACATTCCTTAAAAAGTATAATTGGAAAGCTACTGCAAATTTTATTTGTTCTGAACAACGTGGTCACGGCATCCCTACTCTTCAACGAACGTTGCAGTCACAGCTATTGTAATAGTGCGTGATCTTAGAAATTAGAATCAACTCATACTCATGCTGGCCTGAGTGTTTATGCCTGGAGATATCTGTGCCCCAGATTTTGAAATGTAGATTTTAAACGTGTCAATAGAACTGTTGGGCTAGCACCATAGCTATGTTTACAAAAACAATGATCATTTCGTAACGCCTTGCAAACGTTATAAATCTACTACAAGACCAACTTTTCTGAGCTGATTTTTTCTGTGTGAAAGAGGTCTCTTATGTACCTAATTAATAAGTAATTACTTGATGACGCAAGTAGCTCGTTTACACCGATCCCAAGGGGCCGGGCGCTCCCACCGTACATCCTGCCAGTCTGGTCAGACTAGTTCAACGCTTCCCCCCATGGGAAAACTTCCGTCTGCAGACGTCAGAAACCACAGTCATGCAAAACGACGCACGACATTACCCCTGTCATCACAGCGATGCCCGGTTGGTTTTGAAACAATTATGGTAAAGCAGGAGATTTCAAGACAATTATACAGCGTCAACAGGCGTGTCCACCAGCTAGCTGCATCCCGCTTCCTTTGAGCATCTATCACGGGTGTCTCGTCTTTGAATTTAACTCCGTCGTTGACTGTAGATCCTTGTTCAAATTTTCATTGAATGAATGAAAGACCTTCATTCACAACTGCAGAACGTCAGACCGTTTTACCTGCCTTCTTCGTCCCTTAAATGTCTACTGAGTCGTCATAGAGGACCGGCAGAAGTGAACACTTAATAGGAAAGGTCACAAAGCAAACACAATACCGGAGTACACATAAAATGTTTGAAAAGTATAATATGTTTAACAGGCCGTTCCAAACCACGTCATCGGCAGGGCGACACACCGCCTAATGAACTAAATTAGAGAAAATATTTGCAAAGATTACCCCTTTGTTGTGAAGGACAACACAAAGTGGGCTGCTTGAAAAGGACCGTGAAGACCCGCGTTATGCATCAGGTCGGGACAATACGGGATTGGTACAGGACCTCAATACCCAGTTTTCTTAGCGGACAGTTTCTAAATGTGTAGTGGACACAAAAGTGAAAGGCAGACGCCGGGTTTTTACAGGTTGAGTCATTCGGAGTTCTTAAGGCACAGGTCACACATAGTGACTATGAAGTGGCGGCCGGATGCACCTCTCAAAATGGAAACCTTCCGACGTCAGGCGTGTTTCTTTTTTTAACTCAACGTATTTTTCTTTCGCGTTGCACCCAGGGCCAAAAAATGTTACATATTTCTTCTGTTTGATCAGCCTTTCCCTGTGTTTGCTATCCCGAACGCAGAAAGCTCTCCACCAAGAAAATCCACTCTTACCCAGTTTTTCGTCCGCATATCCCAAATTCTGGGTTATAAGGATAAGTGAAAGACCTCATATCGTGTTACCCCCACCCAAACAATTCGTAATCCTCGTCGCTAATACTTTTAAAGAAGAACGTTGACTTTTCCCATGACAAATTTATACTAAGCATGCCATAAATCTTGACGCAAACATCGATGAAAAGGCTTGAGGTTGTAATCTCATTAACTAAAGCGTAAAAGTCCTTCCCACAATGGTATAATAGTGGGAGATTCTCCTTCCAGGTACGCCCTGTAGAAGGCACGCCATGTTTGATGATGTAGGCTCGGGTGTCCTGTGAACAAAAGAATCATCAGAAATCTTACCCAGAGGGTTGAAAGTTAGCAGGTCGTCTAGAATATCAGGACCGACGCTTGGCGTGGTGCAGGCCATCAACAACGAGCGGCATTATGTCACATAGTCGGGTGTTATGTCACAGTGTTTCGGGTTTTCTGTTTGCACAAAACATATATGATACAAGGGGACATCCTTTTAATGGACTTTTGCCTTCTATGTGGGTATTGTCTCCTATAGCTGTGTGATATTCAATTTCTTTAAGTCATATGCAAAGTGACTTTTACATAGACGTCTCAAGTAGATCAATCTAGGTGTCAATCAATACATATGGCTTCAATTGTGAAAATGTAAAAAAAAAAAAAATCGGGCAGCCTATGGTTTCTGTAACAGGAGGAAATTAACACCCAATTATATCACACTTCCTATAGGGAGATAAATAATAGCACATTTAGGGAGACATATAAAAGCACATTTTCTGATATGTAAAAGCAAACATCAACACGAAAGTCAGTTTGTTCTCGTAATATGATGCAGATTGTCTATGATGAAGAACGAAGGCTTAATAAAGTTGCTAAGTTGATGACTCATGTAGAACACCTGTTTTGTGAGCCACTCCCAACTCAAAAGTCCTCCATATGCCCAGATAAATGCACAGAACAGCTTTTCAAGAGAAAATTCTGGTATATGACTACAAGTCTGGAAGGAGGGAGTCATCATTGGCCTAGTGACTAATGCCTACCATAAGAATATTCATCAGCACATGCCCTACCAAAGCATACGTTTCTGTTGTTGGAGCTTACTGTTGTAAACACACAAAAACCTGAATACACAAAAATTGGATCCTTTGTTGTAGAGACAAAATTAATCCCAAGTGACTGTAAGAAATGCATGGTGGTAATCCTTCTCTATGTTGAACAATGGAGACAAAAAATTACACTAGGGACGGGGAGTAATTCAAGAGACCTCTTGAGTTGTTCTGGTTGATCAGGGCCAGTAGAGTCGAACAGGAAAGTTTATTTGATTGTCTAATTGGGTTACCCCCAGGGCAGTTCACATGGGGCCACGTTAACAGGAAATACTGTGCCATGGTGGGAGAGTGATGGCGAAACACAATATCTTCATAAATACCTGTGAAATCTTTTAATCGAAATACCTCTCGCACATTCTGCAAGTGAACTACAAACAATTGTATTCCCATAACATGCGTAAACATTCTTAACCTTCTGCCTATCCCCATAATCAATACAAATTTGGTGCTACTACCTTAGCATGCTAGAGGTTAAATACCTCACCAATGGTATTAGTCAGCTCAAGAAATTGTCTTGTTTGAATGTAAGCAGCAAGTGTTATGAAGGAATACAAACTTTGTTTCATTTCCAATTTTCAATCACAAGGACAATATTATTAAACAATATTATTAACGACTCTGGATAATGCTGATGACCTTATCCACTGAATTATTCATCCTGGAATGAAAGTTATGTAGCACAACGTGCCAATCATCCACGATTCTCATAATCCCCACCATACCGTACGATGCGACATTTCAATTATTAATCCATCAACAAACAATAGTTTTCCACAATTAAGCAACCAGATGGAAGGGTGGAACAATGACTGATGGAAATATTCTGTGTTGCGAGTGTGCTGGAATGCATGGACTGAATGGGAGCTGTCAGAAATTTTGATATGTTGCATGTCTGCGGTGGAAGAATCGATGTAAACATAAAACTGTCATTGCTGATTTGCTACTTGCACGACAGTCCTCCACATATTAACACGAAATGTGCCGTTACATAACGTGTCTACAAGGAACTGCTTGGAATAAAATAGTATTGCACATTAGAATATAATGAGTTCAATTTACCATTGTTGTGTGCAAAATTGATTTCTATGCAAAGTTATTTCAAACAATATGAAACATAGTTGTAACCAGAACTCCACTATGTTGTTACAGAACTCCATCCGTCACAACCTATCTCTCAACAAGTGCTTCACCAAGGTGCCTCGCAGTAAGAATGAGCCTGGCAAGGGCGGCTTCTGGAAGATCGACCCCCAGCATGCCGACATGATCGTCAACGGTACCCTGAAGAAGCGCAGGCCATCCAGTACTCTGGAGTCCTACCCGCCCACCAAGAAGATCAAGAAGGAAGAACCCGAAGCAAAGTCATGCAACAACAGAAGAAAGCAGGCCGTTCCCAAGCGCACTGCGCAGAAACACAACAGCAACCAGAACTCTTTCATCGTCCCTCCGGACGACCCCAACCTCGGGTCTCTGAAGGGTGACTTGAACTGGAACGCTATTCTGAACGACGAGATCACAGTAGATGGTATTAAAGTTAAAACCGAGGACATTCTGGGCTCCGGTTGTGCCCTGAGTAGATCACACAGCCCTCTCCTAACAGAAACGTCATCATCGGCTGACAGCGACATCTTTAACGACGACCCCCTGGATCTCACGATTCGCGGCATCTCCATCCCTCCACCGCCTGAGTGGCTGCCGATCGACCAAGTCTTGTCCGAACCATCCCACCTGAACGAATCCACCAGTAACATTTTGAACACTAACCTACCGCCTTCCCCACCCTCGTCCGAGGGTTACCGCCACCCCTGGGAAGAGGCCAGCGAGTTGGACTCTATTGTAGACATGAACCACTTGTTCGAATCTCTAGATGATCTGGGCCCAGACGATCTCTCCTGGATCAAAACTGAGCCTGGGTTGTAATGCTGGGTGGGGCCCATGTTGTGTTGTGTTCGGTCTCTTTTATATACACCTCGGGGCAGTGGAATTTTGTATCTATAGTTATTAATGTCATGCGGATGTTTCTCCATGGCATCAAGATCTATTGCGGTGATTTAATCTCAATCCATCCATCCACTGAAAAAAAAAAGCTAACAGAATAAGCCAAAATTTATGGGTGAAGGGTGTTGTTCACACAAGCTGTGCACTTAATCAGTTCGTCATTCTATAATTTATATACTTTTCCAGCATTATTATCTACGTCATACATTTTGGGATGGCGACTTCTCAAAATCCCACCATTAAAACAGTTTTTGAACAGATTCTCCTGTAAAAAATCTATTCCGTCCACGGTCATTAGACCGGTTTGCTAAATCCGTCCATCAGATTTTTCTGTTATTGTTGATTTAGTTTGGTAGTATCAAGTTCCGTCCATTAGAGAATACTATCGTATATACAACAAATCAAAGTCATTTATTATTTAAAATCAATTAGGTTGAAAGGGAATATGTACCCAAAAGGAACATCTACTTTGGCATTCATTCATAACAAGAATTACGTTATCTTTCAAATTGGACTTGAAAACAAGAAATATCATTTCAGAGCAGTCAAACCAACTCTTTTATCATACAATACTGCTGCACACTATTTTTGGAAATTGTGGTTCAACTGCATTGATGGAACAATTTATGTTGGTACCATCTTTAAAATAAAATCATACTAAAGGTAATGCTCAAAAATTAGGTCATACGTCAAATTTCATGCCAAGTTTGGGTTTCGGCAATGCCTCACAGATTTATGGCCATTTTTGCCTTCATTTATCAACTGACAGTCTTGTCTTCTTGGAATTCGTCCCCAACAAAGGCTGGCAAATCAATTATTCAGAAAACAAAGCACACGGTCTTTCCAAGGTCTCATCGAGTGACCTCTTTTTTTCATAAAATCGACATCGTAAACATTATTCTCTGTTTACACAAAGGCAAAAGGTCAAGTTATGATGAATGTCCAAACCTATCTCTCTTTCAACCATAGATTTCAACCAGAATTATCTATCAGTTATATTATAAATGTATGTACATGAAATGTTTTATTATTTTATTTAGGCCCGCAATCAGTTCTCGATCCAAGATATAGTATATGTAACGTTATTGCACAGCTTGTGTGTCTTATAAAGTTTAATAACATACATTATATGTATATGAGAACACTCCGAATGGGAGAAATATCCAACATATTTTATGAGTATATATTTTTCTATATTATCTGCTGATACTCAAGGTACAGGTTAGTCGGTACTCCAAGGTGTTAAATGATATGTAACCATTGGCACTCAGTCCTTTAGAGGGAGAGGCCTGACGTGTAAAAGTGCTTTCAAGTCGACATGTAACATCAAATATTTGCGGGCCCTATTGTAAATCATGTCCGCACTTTGCGTGCAGGCAGTTTTCCGATAAATTAAACTGTCAATACCACCAGCGGTGCCCCATGGCAGTTTGCCCGTCCTTGTTTACTCAGCACAGGTTTGTTTGGACGTGTTTTGCGCCAGCATGGCTGTTTCCAGAGCGCTGAAGGATGGGGGAAAGTATGCTGGCAAGGCGTATATACCCGACTGTTTGCCATGTCATGCTAGGAAGGCGTGTACCTTACTGTTTACCACGCCACATACTTGGACATTAACCCCGTCCTTTTGTCGGTCCTTATGCAAACCTGCAAATCCAGCAAGGTGGCTTGCTAAGAACTGGGAACGACGTTAGGTTCGGCAGATGTGCATTGTTAGCACGGACAGTCCTGCTGAACAAACAATGGAAACTCCCAGCCATTTAACCTGGTATCCCTGACACACCCAATCATCCGTAGTGCCTTAATATTATAGAAACACAGGGTGATATTACGGGGGTGTTTTGAGGATTCTTATGGATGTAAGCACTTTGTTATGTTACCATGGCTACTATTACCATGGAACTGTCTTGCATTTTCTGTGCAGTGTCTATTTTACAATCAGAGATTTATACTAACTTATTATCTGCATATGGCTCCAGGCCTAATACCACATTGTGTGATGTTCTTTGTTGTGTAGGGGTAGAGAGATAGCAATTTTTTGTTAGCTCCTTGGGATCCACCAAGTTTGTGTGTAGTGGAGTTTTTGTTTTTTTTGGTTAAGAGTTTTAACATATGAGAATTATGCTGGCATTTTGTGCTTTTATTGAATTCTGTATATTGTGCAAAAAAGGAAGGTTGTGAAGTGTGTGAATTCTTTCGCAGGACTTTTGGGAATAAAGTTTTGCAGTATGAACAATTTGATTTGTTGCTGTTATGCTTTGCCTCTGCCTCTGTATATAAAATAAAAGCAATACAGAATACAAAATGTATGATAAAGGGGACATACAATCAAAACTGCCCAAGAAGACCACTCAGGGAACCAATAAAATCTGGTCTATGCAGACAGGTGGTCACTATAGATGGTATTCTTAATGCTTGTGTCAATGGGGAAAAAAATATCTAAGGGACCACCAAAAATGGTCATTGACCAGGTGGTCTTTATGTAGAGGTGGTCACATCTACAGGTATGACTGTATTGAATATTTCTTCTCTATGAATGTAGAGACCAGAATGTTTGTGTGTATTGCTGGGCGGTAGTCAGTTGACCATCGCTCAGCCCTTTGTACCTAGTATGGAAAGACATGTCTCCAAGGGCAACGAGTGGGACTGATCCTAAGTGGCCAATTTGATCACCCGAGATCAATCTAGGACTGTGTCTCCTGTTGATTTAAGTTGACCTTTTGTATCCTTTGCTTGATTAATAGGGACTGTAATAATGCTAAAGTCAACAACACCTAAGAAATAATGACGCACGTAATGGATGCTCTATTTGATCCAGAAGCATTTTGAGTTCAGTAGACAATTTTCTTTTGGACATGAAGAATCCTGCTGCCTGTAGACCTTCGACAGAGAGATGCATTCTCCAAATGACCTTGGATTGTTACAAAAGATGAACTCAAGTAACCTAACTAAGACTACTCATGATCGGTCATCATTTTGCCATAAATTTGACAATTTGAGCCTTATCACCTTACAACACAGACAACAACAACAAAAGGAATGGCGACAGTTTACAGCTAATAATGGAGACCGCCTTAAGCCCTCCCCCAAGAAAAAAAGATAAGAAGAAGCAAAACAAATGAAAAAAAGATGATTTAAAGACTTAGAGAGTCATAAAAAAATACATCTACGATGTTCCTCAAGTTTACGCCTGCCTTGATTGAATCTTATCGAAAGAAAAACTGCAAGATGTGTTTCTTAAAGTAGTCTTGTAACTTATTATTGCATCAGGTCAAGATGACCACAAAATCTTCAGTCATTCATCATTATTAAAAAATTGTCAGACAGAAACATCAGTCACTCCTAATGTACTCAGTCAGTTCTGCTTCATTTAGAATGGAATTTGTACACTGTGAAACAACAGCATTTCTACGTCCCTTCTAAAGTAATAATTTTGGTGATTACGAAGTCTCCTTTAAGCCCAGCGGAAGTACAACTGTTTTCCAAGTGTCTTCTTGAAAGGATATAGGCATGTCGTTAAAGCATGATATATGTGACAGTCTGGTCAGGATGACATAGAAGACACCAAACGGCTCATACCTTTACCCCCTGCCAAGACACTTTGAATAAAAACAACTGTCTACTTTCACTGATGGATGGCAACCCAGCTGACCTCCCTTTGGCAATTTTGGCGACATTTCTGTCGTACCAAGAGAAGTCTCCATCTTCATAACCTCAGTGAAAGGTCATACTTGGGTCACCAAAGCTCCAATCAGATAAAACCTTACATCATATGCATATTACTCACAGGAATGCTTTGTTGTGTTTCAATCTAATGCCAAACCTTCGAAACAATTTTCAACCTAATGTCTCTAATCTAAGCTGGCTGACAGACACTATAATCATTTAACTGCCTCAACTAGTAAGAACCGGAGGCATAAGATTACCAGACTAAGTATGTGAGTGAGTGCGAGGTCACTCAGTATACAGCTAACCAATACCTCAGATGTTACGGCGACAGCCCTATGTTCTGACGCCCCTATGTTTCGACAACCCTACATTCCACCATAGGGTTAAGGTTGTCGGAACATAAGTTGTTCGAACATAGGGGTGTCGGAACATTTTAAGGCATATCGGAAAAGAGACGTGTAACCGACATTATTAGATACACCTGGTTACAGATGATAACATCTACCTTATCTACATTTCCCATCACAACAGATGTCAGAATGTTGGGCTTGGTGTAGCTAACATTGCTGAACTTTTTAGATCTCATAGACTATCTTCGAGTTGTTAGTTTTGTGTCAGCCTGGATAGGCAGGTGATTGGACCAATTTACATGTCAAACTTTGCAACATCGGAACTGGCGACGTTGGGACTGGTAACAGCGCCGACAGCAGCGAGGAGCATGCAAATACCTCAGAGCAGGTGCAAATCTAGCAAAAAAGGAAATTCATTGTTGATAGATTTTCTATAGATGGATGGAAATTAAATAGCTAGAAAGCACATTACATAATACTGAATCACTTTGGAACTATTTTCACTAAAACTTGAGACATACACTGTAAAATCTTACATATTTTGAGGACATATCATTCTACTATAAATTGAAACCTCTTGAGTGTTTATACATGACATGTACGCACAACATACATGTATCTGGCAGGTGATATCATAACTTACACCTTTCCACATGCACAAGTGTGCCAGCCGCCACCTGCCACACACCACTGCACCTGCGACTCCACAGGTGGTACAGTTCACCTGGGGACAAGGAGAGACTGGCAACAAAAACTTAAAGCCAACATAAGTCGAAATTGATCGTGCAAAAGTATAGGTAATTCTTACTGAGACAACTTATGGCCTCCAGCATGGGTGTGGAAGCTGACAAAAACATCCAGTAAGCTGCCAGAAATACCTGTACAGTGCGATGACTTTCAATTGGGTGAAGTACAAAATTTAAGGTATTAGATGTCATTTGTACATGACTTACACTGATAGCAGTCTTCAGATCCCAACAGATTTAGATGGGTTAGAGTGATCTTCCATTGAGAAGTACAATGGGAGTTCTTTATGTAACCTACAATGGGACTTATCATTATTCTGTGATAGCAAAAACCTTTAGGGTCTGGATCTAAAATGCCAAACACTGACATTGTTGTGCAAAGTTTTTTCTAACCTCTTTAGTTGAACAAAGATAGAAAGCCTTGGTTACCACAATGCTGTAATCTAGTGTACAATTTGTTGCTGACAACAGATCAGCCCTGAGCAGAACATTTAAATCTCTGACAAATTAACAATTTGACTATTACATAACTGTAGGCCTGCACTATGTCATGGGGCAGAAGTACAAAGACTTGAGGAAGTACAGATTGACATTTTATAAGTCAGGGACTGTAGGGCTTTTTATGTTCTTTTTGCCACAAGCCACTCCAGCAAGCAAGCAATCATTTGCAGTTGCTCACATACCTTATGTCAAGAATAAGGAATCATATCTATCCTTATGGAAGAAATGTCAAGAAAATACAATGTAAATGTGAGAGGCACAGTGACATACATTTCAAAACTACTATCATCAACAACATGTTTTTCTGCTCTTGTTCTTGTCCCTGAATGACCCAGTAGGTTGTTTACAAGTTCATAAAACTGACAGTTCTTTAGGATGGTAGCATCTCCCATTGTTCATTGTTCATCAATTATCATGTCCATTGTGTATGACCCTAGATGACCCTCAGGATGGAGCCAGTGAGGTACTATGGGACAAAGGAAAGGCTGTGGTGTTTAATGTTATGTGAATAATATCTATGTTTCTTAATCACATGTTCGTGCCTACAAACCATACTTATTACACTTGTACTGTAAAATACAATTCAAAAGAGATGAACAATAATACAACTGCTGCGTAGCTGTCAATCAGAACCTGGGACACACTTGTCCAAGGGACAATGATGACAAACATGTCACAATATGGCATGTCATGTCGTTTGTTTGCCATACTATGAGTTATACCTGGTCCAGCACATCGGCAGAAAGTACTGCACCTCTGCAAAACACGGATTTTTTCACGGGTTTCGTTGGATGTTTGGTCAACGTTGCATAAGAATTTTGCCCGTTGCAGACAATACCTTTTCTGACACAACATTTTGTAAACTATAGACTGGATATCATCCTTGAATAAGCGAATACGACCTTAAATGAGACTTCTGTCAAAGTGCTAAGCACAATACATTACAGGTTTCATGAAGTTGCAGTACGTTCTGCTTACGTGCTCAACTACCGTTTGTTGAGGGGAAGGTCAAGTGCCCTAGTTCTACTGCAAGAGTTATGTCATTTTCCAGGTCTAAGTGTTCAGATTCTCAAACCATAGTTACTGTAGCTATTTAACGTTAGATGTCTAAAAATGATGAATGTCAGATTCAAGACTTGCAGTAGCAAATTTCTGGCATCAACCATTCATTCATGATGCAAGGACTTGCTGAATGAACTGTGCTGTACAAATCTATACAGCATTGTTGAAAATCACCAGCTCATGTTGGAATCTTTATTATAGGATCAACAGCTTATGTAGTCTTTGAGTCCCAACCAGTGCCCATGACACAAGGGCAATCATTGGATCATGGCCAAAGTGGTGAAAGAAATGCAGAAATGTCGCGTGCATGGGGCCTGGCACGTACACACGACAGACGAGCCATGACTGGGCAAGGAACAATTGCCTGACAATGTGCCTGTGGCAGGGTTACCGGGATTATGTGACAGGGATTTAAAGGGGCAAATGTAGGGAATATTTCTTATACCCTATGTGACAGTCTGCACTTATGACAACGGCGAGCTTTCCAACTACTTTAAGTACTGCTTGATCAAAAGTGGTCAAAGACATTACCATGACAATGCTGACAAATATGAATTCTATACATGGGATTAAAGTTTCTGAAAGTTGAAAAGTGACTTTTTGCTACTGCATCACTATCTGTTGAAGACAAGGCACTGTCTGTTTAATTACATTTCATAGAAGCTGCTACAGGTACATGTATTATATATTACTGCTATGAACTTTTCCAGAAGTTTTATTGCTTCAAAAAAGATAGAAATATATCTTGGAGAGAAGCGACAAAAGAGTGACATGTATTGCCCATGCTAGAGAGGCATAACTCCCTCCACGGCATAACTCCCCCTGCCACATTAGAGAACCTTAGCCTGTGTAAAAAAATCACGTATCAGCGCTCCCCCCCCTAAAATAAACGCTGTCGCTCCAAGAAGTCTGTGAAGCCCAGGCTACTATCCAATAGCATATGAATTATTGACCTTTTGGCCTAGAAATAGGCCCCTAACCACTAGACCAAGCAAAGTGCAAGGACCACTATATAATGTCATCTTAAATTTATTACGATTTCTGACGTGGACATGCAAAAGTACACGTACAGCAAGAAAGTTGAAAGTAACGTGTTCTTGCAAACTGGTACATAATATATTAGTTGGCAGGGCATTTTTGGTATGTGCAAGTACAACTTTTTCATTGTCAACAGTTGGAGGAGCCAAATAACAAATAGGCATAATTGTTCATTGACAGGTTGCTGATGTTGCAAATTGACGTAATTGTTTCAATGGCCCTGATGGTAAAAAGCAAGGATGTCGTCATGACAACAACGCTTGATGATGTCCGATCAGTTTGCTCACTAATCCGAGAGTAACTTGTGAAGCCACGAGATGCACTTGACATTATGGTATCTATGGTGTAACGTCTAAGAGAGTTCCATGATACTTTTGTGATTCCGAACAACTACGCAATTTGTAATTACATGGAGACAAACTCCATGTTGAATGTTTGTAAGACTGTAGGTCAAAATTTTCTGCAAACAGAAAGAATGAGAGAGCCAGGCATGTTGTGCTAGGCAACCAGGTTGCATGTTTCATTATCAAGGTTCAGACGCCATTTATTAGATTTTTGTGACAGACCTTTGTAATCAAATTTTCTTGAAAATGAGTTCAAAGGTCCATAAAACCACTTTTATTGAACTTATCATGTTTGCTGATCATCAGTTAACAAGTCAAAGTCTAAAGGTTTGTACAATTTCAACAATAGTGTACAATGGTATTTTCCTCATTGAAAACCAGGCCAGGGGATTGATCATTTTATTGTGGTTGGTCTGCTCACTAGAGCCTTGTCAATTTTTTGGGCAAATCCATTTGTTCAGCCCAGTTTTTAGACAGGACTTGTCTTTATCTGAGAGACAATACCCTTTGGTTGTGAGAAAAAATAAAACATGTTAAGAGACCATTAACCTAGTTTAAACACATAGACTGCAATGAGTGCACTACACTTCAACATGACACACACATCCCCCATGATAATGTACCACCAAAAAGTAAAAGTTAGCGCCTCTTTTTCAGCAAAGTTGATCTGAAGTCTTAACAAAAAATGATTATGACCTTAAAGAAGTAAACTTGTATCAATATGTCCCAGTGGAAGCATGATGTAATAAATCAATGTGTCAAAAGTACAATGGTTATGTTCTTCCATTGTCTGTTGGTTTGCTTCAGCATGTCAATGACCGGTGAATGACACAAAGTTTATCTAAACAAATTTTGTTGCTTGAGGTCACTGACCAAGACTGTAATCCTTTTACAGGTGGCAGGGGGAATGTCACAGTGTGTGTAATTGGCCACAGTTCCGCTCACCTATTCATCAACAAATACACCAAAGAACCAGATAATCTGTTTAAGTAGAATTATGTATGATTATATCAGCTGCTCATTAAATATGACATTGTTATAGGATGATCTGCATCCGATAATCACTTAATTCAGTACTTGAGGGACTGCTGAAGTAGCCTTTTGGCACCAAATTTTATTGGTTATCGGGTTTAGGCAGCAGGGAGACTACTACAATATACAGTGGAAAGTTAAACTTCCTCTTCAGGTGAGGTACTAGTATTTACTCCAAAATACATGCCATAAGTTTTAACTTAACTAAAGTTAATAGATTTATCAAAAGAACTGATACGTACCAGATTCCTTAAACTAATTTTTGAGGAAAGACGGTTTTGAGGTAAAATAAAAGGAACAGACTTCCCTCAAATGTACAAAGTTTCAGCACCCCCTCTGTGCCAAACTGTTTGTCAGTGATTTAAACCCCACCACTAATTCTTTCTGAAGGTTGTTGCTGGGCATTCCTTCTGCATTGTAGTGTTAATGAATGTTGACAAGAAACAACCTTGCCCTTCAGATTATCTTCAGGTGTGGTAATGACTGTAGAGGTTGATGACCCCTTGCTTTTCACATAAAACAAGTTATTAGGATCCTCTGTCTGCAAAGCTAGGGAAGTGAAAGAAATTTTTGCAGCATTCAAAAGTTGAGTTGTGTTCTCATTGTACATTGTTTTTACATACAAATGGCAACTGCATGTTTCAAAATTTATCAACCAAAAATTAACTCATACAGACTCATAACCTGTTCAGAAGCTTGCGATCACAATATGTACTGTGAAGCCAAATTTTATTATCAGACATTTTCACTTGATAGCTTCAAGCAATAGTATGTGCTTGAAAATTTATGCAGGGTTTACGCAAGTGTGACAAGATTCCATGTTATATAACCAGCCACACTGTCAAGCATTTGCAAAGCCTGTATTCGTGAACAAGGTTTATACTGGTTGACCACTGATCATTGGTATAAAGTATTTATAGTTAGTGACATTTCCAGCTTTGCCTGCTCAACACGCAAAAGATTATGAACCTCAGTATCCCATATCATACTAGGATACAAAGATTACATTATACATGTTGAAAGCTTTTGTCTAACCTTTACAGTTAAAGCCATTTCAGAATCTGTAAATGTGGCATAGGTAACCGGCATTGTGAACTACATGTGGGCTCTTGACGAGTGTTGAAGAAAAACAGAGCCAGTAATCAATTTCAAGGATGTGAAGTGAGTGAGTGTTCATGTGTTTATGTACAAATGTCATTTTGTACTTGTCATATTGAATAAAATGATGATTTAATCCTAGGCTTGCATATGGAATTTGTGGTATGAATAATAATTGATGCACAAAAGTCATGTATCCTACATGTTCATACTGGAAAATTTCATTAAAGGTCAAATCTGTTTGAGTTTAACAATTAAGTGCACTGTAAAGGACATAACAGCTAGTAGTAATGCATGTCCAAGCATTGCCAAGGGGTTCAGCCATTGATCACAAAGCATATTGGTTGACACTGCAATACATTGTACCTTTCAGACTGCTTTTAACAGATGCACCAAAGTATCTTAATGAGTTAATCTGCCAAATATTTTGCCAAAAGTACACTATTGCCTACCACCACAATCACTGCTACGAACACTTTTTGCTTCACTATTAGCTTGTTCATGGGGAAACTAGTGCTAGATGTCACACACTGTCAAACCTGTACAAGTAAACACCTCTACATAATGACCACCCGGCCAATGTGACCACTTTTTGGTTTGGTAGTCTCTTAGATAATATTTCGCATTGACACAAGCATGTACAATGTAGAATCCTGTCTATAGTGACCACCTGTCCTCATTGACCACATTTTATTGGTCTCTTGAGTGGCCTTCTTGGGCAGTTTGGACTTTATTCCAAACAAAATACTACCGATTCTTGGGAACATTTTTTTCTTGTGACTTCTCACTTGAAAACATCGCCTCCCTGCCCTCAGGCAGGTTGGAGCGTTAACCTAGTTAAGCCTCTGCAGGAGGGATCCTCGGTACGTGCCCTGGGGAGCCACTAAAGGGGCTGACAAGATAAGACATAGCAATTATCAACTGTAATCAGCCCTGATATAGGCCAAGGTGAGATCAGTTACACACATCACAGAGTGACAGACAACAGTTTCTTTTGAAGATTACAATCATTGAAACAACCTGCAATCACGGATCATAAAGAGATTGGCCTGTCAAGGCTATAGCCTTAATCCTGCTTTGAATAGGGCCACCCATCCTTTAATAACAGACTTTACTCCAACTTTAAAGTGCTTGCACCTGTTCAAAATCTACAATGTAGTTGAGAGGCAAATTACAGTTTAACTGTAAGATAACATACTTACTGGAAATCCTGAGGATTATGTGAGGGGATAGGGAGATACAGCTCCTTTTTTTCACACAGAAAAGGGTTTGAACTATAATATGTACCAATGACCGCTCCTTGACTAAAAATGTCTGGACTTCATGCATTTTCAAAGTTACACATGAACCACTGGATCAATCTGTAATACTGGAGATATTTTAACAAGTCAAATGTGGCCAGTATGAAGTTAGCATCTGCCAAACAGAATGGAAAGTCACAAAAATGACTTTTGATTATTATCAGATTGCCTGATATCGGTAATTATCGTAATCTGTTAGGCTGTTGTTGTTCACAACAAGGTCAGGTATTCTACTTGCAGGTTATGTTACCATGGCTACAGAACAACCATTGGGTCAACATACCCGTAAGATATGGCACCTTATCTAAATGAAGATCAGAGGATATCGAAGCACAAGTGACAACAGAAACGAGCGTGCCATAAAATATCATATTTTTACAAATTTTATACTTGTTTTACACACCCTGTTTGAAACTCTTTCTTAAAATTTGAATCTCCAACCAATGTCGTCCATAGAATCAGGTTTAAATACAAATACTGTTTGTTGTTTCTAAGATGACTTTGAGTTCAACGTGTTTAATGATGCAAATATGCCCTGGGCTAAAATAGTAACTGAACTTTGGACCATTCCAACTGCAAGGTAACTTTACCATGTGGCACACCTTGTTTTTTGTTGGACTACAGTACATGTATATTGTATGGAGTACCAAAAAAAAGATGCTAACTGTATCAGTCCCTATGTCTTTATGGACAAGAAAGTACTATTGAATTTTCCATATTGCCCTATGATTATTACCTCAGAGCCTCTGTACTAGTAATAATACATGTAGTAACTTCTAGCAGGTCTAAGTTCAATTACCATAAAATGTCATAAATTTTCTCTTAACAAAGGAGAGTTGCCAGGTGGTTCATTTTGATGAAAGTCACAAAGTACATGTACATGACGTAGTGTATCATTTTTAGATTCGTGTTAACATACAGTCATGTAGTTGATAGATTGCCCTTATCAGTATATTGGGCATAGCATGCATGTAATACTACACGTATGTAAACCTTCTATGCTAGCCTGATTCTATCTAAGCTCCAGGAGCCACCATGTAGTACCGTAGTTTGTTGTTTCTGTTGGTGTATATGCAGACTTATTGCAACCAAATCAAGATTCAAAAGTGTGATTCTTTTTGAAACAAGTTCACAAGATGTTGTCACCATCTACATAATATATAACGTTATGACAGGTAACACTATGCCCAATACAGACTTTAACCCTCCCAGCATCATGGGCCAATTTTAAAGCCTAGTTCTAATATTCCCTGACACTTTGAGGGTTAAGGAAGTGAGTCATAGCAGCTGATTTGGGAAGTAGAATTATTCAGGAACAATTCGGAATTTCCAATCAAATGCTTCTTGAAGTTACCCGAGGTTACACAGGAAATCCATGAGAAAGTATTTCCTTTGGAATTCCCAAAGTAATTTTCTCAAATTCCTGAACTTGTTGAATGTGTTGCCAACATACCAGCAAATAATTGGGCGGCTTGTTCACTCCCAAATTGCAAACAAAAACTTCAAACAAGAGATTACATTATGTTTGTGTCCAGACAAGGCTATCTCTATGTCAATCAATAACAAGTAAATATGGTTGAACATCACCCAGCAAGGAAGGTATTTTGCAAATGAATGTTTCATCCAAGGTGGTAAGGTGGTCTTGTGGTTTAGGGCAGGGAGGGTTGTTGACTTAGAATCTTTCTGAAGGTTCTGGGTTCTCATCCCTAGCAGGGCCTTATGTTTAATCTCCAAGCAGATCATACGGTGGCAAGGCAGTATCCATTGGCCAGAGGATTGTCCATTAACCACCAAAGGACACTCCTCTGGCCAATGGATACTGCCCTGCCACCGTATGATCTGCTTGGAAATTACTAATGTTGTGCCCTTGGGAAAGGCAATCTATCTATTTCCTCATGTGACTCAGGTGAATCTCAACTCACTCGACCCAACATCCTCTTGGGTGGGACGTACAATGTGAGCCACACCTACATACATGTACAGCACGTTAAAAATCCCACAACACTTATCGAAAAGAGTAGGGGTCCATTCCAGTGTGTGAGTCCAGTCTTACACAGCTTGTACTTACTGTACAAAACTGGTGTGTTATGTCTAAAGGCGGTTTACTGGTTATATGAATCAAACAAACTGACAAGGTATTATATTTATTGGCAAAGTAATGACCAATGCTACCAGCCTGCCGACAACCTGTCAAATAGGGAATATGATTAACCAGTTGCGGTATTCAAAAATTGTCTTTGAAAACAGGAAAGCTTTTGGAAGCAGGGGCAGGTACAGGAAGGGCTGTGTTGCTGACTGGAAATATTCAAGCTTAAGAAAGTTTACATGACAAAGGGACCTTATTGTGAGTTTTCAGAGAGGAATCTATTGTGGAAACATTGCATTTCCCAAATCGCATTACCAGAAACAACATACAAATAGCTGCCGTGACTTTAAACCATAACACATGTATGAAGTGCATTGTTCATTGTTCAGAAGGTACAACCATACCGGAGAAAGAAAAAGACATCCGATTCACCCCCATCAATTCTATAAAAATTGCTTTTCAGTCATTGCCTTATTCAACCCCTCCCACTGTAGATCTGTGGTACAGTCCTAAATTTCTAACATGACTCAACCAGACCTTGATGAAATAATGTTTTAAGAAAAGATGAATAAGAGATAATTTAAAAATTGAGACCAAAACGGTACATTCAATACCTTTGTGTGTGTTAAGCCAAAAACTGGATTTTCAAAACTTTCAGAGTCACTAATGCCCCATAAGTTTTCTGCTATCCTAAAAACAACAAAACTGTACCTGTCCGTGCCACCTGTTACAGTAACTAGCTTACACAGGTACATTTTTACCTGTAAGACTTAAAGTAAAGCCTCCTTCTTATACAATCCCAATTTACCTGTGTGTATACAAGCTTAAGCATACTACATGGAGGACCGCGGCACTTTTGAAAACTTTGTCTCATCTCTTGCAGTAAGTTAAAAATAGTAAGGCTAAAGAAAACTTTAAACAAATTATGTGATCCGCCATCATCTGCTACAGAGGGCATGTAAAGGTCGGTGTACACTGATAGACTTCAAGCATAAAATGGAGAAAACACTTTTTTCTTTCAGATGCACCCGAACATAAAATTCAATCCCTAACAAACAGTAACTTGAGATTTAGTAATACATCATTCCTCCTATGCCTGCCTGTCACTGCCTGGCACAATAACTTACAGATAATATTGAGCTACAGCATTCAATTTGTTGAAGATTTAAAATCATTAAAAAGAGTCAGAAAAAAAAAACTGGCTAAACCTTCAAGTTGTCAGGTCATGATTTTTCTGACAGTTTCAAACTGAATTTTTCCCCAATCATTGGTGAGGGAAAGTGTCAAAAGTAGTTTCATTTTTGAGGGTGTATTTCTTACCAGAAACGTCCATGTCACGCACTGTTACATAATACATTACATCTGTCTCTTGTCCCAAGAGACCACCCACCCCAGTGTATCTACTAAGTCTTCAAATAGGCTCAAATAGGACTACCTTGACTAATTATGACTTTGTGAAATATCTATCTTTGCTGTATAGTTAGTGCCACAGGCATAACCACTAAGGTCTTCATCCAGAAGCACAGTCATTTATCCAATGTAAACGTGGTCTCTTATGCAAATCAGTTCATCTATCCTCAAAACACACCGGAGACTGGGCTTTTGAATTAACCTTTTAGCAAGCTACACCTGACATTTCCCATTAATACATTCTGTAAGATCAATAAGACATAAAAGCAGTTCATATTTCGAAAAAAAATCTAGGCTGAAATGCAAATATATCGTTCAGCCTCATGGTGTCATACAATTCCTTGCGAACTGTCTAGAATTGTCTGAATTTGCTGCAAGACATACGTTTGTGGCAACAAAAAAGAACCAAGTACAAACTTTATTCGTGAGTTGAATGAACTAAGGTGATAGGTTAGTTTTTTGCGTGGAATGCATCAAAAGAATGAAGGTGAAGGAAACCCTGCACCTGCTACAGTGGCTTTCTCACCCTATGAAGTTCAGGTTCATCCTTATTGTGGTCTGCTGACCTTAGATGCATTTTCTACGTGACATTGTATGCAAATCAGGCAGAGAGAAATGAGCAGATGATTCAAGGCATCATGGGAATTCCCTGCACAAAACCCTGTGCTGGAATTTTCCTCCATCGCTGACAAGTGAAGGTTATTGAAGGTCGTTGCACTTAGGAAGAAGAAAAAAAAATGACCTAGAGGTCACTTCCTCTGTGAGTGTATCAAAATCATTTGACGAGTTTCCATGTCACTTGCTTCATTGATAACCTTGCATAAACCGTGTATTCATAATTGAAATAAAATAAAAGCTCCAGCTTAAAGATACAAAAGTATTGCCATCAATCAATGACAAATCTGATCTGCAGCAACACATTATCATACCAATTGAAATGTTACATAACGTACATGCTTAAACAATTTGTACACCTCTGTGACGGCCAGCCTTGCGGACCTGTGAATAATTGATGGTGCACAACTGGTGAAACATGCTCTGCAAGGTCAAGATGCACTTTACGATCCTGCCAACCTGTCAATTACATCTTCAACAAACTGAGAGTATTAACAGGGATGAATACAAAAGGTTATGGATCACCTATCTGTGCATGATTGTTGGGGTCAAGGGCACAATGCCACTTTTTTTCCATAATCTAGCATGCTCTGCAGGCATCTAGCATGTACACGTGTGTCCCACAGGGATGCATTTTGGGACCAATCACACTGACTCATCAACCAGGAAAACTTTCCGTCTATCTAACAAGTCAGTATATACATGTACATATTCACATTATTAAGAACTTCTTTCAAGCATGGGAAAACATGATGAGATCACATGATTTCATTAACTTGTCTTTTTCACCTGTTGACTTGTAGCCAAACCTTGGAAAATGTTCAACACAATACTTACACCAAATTGAACTCGTCTTGTTTTCGGTATTTTTGTCATCCATCTTATAGTTTCTATGTATTGCCATTCTTGTGTTCGTTTCGAATGTATTGTCTTAAAGTTTATATTTGTTTAATAGGTATGTTCTTGAGGAGAGGCTTTCTATATGTTTATTTGCTTTTTGTCCAACCCTCTTTAAATAAATGTGAATAAAATAAAATAATTTGGATTGCTTCTTGTCAGACTCAATGAGCAGCTGGTCTAATCAATGGATTCTATTCAAAAAACGAAAGTCCTTCTCACCTCTTGCATTATTAATGTTACCAATAAGAACATATGAAGGTATAAAAGGTCTTCCAGTGTTGTGACACTGATAAATACATGGAATTTGACAGGTGTGAATAATAGCACTATTATCGCTTTATTCTCAATAAGCATGCTTGAGAAGTGAAACAGTTATAAGATCTTACATGCTAGAAGAGTGGAGTGTACATGCTTCCCATGAATGTAGTTTTCTAAGAAACTTGCCCTTTGAATTGATTAATTTCAAGTAGCTGACAAACTCTGGAGGTTTTCAATCTGCTGAAAGATAGCAGCTTTGAATATGAAATGTACTAGACGATACATATGCAGACTTGTCTTACTCTTTCAAAGAATCACCATGATGCCACCAACAAAAATTTTGTACCCTACTGAACAGCAGCTATGCTAACATGTATATTGTTATTTTCTTTGTGTATTCCTTGTCATATCTAAATCCCATCAAGGCAAATCAAATCAACTGTAAAAACAGGTCGCTTAATATAAATGCGACCATTTTTGTAAGCACAGTGCTACATCATGGAATCAGCAAATACTAAACCTGCTAATGTTACAGAGAGCCAAATTGAATGATTGTTTGTGCTTTTCAATGTATGAAATTCATCTATCAAGAAACCTACACAAATACATGCATGGTACTTTCTGTACAAAATGTAAGTTTTGACACTATGATCTAAGCTGGGCTAACCTAAGGATATCGTAAGGATATTTGATTCAATTCACATGTACGTACATATGCATGTGCTCAGGAAATGGTGAAAGACTAATAAACATTCCCTGTCCAAGGCGATTTCAATTGTGGTTCCGGTTTCAAAATGGACTTTTCCCTTGGACGTATTGCAAAGCCTGTCAATGGAGGATAATGGATCTATGTAATGCTGCCTTCTATGGCATGAGTATATACAGTATAGTTTTTCTGCCCATGTGAAATGTAACTCCGTGGTAATGCTTTGACCAGCATGTACATATATTTCAGACACAATCTTACCCATTATCATCTTTTCTGAAAAAAATACAAAATAAAATGGCACATTTGTCTCAAAAGACTTATCATAACTACTCACAGTCACCTAATGGTTTGCAAACAGTTTTCTTTGCCCAACTGCTAAATTATTGTCAGTAACAGAAAACTCATAGTAAACAAATAGTCTGCATTCAATTTTTCAGAAGAAATGAGGAATGCTAACTCTCTCTCTCAAGAGAAGTCTATTCTTTACCATCTACAAATTATTGCGAAAGTTTGTTTTGCCTTGGATTAAATGACCTGGAAACCTGCAAAAAGAGTATGGATAGTAAACAAAATAGTCCGTGTTAAATTTTTCAGAAAAAAAGTTGCAAAAGACAAAAGCGCAGACTCCAAATTGTTTCAGGAGAACGAAGAGCTCCCTTTGCCAGAATGCTAAATTAAACAGAGACAGAAAACTGATAGTTAAAGTGTCTGAAAAAGGTGCCCATGCGATACTAGTGACAGTCTAAACTGATGACATGAACAATGCCTTACTAATAGCACATCTTCTGTTTCACGTCAGGCTTTCCCTTTCAAATCCACTGATATTTAAGAGATAAGCAAAATGGCCGCCCCATTGAAAAGATAATAGGGCCTGTCTGATGAAAGGAATAGGCCACATTGTCTTAATTTTAGGGATGACAATCCTCTGAAGACCTCCAAAATAGTGTGTGCGGGCGAATAAAAAAAATTCCAGCCAAACAAAAAATGCTGCTAAACCACAGGAATACAAAGCTTTTGCGGAAGTACATATCGACTTTTACAACAAGCCGGCACATGCTGGCCTTTTGTGGCATTTATGAGTTGGCACTGTACTGAGTTCTGGAGTTCCGTGGAGCCTCGGTAGCCTGGGTACCATCCTCCGTAGTTAAAGCCGGATGCCTATTGTCACTAGGTATCCTGGACTATGGAGGATGGCACCCAGACCAGAGCCTCGTCAAAGGTGATTTTTTGTGTGTGGAGAAAAGGCGAAAATCAATACCTGCGCGGATGTCATCCATAAAATTAAATCAGTTTGGCCATACAAGAAATCCTAAAAACAGGCAAGACCAAAATAGTACTGAGTGTATAAAGCTTTAATTATAATCCTTCAAAGAAATGAGTAATTATGCCAGATTTTCTAAAAGAGTTTATCATGTCATCCTTTAAATCTTTAAAGGCTCTCTGAAATTAAGGATATCGATCGTAATCTGAAAGGTATATTACCAACTGTAAGTAGAAGATGGGGGATAGTGAAAACAGCAGTCAGAGACGTCCAACCTAATTCTCTCTTTCAATATTACTTAAAACCTTATACAAAATATCTGTCCTACTTCTCAAGTTTCACATGATACCTCGCGGAAATTCGAAAAATCCCTAATTGGTCCTGATTGGCTGTGAAACGAAACTGAATCCTGACCTAGCGAGTAGACGAAAGTCACCTGATACCTGGTGTGATACAGCAGCCTTTCTTTGTAAATCCTAGAGGAAAGAAAGACTAAAAACACTCTATTATCTGGTGCAGACGGACACACATGTACATGTACTGGCTCACACTGGACTGACATACATGTAAGCTATGGGCTGAATGCAAGCCTTAGAAATATGTTCAGTATTATGAATTCAGCATGAAATGTAATTGTACTAAAATATTATATTAATGTAACAATGGATAATAGATTGAAAATATGATGATTCTAAAACAGGCTTAGATCAATTTGAAATTAAAACTTGTGACTGAATGTGTTGGACACAAAATATAGTATTTAAGGAACAGAGATGCGCATTGATTGATCCAGAGACAATTATTTGACAAATGATGGGCCCTAAGGCAGGCACGCTATCACCTTCTCCGTACCATAGACACAAGACAGAACACACGCCAAGCCTTCTAATCCATGTCTTAAGCAATTAGCTCAGTTCAGAGTGATAGTTGCTGAAGAAACACAAAACAAATTAAAATTTGTCTTGAGTTTGTGAATTCATGCAGAACGTCAACCGCTAGAGCTTTGGGGCATCCTTGAAATGTGTTGTATAACTGTTACATCACTACATATTATTAAGCATAATTCTTACTTAAAACTTTCACGTAACTTAATTCATAACTATCATCCCCCCCAAAGCAAATGCCTTCTCGTTGGAAATTCAGTGAAAATGCAGAATCATGTCTAAAAACTTTGTCTCAACAGATGGTATTACCAATTTAAAATCATAATGTTATGAATACAGTCAGGTGTTCTGGTGTTTTGTCTGGGAGAAAGAAAACAGAAATGATATCCAAATGTTTTCATTCCTTACAGTAGCGCCAAAACAGGGCTCTAGCCAGCACCCGTTTTCCCGTCAATTACCGGAACTTTGCAGCATGTGGCGGAAATTTTGTTTAAACCAATCCGTCAACCTTGACAGACAAAATTAACAAAAATGTTGGGTAAAAACATAAAAACATCCGAAGGACCACCGACAACCACTCTCAACACCACGATTTGCCTCTCAAAATGCGGGAAATTACGTTTTTGATGGCTTGAAAATCCAACATTTCCTGGGGGAGCATGCCCCCGGACCCCCTAGATTGCGAGCGCCTTCGGCACTCGTGTCGCGCCTACAGCACTCCTCCCCCCACATACGATCACGATGAACCAGGGCTGACGGAAAAAAATTTCAAGCTGGCTAGAGCCCTGCGCCAAATAGACTTGTGCACGACACACTACGAAAGTGCTCCTGGAAGTGTGGACAAGAGAAAGTCTGACGTAAATACCAACCACACCTGGATCACCTGTAATCTCACCTGACGCACGAAGCACACAGGTACCCCAAGCCTTCAGGATTAACATGGATCTCTCTCATACAATGTATCTTACTGAGTACTTCTGACCTACATACAAGCAACATAACTACTTCTAGACAGATATCCTTTCCTTGCAATGACATACTTTTTAAACATTTTTGGTACCTTTCAGCAGGTTGAATTTCTTGCACACAAAGCTGAATTTTTGAAGGAGTGCACCTGCCTTTATGCTATTAAAACTATATTATTAATAAATGGAATACGAGTCTCATAACTAGGCTGTCTCGTCCATACAATTATTACCACTGTGCCAGGTTTTCATCATCATCACCATAATTGATTGCAGTACCAGTTTTTAACTGTCATTGTATATGGGCCCTTGGAAAGGTACAGCCATCCTTCCCTTGTATATTCTACATGTACGGAATCTTTTCACAGTATTGAATTCCACACACATTCTTCCATTGTAAGAGTGTGCTCTTCCTTGCTATTATGCAGATTCTTCATCATATAGCATGCGTTGCATGCAGCAGTTGAAGAAAAGTGTGTACATTACACAAGGCATGTGAGCTGATCTACTATATATGATTATTGCAATTAAACACATACCTCCTTTAGTGAACTTTAAGATAGTGACTTATGACTTCTTCACACCTGCCCAGCACTTTTTTCACACCTGCCCAGACTGTTTTATACACCCTCACTCTATCTACTTGGAATAAAACAATTTGTAATTTGAAATTTAAAATCTGTTTTGCAAAAGTCAATTTCAAAAGTAATCAGGGTGGCTAGTTGCATATTTTGCCATGAAACGGAGGGGAAACAATCTGCCCTAACCTCTTGCCTTGCAAAAACTGAGCTGACTTGCAAAAACACATTGTGCTTAACCACCCTGTACTGGGGATGTAAACCAATACAAATCTGGTGTGTTAAGAGCATGTTCAAAGCATGGTTTTGGCAATGTTTCAGCCTTTCAGGCCAATGCTTAGCATCCATGAAGCACTTAACATGAACATGGCAAACATCACCATTTATGAGATAAATATAGGCGGGCATCCTGACGTCAGTATAACAAAAACACTGCCTATCTTCCATACCCCCTGTCAAAAATTGTGAAGAAGAAACTTAAACTACAAAGGAAACCCAACCTCCGTCCTGTCAGGACAAGATTAGTAGGTAAACAGTGACATCACCACCGTGACTTCCTAGTGTAAACTACAGCATCCTCCGTAATCGTCCGGGTGTAATGCTTGTTTGTGGTCGCTTAGCAACGGACAAAATGAGCAGGAGGTATTCGGTGATGTTGACCTTCGGGGTTTTGGTTTACATGTTGTGACGTCCATCATTAGGAGTACCTTTACTGTCTACTGCATTGCAGTTGAAGCAAAAAGTCTATGTAGGACGAGAAGGTTTGAGATGGCCTGTGTTCCATCTATGTTCTAGCCTGGATGTCAGACCCCACGCGACACAATACTCCCTTCGGCCGGGGGAAGGCACACGCCCCGATCCCATAGATGGCACCCGGGGTCTAATTTATCTCTCGCACTAAATCATCTATCCTGGTGCGATAGATAATCTGTGGAAGGGTGCCAACTCTGAAATTGGGGGGTGTTGGGCAGCCAGGAATGGAGACTTGGTCAACAGGATCAGCAAAAAGAAGCTTTTTCTTAAGTCTAAGTGCTGGGGTCTGACACCCAGGCTAGCTCCAGTTTTTCTGAAGGCAGAGAGGAAACAGAACAGATCAGACATAGCGTTCATGGATGGAACCCACGCTAGTTTTGGGATTGATATGAATTACCCTGAAGGACAGGTGCATTTTGTGTTACTTCTTGCCCTGCCATAGGAAGATACAATGGATAACTTTGCTAAAAACCAAGAATAAAACGTTTTTACAGTTTTATCATACTTAATCTTGCTCCTCTCTACTTGTCAGTCACCACTATAAATTCCAAGCATACTGTTACCCAATAACAACCACCCCCCTACTACACAGGTATGTCAGTTGCATCCATCAGTGTCTAATTGCTACTTTCTGTGGAAGAGCACTCTGGCACCTCAGGGCTCAAAATACCACCTGCACATGCAGGTACATGTATCTCTGATGTCTACCTGCACCTAACCTGCACTGGTCCATGTACTGTATTACACTACTATACAAGTGTATATTGAGATAGTAGATTTTTGCTAACTTTATTGTAATAGTTACCATCTCATTGAGTCTATGAAATGAAATGGCTAAATCTAAACAGTTATTGAGTTTTATCCATGCATTTTTGTAGTTTCGAAGGTCTGTCAGAGCTGTGTGTATTTGAATGCAAAAGAAAAGTATTTCAAGCCCAGCATCTTGACATATTTAGATCAAGGATAAATCTTATACAACATAGATTGCCCGCAGCATTTATGATTTTGATTACAAGGAATCTGGTCAAGATTTGTCCCTTTGTCCAGCATAAAAAGTAATTGGGTACATCATTAGAAAGGTCATTCAAGAAGGTCAATCCATCATTATGTATCCATTGATTGAAAGATAAATAAATAAAGATTCTACAAAAGAAACAGTATCAAAATAGATAATATTGAACAGATGCTACCGGTATTTGAAAGTCTAAAAGTCGTTGTCTTACTGCAAAGATTTCTTGAATGCAGAAACCAATGATTTTGAAAGGCAAAACACTAGCCATAGCAATGTTATAAAATGTGGTCACAATATCAACTTGTTAGCTGCCTATAGTGACCGCATCGTATTGCCCTGTCGCAATTTCAATAAAGTCAAAGTTATAAAATAGTTAGTACTTAGAGGGCGACATAAGTTGTTTAATGCAACATAGCATCTTGGATTTACACTAAACTTAATTTGCATGCCGTGCTAAGCCGGCACACCCTTAAATACAGGGTGCATCCCTGTTATCTGTCCTTCCATACATCTTCTGGCCAGATAATTTCTCTGCCACCCTGTTTGTGTGTCTACTAGGGACAAAAATGTGCTCCAGGCAGTGCAAGTGGTTTGATAACATCTCTCACCATTATGGCAGAGTCACAAGGTATCATTTCACACTGTGTTGAACAGACACTGTAGAAAGAAAACAACTTATGCGTGCATCTTTCCCTTTGTCTTGTGTTGTTTATGAAGAAACTAATGCTTGGTAAAAAGCCTGAAAATTATCTACAATGCTGTAAAAACTTTTAAACACATAGTTGAAGGCACCATACACAAATGGCTGCAACAATCATTGATGATACAATTAATACTCAGTCTCGTGATTGGTAAAAATAGCATCACTGGTCAAAAAGTTGGCTTATGACCCAAATACTGACAAAAGGCAAAATACCATTCCTAATCCTTCTTAATGCTTAACTAATGTCACACAAAACGTCCCCCTGGAACAAACTCTGAACAAAATGGTTTCTTTGAGTACTAAGACTAAGAGAGATGCTTGTAGAGTTTGACTAGGACTTCACATTCCTCAACTGCTGAGGACAACAGTCAGAGTTTTAATTATGGATGGCATTTGCATTGTGTATTGTTTTTGGCCTTTGTTTTTGAAAAAGAAAAGAGAATTTCAGCTCCTGTACATGTATGGGCATGGTGACAATGCTTACTCCCCTTGTCACAGTTCAAATAGTCGCCTTTAGCTAACCTGAATCAATCATACTCCTAGCAGTCTATCAATGGTTGCCCCCCTCCCCAAATGATGCCATTTTGTCAAGTTCTATTAATTTTGTATTTCCTCATGGATTGGCACTGTATTTTATAAATCATGTCATACAATCACATGAATATCTTCCAGTTGACTATATTGTATTGTAAATCACTTTTAATATTCGTGATCATACTTTTATATTCTTGGTTTTCGCAGTCACTTCTGTATTTTTATGTGAA
Source organism: Branchiostoma floridae x Branchiostoma japonicum (assembly GCA_013266295.2). Taxonomy (NCBI): domain Eukaryota; kingdom Metazoa; phylum Chordata; class Leptocardii; order Amphioxiformes; family Branchiostomatidae; genus Branchiostoma; species Branchiostoma floridae x Branchiostoma japonicum. Next base: position 6,827,109 of record CM023830.1, read on the forward strand.
TTGTGAATTTATCATTACCGCAAACAAATAATTCGCCGTCATTCTTTCTTCTGCACCTGCTGCCACTGTGAACATATACTGATATAGTTCCGCCAATTTGGTTCCGCGAACATGTCCATTTTTCTCAGACCGCAAACGTTTGCTACCGCGAATATAATATCTACTTTTTGGACCCAAACAATGTTGACCCTTCAACATGCTAAAGTGACTGTTTGGCACCAAATTTGTATTGGTTATGGGGTTAGGCAGCAGGGAGAAGGTTAATTAGAGGACTTTTTCTTAGACAGGACATCACAAACACCTTAAAACAAAAGATTTCTACAAGACTTATCAGGTTCCAAAAGTAGAATTTTTTTTGTAAGAAAATTTATCTAAGGCGACTGTTCCCCTACATTATTGTAATTGGTCAATTATTTCCTTGAGGACGTTTGCCGGTACGACTTTCATCTTTTCGGGCATGTTGTGATCTGCCACACCCTATAATTATCATGTGGTCTGCAAGCAGTGTTCAAGCCAGCCTGAAATTTTTTTGTCATCTCAATTTTGTTTCACGTAATATGACATTTTGAGTGCCGAATGCGACAATCCTATGGGTGTCCGGGTGGTATCCTCCCCCGGAAATTTTCAAATCTTGACCCTCTGAAACATTTCTTCTTGCATGTTTAATTCAAATTGCTGGTAGACCAAGCTTAGTTTATTGACATCTCTTTCCATATTGCTTTTGTCTGTCAAAGATGACAGATTATTAAAGCAAAATTTTTGTCTGTCATGAGCAGCAAAATTCTATCAATGATGGACAGATCTCGATGCTGGCTAGAAAATTGTCTGAAGTATCCCTGTATAGTAGAACCAAGGGAAGACCTCACGACTACCTATTGTAAATAGCCCCTTCTCAGTCCTGGTCCAATCTCCATCATCTGTACAGTAGTAATCATCTACTAGTAATTATATCAAGCATATTTTCTTAGGGGAAAACTCTATACAAGTAACCCTATCATCTAGCTTTCTGGACCATCCTTTTATAGAGTCTCAACTCTTTTTACTACCCTAATTAAATCCCAATCTTAGCAAATTATCACCTTAAAAATAGAAAGTGGAAATCCAAGAAAATAACAGGATTTATCCCATCCAGTTGAGCCAAGGATTAAGGGAAGAAAGGCAACGGGGTGTCGCCGAGGCGTCTTCAGGAATCTCGTTCACAAAACAGTTCCGATTCTCCTAATCTGGTTAGGTGACACTGTGTAAAATTTTGGCTCCTGAAACAATGTCTTATCTTTAGAGATGAATAGTAATGTCATACATTGATGGGTAGGGGAGCCTTTGGGGCAAAATTCCTAATCTCCAAGCATCTTTCGGTAGCCAGACAGTATCCAGTGCCAAGACAGTATCCAATAGGCAAGAGAGAACCCAATAGGATACCTACTGTACAGCCTATTGGATACTGCCTTGCCTATTGGGTACTGTCTTGCCTATTGGTGCTGTCTTGTCTTCCAAAAGATCAGCTAGATCATGAAATTCCATGAACAGAATGCAAAATGTTAGTGTTCACACACATCCCAACATACAGTTTGGTTTGAATGTAACTAACCATGCTAATACAGCACTTAAACTGGCAACTCTTAAACAACCATACATACAAAATTGGAATGTTCATCATAAGTGTAATCAGGATAAATTGACAAAAGTCTGTGAAAAAAATATTGCCTGTTCTGAAACCATCTCAGTGTGGCCCCTTTTCATGGTGTTCTTGTCATCGCAACAAATACCCCTTGTTGAGAGAGAGGGCCCTTGTCATCACGAATATGTACATCCCTACAGTTTAACACTATAGAGGACTAAGCCACTGTAACATATCCCTCTTCTGTGTCTGGGTGTGTTAAGTCCGCCCAACCCTGCTCCAACAAGTTACGGTGTAACACACCAGTTACTCTAATCTATCAGATCCCCCTACTGGAAAATCTCGCTGTTCAAACATCACGCTTTGTAGAAAAACCCTAACAACACAAAGTAGAGTGGCTATTTTGGGGAACATTCCGAGATGCTAGCTCTTACTGCTTCAGTCTTCTTTCCTTTGGCAAGTACACCAGCATGTTTTCTTTGTGCAAGAGGGCTTTCTTGTACAAGTATCTCACTCTAATATGAGGGTGTTTACAACTGTTAGTGGTATGATATCTTTAATGGTGCAGAGGTGCAGGAATGGACTGTCTCTTGACTTTAAAGGTTGAAAGTTTTTCAGAATGATGTAGAATGGAAAAGGGAAACAGAATTAAACTTTTAAATTAAAGTCAAAGAAACTTTATCAGGATGATTTGGAGATTAACAAGCTCCTAGTTTATAGTGATACAAAAACAAGGAGTTTAACTTCCGTTTTGACAAGAACAAGTAATAACAGCAAGTTAGTGACTTTTCACAAAACATTTATTGACGATTCAAAAAAACTACTTTACAAGGAAATCCCATAATTTTCCCCAGTGGTCACCCAATGCTTAAAAAAAGTTCCTTTTACGCAAATGCACTCTTTATACGTACGAAGTATACAAGGTATTTTTACACATAATTAAAGTGTCTTGATTGATACAGATGCGAACATCTATAATTGAGTTTTGAGTGTATCTCTACAACATTGGGGAAAGGACAAAGGCCCTTTAACATAATGGCTTTTTCGAATATACATTACATCATATTCATAACCAACGAAACGCAACCCTACACTGTTAGTCTGTTACGAATGTGAAAGAAACGAGACAGACACAGACGACATAGGATACATCCCTGTACTTCTCCACTGGTAGGTTGTGCAGACACTTTCTCGGAACTGGTACGACAGTGTATGGACTCCCTCGAGACTCCTCCACATCAAAAAGACTAGCGACTTCTGTACAGGAAAAGAGGAAAAAGGAACCACACCATTTACTCTCTGACCCAATTCCATTATCACACAGAACGACACAGAGCACTTCATTATGTCCCACTTCCGAAAGGCTCAGGGAAAACACATCCATATCAAAAGAAAGGAAGGAAATAGCTCGGTGGATTTGTTTCTTTCCGTATGACAATAGGCACTATTTACTAGCAGCAAACAAAATGGCTTCTTTAGTCACACAGACTTGAGTAGAAAAGCATGACTAGTCCATTTGCTTTATTATGCATGGAGGCTTTACAAATAATTATGTCAATGCCAGTCATCAAATCTTCCTGGCTTTCAACAGGATATGGGACACAATGGGTGAAAAATGTTCCGAGGCATTCTTTAATGCGTATCATTTTTTCCCTTTGTGAGGGTTCTGAAGACATATTATCTTCCTGTTTTGATGTCTACCATGCAGGGATTGTGGTAGTGAAATAGGTTGAGATTGTGTTGAACTTATATATTATTTTCAGAGGCCATTTTCTTTGCATACTAATATTTATTACTATTAAAAAAGCTACCGGTACATTGCATTTAGTTGTGTAGTAATCCCCTCCCCCCAAAAAAGTTAATGATACCTAGTAGAGTTTAACCCTGTTCCTGCAGACGTATGCATGTAAACCACAAGATTTGGTAGATGTTTGCAGCAGTAATATGGTTAAATGTAATGTCAAGTTTTGGAAAAAGAGCCAATAATATGAATAGGGCATGCATTTCAATGGGTCATGGCAATGTGTTTTGTTGTGGGTGAGATTTGGTTTTTCTCTTGAATACGATCCTCACCTGAAGTACTGAACACAGGTGTGTTCTACAAGATCCCTTCCATCTCCCTCATGAACTTCTCATAAGCCTCGTCTGTGTTCTTGCCAGACCCTGGCCCTGCCGTCTGTCTGGGGACGGGAACTGCCGTCGCTCGCTTGACCGGTACTGTTGGTGCCTTCGGCTTCTTCCCTTTATTATCACGTTTAATGCGAACCGACACAGGTATGAGCTTCGTGACGTCTGCTGTCGGGTTTCGAATCTGCGGCTTTGCCGTGATGGTCGCGGTCGGCTTCTTTTCGATGGTGGCAGAGTCCTCTTTGTTCATTGGTCGGCTGATGAGGCTGGGAGGTGCACTCAGCACGCTGGGGTTGCTGGGGGGTAGGAGGCCAGGAGGAGGGGGCATGCCAGGGGGGGCACCGGGAGGGGGCATCCGGGGCAGCATGCCTCGGGGAGGGGGTACACCAGGGGGGCCGGGAGGGAGTAATCTGGGAGGGGGTCCTCGAAGGAGGGGTGGTGCTCCTGGAGGGGGGCCAGGGGGAGCACCAGGGGGGCGCCCTGGTGGGGGCCCCGGAGGGGGCATTCTGGGGGGTCCAGGAGGGGGTCCTCGTAGTGGAGGGGGTCTGAGACCTGGAGGAAGGTTTGGTCCTTGGAATCCTGGAGGAGGCCCTGGAGGGGGTCCTTGTGGTGGCCCAGGGGGTGCACCTGGAGGGGTTTGCTGTGGGCCAGGTGGTGGGCCTGTAGGTGGGCCGGGTGGGGCTCCAGGTGGGGCTCCAGGTGGCCCAGATGTCGGCAGCTGCGGGCCTTGTTTTGGCTCCAGCTGGGGACCTTCAGCCTCATCCTCATCTGAATCCTCCTCCTTCTCCTCCCTCTTTTCACCCTGTCATCAATGAAACAGCCGGACTTTAGAACGGTCGTACAAACAGATCAATGTCCAGACGTTTGTGGAATGTATGAGGCATTGGCCTGAAGTTAGCTGCATCAGTACTACTACATTTTGTAGCCCTTCATGTATGAGGGATGATACTGACTGTACACCACAAAAGCCTGGCCAGAACAGTGTTCATCATATTCGATGATGATGATGATGACTGGTTTATTATTCACAAAACACAAAACATACAGGTTAAAAGTCTGTGGCAACCAAGATGGCTGAATTGACGACTTCTTACAAAACATTATCCTCCAAATCGATATCAGGTAAAATTTCATCGATCTATCTCAGTCTACAGATGCATCAAGAACATAAAATGCATTAACAGCAAGGATTTAAAATGCAAAATGGAACAGGATTCTAAGGTAAACTTACCTTCTTGGGAATCTGCTGGCCAGCCATCTTCAACATCTTGTACTGGAGCGGGGTGATACCTGGGGGAATCTTCTCGTCTCCCTCATCATCGTCTGCAAAACGAACCTTCCTCCCTGAAAATCAAAAGGCCGTTCTTCAAGTTCAACATCAAATGAGGACAGACAGTCTGAATACTGACAGAGTACAAGGTTCTACAGCCGGAACATAATTAGGTGACTTCCTAACACGTTGTAAAGGAGTAATATTCTAATGCTAGTGTGTCATTGTGTGCCTTGAGTGTACATGCTGCAGTTTGATTCAATTGTGCTAGGTGGCAGTAGTGATCAGTGCTAATCTGTTACAGTTGCTTAAACATGCAGTTTCCTCTGTTCATATCAAACACAATCATACATCAATACCTTGGACTACAAAGCTAGAAACAAGACTTATTTGCAAAGTTTAAGGTCACAATAGAGATTAAGGAATGGTACTTAATCCTCAGAGATTATCTCACCTGGATCATCTTTCCTGGGGAGATCGTCGTCGTCACGGTGATGAAATTCTTCCTCATCATCGTCATCATCATCATCATCCATGTCGTCATCATGGAGGTCGTCAAGGTCAGCATCAATGTCAATGTCTGCATGGAGACCTGTAGTCCAAGGAGAAACACAGCAATCAAACATAGTAGACCTCACCCCCTCCTTCATGTACATACAGTTGGTCAGAAACACACACACACATACAGAGATAGGCAGACAGACAGATAGGCAAAAAACAATACTTCCTTCCATTGGGGGGGGTGAAGCAAAATGTTAAAGGTCTTCAAATGCCATCTGTCATCAACTATTTACCGGTAGTTCCAATACTTGTTGAGAATCCCCCTCAAAAAATCCCCCGATTTTATTCTACGTCTTTTCCCAACATTACTTCTTCCATAGTCCATAGTCTAACCCTATCTATAACAGATCAAGTCATAAGCCTGCATAAATGAGGGACATCCAGATTGACGAAGCAAAAGCCCCTTAGTTCCTAAAAATGTCAACCTTATATAAACCATGGGTTAAATTACAATCAAACTTGGCCATGACTGAATCAGCAGAATAAAGGCACTATTGTATCTACACCTGACTGCAAATAAACAGTAAGACACACAGTACTTCCTCTTCTCTTACAAATGAAGCTTGCGTCACTTCTGTTAAATGTCACCTGGTCAGCTTACAAAGCAGGAACTTCCCACTACGAGACTGTCACAAATACAGGGGTGTGTGTTACAGTCATACGATACCCGACAACCTCCTTAGCACAGGACTCTAAAGTGCTTTCCAGAGCATTTTTCACAATGTTGTATTACTTGTTCATCCTTCTTGCGGCTACAGCTCTCCTACAAGAAACTGTCTCTACTTATGAAGACAATCCAGGCAAAGGCACCTTCTTAGCAAGTGGCAGGGAAGTAAAGAAGACATTTCCCAAGGAGTTCTTGAAGCACTGTATCCGACAGAGGAACACTTCTGTGTACTGCAGCAGGAGTGGGCTGAGTAGTGTACCTCGAGGAACCCCCATAACAACAAGGTTCCTACACCTCAGTAGGAATAACTTCCAAACTATAGGTAAGTACAGAGCTACATGTAAGTAGGCTATACACAGTTTACAGTAACTGTCATGAGTTGCATAGTTTATGTTGTATATTCTTTACTATCTTAAAGCATCAAAGGTGTGGAGGTCCCGGCATGGGATTCCTTATGCTGGAGTTTGATGACATAGACATGCAAAGTTGCAGCTTCCCCTTTTAAGGTCTCTAAAATACATTTTGAGGACCGACCTATAGCTACAGGATTGTATTTGAAAATGATATTGAGCTTAAGCTTGGTTCTGCTTACTTTTACTGCACGAAAACATTTACTTATTGATACTGCATACATTTGTTCCCATCATAAGGATACAGACTTGTGTTTGTTGGTGTCAAAGAAACGGAAGTAAGAAAATTGACAACTATGGCACCGTTTGCTAAAGTCATGGTTATTGATGCTTTGTTTATTTTTACAAGATTCTAACTACGTTGCCTAAAACCAACCTAATGGTCATCAAATGGATCAAAGGGAAAAAAATGTTTAAGCTTTGAAAATCAGACTCTAGCCTGGGTGCCATCCTCCGTAGTTAACACCGGCTCCCTACAGTTGCTGTCCATGGTAGCCAGCGACAATAGGGAGCTGGCAGTAACTACGGAGGATGGCACCCAGGCTAATCAGACTCATCTACCATCTATACTTTCTAACAAAGATTTCTCCTATTTCAGGTCCACACACATTTCCACCTCTTCCAGTGTTGGAGTATCTGGACCTGAGTTGGAACAACCTCTACTCCATCCAGAACCACACTTTCTACAACATCAACCACCTAATAAAAGATCCTCTATTTCAACAACACTCTTCTCCAGACCATCCCAAACAGAGCCTTCACCGATCTTCAGAACCTAGAAGTACTAGGATTGGTCGGGACAAGAATCTCCGACCTCAGCAATGTCGATTTCCTCGCGCCCAACTTGAAGAACCTACGGTCTCTTTCCTTCGCAAATAGCAGCATCAAAGTCTGCAAACTCGGAAAGGCCTTCCGAAATCTTAGAGCGCTCAGGCATCTAGATTTAAGAAAGAATTTGATTTCTCACCTAAGTAGAGATTCGTTTGCTTCTTTGGCGGGATCGCCCCTTGAAACTTTAGACCTGTCTTTTAACAAGATTGCGACCATCAGTGAGCCAGCGTTTTGGCCGTTTCAAAATATAACTAACATACTGTTGACTGGGAACAAGTTGACAGTTAGAAAGCTTAACACTACTTTCGAGAACTTAAGAAAGATGAACACCACAGGGCTTAGCTTATCCCTAGGTAGTTGCTCTCTATATAACCTCTCTAGTGATTCTTTCAAACCATTGGCACACATTCCACTAATGATGCTAGACTTGTCCAATAACAAGATACAGAAGTTGCCAAGTAAGGGAATGTTTCCGTACTTAGCAAAACTTGAGACTCTCTTAATTCATAACAATAACATAACCTCACTGAAGGGAGAGGAGTTCACAGGACTAGGCAATCTGAAGACTTTGAATATGTCAGGAAATGAGCTACCAAACATTATCAATGGATCCTTCTCTCCACTAGGTAATCTGACTAAACTGTATGTAACTCTTGAAGCTCACAGATCAGTTATCGAGAGAGACGTTTTCTCGAACATGCCGTATCTGAGAGCACTGTATATATCAGGACCTCCGGAGGAATTTGCGATAAGGGAATTTGCGAAAAACAGTCTAGCAGGGCTTCCGTATCTCAAAAAACTGATTGTGAAGTGGCATGATCTGAACAAAGTGCCAACAGTTGCACTGAGAAGTGTTCAGTCAACCTTGCGAGTTTTAATTTTACAATATGGTGCCATCAACAAACTCTTCCCAAACTCTTTTCACGATTTTCCTCTCCTGAAGCATTTGAAGCTGAGCAATAACAGGCTCCACAACCTGCCACAATATGGCTTTGCTGGTCTTCACAACCTGACTTTTCTTACTGTAAATGACAATTTCATCACAACAATCCACCCTAAGGCATTTTATGGTCTACCCTCTCTGAGAGTCTTGGAGTTGAACAAGAATCGGTTGTGTCTTAAAGCATCTCAACCCCTTCTTCCTCCTTTTACTTCCTTGTCGAACCTTGTGTCCCTCAATCTAGGAGGCCAGTCTTACCAGTGTTACAAAATCTATGGCATCAACTCATTCCCTAAGGACTACTTCAAGGGGCTCGTCAACTTGAAGGAACTTAATCTTCAACACAACAACTTGCGAATGATGCTCTATTCTGAAGAGACGAGTAATCCGTTTGAAAACCTGACCAGTTTGACGACATTAAACCTTGGGCACAACGAGTTCCACAATATGAGTTCTGCCCCTTTTAAAAACTTGTCACGTTTGGAATCGCTTGACCTGTCTCAGAACAGACTAAGCGTTATACCCGTAGCAGTGTACAAGCAATGGAGAAACCTTCGTATACTCTTGCTACAGCTTAACCAACTACAGATGGTTACTGAGAAAGGACTGGGCTCACTAAAGAACCTACTAACAGGATTTAAATCTGGAGTACAACACTCTCAACTGTGCCTGTAACCTAGAATGGCTGATCAAATGGGTAAGTGAAAACCAAACTAAAGTCGTGTTCCATAACCTTGCTCACTACTTCTGTGCCTACCCGAAATCGGACGTTCGGATCACCATTCTGAACTATGACCCGGAAGCAGAAAAGTGTCACAGCCAGCTGCGATACTACTCCGCCATTCTTTCCAGCACTTTCATCTTCGTCTACATGATGGCCGTTTTCGTGATGTACCGTAACGGATACTACATCGAGTACGGTTGGTACCTACTCAGGTCAAAGGTGAAAGGTCGTCCCAAAGCCCCCCTCGGTAAACGGAAAGTTTACGACGCCTTTGTTTCCTACAACGGCAGGGATTCGAAGTGGGTCACGCAGTGTACAAGCAATGGAGAAACCTTCGTATACTCTTGCTACAGCTTAACCAACTACAGATGGTTACTGAGAAAGGACTGGGCTCACTAAAGAACCTACTAACAGGATTTAAATCTGGAGTACAACACTCTCAACTGTGCCTGTAACCTAGAATGGCTGATCAAATGGGTAAGTGAAAACCAAACTAAAGTCGTGTTCCATAACCTTGCTCACTACTTCTGTGCCTACCCGAAATCGGACGTTCGGATCACCATTCTGAACTATGACCCGGAAGCAGAAAAAGTGTCACAGCCAGCTGCGATACTACTCCGCCATTCTTTCCAGCACTTTCATCTTCGTCTACATGATGGCCGTTTTCGTGATGTACCGTAACGGATACTACATCGAGTACGGTTGGTACCTACTCAGGTCAAAGGTGAAAGGTCGTCCCAAAGCCCCCCTCGGTAAACGGAAAGTTTACGACGCCTTTGTTTCCTACAACGGCAGGGATTCGAAGTGGGTCACGAGACGCCTGGTGCCGAAACTCGAGCAAGAGGAACCGCGGCTAAAACTATGTATACACGAAAGAGACTTTACTGGTGGAGTCTCCATTGTAGAAAACATTATTACAAACATAGAGAAAAGCAGAAAAGTGGTGTGTCTGGTCACAAGGAACTTCCTGAAGAGCGGTTGGTGTCGAGAGGAGTTTCACCTGGCCCAAATGGGCTTGTTCGAGGACGGAAACGATGTCTTAATCCTCGTCCTGTTGGACAATATCCCGGAACACTATCTCTCCACGTACGTGCGACTGAGGAAGCTGATGTGCAGTAAAACGTACATAGAGTGGCCGACAGACCCAAAGGAAGAACCACTGTTCTGGAGAAGGCTGAGGGAAGCCGTGGAGACAAGCAATGTGCCCAAGCAGCAGAGGCGCACGGCAGCCTATGGTGCAATCGTAATGGAAGATGAAGAACTGGAAAGCATGCTGTAATACATAGGACAACATACAAACTGACAAGTATCCATGTACATGTAGATTACACTAGTCACAACTCTCTACATAGGACTGTTAAAAGTCAGGGAAACTTATTTGATTCAGAAAATTATCTAAATTATCTAATAGGCTAATACAATGTGATACATTTGTGACAAAGACAAAAAATAAAGCTGTATTAAAAAGAATAAAAAAGAACGATAGAACATTCCCACTGCTATATTACTAGTACATGTATATACAAACAACATGTTTGTCAGGCACTGAATAACAAACATCAATGATTCAAACTCCATGGCAAATGTATTGTTTCATTCAAGGAACAGAAATAAACACAATCACCACTAGTCTACAATTATCTGATTTGTTTTCTGTCTTCTAAAATGCTGTCACTGCAATTTCATTTTATGGTGCTTTTTCAGAACATTTCTTGAAAGCATATTTGCAAACATATCCTACAATGTAGCTAAACAGATATAAAATGCCTGAAAGATGAGTTTACCTTTTTCAGGATCATACGCCTCATCATCCTCATCCCTGTCATCATCCATGTCCTCATCCAGCATGTACCTGGGGGGTGGGCCGGGAGGGGGGCCCGGGGGAGGACCAGGAGGGGGGCCTGGGGGTTTCTTTCCAGGGGGGATCCCTGGGGGTAGGCCTGGAGGTGGGCCAGGGGGTGGTCGGTCATATCTGCAGTCAGGAAAGGAAAGGCAAAAACAGCAATGAACTTTCAAAATCAATTTAACCTTCTTCCTACTGCCTATCAGTATAACCGACATACAATGTATGTAAGGGACAAAAGGCTCAGCAGGAAGAAAGTTAAATAGGTCAACGTAACAGCACTTGGGTCAGATAGCTGATGAAGACCGAGAGATTTGGACGAAATTTCTGATCAGTCCAGTTCCTTGAGTTGGAGAACAGTTTATTTCTCATTATAGGTCTACGCCGCGTCAACAACAGAAGCTACACTGCCTATACGTAAAAACTACATGTTTCTGTCTTAATTTTTCAAAAATTGGCATACTTAGTCAATGTTAAGGAAAATATAGCTTTTCTCCTTGCTCACCCATAGGCACTAGTCTTCTTGAGGATGGAGTGGGGCTGAGCTCCTGGTAAGGGAATGTCACTCGGCAGGGGAATCATCGACACATCTGAAAAATCACAGAAATACCATTTTAACTGTTAAAAAAAACCCATACCATCCTGGAAAATATAATTTGTCTTCAAACTTGTTTAGTCACTGACAATATGCAGGAGTCAAGTTTTAGGTATGGACATTAGTAAATCTTTCAAACTCTAATAGACTATGATGATATCAACTAGAAATGATTTCCTACTTTGTGGTAAGTCAGGCTGCTCTGGGAGGGGGATGTCCTCCACTGTCACCTGCTGGGCATGTTTCACTGACTCTGGAACAACGGAAATAAATATATGTTAGACTCTGAACATTCTTTATCACTTGATGAATGGCCATCACTGAATACATAGTGGTCATGCTATGCCATAGGAAAGTACTTCTTCTTACCGAAGTATGTGATTGCTTGTTGTCTTCTCCTCTCATATTCCACCATCATTCTCTTCATTTCATCACACAGAGTAGGGTCCTCTTTTTCCTGAAAAGCACAAAACAAAAAAATGTCTGACTGCACATGTAGACAGACTGGCTTTTCAAAATCCACTCTCAGAAAGATTTTAAAAAAACTATATATTGTTAAGTATTAATGAATATTTGTTGTGTCCATGTTATATCATATAAGTAAAGATGTCATCAAATTCTGATATCATAATATTAGAATATACTCTACTTACATATAGCTTTAGGACACGGTCAAAAGTTTCCCTCAGTTTCTTCCTCTTGTCTCTCAGGACCTTCTCATTCAGACGGATGGGCTGGGCTGAGTCAAATTCTGAGGAAAGTAATCGATGGGAACAATCCATAAACAAAAACTTTTCAGCAGCGCAGTGGCTATTGACAGGAACATCCAAAGCAAAGTTTTATTGTCAGGAAAAGGCTGAGCAGTCCAGAAGTGCAGGAATTCATTTGAATCAGTGTACATCTATTCAATATTTAATTAGTTTTGCTTAGGATTGTCAAGAAGTCTTTTGTATCATTTACAGAACCATTCTCAGGGTCTGATATAAGAGTAATTCTCAAGATTATCAAAGGCTGTAAGGTATGCTCTGATTGGTTGCATTCCTTGGCTTCTGATTGGTCAATAGTTAAAAATCCTTATCCTGTCAATAGTCTCAGTCTTTCAGCAATGTAGAACTGCTAGATAGCATCAATGTTAAATACTAGTAACCTCCTTGGTAGCATTTAGGAAATACTTGCTTCATTTCAAGGTACATGTATGATTTATGAAGGTATATCAAATATACGACTGTAATTAAAAAGATGCTGAGCTCACCCATCTGGTCCAGCTTCTCCATGTCCACCAGAATCTGTTTTGGGTCCTTTGACTTCAGTACTGCATGTCGAACCATCATTCTCTGCTTCTTGTTCTAATGGACGGAATGAAAAACAAGGCTTAGCGATTATTATGAAAGTTGTCTGTAAATATGGTGTTCATTCTTTGCAAATTGAGTTCAAAGCATTGGGGGTTGGATTGGTTGGATACAAGGGACGAGGAAAAATAATGAGTACAATGAACTAAGATAAACATATCAGAGGAAAAGTGAATAGTTACTTACTTTCTTCAGTTCCCTCTTTCGAGCCATTTTTCCTGAAAAGGATCAGAATATTGTTATGTCAACATTGCTGACCATAATCATAATATAAAATGCATAAAATTGATCATATACGACTTCTTCTGTAAAGTTAGAGATACTGATGATTCCCTTTAGTATCAAACGTTAAACACATAAGTTTTCATTTCTGTTATGTTAACAAGACTACAGTCAGTAAAGTAACATAAATGGACATGCATGATGTTGAAAAAAAATATTTTCTGGCTAGGTGGTCTGGTACTCACTGGCTTGGTCGGTGGGATTCATGTATTTCCCACTCTTGGTGGTGTTGATCGACCTCCTCCCCATTTTGGCTATCTTCTGAACGCAACTGAATCCAGATAAAACCTGTTGATGACGGCCGAAACTAGTAAAACACCAAAAATTGTTTTTGTTGGCAAAATTTAGCCCACGCTGGACGCCATTTTGTGCACGGAATGCTGGGACGAGAAGGCTCTGTGGTGGTATAAGAGGATACCAGTCTGCTATTTCTCGCTTTATAATTTAAAGTTTGATACATTTTTGTCATATGCAATATTTTTTAAGTACCAATGATTAAAAACTAATACAAGAAATTTTCATTGAACAAAGTTTGAGTGAGAAATGTATTTACCGTAACCTCCATAGGTACCCTTTTATTCCCACAGGGATTCAAGATGGCCGACCGTGGCTGGTTGTTACGCGCCGAAATGATCCATTTGAATGGTGTATATAAGAAGTCATAGTTCAGTCACGGTGCACCAAAACAGGCCATGAAATGTATCCCCGTAATCCCAACAAGTCGGACCACTACGCAGAGGTCAGTTGCTCATTCAAAAAAAGGTCTGAAGATGAGATTTGTGGCCTCAAAGTTGACCGTCAAATGCCTCATTTTGGCGAGGTGTCCGTGTCGTTTCACGGTCTGCATGGAGGTTTCGGGAAGACCGATTGTCACATCTACTTCCGGGTCATTCCAATTGAGCATAGTACACACAAATTACATTCATTGTAACACCCACGATAGCCACTAATAAGAAAGGTTAGCACATAGGAAAAAGTACAGCGTTTTTGGAATATGCCCATTGTTGCCTTAAAAGTCAAGTCGTTAATATCATGAAGTACCATTGAGTTCATGTAACGCAAGTAGCTGAGACGGTCACCGTAACTCTGCGAATACTCCAGTCACAGACATAGATTTGGAGCGCCTTATTAATAGTTGGAGTGACAGGGAGGAAAGTATATTGTTTTCCCTTTTAAACTTACCCCTGTCAAATTTACAAGATTCACCTTTGTCATTTAACGGGTTAATTTCGGACGTTTTCTCACACGATCGAACTCACACGGCGGTCCGTCGCTAGTATCAGAGAATGGTCCGGTTTTGATGAATGAATTTTGAACATATTCGTGTAAAGAATAAGAAATGCATTCATACTGTTCATGAGCCCTTTACGCTCCGCGTTACAAGCCTTTTTACAAGCGGCAAACTCTGTAAGTGAACCTTCGTGAACGTCACAGTGCTTCGCTAGACAGTCAGTGCCCCAGCGTCGGACACTTTTGTAATGTTGCTCTCTTCAATAAACTGATACACCTTGATTGAAGCAATGGAATTATATACCTAAAAGTTGAACTATCTTAAGGGTGTGTCTATATAATAATATTCCTTAACATTAAAGTATCTTAAGGGTGTATCAATAAGAAAAATGTAAAACCTTAAACTTGCACTATTGTAAGGGTGCATTAATTTAATAGTACCTCAAGTTGAACTACCTAATTCTTAACTATCAATGCAAACTATCAATGCAAACTATCTTTAAGGTGTATCAAAAAATTGATACACCTCCAAGTTAAAATATCTTAAGGGTGTATCAAAAAATTGACACACCTCCAAATTGAACTATCTTAAGAGTGTATCAGTTAATTCATACCTTGAAGTTGAACTATCCTATGGGTGTGTCAATAGAATGATATACCTTAGCGTTGAAGCATCTTAAGGGTGTATCAATGCAATGATAAAGCCGAAAGTCGAACTATTTTAAGGGTGTGTCAATAAATTGATACACCTTAGAGTTGGTCTATCTTACGGGCGTATCAATAAATTGAAATGCCTTGAAGTTGAACTTAGTTAGGCGTGCATCAATCTAATTTGATACACCTTAAACTTGCGCTATTGTAAGGATGCATTAGTTTAATGAAACACCCTCAAGTTTAACTACCTAAAGTTCCACTATCTTAACCGTCAATGCAATAGTTCAGCTAAGGGTCGAACTATCTTGATAAGGGTATATCAATAAATTGATACACCGTAAAGATGCACTGTTTTAACAAATTGATACCCCTAAAAGTTGAACTATCTTAAGGGTGTATCAATAGAATGATATACCTTAACGGGAGCATCCTACTTACACTGTTGTAAGGGTGCATTAAGTTTGACACAACCTTAAGTTGAACTACCTACAGTTCCACTATTTTAACTACATGTATAAGGGCAGTAGTACAGATAATAGTCGAACTATCTTTAACGGTGTATCAAAAAATTGACACACCACCAAGTTAAACTATCCTATGGGTGTGTCAATAGAATGATATACCTTAGCGTTGAAGCATCTTAAGGGTGTATCAATGCAATGATAAAGCCGAAAGTCGAACTATTTTAAGGGTGTGTCAATAAATTGATA
The DNA here is from genome assembly GCA_013266295.2 of Branchiostoma floridae x Branchiostoma japonicum. Taxonomy (NCBI): domain Eukaryota; kingdom Metazoa; phylum Chordata; class Leptocardii; order Amphioxiformes; family Branchiostomatidae; genus Branchiostoma; species Branchiostoma floridae x Branchiostoma japonicum. The sequence continues at coordinate 6,842,920 of CM023830.1, forward strand.
CACCTTAGAGTTGGTCTATCTTAAGGGCGTATCAATAAATTGAAATGCCTTGAAGTTGAACTTAGTTAGGCGTGCATCAATCTAAAATGATACACCTTAAACTTGCGCTATTGTAAGGATGCATTAGTTTAATGAAACACCCTCAAGTTTAACTACCTAAAGTTCCACTATCTTAACCGTCAATGCAATAGTTCAGCTAAGGGTCGAACTATCTTGATGAGGGTATATCAATAAATTGATACACCGTAAAAATGCACTGTTTTAACAAATTGATACCCCTAAAAGTTGAACTATCTTAAGGGTGTATCAATAGAATGATATACCTTAACGGGAGCACCCTACTTGCACTGTTGTAAGGGTGCATTAAGTTTGACACAACCTTAAGTTGAACTACCTGCAGTTCCACTATCTTAACTATAAGGGCAGTAGTACAGATAATAGTCGAACTATCTTTAAGGTGTATCAAAAAAATTAACACACCACCAAGTTGAACTATCTTAAGAGTGTATCAGTTAATTCATACCTTGAAGTTGAACTATCCTATGGGTGTGTCAATAGAATGATATACTTTAGCGTTGAAGCATCTTAAGGGTGTATCAATGCAATGATAAAGCTGAAAGTCGAACTATTTTAGGGATGTGTCAATAAATTGATACACCTTAGAGTTGGTCTATCTTAAGGGCGTATCAATAAATTGAAACGCCTTGAAGTTGAACTAAGTTAGGCGTGCATTAATCTAAAATGATACACCTTAATCAACTTGCGCTAATGCACCCTGCATTAGTTTAATGGCACACCCTCAAATTTAAGTACCTATCTTAACCGTCAATGCAATAGTTCAGCTAAGGGCCGAACTATCTTGATGAGGGTATATCAATAAATTGATACACCGTAAAGATGCACTGTTTTAACGAATTGATACCCCTAAAAGTTGAACTATCTTAAGGGTGTGTCAATAGAATGATATACCTTAGCGTTGAAGCATCTTAAGGGTGCATCGATGCAATGATAAAGCTGAAAGTCGAACTTTTTTAAGGGTGTGTCAATAAATTGATACACCTTAAATCTTAGTGGTTACTAATGTCGAAGCATCTTATAATGGTGTGTTGATAATATCATGCACCTTAAACTTGCACTTTTGTAAGGGTGCATTACGTTTAACACAACCTTAAGTTGAACTACCTATAGTTTTACTATTTTAACTATAAGGGCAGTAGTGCAGATAAAAGTCGAACTATCTTTAAGGTGTATAAAAAAAATTGACACACCTCCAAGTTAAATCTTAAGAGTTTATCAATAAATTCATACCTTGAAGTTGAACTCTCCTATGGGTGTGTCAATAGAATGATATACCTTAGCATTGAAGCATATTAAGGGTGTATCAATGCAATGATAAAGCTGAAAGTCTATTTTATGGGTGTGTCAATAAATTGATACACCTTAGAGTTGGACTATTTTAAGGGCGTATGTATTGATTGATACACCTCCAAGTTAAACTATCTTAAGGGTATATGATACAGCTGAAAATCTTAAGGATTTATCAATAAATTGAAACACGCTCATCAATATTCACCTGTTATTGAAGAGAAGGATTTTTTCCTAAGAGTGTATTAATAAATTTGAAGTACCTTAAGAGTATATCAATAAACTGATACGTCTTGGGGTGTAGCAATAAATCTATGTTCATCTATCTTAAAAGTGCACGTGTATCAATAAATTGATACCCTATCCTAAGGGTGGGTGACCGTGGGTCAATAAATAATATACCTTGGTGACTACAAGAGTAGAGTAGACTATTCTTTTTATATAAAAGTCTTCATCTCTTTCTGGTGAGCGCCAAAAGAAAGGAAACCACATCATTCGTTACGATCCCGTCTGTATCTTTTCAAAAGGACTGTACGGTGTTATAAAGTGGACGGAACCTGCCGTTCGTATAGCGTCAGTGACGACTGTGATTAACGTTCAAACCTGTCCACACTAGCTTTCTAATTTGTCACAAGAATGCACACAAAGAACACATCGCTTCTATTGCAGTTTATTGAGAAGTCACTGCAAAAAGAAAAAGCGCTTATGGAATAAAAGGGATACATTATTGTGTAAAAGAAAAACTTTACACTAACTTGGTCATCAGGACAAAAATGGTCACTACACATGTAGACAAACAAATAACACAATATCTAGGTCATCAGGTCTCTAACGGTCAAAGGTCAAAAGAGTGACCCGGAAACGGATCTGTAACCGGGCGCCACGAAACCCCCATGCGGTTCGTATAATTGGCCAAAAAACATGGCGAAAACCTCGGAAAATCTAAAAAAGGCCTAGCTTTGACGTTCTAAAATTTGATTCTGGTTTAAGGCACAGTCATTTCGTGAACGCCGTGTGGTGGTCCGACTTGTTGGGATTACGGGGATACATTTCATGGCCTGTTTTGGTGCACCGTGACTGAACTATGACTTTTTATATACACCATTCAAATGGATCATTTCGGCGCGTAACAGGTTTGTTTAGAGATTGTAGTATTTCAACAACATTTTCCCATATTCTGTGAGTTAAGAACGTTGAGCATTGCTGTGCCAGAGCCAGAAAATATCTCCAGCTTTTCAAGATGGAAGATCTGTCGGCTAAGAAGCGGGAGATCGACGAAAAACTGCAAATGGTGAGTTACTTTGGTGTGCCCCTCCCCCATTTTTTTATGTCAAAAATTCTGCTCGATAGATAGACAGAGCAAGCTTTTGGTATGTCTTTCTGCTCACAAAATTATTTTTTTCCTCCGCACAGGAGACACAGAAGCTGGCATTTCTGAAAGACAGCCTTAACAAGAGCAACCAGCTTACAGAAAACATGGTGAGTGTAAATATACTTGATCGAGGGTATTTGCAATTGACAGGATGTTCCTGTCAGTAAGAAATACATGTATTTAAGAATATTTTTGCACAATTGACAGTACGTTCCTAGATCAGAATTTTTTTACTATTGTCATGACGTTCCTTGATCAGAATTTGTTTTGAGCTATTGACAGGAATTTGTTTTGCAATCTTCCTGTCAATAAGAATTTTTCTTGCACTATTGACAGGAATTGTTACGTGTATATTACAGGTGTCTATACTGGAATCCTTCAGCAGCCGTCTCCACAAGCTAGAGGACACCATCGTACCAGTGCACAGGGACACCAAAAACCTGCAAAAACTTCAAGACAGTATCCTTTTCAGCAGCGACGGTCATACTGTACATAAAACTAAGGGAGGATAGCCCTTAGAAGTTAGACCAAAGCCTACCCATGAAAAAGAAATTATGAAATTCCATTTATTACTTTTTGAGTTATCCTGTTTACATACAATAACCAGAAACCCAAACAACGGATTCTGGTAGATCATCGATGAAAACTCTTTGAAAGAGGCAATCTCTTTATTTATCGCAGTCATTTTACAAATAGAACATTAAAACACATTTACACAATGATACCATTCCCACTGGCTTTTTTGGCTAGGGTTTGCTGCCAGTCATTTCTTATTGTACATGTATTTTGACTATGTTCTTGACCAAACCCCACAGACATTGACAAGACCCTGTCCTCTTTAGACCACGTCATCAGCTTCTATAATGTAGCCAAGGATGTGGAGCAAACCATCCGAGAGGGGTGTGTATGGCATTTTTTAAATCAAGAATTCAAAAAAACCACAGTTTATGCATCATCTTAATACAAACTGTTTGCCCTTAATTTTCAAGCTATTCAATTATGAAAACCATTGCAATATGTGTCATTATTTGTAGTACAGTTCTGCAATGGTAAATTCTAATTTTACAAACCATGTCTGTATACAGACCTTATGGTACTCCTGACCCACTCGCTCCAAAATATCCCGGCCAAGGGTCCGACAACCAACCTCCAGATGGGTCAGCAGCTATTTCATACTGGAAGATTCTTTTGTTCACATTTTCCTCCTGGTTTAGGGTTTGGTTTTGGTGGGGACAGTCATTGGTGATCATTGTTACAGTATAAGGTACATGTACATGTAGGGTGATTCACCTCAATATAACTTGCATGTACATGGTGTTGGTATATATGTGTATATTAAATAGTATGCATCTTCACTTCTACTAGCATACAGGTGAGCCTTGGTGAATATGGTGTCCACCTTCTACATGTTTTAATACTACTGTAAATGCAGAAGCTTTTGTGGTAGTTTTGTTTTCACGGTTTTCGAGGTGACCACTCCACTGTGAATTCATGACATCGCAAATACGTGTTCTGAATGTTCTCCTGTACCACAGAATTGTTAAACTGCAAACTTCAAACACTGCAAAACCTCCTTTTCACTCTGCAAAATAAAACCATCATGAAGTTAAATGCATTTACAGTAATACCATGATCTATATGTCTGTAACCAGCAGTTCCTAAGTCTTGTGTTCCCATGTTTTGTCCTGCAGACCCACAGGACGTTTGGAGTCCTACCTCCAGAGTATGGCCAGGGTACAGAACGCTGTGGACTTCTTCAGTAAAAACAACCCAGGCAGTCCTGAACTGCACACAGTGGTAAGAAAACAGTGGAATACATTGTATCTTTATCATCTGTATGTATCTTAATCTATCATAATGAAAGTGTAAATTTGTATGTATGCATAAAAAGTCCAGTGAAATGCATGTATACATGTATGCTGATATAATTAGCCCTAACATTTTGACAGTTAAACATTTGAAATAAACAATGATGGCCAAGGGAACTTTCTTCTGTTTAGACACAACTGTTTGAGTCAGGGAAAGACCAGCTGGAGAGAGAATTCCGGAACCTACTGACCAGACACAGCCGGCCTGTACCAGCGGTCACCATACTGGACATGCTGGGGACAGAAGACGGTCAGTCAAGTAATAAAACACACATGGTCATCCTCAATCCTGACATGCTTGTCAAGCACTTGTAGTTGTGCAGTTAGATTTTAGAAGGACCGAGATATCATATGTACAAACATAAGCTATCATGTAGAATTAAACTTACTTCTGTTCAATAAAGTAATAGTTTGTACATACACATGTTGTCCTTTGCATGTTATAAAGAATGTTCCTGAATTAATCTATCTATATGTTGATGAGCTTTATGTTTATGTAACTTAACACGCCACCACTTACTCATGAAAATCCTGTATGTTTATTTTCAGATTCAGAAGATATTCCTCTGGAGCATTTACCAGGTAAGCCCTGAATATCATAGTCATTTCTACCCATTGTATCAGATGTATGTTCTATACATGTACAAGGTGTAATCTGTGGATTTGTTGTGTTACTAGAGAGGACTGTTGCAGAACTGACAGAGATCTCTAGGTGGCTCATCTCCCAAAACAGCACAGGTAAGACATAATCTTCTTACTGATCTACAAGTAATTGTTTTCTTCAGAGAATAGTTTCTAAATCAATGAATCGAAAAACTACCCGCTTCTACTGTTGTTGTTTTTTTTTGCACCTATGTATGATAGGTGGTAAATCATGTATTGTTTTTAATTCTTTTCAGATTTCATGAATGTGTATGCTCAAATCCGGTCAAACACACTGATCAGGTCCCTGGATGGGTGAGTATTATGTGTAGCTACTCTTTAATGTTTAGCTATCTAGTATTTGTCAAACATACAAATGTAAGCATTCTTATTCCATAGTACAACTGGTATCAGTAATCAGCTCAACCAAAATAAAGGGAAGGATACACACAATACATATAGTGTTTTTATAAGGTCAGTGTCACTGTCATGTACATGTAGTTTATAGTGGGATGATCATTGTTTTAATGCATTCTGTATATTGTTAAGTATTCCTTCTTCATTACTTCTATTGTTTTGAGTAAACTATTGTTCCTTGCAGGTTAAAAGAACACCAAGCAAAGACTGGGACTGCAGCAGGGGTTTCACCTGCCTCTGTAAGAATACATTTGTGCCTTTTTTATAAATCTTAAAATGTATAATGAGCTTAGTTGCTTGAGCACTAGTGCCTTACTACTCGATTCAACATACATGTATTTCTCTCACATACAGTTGCAAAGAAGAAAAATGACACATATAACAGCAGAATGTCACAAAAGTTATGAATTGTGTAAATTTTGTTCTAAAATGGTACTGTAGTTCAAAATTGCAAATGTGAACGAATCTTGAGTTTTATACCTACGGTATATTGTGGTGACTAAATTACATGTTGCACCTTCTTCCAGGGTGGTAGCAGAAAGCTGGCACTGAAGGACACACCCACCAAGAAAACTGCCTACCTGAAAGGGAGAACGTATGTACAATTAATTAATTAAATCCTTGAAAGTTCATTAAGCAGAAATACTAAGAGTTAGATGTGAAACTGTTGTCCCAATTTGTATTTTGAAATTGTCAATTTTCCTAATGAGAGCTTTTTGAATGTTTACTGATATAGTAACATTTTATGGTTATATCCTAGAATAATCCGGAAAGCTGGCTCTTCCATCATGAAGCATTCCTCCCTGACATTAGACACAGGTAAGATATATGACAGAAAAGGTGGGTTTTACGGAAATGGATGACCTTTTTTTGCAAGTTTCAGGAAAGATTCATTTTCTGTCTGCTTCAGTTTTAAGAAAAATCAGCTTGGTGAAGAATTTAACACAGTCAACTGTAGTGTTGTCTTCCTTCCTTTGTAGCCAACTATAGAGGTGCTTTTGCCATGCCCCAGTCCCCTGGTTGGTTTTCATTTTGCTAGTTTTATTCATAATCCTTTTTTTCATCCTCTTTTGCTTTTTTTTCAAAGTTAACATCTCTTTAGTTCTATAGTTTTTCATATTTTGAAAAACCTTTTTGTTTTGTTCCATTGTTTTTTTGAAGAAAATTATCTCATGTATTTATTCTAGCCCAGTTGGACTTCTCATTTGTTTGTATAGGGCGTCGAAAAAGCATCTCTTCTTTTCCTGAGAAAGGTGGTATGTTTTGGTCGTGGCTTACTAATTCAAAAGTACATTTTTATACCCCAACAACTTTTGTTTTTTGTTATGTTTTTATCTTTTTCTTTTTTGGAGTTGTCTGATATGTTTGTTGTATCTACTTGTTGTATTTACCTCTCATTTTTGTGTAGGACGCCGGAAAAGTGTGTCCTCTTTTCCTGAGAAAAGTGGTATGTTTTGACCAGGGCTCACCAAATAAAAATTTTTCACCATTTTATTTTTATTGCCAACTCATTTAGTAAGATTTGAATGATGGCTTTTGTTGTTCATTTTTCTATAACTTTTTAAATTTTTTCGTCTCTTACTTCTTTCACCCCCAAACTTTAACAGCTCTGCGAAGAATGTCAGTTTTTGCCCCAGAATTCTTGGGTTTGTGGAATCAACACTTTTCATTTTCATTCATACCTACCAGTATTTAAAAAAAGAATTTGTGTCTTAACTTGAAAACAAACCAAAAATGACAACACAGAAGAGGAAACAAGTCTGATTATTACTTCAATTTTGGATCGATGTAGGAGATTTAAAGAAGTCATTTTTTATTATTCAAGTCACATTGTGTTATGCTGTCCAGCAAGATGCCATGCGAAAAAGTACCTACGTAGTAATAACAACCTAGAATTTGATATGTATTTTTTATGTAAAGACCCAAGCCTGCTAAATCATAACTCACACAGTTATAAATATGCCAATGATATGAAAAACTGCCTAAAATACCTTTTATATACATGGCAACAGCTGTAGGTATTTGAAAGTGCATTGAAGTGTAAATTCTGGTCTTGCCTCCCTTCTACAGCTCGTCGGCAGGGCTCTAATGTTGTGACTGAGTTGAAAGACGATGTTTCTGACACAGAGACAGACACCTGCATCCTCTGTATCTCTGCACTGCTGAAACTCATGCAGGTATGGAGCTAGGAATGTTTAAACGACAAGTATTCTAAAAATCTCCATTATTATACAACTTCTTAATGGTCAATGCTCAATGGTCTTCAGCATCTTCCTTATTGGAATCTGTTAGCAATGTGTATAGCTAGCTGCGATGCAAGTGGAACAGTATGTGGGAATTAGTTGTCTCGTGTTCAACAGCCTTTATTGATAGCATTTGAAATGAGCAGACTCTGAGAATTCATCCTTGCAAAGATGCACATGAGGCTAGTGTGAATATGAGTAAAATTTATGACTTGACAGTTTTTCTGAAGTGTTAAATGTTGTGTTTTTGACAGAGTGAGTCTAAGTTGATGGAAGGTGTCATCCCTGGTACATATCACGACTCCATCTTTGAACAGCTGGTCCAACCTGCCATGGACGGGGTGGTGGCAGACGTGGAGGTCAGTGCTGCTATCAGACAACACGTTTTCGTGATCCTGCTTTTCTAGATCTATAACATAAATCATTGTGAATAAGAATCAGTTTGATCTAGATTTGTTTGAGTTTTTCTCTTTTACAAATGAGTCATGATACCGGTAGTACAGTCAAACCTGTACCACTTTTTGATGGTACCTTAGATAATTTTCCCTTTGACACAAACATTAGCAATCCTGTGTATAGTTACCACCTGTCCACATAGATTTTATCAGTCCCCTGAGTGGTTTTCTGTGAAAAGGCTGAAGAGTTATACAATAAATGGTCAAAATTAGAATGGCAACTTTTATTTGTCATGATTATATATCTGATTGTTTTTTTTTTTGTGATTCCCATGTCTCCTACAGAACATAGCCACCTCTGCTAAGAGATGTATAGGTAAACACGACTACTCTGCTGTCCTGTCCATCTTCCCTGTCCTTAAACACCTCAGGGCCATCAACCCTGACTACGAGAAAGCACTTAAGGTGAGGACGTCTTCTAATGATACTTATATACTTAAAGTATGGATGTTATCTTCCAAGACTTAGTGTTACTGTGGTTTCATGTTTTAGTACATTTTTGACTATGTTTTGGCTAGGATGCAACTTTTTTTAAATCAGACATCCACTTTTTGATAACATCTCTTTTTTCTGAGATGAAATTCATTTTGGCTAATGGTTTTTAAAAATACATACAGTAACTGTATTTTCAAGTTAACTCTCTGTTGGCATTGATGTCAAGTTGCAAAGGCTACGTGTAGCAAGTCATTTGGTGTAATATACTGCCAGCTGGTGTGTTACGCTGAGGGGCGGTTATACTGGCTATACAGATACAGATACAGATGTCAGGTTCTGATCATTAGACAGGGGATTCGGATATCTCATATTTCTCGGAGGCTCTATAACTTGAAGGCAAGACTATAACAATGTGTTTTCTCCTACAGGGTACTAGACAGGGACAGAAACTGCCCAGTCTGATGTCCACTCTGGATACCACAGGGGCTAAGGCACTGGAGGAGTTCATTGACTCCATCAAGGTCACTCCATCAGCCTAATGTTTAAATAGAACTTGGAAATTGATGGTTGATAAATAAGCTGAAAACCATGAAACTCCAGCCCTGTTTTGCCATTGCTGTTTCACATTGAATTAAGCTTGTATGACTACCAATAATCAAGCTTTCCTCCTCTGTCACATGTACAGAATGACCCAGACAAGCAGTCCAACATGCCCAAGGATGGGACAGTGCACGAGCTAACCAGCAATGTAAGAGCTTGTCTTGTCTTACAAGATCATCTAGAACTTTCTCTTCCACTTAAATGTTTTCTGTGTAGAATTGTAAGAAAGTCGTTACAGTGACATTAATTTGTAGGAAGAAAAATATGATTATAAGAAAACTATGCACCATATAGGTTTTTAATTTCTAACTTTATGGCTTATTGTGTTTTTATTGTGTTCTTTCCACCCCAGGCTATGATCTTCCTTCAGAATCTCCTGGAATATCTACATACAGCTGGTGGCATGTTGGCAGCACAAGGTGAGAGAACCATATACTGGTAGTAGAGCCTTGCCTCATGTCTTTATGTAAAAATTTGTGACAGTTTAAAGTACAAACCGTATAGACTAGAAGTACTGTAGTTACTACATGTATATAGATATAGCATGCATCTAGGCAATGTAGAATTTAAATGAAGTGGATATTCGTCATAGATGACAAGTAGGTATAATGTTTTTTATAGCTCTCAGAATCTATGACAGATAGAAGAGTCTAGTGTCCATTGCCAGAGCTAAAATGTCCTGAATTGTTGTAGATCTTTTGCACAACAATACAATTTTTTCCCACTAGTTTTGTTGTTCACGTTGCTTTGCTAAGACACGTCCTGTAGTGTGCCACATGTTGACCAGCCTCTGTTCCTTCTGTAGTTGCTGCCGGCTGGCGCCCAGTAGACACCTGTGTGTAGTTCCTCCTGCTTTCAGTCTCTCTTCTGTTTCCAACTTTCCTTTAGAAATTTTCTTTGCATGACCATTATTAAATTAAGCCCAAAAAATGCCTAGCTTTTTGTTGTGTCAATGATAGATTATTAGAGTTTTTGTACAATTTGTTTGAATTTTTACATAGAAGTTTTCTTTGCATGATCATCATTGAAAGAAGCCAAAAATGCCTAGCTTTTTGTTGTGTCAGTGATAGATTATTAGAGTTTATGTACATTTGAATATTTTTACATTGTTAGGAAGATGTCTTGGCATGGTGAAGTACTACTGGTTATGATTTTTCAGGCATGATAGTAAGGCATGGTAAGAAAGTGGAGAGATACTGCTACAATCTTGGGAATACTCTTTGTCCCACAGTGTCTGAGTCTGTATCATCTTCTGTTTACAAAGAACAAATTGAATTGTTGAAGTTGACAAGTGAACAGAAACCCTCATTTGAACAGTTGAATACAGGATGTCAAAGCTGTTGCATGGTAGTCAGTCAGTATTCTCACTCCCAAAGCTCAAAGAAGAAGATTTAAGTGAAGAAAAGCAAATCTAACTTTAAGAAAGTGGTTGTTCACCTCCCGTATCACTATTAACCTTTCAGATCCAGCTGGACGTGACATACAGGATGAAGAAGTCAATAAAAGAAAGCTGTCCATATATATTGGTAAGTGCACATACATGTACTGGCCTTCTGGATTACATGATTCTTTAGAGTTCAACCCTTTAAAGCTGCATTATGTAGCATTAGGACAATACAAAAAGTAAATGTTCTGGTCATTTCTTTACAAAGTAATTTGAAACAACCCTACTCCATTGCAAGTGGAAATGCCAAAATATTACACCATACATGTGTGTTATAAAGCTGGAAACACAGATGTCAGTCATGTTTGTTTACATTAAAAGGCTGCGGGATTACCTTTACCTTTTAAACTGAATGACCTCAAGAAAAAAGTTACAGCCCTACGATTTCTCTCTACTAGTAATACCCCATCTTGTGCAATCTTTCCTGGTCTGTTCCTCACTTATTTTTCCCTCCCTTCCAGGTAAGGTTCTGGGAGCCCTTCAGCTAAATCTGGAGAATAAGGCCAAGGGATATGATGACCCCGCCCTGACAGCCATCTTCCTCCTCAATAACTATCACTACATCTTGAAGACAATAAAAAGGTTAGTCACACCAGCATCTATTATCACCCAGTATCTTTAAAAAAAAGTTTTGCTGTATTGGACTATACCACCCCGAGGTATAGGCATAGGCAAGAGGTAACTAGAAGTAATGGTGTGTTACTCCTTTGCCTGCAGTTCCGGCCTGCTGCGAGTGGTGGTGCTGCAGACCAGTGACATTGAAGAGCACTATGAAGACATCATCAGAGAGCAGAAGAGATTGTACTCAAAGAGGTGGACATTACTGTAGAGTTATAGTAAACATATAGTCTATAGGATATGTTGGCCAGTTAGTGAAGTTGTCACGGTAAATGCCAAACCCTTGGTTGTAACCACAGACTGACAGGAAAGTCAAATTGGAAGTCAAAATGGTCTCCCCACAGGCTAGGAGGAGGTGTGGTCTGATTGGAGGTCAAAATGGTCTCCCTGAAGGCTGGGAGGAAGTGACAGTGTAATACATGTATGCACAGAATCAACAAGAACTTCACAATAATGAATGAAATAAGAAATTCACAACAACTCGAAAATAAGTTGAGAAATCTTTGATTTCCTGTTTCAGTTGGAGTGGAGTACTACGCCACATCCTGGAGATCAGTGGGAAGACTGTGTCCCAGCAGAGAGCTGCACCCCAGATGGGCAAGGTACGGTCCAGTCTCATCACAACTACATGTAGTACCAACAAAATACACCAGGGGGCATTGAAGAGTTGGGGTTGTGTGAAAAAGAATGTTTAAGATTTTTTCAACTCGATAGTTTGTGCAATCTCCGTTTCATATGTCAATTCAATTTTACAAACTTTATTCTAAAACTTCTGGTACCAAATTATTTTGTATTTCCCTTTCGCACAACCCCAACCCTTAGGATCCTGGTCAGTCCAACCCTTATTGTAAAGATATTAATTGGATATTACAGGCACCATTAAATTGGTATGAATCTTAGTTTTTTAAGTTCTTTCAACAGAATCGCACTCCCGTACAATTTAAAATATAAAAGAGCTAATTAAAAGTGAGTTTTTGTTGTAGTCATGTTCCGTTCATGCATGCATCATGTGGATCCTCGTGTGGCATGCCGTTACTACTTGAAAGCATGAACATGATTTGCATGAAATGTGGATTCATTTCATTGTATTGTACAGTGTTCATTTTTCCTTTTTGTGTGTCCATATATACAGAAGGCTTGTTGTCTCCCCAGTATGTTTTAGTCTAGGTGCAAAATAAATGTATTTAAAATAATTATTGCTATAACATTCATCCATTCAATTTTTTTCTGAATTTTCATTCTGACACAAAATCTAAAACAAATCTAAAGTCTAGTTGAATTAGAAAATTCTGTAGAAGGCTTTAGCCTGTTTTTTTAGGGAAGTTTAACTTTCTATTCACCTCAGGCTAATATCCTAAAGCCATTACCTTTTACCCTTGATATAAAACATTAAGAGCATGCCCTAGGTAAGTTACTACCAGCCATTGGCATCATTTTGTATTAGCCATACATGTATAGTTAGTCCACCCATGCATGCAGTACTGTTAGGGGGAGACAGGAGGCCTACCTGACCCATTCTGTATGTTGTGTGTGTGTTTTGTTGTTCTTGTTGCTGTGAGCGAGCCTCATCAATGTCCTATTCCACAGAAATTCAAGGTAATTCAGGCCAACAAATTTTAAGCTCACAAGCACTGTAGATAGAGCCTTACAACATGGATTGTTTTCACATAAGTTCCCAGCATGGAATATGTTGTTTCGTAGCAATATTTTGTTTATTTTAAATTTCTATGATAATTTCTTTAGAGAAATTAGTTGTTTTTGTATTTGCACTGCAGCAAGAAAGTGTTGTTAAAGCACAGATCAGATTTAGAAAATATGATTGTTTTAAATATTTTACAGTAGATCAAAATGTTTCAACTTTTAGTGCAATTTGTGCTAACATGCAAAAATTGACAAACATCAGTCATTTCTTTTTGCATACCAAGATGATATAATCTTCCTTCATAGAATTAGTGTATTAAAACTCTTACTCTTCAGATTAAAACAATGTCTTACACACCTGTTTGATTTAGCACATTACACGGACTGTCCTTTTTTTGTCACTCAATATTCAATATCCTGCAGTATATTCGACGAATAATCCAAATCCACATGTCTTTCCAATTGCAGTTAGACTCTTACAGTCCTTTAGAGCGGCAGTTCTGTTATACGTTACCACTTCATTATAAAGACTTCTACCAACACAGATGTACTTTCAAGATTACCACTTCGTTTGCCATTGAAATGCCTTTTTCTAATGGAAAACATCCAGATACTTTTGTCTTAGAGGAATGTTTTTAACTCTTACTCCAGCTGAAGGACAAGGAACGACAGACCATCAAGGACAGGTTCAAGGTAAGACAAGTGTTCTTTTTTTCTATCTCTTAAGGTCTGTTGATTTTTTTTCTTGGGGGTTATGATCTACATGTAGTAGGAAGTAGCTTGTTTCCTTATCTATTGCTTATTTGCTTGTTTGGGTCAACAGAAAAGTTTGTGGACAAAATAACCCAAAATGTATGACTAGAGTTTTCAAGATTTTTTGTGTGTAGTACTAGAGGAGCCACAGCTATTTAGATAATTGAAATTTGAACACTTAGATCTACTACTGCCTTTTATTTGAAAGAAACAAAACTGTGTGATCAAACTCAAGTATGACCAGACATTTACCATGTCACCCTACGTAACATGTCTGTTTTTCCTATAGGGTTTCAACCAGGAGTTTGATGACATCTATCGTACACAGAAGGGGTACGCTATCCCAGACCACGAGCTAAGACAGTCGCTCAGGAACGACAACAAGGAATTCATCTTACCTGCCTACACAGCCTTCAGAGAGAAGTATGCTCACATTTCATTACTGTGGATCTTTGTGATTTCCGATCCAGATCCCCAGATTCTGATCATGTAGATTAGTAAAAAGAAACAGTATTTCAACTTTTCCTAGCACTTATTTAGTATATTGTTACAAACTTTCTCTAGCATGAATTCATTTCTAAAGGGATGCCCTAATGTTCTATGTTAATGCTCTAAAAAAGGTAAAGGTAGTCCCATATAGCCTTTATGAGGCCATAGTGGCAGTGGGTTGTTAATCCACTGTGTCTAGGGCACGGTATTGGAAGGTGGAGCCCATCCCTCTCCTTCCACTGCCTTTTACCTCCCCAACCAAAGTCAGGTACCCATTTTACACCTGGGTGGAGTGAGGAAAGTCGTGTAAAGTGCCTTTCCCAAGGACACAGCGTCTAGCCAGGAATGAAAGGAAGCCTAGCCACTTGGCCATTCGATGCCACATTCCATGAAAGACCCTTGAATATCATACAACACAAGATATACTGCATGTATCTGCATTCCAGAAGGATACAAAACCAAACCCTGATACATTCTCACTATTTTTCCAGGTATGAACCGATGCAGTTCACCAAGAACCCTGAGAAATACATCAAGTACTCTGCAGAGGACGTTTCTGCAACAATTGACAGATTCTTTGACTTGTCTGCTTGATAAAAGTAACAAGTAGAAATGTAATGATAAAAAATAATAAGATACAAGAAGCACTGCACCTAGTGACTGTATCATCTCCAAAATTGTGTATTTTTGTTATAATTAAATGTAATTATGTTGCATAGCATTGCATAGCAATGTCGTGTGGTACCGGTATCTATTATTAATATTTATCATGATAATTATACCGTAATAATAAAAGAGCTGATTGGGAGAACACTGTTATCAATGCACTTAATGGGCCGTATTGAAGATCATTATAGTGGTGTGTGTATACAATTGGAAGATAGTGATAGTCACTTCATGTTATGAGTAACTACAATGAAAGGAGTGTTATAGAGTCCTATGATTTGGGCAGTGCAATTTCTCAACATGAAATAACAAATATTTATTGCTGGTATTCACAATGTATTGGCCATTTTATGTACAGTATAATCTTGTTAGATATCAACTCTCTTTATACAACTGTCCATATCCCAGTATACACTATTACTTTGTACAGGTCATTAATCTAATTTGATGTTTCAGGCATTAACAAACTGTAACATTGATATCATAAAGTTTTCATAGGGAATGGCCATAGGCTGATACTGATAATTGTGACTCTTCTCATTTTCAGTATCATTTGTTAAAGTAATAAATTGAAGTAAGGCATATTCGTGACATTGTTTTGACTTTTTTTCAACATTAATAAGGGTATGCATATGTATCAGTTTAGAATGAATGAATGGTTTTGTTTATTCACTTAAAATCACTGGTAGCCATTTTGCTGAATTGTGGATTTCATTACAAAACTAGACTAGTGCAAAAATGTGACATTGGTGACATTCTAAAAGACAATCGTTACATTTACATTTACATTCATAATGTTTGAGTCCATTTCAGAAATATTTGAAAATTTCATCACAGCTTAATTATTCAAACTTAGTGTCTCAGAAAAGATAATAATGGTGAAAAAAACAAACTACAACTTCTGTGATTGGATCTGTGTCAATTCTGAACTCTTCAACTCTGTATTGAACCCTTCACCCATCATGTTATGTTTAAGTCCCAATGTAGACAAAGCTATTTTGGTACAAGGTTTAGTTTGAACCTTGAATGCAGTCCAATCAATGTTGTTTGTGATAGAGAACAAAAACAGACAGAGGGATGGAGATATAATATCACCATAGCTATCAAAAAAGGTCAATGATAATACATGTAACAGAGTTCTTGCTGATAAGTGTGTTTTTCTGTTTAGAGTTGAAACACTTAAATATCAACAGCAAAAATTCAGGATATTTAACAGATATGTTTGGATATTTTAATCATGGAACTATCATACCTGTCCAATCTAAATGCTATAGAAAAAACATAATTGTCATTGATATCAGTACGTATGTTGCTAAATTTTTGGTACCAACATAAAAAAATCCAACAGTATCTGCTGAGATTATATTTACCCTTTAAAAGCTATTTGCACAGCTATGCCAAAAGTACATCGATCCATTCATTCAATACTTCTAATTACTCAAAGTCGCTATGCTACAGCAGTTACTCTGATGAAAAACAGGATGTTGAATTTGCTACTACATTTACAGCAGGCTTTGATCCTTTGAATTCAAACCTCTTTACAACGGCTTTCTGTACTTGACCATCTGTTACGCCTAGCTGTGTGCTATTGTCTAGACATAGCTCTGACTCTATGACTTGTTTTGTTCGTTCTGGTGGAAGAGTTTGGTAAATATTTACTGTTCGCGCTATGAGTTCAAATATTTGCAGACGTGGCAAATTCCACCTAACAACCCAAACAGCCTTCATAAATTCTATGCATTGTATAGTGTTGTGTATTGGACATGTTGTTTGGAAAATATACGAGGATATATCTGTTTAGAATCGTGACAATACATAAACCATGTGCGCAATCCAACAGGTGGTTGAAAGCTTTTATTTCCAAGCAGATGTGAGGTTGTTTAGCTCGTCTTTCATGCCACGTAGGAGGACACTTTGGTTCAGAATATTGAGATGGGGAATCCGACAATATTAATTGGGTACTGACAATGATTTAAACCATGTAAACATGTCTGGACCAAAGACTAGTATTCTTTCTAGATTTGGCAGCGATGAAAAATTCCACACGCTTTTTTCACAGTGCCTCGGGGTATGAAACCTTGGCCGATCGTTTCAAGTGCGCGCTGTGTGGA
The DNA here is from genome assembly GCA_013266295.2 of Branchiostoma floridae x Branchiostoma japonicum. NCBI lineage: Eukaryota > Metazoa > Chordata > Leptocardii > Amphioxiformes > Branchiostomatidae > Branchiostoma > Branchiostoma floridae x Branchiostoma japonicum. The sequence goes on from CM023830.1 coordinate 6,860,039, forward strand.
AGAGATTTCCCAGAACCAGGGATGCCAACATGAACACGTATTCACCAGACCACTCGTTACAAATAACATCATGCAGACGCAATACAGTTGGTCTCTTGCAAGCTCACAAGAGCTCTTTTAGGTCACTTAACGTGTGTTAAACTTATCGATCGGTAGAGCCACGGTTTCCTGTTACGTCAGTGTTTATCGTCTGATGTTATTTTTTTTCCTGTAGCCGTTACGTCGTGTGTTTGTCAAATAAAATTCCGAGGGAGTGGTGTGGGATAAACCAGTTTTGTTTCGTTGTGTGATGAAATTAAACAATGATACGCAATTTGGAAAAAATGGAAGGTTCCAGAAGGATTCAATGATTTAGTACTTGGTCTTTGAATTCTGTTATAGTCACTAGTGAGTCAGTTTTTCTGCTCTTTTGCTAAGGAGTGAAGAGATAGTAAGGCGGGAAAAATTTGTAGGCCTGGTATCTAACTGTACATGTGTTGTAATTTTGTGGAGTTCAGAAAAATGTGTGGCAGTATTTGTCCGGTTTTGTGGGTTTTATATAGTATTGCTTAAGCTTATTCCGTATAGAAAGAGGAAGTTAGTCTACAGAAAAAAACATGCCTACACTAGTCAACTTTGGCCATACACCCGCCACCGAAACCCCTGGGAAAAAAACACCTGTTGCGTCAGTTGCGTTACAAGCACACAAATTTAACACACACGAAGTCCGGTGAATCATTGGCCGGCGTCATCCCCTTGAGATAAGCTTGTATGAATCATGGCGACTATATCGGTACTTTGAACCTTCTAGATTAACCATTGTGGACATAACAACACGCCACGTGGAACAGGGTCCAGTCATGGGACTCCCGTCTCTATGTTTCAAAACAAACCCACCCACGTATCAACGTTCCTGATTGGTTCCCCTGTGTCACACCGTTGAGATGTCCTTACTGATCGTCCAATGGGGCGGCGTGTTGGTGACATCATTGTTTGGTGCTGCAGACGATAAAAACAGGTTGGGTTGCCTACAGATCTCACATTTGTTTGGGTCGCCTGGCTATCAGACCTCATACCTTTCCGTATCGTTTTCGCCATTTTTTTGGAAACTTTTGTAGTTTTTCTCGCGTTATTCCAAACGTATCTCAATATGTCGAGTCCACAGGACGGTATGCAGTTCTTCGAGAGCAACTACTATGACGAATACGAGTATTACAACTTCGACACTGACAAAATAGTTGCGTCAGGTAAGCTAGGTATTTTTCTCTCAGCTCTACCCCACAAACTACTGAAGGGAATATCTACAACGAGCTCGAGCTTTTCTTGAAAAATGTATTTCAGCCCATCGAACGTTAGAAACCTTTCCGAAAAAGGGCGACGGAAGCAGCCTTAAGCCTTGTTACGTGTTATTTTGGCGACGTGCCATTGTTTTGGGGCTTTTGAACAAATTCTTCCTCGACATTTTGTCTGGCAGCGAGGATTGTGGCATACTTGTCCCGATAACACTCGATTCGTCAGATTCTTAAAATTCTCATTTTGGACTTCTTTGCGATGTTTCTGTTGATACAAATAACGTCTGGCGAAGATTAGTCCGTGAGGATACGGATGCATATGTTCACAGGGTCATACACGCACTGTTGTGCACTGCGACCTTCAAACAACTAGTTTATGCAGGTTTTTCTTCCTACCTAGTACCTGGGAAAGTCACAATCGTTCCACTGTTCTGGACACGTGACAGGTGGTGACCTGTACTTTTGTACTTCGGCGGCTGAACAGAACAAAATTTGGGTGACCTTTTGTTCGGATGTTGTTTGAAGAGTTTGACATTCCTTTCCGCTACGCTAACTACTAGTAAATGACAGCCTTTAAAACTCCACAGCTATGCCTCAGGTGTTTAATTTGTTTTCGTTGAGGATAATGATAACCAATTAAAATGTCCAACTTTAATTGGCTAGCTAGCTAGTCTCTGCCGGATGTTGTAGAGCTAAGTAAAAACATCAGAACGGTTGAAGTGTGCTTTTCAAATCAAATCAAGTGGAGTGACAAAACTTGTTCATTATTGTGTATTCCTTCTACCTTTTAGTGCATTAAAACATTCATTTGCTGACACCCGGTTTGACAGTACAGACACTATGATGAAGAGACAGATAGATTTGTTAGATTGAACTAGAGTGTATAAACGCAGACGTGACAACAAGAAACGCGTTCCACACATCCCACTGATGCTTTCAAAGCGCTCTAGGCGAGCAACTTGATCTCCGTCTGTACATTCTTCCCTTTTATGGTGACTGAAAAATTCAAACGAATAGAAGTGGAATGAGAACCTTCAACATTAGCTTAAGAGAGGATATGTTTTCGAAGTGGGAAAGAGGAACTTGTACTGAATAGGGAAGCTAGAAACAGCCCCTTTGAACGGATTTGAATAATCCCTTCGATAATATGTTTGCTGTCCTAATCTCCTTGTTTATGTGTTTTCCGCGGCCACAGGACAAGGAAGCGGCAAGGGCAGGACGAAACGCGAACAGGAGCTGCACAGTACACGTTTCGACCCGTGTGGAAACGTCAGGATAACCGTCACAAAGTTCCAAAACACAGAAAGAAAGAGGAAGAACTCTAACGACAGGAGCTGAAACGCCACCTAGCGGGCATCATAGGACGGACAACAAATTGGGTACGTTTGCACTGTGTGAACTTTGGTACTACGAAGTCTTCTGCTTCTGACATTTGCAAACGATAGTTGTACTATTTACTCGCTAACTTCAAACACACATCTGATACGTTTTTTATTCTGCAGTACCGACACAATTCGACAGAGGCCGTTGGGAAGAGGCGAGAAAAGTTGGTGTTCCCTGTGGACCTTTGTAACTATCGAACGGACTTCTACTGAGCAAAGGATTGCGGACATTGAACACCGATAACAAGAGTCGACTGCTTTTAAGTGTCGGAAGTGTACAGTGAGTCGCTTGGTGACCTGTAGATTTTGTACCAGTTATGCACGGGCATAAACTAAGTTTAGTCCTGAGCAGTACGTGCAAAATATATGGCCAGTTGTGCGAGTACAGCGACAGTGCAATGATGCTCTGGTATTTCTCTATCCAAAATATACTAGTAAGCAAACACGTCTTGTTTTACTATCACGTACACAATTAGTGTTATCGCTTGTATCATCTCAACAGTAGGCCAACAGGTGCTCTTTTCCCCATGGCACTCGCACTGAATTTGGAGACCATCTAACGTTAGCAATTGTCTACTAGGACGCTTTGGACAGAGATAAGTCTCAAAAAGATGGTACGCATGATATCTATGTATTCGGTTTTTAACACGTATTTCTTGTACAAACAAGCCAAGTTTATACATGTATAATAAACCTTCCAAAGGCACATGATTTATTTTGTTTGTAGTCTTGGCATTTATTTATTTATTTATTGAACATGTAACAATACATTACTCTGACCTTCAGGCAGCCAGGCTGATTGTGAAGGTCAACAGATACTTACCAAATGTACGTCATACATAAAACGGTTACTATTCTGAGCATGAAAAGTACAAAGAAGCTGGGTCTGTTTAATTACCCACACTTACAGCCTGATTAAAACGTTCTTCAATCGGCCCTTCGATCAACTGACCCTCTACACTACACACTACGACTTGCGAGAAAGAGGTCGTTACGGCCCCGAACCACGAGATTTTGTTACACAGATTGCCTATCAAATTATGTGAAGGCGACGCTTGTACCCCGATGCTAAGAATTTCGACCTGCAAAATCGTCACCATTGGTCACCATTAATTACAACTGCTGGGACCAAATCTAAATCCATTTTGCCCCAAATTTCACGTACAAATAAGTCGATTCCTTCTTTTGCTAAGAAGTTTCTAAAATGAATACATATCATTGATAGAATCGCGAGCTTTTCTGTACGCAAAGTAAGGAAACAACGGCATGTAACCAAACAGATCGTTAATGGAAGATTGCTTCAGGACCAAGGACGGACATTTCCAACACGGTGTAGCAGCGACCCCTTTCAGTCATAGATAGAACTGCAGACATCTGTCTTCCGACCCGCCGCGAAGATGGGCGGGGCTGACCCTTGACCACACCAATCATCGGCTGCCCGTGTAGCAAACCGTGCGGCGGCGCGCGCCACCTGAGCTACCTGATCCAACCTGCCCGCCGCCTTAACATCTCTACACACCGCCTTTATACAGTCGCTACATTGCCTTCAACGCAAGAGAAAACGCTTGAGAAAGAAGGTAACCTTAAGGTAGGTAACGTTAGTACGAGTCTTAATGTTTCAATTTTAAGAATTCGAAAGAATCGTCTTGCCGACTCTTGCGTATCAACTCCCCAAGAAGCATCTTCAATTTGTTTGGAGTTGTCATGGACACAAAATACGTGCATGTTAGTGTGTAATGTTACACCTTACGCACAGGTGATCGGGCGGTGCCCCATAGTGTTACACCGTCCCATGCCCAACCAGTATCGGGCGATCCTTTAGAGTAATAAGTTCTGATCGGTTTCTGCCGTTTTATGTCATTAAACGGTGAAATTATCCGATATTCTTCGAGCCACTTCGACCGGAGAACGCCATAGTACAGGTAAGCACTGACTTCAAACGCTAGCAGACAACTGTGATTATGAATGGAAAGCTCCCAGTTTCCATTTTGTACTGTTGTCTATTGCATTCTGATCATGTCAGCATGGCAGTTAAAGATGATGGGGCCAGTTTTACCTCCTGAAAGGTGGTTGGAACAGGAATCGAGCTCGGCTGAGCGTTAAGTCTAGATGTATGCCCTTGTGTGTAGCTCCCGGAAAGAGGCCGGTACAGGCATTCCAGTCGGTCTACTGGACTTCCAATGGATTTCCAATGTTCTTGGGGGAGTGATTCGAACATCCAGTAGGGGGAGGATTTGGGAATTCTTGAAGGCCTTCCAAATTCCACTGTTGTATTCCTGTGTGTATGGGCATAACTTAAAACCTTTGTCAGAGTGATTATTACACGGTTAAGATGATGACAAGTTGATAAAAGCTATGACAAGGGAGCTACTATAATAAACAGAACATAAACAGATTGGAAATATAGTCTTACATGGTATGAATGTCTCTTTCTTGGAAAATTTTGACAGATTCGAAGTATATATGTTGCTCAGATGCAAGAAAACTCAAAGTTTTTGCAAATTGGGATATATTTCATTTCTTTCAAAGTGTCACAAAAAGGCCTGACCACCTTTAATATTCATCCATGCAGAACTCAAATATCTAAGCTATAAAGGCATGTAGACAATTCTGTGTTTGTTGTGGCTATACCGGGTACTGGGAGTTCAATTTCTATTGGACATATCAGTTTATATGTTGTCTTAAGACCATTGGCAAAAACATACTTTCTTTGTAGCTAAACCTAATAATGGTTGGATATCTTTTTTTTTTATTCATTGATTCGGCTTACAATAGCCAGAGTTCCCCAACTAGTTATAGACTATTGTTAAGGGTCAACCCTGGGAGAAAAAGTGATCGTTAAGTATACATACAATCGATAAAATACAGGGTCAAAATTTACAACGGTACATTGTATATACAATTATACATACATTGAATCATTGTAAATGTCTGGTATCTTTGGTATCATGTTTCTCAGGTGTTATTGCTTTGTTTTTCCAAAATCATTATGTTGTACTAAATATAAATGTACTTAGTAGAGGATTTGATATGGATCATGCCATCAATGTTTGGCCTTCTTCCAAGTTCTATCCTTGCAAAGGTCTTCTACACTGAGGCCATATCAAGGCTACAGATACAGATACAATCTTCCATTTTTAAAAAAATCTAAGTTTGATGACAAATATCAAGAACCTTGCTCTAAGACTTTTGAAAATTTCCCCTCCATGTAAACAATGGCTACTGTTTTGAAATTGTTGTCTGACAATCATGTTTTAGTGTAATGAACACCACATATACAGGTGTGAAAAACACTCATTATTCATTGTATTGAGGACAGTATATTTAAGTATGGCTCCCTTTGTAGTCTCTCTATAGACTCCATACAAAATGTTCTACACAGAAATGTCACTATACAGTGGGGGCGTGAGCTTTTTCCTTAGTTACCAGGTAATGTTTTATGATAATCCACACTCCACTGGTCGTGTTGTATGGTTTATTATTGAAAGGTGAGTCACACCTAGCGATCCACACAAACACTGTTGGTTGCTGCGGAGTTTATGACTGCGGAGTGATGAATGTTTAATAACCAAATATAAAATTAATATCTACGATAAAATGTAAGACATCAGAGAAACCTTTTTAGCGAGGGTCACAACCCGCCGTACGTGCAACTACGTGATGTCTACGTGGGCAAGTTTTGGGATCCTTAAGTCGGTTGAGTACCGCCTCCGTATGGAATCCTACAGAATCCAACGGATTTGGAAACACGCAGACATGCCATGGCACTTTACGTCCATGCAGAACTTTCTCTGCGTTTGGGCTGCGGATTCCCCCCCTCCCCCCCCCCGTACGAGTGACGTGCATTGACGTACTCCCTGACCCTGCTCTTGTCAGACCTAATCGCATTTAGTCTGATGACTTTAGATACAGTATATATTTAATACGTATCATTCAGTAAAGACAGGTCCATTCCAAATAATTGAATGATGCAACAATCTCTCTCTTCAATGTCCATGGTCAGATGACGTCAATAGTGTTGGACATCCCAGAGAGGAATTGTAAAGAAAAGACTGTTCCATTTAAAAAAAATTGAACGATGCAACAATAGCCTGTAAAAAAACCCTCATACTAATTCCAACACTGACTACAAAAATACGTTAAACTTTGTATATTTGCATTCTCTGTATACAGATCGTATTAAAGAACATATGGACCAAGAAATGCAAGCTACAATGAAAATTTGAAAGAATGACTTAATTGTTACTGATTCTTTCTTCAGTTAACTGCCCAAAACACAGTAATACCAGCACATTGTCAGTTTGACACTTCGTTTCCCACAAAGTTGTACGAATGCTGCTTGAAGTTGAACAATGTAGACAAAACCGGTGGTCAGAGGTTACCTCATTCTATTTACCCAGTGTATTTGCTGATCACCAGCTATGTCAATATGCTCATTGTGACTTGTGATAATCCAATTTCTGCAGATATTCCTTTTAAGGAATGAACTTCAGGACCTGAAAGTGCAGGTTATAAGATTTGACCACCCACTGCCAAGACTTATCGAATGAACATGTTGATATTTGTTTTTAGTTCTATTAGTGTTACCACAACAAATGTCTTTATTTACTGTCTGTTATCCCATGAAGTCTACTTTCAGCTCACCTTGCTATTTGCTAAGCAAATATTTTAAGAGGAGTCCAGGACAATAGACTCCGGGTCTATAAAACTGGTTCTATCTTTGAAAAGCAACAAATTATTTCAGACTTTCTGTTGTGAAGAATTCTACATGGTTGTGGCTGTTATAGTCCAATTTCAATTTGACATGGAATGCAAAGCCTACAATTTCTATTTTAGATATGATGATTAATATTCAAACACTTTCGTTAAGTGCTCCAAACCCAACAAAAGAATTACAGTAATAATGATAATCCACTGTCAAATGCTCATTTGGTACAAACTTACTAGATCTAAAAGCCTTTGCTTATCATTTCTTCGAAGTGCAAAATCTCTTGGTGGCTGTTAGCATCAGTTGTGCAATTCATATTCTACACAGCTCTGGGTTTATATAAGCTTCCCCGATACAGGATTTATAGCTAGGTGTTTGGGTAAGACAAAGCTGTTAAGAAAACAAAGTGCATTTGCTGTAAGTGGTTGCAGTTGAGAGAGTGCCACGGGGGACTAGTATGAACCTATGATATTTAGCAGCCTTTTAGATGCGCCCTTTCTCCAGGATTAATTCCCTTGGGAACACTCGCTTACCACGGACGTCTGCGCGACTTTTAGCTTTGCGGCATTGGCGTAGATACAGGAAGGGCTTGAAGTGTCTGAGCCAAGAGAGAATTATAGTTTGCCATCAAATGTCAGCTCTATATCTGCTAGATATTGCTTCAGAATTAGTCAAGGGAGTAGAATAAACAAGTGTTTTTTTTCATGTCTTATAGTCATTGAATGTAATTCAATGTACTGTACACCTATTTTGAAGACCAAAAAACTGACCAAAGACTCATTGAAAATATATTGCATAAATATCATTTACTCATAATGATTAATTTTGAATGAGCATTAGATCTTATAACTCGGATTGTCAGTATTCAGTATTTTTGTCCATTTAGTATCATTAAGTTCTATTTCTTATTTAACCTTGAGAATGGCTATTATCAAGGGCATCATTGCTTGTTGACCATTACTTTTATGGCCACTGCCCACCCTAATGGTAAGTAAAGCACTAAATGTGATTCCATGGGTGCATCTGATCTAGATTTAGAGGTAATTTGCTGAACTCGATTCATTTTCGACATCATTCTTTTCTTTAAGGTGCATTGATCAAGTTTGTCTGCCAGGAAAACCAATCTTAAATCTGCATTTATCATTAAAGGTTTCAAGAGCATTGACGTCATAATCGCACGCAATGGACATCCAAAGGAAAATTACTTACGGATTTCACAGTTCCAAATGTTTACAGAATAAAAAGTTTTATATAAAGGTTAGACCAAAAGAACACTAATTGATATCAAGTTCCAATGACCATTGTTTCTACATGGCCTATATCATGATGATATTTCATGTAGCTTTTGCTTAGAGCTAAGTGTTTGATGCTTGTGCAACAACAGAATGATGATTTATTAACAGGTGTCAGAAATTAACCACCATTAGACATATGCATCCTGTGTATATAATTTCACAAAATCATGTTCTTATTATTCAAATGTTTAATCGCTTCTTCAGTACAGTTTACAAATGTTACATCCAAGTCAATTCATAGTAGATCAAGTTGGTATCTTAGTAGATCAATTTATCAATAACTTTACTTTCTATTGAAATGAAAGGGTATCACTGAGGAAAAATGTCTATCCTGTAAATTATTCATCAAACCACATTTTGAACTCCTGTTATTACACACAATATTGTTGTGCTATCTACAGCAATAAACTGTGCGAGAATGGAAAAGTAAAATTACATTGAATTTCTTTATTCCAACATTTATACTCCATAATACGGGCAGCGATATTCCGGGGCAATTATGGTTCCTTACTAGATCACCAACAGAGGCCAAAGAGTTGTTGAAATCTGTTTCATGCAGTTCCTTTGGACAGTGTTTTCCATTTTCAGTTGTTTCCCGTATGACTGACATCTAAGGAACCATGACAGGCTGAATAAAACTTCTAAACGGGAATATGCGGCTCCAGATGTCTTACTGAGGGACGACTGCGATGTGAAAGACGTCGGTTAGCTTGAGGAATGAATCCACTCAATTCTATACTGATATCTAAGGAACCGTTTTCTATTCTGTCTGCAAGGCCGTGCTATCTACCCACTGCTTTGTCACCAGCATGGTCCATCCTTTTGTGTGCCACCTTTTGTTTGGATAATAGCTAATCCATACTTGTATAGTTTCGTGAGAGAGGAATACAGCATTAAGATGTAGTGATGCAAGTTAAATCCTTTTCAATACCTTGTGCACTTCAAAGTTACTGAAGCAATAGACCGAGCTTATACGGCAGGGGTAGGGCTGACGTATGACTGCTATTTTCCAGGTAATGTGTTATAGATGAGGCGTCCTAGTCTTCAGAAATGGTTTCATATTCCGTGCGAGCGGCATCATGACAAGACATAAAATGACAGGTTGGCAGGCCAAGTGTTGCACATAAAAATTCCACACCATACTTGCTTCTTAATATCACCTCAAGGCAGTGGAAGCGTCATTCAATTCATAAGCCTGGCATTCATAGCATACACAGAGCCCCGGAGAAGAGCCACAGGTAATATCTGACTTTAAACCTCTCGAAATTGAAGCTGTTTCCAGATTCCCGACAGCTGAATCGAGTATTCCCGGCGGGAATTCCCAGCCTGATCATTCCATTTGGAATGGCGTCTGACTTCTAAGCAGTTTCTCCTGTTGTAACCGAATTGAATTTTTGTCCACATACTCAGAGGAATGCAACTGAGGCATGGAATTTGATGGCAATGAAAATTCATTGCAAATAAAAAATAAGAAAACTATATTTGACTGCATGCCTGAAGAAACATTCAAGGTAATTGGGGAGAAACATACCTCAATAACTTATCTTTTCTGTAGGTATAAAAACTTGATAAACATTGGATGATATGATGGTAGAAAATTCCTTTGAATATAACCCAATCAAATCTAACTTTGCAAACTGGCCTTGCAATTCAATGTACATTCTTGGGAATAAAGGGAAAGCATGAAGCTGTGTAATTAGTGGAATTTACAGTCAATATGTAGTGGTTTTTCCATTCCACTTCAAATCAGATTTAAAGTAGCATTTGCATTATCCTATATGTAAATTGTGAAGACTTGTCTTTGGGGTTAACTTTAAGTTCAAAAGGTTCAACCTTGAACAGACCATAACATAACTTAGCAGGGAAAGTAGGAAATTTCATGCAAAAGCAAAAAGTCAATAATCATTATAATGGAATATTACTAGAACTGTAAGAAATTCATGACAAATTATAGCAGCAGTGAAAAAGGCATGTGGAAGAGCTGCAAAATACAAAGGGCAAAGATACACCCGTGGTAATGCAGCACTTAAATTTGACATTTCTCCCCACAATTCCCCGTACATTACAATCCATTTGTTCTGACAGATTCTATCATGTCCGCGGCTCCTGATATGCAAAATTTGCCGGCACAGAGTCTACAGAGACTGCTCAAGTGTGGGTAGAAGATGACAAATAGATGAGTTCGGCTTGAGAGTTGGCTGAGGAATATGAAATCATATTGGTGGTGATGGATGTCGAAACCCAAGAAGCCCTTGTGCATATTGCATGGATGATCTTATGGCTTTAAGTGTGCTGCGCCATTCATAATACTAAAGTGAACTTTGTAGTGCAAAATGAAGGATGCACAGTTGTTAAAAGTAAAGCATGTTAATTGATTTCTTTTTTGGGGGTAGGGGAGGGGGGCTTGATTTGGAACCCCTGCTTTTCCTATTGGTTCAGTTAGCCCTCACTCTAAGTGAATTGAGCGTGTCTCGAGAATTGATGTTTCTGACTTAGGGAGAAGAGATGCTGTTTTAGTCATGTAACATGTGACCTTGAAGTCACCTTAGTGGTTGTTTTACGCATACGTGGTAACCATGGAGTAAAGAATATGAAGAAGATAAAAAATATCAAGTGTCTTAAAGTTTGTAACTTGGTTCTTGATGAAAATTTTAATGTCAGATTGTCTTCTTTTCTCCTTGCTAAAGCATCAACTCTACATCAGGTATGATAATTATCAACAATGGATGTGAATGTATATATGAGAATACAGTTATTGACTTCCAACTAATAGAGAATACTCCCTTGGCTTTCCCTTACTTGGATTTAGATTTGGAATTAGATTTTCTTCGACGGCATAAATGTAAGCAGTCGGGTAGAAAGAAACAATGGTTTTGCCGTAACAGCAATTAAAGTGTTAATCATGGTATTTGCTTCATCAGTCATCTCTTCCCAAGTTTTCCCCGACACTGAGAGATAAGGAAGATGTATCGATCCTGGAAAGCTCGATCATAAAGTCAACTGTAAAAGTATCTGCATTGTGCCATGACTTAATGGAAAATCGATACGAAGACCCAAGGGTACTGTACTGAAAATAATTAAGGCTCCATGCAGAATCAAGTGTTCCCGACTGATTGTTAAGAGCACGTGTCCCCGTAGAAAAGTACGACAATTAAGCCGGTGACGTATATGCAAATCGTTAATGGCCCAACTGTCACTTTGACATTTGGGGCAGAAAATTTGCTGCTTGATCAATATGTAGCTTGGTATCAGGGGTGCCAAATGGAATCAGCTCTCATGTTGTTATTCATTGCTTCTAAAAGGGGACACTGGATGGGGAGATGACTATTTAAGATAAGAAAAATCGAAGTCAATGAAGTGTTATCCAGTTCACAGTCCACATGTCATGATGCTGTAGGGTGTGGGGAGTGTGAATGAATTGATAAGAGTGAAAAACACTTACCTGGAGATCCCAGGGACAGGGAATCACATGTTGCTTTTGATGGGTGCCATTTTGTTCTCTCAAATTTACATGAAAGTACAATTGGATTGTACCAATGGAGTAATAAGAACAGGGGTGGAGGGCTAAAAAATTAGTCATTTTATTTGCATGTATTTACTGAGGATTGGGACGAAAGTGACTTGTGCTTGCACTGGAGTTATGAACTTTGAGGTCTTGACAAAATACGGAACAATTGCCACTTTTTCTTCATAGTCTCAGTTAATCATTAGTTATACTCCAAGGGGTTGCTTGTTTTATCCTCCGTTCTTACATACTGTGACTGCATTGTTAAGTAAAACTTATTCTGGTCCATTTGCTAGCTCTCCTTCACAGTTAAGACTCTCATACAATCTCTCTCATAATTTAGGTTTGTGTACTACTTTGTATGGCATCGAATAGAAAAGTCCTACCATTCAATGACAAAAAACATGTACAAATTCATGTACATTGTACAAAGAAAGATGAATGATTTTAGAAATATCATACAGAATGATGTGTTCAAAGCTTTACTTGCCATTGCATTGTATTGTATGATATCAACCTTTTAAAATATGATGGCTTCATTTATATGACTATGCCAATGTCAAGAGAGATGAATGTAAAGAATATCATATCTAGTACATCTTTGAAATGTTTTATTCAAGTTGAAACAAATGAACCAAGTCTACAGAAAATCAAAGCCATGACTGAGAGCTATGGCACCTTGACATTTTTGTTATTGAGCATCTGAAAACATTGTTATTTGACTAAATGTTACAGATTTATCAAGTTTTCAATGGAACTGCTTGTAGTTAGAACTCGTGTTAGTGTGCACGTAGGCACTGTTAGAAAACCTCTTCAGACATCTTCTCTGCTACTTCAAACAGTCTCAGACGCACTAATTTATGGGTATTCATAGAAGGACAGCAGCACTTCTGGAATCAAATAAAGTCCAGTTTAAATGACACTGCATGGGTTAAAAAAAATTCTCCTTTCATCTATAGAAACAGCACTTGAATGCCTTCCAGTCAACTACACGCACTGTATCAGTATCCCATTCTTGGTACTTAACATCATGGCCATTTTGATATATCCTATTCCATTACATGTGAGCTTCGTGTAGACCTTGCAGTACGGGCACTTTTATGTGTGTCTGCTCATCAGGATGGTACTTTTAAAGCATCTTGGCAACCGACATACTCATAACCATGATTTCAGCACCAAGGAAAGACCCACTCCCAGCAGCTTGCATCCTTTGAAAGTCATAGTTTGTAGTTTTCCAGTCGTTAATGTATAGGGTGTCTGCACGTAATGCCACAGCTGTTATGCCAGCTGCTTGAACCGGGAAGAGTCGGAACTATAAATTTGTGTCGTCTCTAATGTCTTTGCAGGCAAAGTTATGTAACTGTACTTTCACATATAAATTCAAATTTATCTGGCACCACCCAGCAGACAACACGTAGATTAGAGTCACGTTACTTACAAACATCCTATGGATGCTTTATCTTGTTCTCCAGTTTGGACTGTGCTGTATTCAATTACTATGTATTGGGTATGAAAACTACCAGTTACAATAAGAGCATTAGTGAATGACCCAAATTTTTTTGACAAGCGTAATACATCTTTTCGAAAGCAGCTTTTACCTGTAAGAATGCTATTATCTTCTGATACGATATTCCTTTATGCCATTGATCTTAATAAAAAGTAACAAAAAATCTATGTAAAATAAATAATGGCATGAAAAAAAAGAGTCCTAAAGACCAAAACATTATCAGTGTATTCTAATGATTGAATTCCTGTATGTATCTACCAAAAATGGAAGCAAACGTATTTATTGAACATTAAAAGACATGAAACAAGTACATTGGAATTTGGTATGTGAAGCCTAAAACAATTTTCTTTCCCACATGCTGTGAGGCCTTTTCTAGTTGAATAAAACATGGAGCGTACCAAGGAGTTAACATTGACCTTGCTGAAACACGTTCGGGACATAACATTTTAAGTATCCTGAAGGCGTATGTGCCATGCATGTAAATGTACAGACTAAGGTATTTACCCAACCAAGAACCAGCACTTAAGATATGAAGTAAAGAGATAATTTTAGTACAGATGCTTCCATGCATTTTAACAGCTGTTCACAAGAGTAATTTGTACACATACTGTACTTAGACACCAAATGATGTTCAGCCTGTACCATCCAGAATGGCAGAATAATTACCGGGCTTTGTGTACGTGCCCTCCCGGCCGATAATTCTTCTAAACTACGATAATCACCATCATACCATGTAATCAGGATTCAGTTCATTCCAGGACGAGACAAGTAAAATATCGAATGGACTTCAGAATCAATGTCCAGGCAACCCCCAAATAGGGGGTAGGTTTGCAATACTGGATATTGTACTGTGGAATTCTTACTTGTAAATACTGGGTCATCCTGATTTTTTTCATGGCTAAAATGGAAATCAATATTTTGTACTAGTAGAGTCGTTCTTCAAACTACCTCATGGGTCCCCTACATGTATGTCTGTTATTATTGTATGATCTACAAGCCAGCAAGGCTACAAGGCACCAGCAGAAAGTTACCATAGAACAGAATTCTTTTGCTGAACTCAATACATATAAATGTGCTGCATTTGCAGACAGTTTTCAAAGGAGTCTTCTGATTCATGGAGACAAGATTTGTAACACACTGTCGTTAGCTAAAGCATGTAGCTTGCAGATAGCGTGTCTAAGATTTTTATATCTGGTGTTTTGTTGAGTTTTCCTGCTCCTGACTCTTTGGAAAGTCACGACGCAACTTTCACCCTCAAGTGCTGGCTCATATAAGATCTCTATTTCATCGTTAAGTACCTCTTCAAAGGAAGTGTACCCCAGAGGTATCCAGAATAAACATTCTCCTGATGAGATTGAGTTGGAAAATAAATTACAGTTAAGTGCTTTACTAGAATGAAAGTACCGACATTGCAAGCTTACCCAGCCTCAACTCTTATCTTTTGGCCAGTCTCCACATTCCTTGCTATTTGGTGTGGACTGGATTGATGTTGTTCTTCCTACTTGTACATGTGTACACAAAGAGCCCAAGCTTTAACCATTTAAAACACCACAGGAAATCCAGCAATTGTATCTGCTTTGAGCTCCCTTGTGTTGTGACACATTTGGTCTTTACCCCAGTATTTAAGTCGTGTATCTCTTGTGAATCAGACTAGCGGGGGAGTCCATTAAGTTGAAAGAGGAAAGGAAAAAAGATGCTTGTCTTTCTAATTACTTTGTGATGGAACCTTTAATGGTGTCGAGGGCACACCTAGTTTCGAGCAAATGTGTCCCCGACTGAAAGTCTCGCTATTCAAGAATCTGTGAGTACGCTGTTTGTGGTCCTTGCGGATGTCGGCTCACTCAGTGCCGTACTCTTCAAGGGTTGCCAATCTAGACCTTCCTAGACGCGTGACGTGCATTACGCTGTTGCCACCTTATCAGCAACACATTAACGGACCCTGCAGGACAAAAGAAAAGCCTGGAACAGAGTGTTGAGATTGTCATCAGCGTGGGCTAGTGAATCCATCTTAGCCCCCCTGGCTGGAAGAAAATCTCCCAAGCATTAGTCACCAACGTAAGCAAAGTGCTCTGCTGACATCAAACAGCCTGTAGAAAGAAAATCTAAAGGTCAGTTCTTCACTCCAGCTGAACCCCCAAGGAGCCGCCGAAAGAAACTTGTCCAAGAGTGAGGAAGGAGAGAGATGAATTTCCGTTCTGGTTCCATACGTACCATCCTTGACTTCCGTGGCGCAGAGGTGATAGCATTCAAGACATGGCCTTAAGGTGTTAGGATTTGCAGTAAGTGAAATCGAAGTTGCCGTCGTCAGATGGGCTGGAAAGAAGGGCTTTGATTCGGTGAGTTAGGTCCTTTTGTCAATACCACAATGCTCTAGTTTGCAGTAAGGCATTGATTATATAGAAAGCGGTTTATTCCAGATTTCATAGCACATATTCTTTATTTGGAAGTTAAAATTGAAACATACATCACATTGCATTTAAATAAGTTTTGAGTAAACTTTTTGATTTGTCACCAAATCTTGAATACTAAAACTGTCATCTTATTAGATGTTTATCTCAAATTGTGTTGAATTATGCATGAAAGAAGATTAGGTTAGACTGTTCCTTGGATGAAGATATTAAACTGGCCTACTTTGTTAATGGGTCATATAATTAAGGCATTATCTAATCAATACGGGTGTGTTCATGATCATATATAATGCCCAACATCTATACAGCACATTAAAAGTTGGTTAACCTTATATTGTGCCTATAAAGAGTTGAGCTGTTGTAAAATGCCAAAGGTTATCTGAATGAAAGTAGACACAACTGTTGAATGTTTCTCAACTGTCTCTGTAGATAAAATGGTCCAAACATAGGGGCATCTGAACGTAGGGGCGTCGGAACATAGGGGCGTCAGAACATTGTAAAGGCTGTCCCCAGACAAAACAGCTAAAACTTTCTTAGAAAATTGCCTCAGTTTTCGGAAGGCCATGGTAGAGTGCTGAGGTCCGTACAGATGGGAAGGGTTGTCATACTGTGACTAAAGGGTGGAGGGAAACAAAATGCCATGAAAATAACCAATTAGGGATGAAATAGGTTGTGGATG
Organism: Branchiostoma floridae x Branchiostoma japonicum; assembly: GCA_013266295.2. Lineage (NCBI taxonomy): Eukaryota > Metazoa > Chordata > Leptocardii > Amphioxiformes > Branchiostomatidae > Branchiostoma > Branchiostoma floridae x Branchiostoma japonicum. The sequence goes on from CM023830.1 coordinate 6,876,794, forward strand.
CCCCTGATGGCTCCAATCCGTACCTTCATGTACTTGACCAAAAATCTGCTTGTGACCTGGGAGCACCGAGAATACGTCAATACTGTGTCGGATCCCGGGCTTATGACTTAGTAATTGCCTTGTTGTGCCCCAGGGAATGGTAACATGCATTTCCAATTTGGTGTAGTTGACCTCCACAATATTTGGGCACCTCATTGTCATGCCAGCGTTGTCCATTCATGGCACAGCCTAGGGAGCCAGTATGCATACCCAGAAGCAATGTTACCAGCTATTAACACCGCATGCTGCAGGTATTAATCATAAAATTGTTCATATTTCTTCGTAATCAGACTGTAACAGATCATCCTGTCATGAATGTAAGAATGTAATCGATTGTCTCAAAAAATATTACCATAGGGTGCAATATTTATTATTACAAATTATTGCCTAACATAAAAGTAATACTGACTTCTATTGGCATGTCACAGAAAACTTACTGCTTGATAAGTAATAATTTCCTTGAACATATGTAATACCTGTCATTCGGATGCTAAAGAAGATTGATATAGGAAATATATCAAAACATATTCATTGTGGAAAATGACACGTCCTTTGAGTTTGAATATAATTTACCAACGTTGAAAATGTAGCGAAGCCTTTGTTATTTGGCATCACATGTAATAACTGTTGGAATTTATTTCTTTTATTACTTGGATTCTTCCAGAGAACTCGATCGGAAGGCTCGGAAGAGATATAAAGGCTGTTATCTGTAAGATTGATGTATTAAAACATTTTTCTGTTTATCACTTAATGATGTGCAGGAGGACTAGCAGACCGATTACAGATCAACTGCCTGTCTAGCATTTTCAACAGACCAGATACATATTCAGTAAGGCTTTGCATCGATAACGTTACATGTCCTGGTACATTACACATTTTGAAGTTATTGCTTTGTTTGATCTGCAGCATCTTGATGGTGGCAGTACAATTCCTGAGTTGTTCCTAGAAACCATGAAATTGCACAATTTACAGATTGAAGTAATTTATACATATTACAGCCCACTAGCTGTTTCACAGTCATCAATTGATTCTGACAACTGGTTCAGGAAAAGTGAGTCAATTTTAAAGAGGAGGATCAGCTTCTGAATCAGTATTATCTAAAACAAGGGATTGTTACCCCCCCCATGTGAAGTACCCTCTGGCTAAGAGTAAATTAGACAAAAGTTGACATATTGGGGCATGCCCTAATATGGGAATAGGGCAACTTCAGACTTCAAAGGGAGGCTTTAAAATGACTTCTCCAACCTCTAGGCACAGCAACAGTATTGATCCATCTTAATTCCTTTGGTTTCCCAGAAAACAGAAGAGAGGGATCCATTAAATAAATAATCAAATTTGTCTAGTCGCAGCGACACAATGTGATTTGGAATGAGCACGGATTCCAGGAGGTTTTTTGGCCAAAGCTGATAAACCCTTGAAATAGCATATCAGACTAGTTGGAGCCGTTGAAATCTTGATGGCAGTTCCAGTATGACCGGTCTTGTATTGATTTCTTTGTTTTATGGTTAGTGCCACCATTTATCAGTGGCACCTCCACACTAAGATAAGATACATGCATGTTGAACTTGTTGACAATACCATGGTATCAGGTTAGGCATATGGGGGCTGTCTAGAATACACAGCAATGGTTCCAGTGGCTCTCCGGTGGCTTTCTGTTAGGACCTGGCATTTGGTGAGACCCATAAGTTCTAAATTATGGAGAGTGAAGGAGAATTTTATTGATTTTACATTTAACGCACACTGTTTTAACCAGCTCCCTCCTGCTACCTGAAGCTCGTAAGCAATATAACAGTTCCACTTTCACAAAGGTGCGTGGAACAACGAAAAATTCATGCATTATGGCACTTATTTTTGAAGGACAGTCTTCTTACCACAGGATATGGTTGATAATGTCCTCAACAATGTTCCTGTTGCCAGAGAGTTCTTTCCCTACAGATTGCACCAGGCAGTTGCAGAATACCTTGGAGACATTTTCTTAACACACTTATCTGAGAGGCTATTACATTCCAATCTTGTACCAAGAGGAAAAAAAATCTAATATTCATTTAATCTCCATATCAAGAACGAGAGAAACGCAAGAATATTAGATCTCAGCGGTGCATGAAAATTGGCTAAAACCATTACTCTCACATTATTGAATTCTCAAGCATCAATCCTGGAGTATGCATCCAATATGGGTATATACCATGTATGTAATAACATTTTGATGTGATTATATAAAGTTCAGGATTACACTTGCAATGCATAAAAAAACAAACCTTAATTGACAAGAGGGTCTCCCTAGTGACATGAAAGTTTGCTTGTTGTGTGCCCAGGAGGCTTGGTAATAAATGTGTGTAAATGGAAAATCCTCTAGATTATTGCATTATCAGAAGGCACAGTGTTTTAAGAAGCAGGCAATCCTATGCCTCCAGGAGTTGAAGATATTTGGTTATCGACCTACCTGCCTCTTGTGCCCCAAAGGCCTAGCCATAAGGCAACAGGGGAAAAGAATTGTTATATGCTCAATACTGTAAGTTTACCCAACAGTATTCACTTCTCCAGTACTGTTATTAAATGCAAACAGCATTGTCGAGGTATCCAGTTTCTTATGAACAAACGTGCCGTCGGCACTACAATGGTCCGACTGTGAAAACGCCGTGGGAGTAGAGATATTACATGCCATTGAGTACAGGGTATTGGAATATTAGTACTTGGCGTTGCTTTCGACTCTCCAATAAATTATTAATCCTTTGCCATATTCATTTCTGAATGATTTGTTGTCCCTTCCTTTATGGGCGCCTAACTTCACTCAGATTGTAAGTTGGCTTTGCCGTATGACTGGCAAAAAGCCAGCAATATGGCCTATATTGCAAAATTATCTGTTGGAAGAAAATGCAAATGTTACGTCATGTCCCTGATGCAATTTTCTACACTGTAGTGTAAATTGCAATTTCCAATACGCAATGCAAAGTGTATGTTTCTCAGTTAGTACCATAGTGACCATTATGGGATACCTTGGTGCACTCAATTCATCCCCAATGCATGACCTTTCTCTAAACTTCTCCCAACTGACGTAGCCTTTTGGCACTAATTTTTTCCTGGATACAAGGGTAATACAACAGGGAGAAGTTTAACAAGTAATGTCGTATAAAATCATCTTCTGATTATACCTTTCCATTTGAAATTCAAAAATGAAGCAGATGTTGATCCTTTTGTTGCTGATCTCTTCAATGTCTGAAACTATTGCTATGTACTGAATATGTCACTCTGAGTAAAGCCCCTGTCATACATAGCCAAATATAGCCTCCCAAACACTGCCGAACTCCCCAACCATGGTTAGAAGTAGGTGGGGAGCAATGTCAGCTGTGGTTGGCTGGTATTCCGCGTGGTCGGCTACTGTTCGGCTGCGCCAGCTGAATGTTTCAACATGTTTGGGAGTAGGTCAGCAGTGGTCGGGGCGTGGTTGGCAGTCAAATTTGCAAATTTAACTCAAATTTCAGCCAACCTTGGTTGGTTGGTGGTCAGGGGAAGGTGAATCTGAATGTGTGACACTGGTTTTTATTATCAGCATATGTTGTTAGTTATTGACATGGCATGCTATTAGGCAACTGGCCATGGCCAACATGGAATGAAAGTCATAGCTATGCCGGTATGCCAGCACTTGTCGACAGGCTGTCATATTCTGTATTCAAAAGGAACATCAAGGACAATGATATTGGAAAATGGACAGAATAGGCTTAATATGTTGATCTAGATGAATTGCTAGTTTCAGAAAGGTGGCAATGACATATCGGCTGAGACATGTTCGGGCTTGCACAAGGATAGAACAAGGAGGTCCTTGGATAGAATGACAACGCTTGTGTAACTTCAAGCCTTGTGGACTAGTATTAACCCTTTTGCTCTCCTGACTTGTGTTAAAACCAGTATAAATTTCAATGGTGTATGGATGCACCCTCTGCAGGGAAAAGGTTAAAGAACATTGGTGTTATAGGATATTTTTCCAGTTAATTGAATGGTGATCATGCAGGCAATTTCAAATCAACACCGCACAGTTACGAGATCTAAATTCAATAATTTCAGACTTGGTGCCGGGTTGTCTGCCTATCCTATACCTACAGCTGTTTTGCATCGACTTAAGTTATTGGAAAAAGAACTAAATGTTGAAGTTATTTTTATCCAGATTCCCTTGAACGAGGGAGCGTCATCGGTCATCTGTAATCCCTAATTCATAATTCTCGGCTGTCGATTGGATTCCGAAAGCCTCCTTCATTTGAATTGTTCTGGCAAATCTATCACCGCGATGCTAAAATTGTGCTGTCTAGAGCAGAGCTCTAGCCAGCTTGAAATTTTTTTCGTCAGCCCAGGTTCATCATTGGATTTGGGGGGAGGAGTGCCATAGGCACAACATGAGGCCATTGGCGCTCGCAATGTAGGGGGTCTGGGGACATGCTCCCCCAGGAAATTTTGGATTTTCAAGCCTTCAAAAACGCAATTTCCCGCATTTTGAGAGGCAAATCATGGTGTTGAGAGTGGTTCTCTGTGGTCCTTTGGAATGTTTTTATATTTTTACCCAAGATTTTTGTTAATTTTGTCTGTCAAGGTTGACGGATTGGTTTTAAAAAAATTTCTGTCACACACCGCAAAGTTACAGTAATTGATGGAAAAACTGGTGCTGGCTAGGGCTCTGGTCTAGAATTACACTCTGTCGTTTCGCAGCTTTGACATACACCTGGAGTCGTGACAACCCTTGTAGGTAGATACCGCTTCTGTGTCTTCTTATCAACCTTGCATGAAACCAACTTCTGACAGGCCATTCTTCTCAAGCTTGTAGGATTGGAAGTTCAGCCCAAATGCAATAACCACAGCACATGTACACGTTCTGACAAGATGTCATGAATCACAGGGAAGTCCTAGCAGGATCTCGTTGATTGGACAAAGAGAAAGTTATATGGAACAAATGGAAGGATGGTAGACGGTAGACATGCTAACATACATTCTGGGGCCCATTTACCAGAACAGATTTTGGAAGAAATGTTGCAAGAAAAACCTTGGGGGCAGGTTCCATTAACCAAATGGATGGGATAGCTGATATCTATAGTCACTTAAGGGCATGAGAATACTATTATTGAGAGTCAACTGATTGAAGCAGCGGTCATTTGGGAGGGTAGCCTACCCAGTACAATTACATGTAGAGTACAAGGTAATAAGCTAGGGGACGTACGGCCCAGGATGCAGCACTGAATTGGGGAGTGCTAGTGTGTGAAAATAAAAAAAAAGACTTGTACTACTGTAAGAACATTAAAAAGATCACACGACCTGGGCCTTCTCTCACAATGTCTCAGGGCTGTTCTTAACAAAATAAAGGCTCTGTTTTGTTCCTTGCACTTTATAAAGATTTGTAGTATATCCTTACATCAATGATAAGGTCTCAAAAATAGAAACAGTCACTTGTATGATATGACAGTTGTAAATCCACTCTGAAATTTGCCTCTGAGGTGTGATTATAATCTCACTCTGACCTTAAACATCCTGTTTTTAAAAGTTTAATGGATTTAAAGTCAACTATCTGGATTACCGGAGATTTACTGACTGTCTTGAGAGGATCTGCAGTTGTTAATGGTTTCTGTCAAATTGGTAAGAGCTTAATATGAAAGAACATGCATCTATTGATTATCCATCTCACAGCCCTTTGGTGTAACACGCCCTTTGGTGTAACACACCAGCTTTGCAGGCACGCGGCGCGGCGGTAGCTAGCTATATCACACCGAACGACCTGTTACACCCAATCTTTGCACATCTAACTGCAGGAGTTGTTAAAGCTTAGAATCTAGTGATGATGCCCCAACTGTACTTGGTGGCAGCGAGTTCCATTCTACGAATTCAAAGTTTTTGGAAAATACTAGTTTTTGAACACGGTGGCTACTGGCATAAATAACTGGCTACTGTAAAATGTCGGCTTTAGTTGTCTACATGTAAATAATGGATATTCGTATGTTACACGTAATACATTTTAATCCAAATGTCCGTCTGCAAAGAAGAGATACTGTTGGAATATCACCTTTATACAATCAACAGACATCTTAATCTCCCCTTTGATGATGAAGATCTGTACTGTCATGCAACTTTGTTTCGTAACAACTTGCAAGTCAATTCAAAATATATTATTTTTCTGCAGAACCTTTTGACATGTATCAATGATGTAAGTATGACAGTACTAACTTAAAGTTAAAAAATAGCCAGCACAGGGATGCTAAAAAAAATTGACAGAAAAAGTTGCTAATATATGAACTGTTGACCTGAAAGCGCGTTCAGACAGCCCTCTTATCCTCAATGGTCTGTCTGCATTACGTTTTATGCTCGCTTATGATTAGATCATAGACTTTACAGCCTTGATACGATTTGCAGTTGTTTTCATGGTTATGTCATCATCATCATCGATTTGTAGAAAACTGATGGCCGCCTTAGAGTTATAAATCCCACAATATCTTATCACCGTCCCCCAGATTGTCACGGTGCATTGTGGCCCGGAGCCGGGTCTCTTCCTACCCGTGACAAGAATAACCGTTAACTGTCTTGGCCAACCTCCAAAATCCAGCTTTCGGCTGTACTTGAACGTCCTTCATATGCTACGGCCTATTGACCTCTCCATACGATTTCATACCTCATTTCAATTTGACCGTATGTTAAAAATCATTAAGAAGAATACTTGGTACTAACACTCACTTAGCTTTACTAAATGCTTTGCATTCATCACCTTACGTCAAAAACGCAGTTACGTGCTACGTAATGCATGTTTTACGAACTGAAAAATCTAGAGCTATTTAACACAGCATGCGCATGTTGGGTAAGTCTCGCGAGATATGTATAGCTATGATTTGGAACACTTTAATGGCTGTGTGCCATTTTCTCCCCATCATATACTTGGATTAAAGTGACACCAGAATGACATACGATGAACACTTACTGAACATTCTGAATAAAAGATTCTATTGGATAGAAACGTTGGAATCACTCCAATTGCAAGTCAGCTGCTCGTTCGTTGATGTATACAGTATGTGCTGTGAACGGTAGATAGGGATCTCAGGTCATATTTAAGGCCAATGACTACAGTCTTGATCGTGTGTCCAAGAGGCCCTTCTGAACCGCAGGGATTTTCTCAAGTTGAGATTGAGGGGTGATATCTCGTGACCAGTGTGAGCCGGTTGGTCGGTTTTCCATTTAGTGAATTCTCAGCAACTTGGCAAGTAACAGTGGATTAGGGGAATTCTGTTACTGCGTAAGACATCAAATTTTTTAAGCTTTAAACCTAAGGTTTTTGGTCAGGCTCTGCAATAATACCACTTAGGTATGTCTTACATTGGACATTTTTTTTACAAGAGATCAGCATTTGAATTACCATAAATGTTTTTTTAGAGAAGCTGGGCAAAACAGGTGTCTCAAAAATTCCTCCGAAAATCACCTAGATGGAAGGAAAAACAGGAAAAACAGTTGGTCTGCAACTGTTGCCTTTAGTCATTGCTCTAGATCCTTTCGGCATTAATTGGGGCGGTGCCTTAGGGCATGATTGGCATGATTGACGAGTAGGGGTCTATTACCGTAAACCCTCCTGTGGCAGTGTTGTGACGACAGTAGCTAGGTGAGATGGGTGGAGGTTGGCAGTCAATAGGCAGTCACAACTGTGACTGGTTGTGTATTCAGCAGCGCTCCTGCTGATGTTTTGGCAGTGGATGAAATGGCAGGAGACCATTGGCACAGTAAGGTAACAAACAGGAGGATTTGAATCTTGTTTGCTTCAGTTTTACTAGTTTATCATATCTAATGTCTTTGCAGGTAGTGTGTGAGACTAACGGCATTTGTGATCATGATGATTGATTCTTTAAACGAGCACTGAACTTATGTCAATAATATCCTTTTGCATTTTGTGTTTACATATTTGTCACTGGGAAGTACATTGTATATGCTGCAGATTGTGAACTGCAACAAGTTACTGTTGTACACTAGAAAATAGAGTAGAAAATGGCATTTTCCACTGTAACTTTGTGGATATGGTTAGTTTAATTTTGTATGATAAATTTTTTTAGAAGTTGTCTCACCTATAGCCTTAGATGAACATTACATAACAATGTGTATTTACCTTAAAGTTTACAATTAGACTAAATTGCTTCCAAAGTAGATAGACAGTTGCTATCAACAAAAGAGGCCATACTGGTACTTGTTCTATACAGAGCTGAAACATTCTATCAAATTGAATGAAGTGTAAGGGTTCATTATTACCATATGAGTGCCTTTAACTATACCCCACCCTGAGGCAATCAACTAATGCTGCTACCATAACAACAAGTGTCCCAGTGATACTAAGAATACAAACAAAGCTTGTGTGCTGTTGTCCCCTCCTTATAATAATTCTTCGGGCGTTCTTGTTCTCCCAGTCTGGTAAACTGCCAGAGGAAATACATGTAGGCCAGGTGCTATAATAGGAAAATGAAACTTGTGAGAAAGAAAAATACTGATAACATCAAATTTTATAAGAAATGAAGTTCTTTTGAGCTGATATGTTTTGTGCATTGAATTTTGCAACTGGGACTATTAGCTATTAGCTTCTGTTGAGTTTTCTGATGTAGTTTTCTTTTCTCTTTACAGACCAAGAACTCGTGAAAAGAAGGCAGCTACTGGAGCCAAGGTTGTGAGATGAATCTGTATTTGCAGAGAAAAGTACAAGCATAAACTATTGACCATGGCAAATACAACAATATCATCCCTCCTGAACCAAACCACGGCGGCACCTGAGACTTGTGTCGATGTTTACAACTATTTCTGTTCGGACAAGGGAATTATCCTTCCCATATTTGTCGAGGCAACATGGCCTATCGGACTACGAGCCTTTCTGTACCTTTTCGCCATGCTGTACTGCTTCATGGGAGTGGCCATCATTGCCGATGTTTTCATGTGTTCCATCGAGGTCATCACCAGTAAGACTAAGACGATCAGTATCGTCAAACCAGGAACGGACATTGTAGAGGAGGTGGAGGTCAGGATATGGAACGACACGGTAGCGAACTTGACTCTCATGGCTCTTGGCTCCAGCGCGCCGGAGATTCTGCTTTCTATAGTCGGGATCATAAAAACTGGGTTCAAGGCAGAGGAGCTCGGACCCAGCACCATCGTTGGCTCTGCTGCCTTCAACTTGTTAATCATCACGGCGGTGTGTGTCTCTGCGATACCTGCGGGCGAGGTACGCAGGATTAAGGCGGTCAAGGTGTTTGCGGTCACAGCTTTCTTCTCCATATTTGCGTACGCGTGGTTGTACATCGTGCTGGTGCTGAACAGCAAGGATGAGATGGATTTGTGGGAAGCCATCGTCACCTTCATGTTCTTCCCCATCCTGGTCATCCTGGCTTACATCGCTGACAAGGACTACTGCTCCAGGAGGGTGGATGTGGAGAAGGAAACGGACCACTTAGAACTTGGTAAGTGCACCTTCTTGCACAGATGTCATCCTATGGGTTAAACTCTATTCATTTGATACTTGGCAGCATGATAGCAACTGGATAGGAAAACATTCATAAATGCATTGAATTCTTAAAGGACTTGGGATGGCTGTTATCTGTGCATAAGATATCTAAAGATTCTGAATTGTCTGACTTATCTTTTAGTCAATTGCTGGTACGTTCCTCTGGTTAGTCCTGTTGAGACAATTTTGCAAGGAAAAAGATGAAATAGCAGCCAGAAAGGCATGGGCATAAAAATAATTGTCATTATTCACAAATAGCCCAGTTTCAGTTTTTTTTCAACATTCTAGCTTGTATTAAAAGTTCACAAAGTGATTTGTTTCCTTCCCTCGAAAGCTTGGCAACTGAGAAAAGTTTAGCCTTGAGTAAACTTTGGATGTAAAGACAAAATTTGCACGATTGCATGTTTGACACCCTGAAAAATGTGTGTCATGAAAACCGATCCAAGGCAAAGACAGGTGATATTTACTGTACTAGTGAACCAGAAAATTACCCACAGTACCCAAGGGGCATGCAAACTGAAGTTAAATGTGTTGAGTGAGTAGGAATACTGAAATCGAAAGATGGGGAAATATTTGACTAAATTAATGATCATTCTCTTTGACACTCAGGTTCATTGAAAACATAAATTATCTTGATATAATAATGTAATGTATATTTGATGAATATCCAAAATCTTTGGGGGGAAAATATACCACAAATGTGGTAATTGGTTGTCTTTGCAAGTCTTAAATTGAATGGACTGAGATTAATCATGCTTTTATACTTCAACTCATTTCCACAGGGGTAACAAATTTAGGAATTACATGTAGGAATGTGCTAATGAGAGCATAATCACTGCAAAGCCATCAAGCGCAGATAGAATGTTAAATGGATTATGATCATAAACGTGCTGCTGTCTAGAGTTCAACAGAGAAACAAACCACTCTGGAGCATTTCTAAACATACCTTCACTTCACCCTAGCTAGAACACAACCTTAGACTAGAGTGATGTAAAATTAATGTTGCCTATTTGTGGACCAACGAGGCCAAGGAAACCTTATTTTCAACTGTTTCCCCTCCTCTGTAGTTCTGATTGCAAACCAAATCCTGTAATTTCCTTCCCTCCCAGTCTCCCTCCCTCCCACCATGCCATCTCCTATAATCAGCCCTCCCATGGCCACATTAATCCCATCACTCCCCCTTTATCATCATTAGTCCTGCCCACAGACAGATGGAATCAGTTTCCCCAGGAGTCTACCCGTCCCCGGAGATTATCCCAGCTTCCTAACTCTGTCCCATTTTTCTCCAGCGGATCTGCTTATGAGGCTTTACTTCCCTCCTGAAAGTGCTTAGTTTCCTTTGTTCCATTGAGTTGATTAATGTGAGGCCTCAACAATTTGATTTGTTGGTTCTCGGATTTTTAAAGAAAAATTATGATGTGACAGGGCGAAAAAAACCCAGGCCTAGGCATCCTATGATAGCCCCAAATGCTATGGCAGGAGTCATGAAGTCAACATACCAGGATAGTTTGTAACTCAAACAATGAATTTTAAACTTAAAAGTCTACTGACATCACTAACAATTACACAACAAAATAGATCAATGTTTGGTATTAGCTCTCAAACTAAATTCTATAATTTTAAAAACCATAAAGGTAAAAATCATCATGTTGTTCAATGCTTCATAAAGTAAAATTATCCTAATCATATCAGAATTATCTGTTCACTTAGTAACATCATCACTTGTTAATGTTTCTATAACTCATGTTCTGAATACATGTACATGTACATGTATATCCTTCTTATGCCAAGTCTATACTGATGACATTGATTTCTGGGAAGAGAATTTAGGATGAAGAGGATTGTTTAATCAATATTCATGTGCACAAATACCTGAGGATTTCCCTTCTGAGCTGTCATTTCAAACAGGAAGTCATTTGTAAACCTTAACTCAAAACTCGATCTATTCCAGGCACATACATGTAGGTGATTGATGAAAAATATAGTAACAGTTGCTCAGTCAGTGATATAAGCAGGAAACTTGGCACGCAGAGATGGAACCATTGCAAAAAGGTTTAGCAACAGTTGCTTTGAAATTAATCTATTTTGGCAATGAGCTATGTTTATAGAATGTTAAAGATACGCTATTTCCCCTGGATTTTATAACATTTCACGTAAAGGTGATTTTTAGTATTTTTTTGTAAATTATCAAGGGGTAGGAAAATTGATATCCTATATAATGATAAGATTCAGTCTGTATAACCAATGGCTAAGACAGCCTGTGAAAAGTCCATTTCTATGAATTTCAAAGAAATATATTGACATACTTGTAGTTTACCCCCCAAAAATGCATATTTGTACGAATTTGTGTCTAATCCATCAAAAACCCATAAAAGAGCAACAGGCTACATCAATAATGTAGGAATATACCAATATCTCTGGACGTGAGGTGACCTGCATTTTGCGAACCATTTGGAATGAAACATCATCCGTCATCATTTTTACCCGCTGTGACATGATGAGCACAACAACTTGTTGAGAATGATACCTTTTAACACATGACCGCACCACCCGATCTAAATTATGCATGCTGAAATATTTTCCAACCAATTTGAGAGCAACTTGTTATGCCATAAAACTGGTTTGAAGGATGACCCAAATGCATCGCCCCCCATTTTTCTTGCACAGATGTTATCACTTCTGCACAGGTGATGAATTAGGTTAGGTAGCCCGAGGTGGGTTTAGAAGTTAAGAGTTGTTAATGGAACAGCATTCTGTGGTGCATGCATGGTAATACATATTTTCTGGCTTACTAAATGTTGTTTTGCAAACCACTGTAACAGACTTTGTTTTGAAATAAATGTTTTATTAGAATTCTCCTTAATATTGTTTACTCTCTCCCTGCTAATACAGATATATACAGATATCATGCATTAAGTGATACAAATTTGGCACGTTTGTATTATATTTTATTAAAATGCAGTAGGGAGAAAGCTATTAATATCTAGAATAGCTAAGCCTTGTATCATGACATTTTCTATGAGTAATATAAAAAGTCTCAATGTCATGCAGCTGTACCCCTGCACATATATATAGTATATTCATATATTTATTTAAAAGAAGGAGAAAAGCTATATGCGACCTGGAGAAAATGTAAACTTTGGGCTCAAGTATGTGACAAAACATAGTCTTGAAAATAAAAAGAACCAGTGGACTGCAGAGCTACAGAAATGACTACATCGATGACCCCAAAAACACAGATTCTGAAGTAAGAAATGATGGACGTGCTTTATACCAGGCACATTACCATATTAGAAATCGATAACCTTCAGCGTTGAAAAATTGTCCCTGCAACAGATGCTAAGCTGCGTGACTGCTCCCAATTTTTAATGGGTGGGTCAAGCGGTGTGCAGTGGGGTAATTACAAGGACATCAATATTTCATAGGAAGCACTTGCTGGGATTACTCCGGGCTAATGAAACGGTTTGTCCGTTACACGTACGTAATGTGAGTGGGCGGATTATGACATCCATTCCATGGGCATCAGTGTAATCAATATGTGAGGGACTGAGACCAAGAGAATATGGAATGGGAGAATAATGTATGTCTTATGTCAGATCGCTGTGATATTTTTCTTGTGAAAATAAAACACAAGATATATATTAAGTAATAAATAAATAAATAAACTAAAGGAAAGATTTGAATTAAGAAAAGGACAGAATTGTAAGTTCCGTTGAACTGCCACACCAATTTGGTGACAGTACCATCTTCAGATCAAAAGATACAAAACCCAGAAGTTCTGCTGCCTTACCATAACAAGCCACTAGGGGGCCCATAATCGAAATCGAACTTGCCCTTCGGCCTGCTGACACCTACCCACGTACCAAGTATTAACTTGAGACAATCCACCCAGGCATTCTTGACACACACATTCACACACATACGTGCACACACCAACATGACTGAAAATATAACATTCTGTAGTGTCTGAGGTAATTACCTTGAATATCTTAACAAACTTAAGATATGGGTAAGGCGTGTGTCTGTTATCCTTAACAAGTCTAGGATTTCTTAAGGTCTGAAATGAAATCTGTCCAGTGCTGTGAACTCTGCACATTGGACATGTATAGTGCTGAGTCTAACGTAACCTTTTGTATTATAAGATTGGGCTGTGGAAATTTTATGGGAATGACTGCATGAAATACAAAAATGAACAACACTGTGCTTTTGCAACAACAAAATCTAGGATTGGGAGGGAGCCAGCATGATCAGCCAAGGCTGCAGTTTAGCAATTCGTCGTACATTTCTCATGAAGGTATGTGAAACAAATCAGTATGTCCGGTGGCTGACCGTTTGGGAATAAAACTGTGTGGTCCCGTAGTGTTATGTGTTTAACACTAATACATGTACATGTACAGTGTTGGTGTCTAAGGATGGTAAAGTAATCAATGGCCCCTTTCTGTCAGAATTTTGTCTTGAATAATCGGTGCATCTGGCATTTTTGGTGTCACCTTCAGTGTGATGATTATAACGGTAGGCTAACACAGTCACAAATATAGTATGGGTGCAATGACCCTAGAATTTCAATTTATCATTGATTGAACTGTTTGCAATTCTTCACGGCTAGTACTAGAGTCCTATGTAGCTAAGCTTCTAGATCTCAATCAAAGTTATGCACCCATCAATTTCATTAATACACATACTGACAGACTCTAATAACCTTGAACCCCCTTATAAATCTATTAATAGGTCTGACGAATAGGTTTCTTGCACTTTTCCTTCTAATAGTTAAACAGTAGATTAGAAAAATCATATAATGAAGATGTCATTTTCTAACTGTGTCGCCCTTTTAACCCTCCTAGTGTTACAGGCCAAAAAGGCACTGTTCTACTTGGCCTTGACATTGGGAAGGTTAAGTAGAAGATGGTCTATATTTAAGATTCCAGTTTAAGATTTTAAAAAATATATTCTGGGTAAATCTAACACTGCTGTAACAGTTATAATCAACTTAATTACTAATAACAGCTATAAAATCCTGATTAACATAGATCTGAAATAATAAACATAACTAGTTATATAACTTCAAAATATCTACTTATTAATCTTGTTACATTTTATCAGATTTCCCATGTATTTTGAAAATATTACCTCATCAGACATTTTTCGTAATTCTGACTTACTAAATACTAATTGTACTAACTCTACATTCATTCTTTTCTGCTTCTTTTCTGCCTTCTCTCCTATCAGAGGAAAGTCAATCTGGTACAGTGCTGGCAGGTTAGTACCCTTCATGTCGTGATGTGATCTGTTTTCCACTCATTTCTAAGTTGTTGCATCGTGATATAATCTATATAACCTTACCAGCATGCTAATGTTACTCCCACATTTGTTGTCTATGCAACATGTGTAGCCAAGGACATTAAAGTGTACATAGGGCCATCGGGGCTCCAATGTGTTTTAACCTCCTCAAATCATTCTCGAACACTTTGACTTTGTGAAGATCGGCATATAGATCTCCTGAATGTTAAGTCCGCGGCTCACAGAAGCATGCTGGAGGTTGAAATATATGAATTTTGCAGAGAATGCACACTTAGTCACCTGTGTAATGTAAATTGCACCATTTTGGATAATTACAGCAATCCCACCTTGACTAATGGTAACGTTTAACAGTTTGAGTCAGGCTAATGGTGCATTGGTAAATTTCACTGACACAGCTGACACATCAGTTTTAGCAGAATAATCAGCTGCCATTAAATGTTCACTTTTAATGCTTACAGATGCATGTAGCATAATTGTTACAGACTGAGAAATTATGAAACTAAAGTATGACTAATTCTCAGTAAATGAGAATGTCAGATACTGTGTGCACTCAAAGCTACAGATCCACATCTAAATTTACCCTGTCTGATGTAATGATATATTAGGCCAGGATAGAAATTACCAGGGTGTAGAAGGGTACATTCTGGCCAGGGGGTAATTCTGGCCTGTCACACCTGTTCTAAACAGTCTTCAACCCTGTGTTGCTATGCCTGATGTGTCAAGGAAACTAGTGTCAACAAGACATGCCAATGGCAAGTCATGCTTTCAAGAGAAACGACATTTACAAGGAATACTAGCTTGGTTTGAATCGGCAAGCAGTTGACTTTGACGTACATACTCATGGTAACTGACGTCATTTGGAATTGAAAAGAATTGCTCCATTTCCAAACACGCATTCAGCGGCCCAGAGTACGTATAGTGTTACATGAGGTGAAATTTCCAATAGCAAGTCCTGACCCTTCTGACTGAAAAGCCAGTTAGGTTACAGATAATTTGATACAAAAAAGAATTCTTCTGGAAAATTTGAGCTAGAAAAATAAACAAAACTGTTCACTGTTGCAGATAGAAGATAATCAATCCTTCCATTTTCAAACCTGCAATACTGAAAAAGTAAAGAAAAGTAAAGATGAAGTTTGAATTTGTACATCTGATCATACAGGACAGGAGATTCTGAAGCTTCTTCATGCACAAGTATGCAGGGTGTGAACTTACCATAAATAAGTAATGTTTTTGTTTTCACTGAGCTGAAAGGACAAAGGATGCCAACACAGCTCATGCATGCCTGTCATGGTATTCAGACTCAGTCTGGTGCAAAGTCATGCGTAGGGTACACAACTGACACCGGATAAGTTACACTGTGACATTATGCATGCATGTCCATGAAGACAAGTTAAACAAAATGTTCCAAAAGCATATTGTGCAGGTGTGCAGATCTCTTGCTTCTGCTAGATTATTTTTTTCAAAAAAATCCAGAAGTTTGGACAACATAAAAAGTTTTGGAGAAAATCATAGCAACCACAGTCTTAGAAAGCGTAAACTAAAAGCTGACAATTTTTTTAGACCTCATGTCAGCTGAGAATAACAGTGATAACATCTGAAGTTTGCATATTCTCATATACATGACTAGACAACAGGATTTGAACGTATAAAAGTTAGCTCTGCAATGAATTATATCGACCATGCCAACACTCAGGTATATCACTAGCATATCGTATCACTGGCAATGCTGCAGCACCCTATTTTATGACAGATGTGAAAAAGTTTAGACATGCAGCCATATGATATTAATAAACAACATGGCAAACCTGGAGAGTTGAACCTGTAAAACTACAGTCAGGCAGTGTGCGATATGCGCTCCAGTCGGAACAATTTATGTTCTTGATGTTCGTGCCAAGAAATGTTAAGTCCACTCCTTTTCCCAGGTCAATGCCCATGCACATGTAGAAAAATACTCTAACTTTATCTTGTGGCAGTTCAAACTGGCTCAGTGCCATCTATTCGATATCTCTATGGAAAAACGCAGCAGGGAATGATGGCCACCCCCACTTTTCACCACTGAGTTGATCTGATTACTTTTGAAAATGCCCCAAGAAGCAAGAAGACGCAGCAATATCCAGCACTGCATTTTTACTGGAGCTCTGTGGGTCACAAATCTATCAAATGCTACCAATAACAAGACTGTACATTTTGCACATGTATGTGAGATGACTGACATTGCCTGCATTATTACAACCCTGAGGTTGCTTTAGGTAATAATTTAATTTCATTATTTTCTAATACTTGATATCCGTTTTATTTAGATTTTCATTTTTGACAGATTCATTGTGACATGGCTTCCTGAATGTTGGCCTCCCACAGTGCTTTAATGTCTGTACTATTGCTCATCTTTTTTTGAGCCAAGAATTTTATTGATGGAAATGTACAATGTAAAAAATCATGCACCAAAAAACAGCTACTTAAGCAACTGGATATGATTTTGGAAATGGTTATCTCATAAAATCATATCCAGTTGCTTGAGTAACTGTTTTTTGGCGTATTGTCTGTATGTCTAACCTTCACCGACGTACAAAATCATTATACATTTATCAATGCTTCTTTTATGTATATAGTCATTGTCATCATCAGTTGAGGAAAAAAGTTGATATTCACATTTTCAACAAATTACAAAATGGATTGTTACATATCAAGCACATGTTCAAAGGCCCCAGGGTGCTTCCTATCCTTGCTCATTTTTCACCCATCCAAACCGACATGCATATTTTACAAGAAGCAATAATGGCGGCTCGGAGCAAGTCATTCATCACCCCTGCCTAAGTTTTCCTTCTTCTCTGAGGACAAAAAAGTTCAGCAGGAGGCAAAGCATGTGTGTTGCCATAGCAACCATGTGTAAACATGGATACAAATGATGTGACATCATTGCGTGTTGTACCATTAGTCAAAGTCTGGAATTTACAAGATAATGGGGATTGTCATTAAACATTTAATAAGTTACTGCAGACAGCTACATTGTAAAAAACATCTGATTTGTACTTAATAGTTCTTTGTGAATGCGGCAGGTCGTTTATTATAGAGTATAAAAGGCCCTTTTAGAAATTTTCTAATTATGTGGGTTTATAGCTTGTTTGAAAAGTCATTATATTATCACTTTAAGATCTATCCCAGGACCCCTGGCATTGAATCAGATGTGACGAATACATTATGGCTAGTGCTGCATACCTAAACCAATTTTCAGGTTCAGGTCCGGACTCGAGTCCAGAGGTTTAGGTTCAGGTCCGGACTTGCAAGTCCGGACCTAAACCCATGGCATGATGTAAGCAAAGCAACTTGCCTACCTAAAGCCTTGGATTAATTTGAGCTGACTGCTGAACTACAAATGCAATGTATATAGACCTAATTACTAATATGGGTGTTTCATAATCATGAGTCAATGAATACTGTATTATCATACTCAGTAGTAAACACATATTATTAAGCTACTAGTATTATACAGTGTATAATTTAAGAAAAAATCTTTTTCAGCTTTAATAGTACAATTTTTTTCAACAACAGCAAAGAAGTACTTAATTTCGCCCCAAGAGATAAAATAGCGGTGGAAACGCGGTGCTAGATTTAATTTGTTTCATTATCGGCTCTCTACCGATATCTGTAACCCTGCACTGGCTGCAGTCTCACCAATGTCGCTAGGGGCGTTGCGTATTCCTCGCGTGTTTTTGCGAGATCTAACGTGAGTTCGCGAATTTAAGATGGCCGCTAATGTTTTCGTCCGTCCCGGCCGATCACTGCGCCGCTTGTTTCGGATGAATTTTTGCATTTATAGGCGCATTAAAGCAACTTGACTACGGACGAAACTTCTCAAGGAACATTTCTCAATGGAAAATGGGTCGTTGTTACCGCAAGCAGACCGGGGCGAGATGAAGCAGGCGGGACCGCGGCACTGTTTATTTCAGAAGCCGCTGGCCGTAAACTCAGCCGCTGTAAAAATAACTTGCGCTCCGGGCAACCTGGCTTTCGGAATAAGTCTCGCACAGAAAAAATTACTTGCGCGGCGAGACTGCGAGACCGGGTATTTTAAACACTGGAATGTATGTTAGTGCTATTTTTTTAACAAGTCCAAAACCGGTTCTCAACGTTTCGGTTTTTTTGGACTTGAACCGAAACATTCGGTCCGGTCCTGAACCGGTCCAGCGAACCGGTACGCAGCACTAATTATGGCAGCTGAAAAGTGATAAAAAATAGTATCAAAATCATCTTGCCCATTTTAGCAATTTCAGGATGATTATACTCATGAAAATATTTATTGTATATAGTATCTGCAACATATTCTCCTCATAGTGTGTAATAAGGCTGTCTCTAAAATGCCTTTTCAATAATCAATAGAAAAAAATGTCCACCTTACAAACCTACTGTTGGCACATTTTGCACTAAGTTTGTTCTAAATTTTAAAAACCAGGTCCAGGAAAAGGTCCTGAGGTAACATGACAAATATTCTGGTATTTTTGGATAATGGCGCAGTACAAAGACTGCCTCACCTTTCCGTCTGTCTGACCATGTATGTGCCAGTTGCCTAGTGCTGGTCATGGCCTTTAAATGCCAGACAAATAAATCTTACAGCGACCGTGACCTTAGCGAAACTCAAGATCATGGTCGTTAACCCGGAACAACGTCATCGCTGTCTACCAAACCCATCATTGCGTGACATTCTCCGCCACCGCATTGTCTAATACTTCCATTCTGTCAAGGTGTTATATGAGGTTAGCGTAAATTATTTAGGACAATTCTTCTCGTTTTCAAAGCACTACGTCAGTTGCTATAGTGCAGGCATACAAACATCTGGTATATCAGTGAGGCTTTAAGCTGTTAAATTTGCCAAGTCCTTTGTTCAAGTGTTTACATACTTCAACTACGGTACATTGTTTGATCACTGCATGATCCCTTATACTGTGCAAGGAAGAAATATTGGTCAAAGCATTAAAATTTTATACACAGTA
The DNA here is from genome assembly GCA_013266295.2 of Branchiostoma floridae x Branchiostoma japonicum. NCBI lineage: Eukaryota > Metazoa > Chordata > Leptocardii > Amphioxiformes > Branchiostomatidae > Branchiostoma > Branchiostoma floridae x Branchiostoma japonicum. The sequence goes on from CM023830.1 coordinate 6,896,612, forward strand.
CCCATTTGAAACAGAAGCTTTGTGTGTCAAGAACTGATACTGCCTTTATAACTCAACAGTTCTTCAAGCCCATTCCTTAATGGTATTGTATGGTGCTTGCAAATACAAAGAGGCTTCTGGTTTGATATTTTGTACATTCATTGTCTTTAACCTTCTCACTGCTGTGGATCTGTTCAACACAAGTTTGTACTGCTTGCAGCGCTAGTTAACTGCTACAGACAGGGTTAAACATTTGCTACTACATCAGTAGTTCAGTAAAATGTACATAATGTATAGACTAAATCTACACAAATATAATTTATTAAGTACATGCAATAAGACAATCTGTGTCATTTTCGTACAAAAATCAAGACCTAATTCCACTGTCAATGGCAGGTTTATTTTTATTTCACCTCAAATACTGACTTAAAAAAGCATTTTGACCAACTTGTATCATTCATTTCATGGAAACTAGTACTGTCCTTGGTGCTGAAAATTCATTTTGTTGGTTATTATGGCTTCAATGGATCTAAGATGCATATGATCACTCTCATCTATTACCATTGACATTTTTGCATCAAAAATATCACCCAGAAACCTTGTAACTTAGATTTCTACATAAGTACTTTCACCATGAACACTTCTGTAGTGACCGATGATTCCTCTGCTTCCCAGAATACGGTGGTGCAGTTTCTGAACTGAAGCCCGGCCATGTGAACAAGCAGTCCGTGTCCGAGTTCGTCAAGGAGATCAGCAAGTACTCCGGGGGCAAGCTGTCGCCGGAGGAGGCAGCCAAGCTGGCCGCCCTGAAGATTCAGGAGAACGAGAAGCACGACAGGAGCTGGTATCGCGTGAACGCTACTCGATGGCTGGTGGGAGGGCGGAAAGTTTCCGTCAACGTGAACAGCAGTCTCAAGGAGGTGAGTATCATAACAGGAGGGAAGGAGATGAAATATTTCATGTAGGATTCTAACATTAGCATACAAGAGTATAAAATTTCTAAAACAAATTGTACAGGCCTCTTAGCTTCTGTAGCTCTTTCAGACAGGCTATTGTAGACAATTAACAGATCAGGGGCAGATGTGTGTGTGTTGAACTTCTAGTAAAGCAAGATTGCCTATCCTGCTTTCTAATAGGTTTCTAAGTCCATTCATAAAACAACACTTAGTCTGATGGATTCCTTTGTGTGTGTGTTGTAAATAATATTGACAATAGTATTGTTGCTTCATAGTCAATGCAGCTAAGATATAGTGATGATTTGATAGCACACTGTATTTGCTACTAACAATAAGACTCGGTAATTGCACACATGCTTGAATATTATGTTTCTAATAAAAGTCTCTGGCATTAAAAGAAATTCAATTAGAGATGCATTGTTCACTTGAGAAAGCTGGAGTGGTAATGGTTAGCAGTTAGAGTTTGTTTACCCACATGTACATGTACATGTACATTGTACTTTAAATTTTGGAGGTTATTTTTCATTTGTTTAGTTGTCACTACATGTACAATACACTGACTGAAGGGGGGTTTTAAAAGTAGAACATTCTTGGCTTCACACCTAAAGGCTCTATTCCAAAAGCGGTGAAATACCATTGCTGCATGTCCATAAACAATGGTCCTCTCTTTTTCAAAACTGTGGTGTCTTACATGCAGCATGTGTCTTGCAAAAGTACCTCTATCAAGAAATGATATATACCTATACATGTAATGGGTTCTACTACTTCAGTATCTCCAGTTATCAGTGCATCTCAGAATGATTGTATGCTCTCAAAGTAACCCAGACAAATCCTGAGCAGCTCTTTGTTTTTCCTATTGCACCAGGCAAAGGTTTGGCCATTTCAACATCATGTCACCCTAAAGATGCCGAACCAACATGTCCATGATTTTCCTTTATGTTGTTTTTAACACTTTTGTTTCACCATGCACTTTGTTTGTTTTGTCTTTCAATGCACCATGCATGCTAGAAACTGGAAGGGTCTCAGGTTTGTGCCCCCATGTTTTACTTACTTGGTGTGCTTCTCGACTGAACTAACCCACTAAATGCACTTCTCTTTTTCAATAATCTGTGCTCCTTGTATTGCATCAGTAGTGACAATAGCTCACCATTCGTAAGCAGATGTTTCAGGTGCAATGTGAGAGATGTGGTGTTGTCATGTGGTACTTGTGACGTGCTGTCAGTGGTATAGTGGTAGAGATTAGGGTGGTGTGATTAAGGTCAGCATGTGAATGCATTTAGATTAGTAAGGAGGATCTTGGGTGTGAGATGATCACATTGTATAAAGTTATCACAGTATGGTGGATTGTTGTCATGCATGACACTGTGGTTCACACAAATGCTATGCAATGCAATCAGAGTGTGTTTATATTCAGTTTTCTGTTGAATCTTTGTCAATGTGGTAACTTAAACACAGATATAAAATCATAAGGCATGTCAAGCCACATGCGCATTTTGTATACTTGTTTGCTGGGTAAAAATGACCTATACAGTACTGTTAAAATTCTCGAATAAAAAGTACTAACATGTGTGCTACTGTTTCCATCTTCTAAAATGTATGAATGAACTATATGTACTAAAGTCTGACGGTTGTTATTAGACCTGCCCAGCAAGCAAGTCTTCACAAATACACTTTTTAAAAAGATATGTGTCTCAGTGATGTTTTGTAATCATGTTTTGACTGTCTTTGGTCTATCTTTCCTCTCGTACTGTTGTCCTCCCTGAATCTGTCTGTCTGGAATTCTCTTCCACTTTTCCTCCTGATGTCTCTGTCTGTCTGCCTGGGTAAGATTTCTTTCTCTACATCTTGTTATGTCCCAAGACCCTTATGTCTATCTGTGGAGTGTTGTGACGTTTAACAGATGTCTTCACAGGGTTTGTAAACAATGTCTGTGGCATGCTTTACAATATGAAAACTTTTCATCGTCAATAATAACAAAATTACTATGTCTATCCCCAAGAAATTCATTTGATCCTTTTTTTTTAAAGCTGCAACTGTGGATGCACGAAAAATATGTCCTCACAAATGTGATGTTATTGTGTTTAGTTCACACTCCCTAAGTAGACTGTATCATATCTCCTACCCGCTGTACTCTCGCTGTTTGTCCTAACTTGTATATCTTCCTACTTGAATAGCAGATGACCCCACAGCGTTACAGTCTTATATGTTTGTTCCCAGGACCCGTGTCTCACTGTTTGGGATGTGTTTGCATGTCAGCACCGTTTGTCCACATTGGTGTCACCCCTGTATGTGGTGTTGGTGCTGGTGGTGGATAGATACATGTATGTACAAATGTACATGCTTTTATCAACAAAGATAGAGTTAGTGAGACTACCAAGTAACGTTGCGCCATTTGGAAACTTCCTAGGTTTACGAAAAGGCCAAGAATAAGGATGAGGTGCCGCTGATTATCGACTCGGCGTCGGACTTGTCCCAGGGCGGGACATTCTCCGTGGTGGAGTTTTCTGCATCGTCCTGTGCCGTGATGGAGAGCCAGGGCACGGTGGAGGTGTCTGTGCTGCGATCGGGCAGGACAAACACCAGGGTGCCTTTCAGGTCAACATCTTTTATTTTAGCTGTCAATCTAAATTAGCAGCTTAGCCAATAGGAGAGTAGCAGCATGTAAATGACTGCAGCTTAAAGAAGTTGCCATTTTGTTCTAATGAAAGATTTTGAGTAAGGTGCTGCTATGGGATTTATCTATAAGCAATGACAAGAATACCAACAAGTTATTACTAAATATAGCTGAAATTTCTATCAAGTTTAGCTTTTGCTACAGATAAGTAAGAAGGATAAGGCAGGGAGAGAATATTGATGGAAGCTTTTGTCTATTCTATGTCACAGGTATGAAACCATTGACGGCACAGCTGAGGCGGGGTCAGACTACATCCCCCAGAAGGATGTCATGGTCTTCGAACCGGGTGAGAGCATGAAGAACATCAAGATCGTCATTGTGGATGACAACCAATGGGAGACTGACGAGACCTTCTTCGTGAAGCTGTCGGTGGATCCCGACAGCGGTGCTGTTCTGGGACGGAAGAGCATCAACGAGATTACCATCATAAATGATGATGGTAAGAGTAGTTCTATTTGTATAAGGAGATGGCCAATCAGAACAGTAGATAGCAACCTAGTTGGCCAATCAGTGTCACACATACAGGAGTTACTACATGTAGTTGTGGGGAACCATGAGCCAATAAGAGCCTTCATAACAACTGGCTAGCCAATCAGCACCATGGATAGAAAACAGATAGAGCTATCAGTACTTAAGTAACTGAATTAGCAGCAAGGACATTACAGGATCACTACACAGTACCTTAAGTTGTATTTGATCACCCAGTTTACAAGACAACGAAAAGACTGTACATTCAGCACCAAGGACATGTCACATATTGCAACAGCTCTCTATACATGTAAGTTGTGAAGAAATTGAATGCTGCACCACAGTATTCTGATCGGCCAGTCATTCTGAAAGGCATGTGATTCCTCAACCAATCAGTGACTTTGATCAGTCTTGCATAACCAATCAGGTAACATATCGCCTTATTTGGATGTAATCAGATCCTGGTGTCCTGGACTTCACCAAGCCCAGTTTCATCTTCAAGGAGTCTGCGGGGACAGCCAGCATCCCTGTACAGAGGACCAAGGGGTCAGACGGAGTCATCTCTGTCAAGTGGAAGACTAAGGACATGAGGGCTGTCAATGGCAGGGACTATGTTGGTAAGGACTCTTTCGTACATGGAAAACAAGTCTACCTTCAGAGGGTTTTCTCTACATATATTTAATTTATGTCCATACAGAATGCTTAAGTGTTATTGAACTTTTAACATCAAACCAATTTAGTTAATAAAATCATTAGCTGGGGTTTATACATGTACATAGCATACGGTGTATTTGTTATTGTCGGCGTTGTCCTGAACAACATATATTTCCGGAGAGACAAAGTACAAGTCGATTTATAACAGCACTTGCACATTTACACAGCTCACAACATTAGCTAATTACAAACAATGCCATCTGGATTTTGGCTGTGAACATGTCCCTGTTGCTGTATTTCTGAATTGCATTGTAAATCTTTTCATACATGGGGGAGAAGGAAATGTGCTACTCAGCACCAGTTGTTAGTGCTGCCCTTGGGCACTTTCTTTTATGACTGAGTCATGCTTCATATTAGCTTTAAAGGCACCCAAGTCAATTTTCTGGTCATTTTTTTAATGTAGTAAGTTGAATCAACCCTATCCCATAGCATACTTATATCTGTGAGGCAAAAATGCGACATTGCTGACAGAAAACGGTTGCTTGGTGGTACCAAAAAATAAAGGGACTCCTCACTTACATGTACAATGTAGCTTGTTTTCGGCCTATTTCAAATGCTTCAAGTACAAAATGATGACAAAAATGCACCAAGAAATGGCAGTAAATGTCAATATCGGACAGATTTCCTCATCCAGAATATTTTTTTGTTTTGTCGCCTTGAAATTGCATTGGGTGCCTTCAAAGCACTGTGCAAACACCGACAGAATGTGTAATAAAATAACCCATACTTATTGTTTATTACAGGTGGAGAGGGGCTGCTGGAGTTTCAGCATGGAGAGACTGAGAAGAACATTGACATCCAGATCTTCGACGACAAGGACTTTGAGAAGGACGAGGATTTTATGGTGGAGCTGTACGATGCCACAGGAGGCGCTCTGATCGGCAGGCAGAGGAGGACAGTCATCACGATCGTCAACGATGATGGTACGTAGCCATCTTGACAAATTTTCTGTACCACGTTTCTGTTTGAAGTCACTGATCCCCAAAATGAATGTTAAGATCCACAGCTATTATGCTATTTGAAGTCATTACCAAAGTGCAAACACAGTTTTTGGCCCCGTCCTCTTATTGTCGTCATTGACTTTGAAACATGAAGCCATTTCCAATATGCTAAACATTATACATGTACAAATCACTCATACATTTACCTTATACACAAATCACTGAGTGAGAGTGCCTGCTATTGTGGATAACACTACATGATTAAAAGACCCTCTCTGTATACTATAACTTTACAGAATTTGAATTTCACAGGAACACACAACAAACTGTTTCTTCTATTCCCTACAGAATACAATGGCCTTGTGGACCGTGTCCTGACGATTGTAAACGTGAACATGGACCACTTGCAACTGGCCTCGTCCACATGGGGGGGACAGTTCAGGGATGCCATGAACGTGAACGGAGGAGACGTGGAGAATGCAACAACCATGGACTACGTCATGCATTTCCTGACATTTGGATGGAAGGTACGAGACTAGAGTCTAAGCTATGTCGCCACTAAATAGGGTATGGTGGATTGGGATATTCTGTATATTACAGATAAGTCAATGTGATTTGGGGTTTCTGAAACATCTCAGCATTGCATGGACAGTAATTGCAAGTTTCTCATAGTTCCTCATGAGGCAGAAAGTATGAATTTAATTCAGAGGACAGTAGAATATAAGGGAAGTATCTAAAAGGGATTTTAATGTTTGGCAATATGTTGTCATGTGTTTAATGGCAGGAATTTGGAAAGTAAGGCTGGAGTTTATGAAATAATACAGTATACTGTTGGATATGTGTCAAAAAATAATTTTGTGGCAAAAAATAATTTTGTGGTGAAGATATAAGAGACAAGATGTACATCTCTACACCTGTTACAAACTGTAGTACTGACCGTCAGAATTGCCCTGATGAAGATGACAGATGGTCATCGAAACGTCTCGTGAAAAATAAATGGTTGTGATGAAAGAACTTTCCTATTCATTCGATTACCAACCTGATGAAATTATTTACGGATGTAGTACTGACCATTCTCTGTGCCCCCCTCCCCCAGGTCCTGTTTGCTCTTACTCCACCTGTCAACTTCTTGGGTGGCTGGTTGACCTTCCTTGTGTCCTTGATGGGCTTCATTTTCCTCCTGACTGTCATCATCAGCGACCTGGCCTCCACGTTCGGCTGCCTGATCTACTTGGAGGACAACCTCACCGCCATTACGTTAGTTGCCATGGGAACAAGCTTACCGGATCTTTTTGCCAGCAGAACGGTAAGTCAAACCCTGTAACATGCAGAACCAAATTTCTGGACAGGGCTAGAGATCGTTAATTAAGATTGAAGACAGGAACACCCGAAGCAGCTGATAGCTGTATCAGCACCAACCAATCAGCACCAAGGACAGGGTCAACCAGAACTGACCAATCACAGGCCAAAAAAATACAGGTTCTGAAACAACCAATCATTGGCAAGGAAGAAATAACCATGACCAAAAAACAACCAAACTCAAAACCGTTCTCTTCTTAATTATGGCTGAATGTGTATGAGTATGATGTATGAATGTTGGCTTACACTTTATACAACACTGACAAGAATATCTTAGCTCGTAGCATCTTTTAAATGAAGCGTATGGTAGAAATGATGGAATTCTATGACAGGCATAAGGCAAAAAAAGGAAGATTTTATAATGTTTGATTTCCCTGCTTGTGCTACAGGCTGCTAGAGCAGAGAAGTATGCAGATGCCTCCATTGGAAATGTGACCGGCAGTAACTCAGTCAACGTGTTCCTGGGTCTGGGCCTGCCCTGGCTGATGGCCAGTATCTACTGGGCAGTTCAGGTAAGAAACATCTTCCTTCTTAACAGTTGACAGTTGAGAAGCTAAAAGATATATCAAACCAAGGAAAGGCAAGTATTTGTACATCGACCCTTAAACTCAGTTTAAGGGTTGAAGAAAGGTTGGTTTGGGGAAGGGGTCAATATTAGGATCTGACAACACCATGACAGAATGATAGAAGAAAAATGCATGGATAGTTGAGTTGGAAAACTTCTATACAACCCTCCTTCCAGTGATCATTTCTTGTCTGTCTCTATCATATAGCATTAAAACTGAAACAAGAAAACTGATAAAACTTCTGTTGTCAAAAACACAATACAATGCAACTGTACTTAGGAATAGAGCAAATTGTCCTCTGCTATGCCCAGTCAACTTTGAGAAACTAATCTTGGGCGGACACCAGTCTCATAAAGAATTCATAACCATGAAAATAACACTATTTGTGGTAACATGGCCTCGCCCATAACTGCCACCACTCCCATCATAACTGTGTTGGGCCTGACTCATGTTGACGTGCAACATTTCATCAGCGAACACCACTCCCATCATAATTGTGTCGGGCCTCTCCCATATTGACGTGCAACATTCACATCAAAAGCTTCATGGTGATGAAAAAAATGATCTTTACACACAATGAGTACAGCCTTTTGTGAGGCCTTGTAATTAGCAGCTAGCATCATCTTCTTCTTCACAGAGCCAAAGAATTGCAAACAGAAGGGCACTTATGATAATTGAAACATGATTTTCCAAGCACCAATTTTCTTGTGAGTCATACGTCTTTGTCTTGCAACTGAAAGAAAGCTGACTCACTGTTTGAGCATAGCAACATGCTTGTTTTTTGAAGGCAGCGTTTCAATGCCAAAGCAGCTGGAAAACATTAGTCTTGCATCCCATTAGTTATGATCTTGCACTTTAAAGCGAATTTCCGAGCAGCCTTGCCTGCGAGACATGTTTCGGACTGTTTTATGAAGCTTTGAGCCGTAAAACCCCTCGAAACCGTCAACAAATCATATTGAGTGCTGTTTGGTGCAGTTGCTATGGACTTTCATCCAGCGAAAATGACGCTCAGCTGCTACACTCACAAAAATGCTTCTAAATTTATCTCAACGCTAACATTTAAGCCTGTTTTGTAAAGCTTACTTGCAAATGGAATGCACACTTCTCATCACATTTAATGTCTGGTTGCATTCTTTTTATGGCCATGCACGCAGTTCCGTAATAAAATGATGATTTATTTTTACCCGGACGATCTAAGAGAACACTTTGTGATGTTGGAAAGGGATTTTGATAGTCTTTCCTGTGAAAGAAACATTTTGTTCACAGCTGCAGTAAAAGATGGCAGGTATATAGGATAATACAGAACCTATTAAGAGGAAAACCTAAGCCAGCTTTCAATATCAACATCATCAGATCCCAAGCAGACTGGCAACTTGTAGGATTCTTCCCTGGATCGAAAAGCCAGTAAAGTAGGTACAAAAATGTGTGCAAACAAAGGAAAGGAAAGTAACATATGTTTTCAAGGTGTTATCTCTATTCAACAGCATTTGGAATTTCATCTACCGGTACAAAAAAATCCTTCTGCTGTATACCCGATGTTACATTAAGCATTGCAAGACAAAAGAGAGGGTAAGATAGGATTGGGTTTTGATATTGAAATTTAGAAGGAAGTTGACAAGTATACACTGTATAAGGAAAACTTCCACCCTCAAAAAATCAGCAACGATATTTGGCCCCAAATCCTGGAAGCCTGCATACAAGCATTGCAAATCAACTTCCAGACTCACTGAAAACTATCTCTTACACTTTGTAGTGATGTTTTCTTTACATATTAGGGGAAAACAGTTGAAATCCTGGAAGCCAACAAGCATTGTAATTTGACTTCCAGTCTTAAAACTATCTCTTACGCTTTGCTGTGATGTTTTCTTTCCATAATAGGGGAAAACATTTGAAATCCTGGAAGCCAACAAGCATTGTAATTCAACTTCCAGTCAGACAACTATCTCTTACACTTTGTTGTGATGTTTTCTTTCCATATTAGGGGAAAACATTTGAAGTCCCAGCTGGTTCGCTCGCGTTCAGCGTGATGGCGTATTCCATCTGTGCAATCCTGTGCATCATCCTCCTTGTCATCCGTAGGATCGTTCCCGCCTTCGGGAACGCAGAGCTTGGTGGAACACCTAGTCTCAAATACCTCTCCTCGTTCATTATGGTTATGCTGTGGGTTTTGTATATTGTCTTGGCTATTCTAGAAACCAAAAAGGTTATTGTTATTCCCTTGTAAAGAGATATTTAACATCTAATATTTGTACATTTCATCCTGTATCTGTCTCTCCAAACACTGGTAACTACTGACTCAGAGTACACTTTGAAAGCATAAAACTATCATGTTTTTTAGAACCTTTTTTAATCATACTTGAATTGGAAATCTTAATTTTGGAGGAAGATGCTGATATTCCAGGATAATGACATCTACTGTGATGAGGAATTTTTAAGTTTTACTCAGAAATAAGCATTGTTTGGGCAGAGCATATTTTTTGTCCATAATTCAATTGTTAGTTTTTGTTGTCAAGGACAGATAAGTCACCTGGAAGAGTCATTTTAAGATGTAGCCAAGAATATTAAAAACTATTAGTTATTTTACTTTAAGGCATGAGATTGTTTGTTGTGTGTTTCATCAGATTGTATATAGTTACTAAGCAGAGATGTGTTGATAGCATGAAGTTTATTGAACTACATTTAATACATACTTTATTGTATGTTTACATTTTAAATTGAATATGTCCGTAGATAAGTTAGTCTTGATTTACATTCCCAAGCTTACATGTAAGGCCACACCAACTAATATTTCTTGGTTATCATATCTACCGTTTTTCTGATCTGAAAAAAAATGACAAGTACCATTTAGGATACCTATCAACCACAAATGGCTCATATTTTGGCACCAGTTGTTTGCCTTCATTGATGTTAATGTTAGAGAATTTATTCATACGTTCTAAAATATAAGTTAAAAAGTGTTAACTAGCCTGGTGTATTGCTTTTGTGGCTCCTGTGATAGCATTTGTGTTTGTCACTTTCCACCCAAAATATGAGAATTTGAACCAAGAAATTAAGTCGGCATGGCCTAATAAATGTTTTACTGCAAGAAAATTTAACAAATGATGAGACGGGAATTTACCGCAGAAAGCAGTTGCTTGTAACAGCATTGTTGTAAATATTGTAAATACAGATGTGCAGTGTTTTTAGCTTTGTTTTAGCTAATTTTTGTGGATTGCAAAAATACAGCATCCTGTCCCAGCAGTGTTGACTGCTTTACTCTCTAAGATTCTGCAATCACGTTTACCCTAGGGGTGCTATCAGATATTAGATAGCCAAACTATGCATTTAGTCCAACCCCTGTAACTAAAGGCAACAACTTCTCAACTCCAATGTCAAAACATATTCCTAGAGACGCTTTGAAATGCTATTTTTGGCAATACCCCAAGGGCAGATCTAGAGCTCTAAAATGCAATACTAGGATTGTTCTGGTTTGATTACGAGATGAAAGCTTATAAATTATATTATAATTGCTCTGCAAAATGCAACAGTTACTCTATCTTTTGCTTTTTATACCATCTCTTTCAAAATATGACAGCATCCAAAAAAAGCTGGTCCATATAAATGTTTAGTGTAAACACCTTAAATTGGGCTGAATTGGTAATAAAGTTGCAATTACTTTCAAATTGTTTTCTTTGTCTCATGATGACTCAGGCGACAAATTCCCACATTTGGTAAATTGCTTAACTTTTAAAACATAATCCCTGACAAGAATTGAATAGAATGAAAACAATGGGCATTATGGTAATCACAAATTCATAAATATAAAGTGGTACTATCATAACTTTCAGTGCTTTACATAGTTATTACTTAAAAACCTTTTAATATTCTGACCGTATATCTGAACACAGAGATGGAATAAAGGAGGCAAATTGGAATATATACTTCTTGCATTCCAGTATGTATATATAAATGTTTGTATATGTCAACCATTGTATCTATTCAGCATTGTGCAATTTGAAGGAAACACAACACTACAGGCTTTGTGCAAATCCAAAAAAAATTCACAAAAATTGTTTTAGGTCTCACAAGTGGTATTGTCATATGTGGAGATAAAACATTTCCTCTCTGAAAGCCACAAGAATGATAATTGGATTATAAGCTGCTTATATTGTTTATCATTTGGCTTTATGTGTACAAAACCTGTGGAATGTCTTGTGGAATATGCTATGGTGACACACACACTCTAATTCAGTTGACATATTCTCACATATTGATGCCATAGATATTGAATATACAAATGATCATAAACAACTGTGTCTTTGCATTTGTTTCAAGCCTTTTATTAAACTGTTTTTTGAAAAACAAAGCAATTATGTCAAGTGCCTTTTGTGGGTTAACATCTTTAAATTTCATTTTAAAGAAAAGACTGTTATTATTATGTATACACCTTGATGGGAACTTGTAGATAGTAACAATTGTTGATTTACAGAGTTTCTTAATTAAATGTGTCACTTTTGCAGAAACATGTTTTTGAAACAATGTATAGACGGTCCGTCAATATGTGTGAATATGTACAATTCAGTCAGACCACATTATAGTATTGTGCAGAGTATAGCATCTAGGAAACATGTTTGTGCAAGTCTTTATCCTAAGATAATTTGTGGCAATCCATAGTCCTATAATTATGAAAATCATAACTTTACATGCATGGTGTTCAGGGTTTCATATTAAATAGAACAGACATTTTGAGATTTCAAAAATGCTCCACAGAAAGCACATGGAAATCAAAGAACAGGTTTGATAATTTTCATTCTCAAAAACAACAACACAGTTACTGTAATGTACAACTTGGAATTGTACATTTTACGGCATAATCAGGAAGAAACCGAGTACTTCTGTGTCATTTCGACAAACCTTGACTCAGTAGTGTACTTCTGTGCCATGCCATGCAGTAGGAATCTATTGTAGAACCTTGTTTATCCTGCATTCTACATTCTACCATACTCCATGTGTTATGGATGGGTTATAGATCACCAGAATTGTAATGTTACCCCCCACCCCCATTCCTGCATCTGCACTTTGAGGTAAAACATTTTGGTACTGTTGCTTGTCTGTTCTGTAGCTAGACATATGCTGTGTGTCATGGCATTGCAGTCTAACACTACCACGATAGATGTCTTTTTGTGTGCTAAATGCTATGAAAACATGTAAATATCTGTGGTGAACCATGCATTTTACGAAGCCAGGGAAAGCTTGTCTTTGCTGGCAGTGTTTTCACAAATGGGACATCTGGTTGGGAGACAGACACCCCTAAAATATGATATGTTGTTGTTCTTCACTGACTGTAAAGAAATATGTGTCACTAAGTAACAGACTACAAACCTCTTCACATACATTTGTAGCTGTATCAATTTGTTATATCACAAGAGCAAGAAGGAAGCATTTGAGAAAAAAAGTTAAAGATTTGACGAAATGTTATTATTAGTTCTATTCCTTTGGAAAGTGTTTGTAAATTTATCTATGGTACAACATTCAGTAATGATGGAAAAAAAGCACAGTAATGTTGGACGAACTTCTCTATTTTGAGTTTGCAATAAAGATGCACACAAACGAGTCATGTCTGCAATGGTCTTTTTCCTAAATCCATTACGACTTTGTGATTTAGTGTAAAAAACAATTATGAAAAATTAACACAATCTACAACAAATGTACTAAGAGACTTAACTGCAGGTGAAGTTAAATTGTCATACCAACTTTAATAATATATTCAGAGACTGCCCCATCTGAATGCAACAAGAAACAACTTTGAAATTCGATAAATGGTACTATTGAGTCAACTTTATTTTCATCCTTTAAATAGCTCTAACAGTTCAATGGCATTCCCTTTTGACCTGTAGAAAGAGCGTTTTCTCTCCTACACTGCAAGACAAGAATACCTCAAGACTACACCAATTTATTTCCTTGATTCTCCAACAATTTACATGTACAGTAAAATTCTAGCAACATAAAAACAGAGGAAAGACTGGTGTAGGAAAACTTCAATATGCCTGTATTCATTCCCTGAAAATGTGTGTACCAAGGTACAGACTTACCCCCCTAGACTAACTCCCAGAATACCCTCTGACTTCATGTTTATATTACAATTATTATAATTCTTTTATTCCAGAACCAACAAAATCAATTGGTGTGGTCTAAGCCTTCCGAGAAGCAAAATCTGGGATAAACAACATGAAATAATATACTGTTTCAACTTCCCCTCCCCCATATATAATCCCTTTTCCTGTTTAGGTAGTATCAGTTCCCTCAGTGTATACATTGGGAGCTTGGATATCCCGATGGAAGCAACCTTGCCCTCAATTCTCCTCCTCAACCGAACCACGTGTTTCCAAAGTCTGCAAGATGATAGACATGCACACCAACTTTTTTATGATCTCCAAAGTAGGTCAGAACTTCCTCAGATGTTCCATTATTTATATTCCGGACATAAAGCTGGGATTTGACTAATGGAAGATGAAGTAGAACTAATGTCTGCTTGGACAAATAAAAGTGTTTTTCTACATGAAGGCTCCACACTGTTTAAAGACTGACAAATCATCTATGGTTACAATTAGTCCTGATTACAACAACACAGAACCCATTGAACTGAAAATGAGCCATCTCTCCCAGAAAGGAGGACAAATAATAAAAAAAACTGTTTGAGATACAGTGTACTGTAAATCACTTTATATTCGCAGTACCTTTATATTTGTGGTTTTCATGTTCACTTCTGTACCGCGAATTTATCATTACCGTGAATAAATAATTCTCTGACTTTCTTTCTTCTGCACCTGCCGCCAACATATAGTTCTGCTAACAATAACATGTCCATTTTTCTCAGACCGCAAATATAAAGTGATTTACAGTATTACCGGATATCCCATCGATCCCATGTTAAATATGGCAAGCCGAACTGGAAAGTTAAACGCCATGAAAATGTCTGTGTAACAACATTGAGGACACAAAGCAGCACGTGCAGATATCCACTATATACTAGCCAATTGCAAAGCCTATAGCTAACAAACTGTCCTCATGTATTGACTAACAGTCAGCTAGTCGTCTGCATGCTTCATAAATATTGCTCACTGCAAATAAATTGACAACAGCCTGGGTGGAGTGTTCTATCAATATGCTGTGCCTGATTTTCTTGGTTTTGCTTCAACTATTCCAAAATAATGATGAGGTGTGAACCAGGGCAAGTCAATATTAACTTTGGGTGACAGCCAAGTCTTACAGGCAGGTTTCTATGGTCCCTCTCCTCTGGGAATAGCCACCTAAATTTTTCAAGATACAAAATAGCACTTCTCTTAGAATGATGAGACTAGTATAATAAATGCAAATGAGGTATGAAGAACAGAAGGAAGCATCATCTTAATTAATATGTTAATTTGTATGAATTCTATTTATATGCATGTACTGAAGTGCTCAGTATATGGAATGTTGGCTCATGCATCCAGATTCAAGTTAATAATGGTTGTCTATTTGAGGATCACATGTTAATGTATGGACCTGACATAACTCAGAATGTCAGGAATGCCACCTAGTTCTTCACTGCAGTACTGCACGTACTGGACCTAATGGTTCATTTCAGAGCATTGGGCATTCATGTCCACATTCAACTGTTTCAAACCATGTAAAATGAAGCTGTAACCTTACTTCTTCTAACCAACAGGATGCATGTGCAAGTTGTAATCACTTTGAAATCCTTGTTCACACACATACATGTACATGGACATGTATTCCCAGCCCCATACAAATGTACATGTAAGTAACACAGCAACAGTAACTAAAGCAACAAAGAAACTGGTTTTCAATACTTTATTTTGTTAAACATAAATAGTTTCGAATTCATGCACTTAACAAAACATAATATAATAAATTGCAAAATAACTTTATGAACATTGTTGAAAGATGTATTTTAGATATAGATTCATACATGTCATGTAGATTGTTGCAATGGTTAGACAAAATATTGGACGATTCCTCTCCATAATAATTTTTGTCATGTACTTTTCTAAACAAAACATGGGTTACGTGTTCAACTACAATTCCACATGGAGATGCAATATGTTTTGGAATGGCTGTTAATATGATACATTATTTTACAAATAGCAGTACCTCCTCAACATCTTGAGGACTTTGGATGTTAATTTTACCATTACGATTTCAGTCAGTTGTAAAATAACATCTGCTAACTATACAATCAGTTTCTTCTACCATTGTGACGCCGAGGACGCTTGGGTGCGACAGGAACAGACTCTGAGTCACTTTCGCCACTACTGTCCAGCGGCCTGGCATTGGCACCCGACCTTCTTGTGCTCTGAGCTGCAGTTGGACGTCTCCTTTCTGCAATCGTACGTCTCCTCAACGCTCTAGTCTGTCGTCTTGTCCTTACTTCCCCCGCTGTGACTTCCTCTGCTCCGGGAATGTTGATTTCCACGATTTCTGCTGTAGAGTTCTCGTTTCCCTGTGTCTGTTGTACAGAGCCCCTCTGCTGTTGCGAAGCTCCTCCCTCCCGTTGTGTGCGATTGTCCTCTGTGCCAGCTCTTTGCTGATTGGGTGACTGATTGCCATCACTGTTACCAATAGTGATGACGGGTGGCGTTGCGTTACAGCGGCGGCTTCTTGTTTGCGTTACAGTCTGCCTAGCGGACGAGCACACTGACCTGGCTGAACCCCGCTGTGGTCTGGATGCTCCTCTGCTTCTACTGTTCCCTTGACCTTGATTTGTCCTTGACCTCTGCAACCTTTGACCTCTGTGCCTGTTCCTGAAATTCCTGACAACCAGAGGTGTACCCCTGACTCCAGTGGGCCTAGAGGTGGTGGAAATGCATACAGGCTAAATCAACTACAGTAACACTTTTGTACTACACAGGTACTTATCACTACATTTGAATAGAAGTACCATCATAGTACCATGTATTTTACAACTGGATTGATGTACATGTACTTATATGCAAACACACACACAAACATGCTGAAATACACACACAATTATCTTAAAATTATATTCCTTTAACGAGTAGACTAAAAATAGTAACATACCTGTTTCTGTTGCGTTCCTGTGTGACCTGCTGAGCACTGCTGAGCACTTCATCTACAAGATCACTGTGCACGAAGACAACATTAATCCTAATCTTATACTTCACATACCAAGTTCAAATTCCTGATGATTTTCACGGTCAAGTACATTCACAAAGAACATTTTCTGATACTCAAGTATTTGCCTGCTTTTGAACAAAATCATACCAAATCAAAAGTAATGTATTTCTCACCTCCAACGATCTATTGTCTCTTCATCATTAGCCATTTCCTCGTGACTGTCTTCTGCAATGACAACCTCTGGATCCTCTGCTCTCTCAGAAGATGGGCGAGCGTTCTCCTGGTGAGAACCTTGCTGTTCTCTCACCACCGGTGACCTCTCTCCTGCTGTTTCTGAACGACTCTGGCTGTTTTGCTGTGTCGAGTCAGTGCTATTTTGTACAGTTCCAGCACTGGGACGCTCTTCTTCATTATCACTTGAATCGATCCTTAACCCTCCACCGTATCTAAGGGCTAGTGAGGCATTCCTAGAAGGTCTGACAATGATGCCATCCCCAAGCACATTGGTACCAGTATCTGATTCCTCCCCTTCACTGGGTTGGTATTCTGAGGGGGAGCTCCATGTTGGATCAGAATCTGATGCCAGGAGATGCCTGAGGTTTGCTCTATGGTCAACCTCCGAGTCTGCGTCACTTGGGGAGTCTACTGGAGATTCTTCATATGGAGATTCTTCATACGGAGATTCCTCATATCTGGGACTGGCACCACCATTTCCTGTCCTTCTACTGTTGGCCTGTGTGGAGTCAACTTCCTGGTTCTGCTGTTGGGATGCATCTCTGTTTTCCCTTGGGGGTTGTGCCTGTCCCTCTTCCACAGCTTCATTGTTCTCCGCTTCAGCTAGTGATTGAGCATTGTCTGTATCACCAACAGTAGCAACAGCGGTATCCCTGTCTCCGTTGGCTTCTCTTCCTTCCTCTTCTTCCACATCTCCAGGGAAAATGGGACGAATTGGGCTACTCTGATATTCAGATGAAGAGTCAAGGGGACGCGGTGGGCTTCTCTGACGTTCAAGGGGACGCAATGGGCTACTTCCATTGGCTTCTCTTCCTCCCTCCTCTTCCACATCTTCATCTCGGAAAATGGGACGCAGTGGGCTGCTTTGATATTCAGATGAAGAGTCAAGGGGACGCGGTGGGCTTCTTTGACGTTCAAGGGGACGCAGTGGGCTACTTTGATATTCGGATGGGGAGTCCAGGGGCCGCGGTGGACTACTTTGATATTCGGATGGCGAGTCGAGGGGTCTCGGTGGACTACTTTGATACTCAGACGGAGAGTGAATGGGACGCAATGGGCTACTTTCATACGCTGATGACGATCCAGAATCTGACTCCAAGTCCAACACATCCCTTGGCGCAGGTTCAGCCTGCGGAACGGCTGCGTTCCTATGGCCCTCAGTGTTGTCAGGAGCCAATCCTGTGGCATTCTCCAAGTCTACACACAGATTGTGGAGGGTTCTAGGTGCCTTGGCATGGATGTTCTTCTTCAGGTAGTTTCTGCTTCTCCAGCACAAGAACTTTAGATTGTCCACTTTTGCTTGTAACTCCTCATTTTTCTGTTTTAAAGAACGCTTCTCCTGTTCTTGTTCTGTAAGCAATGTAAAGAAAAAAATGCAGAGATTTAAATTGAAGTAAAAAAAATCTGTCTTGAAAAACAGTCTAGACTTATTGAAACTTAGCAGATGCAGATGAGCATTCACACACAAACACACATGCACATACATGTACACACACACACACACACACACACTTTATCTGGTTGACTACTGATGATCTAATTATATAACTCTCTCTTAAAGGGGGAACAGTACACTCATCTATTACATAAGTGAAAAAAGACAATATTTCTTTGCCACAGAGTTATACAGATGTATATCATCAAGCATCTATTTCCTACATTACCTTCTAGTTTTTTCTTCAACTCCAGGACACAGCTGTGTCCAGCCTGTTCCTTCCTGAGAATGGAGATGCCACACCCCTTGAGACAGGTGTCTCGGTGGAAGTCACACACGCGGTTGTGTACATCCATGTTTATCCTCAGAATGTTCAAGTCGCATCCTTCATTGGGACAAGGCACCGAGGCATAGTCACAGACCTGAGGAGAGAACGTTTCATTTTCAGACCAAATTGTGCATATCACACTAAACCTATCCAGAAAACTTCCAGTAAGTATTTATTTTTTTCGAATTTATTGGAACAACTGAAGAGATTGTATGACATACTTTATAATCGGGACTGGGACAGAAACCGTGCAGGGTTGGAGCATCACTCACGGAATCCTCAGCTTCCTGAATTCCCCCATATTGATGTGTAATTCCTCATTGCTCCCAGCCAGATTCTGGGACCTTCAAGTCCACCCCATTTCCTGTGCCTGACCTTTTGACATGTCATTCTACCTGTCAATCTTTCCCCCACCCACGTACTGTCAAACTACTCTGTCTGGACAAACATACACACAAATCCACAGACAATCTGACCCAAAACAATACTTCCGTACCCAGAAGTAACAAAAATAAACATCTTTTCTTGTAATTAGAAAGTATCAAGTTTTCACCACAGCAATCTTCCCTACCCGCGCGCTGTCAACTCTGTCCAGATCAACAGAAATACACACAAATCCACAAACTGACCCAAGTACTACTAGCTATACTTTTGTACATTATATACAGACTATGGTGTTCCCTACCTGCTTATGGTTGTCATAGTACTCGAGTTGAACCTTCTTGTCACACCCTGCCTCGTGATTCTCACACCGTATAGTCAGGTGGTTGATTAGATTACGGACCATGGGTAGGACGGGCTTGACTTGTTGGCACTGTTCGCGACAGTTGGGGCAGTTGTTGTGAGACCGTAGCCACCGCTGGATGCAGTCCTTACAGAAGACGTGTCCACAAGGGCACTCTTGAGGATCTTCCATCACACACCTAGAAAAGAATTTTTTTTTTTTTTTGTTCTGTAGCACAAAACTTGTGCTGGCAAAGCTGTGTGGCCCTAGAGCTAAAGAAGCAGAGATGGCCTGCGATAGACGGACAGCAGTATTAGGCAGCGCGGGTGTTGGAACCATCATACAGACAGAGCGTCAGTGCCCACTTTACTTTAACCTTCAGCGTGCTAAGGTACGTAGCCTTTTGGCGCCAAAGTTGTATTGGTTATGGGGTAACGCAGCAAACCGAATACTAGTATATTGATCAGGCTAATACACTTACCTGCAAATGCTACAGATGAACTCTTGGTCAGGGGGAGGGTCGAACATCTCCAGTTCAAACTTGCCCATGATTGGATGTTCACTGCACTGCACAGTGACGAGTGTACAACAAACACACGGTTGGCCAGGAAACTTTCTAAAGAGGATGTCAGAGACAACATTTTGAATTCTTGTCTGTTTGTTTTGCATAACACATAAACTGCCTGAAGGTGTAACACACCAGTTTTGTACAGTAAGTATGAGCTGCGTAAAACCGGACTGTAAGGTTTGATCCACTCACACCAGGATGGACCCCTACTATACACACTTTTCTGTAAGTGTGGTGGGTTCTTTAACATGCTCGAGGTGTGGCGCTCCTTCAGCTTTTACATCCCTAACTGAAGCTACTGAAGCTAGAGTCAAGTGAGGAAAGGGGTGTTAAGTGCGTTTCCCAAGGGCACAATTTGGGGCCTGCTATAGGGATTTGAGCCCAGACCTTTTAGATTCTAAGTATACAATGCTAGTCACAAGTACACCTTCGCACCTTAACCCCCTTTTCTTGTAGACACTGGCTTTAAAGTGATTGTTCACGATTTAAAGCAGATATGACTGACGTGGCGTTTTAGGGTCAAGCTTCTACCTAGTCGGCTGCCCCCCTCCCCCCAAAAGTCGAACCCCCGTCCAAACCGTTGGTAAATACGATTAAAATTACGCTAACTACTCCAAAAGAAAATAGTTTTAAAATATCAATGTCGTAACGATGCATTCAGACGCCCTGTCATTGCGAAATGGTGAGCCTAAAGCTTAAATCGGCGGCAATATCTCCACACAAAAATGACCAACTTACCTAGTTCTCTTTTGAAAATCCAAAATGGCGCGGAATCTTTGACCCCTGGGTCACCAACACCGCATCTCAATGTGTTTAAAGAAAATTAGTCTCGGTCAGACTCCTTGGGTTGCTGAAATCTAACCTCCTTCTTAAAATACAAGATAGTAGAGATTGGTTAAATAGGGTAAATAATTTTCCAATGTTAAACTCCATGGCCGGCTAGCTCCCCAAATTAGAAAATTTCCCTTATCTTGGAAGTTTTAGTATTTTTTCTAGAAATTCTACCACCCAGGGAGCCTGGTGGAGGCTGTAGGAAAATACATGTAGTACATGTATGTCTTTGTGAAATCATTGGGATCCGTTAGATATTTTCTCTTGTGCATTTACCAATTTATTGGAAGGACTAAGAGACTTTATTTGTCATGATCTGTTTTGTTCGTAACAGGATTTTAGCATCTTTGTTCTTAAAATTGCATGCGGCTCAACGGTTCATCCTGATTGACATTGACCGTCACCGTCGATGATGATAATCCTGACTAGTGCTGCGTACCGGTTCGCTGGACCGGTTCAGGACCGGACCGAATGTTTCGGTTCAAGTCCAAAAAAACCGAAACGTTGAGAACCGGTTTTGGACTTGTTAAAAAAATAGCATTAACATACATTCCAGTGTTTAAAATACCCGGTCTCGCAGTCTCGCCGCGCAAGTAATTTTTTCTGTGCGAGACTTATTCCGAAAGCCAGGTTGCAAGTTATTTTTACAGCGGCTGGGTTTGCCAGCGGCTTCTGAAATAAACAGTGCCGCGGTCCCGCCTGCTTGATCTCGCCCCGGTCTGCTTGCGGTAACAACGACCCATTTTCCATTGAGAAATGTTCCTTGAGAAGTTTCGTCCGTAGTCAAGTTGCTTTAATGCGCCTATAAACGCAAAAATTCATCCGAAACACGCGGCAGCGATCGGCCGGGACGGACGAAACAAAACATTAGCGGCCATCTTAAACCTCGCGAACTCACGTTAGATCTCGCAAAAACACGCGAGGAATACGCAACGCCCCTAGCGACATTGGTGAGACTGCAGCCTAGCTGCCTAGTGCAGGGTTACAAATATCGGTAGAGAGCCGATAATGAAACAAATTAAATCTAGCACCGCGTTTCCACCGCTATTTTATCTCTTGGGGCGAAATTAAGTACTTCTTTGCTGTTGTTGCTATAAAAAAATTGTACTATTAAAGCTGAAAAAGATTTTTTCTTAAATTATACACTGTATAATACTAGTAGCTTAATAATATGTGTTTACTACTGAGTATAATAATACAGTATTCATTGACTCATTATGAAACACCCATATTAGTAATTAGGTTTATATACATTGCATTTGTAGTTCAGCAGTCAGCTCAAATTAATCCAAGGCTTTAGGTAGGCAAGTTGCTTTGCTTACATCATGCCATGGGTTTAGGTCCGGACTTGCAAGTCCGGACCTGAACCTAAACCTCTGGACTCGAGTCCGGACCTGAACCTGAAAATTGGTTTAGGTATGCAGCACTAATCCTGACCATCAAATTTTCGTAGGATACCCGCTACTAAGTTAGAAAACTGCGTGCTTGTGGTTAGTGCAAAGGAGTAACATATTCACTGGTGGCTAACTACTCTTTGGTAAATTATCTGGCACCCGGCCTATGGTAGATTTCTAAATTACTTTTTCAGGAACCAGCGGAGTTCGACAGAGAAAAAACATATCCTTGAACAGAAACATCTTATCCCATGCACAGACTATCGTACTGCCGTAACACAGACGATACTTTTGAAGACACCATTATTAATGATTGTTTGGCCCCGCACACCCTGAGGGGCTTGCGGTCGACTGAAGAATAACTGACGTCATCAGTGGCAACTAGATGCGTCACTCAGAGTAATTCGTGAGCTTTGTAACAGCCTTTTTGACACAGAGCTTTGGTGTCTTTAGCACTGTCGATGATTGATAATGGGAAAACACTTTGCCGTCTCATAGTAAGCCGAAGGTATCTTCGGAGTTCACAAGCTACATAGCTCTTTCATATGACGTAGCTGTCGGTAGGTTTGAGGTACAAAGAAATGAGTCTTATCTTCACAAGCGTCACCGGAGTAAGTATCAAAAGGACATAACAACAAAATCACCCCCGTCTGGGGAAAACGTGACGAAAAAGGGGCAACGATGACGTCAATCAAACAATAGAAGTCCACAGTAAGATTCTCACGATGTTTGCAACACTAGTAGTAGGTCTCTGCAGTACGCGGAGTGGTACAGTTCTGTACATCGGCGTCAAATCGTGGAACCGTTTTGTGTGTCTGTTTTGTGGTAACCGGTCGCGTTTGTTCACAACTAGTTCATCTAGAGAAAGACTGCGATTTTCCAGCAGAGGCCAAGGGACTTCTTCTGTGACTTTTATCATAGGCCGCTGAAGAGGTTTGGAAAGATGATTCAAGCGTTTCATCCTCGACCTACCCAGCGTTGAACTTCAAGTGCAGTCAATCTACAACAACGGTAAGGCACAATTTCAGACTGCGTTCTGTTTTTTCTCGACCATATTATCAACGTCTAACACAGCACAGGGAGACTATTCATACTGCAGCACCATATCTTGCGTTCTGACAACATTCATAAGATATCATCAAAGACACCAGGAGACCTAGATCAGGAGGCTTGGCCAGCAGCTAAGATGGCTTCCAACATAAATATACAGAATTCAGCGGCAGGAAAGGACACAGCATTTGAGAGCAAGACATTCAAATGCTTCCAGTGTTCATTTGTGTGTTCCCACAAGGACGATCTACACCTTCATATGAGAGACGTGCAATGTTGTCAAAGTCTTCAGGGAAATGTTTCTAACCGAGACAAGTTGAAAACCTTGAAACGTAAATACACAGAGAAGGATGCAGCCCAACTCATGTATAACAGGATAGCATGCCGCACTGGGAGGAACCCAAATGTTATGAGAAAAACATTTGCATCAACTTACAGTAGCGTGACTAAGAAACAGTCAAATGAAACGTACACAGATGTAGATAGTGACGCCAATGGAACATCAGATTCGACGAAGCATAAAAAAGTACACAGGCGATACAAACAGAATTTGCGTGGTGGAAATCTAACTTCTGAAGAAGGCACAAACGTCTCAAGAATGCCTTTTCCTACCTTCAAGAAGCAAGCAATAACCGTGAACGCTAGGCATGCGGACAAGCTACGAAGAGTTCTAGAGCAACAAGGGAGCAGAAACAGATTTACTAACATCCTAAGAATAAAGATGCGGAAAAAGCTTACGGAGTGGGGAAGCACAAAACAACCTACAGTTCCAGTGAAGAGACGAAAAGTAGTTGAAGAGAAAAGAAAGCTGTTGGAAATACCCGGTACACAACAAGTGTTGCTACATGGTTCCAGTTACCGTATAATTACCGCTCATCCACAGAACCTGACGAGTGCCTATAGTTACGCCCTCGGCAGCAAATGTGCAGCGACAGCGAAGGAAGAGGCCAGGAGCTTTCGTAGACCATCACTCCCAGTCCCACAAGGAACCGGTACCGTGCCCTCATGTGTACCGATGGACCTACGCGTCAGACGCACAACCACACAATCCTTCACGACAAGAGATGAAGAAGCCAACCTCCTTCGGTCGGGATCTCCAAGTTTGCGCAATGGTGCCGGCGTGGCAGAATATTTTGGACATCATACTATAAACACTCCGGAGTACATCCGTCAAAGGAGTTTGTGTAAGGCACTGAGGGAGGTGGAGAGGTGCGTTTGTCGGGACTGTCGGCCGGCGTTTCTCGCGGGCGTTCAGACTATCGAACGTTGTCACGCTGAACTCAGGCGCGAGACCCAGTCTCGTAGTCGTAACCAATCAATGATGGATATATGTAGAGAACACCAAGAGTAGAGAACACCAACAGGCACGCAGACCAAGGACATTATACAAGGACATTATATACATGTAGAAGTCATTGATCAGACACAGAGAATAAGCTAGTAATTGGCATCAATATGAAGACGTGTATCTTTGTTGACTCCTGGACTCAACAGATATCATTTTCTTACATTAACGCTTACAAGATGCCTGTATAATTTTTTAACACCACTCTTTGTAATTATTTAACTGCACACGAACAATATAGAAAGTTTTAGGTCAATTATTGTCAAGTAAAAGTAGATACGTGACAGTAGTTATGAGACAAAGTAAAGTAAGTACTTAATGACACAAAAGTGATATCATAGTTTGCTTGTGGTTGCATTCGGCAACCTGCCATTCATATATCTGACGACAGACGGCGCTTCTAGAAATGTTGCTCCGTATAAAGTTTTGGTTACATATTCACTTGACTGTGATTACGAAATTAAGAGCATCGACGATGATTCGTGGCCACTTTTCAAATACTGTGGTTTTGAAAAAAAACACCATAGACGATGGGGCAAATTTCCTAGCCTGGACTCTATAGGACTAGTTGTGAATCTAGCAAATGGTCGCTCTTTCTACAGTCACAGGGTAAGATTGGGCACAAAAACAACACAATAGATAAATCTATATCCACCTACATGGAGAAAAGCTATGTGACGCTCGCGGTCAGCAAACCAACAGCTGTTGTATTGGTGAAGGTTAGACATCCAGGTGGTAACGTTACATTACGTAACTTGAAAAATTTAGTAACTCAAGCAACCGGATAATTCAGCTTGAACAGATCAGTAGAAAATCTCTCGAAGTTTGGTGCAGGGTAGACTCATATTAGCTAATGCAAGATTGAACTAGGATCAGAAATTGCATGGAATACTGAGAATCATCCTCAAGTGGCAACTCAACAGTGTAACAGTATGCAAAAGAAGACAGCGGCAAAGCTTGACCCAGGTCGGTACGACCATGACATTTTCTGAATACTCTCAAGTGACCTTTCAAGTGAACTGCTGTAATTGCTCTGCCGGATAGTAGTCTCAACATGAATCCGTTGTTTTGTCCGTTTCGTGTAAGCTTAAATCAAGGAGACCTCCTTGCTTAAACCAACGTCTCGTTCAAAAATTGTTCTTGTAGCGTGGTCTTTACGAGCCTATGAACAGAATGGCACGAAGATAGGACGATTTTGACACAGGTCAACACTTAGTCAAGCGGATAACACAAATCACCTGCACCGGACAGGTCTGTCTTACCTAACCTAGGCCTCGAGGCAACCAACTATTTTCAGCATACAGCGTCTAAAATAGAACACAGTACTAGTGTTAATAGATGTGGCTGTCACCAAACAAGCTGACAGAAGGGATACAGATTTTAATTCTGAATCTTTTTGGGTTTGAATTTGATTTAAAAACGTTTCAAAACGGGTTATTTGTTTTTATACCACAAAGGTCATCTTTGACGTACAGGTGAAAACTCGTGCGTCATCGGAGAGGAGTTACCAACACGGACACGGATCTCTTGACGTCACCGGATAATTAGCATAATCCCACTTGTTAATCAGTGTGAATCATCAGCCGAATGTTAGTCAGTGTCTGATGATCACCACGCATCTAAAGAATAGATGCTATCTCGTAACAGTAATTGCAGAACAAGGTCGGACTTGTTTTGAATGTTTATCTTTACATCTCAGACGATTTTGCTCGTGATTTCGTCGGAATAGATTTAGATTTGATTGTTGAAATCGACATCGAGTAACATTTTTTTTCCTTAGATCTGCCATGTTGACCTGATTTACAATTAACAAAATCGATCGTACGATACCTGTCTTTCCACGGTAGTTAGGTTCTAGGTAGCCTGACTAAATCGCGCTCCTAGCGGCCCTCCAGACTGATTTGGCGGGGCTCCAGAGGAGGGGGGAGGGGGGCAATTATCCCCTGACTGAGTGAGAGAGTGTGAATGTAACACAGGTTAACATCCTAGGCGTTCGGCAGTGTGGATCACTGGAACTAAACAAAGGGCGCTCAGTTTGACAGCACCGTTTGTCATTACATGTAGGGCGAGGCCATGGCGGCAACTTAACTCATGCAGAAGAAACCTCCAGGGCAATGGCCGAGAACAATAGCTGTTGACTTCTTACTTGGTCTTAAAAGTATTGCCCGTGAAATGTCAGACGATAAGAATAGCAACGATCAGAGAATTATGTGTAATTATGTGCATTCCTGCATTATCCAAAGACACGTTGTGCTTAAGGGCACGTTAAGACATGAAAAACTGATGTCATCCCAGTGCGCAGGGTTTTTAAAATTTATTGCAGGCGTTGGATGAGAGATGATTTGAAAGACGAAGGACATTATGTCCTTGGAAAGCCTTTGACTTTTGACCTTTTGCAGAAAAGTACAGTGTTACTGCGGGAGTTTCTATAGGTTTGTTGACTGTACGTTGTGTCTAGTCGATGAAAATGAATGTAAGATATATATATGAATGAGTTGCCATAATTTGCAACCAACTCAGGTCGAGTGAGTCATTCTTCAAGGCAAGCTAAGTGCCACTATCAATTATCTCTACTCTGTTGAGGATTTCTACAACTTTTTCGATCCTAGCCATTCGCCCGACTACCTGGCCCGAAACTGGAGAGATTTGGCCCATATGGCCTCTGACAGTTAGAAATTGTGTAACACAGGATAGGTATAATCCGTTAGAACCATTTTAGGTAATCGTCTTTATGTGAACAGTCGCAATGAAACCATTTTAGGGAACCGACTGCATGTGAACAGTCGTAATGGAACCATTTTAGGTAACCGTCTTTATGTGAACAGTCGTAATGGAACCATTTTAGGGAACCGTCTTCATGTGAACAGTCAAATTGGAACCATTTTAGGTAACCGTCTTCATGTGAACAGTCAAATTGGAACCATTTTAGGTAACCGTCTTCATGTGAACAGTCGAAATAGAACCGTTTTAGGTAACCGTGTTCATGTGAACAGTCGAAATGTCAAGGTTACTTCTCCGCAGTAGCACTAAGCTGGATTCTATCGGGATAGATAAATCACCTGGACAACTGTTGATCATACGGGCTGTGTACAGCCACAGGTCACTAATAACCTCATAAACCATGTGAACGTGTCAGCTGAAAAGCCACACATTACGTAAAAATGTCTCCGCCCATTAGGCGTCACCAAAAATGACGAGGACAAATAGCAAATGTTTTGTCATTGACGTTTATGTTATTGTTATCATCTTGCGGGCTGTTAGCATATATCCAAATGCTTGGTGAAATAACACAAAAGGTTGGATTTTACCTCAGGCATTTGTCTGGTGTTTCGACTTGAGGTCGTTACGCCAGATATTTGAGAAGATTATAGTTATTAAGTGGCTTAATGACCTTCAATAGGTTAAAGACCTCCTAAGACTAATTTTTAGTGTAAACAATATCTGGAGAACGGTACTATCTCGTTCAATCTTGTATCGGAATACAGGTTTTGCATCGAAATTCTCCAGGAGTGTTTTCAGAAAGGTAGAAATTGTTGTATTTGTGAAAGCTAACAGATATAGATGAGATAGGATACCACAATAATGCCAGACTTGGGATTAATTTCATTAAAATTCTTTGGGTGTTGGTCGGGGATGACATTCAACACAACAAAGAAGGTGATGAAGAGTAAATAATTAGCCATAGGTTCACCGTATAATGCGTTAATGAACAAATCGGACTAAACATTTGCCATCGTTATCAAAATATAGAAACTCACCCCCCCGCACACACACACATACAAACAAATCCTAAAATAGTTTCCCGTGGGATTTTGTCAACAAGAAAAAAGGGATGGCGCCATGATATTTGACCTTTGTCATTTCCACATACCTCATGGGAAAGTGGTTAGTTGTCACTTCTAGTGGAGCGAAAACTGGCCCAGGTTAACTTAGGTCAAAAAACACTAGTAGTGCCGAGCTACATGCCTACTAGTATCCTGACCAACCAATGGCGCCATGATATTTCAAAGATTTAAATCAGTCAACAAAAGGACCTACAACAAAGGATCGCGGATAATCGCTGACTGTCTGACCTTATGGTTCGATCTGTTGTTGTCGTCGTGACAAAAACACAAGAGCGCGCGGGCGGATTCACGGAGAGGAATTTCATTGTGAAATTTTGGGTATCGTGTTACTGTTTGTTACTCGCCCTTTATATTGAGCCATAGAAAATTTCTTGGTGAGATAAATTGATGTCAAAAGGCGATGAAATACAACAATAAATTCAAACGGTGTGGATTTAAAATAGAAAGACTTACAAAGCGTTGATAACAGGGTTTCTTCTGAATCGTCAATTTTAATAAATGCTGTGCAACACAAATACTTGAAATAAATCTGATCTAATGGTTGTATTATTTTTACATGGTAACCTTTCTATAGGCCATAGGGTAACCTTTAAACACAAGGACGTAGGGCTTATATATAACGGTGACACACGTGTTGCTGAGTTTACTCGTAACATTTAACATCCGCATAATGTTGTTTGCTTCACGTTTGTATAACGTTACTGAACCCTGACTCCCATTGATAGCTCCCATTTTAAAAGGTATACACTCCAGACGTTTGACATTAAAGATTTCTTTTATTCCTTTCACCACAAGCACATGATAATATACCAAGGCAAAGTTGACATGGCAACAAAGCAAAGATAGTATATATTAAACGTCTCTGGGGTAATATAACTTCAGGAGGTTCATTGAAATCTCCATTTCCAATAAGACTACAAAAACCGTCTGAAAATTCTGAATAGATATAATGCGACTACAACAGCCTAAGTGGCTTGCGAAGTTTTATATCTAAAACAGCAATTATGAAGTTCTGGTTATATCATGTTTACGTTTCTGTCCTAACTTTATAGTTCATCAAATTTAATGCTGCAATCTATAACAGAAAATTATATAAAGCAAATATGTATATAACAAACCTATAACTGTCATGACTAATACTGTAGCTAGAAAATTTGAATTTCTGGGAAGTATTGGTACATGTATACATTGGTGATATAGTATGCCAATGGTTTTACCTAAAATCCACAAATATGTGTGATATCATATGCCAATGATGTTACATGTACCTAAAATAAAAAAAATGTAAACTTTAGTTTCTTGGAAGAATCTCTACCTACTCCTAAAATAGTTCCTAAAGCAGAATGCTACAAGTATCTGCCTTAGTACATTTTTCTGTATGATGCAACTCGTAGGTTGAAAAAAAAAAATCAACATTTTCTTTGCCATTTAGTTGAGGCAAAATATACATTAGGTCACATCTATTTACATAAACTTCAAATTCTATTAATTCAGTCTCAAACACTTTCCAATGGCATGATGCATTACGACTCGTTTAGGAATAATTCAAAGTTGCACTCTACCTAAAACTACAATAAATGGCTAATAAATTCAGGAAGTTAACATTACATTGTAATTATTAGCTAACATGATAATTCACAAGTTACTCATTCTGGAATTGTCTTTTGCAATCATTCTACCATCTTTCGTCTGTCTAAAAAATTAGTGCAATTTTCACATTTAGTGTGGCAAGACATAAGCAACAGTTATATTTTCTTACGTTTAAATAGTTTAAGTAGACATAATCGTTAAATTGTTTATATTTTATACATTTAAAGCTTTCTAAGTTTACATTTTTGCCCACACCTTGATATTATTGAACTTAAGTTGCATAGGAATTTCCTTGCATAGAAATGTCCATACGTTGTGTAAAAACGTCCAATTATCCACTTTATGTCAAATATCTTCTCACAAAGGGGCTTGATTGTCCTTCATTGACTAAGAAAGTGCGTGAAATCTAACCTGACGCCATCTGCAGCTACTTCGTCTCACGGTAGTGTCCTCCTCTGCGCGGCGTAACCACGGTGAACAGACGTCTCGATCTCGTTCAGAATAACGGCCAACCTCTCGCGAGAGTTCGCATGACACTTCGGTTCTCCGTTGAACGCGAACCCCTCCTCCTCCCGTCTGATCCAGCCGTTGTGGATGGGAGGTCCAGCCGCTGATGATGCGATGGTTGCTCGCGGATGATAAGACGGCTTCATCGGGATCAGTGGCGGTGGAGACGGCCTGCGTTTCTTCACTCGTAGGTCCATCGGTTCTGGGCAGATGTCGCCTTCCTTGATCTCTGTATCCTGGTGGTTGATCTGCATGTATCTATTGCCGAACTCGTGTGTTGTAAATGGCGGATTAAAGCTTGGGGTTCCGTTATGTAGTGGTGGCAGTGGTCTGAGACGGTAGGCTGGCTGTTTGCTGACCTCTGTCTGAAAGTCCAACGGCGAGGTGGTGTTCATAGGGCTTCTGCTTGGTGGCCAAGCCCTACTTGGGTGCAGCACATCTTGCCCGTTTTGGTGTACGGTGCCATTGCAGTACTTATATGCAATGGATTGGTCAACCGTGTCCTTGATTCTTTCTAACTGATGTTGGAATGGGTATTTTCCCGTGTGTGTTGAAGGATTCTGTGGAATGGCTGGGCCAACACTGTAGTTTTGAGTGTTAGCTACAGGGCCGACCAATGGGCGCAGCGGTATCCTCGGGTCTACTCCCTGGGGCTGTGGGGTGTAAATCACGTTTGTTTTCACGGCAAAGTTCCCGCCCTCCCCATGCCGCCTCACGAGGTGCTGGAAGTCTTGGAAGGAAATGTTTTGCTGTAGGGCTTGGAATTTTGGCGGGGAACACTCTACGACGTCTGCGTCGGTGTGTGCCCCTCTTTTGGCAGCGTGTCGGGGGTCTGGACTTGCTGTTCCTTCGTTCTTAGTGGTACGCGGCATCGCAACAGACCACTTCTGACCGACACAGGCCTCTGTAGTAGCCCCTCCTGTAAATCTAACGTTGTTTTGAGGCTTGTTAACAAGGTAGGGGTTTTCATGGGTGAGCCTTGTTAGCTGGAGTAGCGGTGATTGGACTAGCGGCCCCACTAGTTGTGGTGGTTGCCCGACATTGTTTGGTGTGGTGCCCTGCATCGTACTGTTGGTAGGGAAAGAGGTGTGTTGTTTTACCAAAAGCTTATCCCTCAAGGCCTCTACTACAGCACTCTGTAGTTTGTCTGTGGCTGAGATTTGTGGCGGTTCTCTCGCCGTGATGGCTCTACCGCGTTGCACTTCACAATCTTGCCCGACATAGACGATGTGATCTTCTTCTTCCACCGGCGACTGTCCATTCTGATTGGCTTGGGTAGTGGAGGTCACATTGGGCGGTGGAATACTTTTTGGTTGCCGCTCAGCAGTCAAAGTTTGTCCATCCCGCATGCTTTTGCTTGGCGTCGCTGGTACCGGTGTTACTTTCTGGTCAGCTTGCGCCTCGTCGCTGCAACAAGAACCAACCGCCGGTTCTTTCTTGACGCTGACCTCCGGTATGGGTGACAGAGCAGGGCTACTGCTCACCTTCGCGTGTGTGTTGCAACGAGAACCTGTCGTGACATTCGCACCCTGGACATTCGCAGAGACCGTCTGTGATTTTTGATCTCCATTGTTTTCGACGCTTTTACTGCCCAGTGTTTTGCCATTTGCCACCGTCAGAGCCCTTTTTAGCCTCACCTTGAGCATTTGCATGAACCTGGCTTTCAGGTGCTCGTGTTGCAGAATCTCCTGAAGTTTGTCGGCTTGATGCTGGTTCCGGATCGTGATAGGGCCCTTGAAGGCCGCAAATCTGACTTCTTTTGGAAATGTGCCGCTGGGGATAAGGTCGTCTGCGGGACCGATCTTTTCAGTCTCCAC
Source organism: Branchiostoma floridae x Branchiostoma japonicum (assembly GCA_013266295.2). Taxonomy (NCBI): domain Eukaryota; kingdom Metazoa; phylum Chordata; class Leptocardii; order Amphioxiformes; family Branchiostomatidae; genus Branchiostoma; species Branchiostoma floridae x Branchiostoma japonicum. The sequence continues at coordinate 6,929,054 of CM023830.1, forward strand.
GGGCTCTCTCGCCTTATTAGCTACAGAGCCGCTCGTTTCGACGGTGTTACTGTCCAGTGGCACCACAGACGGTACCATGTTTGTGTCTCCCTCCGGAGTGTTGTCGCCCGATGATATCTCGATGTTCGCGGCGGGTGAGGGCACCGATTTCTCGGCCACGACGATCGGGGTTGCCCCGTGACACGTCTCGTTACTGGCTTGCAGTTGTGACGTGTCTTTCGTGGTGTGTCCTTCCTTGAGCACCTTCAGCGCTTCCATGGCGCTCTCTCTTCTCACCAGCCCCGAATAGCACTGTTCTTCCCGCATGTGCATAAGCAGGAGCTTCTTTTCCAAGCACATGAACGGGCACTGAAAACATCGGAAGATTCTAGACTCTCCCACATAGTACGGGCGAATCTGATCTATAAAACAAGGTTTTGGAGCGATAGTCCGATATTTTGTGGCGCCAGGTGCGCCACCATCGGCGACCGAGGAAGTTAGATTCCCGTATGTCGTAAACAGTAAAGCGTTGGACGACGTAGCCGACAAATCGATTCCCTGGTGGACGGGGACGCTTGCTTGTGTAGCTGACTGGTTGTTGTAGATCGACGGGCCAATGTTCTCTGGTGACCCTTGGTCTTTTGTACCTCCCAAACGATAATGGTCTCCATTAGAAAGGGCGTTTTGCGTGTCAGTCATTGTCTCTCCTAATTTTTGCATTCCATTAGAGTCACTCGAAGTCTTGTTGTTTGCCTGATATAGAAAAGAGTCGCCACTAGCGGTGTAGACTGGCAAGCTAGGGATTTGAGACGGGGTGAGGGGTAGACTGCCGACACACGCGCCCCGGGTCTGGAGGGCTGGCGGCGCGGACTGAATCTCCCTCTGGGGAGGGTTGGCCCTGCTGGTCTCCAACCCCTCAATGTCAAGGCAAGACAGCGACAAGCGACGGGTATCGGACTCGGAGAGCCCGCGTGAAGTATCCGGTTGTAATTTGCGTATCGTCGCTTGATATTCCGAGATCGAAAACACATCCATAATGACTGGCGTCCCGTCACTTTGCCATTTAGTACGGCTGTCCTCGGTTCTCCCACAGTGTTCTTTGTCTGTAGTCTCTGAAATCGGGGTCGTCTTGGACGTCAAACTTGCCGCATCTTCCGTTCCGTCGTGCGGCGAAGCGGTAAGGATAACTTCTTGAGGTGTCGAGCTCTTTTCTGTACAGCACTGCGAGACGAGTGCCAGAGCTGGATCCTCTACTTGCTTTTGCGGATCGGCACCTACCATTCCCCGAAGGGGTGGCAAGGTTACAGTACTATCACACTCCGAGACTTTTCCTGTATCGCTACCTAAGTTCGTACATTGGTGAGCGTTACTTACAGCTGGGTCTCGGCTTGTGTCCCTTCTCTCGACGCACCCTTGTATCTGTTCTGCCCATGTCCGGGAGTACGGCAAGTCTACGTGCGGGTCCCTCCGTAGGTCCTTCTGTAACTTGTCAGACTGTTTGGCGGGACTGTTTCTCACCGCCCCTTGGCCTAAGCACTCCCCATTATTAGATAATTGGTTAAGCAGTGCCATCTCCAGATCCTTTTGACCTTTTCCTGAGCTATTCTCATCTGCCGGTGTGCCATTGCCCTGCGGCTCGACCGATCCTTTCACAGGCATGGATTCGGAGTTGTCGGGCGACGTTTTTTGTTGCTCACCAACTTCGGGTTCTTCCACCTGGTCTAACAAATGCATTAAATCATCAGTCCAACACCTCCGCTTGCGCTTGACTTGTTGAGACTTCCCCGGTTTGGACTCCTTGTCTTCTATCTGTATGAGGATACGGACTTGTTCAGCTGGCGAGCCGAAGGGTTCCTTCTCGGCGTCCTCGTCCTGTTGGCCGGCCGGCCTCTCGGCGTCGCGTCGGTGGCCGTCGACGTGGTCGCCAATGCGTTTCCTCTGAAGCGTGGTATAGCCGCACCCGCTACACCGGTACCTCAGGCGGGATATCATCATCATCTAGAGTGGGGCGACACCAATACATTAACTGTCATACATTAGTAAGCACTCGGGTATATTGAGGACACACTAGCTATACAAACAAACAAAATATGCTGCTGCAAACAACTCCTACCTGCTCATACATGTCAACAACATAGCTTCAGCGGGACATGGCTTGAAGCGCACAGGACCAAACCGAAGTAATAAAGAAACTGACCTTGTTGCGAGGGCCTTTCAGTACGTGCCAGACTTTATTGAATATTAACAAGCCATAAATCATACTGATATGAAAAACAAATGTACATTTCGGTGCCGCAGACATATTGGTTATTCGTGCATTTTTCAAACAACTACGGACGTCACACTGTATTTTGATAAAGGTATGTACACAAACGTACGACTGGATTTTTCTTTTTTTTGCTTATTGCTTTGTTGATATGAAAAACAAATGTACATTTCGGTACCACAGATATTAGCTATTCGCGCATTTTTCAAAACAGCTACGGACGTCACACTATATTTTGGTAAAGGTATGTAAACAAACGTCTGACTGGATTTTTCTGGTTGTAAGGACGGCTCCAGGATGTTCTGTGACGTCGGGAACTACTTTGTACATACGCGCGTACGCACGTGTGACGAAAATAGCTATCGATTTCTAGCGGCCCAGACGCGTAGGTTGGAACCGCGACCTTGTATCACCTACAAGCTGTCTGTCATTGATCGGTTTATAACGTCTTGTAAGGAATAACAGAATATGGTCATGGGCTGATACAGGTGTTCTAAAACCACCCACTGCTACCATTTGTTAACCCCTCTTCCCAGGGCTGTCCCTCTGACAAGGGAATAAATGTGTCTGATACGGATATGTATCTATGTGCGAACAACGTGGATTTTTCATCCTAAACACAGACTAAAGCGCCCCCTAGGTGCTCAGTACGCATGCATGAGATCTAACGATATAACAATAGGTTCAATAAAGATAGGTAACAGATAAATGAAACTTTGAAACTTTCAATAAATGATAAATGCCAAGATCATAATGATTATAAATAGACCATTGGTTCCCCGTGTCTGCTCTCTTGGTACTGGCATTTTCTTTTGTAGCATGCATGTTTTCAACGTGTTTGTGTGAAAACCCAAAATATCAAGTGCATGTGAAAGACAGTGTCGTGTCAGAATATTAGGTTGGGGATTATATCTTTCAAAATAAAATCCCTAAACCTTCTGCAAGTTGAACTGTGATTCGTCCATCATAACCTTGGCATTCCTGGACACCGCTAGTGTCATAAATTACCGAGTGTTATGAAGCATGTATCTGCCCTGGTTGAACGTGAAATGTACACATGTACAGCAAAGCGTGGAGTTCCTCCACATTCTGCTAGGGGTGCTTCTGCATGCTTTCTCCCACTAGCAACCCTGTTGCCTCAGGCGATATTTTGACAAGGGCAAACATGACGCCTGGGTGCTTAAATCTCGACACGGAACAATTACAAGTGCCCGAGGGTGTCACGACTCCGAAGCCAAACATACTGGCCATGGGTGGTACCAGTTACAAGACAATCTGATTTCTATCTAGAGGGTTTTGTTAATAAACTTTGCGTAAACAACTGCCAGGCCTCGATGCATATGATATACACGAAACGTTCTCCAATGATTTGCACAATTTGGACAGTTTGTTCACTCCGTGTGTAAGATTAGTGATCAATGTATGCTGTAATAACTTGGCACTGCCAACAAAATACAGAAATGAAAAATGTTACAGTGGAGCAAATTTGTTGTCACGAAAACTGTGCTTTTCCATGGGGTCATAATCAGACATAATGTTTTTACCGGAATATGTTGATACTAATGTATAATATCTCATGTTAGAACAAGTTTTGAGCACGTTTTTAATGAATCAGCAATTCAGCCTTCGGGCTGCGAGTGATTTATATTTGAATTTGAATAAACCATTCATCATCATTCATCATAATATCATCGGCCGGTTTATCTACAACGAAGGTTAAGTATATATATATCAGACCAATTTTCAGAGAAATGACAGGAAAGAAAGAGCAACGTACGCGTCTTGGAAAAATAGCTGTCAATTAGCAAACTGTCCACCCAAAAAGTAACAAAGATTTTTAAAAAAATTCTCCCTTTACCATTTTTTCAATGCGATAAAGCAGGTTTTGTCTGAGAGGAGAGTAGGGTCTCAATGGGTCACAATGGCGGGGGGAAGTGAGTGCAGAAATGTCAGCGCAATTTTCCGAGAAACGACAGAAAAAAGAGCAATTTAGCGAACCCCAAAAGTAACACTCCCCCACCATTACCTTATTGAGATAAAACAGGGTTTGTCAGAAATGGGATTAGAGCTTGAATGGTGGAAGGTGTGTGCAGCAATGTCAGAGAAAAGAATTCTAGGAAGGACATCATTGTAGTGAACTGTCCACCCAAAGATATAAAAAAATCCTCCCTCACCATTATCTAATGAAGCCTAATGGTTTGTCTGAGAGGGAGGTGAATGGATACAATGACAGGAGGAGTGTGTGTAGACATCCCACAGAAACATAGAAGGAACATGAAAAAAATAGCAACGCCTTGGCTTCGGGGCTCCTATACTGGCTTCCAAATTTTTTAGGGAGTACTAGTAAGTATGGGAGCGCCGGTATACAAATGGGTATACAAATGGGCTGCACCAGCCGAACGTTTAAAAAAAAATTAAAACATTCGGGTGTGGACGTGAGGTTCGGCCATGGTTGGCTGGTGTTCGGGAGTAGGTTAGCAGTGTTCGGGGGTAAAATTTGACTCAAATTTAACTCAAATTCGATTCGATTCGTATAGGAAGGTAGGCGTGGCCTAAATCTGGTCAGACTGCTCCCGAACTTCAGCCAACCTTGGTTGGTTGGTTGGTGGTCGGGGGAAGGTTCTGAATGTGTGACATGGGCTTTAGTACATTTGAACACAACACAAGAATTCCTCCGGTCAACTCATCAGTGGAGCTCTAAGGCAGGGATTTCTCCCCCAGCCAAGGATTATACGGTCTTTATTGTAAACGTGCTACGAATGCCGAGAAAGCAACACCTGGCGAAAAGTGTACAGCAACAAGAACTGTTTTGTTCTGGGTTCAATTTCAGGTCATTAATCACACGAATCCCTTTAAGTACTAGAGACAACGTACGAGCATTACATTGTAAAACTCAAACTTTATGGTTGGAATCGATTAGATTATAGGAGGGATTAGTAAGCGTTGAATCAAAGGAATATTCCGCTTAATATACATAATTTGAGCTCCTTCAAATCATACAATCGAACGGTGATCTACTTTGAAAACAATCAAGGCGAACATTCTGTAAGCTGACAAAACTTCCCCAAATTTATGATCACTGTAGACTTGAAGTGACTAGCATAGTTTGATAGTTCTTGGCATGAGATCAAGTTCTCTTCACCGCTCAGCACCCACTGAACAATGTCGCTTCGAGTGGTTGACAGACATAATCCCTTGTCCGACTGGGATAACTATTCTTTTGAATTGAGCCAACTAAATGCTCAAAATACTTGACTTTTAGGGAGCTTTTAAGAATCTAATTTGTAATTCCCACCCTCTTGGGTGTTTAAGATAGTTGACAGAAACGTTGGATAAACTTTTCAGATGAGAAACCTGTAACTGTCAGATTTGGAAGAACGTAAAGTTTCACACCGTACGTTGAACAAAAATCTTAGAATTTTGTACTTCACAACAGGTGTGTTTTGTTGACATAGGCATGCTTATTGTTATGTGAATTTAAACTTCATTGACGAAAGTCATGATGTTTCATTTGATTTACATCATTTGACCACGACAAAAACAGAAACAAGTGAAAAATTGCATCCGCGATATTATAAAATTCGCCTGTAAACCATACAAATGTTAGTTACCGTCCTTGCATTGATCGCAAAATGCCACAGTCCACGATTAGAAAAAACACCTAATGTACAATTTACCTTAATTTTGTAAACAAGAGACTACAACAACGTAACTAGCAAACCACAGCAATCCATGCAATTCGGGATAACAACACCACATTATCTAACAAAATACCTTAAAATCTACACACAAAGTCTGAAAAAATGCCCCCTTACCAATTCACTGCGCCACCATTCCACGCATCAATACGCTAACAGAGTTACCAGGACAAACCTTCCAAATGCCACGAGTATACAGTAAACAGTACAGCGTTGAACTTTTCTTTCCTCCCAACTACACTCCCTTTCATAAATGACTGGACTTCAGAGATCCGTATCTTGTCTCATGGAGCACGTCGGCAGAACGTACTGCACCTGCGCGAAACCCGTAATGTATTGTGCATAGCACTTCGGCAGAACGTCTCATATAAGGTTGTATTAGAGCATATAAGGTTGACAGCCTGTCTGTAGTTTTCAGATGTGTAGGAAAAGATATCGTCTGCAACAGGCAAAATTTTGATGCAACGTTGACCAAGGAGCTTGCGTTGACCAAGCATCCAACGAAAAACGTGAAAAATCAGGATTGTGCGCAGGCGCAGTACGTTCTGCCGACGTGCTGTCTCATGGTAATAAGTAGGCGGAGCTAACAGAACACCTGTGATAGCATGTCCCACCTACAAGGTCCCCCAAGGAGTGTGTCGTGCAGCAAAGAGGAAGACACACTTCGTTAATCTCCATTTGAATCTCATGGCTAAGTGAGCAGCCTAGAGCCTAGAGGCACGTAGAGACATCGTTTCCTTGTACGGTTCGTGGGATCAAAGTTAGACATGTTTTTTACAGGCACAAGGTTGGACACATTTTCTGTAGGCACAAGGTTGGACACATTTTCTGTAGGCACATTTTCTGTAGGCACAAGGTTGGACACATTTCTATAGGCACAAGGTTGGACGCATTTTTGTAGGCACAAGGAAACGTTAGCCTCTTTGATTTTGGAACATTTCTGTGAGAGTTACGTTTGTGATATGTCCCGAGTTACGTATATTGTTTGTGATATATCAATCGTTATACGGATCTGGATGTCCTGTAAACAAACTTGGTGACAGGAGTGAATGGGATACAATCACCCGTGAACGACATGATATTTTCACAATGTATTTACACACCCACGGAGAGAAATATTTGATCCGGGTTCGAACACTAAAATTAGACATTTAGAAACATTGTGAAGTGGCCAAAGCGGAGATATAAAATTATATTTGGATCAGACATATCGCCATGCAAAACTGTCCACTTATTGATCTTATGTATCGATTTGGTTGGTTAGCGTATAGAAGGTCGTCAAGGACGGCCATTATTGACAGACATTATTGTCTTATTATGGTTATACTTCTGCTGTTGTGTGGAAATAAAATTCACTGTCTCATTGCGTTAATATATGTTGTTTGATCGATTTTCTACTGACTCCTAATTGCATTTTCCTTTTTCTAATGGGGCTGATATACTGACTAAAATTACGTATATCACTCCATGATATCCAATATACATTGTATCCGCATTTGACAACATGTAAGTCACGTATTAACTTGAAAAGGTAACTGTTACGGATACCAATATTGACATATAACGCAATCTCTGTTCGTAAACACACAAGGGTGATTTTTGCATAAACAATGACACAACGATTTTCATGGGGGTGTGGGATGGGTGGGCCTGAGAACTGTACATCGAAGCCATTGTTCATTTATTTTGTAAATTTTACCAGTTATTTACTCATTCGTTCTGTGTATTTCTTTGCGAACGTATCATTGATATGTATGGAACATGTTTCGCAAATTCCAATAAATCGCATACGGTAACCGTTGTATTCTCTTTTTTTCTAACCGAACTCAACATGTAGGAGTTAAAAGAGTTTAACATGAGATCCATATACAAAAACAAAGTTTAACTTCTAAAAGCACAAAACCCAGGTAAATAATAAAATGAACACGTTGAACAAGACTGGTCATGTTCACAAAATGAAAACCTTACAATAGTGGTAGCCACTTGAAATTATCTAGACTAGTCAGGTAGACAAAATAGCAAGAAAGCTTTATATACATACCAACTAATAAGTACCTTCCACCAGCCAATAAAGAAACGAGAAGTAGTCACAACTTTAATTGAAAATGACGAAAAGCTAAAGTGGCTATCAGAATGCCAGGTTGTATACAGGAATTCAGATAAATGTAAATTTGATGACTAAAAAGTGTAGTTTTCGTCAAGTAAAACAAAAACAACTCGGACCATAAAAAATAGAACAAATATTTTCCAAAAAGGGATTCCAGAAAGTATGAGAACAATACTACATTGTTGGCAGTGGTCATCACTTGATTGTCACCTATTTTTCAGTCATCTCCTTTCCACCTATTCGTAGTTGCAAGAGGTTGAAGGTTACAAAATTCGATATCCATCCTACACTAGCCCCCTCCCAAAACACGCCCACTTACTTTGCGGCCGCCTGGTTTTTGTCAATGTAACGTTTTAGACATCTTACCCTTCCTTGTGTCCCAAACCACAATAAAAGCCGTGTAATAGTAGCACAGAAGTACAGAAACGGTGTTGACCACGAGAAGTGACCACAAGCTTGGGTTGAAATTGTCCACCGCGGGTCATGGCCGCTGACGGGACGGACAACCGTACATTTTACTTCCGCCTAATTATAAATCTCTACTCCAGTGCCCAAAACCTGGCCACTGGCAAGGATACAACCATTACAAGATGGCCTTACCTCTGTATGTTCATATGCAGAACTGGTCCTCTCACGCGAAGATAGCCGGTAGGGTTACTCCAACCAGACGACTCCTAAGACCCTTTCTTGTCACTGAGCACCGGACTGCACATAAGGCGGGAGTTGTCGGCTAAGTTGCATATTGTGCCTGTTTTGTTGTTTGGTAGGGAGAAACCATTGTGTATTTCACATTGGTGATCTTTAAATGAGTTTGATGCATCCTATAGTTTTCCTGATTTGATAGCGACGCGGTCGGCTACGTATGTGGCAAAAACTGAGGAAAATTTTCTCCTTTTTTTATCTCCGAGATGCGAGTGACGCTAGAATGTTGGGAAGCATCCTCAAGGAAGCCTTATGAACAACCCCCAATTGCGTACCTATGAATAGATACGCCAGGTTGAAAACACGTCATTCGGTTGAAGGTGTATCCGTCGGCATGTCGTCCGACCGCTCGGTGATAAACACGTCACACTGCCGCCAACTTGTCCCTAAATCATGTGGCACTTGACCTAGGATTTACAACTTATACTTTCGTCATTTTCATCCAATCCATATAGGAAAGTTATGAAAATTGTACTGTACTAACATGTTGACGGCATTGTCTTTTTTAAATGTAACTTTGATGAAGTTCAGTTTTGTGTACTGAACCAAAACGAACAATGCCCTCACTATGAAGCATTGAAAAGGGAGGTGACCTGTTGTTCAGTTATATATCACAACTCATCCATCATACTTAGCCGAGGGCGTGTTGAAACCGTGTTCTACTTGTAGAGATCCACAAGTCAGATAAACGTTCCTTTGTGTGAGTAAACACAGTTCATTGACTGCTACTCCAATTAATAACACTTCAATAAAAGAACAGAAAAGAAGAGAGGGATGATGGTCGTTTCTATGACATTTATAACCTTACAAATTAACGCTGGCTCAACAGTATCTGGTACTACAAACATGATGGAACGTAACAGTCTTGAAACTCTCTTCTTAACAAAGGTTACACCTTCTACACGCCATTATAACTATTTCCATTCAATAGTCCAAGTTTTGCATATACACAAAAGGTAGAATGGCGAGAATGCTGTCAAAAGTCATTTGGAAGAACTTGCATATGTTTTTATTTTATTTTCTATGGCTTCTTTAAACGTAATAAGTCTAGATTGGTACAACAAACTTTTTGTTTACAATTGTCTCGTATAGAGAGTATTCTTACATTAAACTTTCCTCAGACGGATACGATACAAGAGCAGTGACACCTGTACTGTCGGTGACATCCCGACCTAATCCAACCTAAATCTCACCCGAATCGATTGACCTTCAAAGTTAAGGAAGTGAAATTTTCAAGGAAAATCTCCAACTTTTCTACTAAGTTGACGTAATGACCGACAATAACCCACAGGAACAGATTGTATCAGTTCCCTGCCGGGTCCCAAGGTCACAGGCTTATCTGCTAGCACCTTGCGGCTTTATCTTTACAAAACGCTTAACGTTACAGGGATTCTTTTCGGCAATTTACCCTTCTATTGTGTGACACGCAAAATAGCAAGCAGTTTGCGAACAGATCCTGGTCTGTCAGTAAATGAAATGATCAGAGAAAATTTAGAAGTTTTGAAATTTCATAACATTGCACTATCAATCTACGGAATAATGTGGACAGAACCATGACCCCACGGGGTCTATCATACGCTACCTTCAAATCAAGTTAGGTTTCAAATAGGAGCCATCAAAGAGCTACAGAAGGAGCAGACCTGACTTGAAACAGAAGATGTAGTTTCCACCATGGCCATAAAGGAATACCCCAAACGGTTTCTGTGGCATTTGTTGTGGAAATAACAAGATACGGTACCAAGAGTGGACGTCACACTTTCGAACACTGTAATAGAACGGATCTCGTACCCAGAGTACTTCGTTTGTGACGTCACTTGGAGCCCTGGGTACGAGGTGGTAATGGAACATGAAGTGGTCAAAAGTATGTCTGGACTCTATGTTTAAAAATAATGGCTATATGACATTCTCAGAATGGGACTGTACCATTGTACGACATTTGAGGGGGTTGCATCTTTATCTAGCATGTTTTTAAGAACATACATCTATGCCGACATAATATTGCTTCCCAAATTATGCGACATTATGTTATGTTACTTAAACCAAACTTGCCATCTCTTTCTTTGTGCAAAATGAAATCATGAATCTTAACAAATTCGAAGACAATTACGAAAGAAAACCCCTCATCATCGTTTGTCTTAATCCAACTCTGAGGTCACAATGGGGTGTAAATTGTACTAGAATGCTGTGTGTTGATGCGTATTTCGACGTTGCTTGATGACCAACTACAGCAATAAGAAGAAATCACAGTGAGGTCGTCCTCTTTAAAATGAGTTATAGTAGGAAAGCAACTCTGCCCTCCTTGGGTAACGGAAAGGACAGCTTCCACTTCACGCTAGCCCTGGGACAAGATGAAATTGAAGGCATCTCGAAAGAGGACATCGACGAGGATTGGTACGAGGTCTATGGCCCGAAAAGAGAGCAGATCGAAGCCCTGCAAAACTTGAAAAAGATCCAACACAAAGATGGGAGTCGCTTCAAACATCTTGTGCAAAGGATGATCGTGTCCAGTCGATGGATTAAGGAGGCGGAATACCACTCCCAGGAGCTGACAAGGAGGAACATCTTAAGTAGGAGAATGTCTGAAGACAACCTGGACTTCAACTTGAACGACTTCAGGTGCGAAAGTTGACGTAGCTAATTTCTAGGTGTACTTTTTATGTTTTTCTTAACGTTACCGCTCTATCTATTTTTTTTGTCGTAGCTCTTTGCAAGTTTTTCTGAAACCACCAGCTGCAGCTGTTTTGTACCCGTCTCTGCAATTTTTAGCCCGTTCCTGAAGTTTAAAATATATATCTAGAATGTATTTTTGTACAGAGCTCCAAGATCCAACACGGCGGCGTTTTCGGGACTCTCTTCGAAAGAGCTTGATATCGTGAAAAAGCATCCGTGGCTCCGGACACCAGCAGACGTGGACGCCCTTACTAAAGTCGTACAGCGGATCAAGATGTTTGAAAGGTACATTCTTTTTTAAAACATTTCATACTATTTTGAACTAACTACAGATAGATTCTTTGCACAAGAAATTGCAGAGATTACGAAGTTCGGTTCCATTCGATATTCGAAGGAACAATGACACATGGTTGAGAATTCTAGTTTGACAGCTAAATAACTCATGGGTAACATCATGGACTTCAGTCAGCCTCCAGACTCCTTGGCAGGCTGAATAGATAGTCGAAATCGGCCTGTTTGGCAGGCCAACAGGCCAATTTGTCCTACTATGGCCGGCTAACCCCCCTGGTCAATGATATACCCCTTTTTAGTCCAATTTCGACTATAGTGGTGGAGACTACATGTAGGCTTCAGTGCTAAAAAGAGTTGTGTTGCCTTTTTCTCTGATGTTTTGTTGCTCTGAGCTCAGACACTCTCCTGCCATGAAACGAGCGATCGCGAGGTTCATCCAGTTTGAGTCGTTTGGTAACGGCCGCGTCATCATCGAGCAAGGCACGCCGGGAATCTCCCTGTACATCATGGTGGCGGGAGTAGTGCAGGTGGTCTTGACAGAAACAGATCCGAGAGGCAAGACCTCTTTCTTCTTGTTGCTGACGTTTGATACAACTAAGGCCATGTTGATTTGATTATATGGATGACATACTTTGGAAGCCCCAAAACTGATGCGAGCATGCGAATAAAAAAAAGTTTGGCAAAAAAAAGTTGCCTTCATTATGAAATCTACGTGGTCATGAAGGTTGGACAAATGACTAACACACAGAGTATGTTATGGCGAATAATAGACTCTTAATTTTCGTTTTTTTCACATTTTCTTCTTTTCCTTTAGAATTGATTTTGGCATTCTACATTAGTACCATTTTCCAATATTTTTATGGCAATTTACGGCATTTATATTATATAATTTATATTTGCTCATTTTGCAGCTGCTTTGTTTTTATTTACAGTATGGTCGAAAACTTTTTTTGGAAACGGACGAAATTTCATGCGCGCGAGGATGTCATCCATATAATCAAATCAACATGGCCTAAACAGACTTGTTACCTCTTTTAAGCTTCTTCTTCTTACTACGATAAACTAGCAATTCTTAAAGATACACTGTAGTCGTAATGTACGTTTTATACTCCCATCACTGCAGGTAAGACAACGTCGCGGGTTGTTGGTGTTTTGAGGCGGGGTCAGGCCTTTGGCGAGCTCGCTCTCATGCACGACACCAAGCGGAGCTCCAGCATTATTGTAAAGGGTAAGTCAGCGCCTGCGCGATCTGATCTAGTGGTCAGTCACCTACTTCCCAGCCTGGAGTCCAGGCTTGTTCTAAGCATTGGTAGGCTCCCCACGTCGCTACCCCATCGCTGGGAGTGGACCAAATCTAACATGGCTGGACTCCAGGCTACTACATTGCTGTACTTCCTGAATCAAAAGGCTGGTGTGAAGATCCGATGCGATGTCGTTATTTCTTGTTTGGCTTGAAGGAAAGGCAGATTTGATCCGACTGGATAAAGATGACTTCGAACTGGCGAGGAAGATGACGAGGAAGCATGAGCTGGCAGAGCGGCTGCAAGCCCTGGAGAAACACGACACCTTCAAGGAATGGGGCGAACACGATCTCCGCCTAGCGATGATGAGGTGTAGCGTAGAGGAGTACCCTCCAAACTCGGTAAGAAAAAAGTTACTTGACGTTGAGATTTTTTTGGCGGCGCCAAAGGAGCGGAACCCCTAGAACCAGCACTACGATTGTGTTGAAATGTTTAAACTTCATTGTAGCCTTTGTTGTGTTGTGATAGGTAATCTTTGGGGGCGTGGAAGGACTTATCGAAGAAGTGTTCTTCGTGGTTTCGGGAGAATGTCGCATCGTCCGCCGCATGGCCTTCCTGGAGAGGACGCACCCGGATGGAACCAAGACACTCGCCATGGCCCCCAAGAAAAACAGCGGCTACAAACTCAAGCCTTACGAGGAAATTGTGTCGCGGTTTCTACAAGTCAGGATACTGAAGGAAGGGCAATTCTTCGGAATAGGTACAGAAAACATTATATTCAATACTCCTTTTGAGGATCAATGCGTCCAAAAATGTTTGTCCTTTCAAAAAATAAAGAGCAGTTACCTGAACATCGTACCCCATCCTTTTTCATATTACAGGTCAACAACTGAAGAGTATTTTCTATCTGTCCGGCTCCGTGAGCAGTGTGAAGATCCTGCGGGTGGACCGTGCCCTCCTGTACCGGCACGACGATGGCATCACCCTCGGGCGCCTGGAGTTCATGACCCGAGGGATGATTCCGACCAAGGCGGAAACCTTCACGACTTTCATGGAGACGCGTCTGTGGGAGAAGTTTAAAGAAAAAGTGTTGAGAGAAGTCCTGGAGAGAAAACGTACAAACAAGGCACGAAAAATGTCATGACTGACTTCGACACAAATGGCTTCAAGAAAAATACTGACACGTTTACATGTATATGTCTACATACTGAGATTGGTGTGTGTAATAAACTGTATACCTGTATAGATAGACACATGGTCTGTGCTTGCTTATCCTTCAGCAAATTGTACTGGTTATGGGGTTAGGCAGCAGGGAGTAGGTTAAAGAAATACGGATAAAGAGAAACAGCATTTATTAATTCTAGCTATAGAAATGGAGAAGATATATGCCGGGAGGACAATGTGTCATAGTCATTAAATAATGTGCTCAGGCATTGGGGTGATCGTGAGCAGACAAATGCTTTGCCCTTATTAACGTTATCAACACAGTTAGTACCTATACATGAGTTAGTGTGTATATATACATACCTATGCATGTATACGCTATGAAGCTCTATCTTATCGGATGCCCACGACACAGCAGAAAACTTCCTCCAAATACCATTCCAGGTCACCAAAAAAATAAATCAGATAACAGATTATTCATTAAACTTATAAATACCAAACCATGCACTGGACACACATGAAGTATGTACAGTAGTTTAGTTCATCGCCATACACATTGATTGGTTTGTACAACCAAAAATCAATAGGTACATGTAGATGGTGTTATTTAGCTTGTAGTCGTCCTTGAACCAAATTGGCACACGATCAAAGAGCTATATATATAATTAAGACCACGATCTAGAGGGATAATCATAAAAGTTGAAGGCCACGCATGGCAAGACGCGTACGTTGTATGCTTGTTCGACCTGGCCATGGGCTGATGATACGTCGTTATAACAGGTGTGTATGCTCGGATGCGGAATGTTGACTTTTACAATCTATCGCACAAACACAGATGAGCAAATTCTCACGGAAAGATTTGTCGGTGCCGCGCCCGTAATTCACATCGTTACGTCCTACGTACGCGGGTAAGACAGACTCGACAAGTTACTTCTTCAGCAAGTTCCCCAGCAAGCCACATTTTTCACCATGTTGATGGTTCTGCTGGCTGTGGCCCTTTGTGGAATGGTGAGTAAGAAATTTGAGAGATTAACGCAGAAAATTCCAAGAAGAATCCTGTGACACCATCATACCGAAAGCAATGACAGTGAAGTTGTTAGACGCTAGTTGTGGTAGTGTGCCATACGGTACGAGAGATAAACTGTATACACATGTACATTTATCGCGAGTATAAAGTGATCTACACACCATGTTTACCTGAATAGTAGTCTGAAAGCATTAGTGGTAATAGTAAAAGCGAGAAGTCAAAGTTGGGCAAAATGGACACAAAAAAAGAGGGCTAGAGGCGACGCGGTAACTTCCAGGACACCACAGTGCACACAGGGACACAAACAGCATCTCACTTCAGTAATCAGCTTTAGATTCGACAGCTAGCATAGATGTTTTGTGGATGTTGTAATTTTTTTCGTCTCATTAGACTAATGTTAATATACAATGTATGTTTGTTTTTCAGGCGTCAGCCACACACACACGTACACCACAAACAAAGTTCGCAATTAACTACCCAGGTAAGTTGATATCAAAATGGTTTCTATAACGAACGTAATGCTTCCGTTGGTGATTTTCTTCCCTACAATTTCATCTTTGTTTGCAGCATTTCATTATAGATTTAGTGATGACGTAGATGTATATGCTTAGTTTTGTCTTTCCCCCTTGCTAACTATCAACACCAATAGTATTTTACCGTTAGTCTCTGGAGAAATTATAACTACTTCATTTAGCCCATGTGGGAACATGCAAATAAATATCAGTATCAAAACACACTTAGAAATAGCTGTATCTTCACACTTCGCAGGCTAGAGTTCAGTTGTACGTAATTTTCAGGTACTCTGTGGTGTGGTACCGGCACGCCTAACGCGGACCCGTACGAGCCCCAGCTCGGGAACCCTCCCACCGTGGACCGCTGCTGTCTCGGACACTACCTCTGCCCCGACTACATCCCCGGTACGTACAAGCTCAACGCCTGACATCCACTCCAAGCTGTTCCACAGTGATCATTTCATGACTAATACTTCAACATATAATAGTATCATGGTACTAAATACAGGCAAATACAACACGATTTACTGGTATCAGTAGCATGGATCAAAAGCGACTTCTAGCAATCGTTTAAGTTATTGCACCAATTTTTTGGTCAGAGAGAAACATAAAAACATAATGTAAATAATGGCGTAATTTGCTTAATTAATTGGAATACTGTATACCTTTGTGGCAAATAATGGACTATTCATGCAATGTATGGAATATTCAGAGCATTTGTGACATATGCAAGATTTCATATTTAACATATGCAGGAATCATATCACTTTAAATATATATGTACATTGTATCATTAAAATTAGGCGACTTCCAGTTACTAATAATATTGCTTGGCAAATGTTCTTTTTCCCCCTTTCCACTCTCTTTCACTCTGTCCTTAACAACAGCTTTTTCTCCCGCAGCTTGGACTGAAAAGTACGGCATGACCAACTTGCGTCCCCACACAATCACCAGCTGTGACTGCGGCCGGACCATGTACGCCTGTCTGCAGGACGAGTGGTACGACAACCCAGACCCAGCCGTGCAACAGGCTGCTGAGGAGGTAAGTTAGGACTTAGGACTACTAACCAGTTATCAACGGGTTGATCTAGTTTTATTTATGGTGGTGGTTTTGCCTTGGTCTAAACGATAGTAAGATCTTGATCCAGTTCTGAATCCTGCAATGTTTTAAAGGATTTTGTCTGGATAGATCTCTAGCGTAGGTTGATAGCATGTGGGTGGGGGAAGATTGACAGGCAGAATGACAGGTCAAAGGTCTCAGTATATGGATGGGAGCCAGCAGAAAGCAAAGGATTGCATGCTTCCCAGAAGTCTAAAATATATGATTTCTTGTTAAGATAGTGCCATGTTTCAGACAGACAGGGTTCCCTATGGACATATTCAAATCATATACAGTACATGCACATAGGAACACTACAAGTAGACAATTTTACCATGTTTTCTTTTCTCCCTGTAGGTTGGTTACCTGTTCAGTAACGTTATGGGCGCCTGTTTCGAGTGGGAGGAAGGACCTGACGGAAACCCGGTGGCTGTTCCTGCATACCTGCCGCTCTGGTCCACTTCTTAAATCACAATATCTTGTGACAGATAAAAGGTCATTCCATAATAAATATTTCCCTACATACAGCTCTTGTGGTTTATTTTAAGGACAGTAAGGGAAAAAGGATGAAAGTTTGCACTTTTATTTCAACATCTAAATATAGTGATAATATAAAAACACAAGAAGATATCACACTTAATCACTTTAATTTCCTATAATTACACATGTACATCACCAATGCATGTAAAAACACAAATCTTTTCACATCAAGTTTTATACAGATGATATGCTGTTAGACCAGTAGTTTTGACACATAGTACTGATTATAATTTTTGGGAAAATCACCTGGTATTGTTCTGGCAGTGCTGACAAAGCTAAAATGTAAAAATATCCTTCCAAATTTTAGTCGAAAAGTACCATGCTTCACACAATTCATACAACACATTCTTTCTCCAACAGTTACTTACACATCAATCAGGTCATTTCACTCGCAGTGTGATTCTCCATCTTAAAGACTATTTCAAACAACTTTCATATAAAGAAAATAGATTTATACAATAGAAGTAGTCAAAGTTGGTGTATGTACTAGTAATACACTCTAACCCATCACCTCAAGTACTGTTAGTTCATCATTTCAATATCTAAAATATGAAACGTGTACAAAGTATTTGCTATTGTTGATGAGAAAAGATGAAATTTATATCTTGATTCAAAGGCTTTCTTTGTACAGCTAAAGTTACACAGGAAGGAATCTGTAAAAACAATCTTCTCACAATCAGAAGTCTCAACTTTGCATCTTAATTTCCATACACTTCTAGATCACTTCTTCAGAATTCCTGAGACAGAGCATTTAGAACTGAAGGTTTGAGTGACAGTCCATTGTTATCCAAGTAGTGTAAAAACCTGCAAAGGAAAAAAAATCAAGGTTTGAAATATTACTTATTTAGATAGCCATTACTGAATAGTTTATAGATAAAATACAAGCTGATATACGTATGTTTTTCTTTGTGTGGAATGTCCAGATGATTGTACTTTATTCAACCCACTATTGTATTCATCCCATCTGGAGGTAAATTGTCTCTATTTTTTCACATCTCCCACTGATTTAACATTCTAAAAGTAACATCCTTTCTCCAAAACTAACAACAGAAAAGTCATCTACATAGAAAAAGCATTCATACCTTCTTTTGAGTTTAGACGCTTCCCTGAGTTTCTCTGTGGCACAGATGGAGCGGAGAGTGGGGAGATAGTCCAGCGCGATGGCTCTGTGCTGGCCATGACTGAGGTTAGGTAGCGCTGACATAACTCCATGCACTGTCTGGTACCTTGTGTTGAACATGCTGTATCAAAAAAGGACAAACACTTAAGAAAAGCGTTGAAGATGAAGTACAAGGGGAAGGTTGTCCTAAAAATAAAAAAAATATGGATTCTGAAACACATTTTGCCAATGGCTATCTACGTTCACTCAATGCTGAAATGGCTTTACTATTGTACAAGACTTTCTGGATGTTAAAAAGGCAAGGGAGGAATAAGGCAATTGCAGAGATTCAGTATCGTCTGCCTTTGAGACAAGTGTGAGACATTTATGGGTAAGCGATACAACAATCATTGGGAGATTTAGAAGATCTAGGTTTAGAAGGAAAATCAGGATGTACCTCAGTTGTGCTTGTGTTTCATCCTGCAGATTTACTGTCCTCAAGTTAGCTGCATCACCTACAACTGGCAATGTCAGTTCTTCACACAAGTCTTTACTGCCTGAATCTTGTGCGAATTCTGATGCTAGCTTTCCTACTGCTCTTGCACACTGTCTCATGCTCATCACTTCCACTGCAGCACGAAGCTCCGCCCCCATCTCTGCTGTCCTCCAATCAGACTCCTCCACAATCCTTACCCTGTCAGTCATACCTGACTTGACCTTTGCCCTCCATGCCGATTGGTCAATCTTACATAGCCCTTCCTTCTGAGAAGACCTGTGTGTGTGCAAGTCAAGGAAGGACTTGTTTTCTGACAGTTCACAAAAGGATGCAAGTGCTTGGCAGATGAGCCTCTTTTTGAAGACATTTTCTTCTTTTTCTACAACTGTTGAGCAACTCTGAGCATCAACATCATCATCATTTTTAGTCCTTTCTTCTGTCACTTCTTGCAGAGACTTCTTGTCTTCTTCTGTGGTTGCATCTTTGGGCTGAGAACTTGGCAAGTCCTCTGCATCAAACAGCGAACTGTCAAGGAGAGAATCCCCTTTCCTCCGTTTCCCCCCTCCTTTCTCTTCATCTTGTGATGGTACATTCCGAAGTACATTTGAGTTGTTGCATTTTGGCCTGATCCATGGAGTTATGGGGAGGGGCAGCAGTTGCTCGACATTGTAGAACAGAAGGTTTCTGCCCTGCCACTGGCAGCTGGCTGTGAGGCTTATCTGTCTAGCAAGACATCCTTGGTCTGAGTCTTGGGTCTGCAAAGATGTAAGACACACAGTCAATACAGTATAAGATACAACAATGGAATATACAAACTCATAAACCTTTATAAAACTAAGATGGTTTGAATATAACAAACCATTACCATACTAAGGGACTTCAGTCACACAAAATATGAAAAATCTTTTTGTACCTTGTACATTTCAAGAAGCTGATTCTTGCAGCCTGCAATGTTGTGGATTCCAAGCACACTCTCCATACTTTGGGAATGTATGTCCACTGTCTCGGGGCTTGTTTCCATGGCAACTGTTGCCATAGCAACCTCTTGACTTGATGGACAGCTGTCACATGTGTCATCCGCAGCCAGAGGCACCTCGTTTCTGAGTGTCGCAGTTGTTTTCCTGCAGCTGAGGAAGTCATCAGTGTCCATGGCGTCTTCATAATCAGGCAGTGGTCCGAGCACCATGGTGGTCTTGTCGCCGGGTTTGAGAGAAATGTCGGCCGTGTCGCAAGTTTGGCTCTGAGAACATTCCTCGATTTGTACAGGTTGTGGAGCATTTTCTGTGTTTGTGGCAACCTAAGACCAAAGACAAATGTTGTTTGCTGATGATGTATTTATGTTGAACTAACAAAAAGTTTTTTCATGTCTGCCTTCTTGGATTTTTCCTTTAAACATCACCCATAGTTAACACTGTGTACAAAAAGGTTAGTGGTAAGTGCTGAGATCAATGATGGATTCTGGTACCTTGTGGAGATCTGAAGCCATCTGCTTCTCAACCCTGCCCCCTCCTGACTCAGCCCAGAACTGCAGGGTCAACATGGCATGACGTATGTCACCACGACTCAGTGCCACTGTAGCTTCCACGTCGGCTCTCTTGGTGGGGAGGTTCTCCGCAAGGCACAACAGCTGCAGGTGGGATGTTACAATGGGCTGCAAGAGAGGGAGAGAGGAAAGAATTACTTTGGAACTTGTGAATATGTACTCTAATAAGCTTCTTTCTTCTCTCTTTTAAAAGTTTTAGGTTAGAGCTGCACTGAAGGAATACACAAACACAACATACTTGTCACATTTTATTTCAGGAGACTGGATTAGGCAACATTGACAATAGGACACTTTGCAGACAAAGACAAGGTGAAGTAAAGGACAATATTTGAGTACTTCTAACCTGCAAAGGTTGTTTGAAAGTCAATTCCTCGTATCTTCCTTCAAATCTGGCAGGAAAGGTGACATCTGGAAAGTAGCAGAAGATATCTAAGCAATGGATAACATCCAATGAAACCGAAGTGTAAACATTGCTATCCTAATTCCTGATTCAAAAGTTAGCACATTACTCCACACAGACCTGAGGTAGTGAGAATGATGGGCCTCTTGGTGGTCGTCATCAGGGTGTTGATGGCTGGAAGAAATCCTTTGTCGTCTTCAAACACTACGTCAACCTGTGGGGAGGGGGGCAAGGGGAAACTTTTACAATACATGAAACTACCGGTACATAACATCCTTCTATTCATGCACAAATTACATTCCATTTACATCATGAAAAAAGCTTATCAACAGAAAAAATGGCCTGTTTTTTTTTACCTCTTCAAACAGTATGAGTGAAGTCATTGCCCGTGTAGGTTCTTGTGTTGCGGCTGGTTTTGCTTCTGTCTGCTTGCCTGATGATTTTTTGTCACCACTGCCTTTACTGGATCTTCTCTTCTCTGTACAATAACAACCAAGAATGCATTTTTCTTGAACATTATTTACAAACATACCATATTTAGATGTTCTTCTTAGTAAACTAAGTCTAAACTCTTACTGAAGCTAACAATCTAAGACCACTATCTTGAATATCTTTTGCAAACAATACCAACCTGACTTCTTTTCTTTCTTGTTCCCTTTAGTTTCTGAAGAAGGCCCAAGCTCAAGTGATCTTCTGACTTTCTTGTTTGCTGTTGGACCTTTGCTGTCTTCCTCCTTCTTCCCATCTTCTGTCTTCTTGAAGAAGGAGGCAAAGGAGGAAGGCAAGGATGCCTTGTTTGCGCCTGGTTTGACTGCAAAAGAGTATCGCACGCGATGATGATTATTTTTTTTAAATTCAAATGATGTGCAACTTATGATAATGTGTATAACATGTATTGACTGTAATAGTTATATTAAAATCACTGTATTTGAGATTTTGACAAAAAATCACCATCATGTCAACAGAAGAATCTATTCAAATGCCATTACTAGCCTAAGGGTAAGTATGAGAGGTTGTACCTTTCTGTGGTGTGAGTGAGGTTTTGAAAAGACTTGCTGCCCCGCCTGTCTGTGCTTGTTTGGACACCTGGTGGGACTGTGTGGCCTCCCGCAGCTGTGTCAGCACCTGTTTACCACTCCGCAGGGACGCTGCATTCACCTCAAACACCTGGACAGGTGGAAATTGTGACATCAGTACAAAATTTGATTACCTTGCAACAAAAGCTAAGATCCAGATTTCTGCACTGTTGTCTATACCTCTTTTGTATCAGACATAAGGACAACATATTGGTAACAAGAAATCAGATTTTTCAAACTTCCGGGAAGTACAAATAGTTTGTGTTAATGAATTACATCATAGAATACACCATTATTCATACAATGTTATATGTAATTTACTCAGGAATTACAGCATGGTTTATGTTCCATACATTCCTGGTGACCATATCGTTGAATGCAGGATATACCATGTTAACCCCTATCAATCAAGTTACTTTGGAACCCAAACATACAAACCAGGCATAAATTAGCGCCACCCAAAACAGTATTTCCATCCCAGAAGTAAAGGCACATCTGGCTGGACTTTCACCTTGTATCCTAGTTCCTGGGCACAAGCATACACAGCTGAAGTCTTCCCGATGCCAGTGGGGCCCAGCAGCAGCATGGTGTTACACAGGCCATCCTCCTCTTCCTCCTCATTGTAGTCACTGTCTCCATCATCGCTGATGTCAAAGTCACTGTCATCATCGTCCCACCAGTCACCCGACCCTTGGGTACCCGACTTTTTGGCTGGGATTGACAAACAGGAGCCAATCAATGAATCAATGAATCAATCGAGCGATCGAGCAATCAGTGGTGCTGAAAAATTTATTTTGTATTCATTCACACACTAACGGCTGCCCTGCCATTCAAATAACATATAAAACAGGGTAGCTCCAGCAAACTTACCTGCATTTTTCTGTGCTTTCTTTTGTTTCTTCATCTCCTTCATCATCCTTCTCATCTCTTTGTCTGCCCTGATCTTCCAGTCGTGTAGCCAGCCCTTCAGTTTCTTCATGGCCCCTGTGTTACCTATAACCTCTGAGGAACTTCTGGGTTGGTACTTGTCTGTCCACAGTGAGTCCTGGATGCCATCTAGAAGAAAAGAATAAGAGATGCATGAAACATTAATTTTGTTCTTGAAAACTGATAGAAAAGGATGGAGGCTCAAAAATAAATTTTGTTCTTGAAAATTGATAGAAAATTGATAAAATGGATGGAGGCTCAAAATTAGGTGTCAAGAACATACCTTGATTTGTCTCGCTACTTTCTGTTGGTGCCTCTTCTACGATTTTTACTTCTTCTTCACTGTGCTCTTTGCTTTCTTCTTCCTGTTTCTTTGAGGCCCTTCTACCACTCCTTCTCCTTGGTTCTTCCTTCTCTTCACTTGGGCTGGAATTTCTCTTTGTTCGACCGCTCCTTCTTCTGCCCCCCTCCCCATCTGACTGTTGGGGTGTGTTTGACTCTTGACCTATGTTTCTGTGGGCCATCTTGGATTTCCTACTCAACCTTGACCGTTTTCTTGACTCCTGAACTTCTGGACTGTTCCTTTGACCTTCAGATTCTTCCTCTGTCCTTTTCCTCTTGTTGGTGTTGTGATCGTGACCTTCAGTGACCTCTGAAAGCTTCCGCTTGTTGCTTTTCTTGTCTTTCAGAACTGTAGGCTCAACGCTTGCAACTGGCTGACTGCAGGTAGTTTGTGAGGAATCTGTGTTGAAATAAAGGTGGCCATCTTTTAGAAACAAGTACCTTTCAAAGGATATGTACTTAATGTACTGTTCACATCCTCTACTGTTCTTCACACAAACATTAACTGCAACCAGTAATTAGGAGAAAAATACTACTGAGGTAAATATTTTTTTAAAAATGTATTGTATATAGATTTTCCTTGGAAGACTATTATTACATTTATTAGCTACATTGTATTAACATGCATTGTGTCAGTCATCCACAAAGCAAACAAAAAGTACACAGTAAACAATCCTTTCATTGTACTTACCTTGTTCCTGATGCTCAGTACCTTGATGCTCCAGGTACCTGGACCTGTATCTCTTATAGACTCTCCTGACAGGCACACCAGGACAGTAGGTGCCAATCTCTGCCACCAGACTCTTACACACAGCATGGGATAGCTGTGCGACTGGGGTTCTTGGCTGAAAACATTACCAAAAGGTGTAGATGTCAACAAACAATTCTCTGTTTTACAGAAAGTGTTTTCCTTTTTCCAATTTCTCTTACAAAACCTTACCAGCTCCCCACCAATTAGAAAGACCTTTATTGTACATTCATGCCTTGAAGGGCTAAGGTACAGGTTATCTATACCTAATAAACAAATAACAAACGAATATTAAAAAGTATAGAACAGAACATGAGCTAAATATACATAGTAAAAGTACACATATAAATATACTGTACAAAACTGGTGTGTTACGCCTAAAGACAGTTTACTGGTTAGGCGAAACAAAGTGTTGTACTATGCTAAGGCCTAGGAAAAAAAATGTTGTGTTTCCGGTTACCCGACCGACCCTATGAAAAAAAACCCGACCCTAGCCTTTTTTGGACCGAAACAAAAATCCAGACTTGTTACTACCGATGATCACTACATACAAGGAGGCCTGCCAGGAAAATGAACATCCAGCATTAAAATAAAAGAGATTTACCTTAGTTTCCGCCTCTCTCATTTTGCAACAATATTTTTCCATATTTTCTATACCGATAGTCATGTAGGAATCAAAAAGGAGAAGTTTACAGGCTGCGTATTGGTTCAAATCGGACCGAAAAATTTCACTCGAGCGGCACCACATGCCCAAACTGGCCATGGGACGCACGTAAATTTTCACTCGAGATGAGAAATTAGCGCCCAACAAAACGGACTGTTAGGTTCCCATTGCTATATTACTCTTGTTTACTTGTGGTCAACTTTCTTTCTTCGATTGAATCGCGTAAAATACCAAGGAAAATACAAAGAAACTTCAGCGATCGGCACGATCGTGGCGCCATTTTGAATCTTGGCCGATCCTCGCGGAACCTCGCGAGACCTCGCGAGAGTTTGCAGTTCGACCAATAACCGCTAGAGGGCGGATATGCAATCCTGCAATGTGATTGGTTGGAAACTTTAATGTCCTAATTTATTCGGTTCTCTTTGTAAATGATATCAGGTTTTGATAGCAATAGGATCTAGTGGACTAGAGGAGAAGTTTAAATATGTATTTTGTTTAATATATTTTCTTTAATAAAGTGTTCAGTTCTGTTTAGATCTCAATTGTTTAGATCTTTGTACTAATTGTAGTGGTCTTAGTAATTCAAATACTAGATTTGCAAAATTATTCTGTACTGATGCTACACCGTAAATCATAGGCTACAAGTACAAACAGATCATACGTTCATTGTCCCGGCTTTGACTAAAAAAAAAAAAAAAAAAAAAAAAGGGAATCCCTACCTACCGACCCTAATTTTTTCTGGACTGTAATAGGAAACACAACATTTATTTTGTTAGGCCTAACGTACTAGTCTAATGTTAACTTACCTCTTTCTTAATTACATCTTTATATTTGCATGTTGTAACTGCTCCTAGATGAAGGGCACCCTTCCAAACCTTGCCTTCAGAATTCCAATCAGTCTGGAATTCCATGGTTGGAATGCTACCTTCTTCAGGGTGTGGTAAGTTCCAGAAGTCCGGATGTCCGTCGGGGATGACCGTGTCCCTCTGCTGGACATGGCTGACCGTTGGGAAGGGTGGGTACATGTAGGCCTGGGCCTGAGCTGCGGTAATGGTGATCTGTTTCCTCAGTCTGTCTGGAATGCCACTCATCAAGAAATTCCTGTTGGAAAGTTAAAGAAATGTTATAGATGTTTGATACTTGTAATTACTGTACAAAACTGGTGTGTTATGTCAAACAAACAAACAAACAAACAAGCAAACAAAAGAATCACACACCTGCGGGCTGCAAAAGTGGCCTCGTCCATGGAGCTCTCTGACCCCGAACCTCTACTGTCTTCGTCCAGGATGGTCAGGGGGCTGGATCTTCCATCCTTGGCGAGGTTCTTTCCAAATGAGCTGAAAATTGCAGCTGCCTTTCTCGGAGAACCTACTATGGTGACAAAAATATATCATGTCATTGTTGCTACCTTTGAAAGCTGAAAAATGTAAATGCAACTTGAATGTCTTGGAGATTTGACAACAATTGGCAAACTTGCTATGATCATAGGGAATGATGTAATAATACGATGCATGGAATTTTTCATTATTCATTATTTAAAATCATAATACTTGATTGAATGAAAATACTTCATCATACTTGTATTACAGCATATCACTACAATACAATAACAACAAAGCGACAGTAAAAGATAAAAAATGTATTCCCTTACCTGCTTTCCTAGGTGAGGAAACTTTCTTCTTCCCGAGCACATCAAGGAAGGAGCGTAGTGGCTTGCCATCTTTTCCCACCTTAGGTGCCTCTTTCTTGGGAGTAATCCTTCTTTTCTTCCCTTTTGGAGACACTACCTTGGCTGCGCCATCTTTTGCCTTAACCCTTTTTGACCGTGGTGTTGACATTGTTGTTTCGTCCGTTATTTCCACGACTTCAGGACTCTTTGGCTTTGCTGCTTGTCTCTTGGGTCTGGTCACTTTGGCTTGCGGGCGACTTTTTGCTTTTGATTTCGCTTTACTGCTCTTCTGTGCCTTTGCTTTCTGAACGAGTTCTTGAGCTTTGGTCACCTTGGCATTCTAAAAGGAAACAAAACAATGCATTTGGGGCATTTTTTTTTAATTCTAAAAGTTGGAGGTCAGTCAAGGTTTTTGCTAAAATGTGGAGAGTTATGCATTATTTTATACATACAACACACACATGATCAAAGTGTTTTGGGGCTATTCTAACTCTAGAAGTTATAAGATAGTCTAGAATTTTTTTTTGCAAAATGCTGTAAATTAAAAGTATTTTTTCATACACTTCTGAACTTCACCATGACTTGATGTACATAAAATAGACTGATAGTTGACAGAAAGTTCTTCTACCAACCTTTGCCTTTTTCTTGCTCTTGGGTGTGAAGTCTTCTGGATTTTCCAGCTGACCTTGCTTCCTCCTGGCCACCCTGGTCAGTCTGAGCCGGATGGGACTGGGTGTGTTTGGTGACCCCATGCTCAACAGCTGGGACCTGTAAACACACTTTCTCCCTGACCTTCTTCTTGGTGTTTCTTCGACTTCAGGTTCTACCACTTCTACTGACTCTGCCTCTTTCGCTGCTTCCGCCTTCTTCTTTCTTGCAGTTTTCTTATTAGTTGTCTTCTTCACTTTTGTTGATGTTGTGTCTTCCACAGTGACTTTCTTCTTTGTGTTTTTCCTGTCAGCCTTTCCAGTTTTCTTCAAAACTGGACTTTGTTTTCCTTTATCTTCTTCTTCCCCTACAGACGCTTTCTTAGCAGCAGGTTTTCTGGCCCTGGTGTTAGTCTTAGCGGCAGGCTGTGAAGACTTTTCAGATCGTTTCTTGTCCGCTTTCACATCTTCAACTTCCCTTTCTTTTTCTTGCTCTTCTTTTGCAGATTCCTCGTTCTTGTCTTCTGTTTCTGCTACCTTTTTCTTAGTGCTAGGTTGTCGGAAATTTGCCATGAAATTCTTCCTCATCTCTTCTTTACGAGCTCTTGTTTCTGGATCATCATCCCTTTTAGTTGTGCTTGAAATTTGGATCCTCATTTTTTCTTCATTTACCTTCTTATTGTTGTCGCTTGATTCTTCAATGACTAAGTCCACTTCTTCAACAACGACGTTAGACTTTTTCCTTCCCTTGGTCTTAGGAGTTGATGCTCTTTTGCCTTGTTTTAGTACCTCTGAATGTTTTTGCTTTGAAACATGTTCCTCTTTGAGACTGTGGACCTGTGCCTCTACTGTCACCACTTTTCCTTGGCCTGATGAGTTTGGTGATCCACCGAGTGTTTCTCCTGAAGGTTTAGACACGTCATCTTCACCTGAGGTGTTACTTATATTTTTCACAAACTCTTCATACGGTATTTCCTGATTCGATGTTTCATCTACATCATTAACACCTTTAGTGTTATCTTTTCTTTCTTCTACACCACCTTTAAGCAAGTCACTGTAAGATATTTCAACTTCTACATTTTCTGGGTCATTGTTCTCTGGGTCAATGACATCAGTGGCTACCTTGTCATCCTCTTCCTCCTCAGCTTCTGATTGGCTGCTAGTCAAGTAGTCGTGATAAGATATCATCATCACTGAGTCATCACCTGGATCTATTTCAGCTGTGGACCTGTCAATCAAAGTTTCCTCTGCTGGTCTGCAGTGGTTGACTCCTCCCACTTCACCTCTGCCTTCCTCTGAAGACTGCTTTGTACCTTTGTCTTCTTGTGGAATGTCCTGTTTCTTAACATATGTGGCTGTTTGTTTCATTTCTTCTCTACCATCTTC
This sequence comes from Branchiostoma floridae x Branchiostoma japonicum, assembly GCA_013266295.2. Classification (NCBI taxonomy): domain Eukaryota; kingdom Metazoa; phylum Chordata; class Leptocardii; order Amphioxiformes; family Branchiostomatidae; genus Branchiostoma; species Branchiostoma floridae x Branchiostoma japonicum. Next base: position 6,957,347 of record CM023830.1, read on the forward strand.
TGTCTTGGTTGAGAACTTTGCCTTCTTATCACCTTCAGAAGTTTTCCAATCTTGAGAAGTTGTCAAGTTTTCCACTGACGCTGCTGAAACTGACACCTTGGATGCCTTCTTCGGTTGTGCTTCAAACTCATCAACAGAAGAGTTGAAAACGTCACTCTTTTTCCTCTTCTTTGACTTCCTGTTGTTTCCCACAGTGGCACCTTCCCCATTCTCAGTCCTAGAGCACGGTAAGGATTCTGTTCCAGTCTTTTTCAGTTCCTTTCCTTTTCCTGACTCTTTCAGATCTATTTTCTGATTGCCATCTTGATCTTTCACTTCTTCCACATCCTTGTTGCCTGGCTTCTTGGTCTTTGCTTTTGCCACTTTCTTCAGTTTGGTCTTGGTTTCTTTCTCCTTCACAGGTTTGTCTGTATCCTTTTCAGACGTAGATTTAGGAGCAGCGATGGGTGAGGCCACCTTGGTGCCAGCCATTTCTTGCGGCTTACATGACAGCTGCTGCGACAGACTTTTACCCATTGGTTTGAAGTATCCCAAGATGCCTGAGGGTTTTGGTGAGGTGACTTCAGGTTTGGGTGGGGATTTGAAGTACTGTGTGATGAGGTTAGGGGTGGGAGGGGGGCACTTCGCTGCTGCCATCTTCTCCTTACCAGGCTGTTGAGTGGAATGAGTATGAGAAAATGAACACACAGATGAACAAATACAAAGCCTTTGCCTGGTGCGCTGGTATACTAAAAGTGCACCTAGACTCGACACGTACATTGAGAAAAACTTTCAACAACACACAGTCTCAAGTCACGAAGGGAAAAAAACCAAGCGAGACAACCAGCACGAACTTGAACCAAGTGAAACCCAGCACCTAGAGACCACATCTAGCAAAATAATAGGCATTAAGCAAGCAACATATGTAATTGAAAGTCCCAATTCTTTGTAGATAGTGTTGGCAGTTAAAGTTTAGTTTCCATTTCATAATGACTTGTACCAACACAAATGAACTTTCATGATATGTAATTGAAATAAAGTTCACTGGCATTATTCACTTGACAGTTATGGGAGAAAAATCTGTTTTCTTATAATTACCTGTTCCTGACAGCCCACCCCAGATGATGTCTCCATGACAACACTCACTGCACCCAACATTGGTGGGCTAGCCTGGTGGTCTAGGTGTTAGCATAATAAACATGTATTACGGTGTCGTAAAAGGTATCAACAAAACTGTAACAGAAGTTCATCCGAATCTTTGAAAGTTTCGTCTGTTTCCTCATATTTTATTATGACATATGAGGAAGTGCTTGTGGATCGCCCCCCTCCCCCATAATTTACAACAATCGCCCTACATATTCTACAGTCGCAACAAATGACATCGAAAATAATATTCTTCTTTTTTTTCAGCTTTTTCCTCGTGTGATTTGTGCTCTAACAAAACAGATTTATCCAATTGGAAACATACAATCTAGATGTTTGTTGTGTAAAGCAAAACTCGCCCTCCCCACATCCGACAACTTCTCCAAAATTTTCTTTGTCTGTTTTTTCCCCAAAAATCATGCCTTAACTACACATTCTCTGAACCTTCATGTACCTCATTTCCATGCCGAAATAATCTCCTTCGCAAAGGTACAACTATTCCTCACGATCGGCCAAACACTGGCTAAAACAGCATCCAAAATCCCTCTTCAAAATTTCAAGCGGGAGAAAATTTGGAAAGACACAAGAAAAGGCGCCAAGGTTCTGTATGACCTTTCACCTAGAAAATCGACCAATCACAGCCCGGGGAAATTGACACGGCGACCTGCGCGCGCAACACGCTTTCACTTCCGGTTTTCTCCGGAAGGAGGGACAGAAGGAGGAGGAGGAGCATGTTTTACATGTTTACCTGGCGAAAATCCAGACTTTAGCCGGGATCGGGAGATGTAAAAACACTGTCTTACGAGATGGGAGACCTGCAGGAACTGTCTTCCATCAAGGAAACGATCTTACAGGCGAGGGAACATGTGCAACAACTTGAAGACCGGCTGAAGCTCCTTGGGTTGGCCAAAACTCAGGTGAGAAAATATAGCTAGTGATTTACAACATATGATGCAAGAGCAAAACATGTTATGCTCCCTGTGCTTTTGATGATTTTTTTTTTTCAAATAGAAATTCTACTTAGGTTCTGTGTTGTTTGAATTTACATCTGGTAATGAAGAACAAGAGAATTATTTTGTTCAACTAATTCAACCCATAAAGGATACCCAGAGATTATTTTCAGCACTTAGAAAATTTATGTTCCAATAGACACTATGATATGATATCCCAAAGTACTATTATGTTTAATATTCCTGTCAGGGTGCCTTGCTTCTATATGATCTAAAGCAGATGATTGATATCATTATGTTGATCACATCCATCCCCATTGGTTACATCATTTAAATGTAGTTACATCACTATGTTTTTATCAATGATAAACAAACTTTACCTCTGGGGTCTCTAGCTTCATTTGGGAGGTGGAGACTTTTTTGGGGAAAACATTTAGAGGCCCATCTAAACATTTTCTTACTTCTGATCACTCCTTTAATTTTGTGACTCTTGTAATTGTAAGGTAAATACAAGAGGTCAGGACAAGATGGAAGGATTACTAAAGATGGTAGTGACCTATAGGCAAGGGTCATATTGTACAAGTGTTGCCACAATCCCTATATGCAAACTATTTTCATCATGTTATAATAGGAAGACCCACAAGGTGGTCTGACACAAAGTCCATATACAGTCAGAGAACGAAGTCTGCTTCCTCTGACATTAACAACATGGTACAAGGTTGGCAAGCTGCCTTCTAGCTAAACATATACTGGTGGCTTGTAGTGTGCTATTTATTTTATATTTACATACACTGTTCAAGCCACAAATACAAATAGATTTGACATTTGTCTTTGCATTGAAAACCCTAAGCCATTTAACCCCTGACCTCCATTGGTCAAACATCTGTTGTGGCTTCGTCCAGGAACAGGTAGCTGTACTACAGTAGATCATGTCGTCTTTAACCTTCGTCCTGCTGAGGTGATCTTTCAGCAGAAAATTTACACTGGTCACAGTGTTAGGTAGCAGGGTGAAGGTTAATAATTATTGAGGCATCAGTTACAACGCATTTGGTACAGTTCATCACAGTTTACGACATGTCCCTTGTACCAATATAACCTTTTCGGGGTAATGATATTACAACTTAGGAAATTGAGTAAAGGACATGTAGCACCGATATGAAATCAACTTAGGATGGAATCAATCCAAAATGATGCACCATTAATTCATATTAACTGTCTTTTTCAAATTCACATAAACATGTATCAGTACAATAAAAAGATATAAAGAAGCAAATAGTTTTTCAGTATTCTGTCTGGGCTTTATGGAATTGAATTTTCTGGAACTTGTAGAAGCAAGAAGGTTTAAGGAATGAATATATATGAATTGTCAGATTAACTCAAGACTGTTCACAAAAATAAGTGGGGTTGGTCTGTTTCAAATCACACAGGCCATGGCTAAAAGGAAACACAAAATGATAGAAATATCTGTATGTTCACATTGGCACTGTTTTCTTTCTTTCATGTACCGGGCTTTACAAGGAAATGAAGGATAACAATCCAGCTACATAATTAATCATGGTCTTGTTAAGTTCACTTGGCTGCCATTACTGAGCAATTAGAATACCACAAAAGATTTAATCAATAGTAATTAACTTTCTAATGCAGCATATGGTGCAAGTATTACTTTTTCCTAATTCCCTTGGCAATGGAATTCTTAAGTAGGAAAAGCAATAGAATTACAGGAAGGAAAAAAAATTGCAACCTGAAGCAGAAGTTTTAGCTTTGATGTAAGAGTAAATTTATGACATGCTTCCGTTTTGTCAGCATTTGTGAGTTCTCCAAACATTCATTATTGACTGCCGGACTTTACGGAAAATCGTTATCACAGCAGGAACAGATGTGCACTGCGGCAAATGGTGGCTGTGCACAAAAAACTTGAGTGCCTGCAAGGAACTCTTTTTCTAAAAATGTTGATGCCTGTACAAGTATAAAAATTCAAACTTTTTTAAAGCTTATATGTACGGCAAACATTGTACCTCTCTTTCATTGTATTCTGTATCTGCATACTCTCCAAGCAGAGGTTTGGGTTTTGGCTTATTTTTGGCATGTTTTTAGGCCTTTTTATCAAGCTTTCTTTTTTGCACTGGTATCTTTTTTTACGCCACCAAGAAATCCTGGTAAAAGAAGCCTAAAAACACTCCAAAAATAAGCCAAAACCCAAACCTCTGCTAGGAGAGTACATCTGCAGTCGTTGAAAATTAAATGAAATATCTTGCAGCTGCATATGATGAAAGTGGCAACTTGCGTTACATTTGTACATATAATACTCAGTGCATTTGACATTTGAGTTCCATGTATCTGAAATATGCCAGTTATTTTTAATGCGGAGTGTGTGTCCTATCCATTAGTGAAAGTCAATTATGACGTGATGTTACACAGAGAGATTTCAGTGCACTTAGCAATTATGAAGTAACAGAGATCGATGGCGTTCAAATAGCAGAATCCACACGTCAAACAACCAGCATGGTTGATTGTGTTTTTGGTTGTTTAGACTAGAATTTCTGAACTTGCAAATTAGCAAATTTCTGAACGTCCAAAATTCAAGGCAAACAATACAAAAGAAACAAACTGTCAATATCAATCAATTCTACTGTATGGTGTATCATAAATCAGTACATACATGTAGCCCTCTTTTTCTGTGGGACAGTATTACCAGCTTGGTTTGAATTATTCAGTTTTCAAGCTTTACAGATGCCTTTTATTTTACGTATATCTATATGTAATTGTGTTTAGCATACTAAGCATTTTGTCATCAGAGAACAGTTTTTAGATGTCACCGTTAATTCATCAAAATTACTGCATTCCAAACTGCATTTTATTAGATGCTTTCGTAAATACCTCATCAATTCACCCCATAATAGATTCATGATTTAACTCCTTTCATAATTGTGGTTCCCTATTTACCAAGTGTCATCCTAGCCCTTACACTGCCATGCCATTGGGGAATGCCATGAATTATACATGTTTTGTCCTATTTGTGACTGTGACCAATATGTCACTATAGAGATGATTGCTTGGAGATGTTACTGCATATTTCATGAGATCCTCATAGAAAGAAGCTTTATAAATGGCTTCTATTATGAAAGGGGATGTATTGAATGGCCACGTAATAATTGCATTATCTGACTTAATGATATCCTTTCTTATGGAGAATCGCATCGGGTTCCCAATTTCTCCCGTGGTCGAATTGTTTCTTATCTTCCGGAGCGCAGCCCTGCAATTTATGTAAAATAGGACAGCAGTAATTTACAACATCAAAGTAGAAATCCTGTTTGTAAAGATAACCAGAACCTATCTGTGTGGTTCTTTTCAAAAGGGAATATACATGAACAAATGTAAGATACTGATCATATTGTCAGATAATGGTGCTTGGGGTCCTCTTTTGAAAGGCATTTTTCACAGATAGTTTCAAAGCAACCATTCTAGACTCTGATGCAAATGCTTTGAAATGGTTGGATACATTCAGACAAATAAGCAAGGCTGCAGAGAAATCAAAACCATCTTCTAAATATGTTTGAATCACAATTTTATTCATCCTCTAAATATTTAGAAATTCTTTCTTTGTCTACCAATAGGTTGAAAGTTCTGCCCATGAAGCCAAGTCTACAGTGGAAAAACACTTCCAGGAGCTGAAGGAAGCCATCTGCAGTGCAATAGATACCAGGCAGAGGGAGCTGTTGGATAGGGTAGAGGAGATTGAGGGCGAATCGTTGGAGCCACTCAGGGAATGTGAAGATGTTGTTAAGAATTCCATCATAGAAGATCTAACTGTGATAGAAGAAGGTGAAGTACAAGTACACATGCTTTAAAATTTTTTTGTCAAACTGATCTGTGTTGCTATTGGTCAGTAAAATATAAGAACTTTTGAAAGATAGATTCATACCGCACTACATAATAGTCTAAGAAATAAAGTTGAATTTAGTAGCATAATTTCTGCATGTAAACGTGTCATGACTGGTACAAATGGTTCAAATTGAGCTCAGAAGGAACAGAAACAAAGTTGTAAATGTTACAATCAATTTTGTCATTTCTTCAGCATATCAGCGGTTCAGAATGACAATGTGAAGATTCACTTGCATATTGTCTCTCTCTGTTGTTTTCATCTCTCAGGAGAAAAGCTAGTTGAAGCCAGTGAAGTCATAGCAGCAGCAGAGCTGAAGTCATTCTGTGACAGGAACAACAGTAGATCACTGAACAGGTATGTTTTCATCTGGACATGGTCAAACATTGGCTATTTCATTTAGAAAATCTAGTACCCAGTGATCCACAACTTGAAATGAATACAAAGGGGACTCAGCTATCTTATTGAAGTAAAGGAGCAAAGAATTTTACTCCAAATTTTAAAGGAACTCAATGAAAATTCAGGGGAAGGAGTCTGTACCATTTCTATGTTTTGGAGCTGGTTCATCTCTTTACTAACCCATACATCAGAGCCCTCTAGCAACATTTCTTGTCATTGCAGCCTGCCAGAGGTGCCCCCATTGTCAGAGGTCCCATGCATCCTGCTGGCTGGCCTGGACCCAGCCTGTATCACTGAACTGCCGGAGGAGATTGGGAGTGACGGATACGTCCTGGCCCATGCACCAGTCCAGGTAGAGGAGCTACGTGAGAGGCCAGGAGGTGTTCTAGCATCATGGTATGAGGTAAGTATATTGTAGTGTGGGGTAAATTCATCCTGGTCTGAGGTGAGCATACAGTTATATGGTGTGCTACCATTGGGGCTCATTGCTAATGATTGAATTACCAACAGTGCAACAAAACATGTGTTGTTTGTTTTGTAGATAGAAGATGATGACATTCCAGAGAAGCAGTCCCCAGCGGAGTACAGACTGCAGTACTGCTGCGGGAGGGTGGACAGGGTCACCATGAACACGACAAAGTTCCGCGAAGCGTACCAGGGCCAAGACACCTGCTGCACTGTCAAACACCTGAAGGTCAGTCATTGCTTTCATTGTTTGTTTATCATTACCCATATGACAAGTTATATATCTCCAGTTAAAAACACTTAGAGTCATTGCACATGGTGTCCCACAGGGCACAATTCTTGTCCCTCTCTTATTTTCTATACCTGTGTATTTACTATACATGTACTTACTTTTTTTCCAGTTAAATGTGGACTACAGTTTCAGAGTGTGCTGCAAGATGGTCCGTGGCTGGTCTCCATGGAGCATTCCGCAGGTTGCTAGGACAACCTTGCTGCAGCATGGTAACCACAGAACATTCTCTGACTTTTTAAAAAAATCTTTGAGATCTTCAGAAATGGTCTCATAATAATGTCATTTTTGATTAAGTTCAGTCTTTTAAGACTGAAAAAATTCAAAAATAGAATGGTTAAAAGTCAGCAATCTTGAAAGAATATTACAGTGACTGTATCTTGCAGCCAATCAACCATTACGTACAAACTTCAATGGTATTTTCTCAGAGTGGGAAGTAGCAGAGGATTCTGGGTACACCTTGAGCAATGGGAATACCACGCTGACCAGAACGTCTCCCAACGCTGCCATCAGTGTGCTGCACTCCAGCAAGAGCAGTCTGTTGTGTGGGGACATGGTCACCTTCAAGGTAAGGCGCTTTAACCTTCCAAATGTCGAGAAACTTTACTTGTGTATTGAAAGCCCTTTGAACTTTATTATTAGGGCCAATCTAACACTTCTAGGCCTTAAGGCATGCCTGTTACCACATTCAGTGTGACAACTACACATGTACTTAGGTTTAAAATCCATAAACTGAAAAAGTGAAGGCTTGTTTTTGGACAAATTTTTGTATTTTTGATCCCTAGGTTAATGGAACAGGAAAAACTCACCGTGGTGATGGACTTGGTCTTGTACTAGTGCAAGAGGAGGACTCCATCCTACAACGTATAGGTGCAGTATGCGTAGGTTCCACGGGAGTCGTCCACGTCAACGGTAAAGAAATGACCAATCAGCTTCCAGCACTCACCAAGGGCACCACCGTGACCTTCGACACCAGTAAGGTCGTCAGTGACACCAAGAAGTTGCGAGTGTCGATCACGGTGGCCGACAGACAGGTCACGTGTGAGTGGGTGCCCGGTGGGGACCTTAGCGAACACTTATATTTCGCAGCCTGCTTTGTACATAAGGGATGGGAAATCACTGTAGAATGATCAGAAAGAGCATGTCAGCAGAACGTACTGTGCCTGCGCGAAACCCGTAATGTATTGTGCATAGCACCTGGGCAGAACGGTCATTTAGGTTCATATTCGCGTAGTTAAGGATGACATCCCGTCTATAGTTTTCAAATGTTGTGTCGAAAATGATATCGTTTGCAACGGGCAAAATTCCGATGCAATGTTGACCAAACACCCAACAAAAACTGTGAAAAATCCGGGTTTTGCACAGGCACAGTACGTTTTGCCAACATGCTATCTGGAAGCATCACTGGTTACTTTCCATTTGGAACACCACTGGAAATATCTAAATTCTGCTAAATTTTTGAGGCCATATCTCAATAACTGAAAGAAAGATACTGCGATAAAGAGAAAAGGATGCACTTGCAAATGACTGTGAAACTTCAGTGGAAATTGTACGGCTTCTAAACATGGCAACCTCGCAGTTTTTAAGGCTTTCCAGATCCAAGGTGACCAGTGTGAAGAAGGAAATTCAATTTTAGTGGTTCAATCTCTGCACTCTTCTTTGCTGCACAAGGCTGAATGAATTTATACAGCAACATACATGTCAATGAATGTGTAGTAAGTTAGTAAAAGGCAAAAAAATGATGAGAACTATAGCTGAGTCTTATATCCCTGTGAAACATTATGTCGATAAGAATCTGGGCACATTTTCAAGGCTTGTGCTCACTACGTAATTTGTCAGAACTTATCATAGAATCACCTGTATCTACATGTTGAAAATATACAAAATGATAGAATTGAAGGGTAGGTGTTATTATCAGACCTTTATCTTAGGGATTTTAATTCAGAATTTCCATTCAAGAGGATGTATCCGATTGTTTGAATCGTTTTTCTTCATTGAGATTATCAGGTTATGAATATCAGGTTGTGAATATCCAGCTTAATCATTACAAACATGTAACCGTTGCTAGTAACTTGCTACCATATATATCACAGTTCTTAACTATGTGATAAGAGCCTCTAGTTAAATGACCAGCACAGTTGATATGTAGTAAGACTTAAAAATGACATTCCCTGCAAGCCAGCTGTTTTTATCATGTTTCAGCAATATAATACAAAATAAGCATTCTCACTGCCACTACAGGTGTACTGCATACATGAATCAAGCTACAGCATTTGTGTGTGGACAACTGTAATCTTTGCAGCTAGTTCTAGTCGAAAGAATGTAAAATCTGCTTGGAAAGGGCTCACAGCTCTGTTCTTTATGTGACCTCAATACAACATAATTGCCCAGTTGCCTGTTTTAATCAACATTCAAAATTGCCTTGTGTTAGGGCAGTATAGTATGTATATATCATTACCAATCAACTTTTTAATGCCCACTCTATATGAGAAAACATTCTCAACATCAGTCTAACCTTTTGCCCTTCTGGACAGACCCAAGAGGCCAGTATGGAATTTCTTGTTGGGAAGACCCTTCATTTGCAGTAAAAGGCATTGTGCAATACCAAAATATACAATATCCTTTTAAGAATTTCTTCTCTGAAACATCTGCCATCTAGGTTAAATTGATCACCATGAAATCACTATGATTTAGTCCTGTAAAGGCAATAATTTCCATCACATTTTGTGTATGACTGCAAAGGCTTTGGAAGTGTTCCATACATGGTCAGTTGCAACTTAATGAAATTGGGTACTCTACCTTTTCTACATTGTTAGGGTCTGTAAAATTTGATATGCAATAATCTGTTGTTATGAAAACAAGCCACATTTGTAATCCAACAGTCCATTGTTTAAATAGATCTTTTTTTTAAATATTTATGTGAAGTAAAAGCTTTAAGTTAGTCTAGATACCAGTCTCCAATTGTTCAGATATCAAATGTTATTGTAGGCACAGCAGTCTCTCATGCCATGGATGAGACTATAGCCTAGCAAGCCTGATATTTAGGCTAGGTATGAAGCCCTTACAGTTTTGTTATATGTTGCACTCAGTTAGCCTTCTAAGTAAGCCAGTTACAACTTGCCTGTACATGTTTTAACAGTAACTTGTATTATTTTTACATTCCAACTGTTTCAGAAGCACAATTTTTACAGCTGTGTTGCTAATATTGAAGTGCTTACGCCACCAACAACAGTTCCTGATATCAATTGTTATACATGTATTTCAGTGTCACCGGTGGCATGTATAAGCACTTTAAAACTTAAACAGTGGACTGCCATACTTGCCAAAGAAATATGTTCACTTCAACAGCAAAGAGTCTCTTTATTTTTTCAATAACACCCACTGTGCAGTACATTTGTTATATGTTCACCTGTCCTACCTGTACCATTTGTGTATGTGAAGTAGTGTTAACAATTGTTTATATATGTTACAGTTGTAAACAATAACAGACGTTTTTACACATGTATGTGTTATACCTGCCACCAATAAACATTACTTACTACTGTATACAAGACTGGGGAGTGTTCAAAAGAGAGCAAAGCTAGGCCATTTGCAATCTCATTGTTTTCCTGACACTGTTCATGATGTCTTTAACATTAACTGTATACAACTAACATACTATTACTTTTGCAGTATGATGCCAGTATCGTAATCAAAATTTTGGTGTCAAAAGGCTTCTATAGCATAGGTATAGTGCATACACATGATTTATCATTACAGTTTGTGGTATTTGCTATAAAACTTAATGAGATCTAAAAATGAAGCAAAAAAAAAAAGTACAGCCAATACTTATTTAGGATCTAACGTTAGATGTAAGTTCAGTCTCACCAACATATAAAAAAAAAATACTACAGAATCTACAGCCTTCTTAGCAATAGATGAGAGTCAACATTATAGCAGGTGACAGTCTCTATCCAGAGCAGCCTCTGCAGCCACAGTGTACACACTCCACAATACGGCCCTGGAGGAAAGAAAACATTAGTCCCAGAACTCAAGAGACTTTCTTTCAGATATTGTAACATAATGAAATCCATACTAGTATATCTTAAACAGAGTCTTTACAATTAAGGTACAGTGCATCATCACCATACAATACAAATCTAAGTATGGACAATGCCATTTGCTAAAGCTTTGAACTTTTGCAAAAGTTCTATAATACAGCAAACTACAGTGTGTGATCAAATTCCACAATGAAAATATCCTTTTCAATGACATAACACCCTTCCTTTCATGTTTGTACATTGTACAAAAAAAGTAACAATGCTCACCTCCTCCAGCTTGCTCTTTGGGACTCTGCAGATACAGTTGGTGCCGAAGTTTGTGTCTCTGGTCTGGATACAGCGCAGGCAGCAGAGGTTCTCGTAACCCTGCTTCTTCCACTTGGCGATCAGGTTCTTGTCTGCTATCCCCTCCTTCAGGCAGTACTCATACAGCTCTGAATGGGGTAAAGGTTGATGGGAAATCGTATTAGTCAGGTGGGTGTGAGGTAACATAGCCAAACAGATGTGTTGAAAGTGACAAGAAGCCATGATTCAAAAGAAGACAATTCTGCAAATTCTTGATGTTCATTTGAACTTTATTCTTTGTAAAAAAAAGTAGTTTATGTGTTTTTTTAAATCAATTTATTTCAGCTTCATTACACAATCCAACTGGACAGGTGTACTTTACCACATGGACAGGCAACAAAGTTAACAGTAAAACACTATAGACTTAACAGCATCCTACATCTGCTTGGAGATTACACCATTGCCATAATAATTATGATTACTTTAACCTTCAGTCTGCTAAGGTAGCCATTTGGCACCAAATTTACATTGGTTATGGGGTTTTCCAGCAGAGAGAAGGTTAAGGACTGTAAAAGGTTGCGGTAGGTCACCTCTGCTGATTGCCTTCCTGCGGTAGAACAGGTCGAAGATGTAGCGAGACTTCTGGTGGTGAATCTTGAAGATGGGCCAGAGAGCCTCCACCTTCCTCTTCCCCTCGTGTGGTTCTGTCTCAGCTGTGGACAAGGCGATGGTATTAGTAATAGTTCTAAACATTGGAAACGGCATGGGGCAAAGTCATCGCAACATACACCTCATCTTCATCATTATGTAAAATTTACTCTAATAATATTCATGAGCAAAGCTTGTAAGTGTAATGATTCTGTTTAATTAAAATCTGCCTCAAAATGGTTTCAATACGTCTCAAAATACAAACCTATGTTCATGTTATCAGCTTGGAGGTCCTCAAATAAAAATTGGGGGGGGGGGGCATACATGTGACTGACTACAAATTTATGTTTGTATTTCTACCGAATCTAGACTGCTTACGGGCTCCTTAACATTTAGCTGTAAAAATATGTCTTCTGGAAGATTTTACAAGGTACATCGTATTTTTATTTGCGTCTACGAAGCAAATTAATAATGTAGTGGAAAGTTGTCGTCCCACCAACGTTGCTTTTTTGCAAAGACAAATTTGGAAGCTTTACCTTCTCTCATTTTCTGGTCCAGTTCATCCAGCGTAGGTTCAATCAGCTCCCAGCCCTCTGGTGGAGGCTTCCTGCTTCTTCTGACCTTAGGCATCGTTAATTAGACACTAAAATCCACCTTTTTTTTTACAACAAAAATACTTCAACAAACTGCGATATTGTAGCTTGGGTACAACAGGAAGTGACGTCAGAGGTCAAAGGTTGTGGCAAAATCTTTCACAAAACGTTGCAAAAAATCTAAATATTTTGTCAAAATCATAACAATTTAGACGTTAACAACAATAGATTCGATTCCAACATACATGGATACTTGTTCTTTTATAGAGCAAATGGTAAATTTAGAATTTTTTTACAACCGGAAGTTACAAAGCACAGTGGGTAACGCGGGTCTTGCATGTGCAGTGTTGCAATCTTTGTCGTCTGAAATCTGCATTATTTTAGGAATTTTGGTTCCCAATTTGACAGACTTCGGTCGAACGTTCTTCACAGAAGTTCAAGATGCCCAGGGGAGGTAGAGGTGGTGGAGGTAGGTCAGATGGGTGTCGCAAATGGACGTTTTGAAATGTCCATACTTGAATTTTTACATTCATGTGGAAGTGTTTTTTTGCACATGAACAAATATCCCCATCTGGTCTTTCATTTTACCCCCCTCCCCATTTAGGTGCTTTGCTTGTTATGTTTTCTAAGGTAGATGATAGTGTCAAGATTTAATTACCTTCGCCAAGAAGGTTATGTTTTCGGTAGTGTTCGTGTGTGTGTGTGTGCCTGTAAACATGATAACTGGCAGGGGTCTTGAGTATTTTGGTAGGTGGGTAGGTCTTGATGAGACCTCAAAATTTTTACTAGTGGATTTTGGGCCCCTGGCGACTTGTTATGGTATTGCAGTGGAACTTATACATACCTTACCTAGTTTTCTCACAGTGGCAATAACAGGTATGAAATATGATATCATATTTATATAGCTAGAGCTTGCACACTGAGTTAAAACATGACAGGCTTGAAGGACTTAGGCCTAGGAAAAAAAATGTTGTGTTTCCGGTTACCCGACCGACCCTATGAAAAACCCCCCGACCCTAGCCTTTTTTGGGCCGACCAGATGAACTTGTAAAATACATTTTCAAAAATAATCGTTCGTGTCCCGGCATTTATTTTCTAAAAAATACGGCGCTGAAAATGTGTTTGTTGTGCCGCGCGCGTCAGCCGGCGCGGCTGACGTGCCTGCATGACCTCGAGGTCATATGCAAATATTGCATAACGTGACCGCGGTACGCGCCTCCGATTGGTCGATGCTTCACCGCGCAGCGCGGGCGGCAATTCACAAAGTGTGGCTACGGGCGTGTAAACAATTTTCTTTGTTTCAAAATACGCGCCAAAAATGCTGTTTCTACGACTACATAACGAAATTCTAGTGAAGAAATGCACATTCCAAAGAATCTTTGGGGAAACTAGATATTTCTTTGCGGATTTATGGAGTAATTTGCGTAATTTTGACGCCCAATCTACCCGGAAGTTTACGTGCCCAGATCAGCGTGGGTTTGAATTCACGTAGTTTTATTGACCAAAACAAGAAACAAAACTACCGCTAAAGAAAATCCTGTAACATTTCAGATACCGGTGATTATGGTTTTGTTCAAAATATTGGTGGATTCGCACGATGTACCGGCGTTTCAGCCGTATGCTTCCTCAGGAATTCTTGCCGCGTTTAATAGCGGCGTGGGGAAATTTTGCACGGCCCGGCGTTCTTGCTTTTTGTCGGGCGGTACGACACAGCCAGCGTTCATCGCAATTCGGTGTCTCATAATATTATTTTTATATCAATTTAACAACAATACCTTTTAATACTCAACAATATACGCATATGTGATCAAATTATACGTAACGTCTCTGCCTTGTAAACATGAATGAATTATTGCTTGTCGGCCGCTACCATAGCGCGCAATGACCGACTGCTGGCTTGCCTCCCGGTTTTTCTCGGGGAAAAACCTGAATAAAGTGCGCACCCCGACTTTGGCTTTGACCTGAACCCCCTACTTGAGAGTTGAAATGTCAAAAAAGTGCGTCCTTTATTAGAAGAAATACGGTATATACAAACAAAGAATTTTACGATCTGTTTAGTACTGCCCAATTTTCTGTGTAGTACAAACAGATCATACGTTCATTGTCCCGGCTTTGACTAAAAAAAAAAAAAAAAAAAAAAAAAAAGGGAATCCCTACCTACCGACCCTAATTTTTTCTGGACTGTAATAGGAAACACAACATTTATTTTGTTAGGCCTTAGCTCTGTGTTTGCATCCATCATAATAACTTGTTGAATTTATTTACTTGCATTCAGTTACATTTTTTTTCCAGAATGTGTGAATTTTATGCATGATCTTTTGTAAAGTATGTCTTGAATGTTTTATCTTCAGGTGGCTTTAAGAAGTCCCATAAGGGGAGGCATAGACAGTTCACTAATGAAGAGGAACTACGACAACAGGCTCTAGCCTCAGAAAAGGACCGACAATGGCGGGTAAGTCATGAAAGATGTTGTTCAAGTTGCCAGAAACACCCATATAAAGTGCTAAAGTCTAGTACTAGCAGACCTGATGACATGGCATACAGGGGTTGCAGTTAGCCTCCTTAGCAGACTCTACAAGTTAGCCCTTTTTTAGGCATAACTTTATACTAGTATATAATGTGCTTCTTTTTTCTGACTGCATATCAGTTCTCGGTATTTGGTTTCTGGTAGGTTGGCTCTGCTGCCATCAGAAAAAAAGCACATCATAAGCCCCCAAAAAGCCCAGCTCGTACAGCCTGCTATGGAGGCAAGGTTGTCATCTTTAAACTATCATTCCTGTGTTTGGGGAGACTTATGTCTCATTCATATCAAAGAACCCATCACTTTTATTGCTAATGCTCTAATGTGTAATGATGATGAAATACAGTATGATGGGTGAAACCAATCAGCATATGTAGCTTGTACAGGACTGGTGTGCTATTACAATGCAGATACAGCCTGAATGCTGTCTGATATGATATCTAACTGCAGATTTGTGAAAAAAATGTTGTTAATGCCACTGTTCCTGTTTGTTTTGACAGGAAAAGAAAGGGCTGATAGATAGTGATGAAGAAGAAGAAGAGGAGGAGGAACAAGGAGCCAAGAGTATGGCCATGGGGAACCCAGGAGACCTCCCTCCCAGTTCATCTGAAGAGGAGGACAGCTCAGATGAAGAGGTACACCAATTACAAGCCTTGGCTTCTGGTGTTACTGAGTTGTGAAAGACTTGGTTATTTTACATTGTTTTTTTATGTGCTGTTTTGTTCAGGTTTAATTCAATCTTAACTGTAATACAGTGACATTAATTCATGTACAGTTGGAAAGAAAAAAATTAACGCCATTCCTTATTTTTTATGCTTATACCGAAAAGTATCACCATATTGTTTCATGCATTAGATTTTGTGCAATCTAGATTGGCTGTTCATTAGTATCAGTTGTACATGTAGTTTTGACAAATGCCAAGCTCATTCTTGCGATTTGTGTATGTCCCTGAAACAGGATGGGAAACCTAAAGGAGTAGAGCATCTTATAGAGGTAGAAAATCCCAACCGAGCCAAGAATAAGTTGAAGAAAGTGACAGACATGGACATGCAGGCTGCAGAGGGTGAACCCAGGCTGTCTAGGAAAGAAAGGTAAGTCTTGTATTTGCACAGTGGACATCAGTTTCCATAAAGCTGTCATCAGACCCTGAAAGCTAATAAGATATGGCCAAGCATAAAGCTCTTATTAAGTGTACCTCTGCTATTTTATATTAGTTGCCATATATTCTCCAGTCGCTTTACAAAACACACATTATTAATATGATTTAAGTCCTATTTCATTTTTTAAAGTTTCTCTAAGGTAATACATGTTCATAATCTCTCACTGTTAGGGGCCTAACCAGCATAAGGGCAGCTAGAACTAGTAGAAGGGTTTTTTAGTCAGGCTTTTGAAGATAACAAATTTGCCATCAACCAATTCATCATTTACAATTCCCCATGCTAAAAAAAAAGATTTCTCTTTCGTATTTCTGTCACAGTGTGGTACCGGTATGTGTGCATGCATTAGAAATTGAGACAGTTGTACGGTTTGTTGAAATGGTGCATAAATATTTGAGTTTTGCTTTGTATTTTAACTAGGGAAGAGATTGAAAAGCAGAAAGCCAAAGCCAACTACCTAAAATTGCACGCCGAGGGGAAAACGGACGAGGCACGTGCAGATCTCGCTAGACTGGCGCTCATCAAGAAGCAGAGAGAAGAGGCAGCCAAGAAGAAGGAGGCAGAAAAACAAGGTAAGACAGACTTTCACTTTTGGCAACACCACAGGAGTGGAGCCTTTATTACAAATGGCTAGCAGTAAAGCAGTATGTAATAGAAACATGTTGAAATACACAAAACTTTCAACAATTTATGAATTACATGATGATAGTGTTTGGAAAAAGTGCAAAATGTCCATATGATGTTTTTTAAATGTATTTATATTTTTATGTAGACCATTGTTTGACTCTTTTTTTATCTTCACTCTTACAGAAAGAGAAGCAAAGGCAGCTGCAGCCAAAGATAAGAGAGCAGGAAAGAAATAACCTTAGCTGGAGCAGTCTGTACATACTTGGAACTCTATGTATGTCTTCATCCCGTGCATGGCTGTACAGAAGAAAAATATTCAAGAAAAAAAAAGAAGAAAAAATTGCAAAATTTGATGCAAGCTGCTGGGCAAAATGCTACATATACTTCAAGTCGTAATGCAAAAACATGCTACTAACAGCAACAGGTAATTAATATAAGTCAAGTAGTAACTGGATAATAACTGTAACACAAAAAACAATAGCCTTGGCTTTCAGCGCACAGGTAGTATAGTACTATGTTGCATGTACATGTAATACCATAAAAATTAAAGGAATACTAAAATATATGAAGTCACACTAGTAACTCCTCTATGCCTTAAAGTCAGGATTTGCTTGCAAGGAACTGATTTTTAGAGGAGAATGTCAAAATCTGTATGTTTCATTGAAAATAAAAAGCTTTTGACTAGGGGAGGGGAGACCTTGAAGATTTCTATTACAACTAAATGTAATTTTGAGTATTAGAAGATATGAAGCAATCTCAGCAGCATGCAAAATAAATAGGAGTTATTACTATTATAATAAAGACTTTGTAGTATATGAGCAAATTTGGCACTTTGCTTCAACTCATTGCAAAAAGTCATATTCTACCTAGAAAGCTTTGTTAGTTTCTTCTACACTTGGAATCAAATATTGAATCACTGCCTTGTCCTGTATGAGAGCCCACAAAATAGCATATATGCCATTATTCATGTTATTTACATAATTATGAAAATTCTTGACACTAGTATACAATAAAATAAACAATATAATAAACAGTTGTTTGAACTTTTTTGTAGGATTTTAAGGACATTATTGGAGATTGATCATCAGTATGAAAATGCAATTTATTGTATTTTAATGAAATCAGAATATTATGCTGCCAACCCATGAAATTGAGATACATGGCTCTGTAACAACCATAAAATTGACGATCTAGTTCATAACACTGTATGCTCACCGATATCTGTGCCCACGTATACAATTATTATGTATTGAAGTTTTCCTACTGGGCTACTCGAGGCTTGTTCCATATGGATAGAGAAACGGCTGCCCTTCTAGCGCCATCTAGCGATTCACTACAACGCTGCAGCTTGCCACACCTGTTCAAAGCCGCACTGTCCCAAGGGAATGACTACGCAAACAAAACTTGCTGAACCGGTGCGTGCTAAAGGTCGGTTAGTCGGGTTACCTGACCAACCCACGTAACGGAAGTCGTGCCAACCTGTCTCGTCACGGAAGATTCCTAAAAGAATTTCAAGCCAACGTCCTTTCGAATTAACATGTGACGAGACTCTGACTTTAAAGGGCGTACCTCACAACTGATTGCAACAGAATTTCTACATGATTTAGCTTCAGGTAAGTAAAGATTCAATTCTATCATGTATTGTTGTTGCTGACCCCAAAAGATCTCAGTGTTCTCGAAATCTAATACCTCTTTTCTGATTGCTTCCTCATACTCTCATTCCTTTTTCTAACAACAGGTGTACCTTTGCAGTATCATATGTCCGTTTCTGAGGAGCCCCCGTACAACGATTGCGTGCTAAAATACCTGTAATGTAATCTAATACAGTAGTCTACTATAGCTAATGTCATTGTCTGTTGTGCAACACGGTCGCCATTTTGTTCATTTCAAACTCTCGTATATCTTGTCTTTCTCAAAATCGAAACGTCAAAAAATCGAGTGTGTGAATTGTTCTAGACACCTTATTTATTCGTTTGTAGACTTTTTTTGGTGTAGAAGAAGTGTTCTGTGATATTTCATATAAAATCTACTTTGTAAAAATTACAGTGCCCTGCCTTTTCTGACCTCCAAATCCATTAATAGCGTGACCGTGCTCGGCAATATCGCACATGCAATCGAAACGTAATCTATTTTCCATGTTTCCTGACATGGCATTACTTAGGTGTAACCCGTTAATGCATGGATTTGTATGCGTCCGAGTACTTGCTGATTACATTTGGTGCGCGTATAAGACGAATACTTTTACAGCAAATGGTGATATATATGTCTTTGGTTACATATATGTTTTGGTTACATGTACAGTAGTCGTCAATGCGTACATATTACAAATATAACTTCTTCACAACGTTAACCATGAAATGTCAATGAATATGACCAGGTTAACACCAGTTTGGAAAGGGTATTGCAAACTGACGATTTATAGTGTTTTCACATAATCTATTTGCTTTGATACCAAACATTGCTACCCATAACACAGCTACGTATAGAGCATATAAAAACCGTGCGTGGGCACGAATATATGGCTCACTATATAAACCACCTGTGAATTCTCATATTACTTTCTTATCTGTATATAGATGCATGTAATATCGTAAATCATGTAACGCTTTTCTGACGTACTAAACACGTCACCTGTGTTTACACTGTTTCTTATTTACTGCTTTCTTTGTTTGATGTCCTTGATGCCGTGACCTAACGGTAAATGGACAACAGCACATTTTATGCAAGCAACGTAGGCGAACTGACTTTTACCATAACTCAAACTGTTCCGTCTTATACATCATATTTGACATAAAACTTTAGTGTTTATATACCAGACTCATATCCCGTGGGTTGCAAAGTGTATTCCTTTGGCCGGTTGGCTCCTCTGGCATATTTTTCTGCCATTTAGAAGCCAATTTCTCTCTTTTCAAGCAACCCATTATGGAGTCTGGTAGAGACTAACAATACTACTTAATTGATTCTGATTTTTTTTGGTTCCAGCTAGGAAAGCAAGATGGACAAGGAAACTTTGGTGAACAATATCGAGTTACCGGTGCACGAGGGTGACGAGACCGAGGTGATAGCAGAGGCAGTGGTGTTGGAACGGAATGACGTACCGGACGGGCAGGTGCGTCTACGTTTTTACTTTCGCACGTTCAAGACATTTACGATTATTTATAATATACATGTATAAACTTTCATATTGGATAGTGCTGGATATGGTGTGGAATGACAAATAGTAATTCGGAGTAACAAATATGGTTATGATTAATATCTAGTTCAGGGAAGCCAGGCGATAAAAAGGTTAATTTTACACTAGTATTCGGTGTAACACAATTTCTCGCTGCCCATGTTCTATCATAATAACGTTATTACCTAGCGTTAAATGTCATGATACTTTTATAAGGATTGGGTACATGTAAATGAAATTGAGGGCTATACCCGGCTAGCAATTTAATCATACTTAGTGTAATGTATTTTTCTGTATTACGTATTCTCTGTGAATTGTTTCTACTCTCAGACTAACCCAGTATACGAAGATGGAACGATCCAGAGAGAAATAGAAAACGATAATGTCAGACAACATGGAGTACAAAACGGTGCAGGACCGGACTCTACGCCAGATGGCGTTATTCTAAGTGTGCAAAATCTCCAACAAGTTGCCGAAGGTTCCACCACCGTTCAAATCGACAAAAAAGACGGCCAGAAAGGCGAAGAGGTCCGACAGGGCATTGCGAAGACTTTGTGGTACTTGTGTAGCGGGTTTGGCTGCTGTATTCCCATGTGGATTGCAAAAGGTGTCAAGGAATCTCGTATGGTGAGTTGTGCCCTGATTTATTTCGATTTATTTAGTAAACACTCGAAGTGTAGTAAACGCAAACGTAGACTATCAACAGAAAACAACGTCTCAGCAAACAAGAAAACGTCATTGGCTGTGAAGTATTTAACGTTACAGTGTTTTGAAGAAAGCAATTCATTTCACTTTTTGTTGCTCTTCAACTAAGTTCTTTCAAAATATTTCATAAAACCATCATGATAAACAGTATCCATTTGCAAAAAAGGAAACTTGCTAACTTTATTGTTTGATACGAGGGCGATATATAATGCTATAAATATTTTCTTTCAGGCAAAGGAGGCAAAGAAAGAAGGGAACCTAACAACCTACCAGATGCTGAAGAACAAAGTGCAGTACAGGTGGATGATAGCTGTCATCCCATTGGTCATCTTCCTGCCAATCATCATCATCGTTCTGGTGACGCGTCTTACCTGAGGGCCATTCCATTTTTAAAACTTAGCAGGGGTGGATGGACAATTTCACCCATTCTTTCACTGTATTCTTCTGTTTAGATGTCTCCTTTTGTTTTTGAGTTATTTGTTTATTATTGTTTGTACGAATTGTATTGTGGAGCTGGTACAATCCACATAACTGGATGCAACCTAGAATTAGTGTTTGGTTGATACAATATTTTTGTGTCTGTTAAGTTATATGTAGTTATTTTTCTCTAGCTACCTCTTCAGATGTATATTTTGCCAAGACATCTCATTATTTACCATATCAGTCTAAGCAACTGCATCTGTACTGTCTATCAGGGTGATATATATTTCTATAACAGCACATATCATGTAACAATATTTATAACAGACTTTTCAAAAGATATGTTTAACAGAGTGAATGGCATGCATTGTTAAGAGGTGTTTGCAAATGTTTTCACAGCCCAAGCAATAGATAATAAGATGTTTTATCTTTGACCTGTTTGTATGTAACACAAGTGCTGTTTTTCTGTTTGTATTTGCATTGCCAAGGACAACTTTTAGTCTGAGAGGTTTTGTGGCTTAGGAGTTCTCCATTTCAAAACGTGCACAAGGGAGGGTGGTGCAAATGAACACTGTTTTCACAAAAAGAAGAGTAATGTGCTTATAAAGTACATGTATCATATCATGTCAACTGGTAGTGGGGGGGGGGGGCTTCAGCAAGCAGGCTGGAACTGTGTGTAAAGTGACATGGATTTGAAACCCACCATCTTTTGGTGATATGCAGTATTATACAGAGTAACAAACATATATGCATAGCCTTCCTATGCAAGAGAAATATCTAACATCATCAAGAATAAAGTCTATTAACCTCTATCAAAAGGTTACTGTAATCACTTCTGTCTTATGTGCACTTACTGTTGTGTTTGTTGGTTTTACTTGCTTTGCATGAAAAGTAAACTGCCTCAAGGCATATCACATCGGTTTTGTACAGTAATACAATTTGCAAAAGACCAGACTGATATATAGCTAGTACATTTCATCCATTCACCCTTGTCACATAGTACTCTTTTCGATAAGTTTGGTGGGATCTTTAATGTGTTTGAGGTGTGGCTCTCCTTAAACATGGAACGTCTGCTTTACGTTCCATCCGAAGGACTACAATTCCTACCAGTAGCATGCAAGCCGATGCACAGAACAGATTATGCATCACATGATCATTCCAATAAATCACAAGTCAGGACAGTACTGTTAATGAAATATGAAAATCATTCTGAGTACATATTGCCATCATCATTCTATAGATACCAATAGTACACAAAAACACACAAAACCAACATATGCCCAGTTTTACCCAGTGTATTTCTGCAGCTCTCAAACAGAAAATTGAAAAACTTTCATTTCATTTTTTATCTCTTAATATTGGGTGCATTTTGAATGCTAATTGTTACAACAGTTGAGTACAACTTGCTTAAATATGCTGCTTAAGAAGGCTGTCTGTGATATCATAGATTCTAAGATGTCTTTCTCAACAAGTCACTCTGTAGAGAATAAGAAACTTAATACTTTTACTACCTCAACAAAAACTTGTTTTCGTTTTAGCCAATCCACAAATCATACTTGGAAATTCAGTTGCACTTACATGTACATAAACCATGGCCCTTTTTAGCCAACATAATTCTTCTTAACTAACTTATACTACATAAGACAACTCTTCTATACAAAGACTTGAAATATGCTGTAAGTGATTTTCTATCTGTTAGTAAGTTCCTGTTACCAGACAGGTAGGTTAGACATTAAAAATATAACATAAAAGCTTACAATTTTTCAAAACATAAGGTGTAAAGATGTCTGGCATGTGGCACAATTTATGATACAGCCACCCTATTTAAACATAACAAAATATCTGGAATACTAAGAGCTTTAATACTGCAAGATATCTGCAAGTATATATATAACATTAACAATATTTGTTGGTTTTTGGTGGGTTGGTGGTTATATTACTGGTCAAGGAAGTATAAATTAATTTCATATAGTTAAGAAATACTGCAAACTTTGGCACAGATAGGCATAAATAGGTGAGAAATTGAGGAGAATCTTACATGTAGCTGAGAACACCTGTTATCACATGCAGTAATACATATTGACCATTAAAGCAACAAGAGGACCTAAAACTAAAAAAGACAAAAAAAATGGCATGAATTTCATGCATGGCAAGCATCTGAATCTAATACCTGGTAATATGTAACATTGCAGGGAAACAAACATATGATTATACTTGGTTTCTTTTCATGAATATATATGGTATCATCTCATTTCTGGGTTATTGCTGAAGACTGCTCAGTGCATAGTACTAGTGTGTGTTCTTTGTATACAAATGTATATCAAATGTTGTAAGCTACAAAATACTTCATAGCAACCTAAATATGTCTTAAATATTAATCTCAAACCAGATATATGTATTTTTTCCTAACATTTCATAGGCCTTTCTAGTGGTGGCAGTGTTTTTTTTCTGTTTGCCTCACCATATGGGGCTACAACATAAAAATGTGCACCACAGTAGAAAGGGGTACCAAAACTTAAAAAAAAAAAACAGGACAAGCAAAATAAACCTAAACCATAAAACCACTGGGAGAGTAGTGAAATGGCCACACAGGCAATGTTGGGGATAGCAGATTCTAAGAACACTCCATTATATGGCACATTTCTGAGTCAGCTATGTACATTTACATGTAGCTGAAAATAAGTGCAAATAAATTTCCACATACTTGGAAGGTAAGAGAACTCAAATGGTCTCTGTCATTTACAAATTTCAATTTACAAACTGCATTATTCAATACATGTATATATAACGTAATGGTATTGAATCATACTATGCTGAGAGATAAAGCATTGACAATATCAACTCTCAAAACATATTGTGAGCTGTAAACATATACACACAAACATAAACTATTACATGAGCACATACACTAAATGTACATGTATGTGACAAAAATGCCATCTTCATTACAATTTGCTGTTCAGCAATGTTTTCCAATAATGTTTTGTTTATGTCAAGATCAATTCTTATCTTGAAACATTTCAGTCCTGTTAAAGTGTCAGCATTACATGCCTACAAAAATAGCTCATGAATTCTTTTGCTGTTACGGTAGTGTTTTCCTACTTATTTTCCACCAATACTTGAAACGTAGGGAGTCCTGCAAACTCCTCTTGTGCTGAAAATGGAGAGAAGACAATCATAAATACATTAGATTTCATGATGCTGCTTTGGATGAAAATGTCATTGTCAATGTATACAAAGTGAAATATGATAATATTCACCTCACAGATACATGTATGATTCCTTTTAAAAATCTGAGGATTTTCAGGCCTTTTTTAATTTTCTACGACACAATTACCTGGTCAGTTAATGATTTTGAACATTTTCCTGAAGTCTCCCTGCCCCCCTCCCACAGCAAGTGTTACTTACCCAGTACATTTGCACTCACTGCAAATTTGCCATCCACTGTCATTCTCTCACACTGGGAGACCCAATGAGGGGGTTTCCAGTCGTCCCACTACAACAAAAGAGCAACATCATCAGACATTAACCAAAGAAGGACTCAACGAATTTGGATAAAATCCAACATAACTTTTGTGTTCATCTGTTTTTTTCTCAAGTGAGGTGCCAGTACTTGACATTTGTAATTTATAAGACTGAAACTTACAAGTTAAGTTCACTTTCCAACAAATTGGGGAAGTTCAAATACAACTGACTGGACAGAGGCCTGCCAAACCCCTGTCTTGTATTAGCCATGCCAGAATGATCATCATCATCATCGTGGGCATTAAAGGAAAAGCAAGACAAGTCATTTGACAAGAAAGTTAGGAGAGATGTACCTCAGAGTTACTGGGCGGGTGGAGATATGGTATCTTCAGCAGGCCAGTCGGTAGAGACAGGGACGACTTCAGACCAACATCTACCAGTATTCTGTACACACACTGGTCACACACAGAACATACATGTTATACATTCATCGTACCAAATCATCAGCACTTTTACAAGTAGGAGGAGTAAGCATGTGTTTCCCAAATAATTTCAAAACAGGTTGTTTGAAGTCTTGTACATTTGAAGATGCACATGATCAAAGATCCTCACCTTGATATGCTTGCCCAGTGTGACCACAGGTGGAAGATTCTTCAGTTCCACAGGAAGGGACAGCTCTACTTTTCTAAGAAAAGCAACAAACAAGAAATAAGTAACCCAACTTTGCTTTATACAACTCCTGTTTTCCACTTACTACTTCTGGGTACGGAAGTATTGTTTTGAGTAGCTGAGCTGTGGGTAAGTGACTGTCTGCTTGTCCTGGTAGGTTGAACTTGATAGCATGTGGACTGGAAAGATTGACAGGCAGAAAGACAGGAGGTCAAAAGATCAGACACAGGAAATGGCTCTGGCTGGGAGCCAGCTGTCAACATGGGGGAAGTCACGACGCAGTCAACATGGGGGAAGTCAATACTTCCCAGAAGTCTGAAATTTCTGGTTAATTTTTGCCCCAAAATAAGAGGCCGTTGACTTACTTGTTACTTGTTCCTTCCCGTGTCTCACTCCACACCTTCTCCACCAGTGGCCCAGGCTGCCCCGCTGAGCTGGACATCCGATTTCTCACTTTTGAAGCTTCTGCTGCTGTACAAACCCACTGACCCTTCATCAGATGCACTACTCTCTTCATCTGCAAGGGGGAGATATTGCATTTAGTGACCTACATGATTTTTTTTTTGCACACAAACATAACATGTCCTGGTACACTGTATCTAAAAAGAATCATAGTAATGTATTTTTTCCAATATCAAATAAACACGTACATAGACAACAGCAGACTTATATATTGCAAAAATGTAATGCCTTTCTCTGTAGCAATTATAGTATGTAAGCCATATGCCATAAGGGAATCGACCAGAATTTCTGGAACTTAATTTCAACTGATAAATGGTAGACAGTTGACCTCAGAGACCTGCTTGAATGCCATAATAGCACTCTAAAGAGCCTGAAGACTGTACCTATCACCTGTTGTAGCTTCATCATATAAATATCAGTCAGTAGACAGTGCTAGAGAGCGCAAACATCTGCCAAGGCGGCATAGCGTCCCCATATGTATGTCCCCAAGTTTCTCCATATGTCTGTACATATTTGTTATCCTTTCATCTTTGTGGTGGGATTTACGTGCTTGTGATCTGCAGTGTGACAGGAAGCTGCTAGGGGGCTTGCCCCAGACTACAACAGCAAAGAATCATGAATTTCATGATGGAGACTGAGATCAAAATCTTTCGCAAAGTTTCATCACAACATTACTTTAAGCTAGAGCTGGACACAAAAAAAAGGATAAAAATCCTTTCATAATTTTTAAGCTATTTTGTGAAAAAACTGATCGACAAAGCAACATGGTGGAAATATTTATCAAAAAATACAAAGTACTTCTTCAATTGTAGCATGTACTTACATTGACTCTGATATTTCTGATTTTGACTGATGTGCTGTTACTGATGTCTACACTGACTGTGCCTGTGTCCCCCACTGTGTACTCTGTCTTGTCCAAACTGTCGGGAGATTAAGGAGAAAATAGATTCAGGTTAAGATGTCACGGTTAAGATGTCTGGTTTGGTTATCTATCTTGACAACAAGGCTAAATGTAACAATAACTAAGCAGATAAAACAATGTCCATGCAATTTGCCGGGAGGAGTTTTTTGTATGTCATATATTTTTTAAATTAAAAAAAAAACTTTATCCTACATATCAAGTAGTTTTAGTAGTTTTGCTTCCAGGCCCCCTTATACGATTAGTTCCATATACATGTGCGACATTGCAGTGGTTGAAATACTTATTTTTCAGTGTTCTGTAATATTGCAGAATGTCACAATTTTGTTCTGCAATTTGGAAATACTTTCTGCAAATATTAAAAAAAATCTTTTTCAGCTTAGAGGAAATTTTCATAAAGCAATAACAGCAAAGAAGTACAAGTGTACTTAATTTTGTCCCTAGAAACTGTGCTATCTGGGTGTAGAAGCAAGATACATGTACATGTATGTTGTTTGCGCAGAGGCCGACACCATTGAACCCCTAGCCTGATTTTTTTCAGTCTACAAAATTGCAGGTTGCTTGATTTTTCTTCTGCAATATTGAAAATGTCTCTGCAAAATGCAGATGGGTATTTCTAGCACTGCATTGTATCTTCTTCTTTGTCAAAATCTTGATATTGGCTGTCATAAGAGATGATAAAACATCTAGTATCTTGGAGCATACCAGAAGTTCCATCGCACACGTTATCTTACCTCGCCACTACTGTGATATCTCCCTGACGATAACATCCACATTTCAACACCTCGCTCTGGTCCTCGTATCTCACTGCATCCTTCAGCAGGGAGGGTTCAACCACCTCACGAATAATCAGGGGTTGAGAAACCTGTTACCAAAAACATTCCTGAGTCAAAACAGATGCTAAGTTAAACTAGAAAGGTAACATTTGCAAAGCAAATGCATAATGTTTACCTTCTCATGGTCTAGCCTAACAAGCTACAGTAACTGCTCTGTTTATTCCCTGTGACTCTTGAAAACACATTCATATACATATATACTGACCAGCCTGTCCAAATTTTTGCTACACAAATTTGTAACCCAACACCACAGGGTGTCTGCTACAGCACCAGTTACCATGGTGACAGCCCTCTGGTGCTGGTCA
Organism: Branchiostoma floridae x Branchiostoma japonicum; assembly: GCA_013266295.2. Classification (NCBI taxonomy): domain Eukaryota; kingdom Metazoa; phylum Chordata; class Leptocardii; order Amphioxiformes; family Branchiostomatidae; genus Branchiostoma; species Branchiostoma floridae x Branchiostoma japonicum. Next base: position 6,985,276 of record CM023830.1, read on the forward strand.
TTCACCTTATTTGTTTGGAACGGAAGAAGAAGAAACGGAGCAAAAACAATATGTTTTCCTTCTGCAAAGGTAAACATAATTATAGGTAATAAGTCGTGCAAAATTACTTTCCAAGCAGAGGTTAGGCCTGTTTTGGATGTTTTTAAAGCTTTTTTAGGCATTTGTTGGGCTTTCTATTTTGTCGGCCTGTCTTTGGTTAGGCCAGGACACCTCAAGAAAAGCTGACTTAATAGAAAGCCTAACAAAATGCTGGAAAAGCTTGTAAAAAATGTACAAAACAGGCTTAACCTTGGCTTGGAGAGTACTGCAAAATGGGCTAAGTGGCCACAATGACTTTTAAAAGCCTATGGATTATTCTAATTGAACTGTTGACAGAGCAGCAACCACTACATTCCCCCTGTAAAAGCCTTATTAAATGTTGTACTCTAAGTTTTTATCTGGATTTTGTCTGTGCCAGCAGTAGCACTTTCTCTCACTCTGTACCTCCAGACAACTTTATCTACCAATTCTAGAATGAGAATTTAAAAATGATGATAACAACATCCCTTGAATAACTTCTCCCTGCCTGGCATCACAGTAACTGGCAGGCAGTCAAAAAAGCTAGCTGATCTGCTAAGTTTGGGTCCCTGACCCCCTGAGTTTGCCACTGACTGTAGGAGGGTCTGCATGGGGGGCTCCTGGTAATGGTTAATTTAGGAGGGCCGACAATGCTTAATGGTAAATTAAGGTTGTTCTTGTGTTGGTTTTGGGAACGATTTCTTTTGTATTCATTCATGGAGTGTCTGGCAAGACTAGTCTGCAGATATTGGATGCTCTGTTATGATTTTTGGGCAGTCTGGCGTTCGACTATGACTGATGACTGGTATAAATAAAATATAAAGAATTTTTCAATAATGCTTAACAATAAATTCACGATAACAAATAACATGCTATGTGAAATTAAAGCGACCAATTACACTTCATGAAGAATGTCCTGCCAATGGCAATGCTTTTTTATAATGTTGAATTACAGTGGCCAGCTACGATTAACAGGGAATTAAAATGGCTTGCTACTTCTTGCAGAAAAAGGCATGCAGATCCTCTTGTACTAGGTATGACATCACCTATCCTTGTCCCTGGGGGGTGCACCGACATGACCTGAGCTTTCCTGGTCGCTCAGTCAGCACAAACTGGTTCGAGGGACTAACAGATGTCCTGCCAAGGGCAGAGTTATCCTACATCCATTTTGTTTGTCAGGCTAGTGTTGTGTTTTGCTGAAAGAGACCTTAGCCTGACTAAATCGTGCTCCTAGCGGCCGGACTGCCGGACAGTTGCTGCTCCCCCTCCAGGGGGAGGGGACAATTAACCCCAGCCATTGAGAGATTGTGTAAACACAGGCTAAAATAGACCTAACAAAAATGCAATCCGTACAATCTTTGCTTTTCTGTCACATTCTAACATAATCAGTCAACTCTATATCTGGATTCTTTTTCACAGAATTGAAACAACTCTTATTTATATCTTTTAAAAATGAGGTTAAAAACATTAGAACCATCCCTAGCCAGTGTAATTATTGCAATGGGTAAACTATGATTTAAATCCTTCTAGTAGCCTTATGTGAAGACTTTCTTTAGATTTGCTAAGACTCTAATATCAGCAGTAAGAACCAAGTTGTATCTGTCTCTCTTTTAGTGCACAGTGTTGCTAGAATTCCGTATACAAAATGAAGACATGCTAAGACCTTGACATTGAGTCTTTGGCCATGGTCCAACAATCTTGAATGAATCTGAACACCACCTGAGTTTTGACTGTACAAAATACATTCAAAAAGTTGGTTAGTAGGAAACTTTTTCCATCCCTCATCCAATGAACCTATTTCCTTTATAAGAAACTTTATTTGTACATAGCATAGTGTCTTGTTTATCAAAATGAAAACCAAAATCTCACTTAACAAGTCTCATAACTGCATCCTTTAAAGCACCACAAGTATACGTAGATTTGCAGCTTTTTAGAAAAATCTACAATGAAACTTCAACAGAGTTCACAAGTTTATACAAAACATTCTTAGGCTTCTAACAAATTATGTCCAACTTTATAACCCTTCTGACTTTCTGGCAGCCACATAAGACAAAGTATTAGTAACTTTCTGGCAACCATAACATTTCCACTCCAGCTCTCTAAACATTGGGCACTGAGTGACACCATCTTTAATTGAGAACAGGAGCAATGTGCAAAGCCAAGGGCATGGGAACTGGCATACACTTCAACACACCTGGCACATGACCAAGACCTGTGTTTTTCTCGACAAATCCTCTAAGGAGCTCGTCTATGTACTTGCCTTTAGGTTGCTTTCTTTCCCGATCACACAGGCCTTGACTTCGTACTTGATAGTGGCCTCATACAGTGGGCCCTTACAGTGGAAAGTGGCTACGCATAAAGACAGACATGGTTCGTAAAAAATAAAACAAAACATGGAATAGTAAATAATGTAATAAATATACATAAAAACTACACACAGCTGAAAATATAAAACTACTCAATCCAAGAGAACAGAATTGTAATAACTTGTAAATCATTTCATTAATTATAGATCATAAACTAAGAAATGAATGGAACAATAAACAGTAAATTCAAGCTAAGCATAATATTTTTCCACATTATTTTTCATGGTATAATTATGTAGATACCTGGTAAGTCAGCTGGTAGTTCATACTGGAAGGGGAAGACATAGCATCCTAGGGGGATGGGGTCTGGAAAACATGGGCAATCAGAAAAATAAAAAAATGTATTCAGAGCTAATCAATCCATAATACATGTATGCAAAAGATTAAATTCTACTTTAAGATAAGGCAAGAAAAAGTAAAAATCTAGCAGGGTGTGAATGTTTTCAGGGGCACAACATAAACAAACGGTACATAGAAAAATTAATGAAAAGGGGAATGACAAAGGGACTATAAATCATGAAAGATAATAAACAATGTAACTCTATATCTCACCTGAGCTTGTATAAATGGGCACTTCCACATCAAAGTGTTCTTTACGACCTCTCATCACAGAGAACTCTCCCGTTCCAGAGTAGCGCTGTGACCCCCTCTCTTCATAGTAAACTGAACAAGTGTCAAATTATAGCAGTCAAGTTCAGGATGATTTGTGTCCATAGATTAAGATACTGCAGCAGTACTATAGTTAGAGATATCTATATCTAAAACATTAATATTATCATTAAGGCCACATCAATTTAACTTGTTGGACAGTATGAAGCGACAGGGGAAAATAAACAGGCCTTGGCATCCTATGATAGCCCTAAATGCTACAATAGGAGCCATGATGTCAACATACCAGGTTGGCTTAAAATTTAGAACTTAAAATTAAATTAAAAACAATGACTCTTTAATTTTTAATCAAACCACTGCATTGATAGATGTAAAAACTGCACAACTAGGAAGACAAGGACCTTCTTCAACTGTTGGGGCACAAATATGAGCATTTTCTAATTGATTCAGATCCAGAATTTTTTTTTTTTTTTTTTTGCAAATCCCCCCCAAAAAATGAAGCAGGCGAATACGAGAACCAATTGATTAAATTGGTGTGGCCTAAACAAGTAGAAAAATTGAATGGCTACTTTATAAATACATATAAGTGTGTTTACCACCATGTTATTTTTTCCAAAAACATAGTTACCCAAAAAACATCTGTTTATCCACACTAATTCTTGGAAGCTACTGCCCAAAGATGAGTCACACCCTATCCCTTGTCTTAAGAGGTCACACCATTATTCCCACCCCAGCAAGTCTGCCCTAGTGACAGAGACCGTGACTCATCACCCCCCATCAGTACCGTCATGGGACAGTCCAATCTGTTATCCTCATCTTCCACTCAGATGTTTCTCTGTCTTCCACTCAAGGCAAGATGAGCATGGGGGAATGAGAGTGAAGAAAGAGAATCTTTCTCTGATTTCTGTTACATAATACATTCATAATATTCACGTAGGGTTTTTGGTAAGGCTTAAACAACAGATCTGACCTTCGAAAATAATCTGCGGCAACTTTTTCTGTCACAATACAGCTGAAGTTTGTACCACACATCCCAAACTTCCCCAAATGCTCTCGATTTCCTGACGTAAAACTATCATACGACGGATGTGACCAGGACCTCATGCAACCTACACATGTGACCTCTGCTTCCACTTGTGTATTGTGTTACTACAAATTAGAATCCAACTGGTGTTCTGGGGGTGGGGGTACTGAATCCAAGTACCATACTTACACTAATGAAGTAATGACAGCAATGTGCCAGTGTGACACTGTCATCAGATTTAGAATATAGAATGTATGTCAGACCAGTAACTGTCACATGAGGGATGCTCCATTTAATTTCTGTATCTGCAAGGCATATTAATTTTTAATTTTATGATTTTTAACCCTGGCTCTGGGTCACCAACTTTGGTAGAGAGCACTATTTTGAATGTTTAACACAATCATCCATTGACATGCTAGGAATGTCTCAATGGATATTATACACATACACCACACTGTTTTAGCAGCCATTAATTATAAACTGTCTTAACAAGACTGTAGGATCCCACGGCCATAAATATGACACCTATATATAGTTGGGTATTTCAGCATTCTTCCTGTACACATGATACAGCGTAGACATGTAGGTACTTGTCTGCATACTCACAGTCTTCATACCCGAGGAACTTCAGCTTGACCCCTGTTCCTGATGTAACACGGTCAATTTGGAGATACACCGCTCTGGAATAAACAAGATATGATCATAAGAATTCTTACATGTTTTTGCATCAAGTCCAATGAAAACTTTTTAATTTTGGGTAGTGGAACCATGTGCTTTTGGGACAAACATATACTTCTGAAACTACAGTCTTTTCCCTCATTTAGTTGGGAATTTAGACACTTAACAGAAATTGCTGTTTGTTGACAAATGAAGTCATCTCAATTCATCTAAACTTTAGAAATAAATTAATTTTTGTTTACAATCAAAGTTCACTTGCAACCACTATAACCATTGGTTAACTTAGAAATCATTGCCAAAACATAATCTACATGTGGTCAAAACAATTCTGTCCAATAAATGTCAATAATTATAAACACGTTCAAAGTTCAGACAAGCCCATAGGCCCCATACCATACTAAAGTTTAGTAATTTGTTTGTGTATATAACCTTGACCGAGTTAAACGTTATAGATTCCAGGCAGTGACACTAGAGACTCACCCATAGACAGTCTCCCCGCCCACATACAGCCCCTTGTTGGTCCTCAACGCAAGCTCGTTCATTTCCAAAATAACAACTTGTAGATATCACATCGAAAGGTCTCACGGTCAAGTACATTCCCTAGAAAAACGTGGGCGATTCTCCGTTAGGATTACAACATGTGGCCACGCGAAGTCTTTTTGTTCATCCTGGATGATAATGTCTCAAGAGGAACTATCTTAGAGTCAGTTGCTCGCATATGGGCGGGATAAAATCGCTGACTTCCCCCTAGAGTAGAGAACTCGGAAGTGATCACAACTTTCACTTTGGGCATGAGCGCAACCAAGCAATAAATCCCTAAAATTACAGTTTTCTCTTTTATAGAGAAGCAACAATTCCTTAGATAGTACGTAGAGAATTACTTTAGATTTTTTGAATAAAACGTGCCTTTTAAAAAAAGAGTAAATATGAATTATTCAAATAGAATGTTCAACATTTCTTTTTCGTACCGATGCGGTAAATGGCACTTTTCATTTAGTGAGAAGGGGGAATTTGATACAAAGGAATAAAAACTGAAAAATTACTTAATCCACAGATTAAGTCAAATCTGCAAAAATATAGAGGTATGATAAATGCATTAAATGTAGAATCCATTGTATTTCATGATATTGCAAGAAGTTTGAACACCCCTGTTTCTGCACAATTTTGTACTCGTCTCCCCACCTTTGACACCGTTAGTCTTAGCTTCGATGCGCCGCCATTTCTGAGTTTTTGTCTGGAGAAATTCTAAGATTTCTGGTACCCTTGAAAGAACTTCAGGATGGAGGAGGTCGTCGCGAGTGTCGGAGGGATCAGGTTTGAGATGGAGATCGCGATTGAGGAGCAGAGAGGCTCGCAGCCGCTACCGTTCCCCGGAATGGACAGTGAGAAATTTTACCCACATACAAAACTGCACGAGGGGTTCTGGCGTGGGGAGGGGGGCATGTTCAAATCTTATCTAAATGATGAGAATAATACTGTTAATCTTGTAACTAAGTGGTGAAAGTTAAGTTCTCTATAAACCCTAAATTGTGTAAGAAGAAATCTGATGATTCATGATTCAATAAATGATCAAATCGCAAAAATAGCGGATGTTTCAAATCAGTGCCTGCAAATCGTGTGTTGCTAGATGCTGCAAGTCGATTCCAAAAATTTACCTGTACAAAAAATTTACCTGTACAAGCCATCATCAATGTTAAACTACCACAGTGTGTTTCATGTTTGGTACGGTACCTCATCATTTTTTATGCATTACCAACAACAGTAAGACCTGATTTTGAAAGAATAAGCCAGTAATATTAAAAAAATCTTGCAGCTCTAAGTTACAGTACACTTTTGAACTTTGTTCAGAAAGCAATAGAATCTCTAACTCATGTTTGGTAAATAAAGTTATGATTTGACAAAAAGTCAGACACTATTTTCTATTACCACATTTTGTCCTCAAATTGTACATAGACTGATCATGTCTGTATCTTTTATTCTGTTTTTCTTGTAGAATCTGGAGCTGCGATCTGTGACTTCTTTGTGCGAGGGAGCTGTGTGAAGGGAGCAAGCTGTCCCTTCAGACACGTGCGTGGGGAGAAGAGTGTGGTGTGTAAGCACTGGCTGAGGGGCCTGTGTAAGAAGGGCGACCAGTGTGAGTTTCTACATGAGTACGACATGACCAAGATGCCTGAGTGTTACTTCTATTCAAAATTTGGTGAGTGGGTGTTACTTTTACTTCTTGAGTGTTTTCTGAAGGTTTTGCTATGGTCTCATTTCTGTATCTGTATAGCCAATATAACCGCCCCTTGGCGTAACACACCAGCTAGGTATGTTAACCTCAGTCATAAGAGAATAGAAATCAATGCCAGATTCTTTTGATATAAATGAATGCATCCTTTATATGTATTGACATTAAAAAAAAAATCTGGAACCCACTACTATTACAAAACCTATTCGTTAAGAACTTGGTACATGTTAACCTTCTTGTGTTACATTGTATTTTTCTGGTTTCTCCCAGGAGCTTGTAGTAATAAGGAATGTCCATTCCTGCACATTGATCCCGAGTCAAAGATAAAAGACTGTGCCTGGTATGACAGGGGCTTCTGCAAACATGGTAAGATCTTATGTTTCATCTTTGAGTTTGAGTCAATAACATGTTAGCGAAGTGGAGTTGGAAATCATGTGTCTCTCCTTCATCTTATGAGAGTCAAGTTGTCTCTTTATCTAGTTGTAGTTGTAGTATTGTTAGTTTGGCCATAGCAAGTAAATTTTATGGATGACATTCCCTGTACGGCCTGTAGACTCCAAATCTAAAACCCAGTAAAAAATATCAATGCACAAGTGGATGTCATCCATAAAATTTACTTGCTGTGGCCTTTGTTTGAATTCAGCAGTGTCAATGGAGATGAACTTCTGGTGTGCTAGTATGGTATAGTTGTAATCTTCATGTAATCTACAAGCAGATCTTCTGGTGGCAAAATTGTTTAAAAAAAAGCTACTAGTATTAACATTCATGCGCTTTTGTTATTGTAGGATTCATGTGATTAGTTCAAGAAGTACAATGAATGTGTGTTGAAGTTTGTGTGTATCTTACCTACCCAGGTCCACACTGTAAGAACAGACACGTCAGAAGAACCATGTGTATGAACTACATGGTAGGCTTCTGTCCTGAAGGGCCCAAATGCAAGTACAAGCAGTAAGTATGCAATCTTGATGACTTTGAAGATGTACTGTATTAGTAATAGCTTATCAGGTACTGAGCTTTCGTAATGATAAATTTACATCAAACACTATGTAAGTTACACATTCATTTTCACCAATCCATACACCCCAAATCACAAAATTTAAGGTTGAAAACGAAATCCTGCGTTCAAGTGTGTAGTAGTGCTAATTACTGTATGTTTCTTCTACTCTGTAGCCCCAAGTTTGATCTTCCAATTTCTGACACTGCAACAAAGAAGACATCTATAGTTTGCCATCACTGTGGAGAGAGTGGTCACAAAGCCATCAGCTGTCCCAGTAACCCCAATGCACAGCCCGAAGCACAGGTAAGAAAACATCTTCTTGTTTGGGGTTCTTTTGGGGTTCTAGCATTCATTGTAATGTTGTTTTTATTGTTCCATCTATCTCTTTCTGTGTAGCGAATATAATCGTCTTTTGGCATAACACACCAGCTTCTCAGGCACTTTCCATGGTGGCAGCTGGTTATATTACACTGAACAACCTGTCGCACCTAACATTTGCACATCTGACTGCTATTGTTTAAACATATCTATTGCAGATACCCCTACTGTACTTGGTGGCAACAAGTTCCACTCTACAATACAATGTAGTTCTATGCTATGCTACTTCAACGATTATCTGAAACACATCTTTACCCTACAGAACTTTACGTCTCCTTCCCACGGGCCTGGCTACACGTTCCGACCACGAGAGGAGCGCGGTCCTGCTGGACAGTACAGACCGCTGGAGTCTGTCACATGTTTCAAGGTGCGTAACTGTTTAACCTTCTACCTGCAGAGATAGCCTTTTAATATGAAATATTTTTTTGTTTAAGGACCAAACAGCAAGGAGATGTTTGGACAATTTTGCTCTGCTTTGATTTGATTTAACTATGAAAGATTTTCAAATTACATGCTCATTTATCAAGATTCATATTTCTATTTGACCATGACTACTATCAGAAAGGAAACATTATTTGCATGCTGTACAGACCTGTAAAGTAAAGTACATGTATTTGCATACTGTCTAGACCTGTAAAGTAGATTATTTGCATACTGTATAGACCTGTAAGATAGATTATTTGCATACTGTATTACCCTGTAAGGTAGATGTTTTTTATAAGGCAGTAGATGCCATGTGTTGTACCTTGTACAATTGTCGTGCAATGACGTTTGTATCTATAATTGTTCATCCTTGCAGTGTGGAGAGAAGGGCCACTATGCCAACAAGTGTCCCAAGGGCCACCTGGCATTCCTCAGCACATCGTTACATCCCGGTCAGCAACATGGTTCGCCCGGTCATCCTCCCCCAACAAGACCACTCGGACCTCCCCCAACAAGACCACTCGGACCTCCCCCAACAAGACCACTCGGACCTCCCCCTACGAGACCACTCGGTCCACCCCCACAAGTACCCTCCTGATATGGGGGGAAAAGAGCCAAGAAAACGTGTACAAAAATTGTATATATAAACACCGAAGAATGCCATACAGTCAATTTACAGAACCTTTGTTAGCTTTGCTACCGGTATGTGGTGGTGGAGTGATTCAGTCAGTACTGAATAGTAATTTTCTGCCAAAGCAGCATTTCATTGCTGATAATAACGTCAACTGTTCAACATGGTGCATGCTTCTCCAGTGTGTAGTTGTTTATCCATGTATATATGCAATACATTGTATATATATACTAGTATCAATGAAAATGCATCCAACTCTGCTGCAGTATCTTTCTATCCTGCTAGATGGTGTGCATATGATATGCAGTATGCACTGGGGTATCAAGAGGTAAAATTGAAGATATCTGCATCTTTATCCTGACAATGTGTGTGTGGCAGCTGTGGCCATGAATATGACGCATTTCTATGTGTACAAGGACATTTATGTATGACAACTGCCTATTCAGAATACAAGAAAGGTACGTGTAGCTAGGAACGTACAAATAAAGTATGACAAGATATAGATGAAATTGTTGTGTCTCTGTTGTCATCATTTGGTCAAAAAGATGCTATACCTCATAGAGATACCAACCTGGGCAGCGATAGAGAAATCAGTAACAAGTGTGATAGTACTGAACACAGTACAGTAAATGTTTTAGAATAATTTTTTTTTTACGGTGTCCTCGTAACGTGAAATCATGACACTGCAAATAGGTGTTTTGTATTTCTATTGTTTCAACCGTGAACTTCAAACACTGCAAAAACCTTTTCCTTACATGAAATAAAACTACTGCAAAAGCAAATGCATTTACAGTTTACGCTAAATTGAAGCAGCTAGATATTCCTACGGATGGGACATATATAGGTCCCATATTTTGGCTAGCCCCAGGCACATCAACCCATTACACTTGTCAATACGAGCAAGGGTCTGCTTTGGTGTGCTCTGGCCTAATGGGAGCCTTGGCTAGCTACATTGCATGCCAGCCATACAAAAAAAAAAAAGACTGCTTTGCCTTTCCCCTCAAGTTTGTCCCCACGCCTGAGGTAATGCCAAAAACTGATGACCTTTCAACTGCATGTTAGAGAGCGACAAAACAACAATTCTATTCAATCAATCAATATATTACAGATGTATGACATAAAACAGCCAAAATGCTTCCTCTATAAAGTTATAAAAATATCATGATGATTTTCTGAGGAAAGTTGACGAGCATTTAGGTGAAAGTCTACAAACGGTGTTGACAATTCTGTTGTACGTTTTGTCGCCCTCGTTTCCAACCGGAAAGATACGTGTACTTTGTGGAGAAAAAAATATGATGCCTGTACTAGTTTTGTTGACAGAAGTAGTTCGTATCGACCTATGTACGTCAGCGTGCCGTCATACGTGTCCTGTAGCTATTGTAGTGTAGTATGGGGCAATGGTTGAACGCCAGGTGGCGACCCAGAATGGTGAGAAGAAGAAATCGGACGACAAGAAACGGTCAAGGCTGACAGAAAAACGAGCGCAGAGGAGAGCCATGGTGCGACTTGCGGCGATACGTTTGGTTCTCTGTCTACTTGTGGGGCTGTTCTTTTACATCGTTAAAGCTTCTAGGAGGTGAGTTTTAATGTTCGTCGAAGCGTTTTGTTGAGTAAACATGATCAAGAAACTTTGTAGGGGCGATTTTTTTCTCATCACAAAAGGGGGAGGGGGGCTAAGGGAGGGCAAAATTTATTCGACGTAGAAAATATGAAAATTGTGCTTCAGAAGAAATTATGTAACTTAGACGTGACAACATGTCTTAAGTTCACACATTATTGTCACATATTTCTACATTTAAGGTTCTTAAGCCGAAGGATTTGCCTTAGTTTTATGGTATGGATTATATGATATTAATGTGCAGATCAAGATAAGATGCCATCACACAGAGACTGAAATGCTGAGTTGAAGACATCAGTAAATTTTAATTTCGTATACAAATGTTACAGGTAACAGATGGTAGCAGACCTTTAGTTCAAACAAAAATAAAGGTATAAATGTAAACCTTGCCAGCCAAACAATGCACAAGCCTCACAGTTTGTCAAAAACAATACATACTAGCTTTTTGATGGGTGGTTGCTGGTTGGTCAATATGTTGTTACATTTGAAATCTTTGCTGCAGGTAAAAACCCAAATAAAACATCAACTTATACCATTAACATCAAAAGCTTATGTGTAACAACCCCTTTTCTTTTCACAGTTCCCACTATGCAGTCAACCCCAGCCCTCGACTGTTCCACCCGCTGTCATCAGTCAGAGAGTTCAGATCAGGAGATGTGCAGACTATGAAGAAACTGATCGCACATAGCGAGTTGTCCATGGTCATGTTTTACGCCCCATGGTGCGCAGAGTCCAAACTCGCAGCTCAGGCATACGTAGACGCTGCAAAAGAGTTGCACAGAGAGGTGAGAATAATATCCTAGTACAACCTTAGAATTTTTGTCTTCTTCATTATGACAAGAAGAAAAGGAGTACTAGAACTTCCAAGGACCTCCTTAGTGCGGGACTAGTACCACCTTTTGTAAAACGAATGCCTCTTTGATACCGCTATGATTCCACAATAAGTCCAAGATTTGAGTGTGTGCTACTGTAGTTGCATTTGTTTCATCTGTTAATATGGTAAGGAGGTTGAAAATCTCGTTGTTGTTTTTCCAGATATTTTTTGCAGCCATCAATTGTTGGGAGTACGCAGGCGAATGCAGGAAAAAATTTGCTTTCCAGAAGTTCCCGAAATTCTTCGTTTACAACTCAAGGCTGGAAGGGATCGAATACAAAGGTCCTGTCACTACGAAGCACATGGTGAAGTTTCTGCGCAGGGTGGCCTCACCAGTAACATATATAAGAGACCTGGAGGACCTGGTTTTCTTCTGTGCATTAGAAGATGTAAGTACTTAGAAGCACCCCCTTGTGACACATTGTGGTATTACTTAAAGTGAATGGACACAGCATTAAACCCACTTCCACACAATAACTTAATTTCCAGTACATGTATATATTTCTGGGTATGGAAGTTAAGTTTTGGGTGGCTGAGCTGTAGATTTGTGTACTCGTATCTGTTTGTCCAGAGTAGGTTCACAGCACATGGGTGGGAGAAGACTGGCAGGCAGAATGACAGGAGGTCAAAGGTCTCAGAATGTACAGGAGCCAGTAGGAATTAGAGGTGAACATGGGGGAATTCAGGAAGCCAAAGACTGTATGCTTCCTGGAAGTAAAAAATCTCCTATTTCTTGTTTCAGATGTCTTATCTGGTAAGCACATTAAAAAACATAAGGCATACATGTACATGTATACAACATATTGATGTGTCCTTAAATTTAAAGGCTAACAGTATGTTCTTGTATTGTTCATACAGACAGGAGTACTAGCATACTTTGACTTCAGTTCCTGGAGACCCACACTTGCATACCTACACTACTACCTGGCAGCACAGAATGCCTTGGAAAAAGGTATTTATCCTCTAGTTTGAAATAAGTAGAACATTGTACATTATCTAACTTATTCTAAGGACAAAATATTAAAATAATCAGTACAATGTATGCAAAAGCAGGCACAATGTATAAATGAAAGGCACTGTAGGCCTTACTACATGTATAACTATGCTTTTTCTTTCAAACTCCAGTTTTGAATCTCTATTGGGAGGGTAAAATATATTCAGTACACAAATTGTAGTGTTAAGTGCTTCCAACGCAATTTTGTAAAACGTTGTGGTCATATGCATTTTCTTTATGTTCTGTTTTTCACCCAGATCCATTCCATGGTGTAAAATTTGGAGTCATTACTAGCCAAGAGGTGGCAGGATTAATAAAGGTCACAGAGCCACGAACTGTCCTGATGACCAGAACACTCAATGAAACACTGGTGGGTTTCAATACTGTTCGAGAAGCCTCTTAACCATCTATATTTATATATATATTTCAGATAGATACATGCCACTGTTACAGTCCCACAACAATTGGGCTGATAGACTTGTTTCATTGCAAACATCAATGTAGATAAGTTGAGGGAACTGGTGTGAGCTGTATGCCTTATGGGTGCACACACCAATTCTTCCGCGACGGGTCCGTGGTACCGGGTAGTGCGCGGTAAAAACGTGATAAAAGGGTTTCGAGGGTTCAGGTTTGAGTTCACATTTCTCCTAATCTGCTGCGAAATGGCTACTACTAACATGGCTGAAAAGTATAAGAAGTGGTGTGTTTTGTGTGAAATTTGCTTTCGGACCCGAGGCTAACTTCCGGGTATCCCTCCGCCTTGAATGTGGCGCGGCGGTTTGACCCAGACTTACGTTTCATGCATTCTGTGGGTGCTCTTGCTATGCCTCGCACGACGAGGTATTGCGAAAATCTCAGTGTTAGGATTTTCTTTATACTTTTCCTGATTATACATAAGGGTTTTCTCTTTCCGATAATATCAGTCGCTTTGGTGGCTAGATTATGGGTGATGGGTTTAATACCAGGTGAAAGTGGCCAATTTTTCGCATCATTTTTCATAGGAAAATCCTATTTCCCCCTAAAATTTATCAAAATTTGAGAGGTTAAAGAAAGTGAAATTCTGTTGTTCTTGTAGGTAGAGAGATATCCTTCATTCCCATACACAGTGTTTTTTCTTCAGAATTATTTCCTGAAAGAGACGGTCGCTAGACTTGAGGGTGTGCAGAATCGAATTGAGACCCAAAATAAACTGGGGTGTGCCCCCTTATATATTATTTAGATAATTACAGATAATTTGAAAGAAAGAATTGTACCTTTAACGTATGCATTCTTTATAGTGAAGCTTATAAGTGTAGACTGACTGACAGAGTAGAGTAGTGTAGAGATCAGCTAGTATCATGTTTATGTTTAAGATATGTCTTACAGTGTGACATTGCTATAAAAAGCATAATGTTTTATGTATAGTCATTTCTTTTCCATATGGTAGGTGTATCCCCAAACCAGGAACTTCTCCCATCAAGACATCCTGGGATGGGTGGAAGAAAACAAAGTACAGGTAAACTCTTTATTCTACAGTCATCAACTCATCATCATTATCTATTGGTCTCAGATTTACATTCATACACTACATATGACATCTTTTGGCCTTCTAGATTGATTTCAAGCTTCACCTCATTCTCCAAATGCTGTATGTTACAGACTGTGCAGTGGCTCCCCCTAGCAGGAGTGAAGAGCCTGCAGCTGTCCACCGAACTGAAGGCAGGGCCATCGCTGTTGTACTTCACCCCCGACAACCCTGATGTGGACTCTCCTGCTGTTGCTATGGTAACAAACCACACCTTTTTACTTTTTACTATGCTTTTTTCAATATATGTATTATCAGAAACTGTCAATTTCTTAAACATGTCATAAGTTGTTGAAAGTAAAATGAAAAGATTTTTATTCTCCAAATTTTTTTCTCTCCTAGTATCGAGAAGTTGCCATGGACTATTTCAACTGTAATGACAAACAACTTGTTCGTGACTTTGTCAACATAAGCAGGGAATATCGCAAAATCATGTATGGATCCGAGGAACCAACTGAAAAACGTGGCAGCTCTGAAAACTCGAAAACAGACAACCAAGAAACTCCGCCCTCCAAAAGTCTAAAAAGTGCTCACAGTTTGAATTCTGTTGGAGATTATTTGCAAACTCAGGGTAAAGATTTACTTGTAGATAGCAACATAGATAGCACAAAACACAGTCATCCAGCATTGCAAAGAAACTGTGAAAATACACAGACCTACGATAGTGTAGCTAGAAATGTAAAAACTTCTCGACCAGAGTGTAACACAGTATGTACTGAAAAAAGCTGCCTGTATTCCAAAGAATCAAATCTTAGACATTCCGCAAATGGAAACACAGTGCAATCTGCGAGCGACGAGGCAGTGGATATTGAAGGGAAAGATGTGAATATCACTGGCCTCGGATGCAGGACTAACAAAAGCCTGGGGTTTTACCTGTTGGACTCCGCTTCCCAGTGGAGTTTTGCTGAAAATATGGGAGTGAAGAAAAGAAGTGGAGAAACAGAAAGCATTGTCATTGTGGATATCAGGGTGAGCATAATTTCTTTTAATAATTCTTTTTAATACCTGGTTCTACAACAAGTGAAATAATGTGAGTGGAAAAATTGTCAAACTTGAGTTTTGTAATGTGTCTATTAAGAGTAATTGATCAAAGTTGGCCCTGTGTGTATTTGTCTTCTTTGCAGGTCTTTAATTTGCAGCATCTTCTTTTTTTTTTAGAATGAAGTCCAGTTTGTCATGGATCCAAGTCTGACCATAAATGAGACAAACATAGGTATGACAATTGCTGCATTTTTTATCACATTTGAAGGCAAGATGCTTTTAGAAGTTACAATGAAAACATGGCCTAAATTTCAGGTCTTGGGACAGCCTACTAATAGTAGTACTACATTGTAGTAGCAGTTTCTCCAAATGAAAGGTTTTAGCTGCACAATTTTTTATTTTACAATCAAATGTTTCCGCATGATTTTTCATTCTGGCAAACCTCTGCATTTTAAAGCTTATGAAAGAATATATAAGTACCCGGTATATTGTGTAATGCGATTTCATTTGATTTTACAGCTGCTTTTATCCACAACTTTACGACAAGTCAGCTGAATAGACACCTCAGTACAGCACCTTCCCCTGTCAGCACATGTCTTCCCAATGCCACTCAGCCCTGTGTGATGGAGGTCACTGGGGAAACATTCCAAGATGTTGTGTTAGATGAAACAAAGGTATGTCAGATATGGTGTACAAAGTTGTTATTTCCTATTTGGGGTGTACTGGTACAAAAGCAATTAATAACAGAATTAACAGATGATAAAGACGTTATGCATAAATTGTTGCCTATCTATCTTTCTGCTTTGACATAGTACATTTAAGTATCCCACTTCTGACACCATTTTTCAGGATGTTTTGCTGCTGTATTATGCCCCCTGGTGTGGAGCATGTTCTGCCCTGGCACACATATGGCTGGTTTTAGCTTCCTACTTCAAGAGGGCGTCCAACCTAGTCCTAGCAAGGTAAAACACTACATCATCTGAAATATGATACTTTTTCTGTTGAGTCTATATCAAGGAAATGACTCAGTATCCTATCTTGTGCAAAGAAAACCATACTGATAAAAAAAGGACTAAAATGTACCAGTATTCACTAAAGCAATGTTCATTTTACTCCTGTAGAATTAATGGTGACAAGAATGATCTTCCATGGGAGTTCACAGTACCTGCATATCCCACAATCCTCTTCTTCCCTGCATTCAGGTCAGTTTCTGTCAACGATTTTTGTCAATTCTGTCATTACAATAGCCAGATTTCTTGTTTCATTGCATTTCTATATCTAGATGAAGAAACAATTTTATACATTTTATGTACAGGAAGGATATGAGTGTGAAATACCCCGACAACCTACCAATGACCTTGCCCAACCTTGCCGAGTTTGTCCTTGCACATGCCAGGAGGAGGAACAGGCCAAGGTCAAAACCCACCAGCCACAAGGTCACAGCAGACTGTAGGGAAAAAACTGAAAGAGACCATTTACAGATACAGAGCCTTGGAAAAGAACTCACCAGTATGAAAGAGGAGATAGAAACCTTAAGGACACAAGCACAGAAGTTACAGGATGCTCTGCGCATCGTTAAGGGTGCAAATATCCGACTGAATGCGGAAAACAGGGAGAAAGACCTCAGGATAGAAGCTTTAAGGAAGTCAGAAGCAAAACTGAAGCAAGCATTGAAAGAGAAAGAAGTAAGATTACTGGAAGCAGATGTTTTTATGAAGGCCTTACAAGAAGGTAGCGTTAAGGCAACCGCAGAGAATGTACTGTTAAAAATGCAGGTGAGTGCCTTGCAACAAGCGTTGGACGGTGTTTACAACGTCATGGATGCAGGCAAGAAACAAAATCCAGCAGAAAGAAAGGACCCAAGACATTCTGTTGATGCTGCTGGCCCTCCCACTCCACCAAGTCAAAAAGACAGCCCAAGAGAACAGACTTCTCAAGAAATGCTGCAAAAAGATCCTTTAAAAGATGCTTCTCAAATTAGAAAGGTCGCTCAGCCTGTGAGGGAAGGCGGGGGACAGACAGAGCAAAGTCAAGGTCACGGTCACAGTACGAAAGGTCAGAGAAGAGAGGGCACTGAGAGAGTGGCTGTTGTGCCGACAGCGAAGATCCAGCACACTCAGGTCCTCCACACACATGAGAACAACCGAGAGGATTATACCTGAGCAAATGCTGCTATCACTCCTGTTAAATAAGTTTACAGTTGTCTATGTTAGCCCACGACAGCATAACGGTAGAACGTACTGCACAAAACCTGTAATGTATTGTGCAAAGCACTTCAGCAGAACGTCTCATTTAAGGTCGTATTCGCGTATTTCAGGGATGACATTCCGTCTATAGTTTTCCAATATTCTGTTGGAAAAGATGTCATCTACAACAGGCAAAATTGTGATGCAATGTTGACCGAACATCGAATGAAAACCTTGAAAAATCTGGGTTTCGCGCAGGGACAGTACATGCTGCCAACGTGCTGCTCATCATTATATTTTAACCTCTGGAAAGTGTTTTATTAGCCTGGTATCCAGCCTTCCCCAAGGGCAATACCCCTGTGGGTAGCAAACCAAAGATGAAAAAAGACTGGATTCCAGACTAATGTTTATGTGCACTTACATCTATGTCATGCTATATAGGACAATATTTGTCATGTAGTGGCAAGCCTCTGAGTCTCTGGTAATGTTCTACATGTACTAGCCTAGCTGGTATTTTCTACCACATGGTAACCATATAATGCTCAATGTTTGTGATGTCTGTGACTTCTCTCAACAGGATATAATCTCAATGAGATTGGATGAATGCTACATCCTTGTGGATAATTGAATACATTTATTTGAAGTGCAATCTTAGTCAAAATATATGATAATTATTATTAGATAACAGTATTGAAATGTTGATGATGCGTATCATACATGCTCCTGTTTTATCAAAATAAACAATTGAAAATATTTATGAGATTACAAGTGATGAAACTACTGTTAGAATATCTGCATTTTTTTGTTTACTGCTGCCAAATCTAAGAAACATAATAATGCATATCGTTTAAACAAATAAGGATTAAAATCATACTGAGTTTCCATACTGCAATCCAGCAATGCAAATACATACATTGTAGTGGGAAATGGTTTATTGAGTACAGATTGCTGTGAATGTACACTGGTTAGCTATCTGACTCCTACATTGCAAGGTCAGGGTCCCTAGCATGATGTTTCAAACATTTGCTGTAACATTAGTGGCATAGCCTGTGGTGCACAATCCCTCACTGTCAGGGGCTGATTGGGCTACCTCAAACTTCTCTGTCACTGTGGAAACCAGTCTTCACAGCCTCTAGCACTATGGTAACAGTTCTCAGTCTGACAATAGTGGGTTAGCACATATGCAAGCCTACCTATGGTGGTGTAGAATGTCCGAGTGGTAAGACTAGTGGACACGAGACCGAGAGGTTATGGGTTCGATTCCTGGCTAGACGTCATGTCCTTGGGAAAGGCACTTAACATGACTCTCCTCACTCCACCCAGGTGTAAAATGAGTACCTGACTTTGGTTGGGGAGGTAAAAGGCAGTGGAAGGAGAAGGATGGGCTCCACCTTCCAATACCGTGCCCTAGACACAGTGGATTAACAACCAAAAGGCTATGGGAATACCTTTATCTATCTACCTTTACATATGATGTTCCCAATTCTCCTGACTTAGAGGTGTTCCTCATCAAGCTACTAGGGGCCTGACCAGTGGGAGGGCTGCTAGAAGCGTGATGTAGACAGGCTAGGGGCCTGACCAGTGGGAGGGCTGTTAAAAGCGTGATGTAGACAGTGTTGTGTCCTGACCAGTGGGAGGGCTGCTAAAAGCGTGATGTAGTCAGGCTTGGGGCCTGACCAGTGGAAGGGCTGCTAAAAGCGTGATGTAGACAGGCTAGTAAGTGTTGGCAATGTTTCAAAGATTACACTTGTGACAGAGAACTTGGTTGTGTAATACATGGACATCCTAACTTGGCTTGACAGTTAAATGGCAGGAAACAACTATATGCTTTTAGAGCTCTCAGATACATTACAGTTGGCCTTGGTGCTTCAGTGATATCCCCATGACCTTTGTACCTGCTTAGGCTGATATGACAGAGTCACCTAAGTTCATGTTGTGACATCTGTAACCGGTAGGGATTTTCACACTTTGAAGTTAATGGTGTTTTTGTTGTGTCAAGGCATTTCCACTTGCTGTGATATCCTCGACGGAAACATTATTCTAAATGGGAGCTCCGTCCGCAAACTAAATTTGTGCATGTAAGGTAAATCAAATTGCATAAATCAATTGATAAGTTATTAAGCATAAGGACAAAGTATGCCAAAATTGTAAACGCCTAAGTTTAAAAAAAAAAAAGAAGTACTGTACTGGGACTCGGCTGTTGACCGTTGCCTGCCCCAGATGTTGTGGTTGGTTGGTGATAATGAAGACGGGGGTCCGGGGACCTGACACCATTGACTCGTGACATTTCAACGACATTTTCCTGGGGAGCTCTTATCATCAGGTGCTCAGGTGCAATACGTGTGCCGCGGCCATTTTCCCCATAAACATTTTGCGAAGAGACGGCGAAAAGGTTAAATAAGATTTTATCAGGGTAAACCTTATAAAGATTTGGTTTTACATCAATCTTGATTGCCTCTTTAAATTTCAATAGCAATGCAATGCTTCAAAATAGGCTGTACAATTTGGGCCATTTAGTATGTCGGTTTATTCATATAGTAATATATTGTGAGACATATAGACATTAAAAGGCTTTGTCCAAAATCATCCAGTTTACCATTAGCTATAGTATTCTATAGCTACCGATATTTTTCCAGCACAAACCTTACTTTTGTTCTAGTTAGTATGGACATACATCTGTGGAAAATCAATTGTCTAAAACTGTGTAGTGTAATTAATGGCTGCATTCTTATCTAATTAATTGCCGTATGACGTCAATACGTAGCTTCTTGTAACATGCCTCTTTTCTGTGATGTGTTGCTGGGATTTGTAACTTTTTTTTACGTTCTTCGATTGTTTCCCACTCACCTGTTTGTTCAGGGTATCAAACAAGTGCAACGGCCCATACAGACAGCTTATTTGTAAGAGATAAAGCTGTTGTCCCTCATCCAATAGCAGATTCAGGCCAGAGAACCCATACAAAATATATGAACCATAAAAATTTGAGAGGTTTTCTTTCAACTGTAGGTCAAACTGCAGTTCAATACCTTACACGGTAAAAATTCAATATCACACTATTTTATCGCCAATCAATGTTTATTTGATGCCAATTGCTTAACCCAGTTTTGGTTTAGAGTTTAACGAGATCCGCCAAGGGATAGCATCAAGAAGAAATTCTCCAAAGGAAAGTAAAGTCACCAATCATCTCTTGAACTGTTGAATTTCTTAGGAGCTGATCGCAAGTAGAGCATGTGAACTGAGTGAAGTGAGCGGAAACTAATCGGTTTCTTGCAAAGATTTTCCAAAATCGTCATTATTTAATGAGGAAATAATCAGGTCAAGCTCTAATTGTGCAGTTAGTATCTGCCAGGTGGTCAATATTTTGAGTAAGGTGGACAGAGATGGTTCACAAAATACGGTCTTAATCTGCCACAGAAGTCATCGTGTTCATCAGTGATGCCATTTACAAATCCAAAGTTTTAAAAGTTACAAAAGTTCTTTATAAGTCAATATTTTGAGTCATCTTTGTGCAAGATATGTTGCATATGTCTTTGTATATATTTATCTAAATACAATCAGTAGCTGGAGCCCAGAACTAAAAGATACATAACCAGTACAACTTGTATTCACTCATGGACAGATAGAAGACATACTGAGAGAACAAAATAATTTCATCAGGTTGGTAGAACACAGGATATTAGGATTTTCTTACATACAACCAATAATTCTCTCACCTTGCGTACGTTGCACTTGCGCCCCTTGAAAGTCATCCCCAGTGATGAACCAGGACGAGGGGGGATACAAACTTAGCCACGTTTGGAATTGTGTTCTTGCCGCAAAAGCGCCACCTACATCGGGTACATATAGCGGCAAGGAGCAGTACTCCAGTCAGAAGCTCTGAGGAAGGTGTCTGATAGACATCTAAACGTAAGCAAGGTGAGAGAATTACTGGTTGTGTATAAGAAAATCCCAATATCCTGTGCTTGGGACAGTTTCAAACTTTCAACTGTAAAATTACCATTGAACAGTAGAAAGGATGTAAGTGTGAGTTTGCTGGAAGTTTGATATCTGGGGTAGAGAGGGCTGGATTGTCATGCCTGGGCGATTCTAGTTGCCTTCGTCAAGAAGGGTATGTTTTCATGGGCGTTCGTGTGTGCGTGAGTCTGTCAACAGTATAACTCGAGAAGGCTTAAATGGATTGTCTTCATATTTGGTAGGTGGGTAGGTCTTGATGAGGTCTAGAAGTGATAGGAATATGGGCCCCCTGGCGGCTCGTTATGGTACTGCAGCGGTACTTCCGGTTTTGAAATATGGTGATCTGGAGGAGCTAGGGTCATGATTTTTGGATGGTAGATAGGTCTTGTGCTCGGGAAGAAGTGACATAAGTTTGGGCCCCCTAGCGGCTTGCTTTGGAACTGCAGGAGCATTTGTATGAAAATGTTTAAAGTAGGATAACTCAATAACCGGTCGACGGATCGTCCTGATATTTGGTGTGTAGGTAGCTTAAGTGATGCTTGACATAATTAGATGACAATTATGCAAATTATGATCTAATTTGCATAATAAATGAAGCAATTCTATAATTCAGTTACCTTCCATGATACTCTACCTTCATTGTGACACATGGGCTACAGGCTGTCCCAGAGGGAGAAAGTCCCAGAGGGGATAGTCCATGTAGCTGCAGGCGGTGTTGCCTTACAGCCTGCACATGTGTTTTTTCCCTTGCCCAATGCTCGATTGCAGACTGCATCGGCAGGGGTAATTTTCACAATCCAACTTCCATATTTAGGGGGACTAATATATCACTTCTACCTTCTTAAGTTATATAACGATAACATCTTTTGACGAAGGCATGAGATCGTTGACCTCTAGTTTTCATTACAAACGTCTTTCCCATTGAATGGGTCATTGGTCGTTGCCAAGGTGTATATTGTCGTTCGGTTTGCCAATAACACGCTGACGAGTAATACGAAAACGTAAAGTGACTTGAAATGGAACTTTCCACCTCATCATGCACATGTGGTGTTAGTATATATACATATATCTCGGTCTTGTTATACTTAGTATACAAAGTAAACATTACCCGACTTTTCTGGCATTTGCTACCATTGGTAAATCCAACTTTTCATGCAGTGAATAGCATTCTAGTGTTTTTATAGAAGCCATAGAAATGTCATAGATGGTCATAGCCGTTTTATCTGAGGTGAGGGCCTGGGGTGAAACGGTAAGCTACAAAACCTCATCAGACTCCCACGTTAGTGACCGCAAGCGGAAGACATTTTATGGGAGCACCGCTGGCACTCCATACATTAACGTTATACACCCACCACATCCCATTGCCAATAAAAAAATCATTATGTGGTAGTCGAGGGACAATTTTCAGGTCGTAAGAACTGTTAAAGCTCTTTATTACCTCCCAAATGCTTGTTTAGGGGTCTAATTTTCGACGTAAAAAAATAACCGGCTATATCACTGCATGGATACATACAAATCCCCGAGGAGTCTAAAAAGTTGCCTCTAAAATCCTGTTAACTGCTAATTGCCGATTGAGGTTCACTAAGATTTCAATTGGCCCCTTGCTACTTTTCTGGAAAAACATTTAGTAACCACCCCGCATCCACAGAACCGAATCTCTACGGGGCCACTTTACATATAGTGAGCGATCACCCGTGCACTCAAGCTTATATATGTGACTTTTGACCCACTTTGCTGGTACCAAATGAGAGCTAGTCCACCCGCTTTGGGATTACCTCAAGCTTTTGTAGGTTAATGCTTTCTAAGCCTCAGACGGATATTACAGATGTCCTTGGAATTAACAAATCCCACGAGCTTCTTACAAATTGTACAATAGCTGCTAGGGGTTACATGTACAGGGCTAGTGTATGTAAAACTTAGAATAAGGCAATGAGGTTGTGATGATAAGGACGTTACCTGTGTGGCATTGCCGTGAGTGATGAGCTCTAGCAACTCCACCCCCCTCCCCACGGTAACATTAGTCTACAGGAGGCGGCACAAATGGAGCTTTATGGATAAGCAATTTGCTTTTACTAGACAAGAGGTTAAACCAATTTTATTTCCTAATGGCTCAGCATTCTTTTTATTATTATTATTATTATTTATTTCAGGCACGTGCCCAGAGGCCCATATCATTACTTAAATTTAAAAACAGAAAGACATATACTCAGGCTACGCTGTAGAGACAAAAAAGTTTCTTACCTCGTACTTTTTGTGAGCAATCTATACTTCTGTAGATCTGCGATACTAGATAAGAGAAAAGAAGCACGCGTTACACATATCAAAACCAATCGCAGACGAGAAAAACTTTTAACAGCGTTCCTCACCTTTGGGATTATAAAATCCTTTTAAAAAGTGTGATCCCCACCCCCACCCCAGTCTCAAGTTACTCGTAAGATCGTGATTTAACGTAGAAGGGTACAGCGGGATCGCACCACACTCATCTATCCCGCTAACAGCCATAATTATCAACCCATTTCTGATCATTTATGGCAGCAAGCAATCCAGTGATTCATGACTGTAGGTCATATATCCGCTAAGTACCGATGATAGGTAGGCTCGTAATGCTTCAGCAAGGAATTACACCCATTCGATGGTGAACTACAAACTGGAAATAATGACTACAATAATGTGTTTTAGATAATCATCGATGATCTGTCCTTGTTGGGGTAGCGATATACATGTACGTGCAATTCAATGTAGTAGATGGAAGGTAACTAAATATTTCACGATTTTGGAAATACAAGGGAGGTATCCTACTGAGATATATATCTCAGTAGGATACTGTCATATATATATAGACAGTAGGATAACTGCTTTGCCTTTGGTAAAGCTAGCGGGTAAACCCAGATGAAGAACTACATAGCTAACATGACTGATGTCGTTTCCCTTTAAAGGTTAGAATTATGTTGATTGGCATCCATAACTAGTTTACAAGTGTTGTAGTTTTCAATATTTACATATATTTATTACCTATAAACATGATACTTATAGGTTATTTATAAGTAATAAACGTTTTTGCAATTATGTTGATTGGAATCCATAACGAGTTTACAAGTGCTGTAGTTTTCAATATGAAATATGCATGTACATATATCCATTACCTATAAACATAATTCTTATAGGTTATCTTTTGGTAATAAACGTTTTTGCAATTATGTTGATTGGAATCCATAACTAGTTTACAAGTGTTGTAGTTGTCATTATGAGATATCATGTACGTATACATATTCATTACCTATAAACATTTTTCTTATAGGTTATCTATAGGTAATAAACGTTTTTGCAATTATGTTAATGGGAACCTATAACTATTTTATATCATTGGAAGATGTGCGTGCATAATTGCTTGTACGCACAAAGTTTTTGCTTAATCTAGATTCAGTGAGAAACTTATAGTTATAGGTGCAAACATAATCTATATTCATTAAATGTATGCCATTTGCAGCATCCCTGGGCCTCCTAGAATCCTTTATTGGTTCACCCTAAGTTGAAGTATAGCAGCGGGACTTGTAATTTGTTGCTGTGCTTAAGGGCCAAGATCAAATGTCCATTACTTGCAAATTTTCATCTTCAAATAACTATGTCTACAAGGAATATCTTGGAAGATGAATGTCATTTCTTTATTTCTTGCCTTTAATAAACGTACACTGATGAAAGGCTTTACTGACAAGAGCCGAATTACCTTGTTTTGTAGTGACAATTATGATTCTTCTCTTTTGCATTTCGGCATTTCTGAGAGTTTACATACATATGTATATCTATGTTTAAAAGATTCACATTCACATAGCCTTACCCAAAGTCATGGTAGCGTGTCTTGCTGTTGATATATGACTTCAATTCCTTTTGTAGTTGAATTGGTAATTACACTGCACTGTAAATGTCAGACAAAATGTTGACCGATAAATTCTTCTGGAATTATAAAACTCGACCCAGAAAAAAACTTTCCTAGGTCCCGTTTTCTGACATTGCCCATTATGGGCCACGTTAGAAAGCGTGTTTCCTGTCAGGAATACTAGTGCAATACACATACAAACTGGGTTTCCCCTTCGTTTAGACTGGGGTGGCCCAAATGGCTAAAATTGTAGACTCCAGATCCGAGTCGATATAACGACGGGTCACTGCCATTTTTCTCAGCAGGTGACAGCAAGGTCCAAATTGCCTTCGGTATCTTCTCCTGCATGGCAATATGTCACCCGGATGGTCAATCAGATCACAAATATATAATGAACCAGACACTATTACGATGCTAATGCGCGGTCACATTCATCGTAGGTCGTCGTGCGATTTTGATGTCGTATAGTATTAAAGCAGTCTTTGACAAGACGAACTGCAGACATGGTTAAAGACAGCCGAATTTTGTACTATAGATGCACGACGTCGCCTATCCGTAGAATTTCCTCCGTATACGGTCGTACGACAGTCGTACGGCGAATGTGGCCAGGCCGTTACTGTTGTACTTTAAACGTTAACTTCCCAATCGCTTTCAGATATATTTTCTTTGCTGACATTTACGAGCGTCAAGCAATGAAGACCTTATAGATAGGCACTGGAAAGGATATTAAAAACCTCGAATTGACTGATGTTATGCAACATACTAAGAAATACCGCTGTTGAAAAGTTGTTCTCGAAAATGATAGACTAAAAATATATTTCACGGTAATCCAACTTTGACGTCCTTCAACGTTTGTCTTCGTTAACACTAGAAAGTGATAATGCCAGTGGATCTTTACGATACTCTTCCAACAAATCAGCTGTATGATGTTGAAGCATTTCATATCATAAAAGTGCGATGAAAATCCTGGCGTCTAATCATCTCCCGATCATAACTGCATTGCCGGTAAGTACGCAATTTTTTTTATCTTTGGTCTCGAACGTTAAACGCATGATTGGTTGGGGATGACGTTTCATATTGATGACAATCTTGCTGTCATCTAGCTAGCTAGATGTGTGAAATATGTAGTAAAATCTGTATCAAGCACGTGTCATACACGTCTACATAACACCGTGGATCACATTTTGTATCTCACCTGCAAGGTGGTGAGGTGGAATAGATCGCTGCACAGATAGCTGCCTACAGAAATAGTGACTTCTCGCGTTTCCCGACAGGTACTTGGAAACTTCATGATTCACCCTAGGGGTGCCGGTGGTAAGTAGAACAGCCGCCTGTCCTCCCCCGGCTTCACAGGCAACTGGTGTCAGTGTGTGGCCATAACGGCCTGGAGTCTTGTCGTCCTATTGGGCATTGGCGGGGAGACTTCCTGGTGCAGTTTCTGCTCTATTTGCAGTTGGAAACAGAAGCCAGGAGTGTCCTGTTGTGACGATGCGCGCGTTCTGAAGCGTTGTGCATGCACTGTTCGTCTCACTGTGACGACCCGCGTTTTTCCTACTTCGTCACACTGCAGAGAGAAAGACTACTGAAAGGTAAGTAAACGCTGGACAGATGAATCTATAAATGTGCACAGATACTGTTACGTAGTTAATTAATGGACAATTTGTTGACTAATTGACAAAAGATGTAGGGCGTAGGAATGATTCTGTGGCGAAGACTTCTTTTTTTATGCACAATGCTTGGAATGCATTTTTTGCGTGCATTGACATAGTGTTACAGATACAGCAATGTGACGTATTTCATATAAGTGCGAAAGAAAGAAAAACTACAAAGCTTTTAAGCTTGTTATGGAATTGCTTACAGCAATGATGTAAATCAGGGACAGAGATATCGCTGGGTTGTAGAAAACACACTCAAGAAACGATCGCAATCTAACCGTTCGCCGTACTCTGCGGGTGCTTGATCCCGTAGATTTCCGCGGCTGCCTACGTGCGCCTGCTGTTGAGTTGGCAGTAATGCAAAAAAATCCCTGTGCCGAGCAGCGAAATGTGCTTTTCCTCATGACAAATAAGACATTTATAGATAGCTGTCCTGATCGTATTTGGTTGCCTTTTCACTAATCTTTGAAATAGTAATACCCAGCGTTAAGCCAGAGCAAAAGTTGATTTGTTGGTTCTCGGATTTTTTCCAGAAAAAAATATGAAGCGACAGGGCGAAAAAAAACAGGCCTAGGTATCCTATTATAGCCCCAAATGCTACGGTAGGAGCCATGAAGTCAACATACCAGGGTGGATTAAAATCTAAACATTGTCAATGAATTTTAATCAAACCACTGCATTTATAGATAGAAAAAAACCCTGTAACAACTGGTAAGAAAAGGACTTTCTTTAACTGTTGGGGCCAAAATATAAGCATTTTAGAATTGATTCTGAACCAAAATTTCTTTTTCTTCTGCAAAGAAAAAAAAGAAGCGGGTGAATCTTAGAACCTATTGATTAAATTGGTGTGGCCTTATCTGGGAAAGAAGGGGTTGGCAAGTACGATTTTGCAAAGATACGTTCACTCCCACTGCAAGAATATGAGATTGATTATAGTTAAAACTGGGAGCCAACAAAAGGATTAATGTCACTTGGTACTGCAGCTGCCTGAAGACAAGCTTTACTGAAGGCCAGAGTTACTGCATAACACCTGCAAATCCCTCGAGAACACTGCTGATTTGTTAATGCATGTTACAAAGAAACAAGGGTTCAGTGCCATGGATCCCAACGAGAATTAGGATGTCAGAGTTAATCTACTATGTAAATATGAAGTAATATTTCTTTTCAGAGGGGATTGAGTTATATCACTTGAAGTGATGTACACACGGGGATTTACAACCATTCCTCTTGTTTCTGTGTTATCTCAAAGAGCACCGAATGAATAATCGTAGGGATGTGCAATGCCCTTACATTTTTCAGACGTTTTAGATTACAGTTAGTTTGTGCCAGTAGCTATGTCGTCTATTAGATTCTGCAATAAGATATCTCTTGGTTGATCATTTCCGTTTTACGAATGACAGTATATACCGTTGACGATTTAGTGTTGATTGCTTCCGAAGCAGACCAATTTTCTCATATTTTTCCAGACTAGTAATTTCATCATGTCGTCGTTATAAATGGTATAATTATGTTATCATTGCAATAACCAAGAAGGGTTTGCATTGTCCCGAATAAAAGTTATCAATGAGATAGACATTCTGTAGTTAAATCTAATAGACTCGACTATACGAGCTTGACAATAGTAGGACAAAAGAGTTTTCAAGTTCGCACCTTTAATTCAAGTCATTCAATTTTATGGGCCATTAACATGCCAAAAATGAGAGAAGAAGGGTGTGCCAAAAGGCAAAAGGAAAATCTTTGTATTAGAGCCACGAACTTGACTGAGTTTTGCTTGCTCTGTTATTTTGACATAATCGAACAGAACCATCAGTAACAAGTATGCAATAGACCTGTCCGATATGCCTGAGTATGCTATGCTAAAACCCAGTTCGTATGGTATACAAAATATATATCTCCTTGCGTTGGTTACTGATGTGTTAACAAATGCTATGTTACTGTCGTTGATATTGATTTCTATGATATTAATGATATCCAAATACACCTCCTGAGTCATCACTCCATACGCGATGGATTATGAAATGTGGATATGACTATTCAGTGCATGATTGCTCCCAATAAAGGCGTAGATAACATATCACCTATGCTATGGTTTGATATATCATACAAAAGTTGAGCCTGCAGTATCACGGTAAAGAAAAATACGACTAGATCACTTGCTGGCTGATGGAAAATCTACCTGTCTTTTCTGACAGATCTATGGAGAATGTTTGTATCTTAGCTTTAACAACACCTGTTCTTTGTACGAGATCTCTGCTCGGATAAGCTCTTCGGGGTGAAATTTTTCTCGATTATATCGGTGTACAATTTGTACCTAATGACTGCAGAGCCACACAAGGGTACACGGTGTACAAATGCGTGCCCCGCGTGGTGTCATTAGATGTTCGCTATTGATGGTCCAGAGATTTCATCCGTAATCTTCAAGCTCTTGTCGTACCCTGTACTCTGCTCCAGTTTTATTACTTATGCAAGACTCTCCATAAATTCCGAAGCTCAGAAACACAAACTCATCATGATTATATATAATGGTAAAGTTTAACTTTGATCCAACAGAAGAAGAGAACTCACTATGAATTGGATCAAAGTTAAACTTTACCATTATGGATTCTACCAACACAGACAAGCTTTCTTTACAATGTTCTAACGTCTCTCTCATATCATCTATCCCTTAGTCTTAATCAATCAACCGTTGGGGCACCACAGATGATCTGACAACGAATTTCTGACGTAGACATTCATTATAATTTATATGAGCTGTGATAAGTCCGAGAATGTTCTGTGCAGTAAATGAGACAAAATAACGGAACCAATGTTCTTTACAAAGTATCCCACTGAGAAGGTACTATCTATGGATCTTTCTAAGGCTTTCATGATAATGTTCATAGCGCAAGCAACCTTAAGTAACCAGTGGGGAAGCCGCTAGACTCTGATTATCATCTTCAGGTAATCACGAAGCAG
This sequence comes from Branchiostoma floridae x Branchiostoma japonicum, assembly GCA_013266295.2. NCBI lineage: Eukaryota > Metazoa > Chordata > Leptocardii > Amphioxiformes > Branchiostomatidae > Branchiostoma > Branchiostoma floridae x Branchiostoma japonicum. The sequence goes on from CM023830.1 coordinate 7,015,324, forward strand.
TACCCGCCTGGCTCTGACGATGTCCACGGGGAAGACGATGCGTGAAAGCAGAAGTACCAAAGCACACGGTATTGCGTACGATAACAACGATGTGGCTGCGATGCTTTGATCTACGATGTTTTACGCCTGGTGGACAGTATGTTAGAACTAATCACATCGGCTTCAGAATTAGGCTACCGGTCTTGTTACAGAAGCAGGGCTGTAAGAGATTCTATGGAATACAGATGAGCGCGGCGACTGTTAGGTAACAGTTTCATCCTTGCTACTGCTTCCCCCGTGGAGTCACACATAGAGATGTATGTTTGTCGCTAAGCGTTTGTTTCAGGCACGACAATTTGTCACCTTTTAATGACTTCGTTGCTCTTCGGGCGAGTAGTGTTCCCGGGCTATTTTTTGTCATTCATTTCGAACAAAATCCCCTAGACCATCAATGACAATTTCCAGACCTGTTTTGACAGCCATCTGGCGCATAAATCGTGAATTAATTTTCAAGAGATTATCGCAGAGTTATGACGGTTTTGACGGAATTGATATTACGGAATTGATATGTCATGCCTGCTTATGTCAAATATAAGCCACGGTACTTATACCCACGAAAGATTTAATAGTTGCGTTACATTGAATCAGACGGGATGAAGCTAATGTACTTGTCATTGAAATAACACAGCATCGGTGCAGTATTAGACGAGGATTTCGAATACATCAATTATATCACATTAGCTGTACATTCTCCAAGTACCCTCTGCAATGGCATACTCGGTGCCTCTAAACACTGCCCTATGCTCCCGTTTGATGAAATCAGTAAGGATGTTCACCAAGTACCCCTATGGGGGTCTGAACGATGAATGAAATGAGTATTATGACCTCATTCGGGACTTGATTTTTATGAAACACTACAGAACACATACTGACTTCATTTCTTGTCTTACTCTGAGAGTCATGATCACTCACTGTCCTTGTTGAATGTTTCTAGTATAGGTGTGTAGTCGTTTCTGAGCGGCCGTCAGACTACCTGCCAGAATTACTTTCCATCAGCTTCCTAGAGAGAGACAATTTGCAAATAACCCGGCGTGTTTACATTGTAATTCAAGCCATATCAGACAGCAATGTACAAAAATAAAGCAGTACGTCTTACATCCCTTTTAAACTGAAGTAAAATCTGCCACAAAAAAAGTTTGGCGCAGCCATCATTTTATCTTGTTGGTAAGACAGAATACCTTTGATCAGAAAACTTGGCCAGCCGACTTCAATCCCATCTACGATTTGCAGTTTCGTTCCGTAACTTTGTCTGCTCATTTGTTTCACAGTAGCTAGTCTTCTGGAATGTCTCTCTGTCAAAAGTTATTGCTAACATAATGTTCTCTCTGCCTGAGCATGGAATTTGGCATTTATCACATTGCGGGCTGTCAACGCTGATTGCTACTATAGCGCAATTGCGGGTTGAGCACTAAATCAAAAGCCGTCGGGTTTTTCTCACAAATTAGTTGATCACTCAGACGTTACAATTAAGTCTGACAGTCATTTTAATGAATTTGCACACGCTACAAGCGAACTTCATAAAGCAATCGCGTTGACGAAGAGCAGAGAGGAAGGGACTTTAATTATCCGTGAAATTATTTGCGTGGAGCGTGTCCGTCGGTTGTCACATAGAATTGCCTACGTAACAAAAGGGATATGATGGGGCATCAACCCTGAATACTTTATGATTTAAATTGCATGTCAATACAACGTACAATGAGGGCCTATGTTTTTCTATAGCGTAATAGGTTTTCCCTATAGAAATACATGTCCCTGTCACTGTTTTCCAATCAAAAGGTAGCCAAGCATGCCAAACAATACAATTCTCTAGTAATCGTTTTGGAAACTCCTTAGTCACTCCACATTCCATCACTGGATGGAACAATTTGAACTTGTACATCCGCACTCTTGATTGTTCAAAACTTCGAAGACATCTTTTTTAAATCTGTACGCCCCGCCAAATTGCCAAATTCAGTCATTTTAGCTTTCGTTCTCGTTTCTCCTGTATTCTCATTACTTGAGTTCATACAACCTGCCGTCACTTTGTTTTTGTCCATTTATTTGTATCAATTGATGTTTATCTCTGAATAACAGAAACAATACAAAATGAACGATTTTCAACCAGACAACGGAAATTACAATTTCGTGACCTATAGATGGTCATGGTGTGGATATGTGCACATGTTTATTGTGTGTGTGTAATTAGATAATATACTACCTAATAGATGCCGCATTTCAAAGCGATATACTTTTGGGAGCGGTAGAATATTTTTACCGCGCAATGGAAATGATTGACAAGTCTCTTGAACGACATTGGCGGTGTGATCGCTGCAAGGCTTGTGCGCCTGCGCTATGTGGCAGGTGAAAAGTCCAACGCTAAGCCACTTGGGATCGCAGAACGCTTGACGACTGCCTGGCTTGTTTTACTGTTACCCTCTAGTTTAAAATAAACGACATATTAAGTCACTGATAAACATAACTCTGTCTGCTTTCTAAAATGTACTATCATAAATTGTGCTAAAAAAACTTACAGAATTTTTTCTCTCCACTGAAATATGCTAAAATGACGTCCGTTAAGCTGTATCCGCTAGATGCAAAGGCGGCTTGAAAATGTTGGTGTAGCCAACCTCTCTTCTGAAAGATGAACAAGCTGGCCAACTCCCAACACTAGCAGACAAGCACTAAAGTTCAACTGGGAAATAACTCACATCAGCCTTTGGGCATCGCGCCCAGCATTCACTGACTTAGTGAAACTTTGCATAATCATACTCCACCAGCAGGCGGTCGCCAACAAGAGAATCAAAGCTAATAAAACACAGTTTATATTCCTTTTGCTTGCGGACATGAAGGTGTTAATAACTCTGCCAAACAAGCCACAGGGAGGCCCTTGCCTTTGTTGCTAACGTAGTGTGTATCTTTCCGGTAGGCCTTCATGTGATTATATGGATATTCTGAGTGTGCGTTCTTCTTCACGTTGATCCTTCAGTGGCTGTATCTATCTACCGCAGCTTTGGTCGTTCGTACGGTAAAGACACACGATCAATAAATCATCTACAAATTTAAGAATTTCGGTTGCGAGAGGGAAAACATCAAGTTACGTTTGTGGTATGTGATTAAACTACGACGTCTTTGTCCCCCACAAGGCCGACGTAAGGGAATATTACTGATAAGTGAATGCAAATAGAACTGTTTTACGTCGATGAAGGTATCCAGGGGATGAGATACACAACAGGAAAACTGTTACTCAAGCAACGGGATAGATTTTTGAACTGTTTTAGCACGGACGTTCATATGTATTGGTAAATGTCATTATGGAGTACTGGCTAAACTTTTTGCACCAACACTGAAGAGAATTAGGATTTACCAAAATTTTTGGTTGATTCGGTAACCAACAAGAATGCATGAACTTAAACCTAAAAATAAGTAATGCTGCTCATTCATAGAAAGAATCGTTGGTCTCTATGTAATTGTATCAGTACGAGCAAGGGTTAGTTCGAGTATGATTTTGGAAGTCACGATTTTTATACCTTTTATTCGTTTTATCCCGATTCGACATTCGAATTGCCAAGGTGCGGCCATTTAGAATACCGATTTCCTCCGGAGACTAACTACGTAGTGGGTTCTGGAAAGAGCTTAGGGCTTCAAGAAAGAACTGAGATCTTATATCGACATCTTCCTTTATTAGGAAAAAAGTGTAGTCGGTAGGATGAGGTTCACAAAGTTAGTAAACTGTGACCGTGGCTTTGCACGACGTTGATAAACTGCGTTAAATATATCCATTAATCAACTACATGAATGGATGGACACTGTTGGACAAATGAGGAGATTTGTACATGTCGTTGGAGTTGCTGGAAGAGAGAGATAAGGATGTATCTGTGATATCTGCATACGTGGCTGACTTTGTGTGTCACACAGGTGTTTACTCAAATGTACTGATTTCAGATACTTTATCCTGTAATTGATATAAGAGAGCATTTCGAATTCCTAAATCGCACATCCATATTTCAGGGGTGCTATTTATGTTTTTGGAATTCTTTTTGCTCTGTTTCTCCTTCTCCAAACAAAAAAAGGTCAATGACGTGTACCAGACGGCTGTCACCATGGTCCTGGTGCTGTAGCAGACAACCTAGCCTGTGATGTTGTATTACATTATGTAGCAAGTTGCAGGGCAGAGTTGGAGAGGCTGGTTACCATATAAATGAATGTGTTTGAGTAAGAATAAACAGAGCAGTAGTTTTTTGAGCTGGACCATCCCCATGTGAATGTAAACATTATACATTTCTTTCCAAATGTTACTTTTCTAGTTTCTATCTATGTTAACACCCTCAAGCCTGCCCACATTTTTCACCCCACCGCCCGTATCAGAGATGTAAGGAAATGAAGACAGCTATCTTTGTGGTCCCGACATGGATAGAACAAGATCGGACAATCAATCACTGCTCCCAAGCAAACATGACAGGCCGACGATCGAAAAGCCCTTCAGGACTGACGATGTTGCGATCAATTCCTACCTGTAGCGATCTTTTATAACGTTTCGAATTCGAAGATGACAGTAAATGATTGCAAAACTACATTGATCCATCATCTTTACTTGGCCCCAACGCTAATTCGGTCAAAAAGGAGTCTTATTTCTTAGAATAAATTTGGGTAAATATTATGTAGTTTTATTTAGTCTTGTTAATTGTGTCACCTTTTATTCTATTGAATCATATTTGCTTTACTTATATCATTTTCATAAATGCTTCACACTCTAAACAATATTAGTCCTTCATTGCTCCGAGACACATTATAATGACACCAAAATAGAATAGTATTTTGCAGGCTCACAATATACTAGCTATTAATAGCTTCGCAGACGTGTGATTTGGATTAGTTCACAATTCTACCTATAGATGAGTAAAAAAAACGAGGCAAAAACGCACAAAAAGAGCACCTACTACACATCCATACCGAAATCATCAAGTACTTTTCTGTAGCTGGGCTGTGTCGTGTTTTTCCGGCTTACAGTCGAAATTTCTTGGAAATCTCCCTAATTGCTCCAAGTCTCTTTTTCTTGGCTCAACGTATCAAAGTTCTTGTGTCAGGGGCTAAGGCCCTCGCTCGTTAGTCGTTTGAAGAACTCCCCGCTTGGCACAGCAATTAGGCTGCTGGGCCTTAGCGGTGGATCAACAAGGCTCCTAAGGGCGTCCAGAACATGTAGAATTGGCACAACAGGAAACAAAATTAATGATTTGTAGATAAGTGATTTGTGTTGACTTCGATGTTTCCCCACGCAAATATGGCCCACGAATATTTTGTGAATAGCAAGTATCATTTCGCAGTACGTTATTTTAAAGATATTTTAGACATTCTTTAGGGAGCTTTAAGACAATATTGAAACATGGCAGGAACACGGACTAAATGAATTATGATTTATTTATTTGTTTATTTATTTATTTATTTGCTTGTTGTATTGTTAATAGTATAAGCCTCTCATTTTAATCGATCTCGTTGATAAGCGGCCGCATGGCCGAACAAGCCATTGAGGCAAAATAAAGGCTTTGAATGGAATTGAATTGACATTGAGGGGGAAATAATGGCATAAGACCCATGCAAATCTGATTATCCATTACCGTATGATTAGTTTGTGTGATGTGTAAACAACTTTCTTTCAACAGGTTAAAACCACAACAAACGACGAGTTACCTTACATCCGTCATTGCTAAACTGAAAGAACTTGGATACAAAATGTGCTCACATCTTCTTGATCAAATTTACAGTGGGGAATTTCCACTACTCATACGGTTTCCACATCAAAGCATCTTCTATTCATACCCAGTAAAGCCCTACAGTCAACACGGGGCTTGCTTTCCATAAACGCAAGTAGTTGAAAGAAGCATCAAAAGATGCGCAATCAGATACTATGAAGCTGGTCATTTTTCACCGTGGACCATATACAAGTATGAAAACATATATGTGAACTCCGTGCATGCAATAAGTAATCTTGTTTCCAATAGAGCAATTTCCAATGGCAGTGATTCCTAAATGTGTTTGTGATGGGGGCCATATACCTGTCATATATATTCCTGTAAAAAAATAACACCTCAGGTAGTTTAGCACCAGTGGTGTCCTAAAGGTCAATGAAAATGAATTGCAGATATTCCATTATTCTTTAGAGGGTGTATTTGTTTTATTCTATCTATTTATTGGTTCAGCAATAATAGCCTGGGCTACCCAAATAGCTAGCGAAGCTATTGTAGAGGGCTAGCCCTGGAATTGGTTAGACATACAGTGTACAATCATTAAAAACTAAGTACATATGGTCATGCAGTTTGCATTAACGGATTTGTTAGCTGTATCGTGTGAAAAGTATTTAAGTTGTTGCATAATTTATTTTCAAATTTGTACGTTAAGAAATTAAAATACAATCACTTATTTCTTGCTGGATTTTGGTGATAATCATGTGCATCAAAAAAGCTACTGAACTATATTCCATCCAGAGGTTGACAGGTAATGCTAAGGAAGGGAAGGAGGTGCCCAGTTTGATTTCCTCCGCTTTAAAAAACGACACCCTTACAAGCGTTTCATGTGCTCAGCCTATCACCAAAACAGGCAGGCCATTTTTCATTCCCTCCCGACTCTGTCGTTCCTCCGGGCCCCTGACATCAATCGCGCAAGTAAACGCCTCTCATGCATGTTGACATGTTAAGCGTTAGATATACATCAGTGACGTCATTTGCAATCCCTGACTTAGGCAGTTAGGCCCCCGAGTCATGGTAAACTTGAAGTAGTCAGCTAATTAGATGGCTCATGGGAGAGAGAGAGAGAGCGAGAGAGAGAGAGAGAAAGGGAGGAAGATCTTGTTACCTGCAGATTTAGCGAGAGAACCACAAGGTAGTGATCAGCATGACCCCCCACCCTTAAAGCTAACCGTGTTATCACAGGTATCTTTGTACCACTTGCCCTTTGAAATAAAGGGTCAACATTTCAATCCGGCTGGCTGATTGGCAACAGAAATCTTCATGCATCCGAATGTGTCTGTGTTATCTCTTGGAATTTAGGGTTCGACCGAATCAGTTCCACTTGTTCTTGCAATTTGTTAGGATTCGATATCAATATCAATATCTTTATCAAGTATGAAATCAACGTTTGACATGCAGTTATGCAGGTTTTATCAAAATTATCCTGGTCCAAAAGATAACCTTGCATTGACATCTCCATGTCATACAACCACAGACTTTTCAGCACCCTGGACATGTTGACAGTAACATTGCCATGTGCTGCAGTCTTGCATTCAGAACATTGCTTTATCCAGACCCCCGCCCAGGCAAGGTTCTGGATAGTCCACGCGTATCCAGAACCGCACCTGTGGCAAATCTACGTTCTTGCATACTATCCATAACCCTTCCTAACCCTAACCCTAACCCTAACCCTACCCTAACCCTAACCCTAACCCTAACCCTAACCCTAACCCTAACCCTAACCCTAACCCTAACCCTAACCCTAACCCTAACCCTAACCCTACCCTAACCCTAACCCTAACCCTAACCCTAACCATAGAACTAGATAGGCTAGTCACGGTTCTGGATACAACGTGCATCGCGATTTGAATTCGCTGGTGTCTTGCAAGTCAAATGAAAGTACGTTTAGGGCATAAGCTGTTCCTTTTCTCAAAATTGATAACAATCTTGCGGCTCCTAAAGCTAAGGCGGTTTCCTACAGCTTTCCAATCCTCCGTCCACGGCTGGGCTGGTACAAGATGTGGAAATGTGTCCCTTGGGTACAAAATCAAGCCCGCGGCTGACGTTCAACATGTGAAGGTGTCATTTTACGAGTCACAAATCTTGCAGTTCGAATCATTAATATGACAAATGTGTGTCCTACGTGTAAATTTACGTATATAACAAGTAGCAGTGCCATCAGGAAGCTATATATTGCGCGAATTCGTACTTCCTGGTACCTGATATAGATGATGTTGCGCTCAATAAATTTGCCTCGATACCTTATCGTCTGGTTGATATAGTGTCTTTTCAATTCTGTTAATATATTTTACACACAAAACCTTCATGCAACATTGTCTATTGCCCTAAAGCATGTAATTTCCGTCATTTTGCTTCAACTTGTCACAAAAGTTATCAAAGCTGTCTTTGGTGATATGCCTTTATTAAAGTATGATTGTGCCTTTGATATTTGAATGACAAATATCTCTCCACTTCAAAGCCTTAGGACTTATTTTCCGCATAATCCCAATGCGCTAGTTAAATAAAGAGGAAGGTATGTTCTATACATCCTATGGTATTGTCACGCCAAAGCTTGCACATAAAACGAAGCAATGTTTAATACAGAAACCTAATTGTTACGCACATGGCTTGTGATATGAGAAATGCCAGCGTGTACTAGGCATCTCAAAGGGGATTTTATAAAAGGTTTGTAGATTTAGAAAGGACGGAGTCGTAATTCAAGAATATTAATATTTGGCGCCTTGCACCGGGGTTTGGTTCTGAAAAGACAGAAAAGAGCACAGGCACGTCAAGACATTTAAAATCACCCCCTTTGGTATTTAGATTTGGCGAATAATCAAAACGTTAGGAGGGAAAGAGCTTTAGAATTCCCTAAACGCACTCGATAAAATCGGTGTGCTGAAACATTCATTTTTTTGCATGTTCAATCCGCATCAGTATTATTTCATATCTCCTGGGTCTTATTCATGTTAACCAAATTTGATACAGGTAATTGAGTAATCTCCGAGATTGACTTACTAAGCGTTTAATAGCCACAGCTAAATTAAAAAACAAAATCCATATCACAATGGTTTCAAAAGATAAAGAGCAGAAAAGCTGGTTCATGGTCCATGCGTATCTTTGAATATAAATAAATACGAAATAGTGTTGAGATTTTGCGACGCATTGATCAAAATGTCATTTTAACTAATTTGCCCTCAAATGCTACGAACATGCGCTGAACCTTGAATAGCACTGTTGTCATTGTCCATTCCGATATCTCTGTGTTATAAATGTGTTTCAAGAACATTTTGAGAAGTGGGGGGCTTTTGAAAGACTTATTAGCGTAACATATTGCCTGAGCAGACACCTTGTATCACGTTACGTGCTCAGACATTCATTTGTGGGTGGTGGAGGTAATCGGAAACGGCAGCCGGAAGGACGCATTGAAATGTTTCATTCTTCAACTCCGGCAAGACGACTACAAATCTTCTTTAAAAAGTCCTGCAAACAAAATTCAAGCAAATAACTTTGCACACATATCGGCAACGTAGTACGTCAGCACGAAGTTAAAGCCCTGTATGTAAGCGGCTAGTGCTGTAAATCATTACTTTCATGTACGGTATCTTTTACCTACAGAGCCCACTCTTAGATGGAGAAACTCCTCCCTGACCATTAATATAGTGCGAATGCCTTTCCACCAAGTTTTCCCCACTGTATATCATACTGTGCAATCTGTACATACTCTGCAACAAGTGAAGATAAGGTGTTGATGTAAGCTAATACCCATACGTCAAGCCCTCTCCTTCTATTTTCTAAGTACATAAAGTCGTCCATCACTAAGACAGGGGTGTGATGGGCATGCCACATAATGTCTCTCTCAATATTGTATACGTAGTAATTTTCCTCGCCATTTGATGGGGCATAAGGGTACGGAGTTGGCGATGCGTGGTTTCAACTATTGGCATATGTATGAAGTGAGAGGAAGAGAGTAGGGAATACGTGGGAGTATTGATAAAACTGGTCTCGTAGTATAGCAGAACTTTCTTTCACCCACTCAATGCTTACATCATGTGATCACAATGTCACGTGTACATCACGTGATCACAAGGTCACGTGTCTACAGAAAATGGGTCAGTTCTCCTGAAGAAGGTTGGAGATTCGACAGGAAATTGACGGAGTCTGACTTTCTTTGTGTTATGAAAAATCACAACTTTGCCATAATGTTATTCAGTAGCACTGTTAGCTTTGAATGATAAAACAGCTGATTCCTTATATTGTTACACATGGTACGTTAAAGTCATTGTTACACAAACATTTGAATACAATACTGGGTATGTTTCTTAGCAAATTTGGCTCCCGTGGACAATAACAATTCACGAGAGCAAGCGGCCCGTTTCTTAGTACATCTGCGGGAAGGGCTGTTTAGATTTATGATAAGCATTAGCCAGACAAAATTGTATCGTACTCAGGAGTGCAGTTTGGCGCGTAAATTGCTGCTGAAGCTGCAGTAGTTTGTTTTAAAAGCCTCCCAGTAGAGAGTCTATCTGGCTTTGATCCAGGCGCGTGCTATGGTCTAGTAGTCAGCTGCTGGATCGCATGGTTGGTGGTTCGAAACTCGTTTTAACAGTGGGTGGTCTTAGCGTATGTATGCATGATACTGGTAGGGGTTCTGGCTCTTTGTCATAGGAAAAAATGTCTGATCATTTTTTTAAATTCGCCATTTTTGAAAAGTAAACATACCTACTCAAATGTACGTCGCCAAAACATGTACAACGACATTGCATGAACCAAAGCATTCATGCCAATCAGTTCCAGCTTGCAAATGCATCTTCTTAAGTGGAAGGAAGGTGATTTAGATCATGAATTACTTGGTCTCTGTTCTTGACCTTGCCTTCAGTAAGATATATAGTCCCTTTCCGCGGGTACATCTACTCCGCTTGTGAAAAATCGTCCCGGGCGGTTTCGCTATCTCTCTGTGCATCTATAAACCTCATGACCTGCGCTTTCCTTTATCTTCAGCTCAAAGACGAGAGGCCAGTCTGGCTTTTCGGCAATAAAACTATTCAAAAGAGGCTCCAAAGCCCTGTTCGTTTGCCCTTGAATGTTTTCTCAGAGGGAAACAGCGGGTTGTCCAGTTTCGAATGATAGTATCAGTCTCTTTTTTTTACGTGGCACACCTCACCAAGTCAACTACACGAACATCTAATATAATCGTACCTGTTGAAGCATTGTCAGTAGATATTTTATCACAAGGAAAACGCTTGACAGTTCACGTATTTTTTCCAACAGTTAGAAATTAAAACATTGTACAAAATGTATTCGCAGCTTATGATAATACATAAACACGTGTTTGTTTTTTTTACGTTGATTTGTACGTCTTTCCATATACATATACAGTAGTTGCGAAAAACCTCTCTGCATGTACATCTTGTAAATGTAACAAACTCCTTGTTGTAGCATGCTCCGGCACGGTCCTGGATAGTCCACGCGTAGCCGGAACCGTCAATGGGGAATGGGTGCCAGACCCTAACTCATTCAGGCATGTAAAACTAGATAGGCACGTTTCTGGATACGACGGAGACTATCCAGAATCGTGCATGATCCTAACCCTAGCCCATTCAGGCGTAGAACTAGATAGGCATGGTTCTGGATATAATACTCCTAATTGCTAAGCAAGCTACTGCGAACCTCAGCTGTAGAATGGGTGGTCGAAGCAACCGCTTCACAGGCTGAGTCCAGGTCTTTCTTAACATGTTCAGGAGTAAGAGAAAGAAACTTTTTTTGAACTTATTTGGTCTCTATTTGACAAGTCTAATCCGACCGTCACAGCTCAGAGACCAACTCTTGATCAACTGATTATAAAGAAGGAAAACGTGGAATCAAGTTTGAGCCAGAATTTGTCATCACTAGACATGATTTATGACTTCTCTGTCTTCACTGTATGTTCTTCTCTCTCATCGATTTTCCTTTTATATCATCAAAGCCGTTACGGAGACAGCGCAGTGAATCACGGGATATCGATTTTAAACGTTAGACATTGACTTACCTGTGAAGTATCTGTAAAGTTATCCTCACAGACGTCGCAGTGCTGTTGATCATTTTTCTAACTTGGACAGAACAAAGTTAGGACATCCAGAAAACAGGATTTTCCGTTATTTAAAAAAAATGTATATAGCGGTAGCTCATGTCTCTAGCTAGGACAGAGTTAGTTTAGAAAGATTTTACACAAGATATTTTCTATTTTATCAGTTAGTTACTCAAGGCCCGTTACAAATGTTTCTCAGTACATTCCTTTGTTTCCCAATGATATAATTGGTTTCACTTGTTATGTTATTGTCACATCTTTTCTGTCGGCCTTACAATGGGAATACATGAATTTGAAACACAAGTTTATATATGTCGTGCCTTTGGCAAACCTTACAATAGCCCCACACTATATGAAGACTCTCCAATTTTGAGTAAAAAAAACGAAAAATTTTTGATCTATCAGGTCGTTTCCGTGCTGTTGATACAATGTACAGTAATACGTCACCAGCCACCGCCAGAGAAAATAGGTCGCGTTATCTGGTGCCAAAATTCGCACAAGTCTGACATCTAACCCATTCCTTAGTTTAGCTGTAGGCTATATTGATAAAATATCACCCTAGCTAAGACTTCATGTATCTACACAGAAAAACGTTTGCCCTTCCCGTTTTCTGTGTCAGGATCATATTTATGCAAGATTACAATCGGTAAACGTCGATATGTACGTGCCCATTCTCTCACAAAGTGACAAAGATTATATTAAGATAAGAGTGTTTGATTCATATTGCAAAATTTGTGAGCTGAATAAGAAAGTTGCCAGAGAATATTACATCTACAAGGGTGTACTATATAAAGTAGAGTGGATGTAGTCCTCAAGCTAGCCGATATCTTTCACACCGTAGTCGTCCCTCAGTAAGACATCTGGAGCCGCATAGTTCCCGTTTTAATAGAACTTTTATTCAGCCTGTCACAACGGAGTAAATGATTACTCTTGCAAACAAATCTACAAGATCTTTATTTGCACGCCCAAAATGAATATGAAGTAATTCAGTATAGATAGGCTTAGCATATATTGCGTATTAGCCAAAGACACTTTTTTAAAAAGCTAGTAAGTTCTTGTCTATTGACGAACCACCACACAAGTTTGGATGTAACCTGCTTGTCAAACCCAATGTTATTTTAATGTTTGAATATATTGATCAGGAAAAATGATCTAACATTAAAACATGGTTGGTTGATACAAAATCACTGTTAAGGGACCAGGGGTACTCAAGAACTTCACTGTGTCATGTAACCTGAGAACAGTGTAGTATGTAAGAAACAAAAACAGATAGGATCGTCTTACTTCTAGGGAAGAAGTAACTGCAGGGTGCAATGACCTCTGCAACAGATGTACGATGCCCCGCGAGGTCCTTCCTATAGTCACATTGCAACTTACTACAAATATATCAGATCACAGAACAAAGCCTCTGTGCATTACATGCACATTGGGGAGGTCTCAGATAAGTCGTTATGCTCTGTAAAGGTAGTTAAAGAAAGTGGGACAAGGTGATTTAAGCTCGATTGTATGAGCTGATCATGTCCAGGGGATCAACGAAACGTGTTCGCATTGTCACCTATAGCATTCGCAAATGTTGTTTTACGCCGGCTATCCTTTTGGTGTGAAAGACACCCAAGTACCTGGTATAGATAGTCCGAGAAATTGATTTTATCCTTTCTTGGAATGTCATCAATTAATGTGTTGTGCTATATACCCTGAAGAAATGTCGAATGTTCAGCGCAACATTACACAACATTCGGTCTGCCCAAAGAGTAAAGATACCTTACAACTAGAAAGGTAGCATTTGCAAAGCAAACGCATAATATTTACCTTCACATGGTCTAGCCTAACAAACTACTGCTCTATTCATTCTTACTCAAAACACATCGATTATATATGGTGAACACCCTCTCCAACTCTGTCTGGCCACTTGCAACATAATGTAATCCAACACCACAGGGTGTCTGCTACAGCTCCAGTTACCATAGTGACAGACGCCTGGTCCAGGTCATTGACCTTATTTGTTTGGAGAAGAAGAAGAAGAAGAAGAGGAAAAAACAGAGCAAAAACAATATGTTTCCTTCTGCGAAGGTAAACATAACTAAGAACGAAGTTTCTCTCTAGTGACTGGTAACTGTGCTTCTTTTCCTGAGTCCAGACAACATGACACACAGCTTTAAGCTGTAGTCAAGAATGATGTGGGCTTTGCTATATGGCCATTACAGGATGCTGGATGGCAAAATTTAGCCGTTAGAAGGCCAAGGTCCTCTAGACTACCAAGATAAGGTATCACCAGAAACATGTACGATACTTTATATATCAACACAAAGCCCCCAGCAGCAGAGTGAAAGATGTCTGCTCCAAATGGCTGCGGTTATGGATGACCGCCGGTGTAAGTACTCCGTCCATAACTTTCAAGAAGTCCATAAATATGTTTTTTCGTGACTTGCCGTCCCAAGACCTGCAACAGAAAGTAGTTAAACCTTCTCCTACGTGTGTTTTACGACCAGGTAGTACTCTACTGCAGCTTCAGAACTTACCGTGAGCTCAGGCGACAGGCACGGACTCTCTGCGTCCAGGCCATTAAGAGTTTACTACCATCCTCCTGGCCTGCCGAGATCGGTGAACAGGGATCTTGGTGACAGTAAAAAGAGGTAGACTTCTTTAAGATTTACTGTTACCGAGAAAGATACTGCCAGCAGGCCTAAGTTGACCTCGAAGTGACAGAAAACATTTACAGACAGAACAATGCCTGTAAGAGACTAGGTCTTTAAGTCCATGATTAAAACCTGTATATACCAACTGTACATTGTAGATCTATATGGTTAACTATTAGCTGACTCAGTCACATGTACAGTGCAATGATGCTCACATAAAGTCTACTCTATGTTACCAGTCCACAGTATCTATCTCCTTGATATGCCTCCATGTGCCCTCAACGTGTGAGCCACGTTCGCCTTAGAAATATCGACTGCATTTATCTGAATCTGCAGGCTACGTTTCTCAATAAAGATCACAGTCTAAACGTATGAAGTATCACAATCACATTACGCAAGCAGGTTGCTGGCCTTGAAGATCTGATTTGTTTTATGGACATTATACCCATGCATGTCTAGTGTAACTACGATATGATCAGACTTGCCTTATGTAGGATTTGCCATTCCCATTACTGGTCAGCATGGGGATCATTTGTTGTACTATATGTGAGTTTAATAGCAGTTCGTGGCCTGCGGGAGAAAGCCGATACTTAGCTGTGGCTCAGTGAATGCCTTGAGTTGTAAACCATAGGCATTATGGTTTTATAAACTAATCCTAAACGTATTTGTTTTGAAGGGTAAGCGTTTTACATGGCAAAAAATTCTTCTGGTTGGAATGTTGTTCATTGGGATGTTCAACTAAGGATTCTGGCATATTCGTTTGCAGATTAATGTAATGTTGGGCCACTAGGGTAAAACATTAAACTATCTTACTGTTACAGCAAACACACATCTTCAAGACAAACTAGGATTCACAGAATGAAAGATAAATTTTAAAGCTATACAAATTGGTTAGATGGAGAAAAAAATGAAAGAATGTGCAACATTGGTCCCCAGGTTTGATTCAGACCACACACCAAGCATTAATCGTCATTGTATGACCATAATACAGTCTTGAAATGGTTAGAACCACAACCAAATTTTTCGAGAACGTTCTATTTGTTTTGAGCCACAACCACTAGCGGCTTTGGCTACACTCAGATCCATGATATGCCCTGGCGTGACACCCACGTAGGGCTTTGCTTTGCCTTTGCACGGGAATCTGGTTTGTTTATACAGAGAAAGCTGCACATATGTACCTGAGGTAGCACCCTTCGTAATCGCCATGACAGGTGTACTAGGTGATAAAGGTCACCTACCATACTCTCCTACGTAGTTCCCATACATACCAAATGACACCTTGCCCTTTTCTGCCCTTAGAACTATTTTCCCGGGGATGTACGCTTCGTTTAGGGTTATCGTGTAAACATCAGTCTTGCCATTTTCCCAGGCGTAGGAGTCATCGTCCGCCTTCTCACCCATCAAAAACTATCAAGGTCATCTTAGAGGTAAAAGCTTTCTCGAAATCCTTCTTGTTTAGGGGGAGGGGGCAGGGACTAAAATATGCAGTTTCTTTCTTTTCCATTGACTACGTTTCGTCACCTGTCTTATCAAAACATTCAACAGGTAGATTCACAGCACCCACAGGCTGAGAACTTAAGTGTCATGAATAAATGAATAAAAAAAGACCTGACAGTTTAAAGATACGTTGAGGACAAATCCATATAACTGAACCCGTATATTTGCGCAAATTGCATCATGAAATGCCTTCTGCCTCAATGCATCAACCAAACCCTTCATGTTCATTTGATTTAAAAGTCCAATGCTGTGAAATTCACAAATATGTACGCCCTAACGGCTAGAAACGGCGGAATCTTTCTCCACATGCGTGATTGATGTCGTCCTGTCGACACCATGACCGGTCTCCTTGCAGAATGTACTAGGAGCTGGAGGCACGGTTGGAATAATGAGTCATACAGAAAAATTCCTACGTTCAATGGCAGGGCAGATGGTGGAGCCTTGGGAACTTTGTTGTGAGACAGTCAAAGCAGCAGGGGGCCACTTTACTGTGACAGCCACATATTGTTTACTCCGTAGGGTGTGACAGAAATGCCATATTCAAGCAGGCGTTTGCAATTTGCGAAGGTGTAAAGCAGCTTGAACATAACAATGGTGATACGAGGCGTGAAGATACTATTTTATGGAATATTGCATTCTGTTAATTTCTTAAACTGATAGCTATAGGTAATCTATCAGACAAAGAAAACTGTTTGATAGCTATGTAGATATGTGTACATTCTTCATAGAGCTAAAATGTGAACATTATCAAAGAAATGCGACAGAACACCAGAACATATGCTAAACCTAAATATGGTCCCCAATGTAACCATTTATTCCGACAAAAAGAATACCATCTGTCAGCATCTCTTAATTGTTATCGACTTTACAATACTCAACAATTAACTAGCAGGCTTACCATCTGAAAGGGAGACCCTCTGTACTGAATAATTCTAACCATTCATCATGCAGCTGTCAATACTCATTTCTGAAACAGCTTTTATCAACGACGTCGTGAGTTATTCTAACTGATGCCCTTTTAAGTGGATAGGATCACAAGGATGGCTTTCTCACGGGGCTCTTCTGAAATGCTAATGAACGTTAAACTGCCTGAAGATCAGATAACAGTGTTTTTGCGGTTCCACAAGACGACAATGATATGCACACTACAAAGCGATTTATATATGAGGTCTGCGTTGACTGATTTTACCACCCTCGTATCGTGAACTCACACAGCAAGCCTGTTTCTCTTGAAATTGCTGTCCTGGGGCGAAAGAGCAATATTTCTGTGCTGTAAACAATAGCATATTTGCAAATTAAGAACATTTTTGAATTTGTTTTAGGCCATGTTGATTTGTTTATATGGATGGCATCTTCTGGGAACCCCAAACTGATGCGAGCGTGCGAATAAAAAAAGTTTGGCAAAAAAAAGTTGCCTTCATTATGAAATCTACGTGGTCATGAAGGTTGAACAATGATTTAACACACAGAGTATGGTATGGCGAATAATAGACTCTTCATTTTCATTTCTTGACATTTTCTATTTTTCCTTTCGAATTGATTTTCGCATTCTAGGATGTTTTCCAATATCTTTTTGCAATTTACGGCATATATTTGCTCGTTTTGCAGCTGCTTTGTACGATTTACAGTATGGTCGAAAAGTTGTTTTTTTGGAAACGGACGAAAATTGATGCGCGCGCGGATGTCATATATACATATATATAATCAAATGAACATGGCTCATTGTTATCCAACAACGTTATATAATGAAGAGGTATATCATCTGCTGTACATTGAATAATAGACGTACTTTATTTACAACGTATGTGAGTTAGAATGTATTTTTTATACCATGCGGTGAACAATGAATGTTTCAGTTGCTTTATTTTTACGTTTCAGATCACGTATGCCTGATGTTTCACTGCGCATCCCGTAACCAGCTACCGTCGTCTCGCCAGCTACAACATAGAGGAAACATGGCCAGATACCGACAGAAAAAAGCCGAAACATCACAGTCAAGTTCTAGTACAACCTACAAATACAATCAAAACAAAACAAAAATATTCTGTATCCCTTCAACAAAATCTGATACCGCCATAGCACGTTAAGTTGAGTGACGTGGCTGAATAAGTACGCTGCAACATGTACGAAGTTGACCATGAATGTGCACTTTATTTGCATATCAATTAATAGTTGGTGGTTTTAAACCTGCGCTTCCTAAGAATTCTCCTACCAGTGTCACTGACGAAAGGTAGTGGATGCTACCTGAAACGTCTGACCGTTTCCAAAATCATATCCAGTTGCTTGAGTTTGGTGTACATTAGTCAACTTGGTATCAGGAAGGAGATGCGGAGCTCACCCAAGGACATTGATCACACCTTTGTGTCAGCTCAAGTTGAGGCATACTAAGTTCAAGTACGACTTTGAATCCGAGATAATCAATCACAGACACGATGTGCTTAAGTTAAGGTGAAGACAACCTTTCTGGCGACCCCAGGAATGATGGTTTTTAAAGGCAATCGTCTGATAAACTCGGTACATCAACTGATGTAAGAAAGACTAGACGGATAGCTTAACAGAACCTAAGAAGACAGATCACCATGATTCAAGCCAAAGCCGTCAGTCCCACACTACTTTTGTTAATGGCTTCAACTATCTCCAGTGGGCAGATGGAATTTAATGGATCCGTCCTTGGAGGAGTAAGTGTTCCGACATCAACCTCTATTCCGTCTTTTATCGCGCCAACCTACATTCATGTAGGCGTAGATAAACCACAGAAAGTACAACTTAACGATGTTCTGGAGAAAGATGATAGACACAGACATCAGACGGCAACGGCGCCAAGACTGGCAAAAGTGGGCGGCATTTTCACAAGCGCCGGGTATCAAAGGCCGTTTCAACGCCAAGTTGATGCAATCAACTCTTTGACCAATAGAACGGTGACCATACTGCCAGAGTCAGTCGTTCTTCAGAAACACACGCCCTTAGAGATTGTAGACGCTGTCTGTGGGAAGCTGCATGATGCAGACGCATTGCTCTTGTCCGGTGGTAGCACTGACAAGTGGACGTGGCAGTTCGTTGCCATGGTAGCAGGGTATCTGCACTTGCCTGTAATTGGACTGCACATCGCCTTCCCAACTTTCAATGTCAATCAGGTGCGTTCTTTCATTTCCGTTTTCATCAAATACATCTTATTGTATTTTTTGTAAATAACATATGTTCATGCGTATATTTAAGAACTATCATAAATTCTGTGAGCGTATTCTATGTACTGCTTAACTGCCAAGAATTGCGTTATATTTTATAATATATCGTCGTTTCGTTGAATTTCAGAGAAGCTTCGAGGGCACTTTTTTCAAGGCATGATAACACACATCCCCATATAGACATGGATCTTGCTGAGTTATCTCTAAATCATCGAAAAGATGAATGACTTTAATAACTTGTTTTCCCCCGAAAATTGCCTCTGTTATCAGAAAGATATGACAGATGAGTCAAAACAGTATGGTGGATGGTTGTTCAATGAGCTTGTTCAGTAGTGCAACTAGTATATTCTCAACAATCAGCAAGTCTACATCGTGAAAGATCACTGAAGCTTAGTGACGGCAATGGCTAATGTACCTGTTCTCCTGGGCAAGCAAATAATCACTGTAATTCAACATAATTATACATTTTCAATAATTCATAAGACCAGAAAACTGAGTTTCCCATAAACTACAAGAGCGTAGGGATATTGCTTGGAGATTTAAAGGGCAATGACACCATTTGTAGTATTCCCAGCATTGTAATTTAGCATTCCATTGGGGAAAACGCCGTTCCTATTTCTTCACCTAATCGAAAGCGATTTTCTCTCTTAAATTACCTGGCGGATTGCTTAATTCACGAAGTGCTATGCATTATGTGTACAGCAATGATGCGTGCGGTGTTTTAAGTATTGGATTATCTACAAACAAACACTTCTGCAAGCTCTAAGGACATCGTCAGCAAGCTTGACAATTAGATAAAGTTGGTAATGGCCGTTGCTTTGATTGCAGTTTCATTAACTTTAAATGCCAAGGTCTTTACTGCACAGTGATTGGTCTATCATGAATAATAGAGTTATTTCGTGCTTGATTGACACTATGATACCCTACTCAGACGCCAGGAAGTCTACATTCTAAGCAAATTTTGCGGTTATTTTGATCGATTCAGACAAGTCAATAACAAGTTGACTTTGTTTCTGTGCAATTTTATCATCTAACCAGGTCAAAAAGTCTTTCAAATGGAACGATTCAAAATTACATGTCTTCGATAACTTTGTACGTACCAATACGGAAATGTCGCCATTTGTTGGTTCGATGATTCTGAAAACTTTAATGCTACTAAAGTAGCCCACAGAAGAAACGCAGGTCAAAGATGTACACATTCTGTCAAGTTGCATTTCAGTAATTGCTATCTGGACTGCTTCAGGTCAAGTTTATGACGTAAGAGCTGCCTCCAGTAATCACCAAAGGTGTCTCAAGCGGCCATATTTGCCCAAGGCATCTAGAAAGAGCGGAAATGATCAATTTGGGGGTGGGTGTAGAGTAAACGGAGAGTAGTTTCGAATGATAAACCTACCAAATTGATCATTTAAGTTGCTCTTCGGACTGGCAATGGCTATTTCTCTCCGCCATGAGCTGCACAATGTATATGTATTGTACTAGTAATAATTATAAGTTCTAAGCTTCTCTTCAGTCTTTGATACCTACTTTGGATGCACAGTCAAACCATGCATGTTCATCATACTGTACATGTGTATTTGTGACAGTTTATGACTAAAGGAATACACCTGTCAGGTCTGGAAGGTAGAAATATTCATGGCATTTACTTTAGGGAGGAGTGGCCTTTACTGTGTTTCATTCGTCCACGTCCCTGTTGTGTACAAGTAATTATGAGAAAATGTCACAGTGTGCGTGTGGTGAACCTTGTTGTTTTTACTCCAGGCACAGGACACAACCCTGTTGCAGATCAGCGCTTCACTAAAAGATCAAACTCGAGCGCTCTTCGATCTCCTCGACTCTCAAGGGTGGCACGAATTCGCCATTTTGAAAACTGAGCTTCCGGGTCATACAGAGTTCATTTCCTATGTGCAGACGTACTTGGACCAATCAGACAAGTGGAAACTAGATTCGGTTATAACATTCGATGCTGTCAACGCCAACCGTTTTTCCACAAGGAGAGTACGCCAGAGGTTACGTGTTGTCAAAGCCAAGGCTGTCATTCTCTTCTGCTCCACTACTGATGCATCATGGGTATTCAACATGGCGGAGTCCATTGGAATCCTGGAAGACAACCACGTGTGGATAGGTTTCCAGTCCATCTCGGCTGGAATCGTCAATTTTCCCCAGGCGCCTGAGGAATTTCCATTAGGACTGATCTTGCTGCACTTCCGCGAGGCTCAGTACACGATAGAACTCGCCCTGCAGGACGCTTTGTCCGTTCTTCACGAGGGATTGTCAGTGTACTTACAACAAAACAACCGGGTTGCTTCGCCCAACGTCAATGCAACCAATGGTTGTAGAGACCTAGCCTCTTTGAGAAGTTTGCGCGCGGAGAACGCATTTGACAGGTTAGTGGTATATCAAAATCACTAATCGTACTACATGTAAGTATTATAAAAAGTATACAATTTTCTGATTCTTACTCATAAACCTGATATGCAACTTCCATGTCAAACGTCAACTCTTCAATTTGTCGCTGCAAAAACAGTCAATAAAATCCATCAAGTCATCTTCTTTACTTCGGTCGGAGCTTTCATGGCCTAATTCTAGCATACGGTCAATTCAATGTTAAAGGTGCCCATAGGGTTATTTTAAAATATTGATAGCCAATGAATATATGTTGCTCTCTTTTGGTGGTAGAACAAATGAACATTCAATAGATAATCAGGAAAAGGAAAGTGTTGATGATTTATCTCAATTACCTACCCCCAAACCGCTAATTGAAAATTACCCCAAAACTTGTGCCAATCTTTTGCTATCGACTGACTGGCTCTTCTGCACCAAAAACAGAATCACATTAGCTGCACGCATTGATTAATTTAAGTTTGGAATTGTTTATTGACATCGGCAGCCTGTACTATCTCACACATGTAATTGCCTATTTCCAACTTTTCCTAATTCAATCATTGTGGATCATTACGTTCTCAGTAATGATATCGACATTGGGTTGTTCTATAAACAGAAATGAAATATCGAAGACTTTTAAAAATATGAAGATAACAATTCCCCTATCACTAACCTCTTCTACCTCTCGATATGTTCCAATTGGATTATTGACAGTTTGATACTTTTAAAAAACGTGGCCTTATTTTATATCTATCCTATTGAATATCACAACATTTCTATGACTCTTAAGAAGTGTTTATTTTCTATCTTCTTCAAAGGTTTATGAAGGTTTTCAGTAGGAAGAATGCAGTGATGCAGTTTGGAGAGGACGGATTTGTTGCAAACCCATTATTTGCCATCGTTGGTCTTGACAAGCGAGGAGTATTTGACAGGGTGAGTCCATCCTTTTTAATTTTTTTACAGGGTGAGTCCGTCCTTTATAACAATCAATCTTTATAAAACATTTTTCCTAAAAAAATTTTTCTAAAAAAATTTTTCCTAATTTTTTTCTAAAAATTGTCTACTAGATTGCTTTATACTATCATGTATATCGTGTATGTGTTTTATATGGTAATTCTTGATAGTATTATAACATATCATACAATGATTTAGGTTGTCCTAACATTGCTAGACTGTAGATCAACGACTCGTCACGCTTTAGCATACTTAGAGGTTGAACAATCAGTTTGAAATATTTTATACAAATCATTTTTCACTGTTACAGGTTGGAAGCTGGTACAATGGCACAGTCACTCTGGAGCGGTCTCTGAACGAGATTACACAGTCTTTAGGCAACCTGCTTACCCCCCTCCCCACGTCCAGACATGTCAACATCGTCACCATCAAAGAGGATCCCTTCGTCTTTGTCTCAGAAAAGGATGACTCGATATGCATGGGGAAGGCTGTAGAATGCAAGCAATTTGTTGATGGACCGTAAGCAACTGGAACGGATACAATTAGGAAGTGTACATGTAGTATTAGGAGAAAACAGTAAAAACAGAACGGAATAAAACTTATTTGGGGAGGGGGGCAGGAAATTTTCTTTCCAGATTAAGGGTACATGCAAGGTTTTAATGTCGTCTTGTGAATTTTTTTCTGATAGATTTCCCGTTAAATCTTGTTCCTTAGTGTTCCTTCTAACCAGTGTGTGTCTTGTGCTTCTTATTCCTAGGCCGGGACACGTCATCAAATGCTGCTCGGGATTCTGCATGGAACTACTGCTTCAGCTGTCCAAAGATCTGCACTTTACATATGAGGTACGTTGTGTCTCTTATCCTATTCCTCACATTTTTACATTCATGGCTTTATTTCATACCTTCTCCATATCCTGTTCTTAGCAATAAAGGCTTTCAATGTTAACACTTCGATACATGCAGTCAAACTCCATGTACTTCAATGTACATATGTACAAGTATAACACTAGTCCCAACCACAAGAATAGTACAAAAAGCTTTCCTCATCAATGTCAATTCATCCTACCATATGTACAAGTCATATACTGCGTGTGCGAGATGTCGGTTTTCTTGAGGAATGAAACCACTCAACTATATATGTACAAGCAATATTGTACACTAGATATTCATTCGAAAACTATTCATGTACACATACAGGTGTACCTTGTCAATGACGGGAAGTTCGGTAAACTGAGTGTAACTGGCAAGTGGAACGGGGTTGTGGGAGACATCGTGGCGGAAAAGGCCGACATGGCGGTGGCATCGCTCACTATCAACGAGGAAAGGTGACGTTGATCATGGCCGTACATTAAACGACCCTCTACTGGTGCTCACTTTCAGTAACGTAAAATGTACATGTAATACTTAACCTTCCCCCCCTGCTGCCTAACCCTGTAACAAGTAGAGAATTGTTTGCCAAATGGCTACTTCAGTGTGCTAAAGGTTAAAAACTTTTAACGGTCATGATTTCGCTTGAAAAGATATAACTTTTCCACAAACTATACAGCAACTCGTTGTTATACTTATAGAAATATGATCAACAGTTCAGTCGATGTTTGTGTTACATAACGTTATACATATCAGCATGCAATACTGCTAACAGAATACACTATTTCTCTTACCGTGATCAAAGTTTCCACCCAACAGAAGATACACGCACATCGAATTTTTAACTGACGTTTCGGCTTTGACGTCAAAGGTGCCCGGAAGTTTGTCTTATGTTCTGTCACGAAGATCAAGTTCAATTTTTGTTGTTAGGTTACAACACGGCTGGAATAATGTTACACTAAAACCTGCAGCTGTTATAATGGAATTACTATTCTCATTTCCACATTATCTCCCCAGATACGAGTATATGGACTTCTCGGCGCCGTTCGTCGAGACGGGGATCAGTGTGCTTGTCAACCGGAGGAAGGGCAGCGTATCTCCGTCCGCATTTCTCGGTACGCCCCTAGTCCACACTGACGTATAACATGCGCATATTCTTCATATTAAATCGATATGTTTTCAGCACTACGTGTCCGGTTCTAACAAAAATCCCACTGAAACAAAATCCTATAAAGTTAATCCTCCTTAGCAGGCTCTACGACTGGGTCTTTCATGTTTTATAATGCGCTCTTTTTCTTGTGGCATATCATTTCTATTTGTACTCAGGTTCTTGTGCCGATCTATGCTGGGCCGGTACAAGAACCTGAGTACAAATAGAAATGATATGGCGTAAGAAAAAAAGCGCATTACAAAAGCACCCCCCCCCCCCCCCCAAGCCTAAGTCGTACATTGCTAATCTCTACAGCTCCCTTAGATGTGTGGTCGTGGCTGATGATATTTCTGGTCTGTGTGCACGGCATGGCCTTTGCCATCTTCGTCTTCGAGTTCCTACGTCCTAGAGTCGGCAGGGCGAGGAGGCTGTTTGCCGGAGAGGAGGGTATGTTGATTGTATCATATCTAATAACTGCTGTAAACGTATTTGTAAAGGATATGATTTGCTTCTTTACTGTGTTTTCTAGGAGCTGTTGATGACCAGAATACGCTATCCAGTGACTCAGGCTTACAATATTTATTGTTTTGTCTCTCACTTGTTTTTGATACTAATTATTATAACGGCGCGGTCACATTCGTTGTAGTAGGTAGGCCAGATGAAAATTTCAAACTCAATATTTTTCCTTAAAATTTTGTAGGTGGATAGAGCCTGTCACAAAGATGATAAAACAGCTTGAATTTTTGATCTAGCATCTTCCCTTCTCCAGTTATGACTTTTTTAAGTACTATTTTTTGGCTATTTTTATAGAATAATCATGCGGTCAAAATGTCATTAACTTTGACCCCTTAAGTTGCTAGTAATAGTACTCGTAGGTCGTCGTACGATTTTGATGCTGTAGAATTTTGAAGCCGTCTATAACAGAAGCAACTGGCGACAATCGTACGACGAATGTGATCTGACCCTTATTTCCCCCTACAACAGAGCACAAGTTCACGGTGTTCAGCGCCATCTGGCTGATGTGGGGTATGTTGTTCGGCGGGGCGGTCCCTGCAGACAACCCCAAAGGCACCACCAGCAAGATGACGGCCTCCGTCTGGGCGTTCTTCGGTCTGATCTTCATCGCGTCTTACACGGCCAAGCTGACTGCTTTCATGATCCTGGAAGAAAAGAGAGAAACTATCACGGGCATGAATGACCCTAAGGTAGATAAGAGCCAAGGAACTTTTTTGGGCTTCCTGATTATTGTCTTTTCTTTAATATATTCATTGGAAATTCCTTTATATAAATGACTCAAAGGTATACATAAGAGCAAAGAAAACTAATTTTTGACTTCCTGTTTGCTGTCTTTTCTTTAATATATTCATGGAAAATCCCTGTATATAATGGTAGTGACAATGAACTCTATTGCATACCCATGCCAGACATGGTCTAAATTCATTAAATTAGATAACTTAAGTAGAAGTGTATTAAAATTATGCTACATTTGTTTTTTTTATTGAACAATATAGAAACGTACATGACATAGTGATGGGCAACTCTAGCAGGCTGCTAATCTTCATATATTTCATCTACATCTACAAATTCTCTTCTTAACAGCACAGGTTTGTAACATTGTCTCCTATCTATGTGTTTTATACCCATGCAGTTTCAGAACCCGACGGGCAGCTCACCACCCTTCAGGTTCGGCACAGTCCCGGACGGGAGCACAGAGAAGAACATCAAGCGGAACTATGGCAGCCACATGCTGGACTACATGAACCAGTTCAACAACGATTCACCCAAAGCGGCAGCGGAAGCCCTCAAACACCAGTAAATCATCGTTACACATTTTTATGTTTGACTGTAGCAAAAGAATTTTCTGTGGTTTTGAATTTCATTCTTAGAGCAAGCTAGTTAAAACAGTTTGCCAAAGGTACTTCGAGAAACTGCTACTATGTGAGTGATTGTAGCAAATACTAACATGTCCCCTCTTTGCAGTACCTCCGTTTTACTCACATTATTTATCCCTTTAGCAAGCTGGATGCTTTCATCTACGACGCAGCGGTCCTTGACTGGGTGGCAGGAAAAGACCCCGATTGTTCTCTCGTCACCATCGGGGAAGGGAAGATCTTTGCCGCCACGGGGTACGGAATTGGGTTCCCCAAAGGATCCCCTCTTAAGAAGGAGTTCGACTTGGAGATCCTGCGATACAGAGCAAACGGTGAGTGGGCGCCACCCAGCGGTATGGTCCGTGGTCTGCAGTGCCCTCACGTTTGATCTTCTGATTATAATATCTTCCCCGTCTTTCTTTTTGGCGACGCCTTAGGGGCGGAGGCATTTGTGTAAACCACTGTTTAAAAAAAAACAGTTACTTGTTGATATCTATAGTGAATACATTTTCCTTACTTCTGTCTCCTTCGGGTAAGCTATTGTGTCTATGTTAAACTGTGTTTTGCCGTTCTGTTTATTCATAAACACTCAAAGTAATTAATTATATATATATATAAAACTACAAGCGAATCAATTCTCTGAAACTACCCTATCTTGTCTCCTTTTCTTTCCATTTGCCCGCAAAGGCTTCCTTGATGAGCTGAAAGCGGAATGGCTACGAGGCATTTGTCATCAGAACAGCCAGATGCCAGATGCTAGAAGTGACCCGCTTGATATAGAGAACCTGGCGGGAGCGTTCTACCTGCTGGCCACGGCCATCGGCCTCAGTCTGATCGTCCTAGCGGTCGAGCACGTGTACTACAGGTCCGTCCGTCCCGCCCTACTGAGCAGGCGTATCGACTGTAACGGTGCCTGTTCGCTAATCAGTACGGTACGTAACTTCAATATAATAATACATTACATGAACATGATATATGAATCATGCGAAACTAGAGGTCAAAGATCTCATACCTTCGTCGTTTGTTATTTGTGTTCGTTTTTCTATTGTACAATAATTTGTTTTGCCGTGTGTTATGCAATGTATCGTTGTAGATTGCTTCGGCTCAACCCCGCTGCAGTACCGTGAAAAGCCACTAGATTACCCATAATTGACCTTGACCTTTGTTGTCCCAACCTCAACCTACCTACCAAATATCATGAAGATACATGCACCACACCGCAATTTATAACCTTTTAAAATTCGCCAACCCCTATATATGGTCTACCTAACACATGACCTTCTGGACGAAGATAATGAAAATAGTAAGCAATGAAAATGGCTTTGTAATTATAACTGAAGCGACGTTTTAAAAATTGCAAGAAATGTTTCAAAAATCGAATGTTTGGTGCAGCTGTGTTATGGTTACAACTTATTTGGCCTCAAATTTTCTTATTACAGGGACTCCACAAAAGCCTTGACGTCGGTATAGTGGAAGGGAACGGCCTGGACTCACACGAGTCTCTGTACGAGGATATGTGCGAGGACTGTCACGACACAAGTCCAGATGACAGGAACCAGATCGCCATGTCTGAAACCGTCACG
The DNA here is from genome assembly GCA_013266295.2 of Branchiostoma floridae x Branchiostoma japonicum. Taxonomy (NCBI): domain Eukaryota; kingdom Metazoa; phylum Chordata; class Leptocardii; order Amphioxiformes; family Branchiostomatidae; genus Branchiostoma; species Branchiostoma floridae x Branchiostoma japonicum. The sequence goes on from CM023830.1 coordinate 7,043,253, forward strand.
TCAGACATAGCGCTGACATTGTCAAGGTCACCGACACAAGAAGCTCTTCCGATGGGAGACTATCAGATGGAACCCCTGGGGGAAGGCGGAGGGGTTGTTGTGAAGGACGACGATGACGGGGAGGGGTTTGTGAGCCCTAGCGGACGTGTGACAACTGCATGATTTGTACATATTACGGTTAATGATACAAGAGGGCGTAGTTGTGCAGCAAATGTTTGTACAGGACTACAGGTTAATTGCCACATTTTAAGATGACGTCACTGCTGTTGTGTTGGTCATTTTACCGCCATCAAAAGCTTTTGAAAAATCTAGATTGAAAACGTGCTAGCAAGTAGCAAATAATATTTATACTTGCTTGTATTGATAACGCATACAGTCCCATGACACCAGTGCCAAGTGGTCAATGACGACGCAGCTAATTATAACTCTTTACATAGCTAATTAAAAGAAAATACAAATGTGCTAAGAAAAACTCGATTTCGCCAAAGCTTTCGACACAATGCCTCTTAGCATACAGATGATGTCAGAATGACAGATGTGCCAGTATGTACTGTACATTAAGCCAGCCAATAAAATAACAAGAAACAGGCACGACTAGAAGTTTCCATGTTATCAACAGGGATTTAATTAATTAGGTAATCAATAATATTTAATTAATAAGAAATTGTTCTACCCAAGATTTACTGTATAGAACTTGTTGGGAGAAGATTATTTATTCTTGTCTTTTAACGTACACAGCCTAGGCCTACTTGTATAAAGGCAGTTCAATGCCGGTAATATATACTAGCCGCCTCCCACTACCCATGAATCTGCGATCCTAGCTAATGGTAGTTATGGAGGTTCACTAACAAAGATACAGATGTAGATAATAATATAAAAGGATATTTTGTATTCGTTGCAACATGTATGTAACATCCTTTGATTGATACTAATAAATGATAGGCAGAGTAACAATTTGGTACATGGTGGCTTTTAGATATTCTTTGGTTATACAAGGAACAGAAAAAGATATGATATAGGAAAAATTTATCGTGTTCAATAGCAATAGAGATACGTGTATATTATGTGGTAATTTACCACTGGACGGCTCCATACAAGGTTTCGTACTACAGATGCGCTGCTTAACTTTTGACTAGAATCATTGGGTCATGCTGATATATACGACATGAAACGGTGATTTAGAAGTAAATGTACAGTGCACAGTGTGTACAGTGTGTCATTTGTGCAGTAGTGAACTGTACGGACCACTTCAGAAATGATGTATCTAATAAACTATAGATCTCCACATTGGTTCTCCTCCTTTTGCCTTACATTAATTTTCGTGTTTATGGTTGAATTCTTGGGGCTGTGGTAGAAAAGATGCTATAATGGACGCGGCGGGGGGTCGACGGGTAGAAATTCCATCATTTGTGTAACAGGAAATACCTATGCCAAAATAGCAATGACTTTTATAGCAATGAGTTTTATATCAAACCATTACTCTATTTGGATACGGACAGGTAGACATTGTCAGTACTTGAAAGATTTACATGGGACTAGAGCGACGATCTAAACATTTTCTACATATCTAGATATATCTAGAAAAGAAAAGAAAACACAATGGAGTATAAAAACCATCACATATCAAATACACAATGTAAACGCATCGAAGAACTTCAGACACTTATGGTGTCATTAGGTAACATTTTAGCTTGCACACTAATCGGATAATCAGGGTAGCGATCAGGACTTTGACCTTTGACCGGAAAGGAAAAAAAGCAAAGGTCGAGTTGCAGAGTTGACGTTTTTTGCAGGGTCCTTGCAACGTTTTAAGACAAACAACAGCCATACCAGAGCACACAGGTACTTCACATCATGAGGTGCGTAGCTGAGATATTATAGGCTCCATTCTTTGTAGAAATCCGGTGTAGTAACCCTTGATTACACGTTGTCGGTGTAGTGGGTCCCGGCCTTGGGGAGGGGTAACCAAACTTGCCGGTTTTCCCTTCACGTGACTGTCATATGTCGATCGATAGGAAGTCAGGCATGTCTGTGAGATCACGACAAGTTTATTAACAAACTTTTACACTGTGGTATCTTAACTAAAATGAATACTTTCACATATTCTGTAAGCCAGCGACTGTACTCTATTGGTCATTATTAGCACTGTAGTAGTGTAAGATCCCAGGCAGTGTGAAAGTCTGTCAAGTCGACGTCAGTACAATGTAAATAGTAATCGGTTGAACCTGAACTTTAGCCCTACATTTCTATTACCCTTTACTTCCTCCATTGATTGTTAATATGTACGCATGCTTCATTACATGTCTGCAATTAGCTGTTTTGCAAGGGGTGAAGTGTGTTAACTTTTTCAACAGACATCTTTACTTATCAGAAATTTAGTACTAGTCTGCCTGCAGTCCAATATGTGAGTAGAACTTTGAAAACAATTTTGCACATATTTATGTTTTAACCATATATATTGGGGCAAAAGCATGAGATATGTCCATATGGCTATATTTTGCACAAACATATCATAAGCTAACAGTAAAATGATATCAATCATTAAAAATATGGATATTTCCAGATAACACCTGACCATGACCATGAGTGTACAAACGGAGACCTCTACCTTCGAGCCCAGCTGTCCCACCTCCTGTAACATCACGTCATGGGCGCGGCGGAACTGTACCACAGAAAACCTGCGCAGCAAGTTCCCCATCACGCTGTGGTTGCCACGGTACCAGTGTAGCTGGGTACAATCCGACTTCATCGCAGGCCTGACCGTGGCACTGACAGTTATACCTCAGGGACTGGCGTATGCACATCTGGCTGAGCTACCTCTACAGGTACATCATATGTATGTAGTACTGTAGTAAAGGTACCGGTAGTCCCATAGCTTTTTTGTTGACGCCTCAGGGGTAGAGGCATTTGTACAAAACTACAAGTACTACGATCGCTTTGAAAGAATTTTAAAAATTGCACGAATGTATTCCCTAGTTAAAATCCACTGTGTCTAGGGCACGGTATTGGAAGGCAGAGCCCATCCCTCTCCTTCCACTGCATTTTACGTCCCCAACCAAAGTCAAGTACCTGTTTTACACCTGGGTAGAGTGAACAAAGTCGTGTAAAGTGCCTTTCCCAAGGACGCAATGTCTTGCCAGGAATTGACCACGTGACCTCTGCGTCCTGTGCCCACTATAGCCTAACCACCTGATGTCACATATGTAGTATTACAATACATTGTATATGTAGCATGTATTATAATATAACACTTCTATCAATGTACATAGTTTTATGATGCACTGAAACAACACAGAATTTATTAACGTTAAGTGTTAAATGTTAAGGTTCCGAAAACCAACAGAACAACTGTAACATTAAATATTGTAATAGGAACGGTAAAGTTGTTTCTGATTTCAGTATGGCCTGTACTCCTCCTTCATGGGTTGTCTGGTCTACTTTTTCCTGGGGAGTTCCAAAGACATCACCCTGGGTCCCACAGCCATCATGTCCCTCATGGTGGCCAGCTATGCTGAAGGGGACACCACCTATGCTGTGGCTCTGACTCTGCTATGTGGCTGTATACAACTGGGGATGGGAATCTTCCAACTAGGTCAGTATACTGTAGTGTGCCATAAATATTGGTAGCAAAGATTGATACCAGGTTGGGGGTTCGATTCCCACCTCGGCTTCTACAGTGTCAAAATGCATACTGACTTGTTTTTGCAAAATTTTAACACTGCAAAAACGTCTTTTATTGTTCTACTGTACTACAGAATTGTTAATTGCAAACTTCTAACACTGAAAACCTCCTTTCCCTCTACTGCAAAATACTGAAAACCACCACAAATTTAAATGCATTTACATTACAGTAGTGTCAATTGGTAGAAAGTTTAAAGATAAGCTTTTCCTCCTTCCTCCCCAGGTTTCTTGGTGAACTTCATCTCATTTCCAGTTATCAATGGATTCACCTCTGCAGCAGCCATCACTATAGCTTTTGGACAAGTTAAGGTAAGAACTTTAAAATTGGGAGTGCAGATTTGTCGCGTAGGTATCCTGCAGTTATCTTTTTCAAAGAAATTATTGTAACAATATGGGCATTATATCTTCCATTCTTTGTAGAATACTCCCACTTTTCAAATGTTAGGCAGTTGTTGGTCTATTATAGAAACAAGGGACAATATTAATCTTCTTACATTCTTTTCCAGCATTTAAGGTGGAAATGACACTTTTATTTTTTATTTGTATTATTTTGCTTTCAGCATGTGCTGGGGTTACACAACATACCAAGAGACTTCTTCCCGTGTGTGTACTACACCTTCAAGTACTTAGGAAAAACTAAGTAAGTAGAACAAATACCTTTCTCAGGAAGATGACAATCATACTGGTCTTTTACATCATTGCAGAAAATTAAATACACTGTTGGTTCTTTCTTTCATATTGGTACTGCTGATCCTAAAGTGTTCCTCAGGAAAACTAACCCACTGACTTTGGTCATGTGACCTTGTGTTTTCACCCACCACCCCCACCACCCAGTTTGTGGGACCTGTTGATGGGAGCGGTGTGTTTTGTGTTGCTGCTGCTGCTGAAGTGGCTGAAGGATGTGAAGTGGGACAGTCCAGACGAGATCGGGTACAGCCCCACACGATGGCAACAGGCTGGCAGGAAGGTTGTCTGGCTCATAGGAACAGGTAGAAACTGCCCTGTCCAAATTAAATCTCCTCACTGGGAATATTGTGTTTTGCAATGGGTATCTTACTTTAAACTATAATTAGTAGACAACTCAATGTATTATGAGTACATCATTCCTTATTTGATTAAGTACTAAGGAACATACAACAAAGAGAGATTCATAGAAAGTTACAAGCTACAAGCTAACAAGAAATCAGTGATATCAGACAGAAAGTATTTGGAGCTTTAATGATCTTCAAGCTCACCCCCATTTCCTGTGTCTGACTTTTGGAACTCCTGTCATTCTACCTGTGAAACTTACCCCACCCTCGTCCTGTCTGGATAAACAGACACACAAACCCACAGCTCAGCCACCAAGAACAATACTTCCGTACCTGAGAGTAATTATGAGTATGTGTACACGGCATGTCCCTCTGTAGCCAGGAATGCGGTGGTTGTAGTGAGTGCAGCCCTGGTGGTTGTAGCCCTGAAGAGTCAGGACATCGACGTGCTGACCCTCACGGAGCAGGTCCAGCCTGGTCTGCCTGCCTTCAAACCTCCGGTCTTCACAGTGCATCATGGGAACACCACAGAAACAGCTGGGGATATATTACAGGTAGGGGGCGCTGTTGACACATGCAAGTTTTGGCACAATGGAAAACTGTTCACTTTGGCACAGATTTATGTTATATCATAACCAAAGCAACCTAAAGCACACTTCAAGAAGGTAAGCTCAGTTATTAGTATCTATATCAGAGTTCATATTCAACCCCAAAGGCATCATTCATTATTCAGAGGAGGCCTACATTAGTATTACATTCAGGTAAAATTAGAATATTCTGAGGCAGAACATGTCATTAGAGACTGTACAAGATTGATTTACCATGTAGTTTAATTTGTGTATGCAGACTTTGAAGACAAGCTTTATAATAATGAGGGGTCTTTTTTTCTCTCCATTATCTAAGGGTCTTGGAGCAGGCTTGGCTGTGGTGCCTTTGATAGGCTTTCTGGAGTGCATAGCCATCGGAAAAGCATTCGGTAAGTTCTACTTTGTAACTTTGTAACTATCTCAGTAGCAAGGCAAATACTGGGATCCTATGAAAAAGTCTTCTACAAGGCATTTCCTCCAGAAGCTATGTACTATTTGTAGGTTCATTCAAGCTATGATAACAAACATTTCTATCATAACATAATGTGGATTACAGTATTGAGGAATGTGGTTCTCTTACCAACATGTCTTTCTCTTGTTTATTCAGCCCGGCAGAATAACTACAGGGTCGATGCAAACCAAGAACTTTTGGCCATTGGTAAGTTTTGTTCTTACAGTTATATTATTCTTATGTGAAAGAAAATATTTAAAACCATGAATTGAGAGTTTGCTGATGTCGAATTGATTGACTTCTCCTTTGTTCTTCAGGCATGGGAAACATCGTCAGTTCCTTTGTTTCTTCTTATCCAATCACAGGCAGTTTCTCCAGGTAAGAGGAAGCATAGTTTATTATTTCCAGTAACTAGTACAATGTACATACATAGTGAAGTAAATTGTGTAAACTATGTAGATTGCAGAATGAATGTTGTACTCAGTAGGTCAATTTTTTTCTTTTCTTTTCAGAACTGCAGTAAACTCTCACAGTGGGGTCAAGACACCTGCTGGGGGACTTGTCACAGGTCAGCAAAATATAAAACTGCCAATCAAATAAGAGATTACATTATTCAGTGTTGATTGGTCCCTTATGATGTGTGCTGTCCATTACAGCTGCTGTCACTATAGCTAGATATGCTGACCCTATTAAAGTGTCAGTTTGGTTGTTCCTTGCTGATCTGTGTTGTCTCTTACAGCTGCTGTGGTACTGCTGGCCCTCGGCGTGCTGACCCCGTCCTTCCACTACATTCCTCAGGCAGCGCTGGCTGCTGTCATCATCTCTGCTGTGCTGACCATGGTGGATATCAGGGTGCTGGCCAAGCTGTGGAGGCTTCAAAGTACGGACACAAATACATTGTTTGTTTATTGTTTGTTTGTTTTGCTTAACTAGTAGCCTATAGGCCTAACACACCAGTTTTGTACGGTAGGTACAAGGTGTGTAATTAAGACCGGACTGTAAGGATTGATCCACTCACATCAGGATTGACCCCTACTCTTTTTGATAAGTGTTGTGGTATCTTTAATGTGTTTAAACTTTGCCTTAATGTCCCATTTGAGAGAGCGAAAAGGAAATTCTTCGCCATTGCAGCATCAATAAATGTGTTGACTACATGTACATGGTTAACATGATTGTTTGTTCTTACAGAATTGGACCTGCTTCCTCTAGTCTGCACTTTCTTTGGTACTTTTATCGGGATTGAGGTGAGGATTTTAGTTTCAACAAATGCGCAGCATGATCGGTGTGTCAAGTTTGTGTCAAGCCAATATCAAAGATTTATATAATATGTTATTTTTCTTAAGATACATGTATTACCAAAATTCTAATATAAATATAACATTTTTTTCCCTCTCCAGTGGGGGATTCTAGCAGGAGTTGGTGTGTCTGCGATGATCCTGCTCTTCCCACAAGCCAGACCTGGACTTCTGGTTAGTCTTCAGTTGGACTTCTTGCAACGTGATGTGTACATTTTCTAGACTATCACGGTATCAAAGTCATGTCTGTATTTGTTGATGTGTCCCTCTATCAATTTTCTGCTATGTCATGCTATGCTATGCTTTTATGTGTGTAAGCAATGATCAAATTCAAAATACTCTCTTTGATTCTAAGATTTGTCAGGTATTCTGAATCTAAATGTAACAATGCTAATAATTTTGTTTGCCTTTGACCCATAGGTGGACAACAAGGATGTGTTGATATTTCAGCCAGACAGAGGTCTCCACTACCCTGGTGTGGACTTCATCAGAACCTTACTGTACGACAGGGCACTCAAAGGTGAGACGACACCAACTGCCTTGCTGAAACTTAGCTAGAAAGTTCATCTTTGTCAGAAGTCACAGGTTTGAATTGTAATTTTCAATTCAAATTTGTTCTGAATTTTATTGCATACAGAAAAGCCCTACAGACCAGTGGTGTTGGACTGTTCTCACATTGCCAGTATGGACTACACTACAATACAGGTAAGGGCCAGTCAGCATGCACAGTGGGGGGGGGGGGGGGGGGGGGGCGTTTGAATTGCCTCATGTTTTGGTGGTGCTTTAACCATCACCCTGCTAACACCGACTGTAACCAATACAAGTCGGAGGCATACATGTACATGCAGGTGTTTCCACGGAGGGTTGAGGGTTATATATATTCTGGGACTTGTAGCATTTTTCCATGACATATACAAGTACATATCAAAGTGACCTTGGGTAATGCCTTTACAATTACAGAAATGCAGAATTGACAGCCATTCTAGATATCTCTCAGGATCACTACGGTTGCCTGATAGTCCACTTTTGTCTTTTTGCAGGGTATAAAAGAAGTGTTGGAAGAGTTCAACAGAATGCGTGTGCCTCTCACCTTTGCTGCACTTAAGGTACTGTAGTAATAGTCATGGTCAATGTTATAGCAAGGAGGTCCAAAAAAAAATTTAATCTCCTTGGTTGTAGTACATTGTATGTGTTTATTAGGTTTGGTCCATTTAAAATTAATAGGGGGTGAATGAAATATATTAAAATCAACATTTCATGTGTGGATATTTTTTTGTATATGATATTTCATGGCTCAGTTATGGCAGTTTTTGTGAGCATCTCATCTTGTATTCGGCAGCCGCACCTGCAGGAGGTGCTGACAGCTGCTGACCTGCCAGGTTTCAGGTGCTATGCAACAGCCAACGAGGCCGCCAACTGTATCTATGGTCTGTACATTTGTTTCCCTCAGTTTTATGTCTTGATTGATTGATGTTGTGTTTGTCTTCTGTTTTCTTGAGCCTGTTTAAGGGTTTTCTGGTGTTTTCTTACAGAAGATGGTGACCCAGAAACAAACCCCTACACACCCCTGCTGAATGCAGTGCAGCACTGACATGCTAGAGGGCAGTAGAAGGAGGGGGCAAACGCCTTCATGTAATGTATGATAATTACACGTGAAGAAATACGTGAATTAACATTTCCTTCATGTTTTGTTGATCGTTTGTTGGTAGTTAAAGGATACAGATTTTAAAAAGTGACAAATATTGGTGAAAAATATAATTTTTGGAGAAATATGAGGGAAAGGATTCCTGTATGCAAATTTTAATGTTCATCATAGTATCAGGTTTCTGTGGCATCCAATACTACTAGATGAAACTGTGCAATTTTAAGTGCTCAGATTCATGCAGATTCCCAAATTGCTGTTATTTTCTAAATTCCTGCTGTCACTCTGAGAATAGATAGATGTTAGATGGTCGAATTCTCGAAATCAAAGACATCTTCAAAATGCCAAGGATTGTGATGTATGGTCATTTCTTCATCTTCATCTTCATCTTTGCCGGGGCTCTAAGATGTTATATGAGTCCCGGCTACACCCCCATATAGCCCCTGTTGGGGCACTTTAGGGGGGGGGGGGAGGCCTTGCCTCCAGCCTGTCCCGGAAAGACTCAACGGTGGGAGCCATAACTACCGGGCCAGGCAAGGCGTTCCATTGGGGGATTGTGCGGGAGAAGAAGGAATATTTGTAGGTGTCTGTTCGTGCATGTATGGGTTGATATTTATACTGGTGGCTCCCTCGGGTACGCCCTTGAGCTGGCTTTCCCGCTAAATTGTTTATCACACCAAATCATCTATTTTTTGAATGTCAGACTTTGAAGCAAATTTACACACTTGTCTTCTGCTAAGACTAGAGAATATTATGTGTTTTCTTTTTCTTACCAGTAGCTCATGTTTTGTTGCCTTTAATATATCTGCTGGTCTTGTGGCCTTTGATATAATTATGAACAGTTTTGTTCAGGACACTGAAAATATTGTATTTCATGTAACGTTATTGCAAGACAATGTTTGTTTTTTGTTGTTATGTATTTCGAATTACATGATGTGTGTAACAACTGACTGATAATAAGCAAGCCATAATACATTCATGTACCACCAATTTATTGCTGATAGATACATAATATTACATGTACAAAAAATGGGCAGTGGCAATTATAGTAAATACTATGCACTACTGGTACTTCTCAAGTACACATACAGAAAACATGGTTATGTTGAAGTGTAAAGAATTGTTGGATTAAAGAGATGTGGAAAAGGAATTCTTGCCAATACAGATTCGTACGCATTTTTTAATGAGAGTGTTTTCTTTTCTTGTTATGGATAGTAATCTTGGGTCTCAACTTAATGAAAAAATATAAGATGATGATACATGTATCTTACAGGTAAATGGACAATGGGGCTATTCCAATGGTAGTGGTGTGTGTTTAACTACCATACTCTTTGAGAAAGCAGTATGTATCATTTTTAGAGTCTTTGGTATGACTTGGCAGGGGCTCAAACTCACGACCTACCGAATGGCAAAACTCTACTCACCTGGCCATTGCACCAGATACAATATAAACTAGAGGTCGGAGATCTCATGCCTTCGTCAGAGGGACATTGTTCTAGAGAAATGAACATGTGTATTCTTTACTTTTTTAAATAATCAATTTGGTCTAGAATACAAAAGAATCTCTGTACTCCTTTTTATTCTATGGAACACTGTGAAATGGTTCGCCACAGATTTACAGACTCACTGTCATCTGTGTTAGCTATTTGATTTTGGACTGATAATGAGTACTGTTACAAGAAATTGTGCTTACTGTATTATGATCAAAGTGTCACAACAGTGTTGCAAAATGTAATTAGAGAAGGTGCGATGAAAGGCGACTGAGGAGAAGGGATTCAAATAATTTGAAAATGGGGCTGGAAATAGCAATAGGACGATAATTATTCTTAAGGGAAGGATTCAGGTTTTGTTTCTCGATTATTGGAATGAGAGTTACCCTTAACGCACTAGCATAGCGGAAAACAAAAGAGAGAGCAAAATGGTAAGCCGAGGTCCCGCATGCTTTAGATGCTCAGCTGAAAGACCGTCAGAATCACAGGACTTCCCGTTCTGAAGTCTGTTGATTGCTGCGCATACCTCAGGTGCAGGTGCCGACATTCCCGGGTCATAGCTGACCGCAGAATAGATTGTGTCATCTACAGATTGTTTACAGTCATTGGGAGCAACAGAGTTCAGCAGAGAGTCGTAGTAACGCCTCCACATGCTAGTGATATCAGACGCACCGCTGTGGCCGTCGATGTTACATGGGAGGTTTGGCTTGGAGCCATTTTGAGACCGCAGCGTAGACCAGAAGCCGGCTTGACCCCCTTTATGCAGACTAGAGGCGAGCGCATCTGCCCTGTGCAGGGCCTCCGCACGTCGACACTCTCTTAAATTTTAAAGCTAGTTTAAATTTTGCCCGAGTTGATCTCATTAGGTCCCAAATGGCCCCATGCCTCGGTCGATTAAATCCGCGCCAGAGAGAAAATGCATCTCGGGCTGCAATATGGTACTCTTTGACGACAGAATTCCAAACAGGTATCGCGTGGGAGGTGCCACATTTTCCTGTGGGGAGGGATGTCGTAGCTGCACTTTCAAGAGCTCCGACTATAGCAGAGATAAAATTGTCAAGAGAAGTTCTGTGGTCACTGTTCTTACAGTTAGGATTTAGACATAAAAGAGCGTTGATTGGCAACGTCCATAACAAGAACAGCCTTAGACTGGAATCCCCAGGGGAAAAGCCACAGAGGCAGACCCCGCCTCTCCTGGAGAAGAGGCGTGAGGAAGGACTTAGAGAAAGCTAACGTAACCTGGCAGGAGACCAAGAAGATAGCGAAGAACCGGAAACGCTGGAGACTTCTCACAGAGGCCCTATGCTCCAGAATGGGCGAAGAGGACTAAGTCAGATTGGCAATTGGATTTCAGATAAGAGGGCATCGGCACAAGTGTGATACCGTGCCAAGTCAGAGGGGGATGCACGTTCCCAATTGAATCTCTTTGGGGGTAAAATTCCGTCACCAGCTGTGTTTGTAAACACAGGAGCCGATGTTCAGTCGAATGAAACCCAGAGAGGGAAATGATCGGATGGGGCAATATCATACAGAACACACATTTCTGAGATACTAGCAGACATAGTATCGGAGCAGACGCAATGATCAAGCCACGACGTCGACCCATGAGCTTCGCTAAGGTACGTAAAAGTATACCCAGGAAGAAGGTCGGTGTCCCTTACACGGAGGTTATTATGATTATCATGACAAAAATTGTACAACAGTGGGGAGAATATACCGTCCATGTATCAACTTGATGTTATGTAAATGTAATTAATGCTTTTATTTAATGTGATTAACCCATTAATTGTACTTCTTTCCCGGGTTCGCCCTTTGTAATAGCGTATCGCTAGTTGGGCAACCCAGGCTGTACATGTTTTGTGTCCATGCCAAATAAATAAACAAATATACCGTCCGGGCGCGTATTAAAGTCTCCCATGATACAGACGTTGGTCACACGTCACATTGGTCTGTTGTATTATAGACTCGATTTTACCTGATTTGTCAATGAAAATATCCATGTTGTTAGTGGATTCTACTGGTAGATGCACACAAATCAGTTCACAGCTCACATATGTCATTATTGATTCGTAAGGCTAAAATTCGATCATCATCCTCGCTCACAATACTCACAGTTATTCCGAGAGACTTCCGCCAAAGGACCGCTACGCCACCATAAGGGCGACCATGTAATATGCCTTTACCCAAGTCTACAGCCGAAGTGCCATACGTTAAGAAGTCCTTATCCAGACTAGAGAGAAAGTCTAAATCGTTCGGCAGGAGCCAGTGCTCCTGTAAGAGGATAATGTCAGAAATCTGGCACAGGTCCTTGACAGCTTGGGCAGCGTTCTTAACGGAACGACAGTTAAAGGATGCCACATTTAGCGTGTCTGAGCCAGTCTTCATGGTCTCGGTTGCGAGGTGGAGGAGGCACGTCTACCGTGGAATCGCCTAACGAGTACGCCACACGGCCAGAAAGACGGGGACAGGATTTCAGCTACAGCGTCGCTGTCTATTGACACCCGGAAAGAAGAGTAGGAGTCAAACTTAGTCGGAAGGTTCATACAGGAGAGCGTCCGATCATGCGACAGGTTGTCGTGCAGATACCGTTCGACGTCTTTCGACATGGTGTCGGGGCCCAGGCGCGTGACAAATATCTCGACTGGCCTGGCCTTGATCGCAGACAGTGTAGAAGACTTAGCAGTGCCAACCACTGCTCTGGATCTGTTTTTTCTCCTTTTGACCAAGTTGAACCCTTCCTCGTCGGGGGCTGCGAGGACACCCGATCTGTTGCGTCGGGAGGAGGGGGGCGATGAGCGAGAAGCCTGGGCAGGGTCCTTCGAGACAAGGGACTTGGGTTTGGTAGCGACACCCTGACCTAGGACGTGTGCTTGAGTGGATCCTGAGGCTCGCCTCGCTGACGGGGATGCACGATCGACTGGGGGTGGTTTGCAGACACCACGTCAGCGAAGGTGGTAGGGCAAGGCGCCGGCACAGTTTGCGCCATGATGCTGACGCCCTCATCACGTCCTTCAGGTCGGCGATTTCTCTGCGAAGGGCCGCAATTTCGGCTTGCACTTTCACATTGTCAACGGTAGTGGCCCAAATGACTTTCATTTCCTGTCGTATCACTTGAATCTCCTGGAAGCACAAGCTGAAATCCGTGTGTTCCAGCTCAACGACAGGAAGACGGAGGGATGCGGACGCAAAGGTAGGAAGCGTCAGCGGGTCGGCGGAATGTAGAACCCGCAAGATGTCCGACATATTTGTGACGGACTTGTTGGCGCCTTGGCGTTTCTTGAAGCGCTCGCTTGGCTTGCAAGTGTCAAATTCCAGTTTCTTGGCGTCTTCAATCTCCTCCTCGGTGTAGTCTCCAAGCACAATTTTTCGTGACAATATCGCCGGGCATCTTGTCCATCTTATTGACGACGAAGCGTAACACTGTCGTTATTAAAGATTTTGTTTGGCTCACCCTGAGTAGAATCTACCGGTGGGGATCGATTGTCGGAGCAGCGTTTGCATAGATTCAGGTCTCCCTGGCCGAGCTGTGCTCCCGGGGCATGGCAATCTTCACAGGACGGCATTGTCGAGATGTGGGGAGGGGTCAGCTGTGCTGCCGACATCGCTCTAGGGATCTCCCAATATTCCAGAGTAGAACCGAAAATACAGAGCCAGATCTCGCTAAGAGGTTCTTCAGCTGATCAGACAGTATAAACCACAAGTTGTGGCATCAAAAAAGTTTCAGAAACACAACTTTGGAGGTCTAAATGCCGGAGCTATCTGGATACGTGTGCACCAGTGATATGCAAATCCTGTATAGTAAATAGTAAATCCTGTATAGTGAATAGTAAAAACTTACGACAGGCAAACAAACACAAAAGGCTGCGTTTTTTCTCTCCAAACAAATAAGCTTGATATCGTTCCAAATTGACATACCATCAGTGGCTTTGATCACGTCTTAAAAGACGTCGAACGGTTTAAAGACGAAGGTATTGTACCTTCTTGAAGACCGGGGGTGGAGGTGGGGGGCGTATGGTAGAGTGGTTACGGTAACTGACTGGAGATCAAGAGATCGCGGGTTCGATTCCCAGCAAGACCGTGTGTGTTTTCCTCACTCGTTGAGGTGCAAAATGGGTATCTGAATAGGCTTCGGGAGGTAATAGGCAGTGGAAAGATCGGAATGGGATGTTTCAGTAGTAGGCACTAAGTGGCCATTACACAGTGGATCATTGAACCGTTAGCTGCCGTTAGCTGCCGTTAGCTGCCGTTAGCTGCCGTTAGCTGCCGTTAGCTGCCGTTAGCTGCCGTTAGCTGCCGTTAGCTGCCGTTAGCTGCCGTTAGCTGCCGTTAGCTGCCGTTAGCTGCCGTTAGCTGCCGTTAGCTGCCGTTAGCTGCCGTTAGCTGCCGTTAGCTGCCGTTAGCTGCCGTTAGCTGCCGTTAGCTGCCGTTAGCTGCCGTTAGCTGATCTAATTTTTACCCTGATGGCCACAATTATTTTATCAACAAGAATCGAACCCCTCCAAAATAGTGATGCTCACCCCACCATTTCGGACTAGTGCATGTCAAACTCACACACTGGCTACGTCTGAGGCAACAAGTACTGGTATAGAACATAAAGTAGTGGGGAATATGCTAATGCAATCATGCAGCGTAACTCATTTCCGTGCACTACACGTTTCTGTGCAAACATGTCTGTCCTTGGTGCTGAACGCCATCTTGAGGTCAGGCTACGAATGATGTGGGATTACAATTGCTGCCTCTCCTTATATAACAAACATCATGAATTAGCAGGACTAGTGTGGATAACTATGATGGTACTTATGTCACTGACGTACATATGTACAATCGTAGTGTTTACTACTGTGTCACTGGAACGATTAACATTGACTCGTCATTCATTGTCTTCACCCTCAGGGTCATCTTTACCATACACTAACAGTTGAGGAATGCTTATGGTAGAACATCGGTAGTCAAAGACGAATGTACGATACTGTCGGAGATGGTGCTGAGCAGAGGTGAAGGCCCACGTAAGTGGGGGAGGGGCTGTGAATCTGCTTTTGTGGTCAATAGGTCAAACTTCTAGTCCGAAGTCCCTTTGTTGTTGCCAGTCCCTGACGCGTCTTTTCGTTAGTGGCTAGCAAAGAACCTACAACCAATATACGATAGAAATGTTTCCTATTCCCATTTTAGGCCATTTTACGTTTGTTTTGTATTTCATCTGTATAGTACTCAGAGCTTATTACTGTAAATCGATATAGTATTACGAGTCTTTACGACGCCGATTGGTAAAGATGGGTGAACTAGCGCACTTTACAACAATTGGTCGTTAACCAGTACCTACCCAAAACGTAGATCCACAAAATCTATCGATGTTGCTCGCCATTGTCCAAGTTGCTTAGCTGATTTGCATCGTAGTTGGTGTGAAGACTGCCAGAGAACTAATGATAACACACGTGTACTGCCCAGGTCACCACACCACACAAACAGAGCGCAGAGATGCTTACAGATAATTTTATTTGTCCATTACACGCTGCTGGTGGGCGTTGGCACGTAAAGAACATTCAGTGCTAAACAACTAGTCACATTATGGTCTCTTATACCGGCTACGAAATGGCGCATTGCGCCAAAACTCTACCCCGTAGTCTAAACACATACATTTATATATATTTCCCAAATTGTAACATGACCAAAAACAAAATTAAAATTAAAGAAGAGATATATTTTAATTATTTATATCACTCGGCCATATTCTTTGTCATGGTGCTAAGTTCTGGAGTTGTCAGCTCATCTTGCCCCCCCCCTCCAACCGATTGGTATTAAAAAAACAACTTCAAAACGTTCTACTCTACTCCTATACCCTCTTACTGTCACTAAATGAACTGTCTGAAGAAGTAAACACTGAAATGAGACAGCTGTGTATAACTGGTTACAGTCTGAACAATACAAATTAGCGCTGTGTTACCGTGCACATTGTGTATAAAATGGAAATCGGTATGTTACTTTCTTGCCTAGAACTGGTGTGTCACTAGTTTAAGAGATAATCCTAATATTTTACATTTTTCTCATTTAACATAGTTATTCCAATTATTAATGTTAAGATTCTCGTTCACTAATTACTATTGAGTATCCTCGAGTAAGGACCATGTGAAAATACCAGACAATACATTAAACTAGTGTTCAATTGTTACAGCTACAGTAGTAAGAACTAAAATTTGCTCATTATGATAGCAGTTGTTCTGTACACGGAGACTGAAATATTCAGTAACACCACACCAAAAATAAAATACATGTAAACCCCTTTTGTACAGGTCAATGTTGACCACGTTACTAGTTTTGTCTGGGGCTTCGTAAAAGTTGATCATGCATCTGCAATTAAGTAGCAAAGATTGTGTTCCTGTAATGTAGTCTGGTGTAGTGACAGTTATACCCTGTGTTTGGGCGTAGTTTCCCGTGAAATGCACATTTCACGGGCAGGATGAGTTTTAGCCACATTGAAGACTTGAAGTCATCACTACTGGCACCAAAGACTACTGGATGAATCAACTTCGTATATCCATGGAACGAACATGGTACGAATAGGCATCATCACGAAGAAGGTAGGATATAATTCTGCACACGACAGCTACAACTGGACTTTACTTTTATCCAGTCCCATATTGGTTTTGGCGGAGAACCATCCAAAAGTACCATCGCACGATGCAGCTTTTCTCCCTCGGTACAGGTGCCGCTACACCCGTTGAATACGGGCTCGCTCTGCCGGCACGTCACCTCGTGAAACTTCTGGTACCGAGCCGTCCCGTCCCGCGTCACACCCTGCATGAGTTCGACTACTTTCCCTTCCCGATTCTCAGCTTTGACGTACGTGGTGAATTTTTCTACTTCTTGGCATGGATTGATATGCGTCACCTTGCCTAATGGAGATTGAACTCCGGGCTGTGGGACTTGGGACACCACAACGGGCAACTCGTCTTCTTTGTCGTAGTACACTATATTCACGTCTTGGTCGGTGGCGGGAAGAAAGGCGGAAAAGCTGGAGGTGTATTCCTTCAGCCGGTCGGGATAGTCTCGCTCTAAGATGCAGCTGAGAGAGTTCCGGTTCTCCTCCTGTTGACACCAGCTGAAGACGCCCTGCGGTAGAGGCTCTGTCCCGATCGGAACCTTCGGGCCTTCCGTGAGGGCTGCTGGGTCTGAAATGGAAACATCTGCATTAGTGTAATCCTAGATAGACATGCTAACAAGGAAAAGATATTACCACAGGCTGCTGCGACCCCTTGTGTTTCGTGTGCAAAATGCAGATTCCGTTGCTCCGACAAGAAGAAACTTTATGTTGATTCGCTAACACGAATGATATCGCTAATATGATTGGACAAAGATATCCAATCGTAGACAGGTGAACTTTGAGAGACAGAGTAAACTTACCCGAAGTGTTAATTTTCTACGCCACCATTGGCCAATTCGGTGGCATTCCTACCAATGGGGATGTTCAAGTTTTATCAAACGGACCAATCACAGATACGAAATCAAAGTCTTCCCGCCTAGACTAATGACAATAATAATTTGGTCCGCATGGCGGCGCTTCAGTACCAATACGCCATTGCACTGTGTTTCTGTTGTTGGCAGACGACAGATATCAGATGGGGCAAGAAAGCGGTAAAAACCGCTGGGCAACTACATTATCGCTGTCATCTGAAGTTTTTTCAAAGACATTTACAGTCTCAGGCTAAAGCAAATAATACACACAGCTGGCTGTCTTGTCAAAAACAGTACTGTCCATGGTGCTGAATGGTTTTCTCTCACGTAATTTTCTGACTACCTACCAGCAACGTCGCCACTCAGCAGTCCCCTCTAGCGATAATATTGTAGGATGTATCTGCCAATGCTTTCACAGAACGTAGCATGGTAGTTAGCACTTTTCGTAGGCAAAAAAGAACCGTTTCGACAAAACCGCAAACATGCGCTAGATGTCGCTTTTCCCGAGAAACACCCTGGACTATACCGACGTGCCATGCATACTTGTAAGTCGTACAGCAGGACTGACGCAGCTAAGCAAAATCACTTCAAGTGAATATTTCCCCGAGAACTATTTGAATTCCCGTTAAAGGATTGCCAAGAAAACTCCTGAAAAGCTTCGAGGATGACTGTCTTGTCCGTGTCAGTGCTAGCCAGATGTTAATATATGACTGATAGTACCGCATGTTTGCTTACAAATGTTCTGGTTCAAACCTTCCCACGACCTTACGACACGTCCGAACGGGTGATTTATGGACACCGACGTTTTGATCGATCGTTGTACCAAACATTGTGTGTTCCGTTCCACTATATAGCTAAACAGTGTACAGTACGAGGTCATTGCGTTCTATCGGCTGGTACATCCTTGCAAAATTATCACTTGCAGGAACCAGAATATTGAATTGAACACTTTTCTACCTTAGCAACAGACAATTAGAAGGTATTGGGAGGCTGGCTGAAAATTTGTTGCGGTTGGTCTGCCTAGTGTATTCACTCCACCTCACCCACAGACTCATTTCTCCAGCCTTTCTTTCAACCCCTCTAGCCTGTAATCAAAAAGTCAGACGGTACCCAATCGGACGTTTTTAATTCAGCATGTTAGTCGCGGTTGGCAATTGCACTGTTATGTCTGACATGTGTTCAATAACATCACCGTGACCTTGAACAAGGTGATTCTACTGGCAAGACGTTTGTCTCTCACAACTAAATACCGCCGTCAACCCCTGTTACCAACCGCTCAGCTGCCTACTTGGAGTTTTTCCAGCCATGCAAGTCGTGTTCACACCGCCGTCTCCTTTGTTAATTTTGTTGTTGCGGAATTCCGTCAACTGGAGAAACAACCAAGGGGTCTTCTCCGTTCCGCCCAAGAAATCTAAGTATGTCACCTGTCAGGCCCTTTCTATTGAGTCCTAAAAATAGTGGTGTTGACAGGCAGCACACCTGAGATGCCAGTGTGGTATTTTGTTGAAACTGCGACGTTCAGAACATGTTTGTCTGCCTCACGTGCGTTACTGAAAGCTGTACACCAAGTTAAGCACCTGTATTGTATTACAGCGAACAAGCGACTTGTCAATACACCCCATCTGTTGTCATAACATTGTACTTGCAAAGTTCATTGCTTCTTTAGAGGGCCCATGATAATATCCACTCCGGGCTAGGACGCACGGAAAAGTACAGTCGAACAAAACGTCTGACTTAAGCATTGTCTCGCTAACTGCTGAATAGCAAGCCGATGTTTAGTAGGTAAAAGTGTTTGTGTTATAACAGACGTCATCATGTGAACCGTCAACATAACTTGTTTCGTGTTGCATAAATACGAATAAAACATAACTTTGTCTCGCAAAGTTTCACTGGGTCGAGAATACATACTTCTAGTAAGCAACCCGCATTGTAAAGTCCAAAAGTCAATGTGTACAAAGCCTTCGTCCCAACACTTCTAAATAGCCTGCAGTAGCTGGACCATGAAGACAGCGGTCGTGTCTAGCATGTTTTTTTCGCCCATTTTGCAAAAAGGTGAACCCGTTAGAAATGTCAATACTGCCAGTTAACCGGCCCGAACAATGTAGCACGCCATGCGAGCAGGGCCCACCGTGGCTTCGGGCCAAGAGGTCTTCCCTGCCGAGACGACCAGCCGACTCCCTGTCACGAAAACGTCTCTGTTTCCAAGCCTTTCTGTTGCTCATAATAGCTATCCTTGGCCATATCATCAGTGGCCTTATCACTCATAACGCCACAACTTCATAGTTATGCGTTCCTCTGTTTCTTCACGTGGTTTTAATTTGAGTTATGCTGGAAGCTCTATATTTCACACTATACGGACTACTCACGCACAGGTACAGCATGTCATAAACCGCCAGCAGTGTAAAGCGGGCCTTGGGTTATATAAAAAGCAGTCAGACTGAGACATGTAAGGAAAGTGACAAAAGGGAATATATCTACCCAGTTGACAGATGTATCCAGCCTTGGTAGAACAGGCAAACGGCCGCCATGTGTAGGAGTCGAAATACTGATACATCAGGATACAGTCTCGTACTTTCCTCCGGCCATCCTTCAGGGAGTGACGTAAATGTTTGTTCTCGTTCCCAGGACTATCGTTGGACGACCTGGGCCACACGTTGTACCCGGGCTTCGCCTTGACCTTCCGCCTGGGCACCCCGACCCAGTGTGGCGTGCGGAATCTGTTCGTCTCCTCGGCGAGGAACTGGTAGACTGGGCCCGAGACCACCGCTAGCTTGCCCCCGTCCTTCGCACAGATGGCCTCCGCCTTCATATTGTTCACGGGGAAGTCGGAGAACTTGTAGCAGTGGCGACGGAAGTGGCGATAGCCAGCTGGGCATTCCGACTGGCCTGGAAGTCAGATATAGAAAAAATAATGAATGAATGAATGTATTCTAATCTTTTTGATAATAATGTTCAGTATGCAAGGAAGCTGGGAGACAAGGGTTCAGTTGTACTACAAATGATAATAAAAATCTCCCAACTTTTGAACTAAATCCCCCACCTAGTCTACCATCAAAACAATTACGGCTTTTAACACACATAACTGATATCTCAGTAACAGTACTTCACTACTACTTGTTGCTCAGACCTATATATAGCCAGCTATACAACTACAAAACATACATAGTAATATAACGTAAAAAATCCGACCCAATGATGTGCATAATGTGATAGGCACATTCCGCGGCTTACGTAACTGTATAGGTGTAGAACAGCACCTTAGAGGTGTCTTGTAAGGTTACGTCTTATTTTGGGTTCTTGAAGTGCACTTGTAGGTGCTTGTAAACTGTGGTTAGGCTTTAAACATCGTGTGGTTCTCCTGATATCATGTAAGGACGAAGGGTCAAGAGGTAGATTACATCAAGTAGTTTCTTCAAGAATGTCTGTCCTCCCTTGCGTGCGATGTTGTGATTGGATGTCCGGAGCAATTTCTTGTATCGACAGGCGTCCATATAGGATAAACGGGCAGTTTATCTTTCTATCAAAGAAACGTTTCTCTGGCGTTTAGTCTGACTATACGAGTTACTTAGCTTTGGAGCGTTCAGGAAACTCTTTCGTCCAATGTATATGAACCTAATTGGTAGACATCGCCGTTACAGACAAGTGATTGTCCTGAGATTCTCACAAAGCTATTTCCATATTTGTTTCTCATTGAAAAGTTTTCGTGTCTTTCCTTCCGGCTGTGGTGGTAACGTCCAAATAGAACTTTGAGTCCTGTCGTACGCACTATGACGCAAGTCCTGGCAAGTTAATGTGTGGGAATCTGGCATGGGAGCTTCACGAGTTGGCATCTTCGGAAGTTTGGATGGATGTTTGCGTACCCATATTTCCCATCAATGATCAGTGTTCAACCCAGTATCTAATCGCATACGTGATAATACGGGAAAGTTGATTGAAAAAACCATCATGACTATAGATTCATTGTGGCGAAAAAAACACCTGAAATACACTTTTCACACTTGAAAAGATCTCAGTTGATGCCAACATAAACCCAAGTATAGCTGGCAAGTTCATCTCAACAAAAGTGGCAGTATTTGTACTGGCTTGACAGAGTGGAGACATCCAGATGGTTTCCGAATCACCACGCCTTTTCCTGACGAGTCCAGCTGGACCGTGTAGATTGGAGGTGACGGAAAATCCTTTGCCCGCGTCAGGACATGTTTACGTCGGTTTCTTGTTCGATTCGACAGATTTACTCCAAATACAGGAAGCAATACGTGACATGACAGGGACCAGCCGTCTTCATATAGCGGTTTTCTACATCGAAGTTGTCGTGCACGTGTATAATTCATAGTACACTTCTCTCTGTGTAAATTTTACAGATAAGAAAATTGTTTCTGATGTTTTTGCGTTCTCGTTGATATATAACGTTAACGTTACCGTTTTCAAACTAAAAGGTAAGACAACTAGGCAACCGTTAACGAAAGAAGACTCAAAATAACTTGAAGAAAATAGCAGGGAGTACGAACACTTTGCGGCAAATTAGCTTTCTGGCATGCATGTTTGATAAATTATGTAGGAAAATTCAAGACGGTCAAGAAAGGCGGTCAAGGGACAGTAGGTCAAGGTTACACGCCAAGCAAGGACGGTTCAGTAAGCCATCTGTCTGCCCTACATCTACACAGTTTACAGAATAAAACTAATACTCATCCAAAAACATTGCGTTTTCGCAATCCAAATATACATACAATATTAGAAATATTACTTTTTATTTATTTTATCTACAATAGGAATTGTGTTTGAATCAGATGTTCCCAAATGATCGAAAGAATCAAGTCACCGGCTTGCCGAAGTGCCAAAATCTGGACATCGATTTGTAGTTCAGAGCGGCAAACTGTACTCTTTAGCGGACTAACTCCCCTGGCATGTTATCTGTCTATTTGGCCAATTTCCACTCTTTCCAACCACCTCTGAAGTCTGGTAGAGGCTACCAAATTTTGGGACTGAACGTTGCATAAAACTGAGAAAAAACTTTTCCTGTCCTATAACGTAAACGACTGGTTCCGTGCCAGCTGACAGTGTTGTCCTCCTGAGTGATGGATTCCGACCTCTCCCGTGTACAATTGGCTGCAGTCTAAACTTTGGCACGAACGCTGACACCGTAAACCGTGTTGTTCTCTCGCTTGATGGACGACTGACGAAACTGTCGACATCTGTGCGGCCGTCCTTGCCAAATGACCGCGCCCTTGAGTATGTCAGACACGACATTTCGCCTGACTGACACTTGGCTGACAAGTTCGAATCTTAAAGGTTAACAAGCTGTTAGGGCAGATACGAAATGAGGAAAAAACAGCGAAGATGAAGTAATTTCCTTCAGAAATGGCCAGGCGGTGGTTGTACAAATCTCCAACACCTTTGACCCTTACAAGGTCAAATGCGTTGGGGGGGGGGGCAAATATCTGTATACAGATTGGAGGATAGGAGTCTTGTTCCATACCATACCATATGAAGTAAAACACGGCTGAGTCTTCCATTTTGTATCAAGTTTCCGAAATACCGTCTTGTAGCAACAAAGTGAACTGCTGCAGACAAAATACTACCATAACATGTACTACAGGACTGGTCTGATAGATTTATATTCGAACAAAGTGTCGGAAATTCCAACCCCTTGGCTGTTAGAATACCAAGGCTTTCACCCATTAGTCATTTATAATTAGGTTTCAGCTCAACATCCAACCAGTGATTCCCCCGCTAGCTAACCCGACATTAGGTTCATCAGTCTATATAAAAACATGTCGCACTGCGTAGAAAATTAGATTACACATCTAGACTGTCGTGCATGTAAGGTAACTCCAGGGCCACTTGTTTGCGTGCAAACCCATCGTAAATGCCAGCTGGCAGCACAGCTACAGGGGGCCACTTGTGCGTAGGTGTTTTTCCCGTGTTTAACAAATATCCGTCCGTGAAACCTGTCAAAACTGGAACCAACTAATTTTCAAAGTAGTCTTCTACGATTTCAACAATTTCAAGTATTCTTGCGACCTATTCTTATGGCTTTGCTACTGGTGGAAAAGATGTCAAACTTTGTGAATGCTAAGAACATAAGCATTCTCACCAACTAAACAGTCCTTATAGAAGAGACAGTCAATTTGCAAACCACAAAAACATGTTTGACAGATGGCCACCCCCTTTTTACTTTATCTAGCTATCCGTTTCTCGGATACGAATAAAAGGTGGTTAATCTTGAACAGGTACGGGAGACCATATCTACATAATGGGAGCTTCCCTTTCAATGTTCACCTCCTAATCTAGGGAGCAACGTAAACTGTAAGTTAGCCCATACTTCTGTTGGCAAGGAGGTTATTCATTTTGGCAGTCTCACGCAAACATTCCCTCCATCTATACACTATAGACGACCCACCCGATGTGTCTACGTGTACAAAGAGCCTTAAGATGTCGTTCAAGATAGGACAGGGGATCTCTTGTGTTTGTCAGCGTCTTAGAGGCACAAATCTTCGTGACCACTTGGCACGTAAACATCTTGGGGAACACGCTAGGTATCGGTGGCGCCTTGTCAGACCAGAATGCGGATCCGTCACGCGGTTCGCCAGTCTGTCACGCGTGCATGTCCGCACAACCAGGCTGGACACTCCGCAGCTAGTCTCAAACCGCAGCCAGCTATCTTTCACAATTTTCTGTCGGATCAACAGGCTACGTCTAGCTGCCTATGTACTGGGCACTTGCTCTGTACAATGTTGTGTAGCGGGTCACTCTGCAAAACCAGGCTGGACACTCCACAGCTAGTCTCAAACCGCAGACAGCTATCTCTGACAATTTTCTGTCGGATCAACAGGCTACTTCTAGCTGTTTCTGTACTGGGCACTTGATCTGTACAATGTTGTGTAGCGGGTCACACTGCAGTCGCGATCACAAATTATGAAATGTGTACCGCTGACAAGTTTGGACAAAAAGTTGTGTGACGTCTAACAGCAGTTCCATTCTGAATTGTCTGTCCGTTTGTTTGTTTGTTTGTTTGTTTGTTTACGAAAAATGATGAATGGGCCATCGTAGTACGTTAGACAGTGAATTAGATGTTTCATATGTCGTTAAATTTGCATGTAATTCACCCTATTGAGGCTATAGCTAATATACTAGCATACAGTCATTAAAAGGGTTTTTGGAGGGATGGTATTACGTTTTCGACGCACGTTGTCAGTTTCTTCTTAAATCTTCAATTTCTTTCTTTTGAAGGAAAAACGCTTAATTATTTTCGACATTAGTTCGATTTAAATTTTCCATATCAACAAACTCAATAATCTCCTTGTGACTTGAGCGTCAGGAAGGAAATCATAAATGTTGCCCTGAAGAATTTCAACTCTCATTCTACTCACGTTCACATAGGGTCTAGGAATGCGACAAGATCAACACAAATGTATGTATGTTCTGTGGTACTGACAGCGGGGTGGGTAGGTGTGTCACTCACACACACAGACCTGTACAGGTACTCTCCAAGCAGAGGTTTGGGTTTTGGCTTATTTTTTGGCGTGTTTTAGGCTTTTTTATCGGGCTTTCTTTTTTGCACGGATACCAGTGCAAAAAGAAAGCCCGATAAAAAGCCTAAAAACACGCCAAAAAATAAGCCAAAACCCAAACCTCTGCTTGGAGAGTACTATACAGGGTCCTAGGGTTATCCCCTGTCACTGCACCTCTCAATACACCCCATGTTGCTATGACCCCCTTGTCTATGGCTAAATAAAAAGCATTGTTTCAGACCTTATCAATGTTTCAGTCGCAAACAAACACAAGATTGATTTTCTCCTGGGAATGTCTGGTGCTCGTGGGTATGTGCTCCAGAAAAAACAGTCATAGTTTTCTGTCTACAAAGCAAAAATAAAATTCAGTCAAAACTGCTTTCGTAAAGAATATGTTGGTATCGCTTGATGTATATTTCTTGCGGCCTGTGAGAGCTCACCTGGTAATGCTTGGTGACAAGTGCAGGTTTAGTCTAAAGTTTGTTTATTGTATTAATCTGCGGTTGTAGCGGTAGAGTCCCACGGCACTGAGTGGTTGATTTTTAGCCCTGACTCCTAAATAACGTCTTGACGTGCGACCTACTCACGCCAGTGTAGAAGAAACATCGGCCGGGATGTTTATATCTCCCTCAGGAAACCGTTTATCACCTTCCGTACCCTTTCCCTGCCCTTGAGGAGCAGGAAGGCAGGATAACAAAACAATACGAGGGAGAGCAGAGGCTATGGACGTGCATAGAACGGGGAATTTGATCCAGACGAAACCAGCTATCACCAGCCCTTAAAACATTTTAGCGTCACAACTTAATTCGATTCTTCAATAAACATGGCGTTATATCCACACGTACCTTGCACTTGGGTGCTGACGCACAGGTACAAGCTCAGCAGCAGTGCAACCGTCCTGACCGCCGGGAGATCCATGGTAGCCGTCAGCGGGGAGACACCACGGTCCGCCCGCCCGCGCGCGGTGTAGCAAGGCGACGACGCTTTTCTGTCTTTTCTCTCGCAGTCGGCCGTGAACGCAAGTGAATGACGGCACAAAGCTGGACACGAGTCTTTAGGATTCAGAACCAGTTCCAGTCTTGCCACCAACTTTTCTACTCTGACCCGGCGACGATCAGAGCTTTCATCATTTATCTGAAGAATGCAAACAAACTGGGAAAGTCTCGTGTCAGTTGGACGGAGTGGCCCCTATCGCAACGCCTCCAGAATTTTTCTCCCAGAACTTCAGGCCAGCCCGCTACCCCTTACCCCCCGCAGAGTTTGGCCCGGTTCCGGACTCGCTGATAGTGTCAGTTTCTTAATCCCAGAAGACAATGCGCTAACTCTCTTATCAGCGTCGTATCAGAGAGTATTTAGTGAAGAAAATAAACTAGACTTTGTTTGAACTCTCACCAATACGCTTCTTGTGAGTCGTTTTTTCTTCTCCATAATGAATGTGTTTCTATTTTGGTTTGCGCCCGGTCCTTTTGAGAAAGGCCATAGACATGTCACCACAGGAAAACCGCCAGGTAATTTGTGCCAATTGGGGCGTATTACCAGAGGTGCACGACTCAATTACTTTGCTATGATATACGAGCCTCTCGGACTCTCGTGCCATTTTCTCGCGATCCGTCGTGTCCCAAGGGGTCGACTTGTCCGTGAGGTATGCAAAGGTCCTGTCGAAGTGTGTTATCTCAATGGGTCACTTGAGCTTAAAACAGCAAAACATGGGAGGGAGAGTGAACACAATACAGCTGAGGACGAGGAACAACAGTCGACATTCTCTGTCCCAGGTCACCCGTGGGAGGGGGAGGGGGTGGCGGTGATAGACGTTTGATTGACAGGTACGATAAGGAGAAAATTAATTGCAAATTGGGAAAAAGAAAGAAGAAATCAATCTTAAGGAGTAAAAACCACCCAAGACGGCGGTGCTTTTGTTTTAAATACTTTAAACTAGTGGATAAACTTGTTGGATCAACAGAAGAGGGTAAAAAGGTCGCAAAAGGGGTCTACATTTGGGTCAGTGATCCTAGGGGGGTTAAGTGCCGGGCCGCCGCACGCAAGACGCTACTCGCTTCGCTGTAACTATCGGAACTATTACGATAACAGGGTTCGTGCTTAGCATGCGGAAAATCAGCCAACATAGATAACATTGTGGCATCGTCCGACAAAACAGTGGCACACTCGACAGAAAGACCACACTCGCGAACGTGCAGACCTAGAAAATCTTGCGGTATATCATTTTCATTAACAGCCATATGTCGTTTGGGAGATATCGGTGACGAGATTGATAGGTAAATCCCGCTATCAGGTTGACACGAAACACGTCTCATAGTGCAGCATCTGTGCAGTAGATAGAGCGATAACGTTTGCCATCAATCACCTACTTCTTTGTTCGACTTCGTGACAGGGGTGTTGACGAGCACACAAGTTTGTGAATGGCCGTTTCTTTTGATTTTATGTAGAATATTGCTACACACATACATATAACCTCTTCTTTATATGAAATATAGAGCATATACCCTATTTCACAAGCACAGACTTGAAGAAAGCAAAATAAGGAATAGTTTCTTAAAATAACCTAGGGACCGTCTATACAACGCGTCTGGGGCGGGGGTGTGGCATATTGGCAGCCGTTATAGGTGTTTGCAAAAATATAAAAACACTTGGCACGCAGCCAGGCACGCACGAGCCTGGGTTTTAGTGCTATTGACTGTGCAGGAGTGTTGGAAAACCACCTGCCGTCTGTTTGTTCTTGATCTAACAGTTTGTCCAGGCGACACCAAAGCTGGGTAAGCCATTATACCATCTGGGATACTGATAACAGTCAGGGGCACCCTCAGTACGAATTTGATAGCCTCCGACGCAGCCGCGTGCGTGATAAAGTTGTGTTGTTTCCTGTCGTAAAAGTTCGGTAGTCTCAAAAGTCAGCCTGTTGGTTTAATGTTTGGTAATTCGCGGAACGCAAACTTCCCCCACGACTGACTTTCGAGGCTATCGGTTGTACATCATCAAAAGGGACGTCCCTTCACACTGATGGAAAGCCTACTGTATACTGTCAAGACTACCGCAGGCGTCCTTTGAAGCTAAAACCAGACAGTCAACGTTGGCCTAGCAGATTTCTTCGGGGGCAAGGCGCTATAGTTGGCCAGCCCGTAAACCAGTGTACAGAGGCCAACTGGTTACTGCTTGGATATTAGTTGGCAGATTGTCGTTCCAAAGTAATATTCTAGAACAAGAGAATTGTTTGTATTCAAGGAATTCAACTCCAGTTGTATGGAATTTGAAGTAAAACACCACTACCGTTGTGACTTTGTGATCTTTAGGCCGTCGTAAAACAGCATTTGATAATTTTATAAATCTGATATAAGTTTAAGATCAAATGCGCGTTCTTTGACACTACACACAATCACTACTGCCCCGTTCTCGTGAGTTTCAGAGCGCATGTCCGAATAGAACATGATGTACGATTTCGTGACGTAATAGAACGTAAATGACGTCACAAGTACATGATAAGAAGTGTTTACCATTTTGTGCGTAACGAAGAGGCTGTGTTGCCCTGACATGGGCTAGGGCACAATGCACTATCCTTGTTACTGGGGACGGGTGACACGGCAGAAGCGTACGCAGCGTAGGCACCGCCACTACTAGTTGAAAGACATTTACACTAGCGCCCGAAACGCAATATGATGTGGTTTGGAGGTAAATCCGATCCCGAGCCGAATATAGAGAAGATTCGGGACGACGTTCGTTTGAAGAAGAAGCGGAGTGACGGAGACTTCGCGCCGTGCAAGCGCGTGCAAGGTCTGGTGGCCCTGGGGTACGAGATGGGAGAGGTCGTAGGACAGGGGCAGTTCTCCAAGGTGAATAACTCCATATATCCACCACTTACTGTGTCGCGCGAGGTCTGGTAAACCGATCTGTTATCGTCAATTATTTCTCCCCCTTTGATATCATCATTTGATTGCTAGCAGGAAACTAGTTCTATCAGGAGTCCTTGGCCCGTGTCCCAAGAATGATTCGCGTCACTTGTCTTGACTTTTGGTGTCTGAAAGTCAAACAGAACATTATAGACCTCGATAATAGCAATGAGGTTGATTTACTAGTCTCCACCAGACTCCTTTACAGGCTGGATAAATAGTTGAAATCGGCCGAAAAAGGGATATAATTGGCCAGGGGGAGTTAGCTAGCCGGCCATAGAAGGACAAGTTTGCCTGCACGGTCCTTCTATGGCAGGCTAACTCCCCCTGGCCATTTATATCCCTTTTCGGCCGATTTCAACCGTTTATCCAGCCTGCAAAGGAGTCTGGTAGAGACTATTTATTTACGATGTAGAAAAAAAAAAGATTTTATGGCTATAACTAAAAGATTGAGACTTAGCCGCGTAGGAGTCTTCCATATGACATTTTTTCAACGCCAAGTCAACTCCAATGTCGTTTTAACCCAAGGTGCGGGTAGGGTACTGCCCCAAGCTGAGAAGGAAGGTCGCAGTCAAGGTCATCTCTAAGAGGAAGTCTCCTAAGGATTATCTCCGTGACTTTGCGCCTAGAGAGGTCTCCATACTTCAGCACCTTAACCACATATATATGGTGAGTCGTGGAATTGTGCTTAAGAAGTTCAAGTTCAGGGCAGACGTCAAAGGAGCAAGGAGGTGTAAACATGCTCATTTTTCTCCTGTGCCCCGTTTACAGTGTGTGGAAAGTGTATGTTGATATTATCAAATCCGCACAGAGACGCATTCAGGACTAAAATGTACGGGTATGTGGGTAGACACGTAGAAGCTATTAGGTCCTGTTCCTTTAGAGATGTACGTTATCTATACATTTCCAGTCTTGGACATTGGGCAGCGACGTAAGAGATTATGAAGGCGACTCTAACCACTCTAAGTGTTTACTGTAGTCGTCGTCACCTCGCTACAACTTACAAGAACTCTCTTGCACTTGTGACATTCTGGAGTTGAACTTCGGGCTGGACTTCAGGCTACAATTCCTAAAAATCAAGATCTCGTATCTCACTGAAATATTTAAAGTTTTTGGTGAATTTCTTGTTTTATTCATTACTGTTAATTTCGCGTTGATTTTGTCTATGCATTTTCCCACTGGCTCCCATAAGGCAACTTTGTCCCACAGCACTTTGTTTAATGTTGTAACATTTGAATCTATTCTATGTAAAATGCATCCGTTACATCAGATCTCTTATTTAAAATACATTCGTGGTCAAACAGTGCAATAAGGCATCAAACATGCATATAGCAGGAAATTGAAGACAGGAAATGAGATAACCTTTTCTGGGACCTTTACGGCACCTTAGACCTAACTTCCTGTCAGTGTCCCTGTCCCTAGCAGGTGGAAATACCTACGGAAACACAAGCAAACACACACACACACACACAGACAGACAGAAAACGGAGATATAAGCACGTGATAAAATGTTCTATTCGAGGATACAAAATCTGTACTTTGTGCCTGAAAATGAAATTGCTAAGACTGATTATTGGTACAACGGCTAGACCTCACAAGACCTCCGCTCAGATCACAAAGACGGTTGGATGAGAAACAGGTTCACAGGGATAACTGGCGCGACTAGCTCGGTCACGGTTGTGTTTTTGCCCGATGCAGATTGACATCTACCGGGCCCTGGAGGACCAGCGCAGTATGTACCTGGTGATGGAATACGCCGCCAACGGCGACCTGCATGACTACATCAACACGAAAGGTCGGTTGTCAGTGCCAATGTCAACCTGTGTGGGCACCCGTGCCGCACTCTGAGCTCAAAACCTACTTGAGTGGAAACAGGTCTTGTTGACTCTGACAAACACATTTTCTATGGAGCGAGTTTAGCCGGTGAAAATAGATACAAGTGTAACAAAGTAGCCATTTTAATCCTTTTGATAAAGAGTGTATTCAAGCTTGTTTGTGTACTTTGCGGTGGTGCTTTGATGAGAGCAACAATGGAAGTTGCGTGTAGGATTGGGTGTCTAATTATGTTGCAATTTAGTTCAATGTTGTACATGTGAGTTTTTGTCACATTCTAGTCAAAGTAGCTTTCTTTTACGACTGGTCCCTATATAATTGCAATGATACATTACAGATTTCATTATGTTAGTCTTTATTGTATCGTAAGTAGAAATTTTAAGGTTTACTTTGTATTTACATTTTGTAGTTTGTAGTTGACAGTACGAAAGCCAAGATACTTTTTGTTGCATCAATGAATCTTTTTTTTCTAAAAAGCTTCTCCTGTTTATTTATTTATTGATCTTAGAACAGTTGGGTAGTACCTTCAGTTTAAAACAACTTATTTCCAAGGTATCCCAACAAAACAAGTTATATATGTTACAGAGGAAATCATAGACATAAAACAAATCATATTAAGTACAGTGAATGTGTGACAAAATTAAACATAATTGTTATAAATATAATGTACTGAAATAGGATAATCACAGGTCTCTTGATTTCCACCCCAGGGCATCTGGACGAGACGGAATCTCGAGCGTTATTCCGTCAGCTGATAGAAGCGGTGGCGTACCTACACAGGGCCCGGGTCGTGCACAGGGACATCCGGCCTGAGAACTGTCTGTTAGCCGAGGGGAACCAGCTCAAACTAGCAGGTCTGTTAGGACCCCCAACACTACTAATCTCCAAACAGATCTTTCGGTGGATGCAATATGGTATCAAATTGGCATGACAGTAAATTGGCCAGGCAGTGCTAGTGCTAGTATCCAATACGCGTAAAAAAAGATACCAGTACAAAAATCAAAGCCCGGTAAAACGCATAAAACACGTAAAAAATAAGCCGAAGCCTAAACCTCTGCTTGGAGAGTACCCCAACACCCTCCTTGTGTTACGATGTGGTATGTGTGGTAATCACCATTTCATAGCCACTGACACCGTGAGACAATTCCATAAAAGGACCATGTCATTAGCCTCCTTATCAGGCTCTACGACTGGGCGTTTTTTTTAATCCTTTTTTTCTTTGGCCCAATTTAAAACACAGGTTTTCGCGACGTCGGGACTGGAGATGTCGGGAATGGCGACAGCGGCTGCAGTTTTTTTCCGCCGCATATCACTTCTATATCTGTAGCTGTTGGCAAAAGATCTCTGGTACAAATAAAAGTGATTTGTCATAAAGAAAAAAAACGCATCATAAAGGCTCCTCAAAAAGCCCAGTCTCGGAGCCTGCTAAGTAGGCTAACATCTCATTGTCACAGCCACATCCTACAACTCCAACCGCTATCTATCGTGCCAGCCTCTATAAGGTTGGAAATGTCAGTGTCCGTTTCCTTCCCACACATAAAACAATACCTGCTTGTATACACGCCATGTCCAGTCTAATTACACATACCCTGTCAAATGACCCATGTATACCGTATGACATCTCCCTTGACCTCTGCCAAGCTAAGCTAACCTGGGGAGTTATACATAAGCAACATAAGGTGGGTGGCCGACACGCTTCTGTAAGAAAAACTTCCACTGCGTAATTGATTGTGTATACGACGTTACGGGACACTTCATTGACCTTGACCGTGCGGTAGATAGGGGTGGGATGGCCTTAGGTGTTAGGCTGGGACTGGTAAGGATTGCGCTCAAACAGGTGGAGAGATTTGTGTGTGTGTGTGAGTGAGTGAGTGAGTGAGTGAGTGAGTGAGTAGGTGAGTGAGTGATTGTGTGTGTGTGTGTATGTATGTGTTTGTGTGTGCATGTGTGTGTGTGCGTGTGTGTATGTATGTAATTGTGTGTATGTATGTATGTATTATGTGTATGTATATGTATGTACGTGTGCGCATGTGTGTGTGTGTGTGTGTGTGTGCGTGCATGTGTGTGCCTGAGTGTGTGTGTGTGTGTGTGTGTGTGTGTGTGTGAGAGATAGAGATAGAGAGAGATAGAGAAGGGAGGGAGAGTGCCTGATGGAGAGAGAGATTGTGAACTTAGTTGCTTGTTTACCAGGTACACTGCAAGCATGAAAACAACAAAACGCACTACATGAATATTTGTGGTGGGGTGTGAATGTCGAAGCCCTGTATCTTAATGTTTTGCTTTGTTTCAGACTTTGGTTTTGCCCTATGGAACCGCAAGAAAGAAATCCTGAACACGTATTCTGGTTGCTATGGTTACGCCGCTCCGGAGGTAGTAGAGGGAGAGCCTTACGACGGAGAGAAAGCAGACGTGTGGAGCATGGGTAAGTATCACCTCTGTTATATATCAATACGTCATCATGGATGTCATTGTACAGCCTATCTAGCACTCACATTCACCCATACGTCGCTAATAAAGTCACGCCTTCGCTAAGTTCCGTCTCTTAAACGGTTGTCACCTTTTGAAACGGTCGATGCCATATCGAATCCGAGCTTGTGCTTTTTCTTTTTACACCAATACCTTACTATTATTTTACCCTACTATTTTTCATGATCCTCCCTTACATTTACAATTCGGATGTTGCTTTTTATACGTTTTATACGTTTTTGGACCTCAAAAAAAAACTTATGATACACTCGGATATGGCATCGACCAGTCAGCAATATGGCATCGAAAGGCGACGACCGTTTACGAGACGGAAATTTGCCATGCCTTCAGATAAAGGTCAATTCAGAAGTGTGGCCAATCTCATGAAGAAGTTTGAACATGTTTTGCCCACTGTCATATTTACATGTACAAAATATTATGGAGGATACGAATGATGTTCGTAAGAAGTAGGCACTAAGATTTTGTCACGACTCAACTTGACCTTGAACTGCCATGTTGATGGTGATTGACATGATGAATCATAACGTTACCTGTGGGACATAAAAGGACCCAACACACTTGTCGAGAAGAGTAGTGGTGACCTGCATTGCACAACTGGCTAGCTACTTGAAAAAAAGCCTTGCTTCACCTCAATTGATGATGACAAAAAGAGAAGAGATCTGTGGGACGCATAGCCCCCCCCCCGCGCCAGAAACACGTTTATAGAGTGTGTAAAACCTTCCAATCTGACCTGTGTAAAGCCAGGTTAACTCGTATGTAATGGGGAAACCATTCATTATAGAATTGAAGTAATACCTTCTCCTTACTAGTAACACATGTTTGTTTGGAACTGACGTGAGGTCAGCCTCAGGGTCAAGTCCAGTGCCGGTCTAACGCTTCAATCGGTTCCGTCTGGGAAACTATTGACCTCTGAAACACATGGCGAACAACAGACTGACAGGAATAGTTTTGTCTCTACAGGTTAGGGATGTTACGGAATCTGAATGCTACCAGATGGCGACAATTCCCAGTCCAAACGTTATTTTTAAAAACTCTAAACCGAACCGTAACCTTTTGACAGAGAGAGCAAGATCAAAGAAGCTACCATAATGGAGACGTTTTAAATCAAGCAGACGTGGTGGCTACAACGTAGCCATTTACCAAATTGATGAAAAACAACAAGTACTAACTCGTAGATATGTGCTCCAAAGTCCGGAGGACAGTTCCAGAGATTCAATTTTCGCTTGAGAGGTTTAACTAACTAACTCTTACCAAATATCAATGGCCAGTTGTTACAGTACTTACTGTACAATAATGATACTATTAGTGTCATATCTGGAATTACAACGTTGTTAGATAAGAACCATCAAGAAGACCAGTGTTTATTTTTAGACCAATTCCTGTGCCACCGTCCTAGGTCACTAGTGCCCCGGCTGTTTGTGTTTAACGTTACCCCCAAGGTCCCGGTGTTGAGAGAAATGTCTACTTAGAAGATAAACCAGTCAGTAGATCAGACAAACCCGTAGGCACAGCTTGAGTTACTAACTCCACAAAGGAAACAACATAAATCTCAGAAAAGGGCCAAAAGCGTGTTTCTAGAAGGAAGACATGGAGATATACATCGCAGTGCGAACATACATTACAAGGATGGCACATCGCTGTCATGAAGATCGTTATTTGTACTGTAACAACAACACTAAGCCTGGTCAAGCTCTGTCTACATCACACTAGCTTTTAAAAGGATGACGTTTCGGGCCATTGTACAAATGGGTCATTCTATGGAATTGCGATACGCCAGACCCCCACCCCTACCCTAAAGCGGCCTGTAGACACATTGTGTTTCAGTATAGAACTTTTCTCATTTTGGTGCTCAACTTTACAGGTATTAAACCAAGATAAACCCTGTAACTATCTGCACCAGTGGAGCGCTAAATACTGGATTGTATGTTATACTAGATAAACAAGCCACCAGGAAGCCCTATTGAGGTCTCATCAAGACCTACACACCTACCAAGTTTCATGAGAATCCATCCATAGCTTCTTGAGCTAGAGTGCTAAACCACATACACATATACATGTACAAACATTCGTACACACACACACACACACACACACACACACACACACACACACACACACACACACACACACACACACACACACACAAACACACAAACACACACACACACACACACACAAACACACAAATACAAATGCTATCAAAAACATAACTTTCTGGTGAAGGTAATAAGTAAAGTTCTGACTGCTCTTTCTACAGGTGCCACACTGTTTGCCATGCTGAACGGACGAGAACCTTTTCCAGACTCAGGGGATGTCGGCATACTACTCAACTCCATGGCGCAGAAATTCAGGTTCCACCAAAAGACTTCGAAGGGTATTTTCCCCTTATCCAATACGTGTTTGAGTTTGATAGCGTCAATTTGACGAGGAATGAAAAAGATACATAATTGCTAACATCTTCTGATATAGAAGTCTCTGCAAAACACATAATATATTTCATGCTGATAGTGTTCACGGTTTTCCAGTTCTTAAGACAAAGTTAAAGACAAACTGACGGTTGTATAGACATACATGTGTATAGGCAGGTGTATATGTGTGTATAGACAATAACGCCATCTTGCGTGTCTCTTTCTCACAGCACCTGATGGTGCAGGCTACCACAAATGAACGCTACAACTCTTTAAAACATGCGATGTGAACTTGACAGTCTCTAACTCCCGACCGTTAAAATATTTGTTTCAACAGAAGCGCGAGTTTTTGTACGGAGTATGATGAGTCTGGATCCCGAAGACCGCCCGAACTCAGTCGACCTGCGCAAAGATGTCTGGATACAAAAGCCCTGTCAAATCACAGACACCTACTCAGAAAGCTCCGTCACGTCAAGTACGTACGATCCAAACAATGCTGTTTACTTGGAATGGTTTAACATATAAAGATTCGTATGTTCAAAACCTATTTAGAGTGCCATCTTTGAAGTGTTCTCTCCATAGATTAAAAAAAGCTGTCCGATGGAACAAATAAACTTACAAGGAAAATTCCTTTAAATTCATATTGCAAGAAAAAAAATCATCATGCGGACATTTACTGTGATTTTCAATAGGTGTCTGGAACGCTGACTTTGACTTAAACCAGGAACACGGACTAGCTGCAGGTCAGCACAGCTTTGAAATCCCGCCCAAGACTGTGACCAAACTACTCAAGTCTGTGGCGCTTAACAGCATGTAAGTAGAAATTGTTTTGCTTTCCAGCAGTGATGTAATTTGTGACAGCTACCAGGGCTATTCATAGGTCCTTTCCTCTTGGTTTTCCCATTTACAACATGGACCATTTCATTTGTAAACAAAGTTTAAGTGTAACAAATAGCAATGCAACCAAATTTCTTATCTTTATTTTTTTTTTACAGTGATACAGACGAATCTCTGGTCCGGGTGAAAAGGGGCGTGGCGAGAATTAACTCCCATGAGATAGGAATCAGTGGGCCCGCGGCCAGGAGGGTCAGTGTCGCTCTCACCAGTAACGTGGACGGTAGGTGTGAAATAATAAAACGCAAAGAAATGCAGAAAGGCTATGATAATTGTGTGCAATATACAATCTGCAAGGACGAAATCATGCTTATCTGCTCTGTTTGAGACGACTGTGTTAGGGAGCGCTGTAAGTATAGCCTTTGTGTTCATTAGGATATCATTCAGCACCAAGGACAGCACCAATATATACCTACGCTGCAGATGTGTTATTCATTTAGATAGTCATGGGCGACCGCAAAGAACTGCGTTCATCAGCGATTCATATTTGGTCCCAACAGTGTCCAAGCTTCCTGTCAAAGGTTCTGCTTCTGGCAAATCCCTCGGCCGCAGGATGAGCTCGATGTTACGGCGTTCCTCCAGCATTCTGCGGTCGGGCTCCCAAGTCCAGCTGCCCGCCCAGGAAATCATCGACACCATGGTAAAGCAGCGCCAAGAAGAGGTGGAGAGGGACATGGGGAGGATACACTGCTGTACTGGGGCTCTGTTCGCCGCTGCCGCCGGCAAGGCCAGGAGACAGACCATCTCGGCCAACCGCTTCGAGATGGCGTACGTGCAAGTGTTGCACGACAAGATCGCTGAGGAAACCGGCTACGTCATAGGAAAAACGCGCGGGAAAATGGAGCGGCTACGGCACAAGCTGGAGAGAATGGCGGCGGTGGAGGAGGCACCTAGCGAAGCTGGTGGGGAGGGGTGCTGACTTCCCGCCGTCTACAGTGGCTATTTCATCGGAAACTTACCCAAACAGTCCTATTGTTAACGCAGACTTTTAGTACTGTCTTGGTGCTAAGAAAAATGTAATTGTTTACACTTAACTCAAAGGATGACATCTGTTGAGTCCGTAGTTTTAATGGTATCTTTACTGAATGAAAAATTACAAATGCTGAATAAACACATATAGCACAGTACAGGAGTGTCCGTGGCATCTTACAAAGCTTTAAGCCAATACATGCATTCAGTGATTTTTAACACATACAACGAAAACGACATAATAATACAATGTCTCTTGTAATTTTATCCACATTTTGTGGTACATTTGTTACACAAGACCTAACAATGATAGACATTGATGCACACATCCCTACTTAATTAGCCAGCAATACTGAACCACTTACTCTATCACCAAACAGAACTAGACAACTTTGGAGATTTTTTCAGCAAAATCTATAGTTCTGTATACAGTTCATCTGTTTCCAAACAGTCCTGTACCATCATATTTACCTTGCGCGCTGTCTCTCTCTGGTAGAATTTTTTTCATGACATTATGCAAGTTGAAAATGGCTTAAAATCAACCGATTGTGGAGATCAAGGTACCCGAATACACCAAGTTCACCTGTGCATTGCAGATGTACAGTACAAACTGTTTGTTGACATCTGTAAACACAGAACAGTGAGAAGTAAAGGACACATCTGATTATCAATAACCAGTATCAGTAATGTTACATATGCATGCAAAGTGCCCTGACCAGGCATAGCAGCAAGTGTAAATAAACCAAAGTATTCGAGATACTAAAATATCAACTGTTTTCATTGTAATGTTCTTTAAAAACACACAAGTATCTCCAAAGTTGTTCACACAATTTTTGTAATGTAAATATATTTCATAGCTCTCTTTTTTCTTTTCACTGCAGCCTATAGATCACCATGTGTTTCTACCCTACAGATAACTTGTGCACATATACATGTAACGTTAGCACACAGTTCAAAAGGTATAAATTCTGTCTGGGTCCCTTTCAGCGATAGGCTCACGTATATATATCTATTATTCAGTTTGGCATTTTCAATACCTTATTGCTTTCCCATTCTTCAAAAAATACATAAATCCTTTTTCTGAGTATCACGAATTAGCTGTAAACATCCTATATGCAGCATACCTGTACATGTACACTAACAGTCTAGTTTTACTAGTAAATGCAAACTTACACATGCACAAATATGAAGTATTCCCTTTGTACTACCAGCTGCTTGTAGTTGCTACCATGTAACAATAACAATCCATAACTATAGTCCAATCACTGGTTAGTTGTACTTCTATAATACTGTCATTATTAAACTACTTGTGTATAAAGTACAGCGTTAGCTGTCGATAAGTTTTTAGGCATGTATAAAACAAGACAACTTTGCTATGCCCTTGACCTTGATGTAAACTTGGCTGATTGACAGTAAATTCCCTGAACTTGATAAACTGCATTGTTTAGAAATGATGTAACATCATAGTGAAAAAATGCTGCACAAGATACAGGAAAATCATGAGGTCTTGATGCAATGACATTGGAGTTTTTCAATCCCCCAATATCAGATCCTTTGGCTAATATGTTTTGTTGCAACTGCATGAAAATCTGACACATTGTTACACGACACAGTTCTATAAAAGCATATACAAATTGTCTGAGTACGGAAGACTGAAAGGATTATTCTCCATGGCACTTTGGAGCAAGAGGGGGAAAAAGCTGCCTTGATAGTAGAAAGCTGAAGCTGCCCAAGATAGAAGCTTTGCATAATAAGATTGGAGGAAGAGGGTAAGCAAACTTGATGCAATATTAACCATTGTGCTGGATAATATCTGCAGGTGCAGAATACACAAACATACAGTACAGATCTTAATTAACTTCCCTTCCCACATGTTTTACACAGGATTTTAACTGATTTATTTCTTGTGCACGTTGTGTAAATCACGCTTAAATCGCGATTGAAAGTGTGTAAAAGCTGTGTAACACGTGGTTAAAACTCGTGAAAAAGCTGTGTAAATCACGAATGGCTATCTGTAACACATAACCACACACGATTACACGAACATCTCCATGCATTTTAAGACGAGAAATGAACATGATTTAAACGAGAATTGCACGGCTTTTGCACGCATTCTAATCTAGAAATGCATGGCTTTTAACCGCGTCATGTACAACTTTTGATCGCGATTTCCACGCGTGTAGATGGGAAGTTATTGGAGATCTGTACTGTAAAGACAAGAAGACAGACGTCATGCATCCGTACATGTGTATGAACCCTGATAATGTTAGATTGCAAAGATTTCTATCCATTCGAAAACTGCTAGTGTTAACTTCATAATACGCTAAATGTAGAAATCTACCGTGCACCAGAGAAATCTTTATGTGCCCACACAAACCATCAACTTTTGTCTTAATTTCTACGTGATAAATTTTTACAACCATTCTTAATACTATCATTAATGTTGACATACATATAACGCCGCTGAAATAGCTAATTAAGCACTTTGCTCGTGTTTGAGTTATAATACCAGTAAGAACCACTAACAGAGACACCTAATACTTCACATGCTTCCCTACAACATTTTTGTTTTGTGTACTATCATTCTGCAATGTGACATGACCATGTATATTACCTAGCTGCAGTTTTGTTCAACTTAATGTACAATCATGGAAAGTAGAAACAGAACTGTGCCAAAAAAGCAACATTTTGGTGACAATCTATTCTGTTAGCATCTAGCAAAAAGAAGTCACTACCACTAGCATTTGTCCTGTATGTAAAAGGAAATGTATCCATCTCTCAAAAACCTCACAGAAAAAAACTGAAGACTTTCTTTCTAGCCTTCTTGAAAAACAAATTACAAGTAAATAAATGATAGTCAATGCTGGTATTGTCTTTATCTTTTGATGTTTACAGCTAGAACCACAGTCATGCATCTCTCAAAAACCATAAACAACAAA
This sequence comes from Branchiostoma floridae x Branchiostoma japonicum, assembly GCA_013266295.2. NCBI lineage: Eukaryota > Metazoa > Chordata > Leptocardii > Amphioxiformes > Branchiostomatidae > Branchiostoma > Branchiostoma floridae x Branchiostoma japonicum. The sequence continues at coordinate 7,083,819 of CM023830.1, forward strand.
TAACAAGTAATAGCAACGCTGTTCCTCATAACAACAAACTGATTGTGTTTCCAGTCGCTATGTTTTATGTTTGTTCCCTGTACATGTACATGATGTCTCATTCCTCCATCTCTCCCCAACACTCCTCTGCAAACATGAAATACTTGCTGGCGAGACGGCCCTTCATGGCAGCCATGGCCTGTTCCGCAGCATCATTGTACAGCTCCGCTGTGGAGGGACAGGAGAGCTGTTAGTACTTTGGGTGGGAACTATTACAGCTGTATGACACACATGTAGAGCTCAAAATACTAGGTGCATATGCAGTTTTGTGCACCCAAAATTGTGTGCTGTGCTGTGCACCTAATTTTTGACTGGGTGCAGCTGTGCACATAGATATTTGTGTAGAGTTACGTACTGTAAGGTACTATTGTACACTAGTATACATGATATTCTTGCCATTTAAGCGTCAGAAAACTTGGAAACCTTTGGTGTATCACTTGATCAGAATTTGGAAGTTAGCTCTTCAATTTGGGTTTGCTTATTGTTGCATGTTGTGCGCCCAAATTTTTTTCTGTGCACTAGGTATTTTTAGGTTAGGTTTACCAGTGCACCCATTCCCAAAAATTCTGCACCCTGGCATACATATATTATGCAAATGCTTCAGAACAAGTTTTGCTTTAAGCAAGGAGGATTCAGTCCTTACCAGCTCTTTCAGGGTCCTTTTCCAGCCCATGCCCACCGTCTCTGTACAGTTCAGCTTCTTTGGCCATCAGTATATAGGCGGGGTCTTCCATGGTGGCGTCATAGCAACCCTCCTCATCTTCACTGGACTGGTTCACAGCCTGGTGGTACCATCGGGTAGCCTCAACCCAGTCAATTTCTCTGGAAGAATAGAGACAACACAACTAGGTCACATTGAACAGAAAGAAGAAAAATACATAGCTTCAACTACAAAATGAAGAATCACTAAGTTTTCATTTATCCTGAAGTTTCTGTTACAAAACAAAACAAAACAAAACAAAAGAAAGAGTAGGTGTGTTCTCACCTTCATGATAATCTATGGAAACAAGAAATCCGAGATTTCAGACTTCTGGGAAGTATTTTGGGTTTTCATGAATTTGTTGGAACAACCGAGGAGCTTGTAGGACATACTCTAGGACAGAAACTGTGCAGGGTTGGAGGATCATTCAGACAATTCTTGGCTTCTTGTATCCCCCCATGTCGACCTCTAATTCCTACTGGCATCCAGACAGATTCTGGGACCTTCAAGTTCACCACATTTCCTGTGTCTGACCTTCTGACATCTCCCTTCATTCTGCCTGTTAATCTTCCTCCTACCCACATGCTTTCAACCTACTCTGTTGGGACAAGCACACACACACACACACACACAGACCTACCTAAAACAATACTTCTAAACCACATGTACATCAAGGTAGCAGGAAAAAAGTAATACCTTTCAGTCCCTAGGCCTATGCCGCTATGGTAGGCGTTTGCCAGGTAGATCATGGAACTGCGATCCCCTGCAATTGCTGCCATCCGCATGTACTCCACACCCCTGTTGGTGTTTTCTTCAGTATTCTAAAATGGCAACAATATACCTTCAGTATACTTTCGGCACATACAATGCACCAAATTACAGCAAATATTTGGGTAAGTTTAGATCAAACAGTTTCCCACACATAGCGCAGATCATGATATTTTCTGTGTGATTGTGATTTTCAGTGAAACATACCTTCCTCTTAAAGTATTGCCTGCCTCCTCACTTACCTCAACATGAGCACCCTCTAGCACATCATGAGGCAACTGCAGGAACAACCTGGCAAGAGCCACGATGGCTTCCAGAACTCCACACACAGCAGCCTTCTCCAGATGGAAGATGGCCGAATCCCAGTCCACTTCCTCTTCATGCAGCATGTTCAGTCCTTGTTTTGGGGCAAACCGTCCGTTCTCGTGGTACTTTGCCATCTCCAGGTGCACCTAGTAAAGGGTTAGTTCAACAGGTGGTAAGTTTGGCTGTTCAGGGGTTTTTCTAAACCAGGGAATAAGGGCGCTGCTCCCTAATGTAACCAGCCAGCTCCCTCATGTTAATTTTCAGATTGAACATTCTAGCATTACAAACTGTGTCACTCTTGTAAAAATTTGCATCGCTCCCTTGCCAAGCTAGTGATCTGCTGAGATCATTCTGCTCGCTCATGCAAATTTTTTGTAGAAAAACCCCTGCTGTTCATGTACAACACATGTACACCTCTGAACCGTTAACTATTACACCTTTATGGATGCATATGTGTTTGCAGTAGTAAGATGTATCCATCCCTGCACAATCTTTTGTAACTTCGCAACATTGTGACAAATGTTGATGTCACACTCGTAGTCAGGAGAGAAGACAGCAGTTGCAGACATTGTCAGGTTTTCAGAGAGTGACAAATTTATTTATTATTTTCCACATACAAGGAAGGCATGGTGGAACAGGTGGACATTAGGACACCTTTTCAAAGCCACCATGCCAACAAGGTCATACTAGTACTTTGACTCCCTGCTTTACCAGTATATTGTGGTTTTGTTTGTACAACAGCTGCAGTGGAGTACAAGACAATGAATACAACCAACAATGCTTCAGTACCATATGTCTCCAATACAGAATTGTACAATGTAGTTGGAAGACCTCCTTTGAAATTCTACAGTGAAAACATAGCCTGTGCGGCCTATGCAACAACTTTGCACATGCAGTGTCCTAGACCTTGCTGCCCAAGCTTTGTGAAGCAAAACTGCCCCTGGACCTACAAGGAGAATGATTTTTTAAAATGCCGGTACGGGTACACTGTACTCGTGTTCACCCATGTTAAGGTGCACACTCACCCGTCCTAGTATCGACCCCTCCTTGCGAACACGAGGGTTCTCCTGCACAGAGCAGCACGTATAAACAGACAAACAAGACAACACGACAAACCTTAGTACATGCAATGGTGCTGGACAGTTGAATAAAGGGCAGGCAAACATACAACAGGTATATGATACAGGGGCAAGACTTCCGAACATTTTTTCATTGTAATTTATTTGGCCAGTGAAAGAGCTACATGTACATGTAAGATGACATGAACATGCTTGGATATCATAAACTGCAGCGAAAATAGATTATAGTAGAGTGGATTCATTCCTCAAGCTGCAGTAAAAATAGATACATACGTTGTATCTTTATTGTTATGCTGTTGCAACAAATTAAAAAAGAATGCTGTTTTCATATGGAACATGGCAGTGTTCCTTGTGCTGTTCTACTGACTGTATTTTCATCACACAAAACTCTTAACTGCCCATCACATGCTGGATGCAGCATACATTTGTAACTTGTAAGTCACACTGGTTATTTGGCAGTGTCTGAGGTTAACAATGACATGAGAAATGTGAACACAAAAAATGTTAAGCAGCCCCCAACAGAAAGTCATTTTTTGTTAAACTTGTCAGTTTTTCTTGGTTAACTTTGCCAGATATACTTGTACTGTACTGGATAAAACAAAGACTTTCTCTATCACTAGTATTATACAATAGAGCAATCCATACCTAGGAAAGTAGAATGTATGTCATATAGTATATATAGTTCTTAGACATTAGGATATCAATGCTGCAGAGACCTAAGAAATCATGACAAGATTTTCTATGAGGCAACGAAGCACAGTTTTGCCATATAATGATTAAAAAGAAACCACTTAATAGCTTCAACTGCAGTAGTGCTGATTTTAAGTATGGTTGAAACAAGGTTTACTGAAACCAATAGTACAAAGTGTTTAACTCACCTCTCCCAGGATAGAACCTCCCGTGAGTTGACCTTGAATCACGGACATCCTGCGGAGGTTGACCTCCAGAGTCACGCAGGATGGACGGCTCACTTGGCGGCGAGCAAATTCCTCACGCTCTGCTTCCTGTATAAGGGAGATGTGGAGGGGAGGGTTGAGTTCTGTTCTAGTCGAGTCTACATGTAGTCTAGTCTAATCTAGTCTAGTCTAGTCTGGTCTGGTCTAGTCTAGTCTAGTTTAGTCTTTTCACAATGCGCCTTTTTCCCAGCACTTATTCCCAGCACTGGAACACAATTTTGAAAGTACTGCAGATGACTTTGCATTCTGCATGCTAGTCTACAGTCTGGTTCTTTAACTTACAGAGTGTGCCAAAATTTATTTCGTGTATTAATTACCATTTTTCAAAATGAGTACAAATGTTTAGTTTAAGGTCACACCAAAAGTGCTACAAGAACTACATTCAGCTCTATAAAAGACAAAAGATGGAATCTTCCGTTGGTACCTCCTCTGGAGACATGGTGTCATCATCAAAACAATCACTCATTTCACTGTCAAATCGTACACGGCCCTGTGGTGCAAGCAAGTGGGCAGGGGTTATTAAAAAAGGATAAGCAGTGCAATGGCAGGGAAGGAAGAGAAAATATATTTAGAAAAGCAGAGAACTGAGTGGGCAAATGAAGAACAAATACTGCCGTAAAAGTTAAATTGTGCACATAACACCACAAAAGCAAGAGAAAACACAAAAGAAAGAACAGAGATCAACTCAATACACAGCTAGAAAGGTAACAATTGCAAAGCAAATGCATAAGGTTTACCTTCACCATGTCTAACCCAACAAACTACAGAACTGCTCGGTTTATTTTTACTTACACATTTATATATATGGTGACCAGCCCCTCTAACACTTGCTACATAAGGTAATCCAACACCACAGGGTGTCTGCTACAGCACCAGTTACCATGGTGATATCCATCTGGTCCAGGTCATTGACCATTTTTGTTTGGAGAAGAAAAAGAAACAGCAAAAACAGTATGTTTTCCTTCTTTGAAGGTAAACATAGCTCCTTCTGCAAAGGTAAACATAATTATGATTTCTTAAGAAGCAGCACTGAAGATTCCGGAAATAACAAGAGCCAGGACTTACCCGAGTGATAGAGCTGTTTTCTGAGTCTGACCGTAAGCGGCGTGGACTTGAAAACGGGTCTTCGTCCGAGAAATCTAGTGGTGAGAACGGTGGAGAAACCGAGGATGACATGGTGAAATCCTCCGATTCCGACACACGCGGGGAGTTGCGAGGACTCTCGGAGCGTTGGCGAAGAAATAGCGTGATGTCGCCGGTATTCTTCAGCCTTGGGTTGACCACGATTTCCTCTGAACCACGCAAGATTGTTTGTGATGACGTCTGAAACCAAACTTACCGTTTAAGTACTGTTGCAGTTATACCAAAAGAAAATGTTACTGTGATCATGATTAGGTATCTTTTTCCTCATGCCCCATTAGTTCTTCAATACATCCATCGTCTTCCATATTTTATCATGCTTTAACAAAATACATTATTCCTTATCATGTGGTGGGGGTAAATATACCAAGAGTATTAAAACCAAAGAAGTTATCAAACACAAACCCAGCAGATCCAACAACAGTTTTCTGAGCAACAGTATAGAAATAGTGTGTATGTATATATAGTTCTTACCTCCGACTATATCAAATTCAACTTGTTTACCTGTCTACAGCTGTTACCAGTAGCATACTACATGTAACCTTGATAATGACCTTGAAACCATGCCCCCCTCCCCTACCTGTAGGAACTGTGCTCTGTCCAGGTTAGCGATCTCACTGTTGGACAGGTCAAAGGGGGCGAGGTTCAGGGCCTTACAGATCCTGTTACAGGAGTGGGAGTGGAAGTACAGCGCCATGCCCTTGGTGCCCAGGTTCCCGTCCCCGTAGTCCGTCCCCTCCTTGGTGTGGATCTGTGGGTCAGTCCACAGGTCCCCCACCCCCTGGATGTCCACCACGATGATGTTGTGGGACGAGCGCTCAAATGTGAAGTGACTGAATGCCTGGAGAGAATGATTAAAGACATCGCACTAAATTAATATATTCACAGCTTGTGTTTTCACTGTTTTTGACTCAATATAGAGTCAACATACATGTACAAACTGGGAAAATTTCCAATCTCCAATCAAGTGTCAACTAACACGAGAGAAATAGCTGAAGTTCAGCCTGGATACGGACCATCAATAAGGACTGGTGAAACCTGTGCCTTGTTCCTGGCAAACGTCCAACCACAGCCACGCCTGCATATATGACCATCCTGTACACATTAGGACACACCTGGCTACATCACCTTACACCTGACAGCTCACCTGTGGGGTGCACCTGAGTGCCTCGTCCTCCACGAAGCCGGAGTTGGAGTTGTACTTGATGTACTTCCCTTCGATGAAGTGTTCCAGGTGGTAGAGAGGAGAGCCAGGTCGGTCCTTAAACTCCAGAATAACAACCTGCATGATATCCACCTGAAGAAAGTGGTACGAAATATTATAAGCCTGCACACATAGCATTGCCCTTTTTAGGTTAATCTGACATTAAATCACATTATTTCATAGAGGTAAAAAAGGACGAACATGGTTATACAGAAATGAGAAGTGAAGAACATAACTTGTGTAAGGAATATTCTATTTACCTCTGTGTACAGAGGTTTTATTTTGAGCATGTTTGCTTGTGTTTCCGAAGTTGTTTTCAGATGGTAGGCACATTGGGGACACTGACAGAAAGTTAGGTCAAAGGTCCCAGAATAGGTTATTTCATTTCCTGTGAGTGTCTTTACTTTTCTGCTTTATACCTGTCTTTTCCCATATGGGAGTCAGTGGAAAAATGCATACACAGAATCAGTGAGAAATTCACAAAAACTCTGAAAATTTCCCTGGCCACATGACATCTTCCATTTTCTGTTTTGACTCCATTGTCACCTCACTTGATCTTGACCATCATCTTCGTGTAACCTAACTCCTAAGCACCTACATGTCTAATCCCAGTTACGTGCTGTACTGCCCGTAGTAATGATTCCTCCCCACGTTGGTAATTTGGTACCACATGCATAGCATACCCAGAGAAATCGGAGAGCTGGGTCAAAGCCAGGAAGCACCCCATGTTTTATTTAGTACACTCTACTTGCTCCAGTGTCATACCCGGCAAACAGCAGTATCCACACAGCTCTGTATGCAGACCCATGTTCCTATTATGTGCAGCTGAAAGAGTGCTGCTGCTATTTGCACAAGGCATGGACCAGGAAATGCACTTTGCTACCTTCCTGGGCATTGCTACTGTTATTGATTCACTGGGGCAACAATGTCAGGGTTAGCGGTGTCAGCTGAGGAACTTTCCATTTGTGCCAGGGAGACCAAACTGGCAGGAAAGGCATCTGACATTGAGGACGAGGATGTTTTGGTTTAAGTACTGCATCCCCTTGGAGATAAAATTTGAAATACTATAAACTCATTTATTTTGACAGGGACTTACTTTTGCAGTAGAAAGGAAAAGGAGGTTTTTGCTGTGTTTTAAAATTGCAGTTGAAATGATTCTCTAGTGCAGTACAATATAGTAATATGCTGGAAGAACATTGCTTTTTCAACACTGTAGTTCTATACTGTGTATAATATTACATGTACCTTATGCACATAAACAGCCTTTTTCATGCTGCAACATACACTACCATACATTACATTACAGTCAAAGTCTTCTTTGGCTTACATTTTGAGTCTTGTATCTAGAGTCTAAGCCTGCCATTTCTATACAAAGAAGATCTCTTTAGTAAGGCTTTACGGATGCCACAAGGGTGCTTACTAGTATTCCCCCCAGATTTCTTAAAAGCTGCTTTTCTATCTAAATGGGGATCAGGGTTAGGGGTCATGTACATGTACATGTAAGTAGCTTAGTGTGTAGTGTGCATGGTGTGTAATGCAGGTAATGGGAGAGCTGTTGACAAGAAAAGAACATGGCCAGAAGAGACAGAAAAGGAATTGTATGAATGAAAGGAGTTATTTTCATGTAGTCTTGATGACTTTCTCTCAATTAAATCTGACGTTTCACAAGATATTGGTTACGAGTCTCATCCGGACTATTGTTTATTGTACTCTTTCTTCCCACTACTGTAAATGCACTTAATTTCATGCTGGTTGTATTTTGCAGTAGGAGGGAAAAGGTTTTAAATCTTAAATTCGCATTTGAAACAATTCTGTAGTACAGTAGATCTATGGTGGAGAGGTTAAGATGAAACAGTGAATATAAAACCGCTGCGAAAATTTCTGCATCTAAAGTTGATAGCTGGTGCTGCACAACTTACTTTCTTTGGAGGGTCATGTCTGTTGAACTCCTCTCCCCATAGCTTAGCGTCCATCTGGAGTTTAACGTCCTCAAAGTACACATCTCTGTCCACCTTCTCGATGTAACGCTTGGCCACGTAGTTTGACGCACGGTTCCAGTCTAAGGACCTGGAGAAGTTGGACAGCTTCTTTCTAAAACACAGAAGAAAAATCACAGGTCATTGTTTTTTTTCCAAAGGAACAGTAAGCTAATCTTATTGTACAACAGATGTGAAGTGACAACTACGTTTTTGCTTCTAACAGCACTTTTTGGACTTATAAAACTGGATCAAAAGATAAAATAAGTTTGTAAATGTAACTGTAATGCATTTGACTGGCACATAGGACACGTACACAGAATACACACAGCCAAAATCAATAAAGTTAAGTGGACGACTCTGACTAGTGTGTTATCATGGGACCTGCTCCCTTCCCTAGTCCAAATAAATGTACTTGTAAAAGGAAACAATTTTTGTCTTCCATATTGTTACTACCTTATGTTTCTGGCAGCATAACTCATTAAGCTATGAATGGATGATATTTGATATGTGGGTGGACGTCAACAAAATAAAGGACAAGTTTGATTATTATGGGTCTCCTAGTTGATAATGATAATTTATTTAGCAATATACAATCCAAGAAAACAACCATTTTGAGGTTTATTGCTCAAAGATGTTATTGCTTTTTTGACATAAAATTTATGAATAATTATTAGTACATTTTATTGTCCCCAGTTGTATGCCAATATTCAAACATGTTTTGGGGGTTTCATAAACACCTGTGAAAGGCTGTGATATGAAAAACTGAAATTGACACCATACATTAGTATATTATGGTTTATCTATAGAACCCAGACTGTCAACATTCATGGCAGCTGCACAAAGTCATTTATCACGCTTTCTTTCCCGCACCATGACATGAAACCCTAACACCCCGCAGACACTCTGTAGACAAAATCTCCTTTCTGATGCCAAGTCTACGCTAGACTACACAACTAGTAATCACCCCATTTGAACCCCATGCATCACAACTCAAGGATGTGACATTATATAGGCAGGGAAAGCCACATGCAGACCACATATAATGCATCACTACAGATACATGTATGTGTACGTGACCAGGCAGCCGTATGCTAAAAGGGCCTGATCATATTATCATCGGAAACCATTTGCTAACCCACGGTTAGGCATTAGATGTGATGAGGTCGTTCAACCCAGGCACCGTGGAAATCAATAACAAAGCATCAAAACATAAAGACTAAGGGACAAAATATACACATATGTTGGACACATATATGTTATTAAACCTACAAATAGCATTTTGGGGGATTTTCCAGAGGCATTTTTGGTGTCTGGCATGTGGCATTATTTGCTTTACCAGAAATACACACTTGGGGTCAGACACATAGTTACCCTGAAATATCACTTAGACACCAGGTTTGTGGATTATTACAGCATATAATATACAAACAGGAGCCATTGACAATACAAACAATGAACCATTACTGTTATAATTCATTCTTAAGGGTCAAGGATTTTATCCATGGACAGTTATTTCATGTTTCTTGTTGTTACCTGCTTTTCTAGTTGAATTGTTTGAGAGCTCAGCTAATCAATATTGTAACAGTGTTGATAATTTTCTCATATGTCATAACAACTGCAAATATTTGACTAATAGTATACGGATACCAGTGTTACCAGTGTATCTTTAACAAATTTCTTGATATGGATGACTTCATAAACATGTATCATTGAGATTTGAAACAAAGACAAAGTCAATTATCATATGTTTGCTTCTACAGTTATAAAGTTCATTTGTCTCGAGTTCCACCACAAAAATTTCACCACAACATGTCATTTATTGCAAGTCAGGACATTCTACCGTTTGATTGATGGTTCAATAACAAATACTGCTCTACTGAACTGACACCATAGCCCACAAATAATGTACATCCACATGCCGTTTTAAGGTGACGGTCAGGCCATATATTGGTATAAGTTCATGCGGAAGGTTATTACTTCTGCCCATGACTATTGGCTGTTCAGTATTTGCATACTGTTTGTTATTCTCTGGATTGTGTTACATGTACAAAGGCCATGTATGTTGTCTGCATGTTTGTGATAGCTGAAGAAGAGGAAATAGTTGTGGAAGGAACTGTGCCCTATTCTGCAGATTATGACATAGGATAGTTACAATATAACTGAGGTGTGAGGCTCAAATGGGTGGAATGGTTGCCATTTACTTACTGCAAGGTCAAGTGACAAAACAGGTTACTGCTAGTGAGAACTGGATCACTCTGGCCTATGACTCACAACAGGACATAGTGTACATGCTGAGGCCATGATTGGCTTTAAGTGGAAACAGACAGCTTAATAATAATATGTCCTTTGTTGAACAATGTCAATATCTATAACTGATAACCATAAAAATATTGCAACAACTACATCAGGGTTCTCCCCAGACGATGGAACAAGGGCGCTGCGCCCTGATACTCCTAGCTCAGCGCCCTCATACTCATTTTCAAATTTAGGGTGTTTCATCCCTATTTTTCCCGATAATTTTGCCAAAATTCGTGAAAATTCGCTCATTTCGGGGCTGAGTGGCGTCTATTTTCCCGTCGGCATTGTCTCTGAAAACTTGTGAATGGGCGATAATCGCGTCAACAATGACCATTTCGCACATCGCTACAAGGGAATCGCTGTCATTAGTGGAACATCGGACGCCCCGCTGGCGTTTTAAAATCATGTAAACAACGCTAATTACCTGATTTCCTTGTGAATCAAAGCCCACGGCTCAGAGAATAAGTTTATTGCCTACAATGTTTACGAACGAGCTGTGGAAAAATCCCCTAACCGCGCCAATAGCACGTGGCGGCGCGAGACATTCTGTCAAATTCGGCGAAGCGGGAGAAAAATGACTCGTGCATTACAGCGATGTTACCCGTGAAAACAACGTACGAGGCTTTATTTTTCCTCTGGAGTGTTTTTAAGTCCCAAAACCTCTACAAATACCGAAATTTGTCCACAAATACGGCCTCGAGCTATCACGAGGAGACTCGATTGACGCCATATTACGAATAGATGCGCGCCTGCATGACCCCGAAAAAGTTCAAAGTTCAAAGTGCGCATTGCGAAAGTCAGAATAAATCGCCGATTTCGGGCTTTAAAATAGATTATGAGTACGTAAAACATTATCGATTTTTAGGCAAACGCATTATAAAACAATTAAAATTTTGTGCTAATTAAAAAAAAGATAATTAAATGTTTTTTTCCTTAATTTTTTTCTGTTCAAAATACAATCAGTGTGTATGTTCTGTTGTTGAAATTTTGATCAAGAAAATGTTTATGGAAATTTATATATTTCCAAATAAATGTGCACATATTTTTGCTGTCAATATTTTCATTTGTTGCTGATATCATGTAACTTATTATAGTCAACTAGAGGGGTAACAAAAAAAAAGGTGAGAAGGTTTTTACCAATTTTCTCTAGATTTTTTCCATAATTGCCTTGCCTCAAGTTCCAAGTAGAAAATACATGACTTAAAGTTGTGTACTGTTTCACTTGTTGAACTTGACGGCACCGTTGGCCCCCGGTAAGGGGCCATAGCGGGGAACCTATGCCCAATTTTTTCAAAATGTCAATATTTTTTTTCTGTCAGATTATATCCAGCATGGTTAGCTTGTTTATTTTTTGTTGATTCTTAGTGCAGTGTACCTTTACGTACCTACCTGCATGTATCTTCTTATCTCCAGGACGGTAGATGAAAATAACCACAGCCAGCAAGATGACATAATTGTAATAAAGTGTGTTTGTGTACAAGAACAAGCTTGGCTTGGAGATTTTTCTCACCTCTTTATTAGAGAAGAACAAAACCTGAAGTCGCAGGAAATGGCTTCCATTTGTATCAGGACGAAGAAAAATGCTAGAGCTTCCCCCCCTCTGGAGGGGGGCCACGCCCCCCTCCAGACCTCCCCCCACGACGCGCTTGCGCGTCGCATCGGGTGCTGCGCACCCTCCTACTCTGAATTTCTGGGGAGAACCCTGTACATCATAACGTTACATGCTCAAAACTTAGTATGTGTATCATCATGAATCCCTTGTACAACCAGTAAGTTGAGTAACAAATTTGTCTGTACTTCCACAGGACAAGGTTTTCAAAAATATACTTACAGGCGAAAACATTCTCTCATGGCTCCATGGTCAAATGGCTGCAAGAAAAAAACAATCACAATATTGTTATTTTATTGTGCGATGTGTTGTCTATGATATTCAGATAATGCTAATGGTCTCAAATCATCAAATACTAGTACTGTAGTACATGTATTTTATATTGGCTTTAAGACATAATCAGTGACACTTCACATTTTTCGTGAACCTTTGATGGCACGTATTATTCTTCAACACTTAGGTTCCCTATCCTCTTTCAGCAATAAAATTAAAAACTAGACAAATCCTGTTTTTGCCTCTGGAGTCACATTACATTTTACAAACCTGTCTAGACTCTGGACTGTCAGGTTTGTAAGATATAATGTACCTATTTATAATTTCTAAGACCTTTGCAAATGTCTGTAAAAATTTGTTAATCATTTTTGGTAAAATCTTGATCGGTGCATCTAGACTGTACTGTCACCATTTTCCTGGCAGATCATGATCAGTGTCTTTGAAGTCTTGCCTCTTTTTTACTTTTAGTGACACGGTCACCACAGCTAATCTCCAAGTAGATTTCTTTGGGGGCAACATTATTGGTGTCAACATTGGTGTCCCCTTGCCAGCAAAGAAATCTGCTTGGACGTTGGACTCAGCAACCCAGGGTGTCCCCAATACTGGGTACATCCTGCAGCTGTTTTTTGGCAAAGAGGATACTCCTATTCATAAACTGATTGAGGGTGACTTGAGAATTGAGTGTGCACCAGTCAGTGTAAATACAAGGGGGTGGGTCTGTAGGACACCCAGTGGCAGAGCAGGAAATAAACTTTCTTTATTCTTTATAAAAATATCCATTTCCTGTGGTGTCATTTTACAGTGATTGCCACGTGTCATTTTCATCACACTTTTAAGCACCTCACCCCGCCCCTTCCCTCAGCAAGGTATATACCGATAAGTGCACAGGTTTACCTCGTCCTCCATCTTGACCAGGACTATGTCTTCCGACCATGACTTTCTCAGAGCGTTATACCGATGTCTTGTGGCCTTTTCTGTCTCGTGCTTCTCCAGTCCGAACTTTTGCCAGGCGTTGGGGGTGTTCTTCACATACTCCCGAGCCTTCTTGATGGCGATCCGCCAGTTTTTCACGGGAATCGACACCTGTCTCTGTAGTGCGCCCTGAGGTTCGCGTTCGGGAATCGCGATGGGTTCGGAGGCAGGTCTCAGTGACGAAAGGGTGCCAAGTGTACGCTGTCGGCGGATAGATGCCAGTGATACTCGCCTCTGTTTTAACACTGGAATTGGGGGTTCCTCCGCTGAATCTGACGACGCTTCCTCCTCCTCTTCTACAACCTCAACTTCCGTCAGAGGCAGGAGGATACACTCTTCCTCCATATCGGAGGCACTAGAGACAGAAGACATTTTGTCTTTCCGGTCTTGAACAAGTAGATTTCACTCGATGATTTGTAAGTTCAAGACTTACCGAAATCGGGGGCGTTACTCTGGAACGAAGAGTAGAAAAACTCACGGCTGGTACGAGACTGATGTTTACAGTTGGGGTCTGCGATCAGAGACATCGGACAGGTTTCGATTGGTGCTAGAAATGGTGCTGTCGTCAGAATGATTGCCAACTTTTTTGGTGACGGAGGGATCATAATAGTCGGGCGTGGGTCTGCTTACGTGACCAACAGCACACACTTTGGTCTACTTTGGTCCGGGTCGGAGGTCTGGTTCTCACGGGTCAGTCTTGACCTGTTGGACACCACCACAATCAGCACTCACTGCAGACCCTTCGAAAACTCAGTCTACGTTGTGTACGTAGCTGCAATTTCCGAAGTTTCAGCTTCCTGCACCTTCACCAACTACCTGGTCCAGTCCAAGTGCGCACCGTGTGGTGTGGTCATGGCCCCCAAGAATAGAATTAGACTGTACCATTTCATAAAAGTTATAACATTAAACATTGTAGATTTATTTCAAAAGAGAACATGCAATATCAATGACATCATTCCAAATAAAGGGTTTGATTAATCGTAGTCATAAACAAACATATTCGTATTTATGCATTAAAATGTTATTTTCGCAAACTGGGAAACTGAGTAGATTACTGGCTGGACCTTTTCAGGTGAGATCTCCCTTTAAATATTTGGTCTAGTCTAGTCACGTGGCTTCGACGTAAACAAAGCTGCTGTCAGCAGAGTGCGCTGTGCTTTGCAGCACTATATGAAGGAAGAATGTAAGAAATCATGTATCTTGAACCAGACGAAGCGATAAGAAAGCACGCTGTCCATCAAAAAAGCTTTAATGGGAATTGAAAAGCTGTTGTAATTTGCATTTTAGTTTATATATTTAAAGAACGCCGGCTGGAAGCACAAGGTAGCGTGGCCGAGTGGTCTAAGGCGCTGGTTTTAGGCACCAGTCATTTCGATGGCGTGGGTTCGAATCCCACCGCTGCCAATATGTTTTTTCTCTCTTTTTTTTTGCTACCAAACCAACACACCACAAACAACATGTACATGTAGTATCAAATCAAAGCCGTCGACCTGCCTCACTTCAACAGAAGAAATATTATTAAGTTATTGTGGTAACGTTACAGACTTACAGTACAAGAGAGGATTTAGGAATCTGCATCCGACAGGTGGCGCTCACCCACTGCATTTCAACCCGTCGCGTTGGCTCCAAAATTATGCTTTCTGCTTGTAATTCTCACCTTATATATAATTAATATTTGAACCTTCTCCTCCGGGAAAATATTTTTCCTATTTCTGAGAATTTCTACTCTTTTCGCAGACGGTCTGGTGGAGAGTTGGGATATTCCGCTAGAGGTCGTTCTTGTCATGCGGCTTCATGCGGCGGGGGTTGCGGCTGGTCACGTGGTCACACGGCAGCCATTTTGATCTCGAAGAAGAGAAGTGCAGTAATTTCTTTGGATAAAAACGACAATTTTCAGGTAAGTAACAGACTGTGCGGACATTATATACCTCCACGGTGTTGATATAAGTCTTTCCTTGCCATAATACCATATACTGTGGGGCGAATTTGGTTTTAATTGAAGGAAATTTCAGTTTATGACACAGCAAGGTCATCCCAGGATACCGGTTGGCCTTACGCAGAACAGTCCTCCATTTTCTCTTGGTGTTTTGTCACGTATTTACTTCAGTTCAAAGTTTTCGGTCCTTCATTTTGCTGCATTCACGAGGTTATACGTGACTTAGCTAAAATATGAAGAAGGCCTAACATGTACTATAATTTATAAGCACCCCAATTCCCTTCGTGTTTTTCCCCTTGAATTTTAGAAGTAAAATATTTTACAACGATGCAAGGTCATCATTTTTGTTACCAAGTCCAAAATTAATGTTCTTTACTTTTTTAGTTGGCTTTTGGTTGAGTCAATATTTGATCCTGGCAGATTATTTCTGTTAGTTTGGGTTACAATCCAAAGGAGAAGAATCCTTGACTTTGGCTAGGCAAAAGTTATTCTTTAGCCATGGACAAAACCTAAACAACCACTTTTCCTGGATGTTCGGCCAAGGAGGGTATGTTTAAAGAGGAAGATTGTACTATAAAATCACCCAATAAATTCGGCTAACGTAAACTACCAGACCTCAGTCTACCTCTGACTACCGTAGTGGTAACATGGGCAGAGGCCTGGCTAATAAGTCAACAGTACCCAAGGCAAAAAAGCAAGTTACTCTTCAAGACACTTTAAAATGAACAGACAACAGATTAGGAATTGAATATGATTCATTTGTAAGAAAATAGTCTCATCTAACCCAGAATGTAAAGTCAACACTGGCTTGCAGCTCTACCTGGTAGGGTCACACATTGGCTTGCAGTTACTTGTACAGTTCTAACAGAGCTCCAATCTACATGACTTATACTGTTTTCTTATACTGCCAAATGGACGCCACAATTACAAGACATATTTCTGGACACACTTACTATCAAAACTAATTCAGCTATTATATATGAGGAAGATATTTTCAAGTTTCAACTACAGATAACTTAGACACTTTTGATAGGGCTGTTTAGAAAGTTGAAATTTGAACACAAGGTTGGTTTTCCAGAAACTGAAAGTTGTTGATAGTATTTTCTTGATTATCGGACTTTGTTACAATTATCTGGCTCATTCTGCGTGGTTTAGCTATGTTACTGTAAAAACCAGTAGAAAAAAATTTAATCTTTTCAAAGTTGATCAACCAGTATTATGCTAATCAGTCCCTGTCTTCTAGACAGTCTGGGATGTTTATGAGTTTATGTAGTTATGGGGGTCAATTCACTATTCAAGCTGCCAGGAAAAGCCACAGTGGGGAGTACATATCACAGTGGGGGTATTTTCAACCCTATTGCGATGCCCAGGGCGACAGGCCGTCCTCTTTAAGAGAACATAGAGTATACCGTCATTGTGTTGGCTGTGGAACAGCCATATATCGGAACTATAAGTTACAACTGCATGCAAAATTGCAAAGATATTTTGGCCAACAAAAAGCGACAATAGGGAAATTTCTCATACTATAACTAAGAATTTTTAGAACACAATGCTGACTGCACAGCTACTTCAATGTACATGTACAACTGTATTATCTTAAACCAAGGAGGTTTAAAATGAGACCTCCTTGGTTAAACCTATTCACTACCAAATGATAAGAGTTGTTAGGTTACAGAACTACAATGTAGCCCTGTGTACTGTTTTCTGCAGAGTTCAGCCATGGCGGAACCAGAGCCAGGGACGTACAAAGTGGCGGCGGTGAAAACAGCGCCGTTTGACGCCCGTTTCCCCAACACGAACCAAGCGAGGTACTGCTGGCAGGGCTACATCGACTTCCACCGCTGCACCAACATTCGCGGTGAAGACTACGAACCCTGTCAGTACTTCAGGCACGTGTACCGCGCAATGTGCCCCAAATCTTGGGTAGGTCAATACATTTGTTATTTTGTAGTTATATAGTCATTTTGCAACTTTATTTTCTACAGGGGGAGGCCAAAATCAATATGTCCTCAAGATGTAATTCATGATATCCATGGTAACTGGTGTTGGGTTACATCATGTTGCAATTTTATAGCAGGAGGGATTTAGAATCCTGTCTGACCACATATATGAATGTGTTGGAGTAAGGAGGTTAACCTCCTTGGTTTGAGTTAAGAATTAACAGAGCAGACCATATGCGAAGGTAAACATTATGCATTTGCTTTGCAAATGTTACCTGTCTAGTTGTAACGTTTCTCCTCTCATTCTGCAGATGGACTTGTGGGATGAACAGCGTGAGGCCGGTACATTTGCTGGGAGGGTCTGATGCCACCTCACCACAGACGACCATCCTAACCATTCTTCCTGCTGTGTTCCTTCATGTCATACTAGAGGATACTGTTGTGCCCCTTAATGTCTACTAAAACCAGAGGAACAAAACCGTATTGTACACTGATCCAGACAACACACCTGAGTGAAATGTTTTAAACAATAGAAATACATAGCCTTGACTTAGGAAAGGTGAGAATCACTATTGAGTAAAGTGCTACCCCTGTTCAATGGCAGCGACAGAAATGTCAGAATGGTTGTAGTGTCTGCTCTATGTTAGCACGGTGATATCCTAACCGTTGGCACAAAGTACAACAAATGTGACCAATAGTTACCCCTTAATTCCAATGTCAAGCCAAACCGGTTGATAACTTTCATTTTGGTGTGTCATTACCAATACAACCAGTAGAGTGGCATAACTAAAGTTTATGGATATGAATAAAGTGTTGAAAAATCCAAATTGTGGTCTGTTTTTATTTTTTGATCATCGGTCATGCATGTACTTCTACTGAGGGTTTCTTTTACTGCCAAGAGGTAACAGACATTAGCTTACATTTTCCTGTGTTTGGGAGAATTATACCTGGTTTTGATATTGGTAGGGTTAGAATACTTTGCTATGTGCCAATGTCATCTGTACTGTAGCTGTATACCAACACCATATGGGTACAGTCTGGCAGAGCTCCCCAGAATTTGTAGTGTCTATCTCTAGCATTATGATTGAAACCTACCATTAATTTTCCATTTTGGATGGTTGACCAGACATAAGAATACAAGTATGAGAGTGGATGTTGGCAAATTATGATCTTGGCTCTGACTTTGTTTTCCTTGAAACATTCTTTGAAGTTGGTGAAATTGATAAACTTTTAAAGATTTTTCTTAGTTGATAGAACACATTGTTTCACATGCATTTTTTCGAAAAGGTTTATAACGTTACCTCAGCATCAAGTAAAGCGCAAACAAAAGTTTTTCCTGCAATGAAACGCTGTGATAGCCACCACAGTTCTCTTTCTTTGGTACATGAGCGTTGATTGGTCAAACCACCATAGATTTGACACAATGGATGTTACCGAGGATCTCATTGGTCGCTGGACGTTCCGTTTCCAAGTAACAATGCCTACGTCATCAATGTTTACTTGGCCAAACCACCATAACGTAGGGGAGGGGTGAGTGTGTGGATGCGTGGTATTGTTTTCTTCTTTGCAGTTGGACCACAACATAGGAAAAGGTAGGTAAGGTTTGTATAGAGCTCTGGCAGTCTGGGTGTTGATTTGTTGTGAATGTGGGTTATGTTAACGTCATTTTAACTGAACAGCTGTGCTGAATAGAGTTGGGGCATGGGGTGGTGTTACAGTGTTAGCCAACTGCGTTGTTTGTTGAATGAGTTACAGATCTTACTTCTGCCGCAAACCCGACGGTGTTATATGAACATGAGGTTGCCAGTTATCAAAACGAGACGTAAAAAATTATCGGAGAACGTTAACAATCTTACTGCAATGAGACACGTTTATACAATGTATGCGCAACTTGCAAGCGTTTGGAAATTTTAGTTTTACCAAGGTTTTAGGCTGTGAACGTACCCATCCAAAGCTTCTTGACAATTTAAATCCATGTGAACTAAAGTTCTCGTTACAGTCTTAGGTTCGTGAAGGAAATTCTAATTTTTTTCCAAGAATATGAACCAGTGTTTAGTGAGGTCATTCCAGGTCATGTTTAACCGTCGCCTGGCAACGGCGCGCCTTGTTGTACTCGGCGCAAGTTGGTGAGATGTGCCATGTAGGCGACAGCCGTAGCCGTGTCTCCCAATGTATCCACAATAATTAATTTAATACGAGATTAGTAAGGCTTGTAAATTTACAGGACATCTCTTGACAACTTGACGAAGGCGTAGGGAGGGAAAAAAGGTAGGTAAATCTGTAGTGTAGGGTAGACGTTTTGTGGCTCTTGTTATTTCGCGCGCTCTAGGTTTGGTCATGTTCAGGAACACGCCCCCACCCCGCTGTTGTTGCATTTCAAGGAAGAACTGCTTTGTTTCTATGTCATTTTGCTGTTCTTCCCTCCTGCAGAAGCGAGTTTTACATCTTATAGGGTTGAGAAAAAAGACAGGACCGTGGAAACGTCCAGTAATTAGCTTTTAGGATCGGCGGTTAAAGGACTAAAGTTAGTGTAAATAGCGATGGGCAGAAGTAGGTAAGATTGCGTGTTGACAATGTATGTTGTTGCTAGTTTGGCAAGACTTGGTACAGGAAGGCATGGTCAAGGTCTTGCTAAAATTTCTAGCAAAAATGATTCTTAAGTCCAGAAAATTTTAGTCAAAGACATTGTTTTAATCAATTCCTGTTCAATTGACAAGTGATACCAGTGTGGAGTTGAAATATAGAGAAAGACTCGACGAAATTGCTCATCAAACAGTTTCCACCTATCAATTATCTTCACAGTTTGGTTGCTATGTGATATCACACTGGTTGCTAGGTGATATCAGTGCCACACCCTACTGCTGGGCACTCAGACAGCACCTTTGCGACAGTGACCGTGTGGGCTCCTTTGTGAAAAGGTAGTGCCGGGGAGAAAAAAAAAAGAAGTTTACACATTACTCACACACACAGACAACACCTACCCTGACTGAGCCCACTTCTTTACTAAGGCCAGATCACAGCATATCTATCCAGCTATGCTCCAACTCTGTGAAACTATTGTACAATACTGTCACTGAGTGTGTGATGTCAGCATACATTATCATAAATTATCTTTACTAATAGTTGCAGGCCTTATGGCTCCTCTGTCAGATGATGATAATGATAATTAGATAGAAATTGGAAGATATTTTAACACTAAGTTATATATGAATGAATGAATAAATGAATGGTTTATTAAACAAGTATATTGCAGCCATAAGCTGAATTATGTATTATTTACAATAGGGCACAATAACAATACACATGATGCCTTTAAAAAAAGAAACACTATTAAATATACTACTGTAGTACACACTCTTGTCTTGTGCAGTAGACTAAATCCCTAACAGTGACAGTCACTGATTATATTCAGCTTTTTAGCTTATGGATTACACAAACTAGTTCAAATTCAATACCTTGAAGCATCAGCAGAGTGGTAAACGATGATGAATTTGACTTTGGTCTGGCCTTTGACCCCTCTTTCCATCCACAAACTCACACTCTTCCCCACAATAGAGCCCCGCACACACGTTTACCTCCCTAGTACACAAGTGTTAAAGTTAAAGAATATCTCACAGCAGCTTGGAAGGGCCAACATGGGGGGACACAGGTACAGGTAGTATGTGTGCCTGCTCCAGTAGCATTGGACTAGTCTCAGGGAGGTAGCCCCCTGGGGAGACCCCAGAGTCGTAGAAAGTCAAGGGGGTGCGGTGTAGGGTGTGGCTGTAGTGTGTCAACTCCAAACATCTTACTTCAGAAAATAGCAAACACAAATTTCACGTTCCAATCATCGCAAAATCCCATCCTACCCTTGACAATGGCAACATTGACATTGAACATTCCATTCGGAAATGAACTTTAGACTGCACACTGTCTTGTGATGTAACCATGCCTTCCTTTCTTGCTCCTCCATCATGTCCTCAATATTTTTTACTACAATTAATCTTTAATTGTTATTAATCAAACAAATATGATTTGTCAGCCGGGAAAACATAACTGCTCTGTGACATTCTTACTAGCTGCCTCTTTCTCTTTTTTTCAGACTTCCCAGGAATCTTCATTCCAAGCACCTGTAAATGTTTCACTTGGGGAAATACAAGATGCACAAGCAATGTTCTGAGCATTTGCTATGATGTCAAACTTTTCTCTTCAACTAGCAGCTGCTGAATTGATGCCACTTTGAAATCAAAGATGTACTTATGCATTTGGCTAGTTTTGCTGTCACCTTGCTAAGGAGTTCAACAAAGACACCGCAGTACTACGACTTGAAACATTTCCAGGATTTTTGTCAGTCAGGCCAGGATCTAGGATGTGCTTTCCAGTAAATTAAATACCTTTTTACCAATCCCTTCCTTTATTCTGCAACAGCCCTGATCTTAGTCATGGACATAAGCTACATGCACATAGTCTGGTGGAGTACTTTGGGTTAAGGTAGGCAAACAAGGTTTTTAAAAGACATGGTAAGTAAAATACAGCTTTGACACTCCCTTAAGCTTGTACCCCGGTAGCTCATCATTTCACTTTGTTTCTTCTTATCTATCTTATAATCCTCACCAGGTGGACAAAAGATGGTGTGGGGGCACCGTCTTTGTCTCTTCCCTCAACAGAAGTAACAACCAAATTCTTCTTTCATATGAAGGATAAACAAACGGTGATATATACATGTACATGTATTTTTCAAGAGAGAACTTTCAAGGCAAAGATATTCAAAACGTATAAATGCATGTAAAAAAACATTTCTGTCATGTGGTCAAACTTGACATGATACATGTACCTTGAATTCAAGAAAAACAGCTCAACCTGGTCTTTCATTGATCTTGGCTGTTGAGGGAATCTGGCTGTCTGTCTTTCCCCTCTGTTGGACGGTGACTGGTCTCGCCTCCTCGCAAATGGTACCGTCTGGGCAACAATAGTTCTGACTGAGGGTGCTGGCACACAGTCAGAGCTCTTGGCTAAACGAGACCTAATTTTACAGTTGACTAGGCAGCTTTGATACAACATTTTACTGTGATATGAAAGTAGAGTGGCAGAATTTGATCACATATCCAAATGTTGCAAGGAATTGTATTCAGTTTGGAAATTTGAGCAGAGTAATTTAGTGAGGCACCAGGTCCTGGTTCATTGCACTGCCAGAGACAAACTCCAAACTGGACAATCTAGCAAAGAACAGTTCATTTCAACCACTGTAAAGTACACAATGTGTTTATTGCAATTTCTTCTAGCTGGATACATTCGTGGAATGCAAGCATCAATAAGTGTTGACAGTACTGGTATTGGATGGTGTTGTTAACAGCTACATAAACTGTGTACAAGGCACATAGCTTTGAACTACTAATAGTACTAGTACTAGGATAAGTAAGTAAACTACTAGTACCGGTATATCAGAAGTAATGAACTCGTCATTATGTTGTAAACAGCTGCCAATGGTTTGAAAAAATCATACACATATGCAGAAAAATCCAAACAAGAACAACGGCCAATATATGAATGCTTTTATGTATGGTCGGCAAATAAATGAGCATTTTAGTATAGCCAATGCAGAGTTGAGCATATTCAGAACAAACAGTTGACAGTGAAAGAGCACATTTGCCCTATTCTATACAAAGATACTTTGGCAGTGACAACCAGTAAACTACATGTAGACAAATTTGTAACACAAGGAGAAAATTACTATATACGTAGTAGCCAGAGGCCATATGGATCATAACTAATACAGTAAATATTAAAAGTAATATATGAGGCTAAAGATTATATAAGGTACCAATGGGACCTACAGTCTATTCATTACAACTGTAACACTTTCAATGACAGTATACAGTATATACATTTTAGGTACATATTTCATAATGTCTGTCCTATGGTTCATTTTAGCCAGAAACACAACACTTGTTTGGAAAAAGGCATCTGTTACTATCTTCTATGTACACCTCTTCCAGGTCCTGTCACTGAGGTGGTTGGACGCAAAGCTGGGGGAAAACATAGAACAGGTTTAGAGATTATGTTCTAAAAGTGCCAGTTCCAAGGCTAGCAATGCCACAGCCCTATTTGAATACAAGGGTGACACAAGGCTCGTTTGTAACTCATTAAAAGTATGCCAGCATATAGATCTAGTTGTTCAGTGATAGTTGAAGTTAAATTTTCAGGTAAGTAACAGGCTAGCGTGAGGCTACACTGACTTAATTTTATGGATGACATCCTCTAAAGACCCCCAAACTAGTGCGCGTGGGTGAATAAAAAATTTTGGCCATTAAAAAAAAAGCTGCTAAACCACAGAAATACAAAGCTGATATTATGAATTTGCAGTAGTACATAGTGACTTTTATGACAAGCCGGCACATGCTGGCCTTTTGCAGCATTTATGAGTCGGCACTGTACTGAGTTCTGGAGTTCCTTGGAGCTTCGGCAGCCTGGGTGCCGTCCTCCGTAGTTACCGCCGGCTCCCTATCGTCGCTACCTACCATGGACTAAGGAGGATACATGTAGCACCCAGGCCAGAGCCTCGAAGGATTTTTTTTCTTTGGAGAACAGGTGAAAATCAATGCGCACGCGGATGTCATCCATAAAATTAAATCAGTGTGGCCTAACTAAAAAAACAAACATTTTACTATTCTTGTCAGCCTTCTCATTTCTTGAGTAAATGGGACTATTACCCTTTAGAGGCAACCAATCAGGGTTGTCAGTGAGGCATGTTCACTTACCCTGGTCCACGGAAGGTTTTTTGGGCTGCTTGTGATGTGCCATCACTCTGTTGTCATCTGTCATCCTGACATCCTGATCATCTGGGACCTGGTTACTGGGAGGGAGATGCCACAACTGTGTTATTTTTCTCTCTCTGTCTTATTGACACTCAAATATTAACATCTACCTCATTATCAAGTCTTACGCTAGCATCCTAATAGGAGGCTTGTTTGGTTACTTTAATTTTGTACTGCATGTGGCCATTGGAAACATCATCAATTTGGTAAGCATGTCGGTAAAACGTACTGCGCCTGTGCGAAACCCGGATTTTTCAGTTTTTGTTGCAAGTTTGGTCAACGTTGCATCAGAGTTTTGCCCATTGCAGACGATATCTTTTCCGACACAACATTTGAAAACTATAGATGGGATGTCATCCCTGAAATACGTGAATGCAACCTTAAATGAGACGTTCTGCCAAAGTGCTATGCACAGTACATGTGTACATTACGGGTTTTGCGCAGGCGCTGTACGTTCTGCCGACGTGCTACTTTGGTACACCTTCAGTTTCCATGCATGTCATGTGATCATAGCATCTCCTTATTTGGCAATGACTAGATGATGTCATATCACCAGAGTCCTTATTCCCTTAAATGCAATAATTATAGAAGCTGAAAAAAAGAAAAACGAAGAAGACACAAATCCTGGTCTCACCCATGGTATAAGAAGAAAGGATGACTAACAAGAGGATGAGGAACTGGCATGACTGGATAGAAGGTTGGGTGGAAGTACCTGGGAGTGTTAGAGGGTGATGTGGAAGAGAATGAAACACGTATAAACACTTCATGTGGAGTGATAAGGTCTGGATACACATTTCATTTGCAGTAAAGAAATCTTAAGAGAGAAGAAAAAAATCATCAAAAGAAACTTTGATTTTGTTTGGTAATTATTCAAAGGGACAATCGAAAGATTAAAAATCAAATCATTATACAAGGACTGTAGCAGGATTACAATACACAAAGAGAGAATTTACATGTAAGAAAGACACAAAAGAAATATAATACATGAAGCTTCTACTCTTATCTTGAAAGTTCATCTGTGTTGGTAGAAGCCATTATGAAGCAAGTTTAAACTGTTATTTCCAACACAGGAAATGGGACTTTCCCAAATTTTTGACTGTACAACTCCAGTCTATGTCAGGGATAGAGCAATCCACTGTTTCTGAGACTTTCTGAAAATTTGGGTAAGTCCAACTTCTTGTGTTGGAAATTACTAACAGTTTTAACTTGCTTAATAATGAAGATTCTACTCTGAGTGACAACTAAAGTAAAACGAAACCACAAGCATACCTGATGACAGTATGTCTCTCTCTTTGAGCGATGGCGTCATCATCAGTGAAGAGGATAGTGTGGTAAGGTGTGGGGGCGTCACATGTGGGCAGGATACCGCGTGTGGTCGGTACCATGCCCAGGATACCATTGTACACAACAAGGTCATCTACCAACACCTGGGACAGGTATAGTTGTCAGATTTAGTACTGATACTTTCCCTTTACAAAAATTCCCCAGCAATATTCAATATACATGTATCATAATTGGATTATATTTCATGTAAAAACAAAGCAAATGTGTCTCTTTAAAAATTACAGTTTTTTTTGCAGCTCTGTCAGCAATATCCTTAATCTTCCAACAAATAATCACGGATGAACATTCAATAACAGTATGTTTCAAATGTACCAAACTAATCTTTTATGCTATAGCAAACATTATCAGAATGATGCATTGATTGGAGCAACTTTGGATCTCAACTTCATACTATGATTTCTACAGTGCACAACACGTCTTTCCATTCTTCTGAACTGAAAGATTTCCGACAGTGTCTAAAGTTCCACCTACCCCAAACTCCTTCACACCTCTGCTTGGAGTCTTGCTGTAGTTCCACAGTTTAATCATGGAGACTGTCTGTGGCTGGTCAAATATCACGTACACTCTGTTGATCTATTGGGACAAGAACAAATCAAGACACTTAACAAATTCTGTTTTAAGTCAAGGAAATATACCAAGACGTCATGGTGACATCCTTGGTAAAGTGAAGAAAAGACAAGACAATGGAGCAGAAGACTGGTGGTCCCAAACCATTTGGTAACAAGGTTTGGAATCTTTGCTTGTACTCTTTATACCCCATTGGCCAGTTCAAACAACTGTTAAAACAACCACAGGTAAAAGATGGAGCTTATCCTAACAGTGGAAAGTAAGGATAATATCTATTGTCAAGTGTTTCTTTTTGTGAAACACAGCCTACTACATGTATGGTACGAAGAGACAGAATAGGCAGTACAGCCATGTTTGTAGTCCATTCCTGGAGACTTGATTGACACATGTAAACCATTTTGTGTCTAATCTTAATTTTGTATATCCTATCTTGACTCACCACCCCAGGTAGGACAGGTGCTATCCACATGTGTTTGCCATCGTTGGTGCAGTTGTTCCCGTCTATCAGCTTGTCAGGTGTCCTCACATCCCCATCCACACCTGGCAACACATTCACACTCTCAGGGTAGGCGGCAATGTCTGTACAGCTGGTCAAGGAACCGCACCGGTAAAATGTGTAAAAGTTGGAATGATAGGCTAAGCCCATCAAATACAGTCAAACCTGCTCAAGTCGGTCACCCAAGGGACCGGAGAAAAGTGGCCGCGTTGGACAGGTGACCGGCGAGAAGAGGGTCGATCTTCCCGACTCACAACTTCCCGGCGCGTACCGAAAAAGTTTTAATTTTGCCGGCGCTGAAATTCCCACCCATATGACGTAGTAGACTGCTCCATTCAGCCTGCTGGCTACTTTTCATTGAGGTCATGAGGAAAAAGTTCAAGGTCAGACAAAATATATCAATGATGCAGGTTACATGTCATTGATTTAAGTCCAAAGAAATACATGTAGTGCGACTATTTAAAGTAACCAGTTATAAGACATCCAGTAGACACATGTTCCATGTAAAGGATACTGTTCTGAGTCAGCTGGATCTGGTCCCCGTTCTCGTTGTAGAAGTCCAGACCGTTCAACCCGATGTAGTAGGGGTCACCCCAGGTCGACAGCAGCTGCAGCTCAAACACAACTGGGCAGGGTCAAGGACATAACATGTGGACTTTCTATAATCACAGTTCTCTCTATATATAATCCTTCTACACAGAACTCAATGACATGTATTACACAAGCAACACTTAAAACAACATTGGCTTTAGCATTTCTTGATTAAGCAATGCAAAACACTGATTACAAAACATAGTATTGAACTAAAGAAAAGTAGTGGATGCTACTTGAAACATCTGACTGTCCAGTTGCTTGAGTAACTGTTTTGTTGTGTATCTCATTACCTGTATGTCTAACCTTCATTGACAAAACCTAGATTGTTTATGCCCTATGGAATTAGAATACTAAGACTTGATTGAGCAGACTATGTTTCAAAGCTTGACTGATGTTAATTAGAAGAAACACAAGACAGTATAAGATGATGGTTCAAGAACAGAAGAGGATACATCCACATGGCATGATCAGTGGCTCATAGTCCTGACTGGCCTCCTCGTTCATCAGTTTACTTTGTCTGCACACAACAATAAGGATACATAACATTATCATCATACAAATTCCATACAGTAGGCAAGTTACTTCATCTTGCAAACTCTTGCACAGTCAACTACAAAGAAACACACAGGACAGTGGCAGATTCTGTTTTCCTTAATTAAAAGACATCAAAGATAACCAAAGCTCAATGTAAGTGAAAACTGGCTCAAAACTATTTGCAACGCTTAATATCAAACTATAAGATTTAAAACAACTTCAGCAGCCCTGCTTGCTTGTGATGCAATTCAGGAAAGAAAAGGTAGTAAGTGATGAAAAACATATGCCAACATGAACAGAGCACTCAAGAACAGTTACTGGTTAATTGGTTAGTTTTTAATTGTTCTAGTGGTGCCAGCCCACTCCTATTCACCTGGTTTTATCTAACCATCTGGTAGGACGTCCACCAATGGTGGCACCGTAGTCACTGTACATGTGGATCAGAAGGGATGGCAATGTGAACCTAATTTTTTGTCATGCCAGTACTGATCTGATAAAATGTGCCTAAAACTCAGTAGATGTGTCTCTCTAGAACTAAAAGACAGTAACTTTCACTTCTAGAAGGTTTCACATTTTTGACAAGCTACAGGTGTTAAAATTCAAAAGTTACATAAGACACTTATCATGAAATATTGGCTACAGTGTAAACACATTGAGTTTGTAGTGAGTAGAGCATCATACATGTAGTCTTCCTTTTTTTTATGATATGCAATGTATCATTTTTTGTGGTAACAATCACACCCCATCTATTTAGTAAGCTTTTGTGTTTGTTTGCTTGTTTAGAATCATCATTAGTGATACAAAATTGCATACTAACCTTCCTTGAATCCTTGTTCACAATACAACACATAGCAATACAATACAAAGCAAATTACAATATCTTACATTACCTAACGTATCCCGCTTACCTAACAGAAAGCTCCAATGGTTGTGAGGACAGTTTGACAGGTTGTAATGATGATGCGGGGCTCTGGGAGAAACTGATGTCCTGTGCAAAGTCGTAGTTACAGTTTCCTGGGGCCTTCCTGATGAGGTAACCCTGAGCGGGGGAGATGACCTGGCCATCTAACAGCAGGTGGACAACTTTTGCCTGCACAGAATGGAAGATTTTTAAAAAAATGGTCATATAAAATCAGAGCTGGCATGTCCTAGCATAGTCACCTACACAAAAATGTACCTCATGCCAACTTAGTTCAGTGCCCAGAAGTGGTCTTTGACCATGCATTGAGCAAACTCGTTTCAAAAGAAATCCTGCATCATGGATGAAGAGGTAATCTTGGGGGAATATTCTAAAAACTTGAAGCTCGAAGGACTAAAAAATTTTCCATTTAGATTTACATGGAATTCCCCTTTTTCAGATAACACCCAATGGTGCCATACCCCTCTGTAAGTGTCCTCGCGACTCTTGTTGTAGTTCCAAAACCTCAGTCCTGTCAGAAACTGCGGCTGGCCGAGATCAATGGTCAGAACATGGCCGTCCCCCTCATGAAATGGTATCAACCACATGTGCTCATCTCCTATGGTCACATTGCAGCCATCCACCAACCTAAAAAAAGGTAAAAAGAACAAAAACTTACAAAAAATGCAATAACTGTTCACATTATCAAAGCAAACCATGATATTGCAAAATTCTAAACAATACTTCTCTATTAAAAGACTCTTGTATGAAATGCAAGATAAAACCGAGATTGTGTTCTAGAATAACTAAGATTGACTTACTTATCCAGTGTTCGGGTGTCATCTTCATAACCTGGGAGGACTGTGATGTCCCTGGGGGTGGCACTGACCATCCTGGGACTGAGAGTCAGGGGATCTCCTTCCCAGCCCAGCACCTCCAGTCCAGTCAGTCCCAGGTAGTGGGGGTCGCCCCAGGTACCCATGAAATTCAACTGCAACACTAGTGAGGGAAGTGTATTGTATAAATCTCCAGTAATGTTTTTGAATACGCCAAAAAACTTAATATTTTGCTGGCCTCGCATGGCAAGATCTAATCTGATTTAATGAATTACTCAACATTGAAGGTGATAAAAAGATATAAATAAAAGATCTGAACAGTCAAGGAAACGATCATTACATGACTTTTATGACGGTTTTATGGTACCTTGTCCCTGGTAGGCATCAGGCCGTGGCTCCCCCACAGCTCCTTGTGTTTGTAACTGTTGTTGTTGTTGTCGTTGTTGTTGTTGTGTAGCCATCTGTCTCTCCGCAGTTTTAGCTGTTGTGAAAGGTCGGTCCCCTGTGACAGTCTAAACGAACGACAAACATGAACAAAGCTTTTTAAGAAGGATTTTTATAGAGGTGTAAAAACTTAGTAATACAGCATTTGGACTTGTAATGTTCTTGTGTTCATGTCTTATGTTATTGCTTTTGCATACAAGAAAGAATAAGTACATTGTGCTTCCAAATATCAAGATATTTCACCTGTCTTCCCTTGTCTGCAGTTCTGGGTCTCTCAAACGGTGCCTCCTCCTCTTCATCAAAGTCTTCTACATCCCCCTCATACGTCTCATCGTACTGTGCCATGGCCTCCAGTATCTCCTCATCCATGGTGAACAGTATGGTCTGTGGCAAGGATATGTCAGTTAACTCTTAGTCTTTCCAGTTCTTGGAGAGAGACATTGAAATCTGTGATCCTGCTTAATAATACAAATGTATTGTCTCTCTTGCCTCCAGCTTGAGTGGCATTTTCTTACCTGCTGTCACAGATTTTTATCTCTAGCTGAGACCTCACTATAGGACAAATGATCATAACAACTATCTAGTAAGGCATGTCTGGCTATCCTTGGTTTTATATCCATGCGATCACAGCTTCTATGTAATAAATTAAAGAAACAATCTTACATCACCAAAGGAGTCCAAGTCACCCTGCAGCAGACCACTGGCTCTGTAAAATAAAAGTGATCGTAAAAATGGCATAAAAATTCCTTTCGAAGGATAACAACACATACAAAGTATCTAAAGTATCTGAGGTACAAAAGGCTATTGCAACTGTTAGAAAAATAGAATGTTGGTGACCTGAGCCAAACTCAATGCTGAAAGGTAAAATGTTCCTTTTGATGGTAGTGACTACAGTGTGACCAATGTATCCTAAATAAATAAATAAATCCTCAAATGTTCTTTGTCCTTGGTGCTGAAATAGCATTCACATTGGTAACATACACGTGAACACGAAAGGATACTTACTTTGCTATTTCTCCCTTGAAAATCAAACTTTTATCTAGTGTCATCTCAATGTCCCTGGCTCCTCTGTAGGAATGTATTCTGGACTTATTGTAGTTCTGAAATCATAAAAGACATTCAACAATTAACTTGTGTAAGCAAACACAAAAAATGTCATAATCAATAAATGTTCATACAAAGGATAGCTGTGTCATTTGTCTGCATGTAGATAGTTTTAGTCTAAAAACAACATAGGTAGAATGACAGACAAAAAAGTCTAGGTTCAAGTAATCTACAGTACAGATCTCCAATAACTTCCCATCTACACGCGTGCCAATTGTGATCAAAAATTGTGCAAAACGTGATTAAAAGCCGTGCATTTCTTGATTAAAATACGCACAAAAAGACATGCAAAAGCTGTGAAATTCTCGTTTTCATTCATGTTCATTTCTTGTGCAAAACGGGAGTAGATGTTTGTGTAATGTGGTTGTGCGTTATAGACTAGATAGGCACACGCAATTGCTGCTGATTAGTGCACGCGGTTTACACGGTTTTAACTGCATGTTTACAAGTCTTTAAATTGCGATTTGAATGTGATTTACACGACTTTTGCACAAGAAATAAACGAGTTAAAACCGCGTGTAAAACGCCTGGGAAGGGAAGTTAATCAAGATATGTACTGTAACATACAGTAGCATAAATGTGCTTTGTTCCATATATCCAAGACACAACAGTAACGTACCCATATTCTAATCATGGCGACTTTACATGGCTGTTGGAAGGTCAGACAGATGTAGTGGTTGCTGTTTGGTGTGTACGGAGCCAGCCACACGTGGATGTCGTCCCGCGTACGGTTCACGCCGTCCGTCAGGTTGGTGACCACGCGCGGGTCCGAGTTGTAATCGGGAAGGACGTTGATATCCGCTGGATCAGCTGTAATCTGTTTGATAATGAGTGACATTACCTTTAACCTTCAGCATGTCAAGGTACCTGTTTGGCACCAAATTTGTACCTATAGTTATGGGGTTAGGCAGCAAGGAGAGGGTTAAACTATAAATCGTGATCATGTACAAACATAAAGTAAGACTTAAATAGTATTATGGATACTAGCACAACTAAAGCAACAAATGAGCAAGACATGTTACCAAAAGTCTTGTAAAGCTGAAAGCTAATAGTATTTTCTAACTTGTTTCGTCGATGAAAGTTGGACATCCAGGTAATGAGATACACAAGAAAACGGTTACTGAAGTAACTGGATAGATTTTGAAAACTGTCAGATGTTTCAAGTAGCATCCACTACTTTTTTGTCAGTGACTAACGGAATCTGTACTGTAGTTGAACAGTACTTGATATGTAGTTCTAATTTGTAACAATTATTTCCAACAGAAAGTGACAATACAGACGACAAATCGGACAGAAGTTTCCAAACCTTGAGAATCTTTACAGGTTGTCCTGTGCTGCTGAAGACTTCAATGCCATTCAGCCCTACGTAGTGCCTGTCTCCCCACGTTGTCTTGATGTTGATCTTCAGTTCTCTACCTTGTGGCAGCACTGGAATCTCAAAGATTTCTCTGCAAACAGGATGCAGCATTATTAGTTCATGATGATTGTTAGAATGAAAAAGGTTATTGATAATAACTGATTCCCCCAGAATTGAACCATATTTCAAATCAGAATGAATTTACAAGAATGCGCCAAACACATTATACATTGTCAAAAAATAGAGTTCACAGCTTACTCCATAGTATCCTGTACTTCCTCCTCTTCCTTCGTGGACTCTGCAGTTTTGCTTCTCTTATTTCCAGACAGGTACTCATCAAGGACATCACCTAGTAAAAAAACACAACGATTACTGAAAAATATCGACGACCATTCTGGAGAGATCAAGCACAAGAGATGACACCTACTAGATGAGGGACAGTTGAAACAGTATAGTTCTAATCAAGAATGAGTTTTACATGATATATATGGGTGGAACACTTTTGTTGCCCCTACGGCAGTTCAGCTATGGGACTGATGATGATGATGATAATGAATAAGCTAATATCCTTTACCTTCCCGGTCCGTGTTGGTGATGCGCCCCCTGTGAGAGTGGTTGAAGAGAGACAGAGAGTTCCACGACTCCTGTAACTTATCAGGACGAGGCTGCTGTAGGCGCTGCTTTGCGAGTCCCGCCGCCTTCTCCGTCTCCGGGTCGCTGGACTCAAAGGACAGCGTGCGGCTCCGCCATCTTGCTTCTTCCCCTTCATCAGCAACAACATCTGTGCAGCAGGAAATAAGTTTTGAATTATTACTTTTTCAGTTACGGTTTCTCAAATTTGAAGCCTGCATTCATTTGGTCAGAAATACATATGGTCTAAATGCTAGTTGAAAAAGAATGCAAGTAGATTATATATAAATGAGTGCAATCAAAAATAGAAGTAGCCTTATGGCATGATCTAACTGTTTTCCTTCTGTAGCTGCCATCCTTTTTGATTATTTCTCAGTTAATATTTCTAAAGTGATTATCATTTCTCAACTGAGCAGCTCTTTATCAAGATTTCTTGTAGTCACTGTAGAAATGTTAGGCAAATATTCTTCTTTTTTCTAGAACTACTGTGGAGTGCTCACCAGGAGTGCATGTAGGTCTGTCCTTAGATGACCTGTTCTCTGGTGTATCGCCCCTCCTGCGACCACTCCTGGGTCTCCTGTTACTGTCTGGTCTCTCCGTCTTATCCAGTACGGTAGGCAACTCTGGAATACTGAACCAACACAAACTACTATCAACCTACATGTACTATCAACCTACAACTCTGGAGCAAACAACAGCATTTATGTAGGCCAAGTGGAAAAATATTAGAGCTTAGCAACAAAATCATTACTGTAACAGTGCTATTCACCATCCAACAGCCAGAGCATGTACCGGGTAATATGTGTCAAGGACATACACTCTGACAATGTAGTAACAGATCAAGATGTGGTAGATTGTTATTCTCTGGGTTTGTGAGTGATGTTTACTTAGTCTATTAGCTTTGAGGAAAATGGTTGAACATAGTTACCCTTTCTGTGGCCAGTGCACCATCTTGTCCAAGGTAGTGTTGAGCCCTGTGTCCTGGGCAGCGGGCCCAGTAGAATCTGAACTGCTGCCATCTCTTTCTTCTGTTAAATCAATACACAAAATGGTGATCCATTTTGGTTAGCAAATGCACATTAATTAAGGCAAACGTACATGTATATAATAAGACGGCATACACTGAAAGTTCTTAAGTTCAAAAACCTATGAAGTTCATAAAATTCAATTAAAAGTGTGATATTTTCAAGCAGTGTCTTAGTTTACAATGATTCCCTTCTAGCTGTAAATAAGTGTATAAAGTACTCTGCTCAAGAACAGATCTACACTTACCTTCAGCCTGTAGCCACAGAGGCTTGGTTTTGGGCCTGGCTTTACTTCTGGGAAGAACATACATTCAGGTTAAATTAAAAGAGCAGAACAGGAGTCTGAAATCTGTACATTTTCACACATCATATTAAAAAAAAAGAAGAAATCTACATTGCACAATATATTTGTGGTCAGAAATTGTTCTGACAGAAAAGGAACAAACTTGGACGCTGTTACCAAATTCACTACACCACGTAAATGTACATGTACAGCAGATAGACTTACTGGTCTGGAGAATTTCTTGATGGCTCAAACCAGTCTTCTTTTTTGCCTCTAGACACAGCCCTGAACAGAGTTTTAAAACAAAAGATCCTTTGTCGTTATTATCCCCAAATGGTAAACTACATAATGTTACAAGGCATTTGTCCAAGAAAGGGGTGTCTACATGTATGTCCATTTCACACCCATGTTAGAACAATTGTGACCAAATACATATCAGTCCAAATACATATAAATGTACTGTGTTAGGGTACACAATGTACCTTGCTTGTTTCTGTACTTGTTGTAAGAGAGATGGTTCTTCCTGGCTTTCTTTTGTTCTGTCTGTCCGTGCGCTCTCTGTGCCCAGTCCCGAATCCCTGTCATAGCTGCAAAAAAAATGCATTTTTCTTTAACCTTCTCCCTGCTGTCTAACCCCATAACAAAATTATGGTGCCAAATGGCTACCGTAGCATGCTAAAGGTTAAGATGAATCAATGAAAGTTTAATACGTACACGATCCATTTTTTGGACACTATCTTTTTCTTGAAAGTTGTGACAAATATAATCATTGCTTTTATTGGTGCCTGATCTTCTTTCGCTAATTTTTAAAGCTGTATTTTTATTGCCTGGCCATACATTATGCATGATATCTGCTTGATACTTGGTGATGTGGAAGGTACTTGGTAATGTGGAAAAAACGTTGCTCAAATTATCAAAGTTTATACCTCATAGGACTTGTAGACGTGGGGCTTTCACGAGAAGAAGAAGAGCGAGAAGAAGATTCCGGGCTCTGGAGGCCGTCCAGCCGTGCCGCCATCTTCTTGGAGATGCGAGGTGTTCTCTGCCTCCTTCTGTTGGGAGAGCTCACTCCTGTAACATATACAATCCAAACATGAAAAGACCTACCAACATTATATGAGAGAGATGGCATTTTCAGAGCATTGCACACTGAAATAAAGGTTGCCAACAAACCTGGACTCCCTAGTAGCTCTACAGTTGAACAGTCATCAAAGCAGTGGTTATACAATAGTTACTGTAGTAGACTCATTAGATAGATTATCAAAAACAAACAAAACCATGCTTGATTGTACACAAAAGAACGGATCCATAGCAGAAAAATAATATCTCTGTAACACATCAATCAGCCTAGTTGACGCACCCCACGATGTTAGCAGGAATAAGATATCAATATGATTAATAATTCATAAGTACTTCCAAGGCCCCACTGGGTAAGGCCATTGTTCACTGCAAAAGTCATCCAACTATACATGACCAAGCACATTGCAATAATCTTAATGAGATAAGAAAGGTTACCTCTGCTGGGACATTGTATGAGGCTTTTCGGCAATGTCATTGTCAAATCATGTCATGTGCTTTCTTTTTTTGAAAGAATACCAGCACATTCTTAAAGGCACCCACAGCAATTTCTGTCTGGATTTCCAATTTGAAAGTCAATTTTCTGGTAATTTTTTAAATGTAGTAAGTTGAATTACATGTAGTTTGAACCCTATCCCATATCTGTGAGGCAAAAATGCGATGTCTCTGATGGAAAACAGTTGCTTGTTTGGTATCATAGGCTGGTTCTAGCTATTTACTGGTGGTGCCAAAAAATAAAGGGACTCCTCATGTAGCTTGTTTTGGGGGCTATTTCAAACGGTTCAAGTATGAAATGATAACGAAAATGTGTTAACAAATGGCAGTAAAATGTCAATACCGGACAGATTTCCTCATCCAGAATATTTTTTTTTGCCACCCTGCAATTGCATTGGATGCCTTTAAAACTGTATACAGAAGACAGTTGTGCATGACGTATAATTTTGCATCTTATTCAAAAATATTCATAACATTAATCATGAATTGTGACACACACTTCAACATAAACAAAAGAAAATACAACAACTTTTAACAAGTAAAATAAAAAACAAAATAACCTCTTGCAGACTCCTGACTACGTGGCGGTTCCTCCTCCACTTCAGGCAGCTCCAACTTGGCATCAGAATAGTTGATGATTCTGGTCTCAGACCGCAGTTCTGGTTCTGATGTGGGCTTGGTCTCCATCTGTTGGTCTCCCACCAGCACAGTGGTGCTGTAGTCAAACACCTGGTTTCCACAGCCTTTCTCGACCTCACCATTGAACACAAGGTCAACTCCAATGTACAACCTCATGTGTCTCACACCAATGTCTAACTCCTGTAGAAATATATTCAACAGTAAAGTCATAATTACTATAGAGTGTAATATTTCATACATTAGTTTGCTCAAATATGTACATTTGTAGCATGTATATAGAATATCATCATGATGAACAAAATGATGTGATAGAGCATTTCATAAAGCAAGATGTAAGGTACACATATTATTAAGCAATTGTTGCATATGTCACAAATACAGGTGACTATGAAATATATTAAATGTAAGGTGTCATGAATATGCAACAATTATAACAACTTCATACTGTACAAATAGGTATGCACATTGGAACTAAGGACGAACTTCTAAAGGGCTTCAAAAACAGCAATGCAGGTCATAAGGATTTTTGCCATGATAAAGATTTAAAAGTCTAACAGTATCCTAACCGCCAGGCTCTTGTTGTAGTTCCATATCTTGACCTTGGAGATACCAAAGCCCTGTTGGCTGTTAGTCTGTCCGTGTATGTTGAAGACCAGCTCAACTGAAGGGCTGTCAGGACCAAATCTACAGCTCCACATGTGTCTGTCTTTGATGGTCTGGAAAAAAAAAGAACAGAAAAATTCAAGAACAATTATTTCAAGATGTAAGTATGGCTAAGTTTCAATTGGTCCCAACATGCACCAATGAATGAATAGAGAAGTGTTGCCCTTGAAGTCTCCTGGCTCCTGGTCACGGTTGCGCCGGCTCAGCGTAGCTTTAGTGCTATCCAGAACTAACAATACGTGGGCAACAACTGCACTGCTACTCACTTTAGTTCTACCATTGACCAGACATCCAACAGTTCCCTTCTGATCCTCAGCCCCAGTTGCCACGATGTCGGCTTCAGACACCGGTATCTTCTTCCCCTCCAGGTCAAAGAACTCTATCTCTGTCAGCCCCAGTCTGGCAGGATGTCCCCAGTTAGACAACATCTCACAGAACACCTCCACAGTGCCCTCATGTTTCTCCTGCGTGATGCTGGACCTGGCAGTATCTGTTTCCAGCTCCTGCACGAATTACAATGATTACCACTGTGTTTGCATAGCAGTAAATACAAAAATTAAATGTAGATCCAAGGGATGGGTAACTTTTCTGTCACAGTACTTAAGAGTAGTTACATAGATACATGTATATAGTTTGTCGTACTTTTAGTGCTTGAATATTTTTAATGTTTTTTTCTGTCCTAGTATCTATTTCGAAGTATAGATATTGCATAATGTACATCCACAGTTTCTATCCTGTCAGTACATTGCATTTTAAACTTTACAGCATTTGTTATGGATACAATATTTGTATTTTGAGGAAAAACAACAATGAAGTGAAAAACTACACATACCTGCTGTATTGGTTCACTCCTGTCAGTTTTGGCCCATGCCGGTGTGCCTGCTCTCCTTACTTCTCTGTGTTTCACTTCTCTGACCCGTCCGACATTAGCTCTGTTGGCTGTCCTGTCTCCACTCTCTCTAACCGAGGCCCTGGGAGACACAGGCTCAGCTGACTTCTCTATCTTACCAAGGGCCTTCAGCAACATCTTCTGTTGTCTGAAACAAACCATTCAATATTAATTTAAACTAGAAAGGTAACATTTGCAAAGCAAATGCGTAATGTTTACCTTCACATGGTCTAGGCAAACAAACTACTGCTCTGTTTATTCTTACTCAAACACATTCATTTATGTTGACACAATATAATCCTCCAACTCTGTCCTACAACTTGCAACATAATATAACCCAACACCACAGGGTGTCTGCTACAGCACCAGTTACCACAGTGACAGACATCTGGTCCAGGTCATTGACCTTGTGTTTGGAGAAGAAGAAGAAACAGAGCAAAAATAATGTTTCCTTCTGCAAAGGTAAACATAAAAAGAAGACCATAAAATAAAGTTGACATGCGTTACATGATTACAAAATCTTGGGAGCATTGAATATATACTGGTGTATTTTAGGAAAGACCTACTTGGCATCCATCTGTAGCACCTTGTTCATGACTTGAGTCAGGGAGTCTCCAGACTGTAGGAAACTGCTCTTGGCAGCTTCTTCTACAAAGGCCTCTGAACTAGCCTGCAGAATAAGCACAGTAGAAAAACATTGTAAGTAGGTGTCAGCAACATTTCATTTAATTTTATAATCAAGTATTTTTGCAGCCTTAATTTGATAATGCTCATAAGCTTAAGACTCAATCATACTTTTACATTATTGCCTTGACCCATACCTTAGCTCCATCCTGTGGGGGTTCCTGTGCCGGTGCAGACCTGGTGTCCCTCCTGTACTCTTCCACCTGCTGGTTCTCAGCCTGCAGGGCTTCTAACACAGCTGCAGTGTCCTCTCTAGGGACGGCCTAACCAAAGGAAAATACAGTCTCTACATCACCAGAAGACTCTGAATTGTGTTTTCTTTTTACTTGTCATATTTGTATGGTCATTCTAAGAAAAACCAAACAAAATTCGAAGATCTCATACCTCTATGAAATATTTTTTGTGAATTTTTTGTTTTATTCATAATGTGAATTTGTCACTGATTTTGTCTATGCATTTTCCCACTGACTGCCATAAGGCAACAGACATGCATATACATATGTAGCAGGAAATTGAAGACAGGAAATGAGATAACCCTTTCTGGCACCTTTCTGAGACCTTGGACTTTACTTCCTGTCAATGGCCCCAATATGCCAAGCATGTGGAAATAACTATGGAGTACACACACAGACAGACGTACAATGTACATGTACATGTACATTGTACCTTAAACAAAACCTCCATACAGAGGTAAAAACATCCAACAACATCTGATTCATCCCACCTTGGCCCTACTGAGTGGTGCACTCCTGGTGTCTCTCCTCAGGTTCTCCAGTGCCATGTTCTCTGCCTGTACTGCCTGCAGTACCTCTGC
Organism: Branchiostoma floridae x Branchiostoma japonicum; assembly: GCA_013266295.2. Classification (NCBI taxonomy): domain Eukaryota; kingdom Metazoa; phylum Chordata; class Leptocardii; order Amphioxiformes; family Branchiostomatidae; genus Branchiostoma; species Branchiostoma floridae x Branchiostoma japonicum. The sequence continues at coordinate 7,123,185 of CM023830.1, forward strand.
CTTGTCTGCACTGCAGTCCTGGTGGGGTCCTGCCTGCACTTTTCTAGCTGCTGAAAGGGGGCGCTCCTTCCTTTTCACTGGTTCTGCATTCAAGCATCAAGAAAAGTTCTGCTGGTATCATCTTCAGTTTAATTTTTATATTCACACTAATGCAATACTAGAAGTTAGTATACAAAATACTTATCTATTGCAGAAGTTGTGGTAATGGAAGATGACACAAAAGAAGAAGCAAACAACACAATAGATTCCCTTGTTTTAGACTGTGCTAACTGGGAAAACTGGAACTGAGTATATAACTCACCTGCTTCTAAAGTTATCTCCTTCTGAACCTTTTCTTCCCTGTTTGAAATGACAGAAAACAAATTACATTCTACAATTGTACATGACTGTATAATCATAATGTAGTTTGTGATGTTAGCAACAACACAGACTTTTCATTTTTGAAATCCAAGCAGACAAGATACCAACAAAGGTATACAATCTTAGCTTTTACACATTAGTTATTATAGCATGACAAAATTAATACATTGCCCTCAAAATGTCAGTCACATAAAGTCACTGAAACTGTTACTGTTACATTAGTATAAGTTCTATCTAAAACGTTCTTACCTATCTTTTGTGCCCTGTTTATTTTGTCTATGGGGCTGTTTGTAGCCCTCATGCTCTGTGCCTTTTCGTCTGTAGTAAAATGAAGAACTTAGATGAAAGTGCACATTCACATGCAAAACAGAACAAAGTTTGTATGCAAAGTTTTCAAGATAGAAACACAGCATCGGACTCACCTTGCAGCTGACAGATCTCTATGGAGTTCTGAAAATAAAACACAAGAATTAGCTTATAGAAATATATAAATTAGCTTGAATATAGCAACATAGCAAATAAAACATAAGAATTACCTTGAATATAGCAGCAGCATTCACAGGCATTCACTCACTCACTCACTCATGCATTCACTAAAGCATACATTTTGAGTACAAAAAAAGAGAAAAAAGAGAAAAAGAGAAAAAGAGAAAAAAGAGAAAAAAAAGAGAAAAATACAAAATATACCACGTCTAAAAACAACTAGGTTCTCTATGAAATATGGCTGCTCAACTTCCAAGTTGTAAAAACACCAGGATTCCTCACCATAGCTGAAAATAAATCAAGTATTGCTGTACCAAATAACTAGCATGTATATATATGGAAAATATGTGAAAGAAATCTCACCTTTTTTACTTGTACCAGCAAACTCCAGTACAATCATATCTCCTGGCTCCAGCCCACCTCCATTTTCACCTTCTTCTGGGGAAATATATCAATTATAATCATACAATTTTTACTGAATACTTCATGATACATATAATTCTAACTGTTACTGGAACAATCACACAATAGTCCATTGACTTTCTCATGATGTATTTGACTTAAACATGTTAAAACATAGAATAGTAATATTATCATCTCTGTACTGTTCTCATATAAACACTTTGCTACTAGCTATTCCTGACAAATATGTGTCTAATGGTTTAAAAGTAATGTTCACTTACCTTTCTCCTCATCTAAGCTATCCTCTTCCAACTCTTCTTCTATCTCTTCTTCTGGTTCTTCCATCTGTAACAGGAAGTGTTTTTCATTTCTAATTTCAAAACAAATCTATAGTATTCTTTACTTATCTACAGCTTATTCATATGTCGATCTCCTTTCCCTCTACAGTCTCTTTTTCTATAATATAACCCTTCACTTAGTCACTTGCTTACTAACTTAATTACTGATACATTTTATGTTCATCTTTTCAGATTCTTACTGACCTTCTTGACTGCAGCAATGTTCTTCCGGATACTTGAGTTCATCTCAAGACTTCTTCTCAAGGTCTTCACATCATCGATACTCAAGACCAGCTGTTCATTGATCTCCTCCTCTTCTGAGCTCCTGCTGTCATCTTGTCCCCTTTTAACCTCAATCTATTACATGAAGAAAAAAAACAACAGCACAAAAATTAGCAAGAAAGAATTAGAAAGGTAACAATTGCAAAGAAAATGCATAATTTTTCTTTTTACTTTACATACCTGTTTACTTGAGGGTTTGTTCTCATATTTAGAAGCATCTATCTCTATGTCGCTGTTGTCATCAGAGGAGCCTCCCTGTAGGACTAGTGACATGTTCCTGGCCAACTCCTCCTCTTCCTTGTCTGTATCACTCCCACTCCCAGGGTCAAAGTCCTCTGAGTACTCTCCATCTGTGGGGGAGACCAACTTAGATTCTCAACTAGTGTTCAAACTCATCTTTTCCTTATCCAACATGTGATAATGTATGGCAGGGCTCCAAATACTGTAATTCCTGATTTTTTCACAGTACTTTTATGTTCACGGTTTTCACGGCCACTTCTGTACCGTGAACTTATCATTACTGTTATCACATCGTTTGTCTTTCACCCCCCTCCCTGTCTTGTCACCGTGAAGATTCAAGTTCTGTGAAAATGTCCGTTTCCCTCAAACCGTGAAATTTTGCTACTGTGAAGACAAAGTGAATTACAGTACTATTTTCTGAATGCCTGCACTGGTGCAGGTAACATCGAAAATTACCTGCACCAGACAAATTCCACCAGCACCATTCAGAATTTAAGAAGTATGGATCACACTGAAAACTGTTTAGAAACCATTGCCATTATTTCTTGTACACTTTACAGGTGATGACGGTCAATACAGCCAATGAAAATCCACATACACCTAGTACATGAACCAGTACATGGAACAGTGCAGGTTAGGTGTAGGTAGACATCAGAAATACCTGCACAGCTCCAATTTTACCTGCACTAACCTGAATATGCAGGTGGTATTTTGAGCTCTGCCTGGACACCACAAACTACAAGATATCACTGATTCCTGTGCATATTATCTAATTCTAAACATGCTAACATACACCAAACAGTGATACCTTTACACAACGTAGGGAGCATTTCTAAAATCCGACTGGAAAACAGTTACAGGTTCTTCATACTCATAGCATGAAAGGTATATTAAAACTGTAACAGCTATGTATAAAAATGAACTCTGATCTGAACATCCCTCCTACTTTTGAGGCAATATCTCAGAAGAAAATCTTGTAGTAAAAGCAATGGAAGAAAGAAGAAGAGCAAGATACATACAGTCCTGATAGCAGCGGGTGCTGGGAAGACAGTTGTCCCTGTCCTTGGTGCTAGAGAAGGTGCCATTGACACAAGGAAGCTTGGAGGGGACAGGGAAGTCCCTTGGAACAGTAAAGGTGCAGCCAAGTGGGGGAACAGAAGGGGAGGTGATAGGGGGCAGCTTGGGTGAGGGAGAGACAACTATAGGGAAAAGAAAATCAGGAGAAAAGAGTTATAAAAAAAGCCATAAAAATAGGAATCTGGAACTCGGTGAAACTACAACAGATTGAAGACTGTTTAAAAGTCTTTTAATCAAAGTTCACATGCTTTGCACTCTCAGTGAGAATTGCATCTTTATTCTGTGGTTGACAGTAAAGTACAGCCATATATTAAGCAAAAGATAAGAGAATATCAAAGTACAGGAATTGCACTGTGAGTGGGGTATACATGCTACCTCATGTATAATTATATAAGTCACTTTGGCACAAGTCATACATGTATGTAGCAACTTAGGTCATCTACATCTACTGCAATACATTTGTACCAAGTATAAATTTGTATGACAAGAAGTCAAGAACGGTGACTCTAACCTGGAGCTGCCACCCTCATCTTGTCCCCTACGTTAGTCCTGATGTGGACTGACCCTTGGAGCCAGTTCTTACGCTGTACCTTCCCGGGCGCAGTCTTGGCACGAAGACGTTGTTCCTCCTGCTCCTGTGCATGGAGCTCCTCCAGCTGCTGGTGGTCCAGGGTACGGGGGTACTCTGTGGCAGCAACAAACAGGTCTTTGGTTATACAAGGTTTATTGGAGTTCAACCTCTCCTTTAGCTGTCTACCTATGGCTTAAAGTAACAGCTAGTCTTCCAGGAGAGTACACAAATACATAAAACACACAGTATTACAACAAAGTACAGCTAACATACAAATTACATTACATACAATCATTTAAAAATAACAAGACATGTGTATCATCATATAAGCTACACGTTTTAGAGTTTCTCATGTGCATTAGTGCTCCTTGCTTGAATTTCTTGTGTGATAACATTGTTTGTATCTCATACAGATATAGAGACAAATATGTCTAATGTCTAAATACAGGTACATGTATGTCTGACTCTTGTACTACTTTACGTCTAATGTCTGGAATGTAAAGAAATAGCTTTATTCTGAATAATGATGATGGATGAAGACCCAACAACAGTCAGTAGAGTTACTGTACCTCCAGCTGTTTTGGTCCTCCGTGCAGACTTGGGTTGTTTAGGGGGAGAGGGAGTCTTCCCCTTCCTGCCTCCCTGGTTAGCTCCATTTACGTACAGTGCAAAACCCTTTTCTCTCCTCTCTAGTTCTATCTGTTTGTCATCCTTCTGTTTCAGCTTCTTCACTAGTCTGTAACATATTCAAGTGCCAAAACTTATCACACAAATCACAAAATAATTTTCCATCAGACTAGCTAGTGTCACATTTTGCATTTTTACACATACTAGAAAGCATTTCTGCCTTAAAAAGAAAGGAAACTATAATGTAAGAATTATGAATTATTTTTCAAGTGTATTTTACATATGTGGAATAAATCAAATCCTCTCCCTCATAATAACCTATAATTTCATACATATTATGAGACATTAATCTTAGCATTTATAAACTTACTCTCATGCAAAGAGAGTAAGTTTATAAATGCTATTCTAGATTCTAGATTCTGCTTTAGATTGTAAGTGTCTAGATTCTAGATTTTTTTTACTTTAGTCATTTACCTGTTTCTTTGTTGTAATAGCAGCAGGTACTCCTCATAGGTAGGATCAATCTCTTCCTTCAGTGAAGACTGCCAGCAGACAAAGGAAAATACAGTGTAAAATATAACTAACTACAGCAACAAGTAACTGCTATATTAAGATGAGAGAACAGATAACGTATATTGAACACATGGTGTATTAGATTACTGCTCATTATCTTTTAGAACATATTCTAATCATTACATGCATCATCCATATATATATATATGTACATTATTAAAAGCTATAGATTGACGGAAAACAAAGATATATCGACAATAGTGTTGCAAACTAATTCATGTGTACAAGGAAAGACAGCGTGTACATGCCAAAACAAGAAATGGTTAACAGGACAATGTACTGGTGTGAAGCATACAATGTACAAGCACATGCATTGCACGAGTCTGAGTCAGGCAGTGCTATTAGGGGTACCTTACGATGACCTCTTTTTCGTGAAAGCTACATGAAGCACACAACACAATTGGAAAAGGTGAGATGACACAATCTACACATACATGTACATGGGCAGTGAATGTTGGAAATATGTAAAGTTTTGATAATATTCATATTAAAAATTGGCACAAACTGAATTGAACAATACCATGACTTTGGTCAAAGAACTATTTTTGGTAGGCTCTTTGGGACATGACACATGTATACAAAATTGGACTGTCTGGGAAAAAATTAGAGCTAGCAACATCCCTGGTGACTTGGCTTAACAGATAATGGTGTCACAAGAGCAATATTCTTACAAATTTCTGAATAGATACATTTTGATATTGATTAAAGTTTAAACTTAAAATAAATAAATACATAAAATTTTGCATATATTATTCTGTTCATGATTATACCAAAGATAAGCATAACTCCAAGGGCAGGATGAGTGGGGTAATTAAATATTCATGAGCTAACAAGGCTGTCATGACAACACAGCTGCAAGGATGTGGCATCTTTCCGTTTGTTCATTGGTGCAATGGTGATTTAATTATGGGGAACTGCCAGACTCCCAGGGGGGATGATGATTATAACCTATATCATGTGTAAGCTTTACTTTTCACAATAACAGACTGATTCTAAAGGTTTAAAGCTTAGCTTGCACAAATTGGAATTAAACATTCCACACATAAAAAAATATAATGCACCAGTGCTGACACAACGTAACTTCATTACATAATTCTAGCTATGACTGGAATTGTAAATAATACAAAAAATATTTCTTTGTTTACTGATCTTTGCGACAGCAATCATTCTGTTTTCATATCAACCTGACTGCCATATATGAAATTATGATCAATTTCAAGAATAACAAAATCATAAGTCACCTCTGTCACTACTGCTTTGAAGTTAATTGTGCACTGAAATTAATACTTCTCTACCTCATCACCTTAATATTGGTATTATCGTCAAATATCATAATTGGATAACTGCAGAAACTGAATTTACAAAATCTGAGTTTACCTCCTCCGCTGGTTTGATGGGAGTTTTCCTGTCTTCAGTATTGCCCCATCGTCTTCTGTTACTGGAGCCTAGAGAAAAGAAAAGAAAATCTCTTTTGTCGCAAAATCAAGAACAGCAGCTGTCAACTACTTACAGACAAATGTAAGAAACGCCACAGCTGTCTCATAGCTTGACAACGTTGGGTGGGGAGGGGGGTAGAAAAACAAACAATTATATCGACGAACTCTCTCGACAAGAAAACTACATATCTTACAGCTTTTGGCTCTTAACTCTTCAAAATAGTAAGACGCAGTATAAACTCACGTTCCATCTTGACTTCTCCCTAGACGTGGGCATTAATCTAGATCCTAACGGCGACTAGAAGTTATTTTTTTCGCCCGAATTCTCGGCGCCTCCGAAACATTCATCATGGCGGCCACCTGTATGGGTCAAGTGGGGTCGAGGGTCAAAAGTCACAGAAAATGTGCGCACCTTGCATTGGTAAGTAAGGTCTGTTCATTGCCTTCGTCAAGAAGGGTATGTTTTCATGGGCGTTCGTGTGTGCGTGAGTCTGTCAACAGTATAACTCGAGAAGGCTTAAATGGATTGTCTTCATATTTGGTAGGTGGGTAGGTCTTGATGAGGTCTAGAAGTGATAGGAATATGGGCCCCCTGGCGGCTCGTTATGGTACTGCAGCGGTACTTCCGGTTTTGAAATATGGTGATCTGGAGGAGGTAGGGTCATGATTTTTGGATGGTAGATAGGTCTTGTGCTCGGGAAGAAGTGACATAAGTTTGGGCCCCCTAGCGGCTTGCTCTGGAACTGCAGGAGCATTTGTATGAAAATGTTTAAAGTAGGATAACTCAATAACCGGTCGACGGATCATCCTGATATTTGGGGCATAGGTAGGGTAAGTGATGCTTGACATAATTAGATGACCAGTATGCAAATGATGATGTAATTTGCATAATTAATGAAGCAATTCTATAATTCAGTTACCTTCCATGTGTCACAACCCTCCTTGTGACACATGGGCTACAGGCTGTCCCAGAGGGAGAAAGTCCCAGAGGGGATAGTCATTAAGCAGCCCATGCAGCTGCAGGCGGTGTTGCCTTACATGTATATCCTGCACAGATGTTTTCTCTTGCCCACTGCACGATTGCAGACTGCATCAGCAGGGGTAGTTTCACGATCCAACTTCCATATTTAGGGGGACTAATATATCACTTCTACCTTCTTAAGTTATATAACGATAACATCCTTTGACGAAGGCATGAGATCGTTGACCTCTAGTTTAGACGTGTGGTGCGTTACTGAAGTCCACGATTTGGTTCTTGACAAACTATCAGCTGTTTTGGGATGTCCTGAGATGCATAGACGATGGACAGTGACGACGTACTTGAAGAAGAGGACCATAGTCCGCCGGTGAAGGCTGCACGTTTGAGGTGAGCACCCCCCCTCCCACACTACAGCAAGGCTGTTGTGCTGCCAAAATGTGTTATCATGTCTGGAATATGTTAATATGGCCCATTTGTTACATACTGTATATATATTTTTCTACCAAAAAGTAGTTCTTCAGCATACATTTGGTCTCATAACTACATTTTTCATGGTTATGTAAATCAGCCATCTGAAGATGCAAAGAAACATTTTGTGTGGAACAAACTTACAAAGTACTACCTCTGTGAAAATTGACTAGTTGTGGACTAGTCCGGACTAGTCCCTTGACTAGTCCCAGTTTTAATGCCCAGGACTAGTCCCGACCTCAGACCTTTAGTGGTCCGGCAGGGCCAGGACCTCCCAGGACTAGTCAGGACTACTTGGACTAGTCCATTTTGGTGGATAGGACTAGTCCCGGACTAGTCCTGGGACCGGTCCGGTCCTGTGCGCGGCGGGAGGGCTGGGACCGGTCCTACATAGCAGGCTGTGTGCGACGGGCCGAGGCTGGGACTAGTCCTGGGACTAGTCCTGGGACCGGTCCTAATAGCGGGCTGTGCGCACCCCTGGGAATAGCAGCGCATCCAGGAATGCCCACTAACGTATCACAGATGCTGCAGGAGCATCTCACGTAACACCATTATGAGAGCGTCTATTGATAAAACAGTATGAATCTGAGTCTCTAAAATATTGTTTGGGATGTTGTTGGGATGGTAGATACAAGACACCATGTACTATGTATTGTCTTATTTCCTACCCTTTTTTTAATACAAACAACAATACTTTCAGCTGTTAAGTACACAAACAAATTGAACAAGTTTATTTACATCAGAAAACCTACCTTTTTTAGTAATCTGCATGAGCAACATTAAGGTCTTTTCAGCATATTTGTAGTTCAGAAAGATTCCTTAAGGCTGAATGGCAATTGAGTTGTTAACTTTCTTAATCTTGCTACCAACATTATTCAATGTGCAACTGCAAACAGTAGCCTGTTTTCAGAGAAATTCACACTGGCTTAGGGGGTGGGGGGTGTTGAACTTACCTCGGAAGTAGAATCTCCGTTTCCTGAGAAATCCCTCTTCCATACATGCTGTTGCTTAATGCCATTGTCTTCACCCATGTCACCCAGCCTCTCTTCTCCCTTTCTCTACACAAGTTTAGCTTGAAAACTGCCCCGAATGATTAAAACTCAGACACAAACACACAGAGAGAACTTACTTCCCTGTTCCTCTGGTTGAGGACTGGCTTCAGTGGATTCAAATTCTGGACCAACTGTTCTCTCATTACAAATGCACCAATCACCGATTTTGGTGAAGATCATGTGATATTCTCATTATCTCCAGGAGGTAAGGAAATGTTATTAATTAAGAAGGTTGGGTGAGCTGACTAGTCCAAAGGGTTGTAGTCAGGTCCGGGACTAGTCCGGGACCAGTGGACCTGCTGGACTAGTTATGTCCCCGACCCCCAGGACCACCTCGGACCGATCTGTGTCAGACAGGACTAGTCCCAAAAGTCTGGGACCTGCTGGGACCTGCTGGGACCACCTCGGACTAGTCCGGACTAGTTAACTGAAATTTCCTTTTTACAGAGGTACACTGGGCCTACATGTAGGATTATAGCCTCTACCAGGCTTCAGAGGTGGTCTGAAAAAGTAGAAATTGGCAAAATAGACAGATAACATGCCAGGGGAGTTAGTCTGCTAAAGCTAAAGGAGTACAGTTTGACACTCCTTTACTTTAGTGGACTAACTCATCTATCTATTTGGCCAATTTCTACTCTTTCCAGCCGCCTCTGAAGCCTAGTAGAGGCTAGTAGGATTATGGTGTGGACACATACATGTAGATCTGATTATGTTTCTAAACATGAAAGCCATGTTTTTCTTGTCCAACCTACAGTGCGCAGGAATTGCTTGCCCATCGGAATCTGGACCGTACCGTTCCTCCCAGAGGGGGGACCAAGGACTATGCCCCAGATGGGAGCCAGGAACAGGAGGAGAAGCTGCAGGGGATGTATAGTCTGTACAGGAGGATGCTGGCTGAGGAGAGGGTCAATAAAATGTAGGTTTTCTGATGTTCTAAAATCAACGAAATGTGTTAGAACAACCTGATGTTGACATTGTGTCCTCACTTTTGGGAAAGGCACTTAGGTCATAAGGCCTATATAGGGACTTTTATGGTCCACAAGATCAGGTTGAAGTCTGATCTTTTTAATTTACAGAGAATGTTATGACAGGAATCTCTTCTCCATCCTCAAAACTGCCTGAATGTTGATATTTTGAGTATTTCTCAGAAACTTGTCAAATGTTTACAAGACTACCTTTAAACCTGCTTGGGATCACATGCCCATACAAATGTGTGTCAGTGCACCGAATTTTATTAACAACAGTTGCTAAAAAGGAACATTTCATGTGTTTCCGATGCCTCAATATCTTGTTTATGTGTTTATTAATATCATTTTTATAGTGGAAACCTGTCCACAGCAACCTGGCTGAAAGATTTGGGTTTGGCAGAAGTCACTGTAGACAAGGTACATTGTATCATAACCTTATGTACACATGTAACTGGCAAACTACACAAAAATGTTCATCTATAGACAGATACTTTTATTCAAAGATAAAAAATACACATGACATATGGACATATTATTATGTTTACTGTCTGCTTTTCAAATATTAGCTTTCTAGTTTAAAAATTTATTATTATGATCAGTTGGTGATGGCTGATTTTTATTGTTGTTGATATTTGCAGGGTAAATTTTGGCATCACATGGGCCACACCAGTGAAGGCAAGAAGTATCTATATCCCGAAGAAGCAGTTTTCCTTTTGGAGACGGTAAGGAAAAAAACAAACTATGATTAACATGACCCCACTACTAGTACTTCTTATTCTGAGACCATGTTGGAGTGTTATACTTTATAAAGCACTGAAGAGATTCTACAGCATTGAAGTCCTTTCTCTACATTTTGTACGTGCTTCAGGTAGCTGGTTCTAGTACAATTCTCAATTTTCTCATCAAAATGTCATCAGTTTTGTCAGCATATAGTGACTAAAGTACAAGAACCTTTGTATCATCTATGCATCATTCATGTTTTAATTCCTCTAGAATGTCATTGAGGTGTACTGGAATAAGGTACCACTGGCAATACAGCAGGCCTATGCCATGATGCTTGGGGACAAGGTCAGCATGGAGCAGTACCAGGTAAGGAAGATAGGGGGCACATGTGAGAGGTTGCTTGTTGCAAGTCTTAGTCATGACATGCTGCATTATTGCTGTTTCCAAATATTGCAGTCTAGGCAATGTTTTTAATGCAACCAGACTGCTAAGAACATTGCATTTTATAACATTAGGTTGATAGTAAATAAGCAGTCAGTGTACAGTTTTTCTGAGAGAGTAAGATTATCATATCATGCACACATGTATGTTAATGATAATGATATATCTCTGCTGCCACCACCAGGTGTATGCTCACCTGTCCAGACTTGGCTACATACTGATGAGACACCAGTCAAGGTATTCCCTATCCATCATGTAGCCTTTTTAAGTCTATAATATAGATAAGTGCCTTTAAGTTATTTATTTCCTAATGACAGATTTTAATTCTCTTTGGGATACTATTCTTTCAGGTTTAGGATATTGTGCTTCCAGGTTTGAAATATCATACTCCAGTCCAGTAATACTTAATACCAGCGCTATTATACTAACTATTTAGGTTAATACAGAAAACTATCTCTGGTGCATGTTAAGTTAAACATTTTCATTGGAAAAAATTAGTGATGCAAAGTTGTTGTTGTTTTACAGAGAACACTTCTCTTGGTATGAGCGTCAGATCCAGCTGGATGAATATATCTCCTTAAAGGAGCGAATGAAGGAAGGGTCAAGTGCACAAGTCAGGGACTGGTTTCCTTCAAACGTACAGGAAGAACAAGCTTCTTCATCTTCAGGGAACTTAACTAAAACTGAGGAGGTACAAACTGTACATAGAGACAACCTTGCCAGCCAACAATGTCAGGAAGTGAAGTCAGCATCTTATTCACCAGTAGAACATTCAACCTTCAATCAAATGTCAGGAGATTCACTGTCAGAGGGTCAGGCATTAAGGATGAAAGGAAGAAATGAACAGTCTTTTGAAGATGAACAGATGGAGATAGAATGTGATGAGGAGAGGAAAGACAAGACTGAGAAGCAATCGAAGAAGGGATTTAACTCTTTGGTTTTGGTACCTCATGAATACAAATGGGACTTTACTAACATTAACATACCTAATGTGGGACAAGATTGCAATGTATCAGAGATTCCCATACCTAGTGCAGAACTCCTCCCAACAGGTATACAGGTGAACAGTGTTCTTAAGATCAACACAGGTGCGTTCTCACTGAACACGAAGAGAGGAAGCAAACGGAAATCTAATTCAGAGCACCTTTCCAAGATCGTGCCAAACTTGAGAGCAGAGGATGACCCGAGAAAAGTGTCCAGGAATTGGGTTGAGTACAAGGAGCTCTGCGGAGTGAAGAGAGAAGTGGACATGTCTGACACATCTGTAGCGCATCTGTGGAAGGGAGAAGTCACCCCATTGGTCAGGCCAAGTGATGCTACAGACATGGGTAGGTCTTCTACAATCTGCCTAGTGATTTATGCTACCGGAATGGGTAGGTCTTCTACAATCTGCCTGATGATTAATCATGTACTTTTTCAGTTAGCATTTAGGATATTATAGATACTTTTATTCCTGATTTTTTTTTACACCTGGATGCCTGACAGGACATCTGGCAGTGTCTCTTGCCCAATACTGGAATGTGTCTAAACTCTGACCCACATTTGGGACAAGAATTTCCCTGCAACCTCACCTCATGACCTCAAACTTTCTCAAGGTTTACATTCAAGTAGATTCCAGGTCTGGTCTCTAGAATTACATTACACTTTTAAGATATGTTACCTATATGGAATGGTGTCCCAGAAACTGGGCCCGTGACCTTTTCTTCAATGTCGTTCCCCGGCTGATGAGTTAGGCGACAGATTTACAACATCGGTGGGTAAAACACATTCCTCACCAGCATTTAAAGGACGGCGTAATCTTCAGAGAAATTGGTTTCTGCCAAGGTAGAATGGAACCTGGTTTACACCTCTATATTATTTGTAGTACCATATGATACTTCATCCTGAGTTCTCAACCATCACTTTATAGATAGATGGGCAAATGAGGTAGGATGACAGTTCGTTCACCTCTATGCGTACATATGGGAATGGTTATACATGTACAGTATTATTTTGCAAAGCTGTAAATGTCACTTTTATTAGGCATTGACAGTCAAGAATGTATGCCATTTACCGGTATATGGGCTGATCCAAGCGTTAAATTTGTGTTGGCTAAATAATAAATCAATCGAGTTTCAGATTATTGATTTGCTAGTTTAAGTGCTTTTCCTATCTACTGGTAGTACCAAGAGATTTTCTACTTATTGTCAAGAAATCAAGAAAAATGGCATTAGAGCAAACATAATTGTGGCCTTGTGGTTGTAGGGTAAATTGCTTAAACTAAATATCTGTTGTCCTGCTGTGGTGGGAGAGGCAGAAAGTGGGGGAGGTAGGAAGACGCAAGGACGAAGTGGGGAACATCCTACTTATGATCCATATATCATTTGAGTTAACCAATGATATTAAAGGTTTAAAATGTGCCATTACAAAACCCTACAGTATTTATCATGTCCATATATATATATATATATATGCTTGAGGTACTCCCACTTTCTGCCGCTCCCACTTTTCCCCGCTGCGCCCTCACATCCTCCTACCTCCCCACTTTCTGCCGCTCCCACTTTTTTCCGCTGCGCCCTCGCATCTTCCTACCTCCCCACTTTCTGCCACTCCCACTTTTTCCGCTGAGCCCTCGCATCTTCCTACCTCCCCACTTTCTGTCGCTCCCACTTTTCCCCGCTGCGCCCTCGCATCTTCCTACCTCCCCACTTTCTGCCGCTCCCACTTTTCCCCGCTGTGCTCTCGCATCTTCCTACCTCCCCACTTTCTGCCGCCCCCACTTTTCCCCGCTGCGCCCTCGCATCTTCCTACCTCCCCACTTTCTGCCGCTCCTACTTTTTCCCGCTGCGCCCTCGCGTCTTCCTACCTCCCCACTTTCTGCCGCTCCCACTTGTCCCTGCTGCGCCCTCGCGTCTTCCTACCTCCCCACTTTCTGCCGCTCCCACTTTTCCCCGCTGCGCCCTCGCGTCTTCCTACCTCCCCACTTTCTGCCGCTCCCACTTTTCCCCGCTGCGCCCTCGCGTCTTCCTACCTCCCCACTTTCTGCCGCTCCCACTTTTTCCCGCTGCGCCCTCGCATCTTCCTACCTCCCCACTTTCTGCCGCTCCCACTTTTTCCCGCTGCGCCCTCGCATCTTCCTACCTCCCCACTTTCTGCCGCTCCCACTTTTCCCCGCTACGCCCTCGCGTCTTCCTACCTCTCCACTTTCCGCCGCTCCCACTTTTCCCCGCTGTGCCCTCATGTCTTCCTACCTACCCACTTTCTGCCGCTCCCACTTTTCCCCGCTGCGCCCTCGCATCCTCCTACCTCCCCATTTTCTGCCGCTTTTTCCCGCTGCACCCTTGCGTCTTCCTACCTCCCCACTTTCTGCAAATTACGCTTAGTAGTACAGTTACTGCAGTGCAGTATTCTAAATGGCAGCTGTCATGTGGCAGTTGACATTAGTCTAGAATTGTATTAACATTCACATGTCATGAGTAAGAGTAGGTTATTGTTTGCATAGTATTAGTAGCACAATTGCAAGTATAAAACTAAGAGATACTGCTTATTACACCTAAATATAAATAAAGCCTTCGGAGGCCGATTGAATAGTCTGGCTGGCCACCAATTTGAGTGTTTTGCCAGTTGTTAAATATTTTGCTTGGAGATTACCATATGAAGAAAATGGAAAGAAATATATACCAATACAACTGTTTCTCTTTTATAATGAATAGACCTTTTATCACTTAAAAAGTCAGAGGTGCCGGTATCACTTGAAAAAGTACCACATGAAATACGCAGGTTATTTTCAGACTACATTACTTGAGGTGGTAATGGCCTCTTGAAAGGGTACAGATTGAATGCATAAAGTTGCAGTGGACTGTGAAAGCTACATTTAACACTGTCCAATGTTATCTCCAACACATTATAAAAAATTAATATCCCACGGTAGAAATAGGTTATCTGTAAATGTGTCACACAGCTTGGCACTGGTATGTGATTACCCATAGAAATACACCCATAAGAAGATTCATTGTAGAACCGCGTACAGTAAGATGCATGAATGTATGCAGAGGTAGGCTTGTGTAACAGAGCAGTTAGAGCCCTGAGGCTTTTACAAAGTTGCTGTTCAGAATGCTAAAGATGAAGGGAAATTACATCGGTGAAGGTTAGACATCCAGGTAATAAGATATGCCAAAAACAGTTACTCAAGCAACTGGATATTGTTTATGAAGGGAAGTTGTTTGGAAGTACAAAATAACTATGAAACCCCATGTTGCTTCAGCCAGCACGTCTGCAGAACATACTGTGCCTGCTAGGCACGAAATCCGTGTTCCTTTACATTCCTGTTGCACAATACAGGCATAAATCATTAAAGAATATCTTATTGCTGAATCTATTTAGTAGCTCGAAAAATTGATTTTTTCGACCGTAGGGGAGCCAAAATCCGGATGGTTCCCAGGCTATCTATTTTGAGCATCTACTGCCTAAAGCACATGTAGCTGTTGCAGCTATGCATTTTGTATATATGTATGTTAGGCTTTTCATTTATTTGTATTTGGTTATTCAGCAGTCATACCTTGTAGTTTAATGGAGTTCCTCCAGGTGGCGTCACAATTATATTTATTGCATTCAATCATTTGGCAAAGGAGAACCATACCTCCCGGCATACAACATGTAATTCCTGTTCATTCCTTTTAAACATGTAACACGTTGCATCGCATTGATTATTATACGTGACACACAAGTATAACAAGCTATATGTCGTAAGATACTGTAAGATAAGATGGAGAAAGACAAATCATAAAGTTCTTATCAATGTAAACAAATTGTGTTGATATGTCTTTGCTTTTTCACTCAGGTGCCATCTTGAGCAAGCTGCAGGTGATTCAAAATATCAGTCTGGAGAAAGAGTGCAGCAGGTTAGTATGGCAAGTTGTCACATGTTGTAACAGTTACATCTACAAAGTTAACATAATTTTAAGCTAACTTCATTTAAAACTGCTGAGAAATCTGTTACTCCTTGACATGTGGCAAATTGCTTGTTTATATCAGTACCTATGCAACTTAGCAATTATGCCCATAATTCATAACAGAATTGCATATTACATACATGAATATTTTGTACATGTATGTTATGTAAAACCTGTGTTTTCTGTTGGACTATCATATGGAGACCTCAGTGATGCTTAACCTTTTCCCTGCTACCAAACCCCATAACCAATACAAATTTGGTGCCAAAAGGCTACTTCAGCAGGGAAAAGGTTACATACGCTGTACATGTATAAATAAATAAATAAATATAAAACCTACAGTAGAAATTGTGATGGGAAATGAATTAACATAATTGTGCAGTTTATTTCTGTGATTTCCTATACAACGGTACAAAAATAAACTAGTTACATGTACTATATTTGGGCGGAACATGGAATAGGTCATGTGGCAGACATATTAATTAATCAACTTAATTGTGCAGTGTATTTCTGTTAAATTGATTTCATATGCAACGGTACAAAAATAAACTCAGTTACTATTTTGGTGGTGCATGTAGGTCACATAGCAGCCCATGTTAATAACCAAATTGTGAAGTGTATTTTTGTTAAATTGATTTCATTATGTACAATTTCATATGTAGCAGTACAAAAATTAACTCAGTTACTATTTTGGTGGTGCATGTATGTACATGCATGTTATTAGGTCACGTACCAGCCCATGTTACCACATTGTGATTACTGGTACAACAGAAATTTGTGTTTACTGATGTCTATATTGATTAAAAACAAAACAAATTTGATGATAATTTTGTTAGAAAAACCGTGAGACAGCTTGTGTAACCAATAACTGGTTCAGCAGTTCTATCTAATGTCTGATAGTCATTCAGATTAACACAAACAAACACTTTTGTCGGAAGGGTGACACAGCAGCCATCATTGCCAAGTACAATTATGTAACTATTCAGGGATTAAAATACTTGATGCAGTGTACTTTTGTGCACCCAAAATTGGAGCCGTGCACCCATATACATGTATTTGTGTAGCATAACCATGATTACATCTAGATCTGTATTTAGGTACTATTGTATACATACTAGTATTTATATCATACCCGGGCGGCGATATAGTGCTCCCGGCCGTGTTGTATCCACCCGTACAACACGGGTGTATAAACCGGGCTTCCATAGAACGATTCGAACGCGTTTCGCCCCAACCGTGTGCGCCGCTTTCGAAAATCCGAATACAGGATTCGGACGTTGGAATTGATGTTGTTGCAGTTTTTTTGTTTAGGGACACCAAATTTTCGCTCATTTTGCATTGAAAGACGTGTTTTCTAGGGTGGGTATGATATAAATAGTATACAACACGGTGTATTCCGCATCGCCTTCTGTCTCGGCCCTCATGCGAGTCGGATCGTGGTCGGACCGATACCTTGGGCAATACGGAATACACCGTGTTGTATGCTCTATATACACGGCATATTCTTGATGTTTGTTGTGTTACTTGTTAGAAACTTTGTTAGCTATAAAATTTCAGATTCATTAATTCTGAAGAGAAGCAGTAGCCTCCTTCGCAGACTTCTTGGAGCTGCGGCATTTATTTTTTGAGGGGGAGCGCTGATACGCAATATTTTACACAGGCTAAAGGTTCTCTAATGTGGCCGAGGTGGAGGGAGTTACGCCTTTAGCGCGGGCGCCGGGAGATACAGCCTCTCTCTGTGGATACAGCTCTCCCCCCAAACAAGGCCCTTCCCCTGAAAAAAAAGACTACCTCTCTAGCCGCTTGTAGAAACAAACACTGCCCTGCTAGAAGTTTGTGCAGGAGGCTAAGAAGCAGTAAGATTTGAAATTAGGTTTGGCTGACATTCTACTTTATTTTACTTAGCATGAAAGCTCATCTGTGTTGGCACAAGTCATTATGAAATGGAAACTTAACTTTAACTGCCAACACTATCTACACAGAATTGGGACTACCCCAAATTTTCGGTTGACTCCATCAACCTTGTTCACGGAATGGACCCGTCTACTCTTGGAACGTGACGTCAGAGACATGTGACCGTAGTAGCGTGTCATACGTGCCAGATAACTTGTGTCTGCCCCCGTCTCTGTTCAGGGTAGGTCTGTGAGCTCTTATGTAGACCGCCTCCTTCACTCCACGTTCCAAGAGTAGACAGGTAAAATAAAGTATGAAATGGAAACTAAACTTTAACTGCCAACACTATCTACAAAGAATTGGGACTTACCCCAAATTTTCGGTTGACTCCATCAACCTTGTTCACGGAATGGAGCCCAATTTTTTTACCTAAATTTTGAAATTTGAATGTGCTCCACTGTACCTACATGAATTTCGAGCCCTGCCATTGTACTGGCACAGATTCTACGGTCCCACTCAGACAGCAGTCACTACAGATGAAAGATGGACACAACCCATGGCTGGAGAGGGGACATTTATCATTCTGTCACCTTCTAATGTCACCAAACACTGTTTACTCCTAATCCCAGGACACCCTCACACTTTTTAAGGATCACCGGCCTTGTCAAAAAAACGACCTACCATCCATCTTTGAGGTCATTCAATCCTGTCTCCAAGGTGCAGCATACATTTTGTAAATGGGGGACACTTTAATGCATCTTGCAGACTTTGAGGCGATGTCTTAGGGTTATTCCTTTGATAACTTTAAGTGGGGTAAGCTAAAGGGAGGCATGGTTTTCGTGATCTTCCTCATTTCATTTAACCTCTGAGCTACAGGCGTAGACAGTGCCATTCCGAATTATAATGTATTTGATATCAGCCACGACCCAATATGTTAAAAGAATAGCCGTAATTGTAACAAGGAATTTATGAGTCTATTTCTTCTCTGATGAGCAAAAGAACTATCAGTCAAAATTCTTGTTCCCATCTAGATACTCCAGTTGCTGCTGTGACCCATATTTTACAAGTGTCACATTATAAAATGCAGTTATGAATGCAGGATTTTGAAACAGAATATTCTGCATTCATACATGTAACTGCATTATATAAGTTGTGAATGTGAAGGACACTTGTAAAATATGGGTCACAGCAGCAAGTGGCAGTATCCATAGCAACAAGAATTTTGACTGACAGTTGACAGTTGCTAAATGCGAATACTAGTATCAGTACTAATTGAGAAGAAAAAATGGACTCAAACTTCTTTCTTTGTCTGGTGAAGTGGATATCAGCTATTCAGAGTTTTGCCCTTCATGAAAATAATAGGCAATTACATGTACGTTCCATTTTGTAACTTGTCAATATACATTTTGTATAATCTCTGAGTCAGTGGATGCCAAAGTTTTTACAAGAAATTCAATTTACTTACAGTCATTTGCTGATGATATGCACATTTAAGGCACTTTTAAAACATTTTACAACTCCTTGTTAATGCTTATGCAGAATGGTTTTGATCCTGACTCACACAAGGATGGGCCCCTACTCTTTTGAATAAGTGTGGTGGGTTCTTTAACATGCATGAGGTGTGGCTCTCCTCAAACACAGGCCCTCAATTTAATGTCCAAAGGACGTCCCTAACATGAAACTAGGTATTCACTTACACCTGAGTGAAGTGAGGAAATTCATGTTAAGTGCCTTCCACAATTGTACAACACTGGGGCATGTCAGGGGTTCAAACCCAGAGCCTCTTGGTTCCTTGGCAAACCATTATGTCACACAACACCAAATTCAATTATGACATAGACTTAATTGACGTTAAAATAGCTAAGTCTTATAAAAAGTAATAATAAACAACAATATCAAATTGAGCTCCAGAATAAGAAAATTAATCTTTAAATTAAGTAGCCAAAAAAACATATGCCTGCTGATACCAATCTTCTATTTTTAACCATTTTGAATCAGGTATTTCTGTATTAGAGACACCAGCTTGCCAATGCTGTGTGCATGTGCAATGAATTTGAATACTTTGAATGTGAAGACCTCCTTATAATGGTCTAATTACAGTATCAATGATTAACCCCAGTTGAGACCTAGATAAAAGATGCGCCATCTGGCTTGTTAAGAGACACATCTTGTGAGACAAGTAGACCGTAAATGCTTAAATTAGCCTTAATGCTCCAGCAGTCTTCCCCTATTACCTGGGCCTTCTGTTGATGCATGAGACATTAAGCTTACCTCACCTAGGTGAACAACTGCAGTGCATTTTAACCTCCACATATTTTGGCTGGTGCCTGCTTGTAATAGCTCTTCACTGAAAGCCATATGTCTCGTGCCTGTAATTTTTGTTCAGTATCAGTTTTATTTAAAATCGACTGGCAAATTTTCACAGACGCTGCACACATTACATAATCAATCATTAAAATTACAAAATTTCTCAGAATTTAAAACTCGTGAATTAAACATCATATTACAAGCTGTACATAAAATCCTACCAATCCTTTTTCCTGCTGCCTAACCCCATAACCAATAGAGAATTGGTAACCAAAAAGTTACTTCGGTGTGCTGAGGGTTAAATCATTATACCAGAAGAACTCTGTGTACCCAGACCTTTCAAAAAGGAAAGAAATTTTGAGAAATTATCTTTATCTGCATGTTAGATATTATCAATATATATAATAGATGAAATAAAATGAGATTCCTTCACATTTTTAAGGATTAATTTAAATTTGCATTTTTTTTCACTAGAAATGTCCAGTTTGAGAAGTCAGTTTGGTACAGCCATGTCTTAGGTTCTAGCTAGAGATTCAAGATATAAATAGGTCTCTTCTTGTGAATGAAAATTGTCTGCCACCATACATTGTACCAAGTGGATCTATTTTGATTTCTCCCATCTAGACTGCATTCTGATGGATAATTCCCCTTTTAGGCAGAGATTTGTGTCTAATTCATATAATAGTGGGAAGGCACAGCAATAGCTTTTACTGGTAAATGCCAGTGTCTAATTTTATCAGAGTGACATTCATTGACTTTTCTATGTGGGGAGGGAATAGAATGGAGATGTGACCTACATTGTACAAGCAAGGCTTAGGCTCTGTCTGTCTGTTGGACTGAAGATGTAATTTTGTCCAATCATAGAGATGTCTTCGCAGTTTACAGTCACTGGGTTAAACACTGGTATTAAATCATCCATTAATTTGTCTGGAAAGGTTGCAAGCACTATGGGTAAAGGGATGAAGTCTGCCATCTCTGATTGCCTCGTTGTTTTTGTCCTGTGCAGCCTTCCGAAACCTGATAGAACCGTGGACATTGCATATGATGTGTTCCTGCCAGATTCTCACTTCAAGAAGTCCAAGCCTGGCAGGCCCAACCTCAGGGTTTGTGTACAGAGGTAAGGACTTTTGTTTAAATCCTATAGGCAACGGAATATGAGCTTTTGGTGGAAATACATGTAGATAGCTTTATGTATGTGAAATGAGGCTCGTTTGTGTCAATGCACACAACATTTTGCAAAAAGGTAACATGATAGTTTTCATCCCATTACAAAGCATGGTCTGTCCCTGGTGCTGAACAGCACTCAGGATTGTGTTAGGATTGTGTTTTACATATAGCCCTGCCCACCTTCATCAAAACATAGAAATGCAAAATAAAAACATAGAAATGAAAATATTTGATGGACATACAGCCACTCTCTCATTGGTCAAACTGATAATTGCCATCCTCTCATTGGTTAAACTGCTAATTGTGATTGACAATCAGGATTGGTCTGTTGTAATTTCTACATGGCCAGTGGATTAAAGAGTTACAGTTACTGGTAACAAATGTGATGCCTTATGGCACACATAAACTAGCCGGCCTATCACCCGTATAGGTCTTATAGCCCACAACTCACCGACCCCACATAAACGATTATCAATATGCCACACACATCACAGCAGAAATGCACATTTAAAATCAATCAGCAGAATATACGAGGTTTGCAGTCTGGCTGGATTCTACAGTGGTCGAGATAAAGTCATGATAGATTATCGTTTTAACCATTTATAACTCATAACCAGATATATCATCAATTTAGTTGCGTGACATCAGCTTTAAATACTTGAATACTTGCTGATACTGATAGTTGCTAGGTTGCTAATGGTGAATTAGGTGGATTATGAACCATTGGAAACATGATTGTAACACCTGTACATGTGATGCTGGACTCCCTATGTTGCAATACAAGTGCTGTAATAGTAAAATACAGTCTATGAATATGTTTTACAAAAGATATTAAGCCTAGTCTCTGGCATTTCTTATGCCATTTAAAATTGCAAATGTAAGTTATCTAGTGGAAGGATTTCTGGCTGTGTTTCTGTTTAATAATATGGTTATACAATTGCATAACTATGTCTATTGTACTGCTTATTGAAATGAAATTTAAAAAAAAATGAAATTATAAAAAATTCAAACACTTTCACAATTTCCCAGTACTGTAGTGTCTAATAGAAGACAAAATTACACAAATAGAGCAAAGAAGTGAGCAGAATTATATATTGTTGCTTGTTGTTATAGATTTCAAACAGGGCATTTCAGTTTTTAAGGTGGGACCAATCATCTCATTCAACAAGGTATAAGTTTACATTAGAACATTTCATGAGCTCTAACACATGTAAGTGGAAATACCCATTATCTAGTGTTAGAAATCAACACAGAGGAAACATGGGACCAACAGTGAGTCATCATCATTCAATCATCATCATTCACCACTGACACTATGATACTAGTACAAAATTTAAAAATCACATCATCTTGATACAGCATAGCTTCTGAATCAGCTATTCATTAGATGTCCATATAGATGCATCGTAGCTGTAGTTTGGAAGTCAGGGCTTGAAATACAACCTGCATATGCAGGTTATTAGTGATACACAAGTGTCTGTGGATTGTTGTCTACTGTTTGTTACCAGCTGCAAAATAAAGAATTCAAATTGTTGCTACATGTAGTTTAATGCATACCCCATAAAATCTACTTTTAGTACAGAGCACTGCAGTGCATTTTATTTGCAGCTATGCAGAAAAAAAGTATTTCGAGCCCTGGAAGTTATATAACTATAAAATAATACATTCTGCTGCATTCTTGAAGAGCAATTGGAGTCACCAGGCATGTAACATTTGCAAGTTATTATATGAAGCAGAAATGTTATATAACAATGCATACAATTTCTTAGAAGGTAGATGCTAGCTCTGACTTTCATTTCCCGAATAGACATTACTTCATGTATAAGCCAGTAATGCCTGTTGTATTTTTACAAAATTTGTATTGGTCCACTGTCTGTGATAAAGCCTTCCCACCCACACATTTTACCAAAGGGCACCTTTGTGTTTAAACATGAATGGTTATGGTAGATTAGAAAAAACTATATTTACTATTATTAAAGGGGATATGTCCTCAGCCAAAAGGTCTGAGAGCCTTTCAAGCTTGATCTATTAGCAGCACATTGTATGACAGTCTAATACAGAGCAGTACAGGTGATCCAAAAATCCCTTTTGAATGCCACTCCTTTTACTTGGTGGTCAGATCATTAGTACACTTTCAACATCAAAGATGGAAGCCTTGCTCGTATCCATGACGACTCCATGGCAACTATATCAACAATGTACAGCACATAGAGGCAGTGGCAGGAAGAGCTTGAAATAAATGACTTTCATATTTGTTCAGGTCTTCAGGTCTAGACACAAGATGGTGACCTTTAGCTTAAAATCCTCATTATTAGGCTCCATATCATATTTCCCCTGGTTATTTGGCATTGTGATTTCAGCATTGTTCGTGTACAGGGCTGGAGTTCATTGGAAAAGCAGTAGGCTGTGAAATTGACTGTCTACCTCCATGAAGGTTAGACATCTAGGTAGAACATTATGTAATACAAAATAAATCAAGCAACTTGATAAATTCTCTGAAGAATCAGACATTTCAGATAGCATCAGAGTTCTTTTGTCAGTGACTGAGAATGACTGAGAGTCACTGATGAAAGATAGCTGATGCCATCTGAAATGTCTGATTCTTCAGAGGATTTATCGAGTTGCTTGACTATTTTGCATTATGTGACTATCTATTTCACATAAAAAACGTTTAAATTAGCTCTTTCCTTGGTGCTGAAATGTATTCCTATGGAAATACGCCTTTGGTTTATGGTTAATTCAATATAAAAAAAAACTAGCAGCACCAGTGCTGAATTGCGGTTTCTGTACACAACACGTCATTCAAATATCATCAGGACTTACATTAGACATTACAAATTGAGAATTAAGAAAAAAGTCTAAATCCTTGTAAATAAGATATCAATAATATTACACGACTTAAAAGTCTATTGGAACATAAACATTTACTGTCATTTAGCATTCAAACACAATAGGGTAGTGTACTGTTTAGCATACGTTGTGTCTGGCGCTTAAATTGTGTCAATTTCGTACTGTTCCTAAGTGTTCTATTGTGGACATCCCCCCTTTGTGATGGCAACCAAGCAAAATATTTCTCATTGCTTTGTTTTTGTTTCCATGTATATCTTCAACATTAGCCCTCATAAAATAAATAAGCTATGGGTTTCCACTATTTATCATGCATATCATGCAGTAATATTACAGTTTAAGATATAGTTCCATGTAATGATCATTTCAACATTTAAGGGTTTGTTTATTATTGATTGCAGACTAGCTTTATCCATAATCATCCATAATACAGCACCTTGCTTCAGACTTTAAATTATTGAAGGTTTTTAAACTCCTGAAAAAGATTGAAAAACATTCATTTGAACATATGTAGGAAAGCAAAATCTCAGCTTGAAGAAAAAGACTAAATAATTTGCTGAATGTACTGTATGTATATGTGTTGTACACTGTAACCTTCCCCACTACAGGGGCCTATCATTTTGCCTAAATGTGTATCACTTATAGCACAAAAATCACAGGGGAGAGAGCTGAGATCCTGAGGTAAAATGTACTCATCTATCATTACATTGGAGTGCTTATATAGAAGGTGACATGGCATGGTATCATTTGTCTTGATTATATTGCTCTGTAATTTGTTTTGAGTCTGTAATCAAATCCACATTGATAACAGTTACATGTAAAAGCCTATGTGCAAAAGAGAGTGCAATCTGAAAAGGTTTGAAGTGTTTTTTTTTTTTCAATTCTTAGACTCTCCGAGAAAGACTTGGAAGCATTTTGATGCTATAACAGAAATGTTCTCCAAAAATTTAGTACTTTGGACTACTTCTAATGCAGTAACCTGTCCTTTTTACCCTTCTGAAAGGTCATGTTTTCTTGTGGTTCCATTTTTCTTGACTAGCCCGTACCTGCAGAGTGACATGTGATCCTTCTCATGTTAGCCACGCCGGAAGTTAAGTGCGACAGAATGTCTCCCGGATACCTCATGCTGCTACAGATAGCTAATGGATAATATATATATATCTGGTAGAAAAATGCCATACCTAAGTAACAGTGCCATTCTAAGGGGGGGTTGATAGAATAACAGATATGCTGCCTGCTACATTTGTAGTATAAATGCTGGGCACAAAATAGCTTTGGCATTCTCTACTTATATTTTTAGATGCTATACATTAATATTTCCCCCTGAATTACATGTAAGTGTGTGACACGTGTGAGATAGAATAACAGATGTGCTGCCTGATACATTTGTAGTATTACTGCTGGGCACAAAATGGCTTTGGCATTCTCTACTTATATATTTTTAGATGCTATACATAATCATGTATTTCCCTCTGAATTACATGTATGTGTGTGTGACATGCAGACTCATCTTGGAAAGTGTCTACCACTGTACCACATTCACAGACAAACTGGAAACATTTTCCATACAATTCTAGCTTGCTGCAAGATTAATTTTTTGTAGTATTTTTGTACATTTCAAATGTATTTTTATTATTACATGAATTCTATGGATTTCATGATGATGAAGTGTCATTTCATTTTTTTAATTTCTTAATACACAATTGTGCTGTGGGATTTTGTAGGCATAGCCATTTATGTGTAAATGAAATCAGTATATATATATATATATATATATATATATATATATATATATAACATTCACGTCTGATTTGATGGTTTTGTCTTATGCCACTGCTTGCAGTAATAGATAAAATGACCCAGTATCTCAGTACTAGTACATGTACATTAAAATGTCCTGGGCTTGATTATAAATCAGTCAACAGCAAATTAAAGGAATTTACTACTGGCATAATTCAAAATCAATTTCGCTGATGTCTGCCATGCACAGATATTTATGAGTCCATTTTCACACTGATTACTCTTCCAACAGTCCGTGCTTGGTCAAAATACACAATCACTGTCCAGTGTGTCCACTATTTATACTATTATTTACCTCCGCTATCAGGTAATTGATAAATTCAATGTACCATGAAATTTAGACTAGATGCAATTGACAATTTGCATGCGAATGCTCTGTTGAGGATTCAATTTGGAATGATACTGTGAATTCATCCATTTTTATGTGGACTTAATTTTGAAGACTTTTTGGTGTGATTAATTAGGCTCATGGTTGAAACAGTTCTGTGGTACAGTAATAATACATTGCATAGTCGCAGTGATATGATTTCTTGACCCCTTCACCACGAAAACCGCGAAAATAAAACCACTGTGAACATTTCAAGCTTTACAGTAGTGTGTCTGAACATACAGTGTTCACATATTAATTGAATGGAATATTACTAGTACTGTACCTGACAGCACATTTTGTGTAGTCAATCTGGTACATGTTTGGACATTTTTGCCTCAACATGGAATGAATGTCGGTGTAATAATGAGGTCTAATATATGATCATCTAACTCTCGACTCTCAATCAACAGGATCCTTTACTTCAATGTCCCAGCTCATTATTGCCGTTAAACATGTACAACATGTTGACCTATATCACTAATGCCCTTCACCTTGGCCATTATATGCGATTCAGACAGGGATATTGCTGTTGAATGTTGCCATTTCCTGTTGGGAGGTTTGTCAACTCCAATATGATTCCTGTTGTGATAAGGGCTACTTTTAGAGTGTGGTAACATTTTGTTTGCTCATAATATGTGACTATCAATACAGTACACTCAGTTACTTCTTGGAAATTGCTGTGCAGTATAATATGGCAGGTATCATCATCACCCATACACCACAAAAAGGGTATGTGATAATGGTTCAGAATCTGTATATCAATCAAAGAAATCTTGTCACTTTATATCACAGTTGATAAGATCTTTTATCAGGGAGCAGGGGATCATGGGAAAGGAGAATAAAGTTTGAAAAGAGTTGAGCCAGAAGGATGATGGGAAAAATGAGTATATCTTCAATCTACAGGAAGGTGCACTCTGTAAAACAAGAAAAAAGCAATTTCACTCAGTGTTCATGTCAAAAACAACATTTTTTAAAACATTTTCGCACAAATTCTTTCCTGTTCCATCTCCAGACAGTTTCCACTTTGTTTTATCTACAAGAATCTTCAGCTTACAGTTTCCTGTCTGTGGTCTTCAAAGTCAATCTGTCAGAGGATCAGCTGGACGGGGAATGCTTCATCTAAAAATTACTGTAGTGATTCTCCCATCGGTACTTTTAGACATCCTTCACTCCTCATTGGTCAAAGACGTAATCCAGTTGAGTTTCCACTGGACAGTGCCTTCAGTTTCCCCTTGATTTTACTACGAAGTGAAGCTTTGCTATGAAGCTCAGGGCCACAGGCTAACTATATATTTGGCCTTGTGTAAGGTACCATTTGTTCTTGAGCATGGTAATTTGTTTCTTAGTTTCCTGTCTCCAGCAAACTAACTGCATGTTCGGCTACTCTCCAAGCAGAGGTTTAGGCTTTGGCTTATTATATTTCAGTCCATACCATAGTGTTCCTTCTTCTCCTCCTACCATTTCATTAAATGGATTCCATTTCTTCATTTTTTTTGCAGAAATGATGTGAAATTTGGCATGGAGGTAGACAACAGGGTGAAACTGGTTGTGACAGGCTGAATAAAAGTTCTAAAATATGCTGATACAGATATCTTACTGAGGGAAGACTGCAGTGTGAATAATGTCAGTTAAATAGCTTGAGGAATTAATCCACTCTACTCTATAGGTTGCTTGTTAAGGGTTAACCTTCCCCCTGCTGAGTTCTGAAAAAAGTAGGAACCAAATTGAATACAGATTTGGTGCCTGGGCGCACTCTCAGCAGGGAAAAAGTTGGTAATTATTTCTCCTTCAGAAGTCCCTCCCAGGTTCATGTATCAACTGATTGTGAGATAACTACCCCGCTGTGCCAACCTTGGCAACATTGGTACTCATTATCTTCATCCTGTGGTTGCAATGTCAAGGTCACGCCCTATACTGTCTCAGAGCTAGTCTTGAGTCTTCTTTGATTTGACTTCTGTAGTGATTGGTTTATTATTTCTCCTTAAGGCCACACCAATTTTATTAGTTGCTTCTCGGATTTTTTCAGAAAAAATATGAAGCGACAGGGCGAAAAAAAAATAAAAATAAAAACAGGCCTGGGCATCCTTTTATAGCCCCAAATGCTAGAATAGGTGCCATGAAGTCAACACAAAAGACTGGGTTAAAATTTTTACAATTTAAACAATGAATTTTTAACTTTTAATCAAACCACTGCATTGGTAGATGTAACAACTAGGAAGAAAAGGACTTTCTTCAACTGTTGGAGGCAAAATATGAGCATTTTTTAGTTGATTTAGAACCAGAATTTTTTTTTTTTTTTTGCAAATCAGAAAAAAATGAAGCGGCGAATCCGAGAAGCAACAAATTAAATTGGTGTGGCCTAAAGTGCACGGTATGACCCACGAACTGAATTGAACTGGAAATACAAACCGGAAAACAAACCGTCTAATACACATTTCTACCACTATCCAACGATCTTCATTTAGTGAAAAGGCTAAGTGATGATGAAGATCGCTGGATAGCAGTCAAAACATCTGTACTCCTGGGTGAATCATTTTATATCATACCCAGGCCACGATAACCATCGATAACAGTGTTCCGGACCAGCTGGCGGCTGTACTTTACGGTACGGCCCAGGCTTCCATGGCTTCCATAGAGCGATTCAAACGTGTTTCGCCCTAACCGTGTGCGCCGCTCTCGAAAATTGGAATACAGGATTCGGACATTGGAATTAATGTTGTTGCATTTTTTGGTTTAGGGACACCAAATTTTCACTCATTTCGCATTGAAAGGCATGTTTTCTCGGGTAGATATGACATAAATAAAATACAACACGGTGTATTCCGCATCACCCTCGGTCCCAGCCCTCCCGCGAGTCGGATCGCAGTCGGGCTGGTACGTCGGTCGATACGGAATATCCCGTGTTGTATTCTATGTAAACGTAAAATGGAAACTGTGAAAACTTTCCCTTCAATCTTGATTTTATCTACAATGATTCCAAGCTCAGCATTGATACTAACACCATGACTAGAATTCTTCTCTACAGCTCAATTCCCAGGGTACATGACATTCTATTGATCCCCATTGAAAGTGCAAGGCCATGCACTTTGAAACTGTAAAGCTTTGTAGATAAGATAATTATATAATGGAAAGGTCTATTGGGGTTGTACATGTAGCTCTGCATTCGTAACTTGAAGCATTCAAGCAGGTACATGTACTATTAGGCCACACCAATTTAATTTGTTGGTTTGTGGATTTAAAGAATTAATGCTGAGCTGAAATTTCAACATGAAGACAAACTCTTTGGAGGAAACCTTAACTATACACAGTTTCCACAGGTGAATATTAGCATAAACAAGCCACCAGGGGGCCCAAAATCTAATCATTTCGAGGTCTCATCAAGTCCTACCGACCTACCAAATATCAAGACAATCCATCAGTTCTCGAGTTGTCGTGTTTACATACAGACACACACACACACACACACACAGACACACACACACACACACGAACACTGCCATCATGATCTCTTGCTTGATTTTTTCTTTAGAATGTTTGAAAAATAAAATAGATTTGCCCTTATATAGAGTAACATTTTTTTCATCTTGATGAATATCTTAAAAATTACACTGCCTAAAGCTACTGTGTCTTTTGACACATAATGTCTGTGCATAAGCCTGAGGTCAATGACCTGTCAGTAATATGCAATAGAAAAGAGATTACACTCAGGTATGCAATCAAGTCTCTTTGTGGAGTAATCCTTTGCTGGGCACTGAGCAATGCATTCCATCCAGGCTCAACTCCCATCCATGGTAAACTGGCCCTGTGGGTGTGCTTCTAGGCAGACTCCCATGTAGAATGCTAATTGTAGGGTTCTGAGGAATAGCAAGAATACACAAGTGAGACTTGTTTTTTCATACATTTTATATATTACCAATGGTAGACTTTGCTATGACTGCATGAGGAATATCAATGTCAAACTGCAAAATACAATGAACAAGCCGCCAGGTGGCCCAAAATTTAATCATTTCTAAGTCTCTTCAAAACCTCATCAAATGTGAAGACGATTCATTTAAGCCTATAGTTCTAACTTACTACAGAATTGTTTCAACTTCAAGCTTCAAACACTGCAAAAACCTCCTTTTCCCTCTTAGGCCATGTTGATTTGATTATATGGATGACATCCGCGCGCGCATCAATTTTCGTTCGTTTCCAAAAAAAAGAAAGTTTTCGACCATACTGGAAATCGTACAAAGCAGCTGCAAAATGAGCAAATATATGCCGTAAATAGAAAAAAAAATATTGGAAAACTATACTAATATCGTAGAATACTAAAATCAATTCCAAAGGAAGAAGAAAATGTGAAGAAATGAAAATGAAGAGTCTGTTATTCGCCATACCATAATCTTTGTATTTAGCCATTTGTTCAACCTCCATGACCACGTAGATTTCATAATGAAGGCAACTTTTTTTTTTGGCCAAACTTTTTTTTTATTCGCACGCTCGCATCAATTTTGGGGTACCCAGAGGATGTCATCCATATAATCAAATCAACATGGCCTTACTGAAATAAAACCACCACAAAGGTTTCTGTATTTACAGTAGATGGCATCTTTTTCTATCTTGAACTTTCATGCTAATACAAGACAAAGATGTAAATTAAGCAGCTATAGCTGGTAGTTATGTTTACCTTCACAAGATGTCAGAAGGAAGACATATTGTTTTTGCTCTGTTTCTTCTTCTTCCATTCCATACAAATAAGGTCAATGACCTGGACCAGGGCTGTCAACTTAGTAACTGGTGCTGTAGCAGACACCCTGTGGTGTTGGGTTACATTATGTAGCAAGTGGCAGACACATTTCGAGGCTCGTATCACCAAAAACTCTGAGTATATGAATGTGTTTGAGTAAGATTAAACAAAGCAGTAGTTTGTTGGGCTAGACCATGTGCAGGTAAATATTATGCATTTGCTTTGCAAATGTTATCTTTCTAGTTTTCTTACTGCTGTTGTTGTTTCTTAAAGGTTTTCTGACCCGGCGCCTGACCTAGCGCTGATCGTGCAGCTGAACCAGCTGAGTTCCCCCGTGCCTCTCCTCTGGGCCGTGGTGGACAACGGAGATATCTCCTTCTACAGCTTCACCGAGGCAGACCTGCCCACGGATTACCACATGTGATAAGCACGTCGGCAGAACGTACTGCGCCTGCATGAAACCCATAATGTGGTGTGCTTAGCACCTAGGCAGAACATTTCGTTTAAGGTTGTATTTGCACATTTAAGTATGACATTCAGTCTATAGTTTGCAAATGTTGTGTCAGAAAAGATATCAAAATTCTAATGCAACGCTGACCACACATCCAACAACAACAAAAAATCTGGGTTTCGCACAGGCGCAGTATGTCCTGCCAAAGTGATCATGTGGCATTAGTATGGATCCAACTATATTTAAAACTACAAGATTTGTACTGCTACCTTCAATTTTTGTGGTACTTCAAGTTTTGATAGCATGACGAAAACAAAATGGCAGTAAAAAACATCAACTTCAGTATCCATATATAAGAAGATTGAAGCATCACCAACAGAGTTAAGGCATAAACAGGATGCTAATTATTCTCTTTGAGGAGCGCCTGAATTCTATCAATCAATGAGGTGCTACTTTCAGTGTTAATGATGAAAAGAAGTCCGTCGGGGATCACAGGTGGCCAGCCAGACACTAATGAACAGGATGTGGAGTTCGTTAGAACGCATGAATACCACTAGATTTAAAAACGGCACCGTTTGTTGCCAGAAGAAACTGAATTAAATCTATCTCCGGGTATCTCTTTACCACCGTATCCCGCACAGTGATAGGAAATTAAAAGAGTCCCACATCTTATTAAAATCCAGCTAGGCCATATAGTGCAGAAGTGGAGGTTTAACAATGGCACCGTTTGTTGCCAGAAGAAATTGAATTAAATCTATCTCCAGGTATCTCTTTACCACTGTATGCAACATGGTGATAGGAAATTAAAAGAGTCCAACATCTTACAATCCAGCTAGGCCATATAGTTCAGAAGTGGAGGTTGAACAATGGCACCGTTTGTTGCTACAGGAAACTGAATTAGATGTATCTACAGGTGTCTCCTAGCTATCGCATCCCACACAATGATAGGAAATTAAAAGAGTCCACATCTTATTACAATCTACCTAGGCCATATAGTGCCGGAGTGGAGACTTTGATAGAAAACAGTGCTCTCCAACTGGACTGAGTGTTTGTGGTGTGAACACAGGAAGAGGGGAACAGCAGGTGGAAGATTAAGTGATTTAAAAGCTGGTAGGATGTCTACCAAATGACGTTAGCTTGGCCCGTATGCCACATTGTATGAAGACAGATTTTTATTTTGGAATTTTTATAAAGGATCTAGATCTACATGTAGATGAAAATCAGAACTGGAATCAGAATTAGCCTGCACAATGTGTATGAAGATCATCAAAACACCTGGTCTTGTTTTCTCTTTTTTAAGATTTCTTTGACAACATTTTTTTCTGTCAAACGTCTTTGATGTGCCCACATGAGTCTCATTAGCGTCATCATTATTTTCTCGTCTCCGGGTGACGTTTGCTACAAGACAGAAGTGGTCCCACTGGCAAAGGCTGCGCCCTGTTTGAGGTACACTAACTGAAATACAGTATTATGTTTGTGCGTCAGGCGTCCTTCAGTTGTGAAAAGAAGAGGCCATTCAGTACAAGTGATGATCAGTTGGATTTAGTGACTAGCTGCAGGCATCTCATATTAAAGCTATATTCAGAATACTCAAAAAGTATCCTGTATACGTACGTTTGTTGTAATCAGATATCCTGGGTGACATCTAATAGTCTGTTATTTCGCATCAACACTACACGTATTTGGGCGGATGGAAACTATACCAGGATAGCGCCTTTTTTAGCAGTTGACAGAAT
The DNA here is from genome assembly GCA_013266295.2 of Branchiostoma floridae x Branchiostoma japonicum. Classification (NCBI taxonomy): domain Eukaryota; kingdom Metazoa; phylum Chordata; class Leptocardii; order Amphioxiformes; family Branchiostomatidae; genus Branchiostoma; species Branchiostoma floridae x Branchiostoma japonicum. The sequence continues at coordinate 7,156,436 of CM023830.1, forward strand.
CGGGTAATTTTTAGATGCTTGAAATGTTTTACATGTAAAATGCAGTCTCCTCCGCTTTACCTTTTCTCTACTTCAATATCTCATTATATCTCCAATAATTCTTTATGCAGATGCAGATTATAGTATAATACACATGGTGTCACGCCCTTTCTGGGGTGAACAATGTCTGGAAGGCCACTAGTACAACACAGCGCGGCGGGGAAAAGTCCTGTTGAAACTGAGAAGGAAAACACGTTCAGCACCAAGGACAGCCTAATATGGTGAACACGCATCCGTTCGAATTGCCCGGAAAAATATCCGTTTCCTGAAAACGTAAATCACCATGAAAAATAAACTAAACCGCACGCATAAACCTCTCAGGACTTCTGTAAATACTAACACGAGGAGTCAACTAGATACTAGTCTCAAGGCCGATATTTTCAGTAAATGTACAATCTTCATTTTGAAAAATACCCGTTTCCTGAAAACACATATATCGTCATGAAAAATAAACTAAATCGTACAGATAAACTTCCCAGGAAATCTGTAAATACTAACACGAGATACTAGTCACAAGGCCGATATTTTCAGTAAATGTACAAGCGCTGAACAACCTAATGTAGTATCCACGTCTGAATAGCTATTCAAATAGTTGACATGAAAATCTAGCCGGAACATCATTTTGGCTATACTGTCCTGAATTGACAGTAATGTTCAGAAGGCCGTATTCGTAACCGTTTTTACTCCTTATCTCCAAGCTCCACGACGCCAAGGAAATGCATTGGATCGATTTCGGGCGGCCTGGCTGTCAACACCCAAGGAGGAATTAAATGGAACCTCATCAGTAATGCTGAATGAGTCGGTAGTGTAAAGACGTTTGTCGCCTAAGGCTGTCTTGACGCAAAAAAAATGTGATGCAAAAGTGAATACAATTTCGTATAATCAGAGAAATTCAGTGTTTATGACTCTACTGTAATTAGAATGTCTCCATCACTATTCCCAGAAGAAATGGGCCTCTTAGTATTTTAGTATGGATTAAAAAAAACTTGTAGAAACAGTTTTGGACCTGGGGAATTTACTTCAGGCTAGTTAATGATTTCCATCGACATGGGAGCTAGGGAGAAAGCCTTTGGAAACGATAATCAGGTCTACTGGGAACGTCCTAATTGGACAGGTGTTTGGGGCAAGTCTTTCATTCTCTTTGCTTCTCATCTCATACTGTGCAGTGCTGTCTTTCAATAAATATTCGTTCAGAGATATAATCTTAGTAGATTTAAAGAAGGCATTCAGACGTCATGTTATGTTTACCTTCGCAGAAGGAAACTTGTTGTTTTTGCTGTTTCTTCTTCTTCCTTTTCTTCTTCTTCTTCCTCTTCTTCCTCTCCAAACAAATAAAGTCAATGACCTGGACCAGACGTCTGTCACCATGGTAACTGGTGCAGTAGCAGACTCCCTGTGGTGTTGTGTTACATTTTGTAGCAGGATATAGTTGGAAGGGCTGCTCACCATATACATGTGTATTATATATGAATATGTTTGAGTAAGAATAAACAGAGCAGTAGTTTGTTGGGCTAGACCATGTGAAGGTAAACATTATGCATTTGCTTTGCAAATGTTACCTTTCTAGTTAATTAGATTTATTTTTATAAAGGAGATGATAATATCCACATTGTTCTATTTGTACTTATACATGCAGCCTGTCTGTCAACCTGTTTGCCAGTCAAATCGAAATATAAACATTGATTATTAATAACCTGTCGGTGCTTTCGTAACCTTCGGTCACTTCTAAAAGTAGATGTTATGGCTAGATTGTATTAACTGTTGCTATTTTTGGCACCAGACGAAATCGATTTTAGGAACGTGCCAGAAGAATGTAGAAATGTTCGTGAAACGTTGATGTTTTTCAAGTCGACATCAGCGATGTTGACAAAAATATAGTGTCGATCGGTCTGTATTTATCCATCCACTTTCTTAGAAGTATCACGTTTTCTTGTAAATATGGTCTTTTGAGCCCGATTTGTATGTATGAATCTCTTTATTTCAGGTAATATGCACCCATAGAGACCGACGTACAAAAATGAAAATACAATTAACTACACACAACAATTTGTACACATTTTTAAAAAACGAATTTTTGAATTGTATAATGCTGTCAGTTTGTTCATAAATGAGTAACATAATGTATGTACTTCTATGCAAGAAATACGCTTTGTTTGATTTATGATCGTGTCAAAGTCACTTTTCGCTGCACAGGTTTAAGACGTGTGTGGACTTTATATTCCCGCCAGCCGAGACAACTTATTTTCTGTGAGGATGGAGTGTTTTATCCGTCTTGATACCGGTTCTGGCAGCATAATCGTTGGCACAGACGACTGGAAAATCTCTGACGACATCTCACGACATGTATTCAAAACTCCCCATCTATCTAATGTAGTCATTTGTCATGCACGAAGCGCCACGTTTGTCCCCGCAGATTCAATCTTCGTGAGCAGGGCCTCCATCTGCAGCGAAGATAAAATTGGTTCTATTTTTAGAGCTGATATTCGCGCTGTCGATGATTAACCATCATCACGTTCACCTCCGCGCATCGATCCCCGCTCAAGTTGAACCGGCCTGGCGTTGATGGTAAGGAGGGAAGAGTGCCCCTGGCCATTAAAGGGGCATTATGTAACATTTTTGGCACCAAAAATGGAAATATTTGAATTGAAAGAATCTTTGTGTGATTGTAATCTACTTCCACTTTTCAACATATTTGTGCAATTATCTTACATTTCTGAGATTTATGGTTGACGCTAAAACAGCCCACACGACGCACCAGTTTGTGGTGCCACCACAAACTACCACCAAAAATTTAAACAAACGGGTGTAGTTGGTAGTCAAATTTGACTCAAATGTAACTCAAATTCGATTCGATAAGTATCGAAAGGTAGATATGGCCTAAATCTGGTCAGACTGCTCCCGAACTTCAGCCAACCTTGGTCGGGGGGTGTTCGAGGGGGAAGGTTCTGAATGTGTGACAGTGGCTTGAAGTTGAACCGGCCTGACGCTGATGGTAAGAATGGAAGAGTGCCCTGGTTGTGAGTAAGCCACATCTGTCATACTGCCAAGCGTGTGATCACAACTTTTCCCATGTCATACACGCTTCTGTAGGATTTCTTAGATGTATGTATCCTCACTCTTATTCATTATACGCCGTGACGGGACTTACAAGAAAAAAAAAAACTTTGAATCAAAGTTCTTGTTGTACTGTTCATCGTTTGTTGTAACGTTGAGTCGCAACCGAGTCTAGGATTGACAAGGTTTTGGTTTGGTTTATTTGGATCTCCATTAGTGACAAGTCACTAGTCTCCCTGGAGTCTACATTAAAATATTGCAAAATATAACAACAGAAATGCACCACAATTTATATAATGGAATTTACAGAAAAATAACATAAGCATACATGTAGCTCAAAATCGGAGAGATAAAATAATATAAATCTATTCTACAATAAATCATACAACAAACCTTCCATTTGATTTGACAGAGAATTGACAAGGGAAGCCTATACATTGGGAGTCATTGATGTGGGAGGCATTAATTTTTCAATAAAAATTAACAAGATTGAGTTTATTATAGAAATACTACGTACACTTCAAGCTTGTATGTAAGTATACTTATCATTAGAATGTGAGCCATGTAACGCAAAAGACCGTCAGTTGATGTTAACGAACTGAGGGACATTCACAACGTAGTGACATGTCTAGCTTTACTGCCCTTTCTTATTTATATGTTACGGCATTGTCGTTTCAGCACGTCTAGCCCTTTGGCAAGGTGTCTGGAAGCCTGCAGCACTGGGGCGCTAAGTGTGTTTTTCACGCCGTCTCCATCCTTTTAAGTTCTTAACCTTTGCTTGGTTATGAAGCAGTCTTATACCTGAGTCCCACTGGGTGCATACATGATAAGGCCCGATCTATAGTCCTGCTATCGCATATATGGAATACGTCGATGAAGGTTAGACATCCAGGTGATGAGATACCGAAGAAAACAGTTACTCAAGCAAATGGATAGAATTTGAAAACTGTCAGACGTTTCAAGTAGCATCCACTACTTTTCGTCAGTGACGTCACTGACAGTTTTCAAATTCTATCCAGCTACTTGAGTAACTGTTTTCTTGTGCATATACGGAATACTCATAGCTACGTCCTTGTGCAAAATGCCTTGAGTTCTTTGCCGTGCACATTACCGCCCCTTTCTCTGACTTTCTGATTGCACACATTCTCACTTCAAAAGGGTGGGCGAAGCCATAGATCTTATACAAGCCGAACTATTGAAAATTTCTGTCCCTTTATCTGATTTTTAATTGCCCATGCTTACTTCAAAAGGGTGGACGAGGCCATTTTCTATGCGGTGATTAGCAGCACTGTTTTGCGAAGTAACTTGTGAATAAGGATGTAATTTCGTTCCTATAGCAGCGGCAAAACAATGTTATTGATGTAGATACCAAATTTAATTGCACATTTTGCCATCATTGTATGTATACAATAACGACTAATTTCCGAATAGAGCAGCACTGTTTTTTTTCAAAGTAACTAGTGAGTAAGGATTTTATTTCGTTTCTATAGCAGCAGAAAAACAAAGTTATTGATGCAGATACCAGATTTAATTGCACATTTTTGCCATCATTGTAAGTATACCATAACGCCTAATCTCCAAGTAGACATCCTAAGATAATGTTGTGACGATGTGAATGACAAACCGTCCGTTTTCCAAATGGTTGATCTTACAAAAAGTCAAGATTCAAAGTGTTAAAGGGACAATATGTGACATTTTTGCAGCAAAAACTGAAATATCTTAATTGAGAAAAATCTTCATATGACATCTATGGCTGGCGCTAAAACAGCCCACACGAGGCGCACACATTTTGTGGCACCACCACAAAATACCAGAATGTAAACGAAACATGGCTAGCAGCTGTGATTCTTTAAAGACACTCGTACGGTGTAACATTTTGGCACCTCCACTTTCTGAATAGAGCAGGGTTGATTCAACTTATTTTGTAAAGAAATTACCAGAAATTGACTTTTTGTATCGTCCTAATGTTAGATAATGCGGTTTTAATACGCTTTGAGTGTAGATACTAAAATAGTACGTTTACAGAGAAAAGAAAAATCGGGTGGGGGAAGAAGTATAGCTTTCGTGTCTTGATGATATATAGGACTAGCGACAAGCATCTGAAATTAATGCTTACATGATGCACGCCACAGACAATAATAACTCACGGGTAATAAATATAGTAAGGTAGTCATTAGTTTGACTACTGGCACGTTTCACTGAATAAAATAAACTACTATGAATATCAATCATCTTTACCAACAGACTGTGTAAACCACCTAATCCGGACGTAAAATAAGACACCATCACGCAATCTGCTCTTTCTGCGTCTTAACGTTTTGATCATCTTTAAGTTCCCAGACGATGAATATCGGCGGTTGGATGACAAAATCGGCCACACACATAGCTAGTATGGTACAGACGCTAAAGCCCCTGTCATACATAGCCGAATACGGCCTCCCGAACACTGCCGAACTCCCCCCAACCATGGTTAGGATTAGGTCGGGAGCAAGGTCGGCTATCGTTGGCTGGTGTTCGGCGAGGTCGGCTTCTGTCGGCTGCGCCAGCCGAATGTTTCGAAATGTTTAAAACATTCGGGTGTGGACGGGAGGTTCGGCCATGGTTGGCTGGTGGTTGACTGCTGTTCAGAAGTAGGTCGGGGCGTGGTTGACATTCAAATTTGACTCAAATTTAAGTCAAATTTGATTCGATTCGTATCGACATGTAGGCGAGGCCTAAATCTGGTCAGACTGTTCCCGATCGAACTTCAGCCAAACTGGTGTTCGGGGGAAGGTTCTGAATGTGTGACAGAGGCTAAGTGAAAGCTTGGACACATGCCGGGTTGCCTGATGCCAGACCTTGCCCTTCGATGATGAATGAATGAATGAAAGACCTTTATTGTACGTTTGTGCTCTAACAAGCTAAGTACAGGTCATGGATAGACAAGGAAATGGATACAGCAATGATACTTAAACTATACATACTAATGTGATCTACTATTTACATTGTTCGACTTCTTCTCGCTTCTTGACACAGTTATAGATGTACGAGCATATAGAATTAGTGATACATGGTTTGTCAAGTTTCATAAGAAATAGGAATTTTTCTGATTCATTTAAATGTGCAAAGCTGGGGAACTTATCTATTATATAAGAATATAGGGAATCTCTCTCATTACTATATAACGTACAATTGACTACGAAATGATACTCATCCTCAATCTTATTTAAATAGACTGACAGATTCTGCCATGTTGGCACATGTTCTGTTTCCTCCGCCAATCCAGGTCATTTTGTCGCGCCCATACCGGGATTATGTGTGGGCTGACCCTGGGTGATACCTCCATCTCTCAACATCTGCCATCCCCGACCTTTCACGGGTCTGACTTGTCATTTGTGTTTAGTATCAGATCAAGTATTGGTGAGCTAAGTAGTGTGAGGACACGTAGATCCTCTGCCCCTGACAGAATGGGGTCGTGTTTCCAATTATGGCAGATCAGTTTGTTTTCAGTCGATAGGGATCCATATTATAAGACCTGACCGACTTTACCAACTATGTGGAAGACCAGCATAGAAATCAAAATGGCCAAAGGCTCTGTCCTTGGTATACCATGTCTGCGACTAGGAAACGATTTACTTGCAGGGAGGGGGGAGGGGGTAAAATGCACTTCAGCCTCTTCGTCCTGAGATGCCACTTCGAGATTAAGTGCAATGGAACATTATCAAACCTGCCAGACCACCCACATTTTACAGAGTCCAAATGGCCACCTCAACCAGTGTCGTCCACCTAAAACGTCCAGTCGAAAATCTGTATCAATTTCCTAACAAGAACTTTCCCAAATATTTTATACCTTCTCAGGGTCAACGGACTCAGATCCATGCCAGCATTCCCTCATGGCTGGGTCACACCTTTGTGAGTTTTGGATAGGATATGGCAAATGTAGGACGAATGTTTCTCGTCAGCCCGGGGACACATATAGACGGGGCTGACATTACCTCAGACCTATCTCAAGTTTAATTTCATGCCTTTGTAACACGTTATGTTTACCGCCTCATCTAATTATATCGGCAAACGTTGAAGATAACCAGTGTCAAGGTGAGTTTAGGTCAACAGTGATGTAACAGTTAATGCTACATAGTGAAGCCTATTCTAAAGGCACGGCATGTAACATTTACACTTTGAAAGGGTTGAAGATGAGTTTATTCTGACATATTTCACTGTTACATTCATCTCCTGAACTAATGCCGTCCTTCATACAAGTTACTTATTTCCTGCTAGGGCCTGTACTATTGAGGCATTTCCTGGTCTAATTCAAGGCATATCTGGACCAAACAAACCAATCCCCCGAGTCTTGGAAGTAACATGGCGAAACTACTCAACCGATTTTATCGTTACTGATAATGTATTTGGAGGGTGTGCATTTTTCGTTTCAAGTTCAAGTGTAAGTAATGTGAGGGCTTTTCTGTAGTTCTTGTCCATCTGAATTGCATGGTGCTTGTATGGTGTCTAGAGCCCTCTAGGTAACACAAGTCACTGATGAAGTGCGTGGTAGAAATTAGAATCATACACACACACGCACACACACACACGCACGCGCGCACGCACACACACTCATACACACTCACACATTTGTTACCTCCCCTACACAAACAGGATTGTCTTTGAAAAACCAACCTGTGAAATTCTACCTGTCTACCTGAAATTCAAAGTAACACCAGATGGTCGTTTCTACATGCTACAGGCATGAGTGTCGGCTGGCCTTTACAGCGAGACTCTCATCTACACCCACGCAAATACTGCTGCCTCCAGGTAGCCATCAACACACGCCCGGCTAGCAGAAACTCTTACAGAATCATAACAACCACTGACAGGGAAATAGTAGCAAGCAGGCAAAGGATGTCTTTGAAGTCTTTGCGATTTAATATTATGCCATTTATGGGCTGACGATTTGTTTTGAAAAACCCCTGACATTTCTCACCTTCGTACAAGCATTTTTAACGTGATACTCGAAAAAAGATAGAACTTTCTAGAATAATTTCTTCTACATGGTGCACTATTCCTTTTCATCTTGTGTTGTAAGCGTATATGTTTGTAAGTTGCGAAAGGATTTGGAAAGCTATGCTATATGGCCATATTTGTCTTGTGGGAATCTCGCCGTAAGTCATACCTTTGTTGCGGGAATAAGTGCTTGAGGTACCAAAGCTTTCATCCTACTTCAAAAAGCTATGTGGAATCGGAAGACCTTTATTACATTTCTAAGACTTAGTTGCGTTTGTGTAGCCATGTGCCGGGCTTACTTTCAGATTAATTTTCCATTACCCCACGGTACCATTTGTCGGTCTTTGTATAGCTGAAAAAAACACACACAAAAAGGATCGACAAAAAAAGTCAGATTTCACTCGGTTGGCAACAGAATATGAGCGATGTCAATCTTCGCAACGCAAAAACTATTCAAGTATCAATCATGGTTTACTTTATTTCTAAAAAAACAGGGTTTCTGCAGCCTAAATTTCCTACTTCTTCCTTTTAATGTATGCAATGCCATACACCGCATGTGATATATACATGTAGATACTGGTAACGTAATACAATGTCTGCTTCAGATGAGTCTATTTTGAGGTTTTAATATCCGGTAGCATTCCTCATCCTGAACAGCCGTGTCCCACATGGTATCCCCAGATCAGATGCCGGGGATCATCCCAACTCCCGGAAGCTTCCTGTAGCTAAATATAGAACAGCCGCCGCGACCTATTGCTCTTTCCCGGAGCTATTTTTGGAAGATTGATCCGACACCTTGGCTCGAGAATGTTGCTGGGGGCAGCGAGTTACTCATTGAGGCCAGCCCGCATCGGGATTCCGCGGGGTATAGGCGAACCGTACAGGGGGCCTTTGGCTCGCCGCAGGTGTTTATCAAACAGTACAGAGCCCTGAAACGTACGGGCTGAGACCAGTACATTTCCCACCCGTATACACTCATCATTGCACCATTTTCCTCCTCTTTACGTCTACGCGTTGGAAATGTCTAATTTTCTCGTTTGTAAAAATAACGTTTGTGTTTTTAATAGTAGACGGACGAAGTGTGTGTGTCTGTGCGTATGTACATGTATGTATGTATGTATGTATGTATGTGTGTGTGTGTGTGTGTGTGTGTGTGTGTGTGTGTGTGTGTGTGTGTGTGTGTGTGTGTGTGTGTGTGTGTGTGTGTGTGTGTGTGTGTGTGTGTGTGTGTGCGCGCGCGGATGTGTATAAGAAGGAGTATAAACTAATAAAGTTTTGCGGGAATAACGACTGGTTCTGTTACCCCTCCCCCACCTGTAAAGTATCAAGTATCAAGTTTACATGTGTGGAAATAGGCACCGTAAAAACACCAGTATGCCAGAAGGCACAGTTTAATACCAGACAATGTCCAGAAGTGCCCGTTCTCTATCATCTGGCGCTTCTAACTTGATGAGATTAAAAGAATTGAATCATATTTGAGGTCACAGACCTGTTAATTGTTTTTCCCAGTATTCACCGCCGTCCTTTCTCAGATACCCTGGGTACCAAACCTATTTTAGCTGCCGAGTCTCTTTTGTCCTCTCCGCAATTGAGACTCGGCAGCTAAAATAGGTTTGGTAAGTATCCTCAGTCTACATTTTCGAAGTTTGGTCCAATGACTAATGATCCCTGCTGATTCGGCCTCTCTTCGGGTCAGTAACCCTTTGGCTATCTCTTTCTGTCAGCTGCTTGTCATCACCGATTGCATTCCAAGAAAAGCAGCCACGAGTCGAAGAACAACAAACGTTTTGGAGATAGTCATCAGCCGATACATGATTAATAGGTATGACGTGTGGGTCCGTGAACGAACCAGCTTCCGTAGGCATCTTTTTACGTCAATGTTCAAGGGCAACAGCCAAAAGGCAATATACGCCTAGACACACAGACGTCCCGGGGGGCTACCTTCGTGTGCTGACGATACTTTGAAGACGTGGTGTTTCCCACGTAGGATATATGGGGGGAGGAGGCTGATGATCCATCACTGTAGATCATTTAGACAAGCGTTAAACTCCATTTTACATCTATCAAAGTGTCTGTCTCGATAACAGGAAAGATAACTTTGGCGCACACTTTTTCTACGCCAGAGAAGGTGTCATTTCAGTTTTACAAGCCACACATTCAGAACCTTCCCCCGAACAGCAGCCAACCAAGGTTGGCTAAAGTTCGGGAGCAGTCTGACTAGATTTAGGCCACGCCTACCTTTCTATACGTATCGAATCAAATTTGAGTCAAATTTGAGTCAAATTTGACTGTCATCCACACCCCGACCACTACTAAACACCTGTCAACCATGGCCGAACCTCCCGTCCACACCCGAATGTCCTAACATTTTGAAACATTTGGCTGGCGAAGCCGAACAGTAGCCGACCTTGCTCCCGATCTACTCCTAACCATGTTTGGGGGGAGTTCGGCAGTGCTCGGGAGGCCATATTCGGCTATGTGTGACAGGCGTTTAGCGACGATCATTCAGCGGAAGAACACCCTCCATACATGGGACGAGCTTGAAGATATGAAAATGCAGCAAGGTGGGCTCCAGGCAGGTCCCGATAAGGATCACCTGTCAGCAGTTGAAGGCATAGATACTGTCTGAGACAATGTGGAAGGTTGGACATATGTTTGAAAGGTCATTAACCTTTAAATGTCCTGCCTATAGGGGCCATTTCCTTTACGTGTACGGAAAGAAACAACAATAACTTCAGTCATTGAGTAGTTTATGTGTGATAGCTCAATCAGAATGGGTATGGAGAACAACACATCACGTAACCACATGGCAGCCGATTGCCAATTATAATTTGAATGTTCTATAAAAAGTTATACTTCTTCTCGTCAACTCTTGTTTAATCACCATCCCCTTTGTGTTTATAGCGATGAGTTTGTAATCATATTTCAGCCCGCTGACTTGCCACTATCGCTTTAGGCATCAAATTAATCACATTTATGTCTTAGTGACGAATCGGCGGGCATCACTGACGTGATTAAATGATGTTCCCGAAATAGCCTCCCGGCTTCCAGTGCGGTTGGTGTGAGAAACACCACCTGAATAGAAATGCTGGTGGCTGAACATTTGTACACGGCAAATTTGAATCCAAACATTTAAATCCAAACACAAAAAATAAAAACACGGAGCTAGAATATGGCAAACCTTTTTCTTTTAAAACATTGTTAACGTTTATATTTTACTTGCTCTTGCAAAGGTTAGCTAATAGATATCTGTCCAGAATCAAACAGATTCGAACCATAGATCCACATAGAAAATACACCATCTTTTATTGCCGAATACTGTACACCGTATACGTAGAGGAGAGTTCTTGACGGTCACTCGTCTTTTTACCAACGATGTAAATATAGGAAAATATTGCACACTTCGAGATACATTTACATTGCTTCACGAAAACAGTCTGTCACTCAAAAGCTACCATGGATCTCAGTGCGACGAAAACAGCATGATCTGTTGTTATTTAGCATAACGTCTCGCGACTAGTCGATTCCGTAACAGACTAACCAATTAAATCAATTTTGTATTACAGTATCATAACCTCTTTTGACTTAAAGTCGGTTTTCTGTACAATACAATAAATTTACCATAAACCGTTTTGTACGTTGACGTTATCACACATTTCTATTTCTAAAACAATCTACAAATCGAATGATCGGACCAAAAACACCAGAATTACTAAACTATATTTATGCGTGTGTACGAATAAAATAAGATTATATGTGCAAATACATAGTCATAGAGTTATTCTCATATCCGTTTTTTTCTCACAGAACATATTTCAACATATACTTCCATTGGTTTTACGACTCCATACAAATAAAAACTGATACAATATCAAATCACCTTAACAACAATGGCACAGGTAGGCACTGTCATCGGATCAGGATCACAGGAACAATAGTAGATTCATAGCTACGACTTTCACTTTCAGATCACAAGTCTTTTTTGTCAAGAGTGACTTGAGGAATACAAATTTACAAAAAGCGACTTCTATATAAAGTACAAATATCTACCACCAAAGTGTTTGATTGCACGTTTGTTGTGTCAGGTTACTTACTGAATGGCAAATGTCACAAAGTAGGGTGACCTTTCTTGAATAAAACCTGTATCGCTTGAAATAGGCAATCGTGTCTTGTAGGGTCCATAAATTTTCTCTTATCTTTATTCTATATGGCTAGCTTGTAGGCTTTTCCCCATTTAGTCTTAATCATTGTCTAGAGAAGTTTGTCTGGTCAGCAAGTTCTGGAACGATATATTTCATTCCGATAATGATACGCAGTACATCATTTCATAATCACAATTATACAATTATGTTTAAGATTTAGACTGACTCAAATAGACAAAACGTACAAATGACTTGTCTTGCAAAATCACCTTTGGTCATGGTAAAAACAATGGACGTTTATGGCACTTTATGACAAGGAAGGTAGCATTTGTCAACATGTACATTTTTTTCTCCATTTTCCACTGTATATCAGATTACCCCATTACATACTGGGGTATCTCCATAAAGTCAGCCCAACTCGACAAAATCAACGTTATACACGTATTTTCCCCATATTCCGTATGCGTATAATAGCTTCATCAAACAAGTTAACTACGGCATCTGGCAGCATGGTCCCTTCGTTCTGTTCTGTTCATACAACCACCCCATTCCCTGCAATGGCTTTTAAAAAATGCTGAGTCATGATCTCTGACTATCTGGTAAAAGTGTGTGGGGAGGGGGATGGTTGGGCTTCCATAACATGGCGAAGAACTATCGTGGTGGGCTAATTGAGCTCCCGTCGTGCAAAACCTACCGGGTAGCATTGTTGGGTCTGGCGGCGAAGGGATCCTGCAGCCCCGAAGAGAACCGGCCCAAACCACGATAGACTGAACACCAGGCTAGCCGCAGCACTCTAAGAGCTATCTTAGCAGCCACACGCGCACACGAAGTCCCTTGCGGCGGCGCGGAAGGAAGTGTTTCTGAGGGAGTAGACCACGGGGTTGGCCGCGGAGTTGACGAAGACCATGAGGATGGTGACGGCTCGGGTGGACGGTCCGACCAGCTCCGGCGCGAAGCTGCGCACGAACGTGACGATGATGAACGGGGTCCACAGCACCATGAACATCCCCAGGATGATCAGCAGGGTCACCACCGTCTTGTTCTCTGTGGCCTGCTTCTGGTACGAACTGAGGGGACAAAATGTAAAAGAACAAAAATCTCAATATTTATTAATTGCCTAACAGTGACAACCATTACTGTAACTATACGTCGATGAAGGTTAGACATCCAGGTAATGAGATACACAAGAATACAGTTATTCAAGCAACTGGATTGGATTGAAAACTGTTTTACTTTTCGTCAGTGACTGTTTTCTTGTGCATTACAACTATAGCGTGGCCACAACTTTCACACTTTATGTAATGGCAGGGATGCGACAGATATAAAACGTATCGATAATTTGAATGTTGTGTACATATTCTCCGAGGATATTAAAAGACCCAAATGATAAAGCACTATTCTAGATAAAACCCAACAAGTTATAGATTTAGAGCCAGCTTTTAGACTAGTCACATGCCATATGTTTATTGTGCTTCATTGTTTGTTCGTCCTTTTCATGTTATTTGCAATTAGCCCTTGGGCAAATATTTGCAATAAACTTACATTATTATTCGAGATAATGGCAAAGCCAATTTGCTTTCCAGAAAACTCTTATTCAGTCCACAGTCGAGCACTATACATTTTGTGTGATCTATCGCAGCTTCAATGTCATTTTCTGGTTGAATGGATACGTGGGTATGTATAACTCTTACGTAGACCAGTTTCATTACAGAGAACTGACCATAACTTATAGTTTACGATGTAATCCCCAAGTACGCGTACCTGACTCTGATACATAGTAGTAAAACAGTAATGTAATATAACGTTAAATATCGAGATCGTATTTCTTTCTCCTACTGTCTGTTGGGGGAAATGAACAAAACTATTTGAAGGGCAGGCCGAAAGAAATGATATCGTGTGTTCTATTTTGTTCTTTCCATGACTTTTGGAGGAATGTGATGCCGTCATATGAACGTTTTAAGCCCTAGTCACACATTCAGAACCTTAAGCTTCCCCCGATCGAGCACCAGCCGACCAAGGTTGGCTGAAGTTCGGGAGCAGTCTGACCAGATTTAGGCCACGCCTACCTTTCTATACGAATCGAGTCGAAGTTGACTAGAATTTAAGTCAAATTTGACTGCCAACCGCGCCCCGACCTACTCCCGAACACCAGCGAACTATGGCCGAACATCCCGTCCACATGTTTTAAACATTTTGAAACATTCGGCTGGTGCAGAACAGTAGCGGACCTGGCCGAACACCAGCCGACCCAGCCGACCTTGTTCCCGACCTACTCCTAACCATGGCTGGAGACAGTCCGGCTCGTGTTCGGGAGGCCATATTCGGCTATGTGTGACCGGGGCTTTACACAGAAGGCGTCACAACTCCCATTGCAGCACCAGGGACGGCACCGCTGGGACCGCAGCGCAATCAAGCTCCTAAAACAACACGCCAGCTAATGCTATTACAACCACGCGTGACTGCACTGATAGATAAAACACCACTCAGTATTCACGGGTTCAATGGCCGTATACATGTAACTAACCAAGGACACCCAATACCCTGTATCTACATTACGATGCTATGACCGCAGTCGAGGATTTCGCAGAACCCATTAGGATGCGGTCAGGTGAAAGGTCACGTCCTTGGCCGCCATTTTTGTTTCAACTATACTCACAGGACATATTAACAAGTGTCTATTTCGGTGCATAGATCAAACACAAAACCTACAGTTTGGATTAAACGAGATGTAAACGTCTAGAGCTGTGCTGAGGTTCCCAAAGGATAACAAATGTACCAAGCTCTTGAAAGCTTTTCGCGGAAGTAAATGTCTGATGCGGACGTAAGACCTTTACCAGTCCCAGATGTGGCGGCTTTTAGAGAGGACTGCAATGACAAAGCGAAAAGCATCATAGGGGCTTTTGTAACTAAGTTGCATGACGCCTAAGAAGGCTTAGTTCGTCTCCCCGGAGAATTAAATCTATTTACCATAGAATACAGTAATTTATTACCTTAAGCCTTCCGCGGGTCGAAAATAAGCTGGGGAAAAATCGAATAAAAAGGCACGCTTATTCTTGAGAATTATCAGTGATTTTATAGTCTTTATGTGGGGCCCTGCAGGTGCTGCACTCACTGGCCGTAAGCCCCTTCCGGCCTTGAAACATCCTTGAATCGCACACGCATTGCAAATCTCATTTCAAGTTTGCAAATTTGATTTAGCCGGACATAAGAAACAATTTCCTGCCTGCCATTGGCTAGGTAACAAACAAGTAAAGATGACTGCTGTATCAAAGTCGGCTGCACGTCTTTTAACTTCAAAGAACGCAGCAGATTGGTAACAGCCTGCCTGCATGTATAGCAAAGCTTTGTATGCCCCTATGGATGGGGTTCTATATATAGCAGCAGCAGGGAGAGATCTGAAACCAGTAAAATAAAAAGTACTCGTTTATTACGCTCACAGAAGAGCAGTTTAGCGTACTGCTGGGACATTTTTCTGATATCTAAAAAACATCTGGAATATGTGAACCGACTACCAAGTACCTAATACCAGCTCAGAAAAGAAAAAGAAATGGTCATGCCTTCAAGTACCAGAGTTATCAACCAAGGATTTAGGTGTTCAAAAACTCATTTTTCCTAGAACTATCGTACAGTGGAACTCGCTGCCACCAAGTACAGTAGGGGCATCATCACTAGATAGTTTTAAACAATGTTTAAAGTTAGACGTTCAAAGGTTAGGTGTAACAAGTCATTCGGTGTAATGTAGCCATCTGCCACCACGCCGCGTGCCTGCGAAGCTGATGTGTTACGCCAAAGGGCGGTTACAAAATGTATATCGGCTATACAGATGCAGATACAGACTTCCATCTCGACATCTCAGAGTACTTGCCCGCTTATCCTTGGAGCGCTGTCTCTAAAAATCAGTTAATACTTTGAAACATCCCGTCTCCAAGCACATGAACATGTATGCAGAGGGACTGCAGTGCATTAACCCCAGAGAACGTTATTGGCTCCATTATCTTGACTAAGACCATCTCTCATAGAAAACCTTGGATCTCCAACCAGCCACGCAGAGCTGCGGCGCCAAAATCGATTGACCATGAGAGCCTTCACATCGAAATGAAGACTTTCGATTTTGGTGCGCAATTCTTGTAAAGACTTTCAGAGCGATTAGGCACAGTATGGCCATACATAACGAAGCTGCTCGACCAGACAAAACCAATCCAAGTGGCTAGTCCTACAGGGCTCCTGCCAAATTTCTTCTTCGCCGTGTAGTAGTCTCTTGAAGCTTGCCCTGCGGCGCAGGGGCCAAATTGCATTCCGGAGACTTATATCGTTTGAGCTCATCTGAGCACAGTCTGTTGGACAAATGATCGATCTACCTTTATGTAAGTTCACTAACTTTCGCCTTGGTCAATGAACCCTTATGAGATCCTCGGAGAACACCAAATTCTAGCATACAACTTTTTTTCACCAGGCGCCTACCTTTGACCTTTTTTTTATTCCAACATATAATTTTAATTTAAAGACATGGTAACGGCAAAGTAAACTTTTATCAGCTTATTCTATATGCCGCCACCAACGCGACAATACTCATTTTCACATACAATACACCTGGGTTAAGTGAGGAAAGTCGTGTCGAGTGCCTTTCCCAAGGGATGGCAGGATTCGAACTAGGGACCTCTTGGTTCCAAGCCGAACGCTCTGACTTCCCCTTTGTTGTGGTAGAAAAGCTATCAGTCTAAAATCTCTTGATTGTCGAGTTTCTAAAAGAGGCTTCTTCCTTAAGAAGGAGGATCGCAGTGAATTAATCTACTTCCCCTCTAATTAAGCCACAGAGTCATTCCCCTCCAGTACGTTATCGATATCCGTTCACGAAGAAAATAATCCTAACCCTCCAGCTGAAAGGAAAATGGATTTTTCTATTAGGTGCCTGAACTTGTTAGTTCACCAATTGATCATGTATGTCGTTATAATGCTGCTCGTGTTATTATTATTTAGCGGAGATGATGTAGAACATTTATACTAAGCCATTTTCTTTACATTAAGCCTCTTCTCATTAGTTATTTTATCTCGACGATGCAGGCAGTAATGCATAATGCTTCTCATAATCTTTATGTGCAATCTAAACGAGCTCCGTAGATTGTGTTTGTGATATATCTTTAAAAGGGCACTGCTGTTGAAATATGTATCTAAGATAAACTTGATGAAAACTCCTCTTTTCTCGTTACATATTGTAGGTTATAGGAAACATTTTATGGTCTTTTTTCGTTCCGTGAAGACACAAAAATAATGTTTCTAAGATGTACACCAGATTCAATACAGGGTCATGTTAACGGTTTATATGGTTTAGATGTACAGGGGGGTGATATGACATACGATGTGTTGCCTTTCCAGTGCGAATGGTTGGTTTTCTAGAATATATTTCTACAGAGGAATAGAGAATCAAGTAATGTCCGATATCGCAGTCAGCGCTTATAATAATCAAATCTGTGTGCACATGTAGGTACGTCTTTCAATCCCCAATCCACAAAATTTAAAAAAAATTAACTATAAAAAAAATCAAATCAGCAAGGTATCGATATGAGGAATTGACGATCATAATTCTGGAACAGATTCTAATTTCTGGACGATAAAAATATTTCCAATTAAAATTCAAACGGTGACCTTCCTGAGAGTCACATTTGACATTTCGTGCCGTTATACACTTAAGTTCTCAGCTTCGTGATGATCCTTACGTTGACCCATAAGTTCGAAGAGCATTAAAAATTTCAATATCTCTTATGGGATTCATAAGTTGAGCCTTTCGCACGTTATTTGATTTGATTTGATTTGAGGCTTACTGCGTGAACCATAATGTTTAGAAATATTTTTGTTCATGTGGATCAAGTTCTCAGCTTCGTGATGATCCTTATGTTGACCCATAAGCTCGAAAAGCATTGAAAATTCCAATATCGGATTCATACGTTGAGCTTTTCGCATGATATTTTTCTTTCATTTGAGGCTTACTGCGTGAACCTTAATGTTTAGACATATTTTTGTTCATAGGGATTAAAGCACATGTCAATCATGATAATCATGTCGCCTAGTTTTGCCCAAATAAGGACGTCTCTGATTCACGGCGTGCTTGTGATGTGTATGACGTTGTTGTGTCGTGGGCATCTGACGCACAGCCGGCCCGGCGGTGACGTCTGCCCGCATGCGGCGACGGTGTGTTCCGCTTAGCGTTTGAAACGAGAGACGAACTGCCATTGAGTAGTTGCCTTTTAACCTTTTATGTACGCATTTCTATAACTAACTTCATTTTGATTAGTGACGTTGCCAGAGTGCGCAATCATCATGTGTGTTATTTGTTTGTACTGAATGCATGTTGAAAAAAGTATAACCTTCTTGGCGTAACTAATTTTTTTTTAAAAGACGACCCACTTCATCTGGGCCCCACTTTAGATCAAAAGCTAGGTTTTTCCGTTGCAACGTTGAGAATACAAGGATATGTAATTAGACCGTGAATTTTAAACTGTTGCATTTCCAACGGTCACCTTCAGAGCAGTCTGGCCAACATCCACTGTAGCTAGCTGCTGCGTTGATTGAATTTGTAACTATATTTCCTCGGCTTTTACGAAGCCTCGTGGTTATTAGATACCGAAGCATACTTTAGTGCCCAACAATTCAACATTTTTATGCCCTCGCCGTCGGATTAATCTTTGTACACAGAGTAGTCGGGGCATTGTCCCCTCAGCGACTCAAAATTAGATGTTCCGTTCCATGAGTTTTACAATTCTGGTGAAAAAAGCCCCACTACAAGTTCAAGTTAAGATCGTATCTTGATTTATGATCCGCGGACTCAATGACATGGAGACGTAGCTTTTATCAATGGGGACGTTTGATGGTTAGTGGTAATTTCTGAATTGTCGGCTCCACATCCTAACTTGTGAGCCATATTGTGATTAGTTTTTCTATTTCTGTGTTTGTTACCATGTTTCGATTCTGTATACGTAGTTGTTTTAAATCCTGATACAAATCCAATTCGCAATTCGGTTGGTGGTAATTTAAGAATCTTCGGCTCCACATCCTAACTTGTGAGCCATATTGTGATTAGTTTCTCTATTGCTGTGTTTGTTACCATGTTTCGATTCTGTAGTTGTTTTAAATCCTGATACAATTCCGATTCACCATTACGTCCTAGTGATTTGTCGTACGTTCATCTACAACATTTTGGGCTTCATTTAGACCTAATGGTGAATAATTGGATCGCTGTCTGAAACGCCCATCTTATACACCATAAATCGCCTCCTCCATCCAAGCCAACCCGCCGTTATGGATCACCTATTGGCGCCAACCTGTCCACAAGCTGTCTGTGACCGTGACTTTGTACCGGCGGTTTATTCTCCATCCCACAAATATCCCGATTGATCTTGACCTTGCTGACTCTTCCGGTTATCAACAGTCCCCACCCTCTTGTCAATATCTTGCGTAATGGCCTCCTCTTGATAGATATGGAGATAACCTGATTAAATCGCGCTCCTAGCGGCCTTGACTTTGATGGGTCCCTATAGTGCCTTGAACAAAAAATGTTTTGAGTTTGTGTAACACAGACTGCTGAGCAGATAACATAGACGACAGTGCATCAGGTAAGAACAGCGTTTGTAGGTCCACAGGGAGCCACAAGCTAAGGAAGACACCGTAGGCACTTTGTAAAACCTCTCTATGCTCTTGTAAACTACGGTTGTATGGAGCTTTGAAAGCATCTTCTTTTATGAACTGCCCACAGAGGCTTCTGTACCGTAGACGACTTGCTTTGATTTTTTTTTTGCCCGAAGGAATCGGCATTGTAACTCGAGGATGAAAGAGATCTCCTTTGAATAACGGCTTGCTGTTGAGAATCGCTTCTATCTGATGAGTATCAGACGAATCTTTTGAATTCTGTACATCCTGGGTACAGAATGTCAGCAACAATTTTGTCCTCTAGAATACAGGAATAAATGCAACAATTTTAGGTGACATTTGTCCACTAGAATACAGGAATAAATGCAACAATTTTAGCTGAAACTTGTCCACTAAAATACAGGAATAAATGCAACAAGTTTAGGTGAAATAGACGGATAGATGGGAGGATTACAATATATGCCGAACTACTTTATTTTCACAGTAACGACTATACCGAGAGAGCCTATCTCCAGCATTCTGCCTGTTCAAAGACGTATAGAATATCCGCACATTACCTCCAGGCTTTCCCGGGCGATAAGAGCATTAAGATATTAACGTTATGTATGTAAAATACAGATAGAATGCTTTGTGTGGCTCGCCTTACTTTACCACAGGCAGGTTTTTAAAGGCATCGACATGCGCTGTTATAGCACAAGGTATTCAATCATGGACTGAGAAGAGCACACGCCGTAGAATTCTGCCTTTACAGTCACTTCTGTAGCAGCCTTCGCTACTTTTAAGGTCTTTGAAGACTTTTTAAAGATTTCCTGCATGTAAAATTAACACATCACTGCACCTGTTGTACTGACTTTAAATCACTAATTACTACTTTCATCGATCTCAATTTCATGCCTGACTGACTTAAATATTTAGTACATCTATATGTGTATACCCTAGTTCAAACGTATACGTATCTGCTTGTGGTATATTGAGCATTTTTGGGTCTCCCTTGTTGATGTAAAACTGGAGGACCGCTCATACCCCCATCGGAAGTGTTGTTTTATTCGGTGCTCGTGATTAATATGTCTGTGCCTGTATCGCTTCAGGAATATCCCGCCTACACCGTGTTTCGCATACAGATTACACCAGCAAGGCCACAGTGAACACCCCCTGTGGCGATGTATAATTGCTAGATTTATTTTCAGACAAAACATTTTAGTCGTAGACAAACAGGCTCAAAGAAACCAGTACAATTTGTTATTTGGCGCTTTACCAATAAAACTTACAGTTACATAACATAGCATATTACGGTGTAGAATAGAATCAGTGGTAATCGTAATACCATGTAGAGTGTTTTTTAATTGTGAGGAAAGCAACCTCAATCAATCCGGTTAATGAGGCAATCATTCTTTCTCTGTTTCTGTCCTCCTGGGAAAAGTTTCCATCGATTGATTTACTTTGCTTATCTTTTATTGATTAAAAACAAAAGCCACTGAGCTTTGGGAGCACTACGTGATTTTCTAGCCTGGTACCCGGCCATTGTTTACCTTAACCAACCGCGGTAGCGATTTTAGGGAAGCGGACAACACTGCGTGAGAAGGCTGAGTACGAGGCTAGTAATTTTCGACACAGTCGAAAGGCTCTGTAACACGACTTCATTTTCTTCTTGACTGAAAATTAGTCCCAGCGCTTTTATACCGGACATTGTTGAGTAGTCACAGTACACGGTTGTCGAGAGTCCTTATGTATGCGTATAGCTGGTTTCAGGTTGCACCTGTTTGACGTACGTTATCATGGACGCCATAATTTGCTTGGATGTGAGAAATTCAATCCTCGAGCCTCATTAGAAGAGGATGTCGCACAAGATTTTGGAGCTCAAAGTTAAGTGGCGAAGTTAGTGGAAAGGTTGAGAAAAATTTCCTCTTATTTGGGACCTTATGGAGGTGTGAATTAAAAGTCAAAGCATGTGGGCGTCTGCAAGACACATGTTTTCGCCCTAACATAATTGTCATCTTTATATGAATTGAATTGACCTACTTTTTCCCAGACTAGCTAACGTATCTAGCTACCCGGGCTTCACTGACTTCTACATTTCACCCTGTCATACTGAATAAAAAATTGTTCCAGTATCCAATCACGGTTTTCTTATGCCGAAACCATCTCATTGCCAAATAAATAACTGTTTATTGCAAATTCATGTAAGTAATACATAACTATACACAAGAAAAAACTACCGTAACTCCTAAAAACTACTGACTTCTTTTTTGAAGACAGAGGAAGACAAAAGATCCCATTTTTCTGTAATGAGTGGGTTTTCAGAAAAAGTAATGAGAAGAAGAAAGTCAATTAGTTAATGAGTTATCCTGTTTACTAACACACTCCTGGCCATAAACCAACCACCGACGCCCACGAAAACGTAGCCTCTATTGTGGAGATATGAAAAGTTTATAAGAGATATCAACAGTTGCTCAGCGTTTAAAAGGTAAACACCGTCATTTTCCCTATATATGGTAATAAAGCAACCAGAGCCAATGAAAACATAATCTCTATTATAGAGATAACAAACAAAAATTCATCAGAGATATCAACAGTGACTGTCTGAGCGTCTAAAAGGTAAACAACACATATATGAATTTTCACTATACAGTATATGCTTTATATCAAGGTTGCCTATAAAACCGTCTGTCTTCTAAAACCATAACATCGTTAGCATCTGTCCTTAAGTCTGGTTGACCGTTAGTGCACCACAGATAACCTGTCAATCACCCTTCTTCAACCTTCTCTGTTTTCTGCTATCCTGAGGGCCTCACTCAGGCTAAGTAAGCCCTGCCTCTCCATTCAAACCATAACGTAGATCATACTCAAATACCATGGATTCCAGCTATCACATTTAGATCCCGGAGGCACATTTTGTAAAGTTTATGCTTGAGATTTTGATCTCCTGAAGTAGTAGAATGATCCGTTTAATGTATGGTCTCCAGGAGGTACAAGATATGTGTGTTTTGTTTCGCTCTGTTACTGTTATATCTAGGCTCAGAGCACACATCAAGGGTATCCTTGAATAAAACCCAGGTGGTACATTGAAAACGGCATAACATATAATCTTCTCTCTGAGAAGACGAAAACCCATCCTGAAAACCACGTCTTTTATTTGGATGGGAGCCGACTCAAATTAAGATGATGGGCTATAATGATGAGATGAGTGGCACAGGATCGAACGCTTCTTGACAGAAAATTCTGTTCCCATTGAAAAAGTTGAAATCTGAAAACCACGTCTTTTATTTGGATGGGAGCCGACTCAATTTAAAATGATGGGCTATAATGATGAGATAAGTGGCACAGGAACGAACGCTTCTTGACAGAAGATTCTGTTCCAATTGAGAAAGTTATCAGTTTTCCGAGGTGATAACAGTTAACAAGGGACATCAACCGTTCATTTGGTCATTACGATAATGACCGTGGTTTCACTGTCTCATCAGAAGCATCAATGCCCATGTGACCTCCCTGACACTCGTTTTAACGTGATTTATAATCCTATAGTCGGAACAAATTAATGAAGGTACTAATTTTGGCCAGAGGAGGTTATTATGGACGGTATGTGGCCGTCCAATCAAATACGGCGATGCATCAAACATACATCAATTGGAAATTCCTCCTGCATGGAAACGTTGAGGCCAATTTTAGTCGCGAAAAATGACGTATTGGCATTTTACGTGCCCCGGTACAATATATGTAGCAACCAATGCGGTGTTATTCTTCCCTTAGTTAAACATTACCGTTTATTGTTTAGTCACGTTCTGCATATTGTCAGATTATCAGAAAAATAAACAAATGTCTGACTTGTTTGCAATGGCGTCTCGAGGGACTGTAAACACTTAACCTGCAGGTTGAATATGGAATTTCCTGCGTCGACCATATTGACTGAGAAATAAACCCTACGTTTACCCTGTACACACTCAACAAAGGTATGGTTGGGACAAGGACATTGTTGTATAATGCCCTTGGTTGGAATAAAGAAGTGGGGGTTTTACCTGTGCGTGTTGTTAGGCTGGGCAGTTCGCGGCAGGACGGACACTCCGTTAGCGCCGTTGGCCTGGACGGTGAAGTGAGCGGTGCCGTTGGTTGGGCGGCTCGGGCCGGCCACAGCTCCGTTCCCCTGCGCGCCGCCGTTGTTGGTAGCGGCGATGCTCCCTCGCTGGTTGTTGTGGTCGGCTTCCTTCAGAGAGGACGCGTGAGGGATGACCTTCTTGGAGCGGCGGCGGACGATGTGGAAAATACGATAGTACGTGACGCCCATGATACAGGACGGGAGGATGTAAGCCGCTATGCTAACGAACACCAGGTTTGTGACCGAGCGGGCCGAGGTGTCCCAGGTCGGCAGGCACACGAGGTCTTCCCCGGAGGAAACATTGCCCCAGCCCGACACAACAGTCACGGCCACGGCGGCGGCATGGACCCAGCCGTACAGGAGCAGCTTCTTGGCACGGGCTCTGGCGATGTTCTCCGAGGCGCTTGGCTGGGACACTTTATAGTACCTGTTCAGTGAGATCATGCCCAGCGCCATGTTGGAGGAGGTGGTCAGGAACGTGAAGAGGAAACCTTCGATCTGACAGAAGATGTCTCCTAAGATCCAGCCGTCTCCGATCGTGGTGACCAGAGAGAACGGCATGACGAGCAGCGCCAACAGTCCGTCCGCCACCGCCAGCCAGAACACCAACAGGTTCCCGGGCTTACCGATGGTGTTGAGCCAGGACTGTGCCAGTGTTCCCACCACGATGATGTTCCCGATCGCCGCCCCGACTATCACCAGGAACAGCACGAACGCCAGCGGGATGGACTGGGCGAGGGTGAAGCTTAGCCCGTCCGGCGGCGGCGGCACGCTTCCGTTCCCGTGCACTGTGGTGTTCATCAGCGCCCCTTCCATCTTCTTCCTTCAGCCTCCAAACAGGTGGTGACTACATGGCGGTTGTGCGGCTGCGTGCCCGCTAATGTTTTGGAAAACGACGCTACATGACGACACTCCGCCCTGCCACTCACAGAGCTAATAACCCTTAGCTCCTCACTGTTCCACTGCCAGGTAAAACTGAATCAGAGCGAACAGCGAAAGACGAGACAGAGAATGTTAGCATGTCCTTCCGAGAGCGGCGGCCGGCTTGTTGTGGCGATGCGGGCGCGAGATCAGATGGCGTTTACGTCAGGTCCGGTAGCCTAGCAACCGCCAGTCCAACACTTGCTTGAAACCATGGCAACCAAATAATCTCCGCTTCCAATTCACCTGCTCCGCGGACAATATACCGAGTGCGATACAGGGGGTGACTTCATTCGAATAAGATTTCAATTACATGTACCCCCAAGGACAAGTAAAACGGATGGAACATAAAATGTGAATTTTACTTCGATCCGGTGTACACAAGGTAGAATTATATGCAGAATTAAGCAACACATTTCGTCTATCCCAAACCTTATCACGCATGACAAGATGTGAACCCGTCTTACATTCCTACATTTTGGCTGATAAATTGCTTGCTGCTGTCGTCGCCTTTTGCTAACTGATTGGACCGTGAGTCAATCAACACCATGATGCGACTGGACGTCTGCAGGTCCGAAATCCCCCGGCACGTTTCTGGGCACGAAAGACGGGACTGGCACACTGGACACTGATTACTTCCATCTGTCTTGCCTTGCTTGGCCACTGCTTCAAACCAGAAACATTCGGGGCTATTCCGTTACTGGGTAGAGGGGGTGGACCGTTTGAGATCAAGGACAGACTGCGACTAAAATGTTGGAGGAGGCGGGAAATTGTACAGTTCTGAAATCAGTGAAGAGAAGGTCAAATTTCAAGCATCACAATGGAATAGCCCCTAGCCGATTTTCTGTCCTGACAAATTTGACGTGACGCACCCAGCATTACTTTCTAATGTATCCTTTGTATATTTGACCAAGACATTTAAAGAGATACACGTGCACTGTTTTCCATTAGGGAGTTCCATTAATAGTGTGCTGTCAAGTATCGTTTTGTGTTCACAGTTACCCGTAACAATAAACCCATTCATTTCCTATATATCAAAAGTTTCCGTGTCGGGTCAATATCGAGTAGTGATCGTTAAGCCATCAAAAGCAGGGTTAATCATTAATGTGGTGTAATACAGTGTAATATGCGAATTAGCAGGTGTTCACATGTTCAATACCGTTTGTTCTACTCAACTGATATGGCAGTGACGCTTGGGTTGTGATGGAGCGCCTCCCAGCGGAAGAGGAAATACTACAACATGATGTTGATGACTGAAAAAATTAAAGGCATCCAATGCAATTTCAGGGCCGCAAAAAAAAAAATTCTGGATGAGAAAATCTGTCTTATATTGACTGCCATTTCTTAGCACGTTTTCGTCATCATTTCATACTTCAAGCGTTTGAAATAGCCCCAAAACAAGCTACATGAGGCATCTCTTTATTTTTGGGGTACCACCAATAAATAGCTGCCAATAGAACTAGTCTAAGATAGCAAAACAAGCAACCATTTTAGCCTCACAGAGATCAGTATGCTATGGGAAAGGATTGATTCAACTTACTACATTAAAAGAATGACCAGAAAATTGACTTTGAAAATCCAGTTTTGCTGCCCTGAAATTGCATTGGATACCTTTAATGATTGACTCAATCCATATATGTTATTAGTAGAATTCGGGGCTGACTTTTATTGATGTTCGTTACGTATGTGTCCCAAATTGACCTTTCACACCACATCAGTCATTGGCCAGTAATAGCCCAGCCAGTACCAGGAGTTAATCCGGCTGGATTAAGATGGATTACTGATCCGGAGGGTGGCCCCTAATTCGCGGTAATGGCACTGTTGGATAGAGTAATCTCCTCATGAAACATGACATGGGTTAACGGGTCATTACTATCTGTACGACGCGAAGTGGTACAAAAAGGGTATTCATAAAGTCTGAGTGGCACAGCGCTGTTCAATCCGATGCAATTTCAGGACGGCAAGACAAAAAATATTCTGGATGAAGAAATCTGTCTGATATTGACATTTACTGCCATTTCTTAGTACATGTTCGTCATCATTTCATACTTAAAGTATTCTAATAGCCCAGAAACAAGCTACGCGAGGAGCCCCTTTATTTTTTGGTACCACCAATAAATAGCTAGGTCCAACCTACGATGCGAAACAAGCAACCGTTTTCCGTCAGCGACATCGCATTTTTGTCTCACAGATATCAGCATGCTATGGAATAGGGTTGTTTCAACTTTAAAGAAAATTAACTTTGAAAATCCAGTCTTACTGCCCTTAAAATGCTTTGGGTGTCTTTAGTTTGGACAGGGGCCGCCTAATCGGGCATTGAATTAAAGGAACAAACGTCTGTCCGTTTATATGATGCTTTCTTGTACATCTAACATAAGGAGTTGTGACATGGTCTATCAAAATAGTGACTCAAAAATGCCCCCTTGCGAGATTTAGAACAACGTTAACAGCGATCGCTATATCGCACAAGGACTCTACTCTGTTACTCTACCCTTCAGATGATAACTTCTGTTGGGAATATTACCTCAGTTAGACCACGGTAACAATGCTTAGTGGGAACAAGAACTTAAAGCTATTTATTTCAGAGCCTTAAGTATTAAATGGGAAACAATGTCAGTAGTCCCCGGGAAGAACGTTACCAATTAGGGCATCACTTCTGCTTGGTTCCCTCTATTTGTGGACGGCGCCGACAGTAAGTGCTTTTGCAAATGTCTGGAGAGGAAATAATTTGTAAAACAAATCCGCTGCGCGCTGGGCATTTTGTGCACGGAAGCTATGTGACTAGAATTCGTATTGCTAGATCTCAGTACAGTATGTTTATGACGGCAGTGGCTTGACGTTTATTTCAAATGACGGAAACACTCACGTGAGGATATAAAATCTTAATCACCAGTATATAACGGGTTTCAGCAGATACCTAATAATACCAGAAGTATTAAGTAGCCGCGGACTTAAATGGAATGTCTTACGAATCAGAAGCCTGGAACTTTTTATCCGCTATTGCAGATGCTAACCGTGCGTCGTTAAGCATTATCAGCTTTCCTATCTTAGAAGCACCAGTTATATATACGTGCAAGTCGGACCTATAAAAACTGTAACACTAGTAACAGGCTGCGCTGTAAAAATGTTACCTTCGGCGAGGTTGAACTTTAATGAGCATATGGAGTACCATTTATGTCTTACATATGTACACTCTGGGGCCCTACTCCGACTATCTATGCATTGCAGTACGGTTGGACAAGACCACGAGAAACTGTATATGTCCGCCCCACATCTGCTTGAAGATCCATCTTGATATGTAGACAATGTGCGAACATTCCCGTCTGTGACAGGACACGGTTTTACCGAGCATGGTGTTTGCACACGTCATGTTCACAGTTTACAGACACAGGCTTAATGGAAAGGTCGATCCAGAGGTGGGGTAAAACCGCAAGCAAAACTTTAAAAAGACGGTTATGAGAAAAATATATGTATTCTGAGTTCTCAAATTCTTAGCCTGATGCGACATAAGTAATGAGTGAAACTGGGTGTTCTACCTGAAGTGTTTTGTTTTCCCTGAATCGTTGACCTTTCTCCATGTCAACTATGAACCCAGCCACACCCACTAAGCTAACGTGAAAAATAGTACACACTTGTAGCTTGGTTCGAGTACTTTGCAAAAATTGCAGAGTGATTATGAAGTGCTTTACACACAGTTGGAGAATGTCAGTGGCAATAAAAAATATTAAAGAATATTTTTTTCCCCAACTTCTCCCGTAAGTTTATGAGACCAACGCGTGAACCCCATGCCAAGACAAGATTTAAAGAGGCAGACGTAACATACTGGACAAATAGTATACATAGTAACATTCTACGCCCGCAGCACGTATACACCCGCCATCTCCACAGCACAACCCGTTTTATTTAAGGCAGTACGTATTGAACTGGACGTGTTGACCGTTCTAGCTGATAAGAATGCCTGCTGGCTGCGTTCGTTCTAATCTATCTAAATGGTTGCACCAAATTTCTACAGAGCCATCTATAGATGCAATACAGTCGGTTTTATCAGCATTGACATTTGCTGGGACTGGTGCGCGCTTCAGAAAGCAAAGAAAAAGAACTTGGTTCAAAATATAACGTGGATTTGTAAAGAGCTGGTCAGTTTTAGGCCACACCAAGTAATTTTTATGGATGACGTCCGCGCGCATTGATTTTGGCCTGTTCCCCCCAAAAGACCCAAGAAATTCCGCTTCCTGTCCTTGCTATGACCAAAGAATCATGACAGTGCTGCAATTAAAGCGTAAGATAATGGGAAGATGTGATGAAAGGAGAGACACAGGACAGGATGACAACTGCTGTTTCACTGATGTATTGCTGTTTTCATGACGAATAAAATACTTGTTGGTTGTTACACTGTGTTCTCTCATTCAATTTGTGCCCTAACATTTGTCGTCCCTTAGTATATTTCAAATCTAGGCATCTTGTTTTTTTCGGCCCTTCTTGTTTTTTTTTCGCGCTCTCGCATTAGAGTTAGGGTCTCCAGAGGACGTCATCCATAAAAATGACTTGCTGTGGCCTTATACTATGGAGAGGAAATGTATATTGATCAATAGAACGGCATCAGTAGGCGTGAGGGAGCGCTAAGTTTCATGCTGCCCACGCAGAGTGGTTCAGGAGAGGTCGCGCTTCCCGAATTACACGTGACGTCATTTTCGCACGATATTCGCGGCGAGCCCACTGTAGTTCGGCGCGCTTCGAGCACATGCAGACGGGAGACTCATTAACGGGTCAAGATCTTATCCTGCTGTCTGCGCATGCGTTATCATCATCAGGTCACGGTGTGATGCTGATTTGGACTTGACTTGCAGCCAAATACATCCAGGTACAGCAATTTATATCTACGTCTCTGCATGCCATATGGGTAGAGATAATGCTTCATGCTTGTTGTAAGAATATCAGACGGGGTGTTGCTCGTCATCACATGTTATGCCAGGATAAATTAGCGTAAGAATGGCAAGTTCTAAATCACCATGCAAATCCATAGGAATGTCCTATGGCGTCATTAGATTAGTCGGTGCAAATGCCCCAGGACCCCCCTCCCCTCTCGGGAGAGCGCATCCACACGCACGTCAAGTTGGTGAATCTGTGCATGCAATGCCTTCGCGAACGTGACCTGACGAGGATATATTATTTCGTGTGGCTATATAACCACCAGGCGCATTGGTAACGTTTATTTTCTTCGTCTGGGGACAGAAAATATATCTTAAAACATTCGCTAGTTTCAACTTCCTGTCAATGTTGAAAATTGTAGGTGCACGGTGACAGTAAACATGACATTGGATGGATTTACGCTTCTCTAGTCGCATATGTGGGGACTTGGGTCAACTGAGATATTTACCTCTTCCCATATCCACCCATTTTTTTAATCATAAGGTAAACGTATTCCCGCAATGCTTTAGTAAACAGAGGTGTTCTACTAGCTCTTTTACCTTCGTGGCTGTGCTCAACAATGTAGACAATGTTGATGATAGGCGTTCACCAATTTCTGGGTCATCACCTCAACATTTACACGAGGGCGTGGGTAGTGAGTCAGTCAGAGTCTAGTAACGTTACAACATTGTTTACATCACTGAGTGTGCTTAGTCAAGGCAAATCCCACCTGTATAAAGAAAACGTTTCTCGGTAGGGAAAATGCTAAAGTGTGACGTGTAATGTAATATCTTGTCCACGGTACGTCTGTTGTTGTGTCTGTGTCGGATCTGTGAAGAGGTCATGTTGACCTATCATGACAGAAAGTGTGGTTCAACAGGTTTGAAAGGTTTGCGCGCAACATGTGTTGTAGTTTGTTTTGCCCGGGGGACAGTGGTGTCTTTGTCTAACGGTGAGAACAGAACAAGATTCACATCCGCCAATTATAATCAGTCCACTGCTTCTTTAAAAGGATCCAATGCAATTTCAGGGTGGCAAAACAAAACTTTTGTGGATGAGAAAATCTGTCTGATATTGACATTTACAGCAATTTCTTCACATTTTCGTCATCATTGCATACTTGAAGCGTTTGAAATAACCCCAAAACAAGCTACGTGAGGGATCCCTTTATTTTTTGGTACCACCAATAAATAGCTAGAACCAACCTACTGTCCTGAAATCGCTTTGGGTGTCTTTAACCCTAAAACCACCGTATGGGGTCAAAATTGACCCCAGACGTGTATAAATATGCGCCATTTTTACATTTCTTGTCGAAAACGAAATTCCTCCTATGAGTTTGTTTGTATATGTCTTGTAACTTTTTATACAGTTTTACTGAGATTCGCTCATTGTTGATTGAGTTATCCTAGAAAGTTTAAGCCTTGTCCAGTGGGGTCAAAATTGACCCCAGAAAAATGTTATGCATTTTTTAACACATTTGCGTCTTTTTTTGTCCCTGAAATTTCTTCCAGATGATATGTTTGCTTGAGATTTATGCTGCCATGACCTCATGTTTTGAATTAACGCAATATTGAATCAGAAAACTCAATATTTGTGACTCTTGACTAAGTTGCCTATGGAATTGGGGTCAAAGGTCATCAGCATTGCTGCCTGTGGACCTCTAGTGAAATTAAATTAAATTATGATAATGAGCAGAAATTATTCACACCTAATCATGTCAAACTATCCCTGATAGATTAATGAAACTGTACATATATACAAATCGGAAAAAGAGTCGCACTAAAAAACCGTATTCGTGCAAAACATTATGGGGTCAATTTTGACCCCATACGGTAAGATTCGTTGCAAAAAACCTACGGTGGTTTGAGGGTTAATACTTTGTGTGTACTTTTGTACGTGATTAATTTCTATCTATCAAATTAAGATCATCTATAATATATTTCTAAAATATCCAGTGATTCTCATTGCTTTAGTGTAGGGTAAGTATTGTCGTAGACAACTACACCATCAAAAAACAGCAATCCCAGCTGCACATGCATTTAATAATTACTCTATGACTAAATCATTTTTGTGTGTAGCGAGAATGTTATTATTTCAATAGGGCTATAGACTAGGGATAATATAGGGTAAAGAAATTGTGATATTTGAAGGGGGACGGGGTTTTATTTTCATGTACAGGTAACGTAGTAATGGCATTGCAGTAATTTGGGTTTTGAGTGTAACTGGCGGCAATTAATTGTCTCAATTTATCATACGTTTGTTTATTTCGGGTTTTCGCAATGTGAAAGGGAGGGCAAAACAGTTAAATACGTACCTTTATAGGTTGTCCTACATTAACAAATCAACTATAAATAAAAATATACAAAACAGATCATAAAATAGTTAAGCAAAACCTAGATATCAATATTCAATGAAGGGATATATCATGCTGGAGCAAGTGAGGTCTTCATCTTCCATGTAAAGAAATAGTCACAGTAATATAACACGGAAATAATTTACAGCGATTCACCTTCATAATTAAATACGGAACAGTAAAAGAAAATAATATAATGATGATGCGGTAATTTGCGATTTGAGGGTAAATGGTTGCGGTTTATAATCCATTCTCTGTCGACCAGACTCGATAATATATCTGTCAGTTTTGTCACTCCTTATAAAGAAGCTATGTGCGATATGTGCAATGTGATATGCAGGTATAAACCTAGCTCATTCTACGAAGACCATAAGGATATAGGATAGTGAATAAGATAGGGGGCTTAGGGTTTAAGATGATATTTTTACAAAAATATAGAAAATATAAATATAAAAAATAAGAAAATTAAAATAAGATAGAAAAATGATGAAAAATATAAAAATATAAAAATTTCTTCAAAATACGGTCACTAGGGGGTCACACAGATATTGATTCAATAAACAACACAACACGTTGTACCTGCTGTAGTATCATTATCGCAACTGTTGACATCAATGGGAGTGTTGACGTCGTTGCTATACAGAACAATTGTATTTCTGTACCTCATATCTGCAATACTAATGCGTTTAACAACTTTCCAGTCAGATTCAAATCGACAGACGTCGAAATCATCATTTATTGCTAAAACTGACACATTATCATGTACGAGGCGTACAGAGCTTACAATAAAGACTTAATAGGCACAATATCGGTCTGAAGGTACCATTCTTGAGAAGTCTACCATTCGCCAGGAGGCCACCATGCGTGAGATTTCTCTGCTTGAAGCCTTAACGCTACTTAAAGGAAGCGGTTCCTTATAGCGGCTTCCTGCGCAGACTTGGCACCATTCCTGAGACCAGTCATGGGACGACATTCGTCATACTCAACCCAGGAGGGCGGGAAACGACACATTGACACAGAAACTGTAGAACGGAGATCGCAGCACGTTTGTTGAGTCAGCTGGGCCGACCCCGAACATTGCACCTTCTACATCTTGTCGGGGTGCTGGGTATAAGGCCATACCAAGTAATTTTTTATAGATGACGTCCTCTGGAGACCCTACATCTAATGCGAGAGCGCGAAAAAAAAACAAGAAGGGCCGAAAAAAACAAGATGCCTACTTGGTGTGGCCTAAGGGCCGACCTGGGGGGTTTAGGGTGTGGGTGTGAAACATTCGGAACTGCACAGGAAGGTTAAAGGTAAATCCACTTGTAGAAGAAACGAAGCAGATTGCCATGGAAAAAAATGGAACAAAGAAAAATACTGCGAACGTTGGACGGTACAAAACGTACCTCCCACTCACACCCAACCCCCATGGCGATTCTACCGGCAGAGATCCCGATTGGAGACTGTAAATTTTAAGATATATTCGCTTAAAATACAGTCATAACATTTCAACCTTGATTCATATCACTTTAGATCAATGGATTGACTTGAAATTTAGAATTTGTAAAAGGGAAACCAACCCTAACACATTAACAGCATCCTGATTGGAGTCTCTGTCGACGAAGACTCCGATCGGGATCTCTCTACCAATAGAATCGCCAATTCTAACCATGAGATCGGAGTCTCTACCCTGACATATATGTACGCTTCTGGTTCCTTGCCAACTTCAATAGCACACGGTATCGGCAGTCAGCAGTAGCACAGGCACACAGGATAGCTCATTCGCCACTTCACCTCCTTAACAATTGTCGATCACCAAGTTAAACCTTCTTATCCTAGTTGCCATGGTGATGACGCGGACAGGGCTCTCTCGTGATCCTCAACTCGCCTCGTCAAATCTGACCTTCAGGGATTGGGGATTGTATTTCAGCCCAGAAAGATAAGGGATGTACAGAACGACTTTCAAGTGACAGACGACACTGAATGAATATGTGATATCTAAAGCTCCTGGAGTAGATATGCGACAGTTAACGCTCCAGACATTACAGTTCTCAACTAATGCTTCTTGTTATTGCTATTGGTCCTAACTGTTTTATATGAAAAGCTGTGTTTTCTTGGCACCCTACATAAACAGAGATGTCACAGTCAAGGTCTGTAACAAGATTGGCATGATATGATAAATATGCAGTTGTTTTATAACTAGATGCATTATCTATGTTTATATGCCATATCTTGCGGGTATGTATTAAAGGTCTTATTGTATAGAGACATAAGTCACCAATCACACTGTCAACGCCAATGGAGGACCTCTGTCTAAAATTACCGAATTTCTTAGCGACAAAACTACGTTATGACAACTTGGATCCATGTTTAATGGCGTCAGATAGACCAGTCTTTTATTTCTTAACGCTGCAATTTAAATGTCCTTTATCGATATTCCAATTTTTACATCAACCATTCCCAGTTAATTGACCTTTCCTATAGTTCCGCCTACTTCGGTCAAAACATAAAAATGCAAACATTTGACCGACATGTAGCCACTCTCTCATTGGTCAAACCGCTAATTGTCATGTTATCATTGGTTGAACTGATAATTGTGATGGACAGTCAGGAAAGATCAATGTGGTAATTACCCACCCCCATACGTCATCGATTCATCAGAGGTGTTAATCCCAGGGCATTGACGAGACGTAATGTGATTGGCAGAGTTACAGTCGTCAGTCCCTGACATGTGTAAGTCCAAATACATGGTGAATTGCACTTTTATAGAGGGAGTGGTTAACGTGTTCTCATCATTAACACCTACGCTCAACTGTTTCTCTGCGTCATTCCTATCGATTGGTGCAATACGTTATTGCATAATCCACAAAATTAGCCATGAATTCAATAATAGATGGTACGTCTTTCTTTCATAACTTTGCAAAAATCATTTTTTCGCTCACTTAATTAATGATGTGAGAGAAATAAAATTTATGGCTGGTTTTCCAGATGTGACCATGACTTTTGGGAGGTCACGACTGCCTGTTGTAATCATTGGCGCGGCCATTTTATCCCGTCCGGACTCCGCATGCTTGTAAGTCCATCATGTTGTCCCGAAATATCGTATGGCCGGCGTGGTATGACGGATGCGCCCTTGTCCAAGCTAAATATAACGGACGACCCCTCCCATTGCAACTTTAGGGGGTGCCAGCTGTCTTCGCCTTTCCACGATTCCGGTTTGCCAAACCAATTTCTTGGTACAGCTTCTCTACGCCCTCCCCCTCCCTCCACACGTGGGCTATTCTGTTGTGTACAGCGGAGATATCTTCTTACATATTCGGCGTATGGAGGAACGTCCTCCGGTAGTCCGCATCGGCCCGTCGCCATACTGTATGGCCGCAGGCGTCCCTCAGTTTTCTTAGAGAGATGTCATCAGGAAAACCTAACCCTCCCGGAGAACCTAACCCTACCGCCTGGCCCGTACTGCTCTGACGCTCAACGTGCTCTTTGTCTCCGCATTTCTCATCTTCGTCGCCTCGGTTAGCTTTTCCTTTTGACCTCTGGAATTCCCTATCCCCACCCAAGGTAAGCAGACTGCGTCACAACCATACTAATTAAGCCTGACAGGACATGGTGTAACAGCCTTTGGGGGAACTTGGCTTGAGTGGGGCTTTATTAATCACTTGTGATGTCGGCAAGAATTATCATTAATCTGATAAGTAACAGCTGGCTTAATACAGCTGAGACGGGCGTGTATGTGCAATATATATATATATATGATGGGAAGGGGGAGGGCACTTTGACCGTCATATATGGATATGGTTCAACAGTTTTATTGTTTACAATATCAAATATTGCTTTACCTAATCTTTATATTATCTCCTTTGTGTCAAAGTTTAAGCTTGAAACTATTTGCTATTTTAGAAATAAATACAATATACATAAACAGTATATGTAGTGACATTGTTTGGCAACCTTCGACTTAGTTACGAAATTGTGGCGTCTATTTTTGTCGAGAGCGGCGCGTGTTTTTCTCTGAATGCTGAGACGAACAGACGGGTTGTTTTAAAGCCGGGAAATCTGGATAGAACCCCAGACTCCACCAGTTGTGTCCCGTCCATCACAGAGGAAAGGCCCGGTCCCAGCATGGAACACTGGCGGCACTTCAGTGTTGAACAATAACAATTTCCAATGGATAGTGTCAGTCCTTTCTTTTTTATTTGCACCAATCTATTCGTTCATCAGACCAGTCTATGTTAATCAAGCCTATCTCAACATATATATGTCACAGGGGAGACTGGAATCAAGGTTTTTTAATGAATGGTTGTAACCCTAAAAGATATATATATATATGTCACAGGGGAGACTGAAATCAAGGTTTTTAATAATTGTTTCTAACCCTGAAATGTACTGCATACTACTCACCAGTTTTTGAAGTTAGCTATAGACTAAGGTTACTGTCACTAGTGAGTAGTATGCAGCACATTTTAGGGTTAGAAATAATAATTGAAAACCTTGATTCCAGTCTCCCCTGGATTCCAGTCTCCCCTGTGACATATATATCCCACATCACCAAGAGACGAGAAGCCGAACCTATGTATATGAGTAGTTTTAGACCATGTTTTAGATTAGTATTTGAAGTCTTGTCAATGTATGTTATAATGATTGCTTCTGTAGTGTATGTCTGCACGTAGCCTATAGGGCATGAATGTACAATACAAGCTATCTATATCTATTATTATCAAAACTATAAAGAGATTGGCCAAATATCGCAAGACTGTCGGTACATCATCCTCCAACGTGAGGAAAGCGACCTCGGCAGTTGATCATACTTTTTAGTTTAGTTCAAGCTGATCAGGAAAAGGCGATGATAAAACTACTTTGCACGGAACGATAAAATCAACCATTCATCTCATTTTGCATGCATAACAAAAGTCATAAAACAAGTAAAACGTCTTCACCATTTTCTCATATAATGTCTGACGGGAGATATGATTCCCAGGAGGCCCATAACTGCGCAATGTTCCTCAGATTCTTCCCCTGATTATCACTCACTATTGCCTACAGTTACATTCAATATATGCCTTTGATCATGCACTTAGCCTGGGTGCCAGACTGTCCAGGGCCTACAAAGGCCAGTTCTTCGGCTCCAGGGCCAACATGCCCCCAAGAAAATTACACCACAGCCCCCTTCAGTTAGGCCCTGAACCGGGGACCCTGGCTAACTCTGGGCCTAACGTGTTATGGGTCTGGCATCCAGGCTATCATGATCATGGACTGGGCTTTCTAAATTCACTCACTAGACTTTTAAAAAATCCTAATAACAAGATAATCTAACGTTTTACCCCTTTTACTGCCTGCCCCTTGGTCTGGCATATAGACGTGTCTACTGTGTCTAGTATCGGATATATCTAGATGCCAACATGTACAACCTTTCCCCAAGGGATTCACATTGGCAAGTCTTTCTCATGGTCTTAGCAATTATGGGAAGAGTCAGTGACCTACTGATGATATGTTCGGAGACTAGTGCGATAAATCAACAGCGATCAATCATACATATATCGACAGACAGAAACGGGGGAGGGACACATCACAACAGGGTCTCCCTTTTACAGATATTACTTTACCCCCTTATCTGGACAGGATTTTGCATTACAGTGAAATTCTCTACCTCGCAAGCAGACTTTCACTTATGTCACTGAAGCGAAGTATCTTTGAGTTAATGTCAGAAATACGAAGCAGCATTCAGTATGCGTTTCCTTCGAATTAAAATGGCCCAGTGTTTGCAGGTAGCAATTTTTATCACCCTTTTATCCTGTAGCTGTATATTACAGATTTATGATATAACGGTATAAATTATGATCCTTTTATATGATATGTTTCATTCGGCTATCCTAGCACGGCAGTTGATAGGCCTTTAGGCCTTCGTACCCTGTAATATTCTCCGCCCGTGCTGCACTCCAACAGCTGTTTATTATTAGCCCATTGGCAGGTTATGGCATTGTACTTCAACTTGGCCTCGAGCCATCTTCAACCCCTGAGCAGACCTCTCACAGGCATATTTAATAGCTCAGCGGCACCAATCCTGGATTTGGATCACTCAAGACAAATTACTCTCTGATACGCGAAACGAAAACACAAACAGGATGAAAACATATACTATTATGGTATTGAATGTCGGAGTTATCACTTTGAACCTGAACTTATGATCTTTATGGGCTCCTAAAATTGTATAGAAAAGTAAATATGAATACAATGTAGTTAGAAATTATAATGGATCATTAATGGTTAAGGAATTTCAACCATAATATGGACTAACCTCCCTATAGCTAGATAGACGATTAGTTGCTATTGTAATTCCAGACATGTACACATGTACACATGTATGTAGATAAGCTCGATACCGCAGTGTTGCCTACAGTCGGCAGATGCCCTCCATGTGATGCACACGCACGTGTCAGTCTCAAGACTGAACTGGTTTAATCTAGTCTTGTCTAGACTGTCTTTCATGCTCTTTTGTCTAGGGACTGATTTATCTTTAGTCGAGTGTTTTAATAGACGGGACTTAGGGGAAACGCCCACCACTTGAAACCACCTAGAACTAGCTGCCGATGGATGAGTCAGACCCCAAAACGAGTGGGAAAACTCTGGCAGATAGATGTATAATTGGCAGACACGCCTTTTGAAACGAAGGGATAGACCACTGCTTGATAGGGGTGGATAGCTAGTGTGGTTAGTTGATGCCAACAGGATCAAACAAGTGCACAAACCATGTATCTTAGTTGCAGGTAATCCATAACATGTACTTGAAATCGTGCCATACTGTACACAATGTACTCGACGATATTTATTGAGAGCTTTACTTTCATACTTGTGCCCCCTCCCCAGTTGAAAGTAATACCCCTCGCTCTGTCTGCCTCCTTGATTGGTCCTACTGTGACCTTGTCTCCAGTACTGCAGCACATGTTAGAGAAACCCGCGTGTGCAGCCATAGGAGTAAAACCCTGTGCCCTGGTAAATCTTACATGTCAGGAGAGTACACAGCTTATGTTTCCAACTTTCTCTAATTCCAGACAGCCTGTGACCTACAGAACCCCGTAAGGGAGCAACGCAATAGACCAAGATGGCGGAGGAAGCGCCAGGATTCCGCCAACCGATCAAGAGCATAGCGGTCATCAAGGGGAAACCAGCCAAGTTTGAAGCCATAGTGACAGGTATAGTGAGCCAGTTGACCTACCTTTTACCTTATTTGGGCGGCATGCGCACTGCGGTGTTTTGCAGCCATAACGCTGTCCTTAT
The DNA here is from genome assembly GCA_013266295.2 of Branchiostoma floridae x Branchiostoma japonicum. NCBI lineage: Eukaryota > Metazoa > Chordata > Leptocardii > Amphioxiformes > Branchiostomatidae > Branchiostoma > Branchiostoma floridae x Branchiostoma japonicum. The sequence continues at coordinate 7,195,824 of CM023830.1, forward strand.
ATAAATGTCGTGTCTGATGTTTGGGTCTTGAAAGACTTTTATGGTGCCTTGGAAAGGGGTTGGGTTACGGTGTATGAAATTGATTAATGATTATTGTATAACTTATTATCGGTTTTTGTTCATTCTGTAATTTGTATATCCATGACATTCATATTTAGACTTTATAGACTATTGTTAACAACATTGGTATTTGCGTGAACATCATTGGCACAGACTTGTCTTTCTTTGTATAACCTATTATAATCAATTTTACACGGGAGGGTGTGGATCAGGGATGACAGTGTTTTGTCTGTAATGTAGGGCACAGCACTAGGTCGAGACGAGTAGCTTCATTTTGCTAATATTATTTGGGAGTATGGGAGATGGGCCTAAAAGTTATCTCTGTCCACATATGATATTTAATCAGTTATAAGATTACAAACCTGGCAGCCACATGTAGTAGGGTGGTCTGATTTATTTTGGTACCGCGCTCACAGCTTCATGAGTCACACATGTTTCTAATGTTAGGTTGAAGTCACAGCACATGTAGCCATGTTTGCCTTTGTTGTTGGGTAGAAGGGACAGTCTAGTTTGTTTCTGAATTGTTTGCGTGTCAGAGGGTGACAAACAGAGACACTTGTGGCCACAAGGTCGAGATGCTTCGGACCATCTGTGGGGACAAACCAGTAACTCTAGTAACTTCAAGATCGTGTGTAAATTACTGTAGAGTGTAGAGGAAATCTACGAATTGGGGGTTAAATGAATCGTCCCCGTTAACTTTCCGTACTTTCACATCTTCTGAAACTGATACGTTATGTAAGCGTTGTGTTTTGAGATGCTATCTATGTTCCCTCGAATGAGTTATGAACGTTCCCTCAAAACTGGTGCTGGGCTAGGTCAGCCTGGGTTAAGTGCTTGCAGTACCGGCTTGTTGGGCGGGGCGCTGCCATGGCAACGCATGTCCCACGCGTCAGTCAGGGCAAATTCTCTACATCACCAAGACGGGATGGGTCCCTGGCGTCTAACCGCTTTTCGTGACGTTTCCGCGTTACCATGGTAACTATGACGTCATATACGAACTTCTGCTGGTCAACAGGAAGACCCTTTCGACAAGAAAACTTCCGGAAATGCCTGCATTTGAGCTTGGGAGGTCTAGGATTGTCTAGGGCATCTGCAGTTGTTTCGTTCCTTCAAAACCAAACTGACAGGGAACTGTCAACGAATTTAACTTTTGGCCAATGCAAAATGTGACCTTTGGCGTATCAGCGAATATGTCGTCATTGATAAAAGGACGATGTCTTCATAATTTCATCAACTGCAATTGCACAATCCGTGGGACTCTTGTCTTGTAGGTTGAATAACTACGTGGTGTCCAATTGATGTCAGCTGCCATGACCCTTGATACGACCTTGATATAAATAGATTAACTGACATAACCTTGAAACAACACCAATGCGGAAATGAGAACCCAAGTACAGCTGCATCACCAAACGTTGCTATTGTTTACTTCTAGATTATTTGTTTACAAACATGTTTACCACACCAGCTGTTTGATTTTATTTTGCGAATAAGGCTAAAAATGTAGAGGACGCAACGGGTTTTAGACGGGCTAGAGGTTTCTATGGGCATTAGATGGAGTAAAGGATGTTGTAAGTCAATGACCTCCGGGTAGGAACATGTAGCTACATGTAGCGTCAAACTGTGAAGACATACCATGCGCTGCCCCCTCTACTTGTGGTGTCCGTGTTACGCCATTAAGTTTAAAATACCCGAAGGCCTCCGCGCCTCCTGCTGATGACATTCTAGACCGTGGTATGTAACCCCGGCACGGGAGGAAGGATACAAACCTGCACTGTGCACCGATCGGTGTGAGTCTTAGAAGGGGAAAGGGTGCTGAGACAGGATTTTCCTTGAATGATGCAGATAGGAGTATGTGGTTACGTAGAGTATGCCCAAACGTATAATGAAACCATATGTATACTAAGCAGGTGTCTGACCTTGTGTACTGGTGAACAGTCCGGACTGTCACACTTACAAAGATTTGAAATGTTCAATTCAAGTAACATATCACTACACAACAGTTGCAACCACGCACGTGCTGCACTGGGATTTTCGGGAATGGCATAGGGGTATCACAATATAAAGGGACTCCTAGCGACCCTCTTTATATTTGCAGAGAACAGTCAGTGCAACAGCTGAATGGGCGGTCTAATCATCTGATATCTAATGCAACTAAGTTCAAATAAGGATGAAGTGTTTTTCACAAGTTAGAATCTTCCAGTTTGAACTGTATAATGACTAAGATGTGTGCTACATTTAAAAAACTTGATATGTTTTTTTCCTCTGTTGAACACAATGGCTACAATTACATTTACAATAATATAAAGGTTGATCTACAAAGACCATGTAGTTGAACAATAATTGACAATGTCGACTCTGACTTGCAGGTTCCCCTGAACCAGAAGTGTCATGGTACGTAAATGGACAAGAGGTGGCCAACACAGACAAAACTAAAATCTCGCGAGAAGAAGGCGGGCGCGCGAGTCTCGTGCTGACGTCAGTGACCGACGATGGCGGGAACATCGCTTGCACCGCAAGGAACTCTGGGGGCACGGCCTCGAGCACTGCCAAGCTCGTTGTTAGAGGTACAGTTTATTTTGAACCTTTCTAATATATGTTAGTCAAGCACTGGGATATGCTAGAAGTGTCCTTGATACTGAAACATACAAAGTCTAGTATACTTGAGGGAGGAATGGACCTTTCCTATAGAAAGATAAAAATGCAAATATGTGACCGAGATGCAGCCACTATTTCATTGGTGGAACCACTAATTGTCATGTTATCATTGGTTGAACTGATAATTGTGATGGACAGTCAGGAAAGGTCCATTGTTTTGCTCTAACCTGTACTTGTAGCTACAGGTGTTTATGTCTCTGTTGGGGGGTGGGGGTGGTTATCTTTGTAATATCTTTTTCTGACAACCACGTCATTGCAAGCAACCGGTCTGACTCTTTTTTGATGTTAAGAATTTGTAATCTACTTAACCGTTTTTGCTTTCCTCTTTCTCTCCCACCAGAGCCTCCTGACTTCGTCCAGAGACTGAAGAGCCAGCGGGTGAAGGAAGGGTCCCGTGTGGAAATGGTGGTCAGATTCAAGGGCACGCCCATGCCCAAGATCAGGTGGTACCGAGAGAGGGCGGAGCTTCAGAGCACGGAGGACTTCCGGATCGTGACGGAAGGCGACACCAGTCGGCTGGTCATCGAGGAGGTTTATGAGGACGACTCCGGGAAGTTCAGCGCGACGGCCACGAACGTGGTAGGGAGGGTCATCTCTGCTGCCCACCTCATGGTCACAGGTATGGTTATTCGTGTATATATAGACAATTTTATAGTGTTTATTTAGTATACTAAAGGAACGAGTTCTTAATATATGTAACATTGTATTCGTTATCATTATTTCCATGTTACATGCATTTGCAATAAATTTATTTATTATATTTTTTCCCATTACTATATGACTTGACTTACTTGTCTTGACTTATGTCGGGTCCCACTCTTCCTCTGCCACCCGAACCACCATGGCTGCCCAGAAGCTCCTGTCCTGCATATAGCCTTCCCCAATACCATATGACGGTCAACAGATTATGTATTGAATATACATTTGTACTGTACACCAAAAACTGCATAATGGCGTTTTGAACCCACTATTAATACAATGTATTCATCAATTTACTAAGCTACAGCTACATTGTTAAAAGATTACCGTGTCTTCTTTTAAACTTTTCCTCAGATACGACTCCCCCTACGACTCCAACAGGACGTCTGAGTACTCCCGGCAAGCTGACGCCCGGAGCCTCCCCGGGACTCGCACCTTCCCCCGCCGGAGCCGCCGCCGCTCCCGTCACTCCCATAGGAGCACCTGTGCCCAAGGACGCAACAGTCGTCAAGCCTCTCGCGGTCAAACCTGCAGACGAAGCGGCTCCTGTTGCCGTGAAAGCGGGAGAAAAGAGACCTGCAGACGCCAAGGTCGGAGAGATACCAGCTGCCAAGAAGGTGGCATCAAAGGAGGATGAACAGAAACCTGTTCCAATGGAAGTGGACCAAGCGGCCGGAAAAGCCGCAGGGGAAGTCGGGATACCTAGGGTTGCCGGGGACGGCCAAGAGGAAGTAAGGCCAGCCGCTGAGGGTACAGACAAAGAAGCTAAAGGTAGGAATTTTCTCTTTGTTAACTACTGTGTGTTCTTGCTTGATTTCGTAAACTACTGTGTGTCATTTTGTTCTACTAGCCTGTAAATACATATTTTTATACAGCACCATAAAGCAAAATGCTAGAGTTAGTGGCTAGTAAGTTAGTCCCCTCCAACATTAGTAACCCGTCAAGTAGCCAATCAGCCTACAGTTTGCAGTCTTCCAGTTGGAAGCACAGTAGTAGTTGTAGATATCCCGTGAGGCAGTAGATATTGAGAAAACCACTGATTATTGCTGGATAAACCACACACCTTCCAACGCAGAGCCGTCTCGTTGGCCGGCGCCATTCCGTACCAGATATCTCCACTCTATCCTGGAGAACACCGTCTGGCTAGTGGACTATCTTTTGTTCTCGCGAGAGGAATTAGTCGAAGACATGGACAGGGCAGAAAGCTTTCCGCTCAGCTCCATCTTCATGTACAGCTGGGGTAAACATCTATTCGACCTGCACGTACAGATGTTGTAGTGTCCTGTGTTCCATCGCTGTCGTCTTCGTCGGTCACCATATCTGGTTCTCCTCGTGTCTTAGCTACTACATGTAGCTGATGTACCCCTGTAATACCTTTATCATTGTCTATAAGTACTAGTATAACAGATCTCTACAGCTAGCTGCAATCTAGGATGGGTAGTTGATTTTGACATGAAGTAGGCCTTCTATGTGAGCATAAAATTTCCTCTTAGAGAACCGCAGAATAAACTACAGGATAAGAAAGCGGGCATTTCCCCAAATTTATTATTATTGCACCATGACTGTTGACTTTCGAGGTGACGTACTGTCTCGTTATGTTGATTCAGTGAATTGTCTTACATGTACGATGTGGATTTGTATAACCCATCTATTGAGACAAGCAGTGGTTATGTAACTCACAGTATCTGTTCGCACAGGTCGATTAGATAGTTTATCTTAGCTGTGTGTGATAGTGTGGGTGCCATAGGGGTTCTTTGACGTATCAATTTCTGGGAGTACTGATTGTCTAGCAAATATCTCAATATACCCTTTCGAAACTAGCATTCCCAAGTCCTCTGGGAGTAAAAGCCAGTGACGTAGACGACACGTCAGTGACCCTAAAGTGGACCCCTGTGACGGGCGCCACGGACTACAGAGTGGCGGTGACCCCGCCCGACGGTAAGGTCGTTGACCCGGTGGGAGGCCCGTCCGTCTGGGAGCGGACCGTGGCTGGTCTCCGTCCCGGGCAGGAGTACGTCTTCACCGTGACCGCCATCGGGCCGGAGGGACAGAGCAATCCTTCTAAACCAGTGAAAATAAGCACAGCCGGTATGGACAGTGCTTACATGTACAATACACGCTGCCTGTATTGTATTGGTGTGCTGTGGCTGAAGGTGTTGCGTATGCTGTTGCTGCTTTGGGCTGATCTTAGGCCGTCGCAGAGCCCTTAGTTGTTTGTTCCTAAGTTTATGGAATCAGCCTCTCTAGTTTACTCTATGTTGGATTTGATTCTCGCAGTCAAAGGGTCTAACACTGTTAAGTTGCTGGAATTCATCCCATAGTAAGCTGGATGTAGTGAAGTCATGACAAAAGCTGGCTGACTGTATCATAAATATGGAAAAGGTGTGGCTGTTTTAAGTGTTTCTAGAAGCCGTAGATACCACTGCTTGGCTGTTGCTTATGCATGATGCAGACACAAGCTGTTTGTTTGTCAATTTTCCCTTTTTGGTGTGTGTAGTAGAGTCTTAAGGTAGGTATAGGTGTATCAAGGATTCTTGAGACCCACTTATTAATTTAATCCAATAGCATAATTGAGCCAAACGCCAACTGATTTCAGAGACTAATGAAGCTATCATAATCACGTTCTATGGCCTCTCTAACAAACATAATTTTCAGTACAGTATTATTCTCTATGCAGGCAAGATAACTAATTGGGCTTCCTGTGATTACAAACTAAGTCGCTGAAATGGCTTCGTAGTGCAAACTATTAAGTTTACGAAGGTTCTTAATCATTAACGCCCTTGCTCTAGTGACGTCCTAATTCCCTGAGGAGAATAAACTAACTTCGTGTTGTATTTGATTATCCTTCAGGTGCAGCTGGAAAGGCCAAGGTGATTTCTCCTCAGACGGGAAAGAAGAAACAAGTTAGCGTGGAGGGTGGGAAACTGTCTCGGGAGGGAAGTGCCGAAGACACTGTCGTATCTCCGGGTCAGCTCCGCCGACAAGGTGATCTTGTCAGGAGACAAGGTACCGATGACTCGGCCTCCCTGAGTTCATTCCACACGGCAACGGGTGAGGAGGTCATGTCCATCAGCTCGTACGCCACAGCAGAAGCAGGCACCCAGGAAGGGTAAGACCGCTAGTTCTGGCTCAGGCTTGAACAGGTCCACTGTCGCTGTGCGATATCTGTACTCTCTTGCGTACGGTCCCTATGTACTGTTACTAACGCTTCTTGCCATGGCACATTGGCCGATATTTTGCACTATCCGCAATGCGCTGATTTGAACTTCTTCGAAAATGAAGACTGTGCTTGAATACGCTGCAGGTGCTTTGGCAGCAAATCTCAGTGTTCTCTATTTGACCCCATTTTATTTACAATATTTTCATAGATAGTATGAAAGTATTTATGTACACTTATAGTCCACAGTATGCTGTTTTTTTTATAAACTAGTCGATCATACGCGTAGTACATGTACACCATTAGTACTGTCGTTGGTGCAACTGTCCTGAAAGTATCCTGTTGTTAGTTACATGTCGCTGCTGTAAGTTACAAGTAGCTGAAACGAAAATGTGTGATCACGCCCGAAATCAAAATTGCACGAGTTTTGATGAGTCTAATGTACGTTTGCTTGAGATTCAGCGCGGTCATAGCGTATGAAGCATTCAGCTGGGGCAACTGGTGTTTGCTTGTTGCAGATCTCCTAGTGTTCAGGTTCCTCAGCCGAAGCTATTCATGTCGGGCTTGCTGTCTGGGATTCCCGGTGCCTTCTCTAGTCTACATGCTGGCCAGGCCGGTCTGGCTTTAAACCAGCAACAAACGCAAATGTATGTATTGCTGCAAAGGAAGCGGTGAACGCATGGCCACCTTTGATATATTGGTTAATGTTCCTTCTATGTCATGTACATTGTAGTATGGTGTACTATTGTGTGTTACTAATTATCTAGGCGTAAGTCTTTGTCATATTCGGTGTCTTTTTTCGTTGTTGATTGTCTCCCACTAGACAAAGATTTGAGCGAGAATTTTCACATCAGTAGAGGATACGACCCCACTAATCAAACGACCTTTCCATCTATAAAATAACTTTAAAGATTGTTAAGCTTCTATTCTTTTAAGAAAAACAAAGTAGAGGGAATCTGCAGGGAGTTGTTTTATTTTTAGTTTCAAAAATACTCTGGTAACTGAGCAGGTGCATTTTATAAACCAAAGGGCATCAGAGGTCTCTACAATAGAGGAAATGTCGGAGGGAGAAGAGGACGAGTTGTCGGGGGCGCCGGAGTTCAACAGGGGCCTGGAGAGCTGCTCGGTGGCCAGAGGCGAGTCCGTCAGATTCGAGTGCGAAATCTCCGGATCCCCGCCTCCTACCATCATCTGGCTCAAGGTACGTCTTGTCTTGATGTTTACAAGATGATGTTAGTCCAAAAGTGGAATTCGAAAAAACGTTAGCAGAAAGTTTATCTTCTGGGTTGGTAAAATACATTGAGAAACTTTAAACTGTTACCCAAATTTTCGATCGAGTCACCCAGTCTTCTTTAGCTGACCAAATTGCTATGATCATGTGTGACGTCAGCAATGAGTCAAAGTTGGTTCGAAGTCGATATCGCCCGCCGCCACTAGAGAAAAGTTGTTCTCAGTATTGGATAAGCCAAAGCTTTTTTTACCATCTTATGCAATTTCAGGGCAACTACATGAATCTCTGCATTTCTTTCCACACAGGACGGCAAAGAGATTGACGAAGATAACCAACACTTTGCCAAGTATGGTGACGACGGTAGTTTTGCGCTGGTCATCACTAACGTCACCGATGCCGACTCGGGTGCGTACAGTTGCCAAGCAACAAACAAGAAGGGACAGGCAACTAGTACCGCGGAACTCACCGTCAAACCACGTGAGTTGTACAACTCATCCTTCACTTTCCTCATCTTTTACATACTCCAGAATGTCCTTTGTGAAGCGCCCCATCTAAGTCCTCAGGTTATAAGGCCTGAGAGCTATTGCGTTAACAGTCTTAGCAGAGCGTTAACTACTTAGTTTCCACCACCGCAAATAAATGCTTATTAACTCGCCCCTTTCCAAAGAATGCTGTGGAGTTGTTTGGCTTCAGTGTTCTTGTTTTAACTACGTGTCCTTGATTATTCATAGTGTCATTTTAATGGATTTAAGTTACACAAACAAAGTAGTCAAAAACGGTCGCTCTAATGTAATGCACGACAGCCAAATTGGTCGTGGATTAGACTTGATTCCCACACTTTGTAGAAAACATTTTGTAAAAGTCTTGTATGATACCACGCTTCATACGTAGATTCAATTGGTGGAGAAGAAACGAGAGGTGAGAAAATCGCGCCGATATTCGCGGCGAAACTGACTGATGCCAAGGTGGCAGAGGGAGCAGATGCCCGATTCGACTGCGTGGTCGCAGGGACTCCTGGGATTGAGGTCAGGTGGTTCAAAGATGGCGTCCCTGTGGGCAATGGTGGCAATCGGCTGCTCACGTTCCGGGGGGATGGCAGTTGTTCCCTGGACGTCAGGAACGTCACCTGTGATGACGCCGGCGTGTACGAGGTGCAAGCGGCTAACATCGCAGGGGCGACAAAGTGTTCGGCTCTGCTGGTTGTACAACAACTGGAACGTAGGTCACCGTAGTGTGACGTGACTTCTCGTTTCTTTGCTGAACCCTCCCCGCGTTCCGACATTTTCTACCCTCTGTTGCTCAACCCCTTGCGTTAGGGTGTCACCGGAGTTCCAAGCATGTCGTCTATTCCCTTGTTGTAGGTTCCCGTAGACGTAGTCTTTGCTGGTGCCTTGTTCTTTGTTGTCGTCATTGTCGTTTTCCTGTGGTGCTGTCTACACGTATGATAGCTTAGATAGCTTGTGCTTATCAACCGTCAGACATAATGGAGCAATATTTAACTGACTTCATGTAAGTGAAGTCAGTTAAAGTTCTGGTCATACTGCGAAAATTGTGCTATTATTTACACAAGAGAAAATTTTCACATTCTCCTGATACTTTTAGTTTGTGGTAACTTAAGGTACATGATTAGTCGTGCTCCATTAAATGTAATGAAATGACGCTGCCTGATCAGAGGACAAGTGCACCACTTTTACATGCAAAGATGTTCAGCTCAGTCACAGGCATTGGACGAAAACGCGCTCTTCCCTACTACTATCTTCTTAGAAACCGCTGCATTACATTGTTTAGCTGTGTCTTCTTCAATCTTGCAATAATCTATTGCGCCGTCTTCGATTAAATCTTTACCAGATCGGTTCGTCCCAAGGCGATAACAAATGCCTTCACATTGCCCCCTGAACCTTCGCATCAACAGCTGCCACAGCTTATAAAACTGTTCCTGTCGACTTTCCTTACGTTTAGTTCGGCCCATGGTTGTAGATGGTACACGGCCTATCTGTTCAAAAACAATTCGACTGCTGTTCCACCATCGTCTTTCATTTTGCAGAAAAGAACTCCGTCCATACACATAAACCGGCCTCTCAACCCGTGTCCTTAGCCACAATACAGGAGGAGGTCAAAGTCCAAGGTCAGTGTCGTGTGACCTTGAGGGTCAATGTTGCACGACGTCGTTTTGAGGATGCTGCACTGTTGAACCGTCTTGTCTCAGAGGAGTGATATTTTGATAAGAACGTGTGTTGCTCGGTTGATGATCCATGGCGTTGTCGTAAGTGTTGTATCTAGGAGTGTGGCTGCATGTCACCCTGACGTCAATGTTGTATGACTATGTTACACTGTTGGAAGGGAAATGTTGCACATAGCAACCTAGTATAGTAGCTGTCCAGAAAGAAACATAAGTATTTGGATGATCATCAAAATCGAACATCATGATGTTGCATATAGCATTGAATATAGTAACTGTTTAATATCTTCAACTTTTAATAGCCTGGATTGTTCGTCTATGGCCTTTTGTTTTTAAACTGGTTGGTTTGCACGCAGTGTGTGTGTGTGTGTGTCTTCTTTGCGTTGCCGTGTTCTCTTTCATCTCTCATTCCACATTGCTTCATGTAGTCATACTGTGATACTGCATCGTGGAAGCATGTTCAAGAACTTATGCATGTCGTTGCATTGGGAGTGGGAGTGAAGAGTTCTGATGTATCGACATCATGCCTTTCCCTCTTTCCTTTAGAATATATCTAGTTGTAATTGGCTAGGAACTGTAATAGAGGATATCTATTTAGGTCGGATTAGGTTTTGGTTACAGAGAAAGGCAGCTTAGTCAAATATCAAAGGAAACAGCTGAAATGTCAAGAAAACTGAACTTTCTAGGGATATACTGAAGGGCTAATATTGTCAAGCATTCTCCGAACTTCCCATAGATTTAAAGCCACCGACAGAAATCAGTACTACGTACGTCAGTGATACAGCCATCACGTTGTCATGGAAACCTGTTGCCGGGGCGACCGATTATAACGTCATAGTCAGTCCGGCCGACGGTGTGGTAAGAGGTTCCGACGACGGGCCGACATTTCCCAAGAGAAGAATCGAAGGGCTTAGGAGTGGTACCGAGTACACGTTTACGGTCGTGGCCACCCGGAAAAACGGCCACGCTGTTGCCGGTGTGCCGCTGACCCAGATGACCAGAGGTTAGCGCACTAGAGGTCAACTGGGGCTGGCGCTAGCCTCATGGCCTGCTCGCTCCGCAATAAGAATGGCAGCCATCAGTTACTGGCATCTTTCACAGTTCTAAGCTGCTGTTTGTACGAAATCCATGAAAAAGAAAGCTGTGAATGTAAGAGTAAGCAGTGATAGAGAAAAATAAGGATGCAGCTGTGTGTGTAAATGATCTCCCAGGACATATTATAAGACTTGCGACTGGAGTTTTGTCCATCAATTAAAAATCAAGCACGTGACAACTGAGTTGATTCTTTGGCATACCGGACTGCATCTGGGCTGCACTGGGAGAAACATATCGGATCGTCTACCCCAAAGAGTATCATTTACAACATCCACAATCCTGTTTACCGCATTTTTGTAGGACGTTTTAATGGCGAAGGGAGAGAGAGCTTTGTTAGCATCACGTTCCTTAATGTTTTATACCCTTTGTTCCACAGAGGTTCCTACACCTGGTGCTCTACGTTCCGAATCGGTGACAGACACCGGCTTGACGCTTGCCTGGCTGCCGACGCCCGGCGCTACAGACTACGAGATTAGCATCAGTCCGCCCGGCGGAGACGTCCACCCGCCCAGCGGAGCTGCCACCGAGCCCCAGCGGGTCATCAGTGGGCTGGAGCCCGCCAAGGAGTACGAAATCACCGTCACGGCCAAGATTGGAGACAAACGCAGCGCGCAGGGCGAGTCATTTAAAGTTACGACAAAACGTGAGTACTTACATGTACTTACATCTTACATCTTTCCCAGGTAGGCCTTATGGTCTGTCAGTTGAGAGCATCACCTTCTCCACTCCTCTCGGTCTTCAAAGACCCCCTCAAGCCTGTCTAGTCTGCCCAGCCTGTACTTAGTTAGTATTTCTTGCATGTGGTCCGTTCATCTTTTCCTAGGTCTACCTAAAGGGCGTTTGCCCTTAGGTTTGTATTTGAGAGCTATCTTTGGAATCCTTCCCTCCTCCATTCTTTCAACGTAGAGGGCTGCTTTGAGGGCTGCTCAGAGTGAGTACAAGTCGTTTGTGCGAACCATTTTACTTCTACTGATAGCTTCAAGTGATTAGTTCTAAAGAGAGCACCATAAGTCTTATGTTTTCTTGTAATTTCGTAGCTCTTGGCACGCCTGCGGGATTCAGTGCCAGCAAGATCACAGACAACAGCATTTTCGTCTCGTGGACGCCTGTCAGCGGTGCCACTGACTACGAAGTCAAGCTGGACCCACCGGCCGGCGAGGTGAAACTGACGGAGAAAGGCTCGACTGTCGCCGAGCGGCAGCTGACCGGACTGTCCGGTGGGATTGAGTACCGTATCAGTGTGGGCGCCAAGAACCAGAAGGGCGACCTAGTGTGGGCGGAACCTTTCTCAGTTGAAACAAAAGGTGAAGAATATAGCATTATTTTATAGTATGCAAATCCCTTTGCATACACATTTGAAAAAAAATGCACTTGACACAACATTGGAACTATCTTTCGTTGTGAAAATTTACTGGAAGCTTATTGAGACTATTCTGACCTACTCTTTTTGGACCAAAAATATTCTGCACTTGTCTAAACTAACAGAGCGACAACAGGACGGTATCTATTCGTACTTTTTATACTTTATGATTTACGTAGCAGTTGAACAGCACGCACGCAGTCTTCAATGATTTTTATGGCTAGGTGACTTCACAAACAACACCTTTACCGTATGTGTGACATTTTACGTCATGTTTTGACAGACCTTCCCACACCAAGCGGAACAGGCGTGTCTGGTCTAACGGATAATGAGATGACGGTGACTTGGGCGCCTGTCCCCGGAGCCACAGACTACATCCTCAAGGTCCAGCCGCAGGTCGGCGAGGTCCAGGTGCCACCGGAGGGGCCGGGAGAGGCCAGGCGGCACCTGACGGGACTGTTACCGGGAGTAGACTACACCGTCGTGGTGGAGGCTAAGGGCGACAAGCGGAAGAGAAGCGCTCCTTGCGCTCCAATTAAAGTGAAGACAAAGGGTAGGCATATCATTGATTACCAGCACTTGATAGTTTTCAGGAAGTTTTCTTGTCTTTTGCTTAGGCAGTGTGAAATCAACATGTGTACAATGTAACTTTCTCAATGGCATATTGATGCATAGAATAATATTAAAGAAACCTTTAAGATGCCCATTTTAGCAAATGTTTATTGATTTTTAATCCCAACAGTCCCGAATCAGTACGTAACTCTTTCATAGCACACGACCATTTCCCTATGTCCTGTGCAATGCAAGCACCTGTAGTATTGGACGACATTGATACGAAAACCAAACCGCTCAGTTATCCTCTCCACTGTCTTAATCAGCCCTGTGCAGCCCTTCGGACGTCAAGACCAGCAATGTGACGGCCAGTACGGCGACGTTAGAGTGGGAGATGGTGCCAGGCGCCACCGACTACAAAGTTCACATGGAGCCGTCGGACGGACAGGTGACCAAGCCTAAGAAAGGAGGACATCTTCCTCAGCGTGAGGTCACGAACCTGACTCCCGGGAGGGAGTACGTCTTCACGATCACTGCCGTCAGCCCCGCGGGGAACAGTGCGCCGTCTAAGGAATTCAAGATCGGAACTCCAGGTAAGGCACGATAGGGTCCATAGAAGAACGCCTCTTAGGCTGATAACATCAAAGGATATGGCCTGTGATTATCCATGCAACGTTGCCTATTATTATTATGCGTTATTACCATGGCAGGTGTTGTTTTTATACGACAAGTAGTACGAATTAATCATGGTTAGTTTCAGATCATACAAACATCATATCCTCGTCCAGTATGTGAGCAATGCATAGTGAAGTCCAGGTTGTCTCCCTTTTGGTAAACATGCAGTGATTTGCACAAATCTGTAGGAATTGCGGGTCCGTCTGACCTTAAAGTACCAACCGTAACGGACACGGAAGCCACACTGTCCTGGGCTCCTGTCCCCGGAGCCAAGGATTACAAACTTCGGACACAGCCAAAACACGGAGACGTGGCCACGCCCACGGGTGACGCAACTTCCGCTCAGAGAACCATATCCGGTTTACACCCAGGAACCAATTACAGCGTGTACGTTAGCGCCGTGACAGACCAAGGCGTTGGAGCGGAGTCCCAGCCTGCCCAAATCAAGACCAAGGGTACGTCCGGAGTAACTCTCGAGGCTGGGATCTTATTATGGTTTAATCAGCTTTTATTTGTTTTGCTTGACAAGGCTGACTTTGCACCAAAGTGTACGAAATATCAGTTTAAAGCCCTCCCTTTCTGGGTGGATGGATGGTGCTATACTGGAATGGCCAGCTTGTTATCTCCACCAGGCATAGTTTTCTAATTTTACTCCAACAGCGTTACCCTTGTATTAGCGGACATGGAATATGCTTTGTTATAAACTGCTAGGAACGGTTGAATCACATTAACATGTATCTAAATATATTTAAAATTAGTGAATTGCGAAACACAAGCATGAATCATGGATTGAGTCTTCAAGTACACAAACAGTGTATGGCTTTTGGTGATTTGGGTTATGGATTTTTAGATGTTAAAAAACATCCGCCTTGTTGTAGTGTGCAAACTTTCTTCGGATCGATAAATGCATGAAAGGTCTATTGATGATGCCACCGCCGATTGCTTTTGTATATATATATGTTTTGTAGGCTTGCAATAGCTATTTCTCTGTGATTGTCGTTATTTGCCATTGCTTATGTCAATGATTGCTGCAGCAGGCCACTCCGCATGTACTTGCCTTGGGTCGATATCTTTCGACTCTAGATGGGAATGTGGTGATATGCGTTCCTCAGGACTTTCTGTCGACGCCTTCGAGATATCTTCTTCACTTTATGCAATTAAGGTCATGTGGTAACGAGATGCATGGCTATGGAACTGGGTAGGAATGGTCAGTACTCTTGCAATAGTAAGGTCATGTCGACTTACACCATACCTGGAATGTGGTTCCTTAGGGCTGATAAAAGCTGCCTCCTTTCCCATTCGTATTCGCTGCTCAACCAAAACAGTGAAAGATAGTGACACATTTATACTTGGTACAGTGTCTGTTCGCCAAGATTTTGTCTATTTTCCCTCCATAGCTTTTCCTTGTCCTTGTTCCCTCAATGCTTCGGAGGCGACCGACTCGGAGTTTAAAGTGGCATGGCTTCCCGTAGAGGGAGCGGAGAACTACGTAGTCACGATAGATCCGCCCGGCGGCCAAGTGTCTGAAGTGACGGGCAACCCGTCCACCCCAGCCCGCGCTATCAGCGGCCTGGAGGCCGGGAGGGAATATCGGGTATCCGTCACGGCTACTGGCAAGAAAGGAGAGAGTGCTCCCTGTGAACCGTTCAGCGTCAAAACGAAAGGTGTGCTTTATTGTAATGACTTCATTCTGAGCTACTACGTTTAAAATGGCACGAGCTTCAAGCCATTGCACACTGCCAGCAAGCCATATACATGTAGTACCCAGACGGATGCTATTGCTATCTGTGTCTTTTGCCCACCCATCCTAGCCCTGCGCTGCTGCTGATTGTCCTCGAATGAGTTGTAACAAAGATACAAAAACTGCCTTCCTTTTTTCTCAGTACCATTAAAGAAGACGACGATAATGTCAACCTGTAAGACCTGTCCGCTTACATAATCAAACACGGAGAGCGTAGTCTAACTCAAAACGGATCTTTCGGTTGTGCTGAAAGTTTAAAAAGTCATATGGTTATGTTAAGATTGTTTACATTCTGCCGTGACATCTATAGCTCTACAAGTTAGATTTCCTTTCGATCTGGAAACCTTGCTTAGCTGTGTTGTATCAGTGCAGTGCTTGGTAACCTGTCGCCATCTTGGAAATCGATGCGAGTCAATTTTCCCACAGTTCTTTGCGCCCCGGCCGGAATATCTGCTACTGCCATCACGGCCTCAAGCTTTGAAGTGACCTGGACACCAGTCCGGGGTGCGTCCGAGTATGAAGTGAGAATGAACCCGGATTCCGGAAAAGTCGAGGTTCCGGATGATGGCCCTTCAGCACCAAGGAGAAGTATCACTGGACTGAGTGCCGGAATTGAGTACCAAATCACAATCGTTGCAAAGAAGGAAAGTGGAGCCGCACAGCCAAGTGAACCGTTCATGGTGAAAACGCGAAGTATGGAAAATCATAAAGCATTAACCACCTATCAACAAGGCCAACTCATGTCACTAGAACAATTTAATAATTCATACCATATACCATCAAACCCCTCCTTTTCTGCTTGACTCCAAGGCCCTTTTCACTTCTCACTGCATCTAACCTCATCATCTACAGTGTTTGTGATTCTTCCATATTGCTACTGCTTTCTAGCCTATACAAAGTTGCACGGCAGCAAACACTACATGCATAGCTGTTGCGGTGCAAAGAAAATAAGCTTTTCCGTACATACAAGAACGCACTCCAATACGTCTCTGATACATCTGCTTGACTACTTCTTATTAACAAGTCATCCTGTTCAAGTTCATAGGTCGTACCTCTGATGTAGTTTTTCTTCACTATATAACAGAATCATACGTGATAACTATATGTAAAGCTCGTTATTAAGATATTAATGTCGAGATCGGTAATCTGTACACTGGCAGCTTCACAAACTTTTTGTGTAAACATAATAAAGAATAGCTCAGGCGTTAGCCGCAAGTTACCATGTTACAGAGTTTCGCTCCTTCCTCTCTGCAGCCTTACAATCTCCAAAAGCCCTGAACGCCCCATGGGTAACTGACTCAGACCTTACCCTGACTTGGGCGAAAGTTCGCGGGGCGACTGACTACGCCGTCCGGCTACAGCCGCCAGCAGGGGAGGTTACCGAGACGGAGAGAGGTCCGGCGGCACCCGAGCGGCGTGTCACGGGCCTCCTCCCGGGAACGGAATACAAAATCTCGGTGGAGGCCGTCGGCTCGGAAGGACGCAGTTTCCCGAGTCACATCAAAATTGCAACAAAACGTAGGTGCAACAAAACGTAGGTCTGATTTGTACGTCGTCCAGTAAGACCAGAGTCCCGTCGTGTATAAAAGTGTCCAATGTAAGCTTGTCACCTTGTCCTGGGTCTGTCTCGTGAAGTAGCGTAATTGCTCGTGACGTGTGCATGAGGTATGCATGCTTGTTCATTTGCTGTCATTTTGTCATGATTGCAAAAAGCATGTGGCGCTAAGAAGCTAAGAAGTTTGGGCGCTAAGAAGTTTTGGTGTACAAGGAAGGGAGGAAGTATGATTTCATATTTCCAACCAAAACAGCACTAAGAGCGCCGTTCGACCTGGCGGCGACGTCGATCACCGATCGGACAATGCTGGTGTCGTGGCCGGCAGTCCCGGGTGCCACCGACTACAGGGTCACCATGGACCCGCCCGACGGAGAGGTGACGGTGGCCCGGAACGCTATCGCGGAGTCCAAGCGGGAAATCAAGGGACTGCAGCCGGGCAAAGAGTACCAAATCACCGTGCTGGCGCTCAGTCCTGTGGGCTCCAGCGCACCTTCCGAGTCGTTCGTTGTCAAGACGAGAGGTACAGTCTGGCTGTGCAGAGTTTTAAGTGTCTTGTCTCGTGCCGGTAGCGCTTGATAAAGGAAATCTTCAGTGGTGAATCGTCTTCGTTTTCGTTGCACCGTTATCCATCTTTGAAAACGATGATAATGTCGTAAGGAAGAAGGAAAATACATCATCATCATCGCGACGGTCACTGTTTCATCAAAATCGTCGATGTAAAACACCATCTGCCTTCGTCATATATTTCTTTGGGTATCACTACTTACATTTGGTGGCTTCTTGCCACGGCTCCCAAACTTTGCGTGTGCTCTGTCTCTTCTCTTAATCTTATCAATGCTTACATGTTTGCACCTAACTCGTCATTCCTTTGCCATCCATTGCCGTGAAGGCCACATTTGTCATCCTTTCCTGTCATTTAGCCCACTTACAACTTTCATATGCAATCATCTCTCTTACGTGTTTCCATTCTTTGTCTGCTTCTATCTCTCGCCCTGTCTCATAGCTCTAGCGGCTCCGTCCGGCATCTCTCCTGCTACTGTAACGGATAATAGCGCAGGCCTGAAGTGGACCGCAGTCCCTGGCGCCACAGACTACACACTTACTGTGGAACCTGCCGGCGGAGAGGTGTGGGAGACCCAGGCAGGCCCTGGAGACCCCGAGCGGGTCATCACGGGACTGCAGTCCGGGACAGAGTACGAGATTACCGTGTCGGCCACGGGTCCCGACGGAACTAGTGCACCGAGTGAAAGGATAAAGATAAAGACAGAAGGTTCTTTAGATCTGTACCATCTTCTAGAGCTAATGCATGTGACAGGTGACCTTGATAACTGTTCGAATTCTTTCCTTACAGACAAGGCACGAACAGGTCGGAATTTAGTGGTTTGCAGTCATTTCAAGACTTTCGTCGGGGACAAAACTTGTTAAATGATGTTATACTCGTCGTATTTTCAGCAATGTTTACGTTTGTGTCCCAACAGCCTTAGCTGCCCCGTCGGAGATAAAGCAAGCCACGGTGGCGAACGAGGAGATCGTCCTGAAGTGGAACCCGGTGGCCGGCGCCACGGACTATGAGCTGACCGTGGAACCCCCGGCCGGAGACATCGTGGCCATGAAGGGAGACCGTGCCCGCCCCATGCGCCGTCTGACCGGACTCACTCCAGGAACCGAGTACAAGATCGTCGTGGTGGCAAAGGACGCAAAGGGGAACGCAAGGAAGTCCGATACCATCTCGGCAACTACTCTAAGTGGGTTCCATACTTCCATTTACCTTTCTTTATGGGTACTTTATCTGTCGGTACAATGTATGTGTACGCTATCAAACTAATTGAGCTCTTTGACAAATTGTATCTGGGTGTCTCTGCAGCTGATAACACCTATATTAGACAATTCTGTTCGAGATGTCACGAATCTGCCCAATAAGACCACTTAGCATGTTTCACTGACCTGGTAGCTGTAACGTTGTGAAGTCACTTTTGCTATTCATATGCGACATGTGTAATGTACTTCACTTGATAAAACTTTGCAAGGCACCAATGCTATATTTCTTGACAATAACAGACATTCCAAAGGCCGAGGGCCTACGAGCCTACGACATTACCGACACAACAGTTAATCTACAATGGGCTGCGATCTCCGGGTCCAAGGACTACACCATCAACCTCAGACCGTCCGCCATCGCCTCGGTCAGCGCGCCCGAGAATGACATGAGGACGCCCGAGCGGCTGGTGCAGGGACTGCAGCCTTCTACGGAGTACAACATCTCCGTGTCGGCCATCACCGCTGATGGCCGCGGTCCGCCATGCAACCCAGTTACTATCGTGACCAAAGGTAGGTCACAACAATTTGAAATCTTGCCACGTCCTTGAGAAAATTTTGTTGATAGCATAGAACTGCAAAATGATACACGAAACATCCGCCGAGATGTAATCCTTTCCTTGTCGTTGAGCTGACGTGGAAGTAGGTCTATGGTTCTCTGGAAGCTATTTCTGTTAACACATATATGCGTTGTTTTGTACCGAAGCACTTCCCATGCCCGAAGACTTCAAGCTTGTGAATGTAACCGACGAAGCTGCACTGATCAGCTGGGCACCTATTGAAGGTGCCAAAGACTTCCATGTGGCAGTGGAGCCAGCGGGTCCGGAGGTTGTCCCTACAGAAGCCGGGGAAGCCGCATCTGAGCGGGTACTGCGTGGACTGCAGCCTGCCAGGGACTACTGGGTCACCGTTACAGCCAAGAACGAAAAGGGAGATAGCAACGAATCGCAGACGTTCTCTTTCAAGACTATGGGTGAGATTTTATAATGATCAATTTCTAAGACCCGGTTCCCTTGTTGTATTCTTTCATAAGGACGGTGACTGTTGATTCTATTCCAAAATAACCATAGCCTAGTGTAGAAAAACATATGCTGGTCACTACTAAACTACATATTAGAAATAATGCTTACTTTCCCCCCATTACAGCCTTGTCTACTCCGTCTGGCTTCAAAGCCAGCCGTGTGACGGACACTACCTGCGTGCTGTCCTGGACGACCGTCTCTGGTTCTGACGACTACACCGTGAAAGTTCAGCCCCAGGGCGGAGAAGTAGCTGTTCCCTCAGCCGGCCCGTCAGCCTCGGAAAGGCACCTGAAGGGGCTGAAAGGGAAAACGACCTACACTGTTACCATTGTCGCAACGAGCAGCAAAGGAAAGAGCGCAGAGAGTCAGCAATTTACATTCACAACAACAGGTAAGATAAAGAAGTAGATCTCGAGTCGGCCACACTTTCTGACTTGTGAACATGTCAGTGGATAACAGTACGTATGTCGTGCCGTGGAGATTGTTGGGGACTTAAAAGGAAATGTTTGGCGATGTACTTTGATACTGACCTTTGTAAGCACAAAGGTTATACTCTATGTACAAAAAGTGAATTTATACTTGTCTCTTTCCTCGTCAGAGCTCCCTTCGCCCTCTGGTGTTGAAGTGTTGTCAGTGACTGCTTCAGGACTAGTTTTGGCGTGGACTCCCGTCTCCGGCGCCACCGACTACATCATCACATCGGAGCCGGACGCCAGGGTTTCTCCCGGAGAAGGAGGCAAGAACGATGCCAAGAGGGTGGTGTCTGGTCTGGAACCTGGAACTGAGTATACATTCACAGTAGTGGCGGTCAGCACGGAGGGTTCTAGTGCCGCTTGTGAACCTGTTAAAGTTAAAACCAGAGGTGAGAGGACATGGTGGATATATGTGGACTGTTTTCAAAGTTTTACATAATAACTTTATCGCACAACAATTGTTTTTACATAAGTATATGTGTCAGCAGAGGAAACCTAACAGTTATAACTTCAGGTATTGTGATTTGACAGCTTTCTAAATCAACCTATAACGGTACCTCCTTACTTATATATAGTTTATCGATACACACAAGGCGGCTGGCACTTGTACTTTGTTAGATATGAAAATGATACCTTTACACGTTCATCTTCAGTTCTGGACACGCCCGCTAAGATTGAGGCCGCTACAGCAACAACCAACACGGCGGTGATCACATGGACGGCCGTGAAGGGGGCTACCGACTACAAGCTAGTGGTGGAACCTCCTGGAGCAGAAGTCCTGGTAGACAAGGAGGGGCCAGCCGCTCCTAAGAGAATACTGAAGGGACTGCATCCTGACACACATTACCATGTCTATGTAACAGCCGTCAGTGCCGCTGGGGAGAGCACACGGTCAGAAGCTTTGGAGATTCAAACTGCCGGTGAGACCATTTAACTGTGTCTTATTTCTTTGGGACTTTATAACTGTTTTAAGTCTTGGTATCCACCTGTTGTGGAAGAGCTGTCATGAACTGGACTTGATGAAACCGAGCAGCAACTGTGAGTCTTCACTTAGACTACATGACTAGGTTGTATTCCTTGTTTACCTGTTTTCCTGTCATCCTACGGTATCTCCCAATGACACTATTCATGTTTTCTTCAGCGCTGCCGAGCCCTGCCCGTTTAAGCGCACCGACAGTTACAGATAGGAACGTGATCGTCTCCTGGGCTCCGACAGAGGGCGCCGAGGAGTACATCGTGAAGGTGGAGCCCGAGTGTGAAGTTGTCCCGACAGCAGGAGGACCGGGCGCCCCTGAGAGAGAACTCAGGAACCTGAAGCCAGCCACGGAGTACACCATCCGGGTAGCTGCGAGGGGACCCCTGGGAACAAGCGCTGACAGTGAACCTTTACCGATCCGGACAAATGGTAAGGTGTAGACTCATTTGTTTTCAAGACAAACATAAACTTGTCGTCCTGTTTTTGCATAACACATGTCTGATTGAAATCAACTTACAGCCATTTTGAATTAAAACCACAGCTTGACTTCAAGATGTTTATTTCTGCCTTGTTCATCGCATTGTTTCAGCGCTTCCTGCTCCTTCTAAGGTCGAGGTGCCTTTCATCTCCGATAAGGAGGTAAGAGTGTCTTGGCCGGCAGTGCCCGGTGCTACCGACTACCACGTGAAGACTCAGCCGGAGGCCAGTGTACAGCCCGGGGAGGGCGGTCCTGCTGCGCCGGAGAGAATCGTTACCGGATTGAAACCCAACACAGAATACAGCATCAGGGTCGTGGCGCTCACAAAGGAGGGGAGCAGCGGCCTGACTGAACCTGTGAAAGTTACCACCAAAGGTTGTTTTGTCTCTGATACATCTTTTGCTCTTGCCCTCTGTCTGTCATTTTTAGGAAACAAGAACATAGCTGATGTCTGTGTGTTAATATTCAAATATGAGTATCAGTCACTACATCTTACAACTGTCTTTGTCCTTGCAGCAAATGTAGTTTGTGTGGAACGTTTGCCAGTTGTTTGATCAGTTGTAATCCGTTGTAAATTGCTACTTCTGTTCTCTCATACATCTTTTACCTTCAGCTTTGGAAACACCCTCCAAGATCCAGCCAGCTTCAACAACTGCTGACACGGCAGTGATCACGTGGTCGGCCGTGAAGGGGGCTACCGACTACCGGGTAGTCGTAGAACCTTCTGGACCTGAAGTCGTGGTAGATAAGGAGGGACCAGCTGCTCCTAAGAGAATACTGAAGGGACTACATCCTGATACTGAGTATACTGCCTATGTGACGGCTATTGGTGATGCTGGGGATAGCACACAGTCAGAACCATTCAAGCTGAAAACTCCCGGTGAGATCTTTATTCGTCATCTCTCTTTTTCGGGAGTTTTCAGATTTCTTTTATGTCTTCACAAAAGTTATTCATTGTTTGTCCACTTATCAAAAATAGAGTCGATGGACTTCTGTAATCTCACCTATTAGGAAAATTATGGAATCTGTACATAAAGAAATCATAAAGTATTTCAACAATTTAGAAAGGTAACAGTTACTTTCCTTGTCGTATATTGAAGGTGTAGCATCTTTATTTTCTTTCAATATTGTTTTCCAACAGGTCTGCCGGTGCCGGCACGTCTAGGCACACCGACAGTCACAGATAGGAACGTGATTGTCTCCTGGGCTCCGATAGAGGGCGCCGAGGAGTACATCGTGAAGGTGGAGCCTGAGTGTGAAGTTGTACCGACAGCAGGAGGACCGGGTGCCCCTGAGAGAGAACTCAGGAACCTGAAGCCAGCCACGGAGTACATCGTCAGGGTAGCTGCGAAGTTTCCTCAAGGAACGAGCGCTGAGAGCGAACATTTAGCGATTCGTACAAATGGTAAGACTTGGAAACAGATTTTTTTGAGTTGTGTTTTTCATTTGTTTTCACGACAGTGTCAAACATTTGTGACTAGCATATGAAAACCATAGCTTGACTTTAAGCATTTTCTCCCTTGTTCATCACATTGTTTTATCGTACCATTCCAGCGCTTCCTGCCCCTACCAACGTCGAGGTGCCTTTCGTCTCCGACAAGGAGGTAAGAGTGTCTTGGCCGGCGGTGCCTGATGCTACCGACTACCACGTGAAGACTCAGCCGGAGGCCAGTGTGCAGCCCGGGGAGGGCGGGCCTGGTGCGCCGGAGAGAATCGTTACCGGACTGAACCCTAGGACGGAATACAGCATCAGAGTCGTGGCGCTCACAAAGAAGGGGAGCAGCGCCTTGTCAGAGCCCGTTAAAGTGACCACTAAAGGTAGGATTTGTATAAAATGGAGCAACAATATTTTACAACTGCGCTTGACGTATGTACGTCTGTTAAAGCAAGCAGAAGCGTATCTGTGCCTGTGAAAGTGACCGACTTGTAATGTCTATATCTGATGTGTTTTCTTGCAGCACTTCCACGACCGAATGAGAGCAAAGTCAAATCGGTTACAGACAACAGCGCCATCATTACATGGACCGGTATACAGGGGGCTGCGGACTACCAAATCTCTGTAGAGCCCAAATGTGAAGTCAAACAAACTAAAAAGGCTACTGCCCCTGAGAGGGAGCTGAGGGGTCTGTTGTCAGGCACAGAGTACACCGTCACCATCACTGCCGTGGGGAAATCAGGAACCAGTGCCGTGTCTGAACCGCTTATCGTCCGAACCAAAGGTAAGAAATCTGTACCATGATCTGTCACAACGTAAAATAAAGGTGTATAACGGCGATCAGACAGGATTTGACGGGTGGTAGTTGCTGAATTCGAAGGTCTTGTCATTACGCGTTTTCATTTCATGCACCTTTCGCACAGGACTGTCCTTTGGACTGCCTGGGCAAACACATTGTTTCCCTTCATAATTTTGTCCACGGTTGCCTCCTTAACTTTCACCCATCGCGCCTTTTTAAAATTACCTTAATACGACTATTTCGAAAAATTTCTAACGACTTCATATGCTTCTTCTTGTTGTTCTCTTTCTCATCACCTCTCGTCCTCCAATGTTCGTGTCCCCCATCCTTCCGTGTTTGTGGTATCCCATTGTATACTTGCCATATGTGATTCTTTCCCTCCCGCACTACTTCCTTCCTAATTAATACACTAACGATCCCCCGTCGTTCTAAATCACTACTCTTGTGTCATGTGTCCTTCACGTTATCATCGAACCCATTCCTGTCACCGTAAATGTTTGTGGATTGCCCTTCTTTCAATCCTCTTACCAACGTCCGTTCAATATGGCCGACACACGTGCAGCATTGCTGCCTCCCGCGGATGTCCGAGCTTCCTCCGTGACGGACTCCAGCCTTCTCCTGGCCTGGAAGCCCGTGGAAGGTGCCAGCAGCTACATCATCAGTACGGAGCCGGACAAGGCCCGGATAGAGCTAGTGGACGAATCCAAGGGGAAGGCAGCCTCCGAGCGGCTGTTGACTCAACTGTGGCCTAACACAGAATACACCATCACCATCATAGCAGTCAACAACGACGAGTCCAGCATGGAGTGCGAGCCTTTCAAAGTCAAAACTCTAGGTGCCTACTTGGGTCGAACATCTCTGAGTGTCGTTGTTCTGCTTCCCTTTTCTAAAGCTTGCCATTTGTGATGAATGAAGCAGCGTCTTACATACCGCTGCTGTGTGCTGTGTAGAATAATAACCATTTCTTTTTTTCAAAGTTACCTTATTTTTCACCATTAGATCCCTTGCTAGATTTAAGTTTGAATTGTTTTGAGTTAAGTGTGTGGAGTGTGGAGTATGTCAAGATTTTGTTTGCAACAATGTACGATTTTGATTCTTACAGTCTAATTTGTCTTTGTAAACTGATACACGGATGTACAACCTTATCAAATCTCCATTGCTTGCAGGTTTATGTTACAAGTTACTGTGTCAAGTAGATGTATATGAATGACGGTCTTGGAGAAACCGAGATTAAAACATTATTTGTTAATGCGAGATTAACGCATGTTTTTTGCAAGTTCGATATTTTGATATTATGAAAATTAACTATATATTTCTATGTGTTTTAAGAGGCATTTGCGCTTTCTAGAACGCAATACATGCGTCTATAGAATGTCTTAACACTGTCTGTTTGTACAATCCAGCATTATCTAAACCGTCAAGAGTCACGGCTGGAAAAGTAGGAGACACGTCCGCTCTCCTAGTATGGGCTCCCGCTGAGGCCGCGACAAACTACGTACTGACAGTCAATCCTTCTGCGGAAGTCGCCCCGACTGACAAGGGTCCGTCCGGTGCCGAGAGGGTCCTAAAGGGGCTGAAGACGAACACGGAGTACACCGTTAGCGTCACCGCAAAGAACCCAGACGGCACAAGCGCTCCATCAGATGAGTTTGTCTTCAAGACGAAAGGTTAGGACTTTAACATCTTGTTGAATCGAATATCTTGTGGTATAGATGTTAGCAGCTTTTGTATTTTATCCTTGTGGATACATAAAATGACTGACTGTGTAGTACTACCATTTGACATTTGGACTATTTGAAAGACTGTACCGTTCAAGCTTAAGTTAGTTTTTAGGGCATCCTCTCCGGTCAGTACCAGTTATATTTACTTTGCACATTTCACGTACGCAGAACAGTTTGCTTTAGGTTATCCAGTCAAACAATGCAGGTCGTTAAGACAAGGACGGTTTGTCTTCGTCTGGTTGACATCGCTATTTCACACTTTTAAAGATAGCACTCTCCTTCCCAGGCCATTTTGGTGACCTCGATTCAGTGGGTACATAAGCTCACTACGTTGTGTCTATGTCTTCTACAGCATTACCGTCACCCGAACAGCCCAGCCAAGCGGCGGTCACCGATACCACCGCCACCGTTGCTTGGGCCGCAGTGCCAGGGGCGTCCGACTACGTCGTGAAGGTGGATCCTGAGGGACAAGTCATGGAGACGGCAGACGGAGCTGGAGCGCCTGTAAGGCAGATCCAGGGACTTAAGCCCGGCACAGAGTACAAGGTTGTTGTATCAGGAAAGGGAGAGAAGGGCGACGGCGCAGAATGCGAACCAATCGTCATCAAGACGAACCGTAAGTTGTTACGACTTCTTCCCGTGGATAGATTGATTCATAGATTGTACCATAGGAGAACCATAGAACTACTTCGTGTCAAACTGTGATAAAAATAGCAACGACTATCTTATCCTTGAGGAATTGGGCCGAGTAAACACTGTGGTCAACTAGGGACAGGATTCAAACTAAGAGTCGTGTGTCTTGAATGGGACATTTGTATCATCTATTACTGACCATTACTGTGTAATTCCTTGCCGTTATTGCATTGAGGGAGAAATTTTTAAGTGTAGGAGACATTTTCCCACCTTTTTTTCAAACAGTAGCTCACACAAAACACATCACCAAATGTCAACAATATATTGTTGCTACACAGGACTTTGCAGGACAGTAACATCAATAAATCAACACCCAATTGTATTATATATACTTCTGCATATGTTGATATATAAAAATGTTTGAAGTCTTGTCCTGAATGTTAATGTAATCCACATTTGTTGTTCTAGCTCTGCCTTCCCCCGCTGCCCTCAAAACCACCTTAGTGGAGGATAACAAGCTGACCCTGGGTTGGTCGGCTGTACCAGGAGCTACCGACTACAAGATCGTCTCCAGTCCCGAGGACGTGCAGGTGGTACAACGGAAGGGCGGCCGTGCTGACTCCGAGCGGATCATCACTGGTCTCCGCCCCGGTACAGAGTACTCCTTCTCCGTGGTCGCTGTGTGTCCTGACGGAAATAGTGCGCAGACAGAACCAGTTAAAGTCACCCCGAAAGGTACGTTCGTTTTCTTCTCTTCTGTTACATGACAAGCCCCTACTCATTCTTTTGTGTACGATAACAAGACTTTACTGCTATAGGCTCGCTAGCAGTTACCTTTCAGCTATGTCGACTATCAAATACACGTTGTAGTCAATTTGTCCCTAATTCCTTTCTACATGAAGCATTGCCAACGCCTGGTGGTGTGAAGGCCGGGACCGTTGGAGACACCACCGCTACAGTCGTCTGGTCCAACGTACCCGGTGCATCTGACTACACGGTGCAGGTGGAACCGGCAGGTGAAGTTGTCCTGACCAAAGAAGGGCCCGCGGCTCCGGTAAGGGAGATCAGGGGCCTTCAGGCTGGGCAGGAGTACAGAGTTGCAGTTGTTGGGAAAGGACCGAGCGGGGAGAGTGCTCCTTGTGAACCTATCTCCATTAAAACCAACGGTAAGACTCTTTCGCTTCACAGTTCATCCACAAGAATTATATTGTCTACTTACCATTTGTATCCAGCAATTCCAAGAGGCGTTGTTAATAAACTAACTTTAACATTATAAATTTCCACAGTCCTTACTACTCCATCCGGCATCAAGCCATCGGCCGTCGACGACAACAGTGTGACCTTGGCGTGGACCGCGGTGCCAGGTGCAACGGATTACGTCATTTCCGGTCTGCCGGATGGTGCTAAGGTGTCGCCGGGTAAGGGCGGCCCTGCAGGTGCAGAGAGAGTCATCACCGGTCTGAAGGCAGCGACGGACTACTCAATCTCCTTAACAGCCGTCAGTTCTAGGGGCGAAAGTGGTGCTGGGTCGACGCGAGTCACGACAAAAGGTGAGTCCGATCATTAATACTTTACCATCATAAAGATTTTGAATTGTAAAGTACAAATTTCGCATGTTACGGAATGAAGGCACTAACTGGTAAGCTTCTGTTATTTGTATAATTCAGCACTTCCAACTCCTGACGACGTGGCCGTCAGCTCGTCCGATGACAGCGCTACCATCAGCTGGGCACCTGTTCCAGGTGCTAAGGACTACGAAATAGTCACCGACCCTCCAGCAGAGGTCTCACCGACAGACAAAGGACCCTCGGCAGCTGAGAGAGTGGTCAAGGGCCTGAAGCCAGGCACGGACTACGAGGTCAAGATTGCTGCCACTAACGACAAGGGTGTAAGCAACCCATGTCGGCCTGTGAAGTTTTCTACGAAAGGTAAGCAACCAACTTGTATGTTAACTGAAGCCAGATTTGTTTCATTTCAGCATCACCGAGATCTGGCCTCATATTTGCTGTAGACTGAGTCCATGATCCATATTTCAACATGCAATTAGTTCCTAGACGCGCATGAAATGCTCTGACCATGATCCATTTGCTAAATACTCTTTGGTTGTTTTTACTTTTGATTTTTATTTCTGTCCTGGCTCTCATTTGTAGAACCAGCTGTTTGTCTCATCAACGCACACATCATTCACAAACAAATCAGTAGTCGACTCACTCACAGACAGGTGCCCAATCATACATGCCATCACCCTCTTGGTGAGTACAGACAGTCAAACGTAGTCCCCATTATCTGGTGGCTCTGAGCCTGTCACTTTATCGCACATCTTCATGAGTTGCCACATTAACGTCTAAAACAGCAGCTCCTAACTGTGCTATATCACGTTCTGTAGATATAGGGCTGCGAATCCTAAGAACACGGGTATGTGGTGTCCAGGCGGTAGCGCCTGCAAGTACCGCCACCACCTGCTTGGCGCAATGGGCAGCCGAGACCGGACGATGTACTGTCACCGTCTACCCCGAGGCGCTTGGTACTTGATAACGCTTCTAGCCTTCTACACATTTCACAGTACTCATCCATATCCCCTTCCTATTCCGATGAATCTTCTATAAAGATGTACTGCTCTGTGTCACGTGTTCCTCTCTAACCAATCAGGCTCCTTTAATCACGAGGTCCTTGAGTGACACATCATTGTAAAATGCACCAGCATGACAAGGGACACGCGTATAGCTGTTTAGTGTTTCATATTTTTCTCTAACTTATTTACGTCTTTACTGTCCTCCTTATTTGAATCAAGTGATCTTTGTACCTCTCTTTCTGCAGACACTGTTTCTGAGCTCGATGACTCACAATTGCCTGAAGTGTCCGCCGAAGTCGCCTGTGCAACAGCCCCTTTCACAATAACAGTGTACAAGACCGACAATGGACCCTAGCACCACCTCCACACACATCACCTGTACATGTACACATAAATGCAATTTCCTCATATGCACCCTCGCCTGTTCTCATTTCACGTCTTTTCTCCCTTTTCTCCTTCAAATTTCTCATAGATCAATCAGTAGCAAATGGATCACTGGTCAGCAAGCATTCTGTTCAAATTGACAGCCGTAATTACGTAAAGGCTTTGTGTCATTGCCTCGACTATGCGCGTTTGTCAAAGATGGCTAAGGATCATGTTAAGTTTCAGTGAATAGTGCTACTTTGTACACTGAATTTGCTAACTGTATTGAACTGTATGCAACACGTTCCTGTGTCAATTTTGGCTTCGCTCAATTGTGGTCTGTCATTGTGCTTTGTGGATTCATTGCAAGACATCATGGAGGACTGGCTTTCTTCATAAAAACTAATGAACCCTTGATACGTGATTGGACCTACACTGCAATACTGATTAAAATCTAAAATTGGAACGTTATGGTCATTTAAACGAATGCGTAACAAGTCAATGGCTGCATCCGATCATTGCTTTGCCACAAGTGAATGACCATCATAATATGTTGTTGAAATAAGACTCTAGAGTCTGCCATTAGTTGCACATGTCATCGGCTAATACCTGCTGCTGAACTGATGACATGACTTGCCCTGGAGATGAAACACCTTTGAACTACAAATCTTTTCACTGGATAACCTTGACATCATACCAGGTAATAGGAATGGAACATTGAGTGTCTACAAGAAATGGCAAATGCGCCATTGTTTGAATGATCTGTTAATCTGCTTTAATCATGTATATACGTGCATGATGCACTACATGTTCTTGACATTTTTGGTGGATAATGACGAATGATATACATTTATCCTTCTAGCTTGCCAAAGGCCAACGGGTGTGAAGTCACCATCTATAACTGACAACCAGGCGACCATCACATGGAGTCCCGTACCTGGTGCGACCGACTACCGCGTCATAGTGGAGCCGGCAGAAGGATCCGTGAAACTGCCGGCAGGGGGATCAGGGCAGGCAGAGAGGACCATAGTGGGGCTGACAGCTGGGGCAGAGTACACGGTGTCGGTGATCGGCATGACGGAGAAAGGCTCTGGAGAGGCCAGCGAACCGGTCAAAATCACCACAAGAGGTAGGTTGATGCTTATATCAGTTTTCCATCTCATTATAGATTGTGCAGAGACTTGATATGAGTGCGTGTGCTTGTCTGGCTGTTATGTGGCGCGATTTCACTACCTGTCGTCTTTTTGTGGGCAACTTTACGCCCAATTGCTCTTCGTCACAAGTTGCAATTATTCGTCATCTGAAGTTTTTGTACTGCCGTTTTGGAAGTATCAATTTAACGACTAAACCTTGCGACTCTTTCAGGACATTTAGGCCGGCAACCTGGCGTGCAAGCTGGCTTGCTCTTCCCCCTCGGCCCCATTGATATTATAAACAAATGTATTCAATGCAGTGCCAATTTTTAAAGGCTGCTGAACAGAATCTGCTTCAAAACGCCCTAAAAGCTTTGTGCGATACACGCGATTATTGCTTCACGTATTTTTAGTTCTTGAAATTCACACCTTTCGCAGCGTTACCTGCACCGTTGGGGGTGAAAGCCTCAGCGGTGAAAACGACGTCCGTTACGTTGTCGTGGTCTCCCGTGACTGGCGCCCAAGATTACCGGGTCGAAGTGGTGCCAAAAGCCGGCAGAGTCATGCAGCCTATCGGCGGACCCGCAACTTGGGAACGCAAGATCGTAGGCCTCGAACCTCTTCAAGACTACGAGTTCACCGTAGTCGCTGTACAAGATAAAGAAGAAAGTCTTCCTTCAAAAACTCTGAAAGTCACCACCGGTAGGGACGTTGATGTGGCTTACCCCTGGATATTCGTAGAAGAACACTTCACCTTTTGATGCATTTTCAAGAACCCCATCCCTTTGGACACAAACCGCGCACGTTTTGCTGTGGTAGTTTCCAATGCACGACATTGCTGCTTAGCCGAGCTGCTCCTTTATCGCTGCTTGGCCATTTTTCCAGATAGGGCAAGAAACCCATGTTGTTTGTAGCCTTATATCAGGAAAAGCCACGGCCTTAAGTAGCTTTTTCCATGGAGACATACAAGCCATTGTAAGATGCACGCCATCAGGAGGGATTGCAAATGTTGCATGAAGGACTGCACGCGGAAATATGGAGTTTAGACAAACATGACTCGACGTCTTATATAGATTCTATGTAATGTCTTATGTGGTGGCACAGGTGAACAACGTCGACAGTGTTCACACAAGATGGGGAGTACATTGGATAATGGTAAGGTATGAACGTTTGCCTGGTAGAATGAGTCGGTTCGACTGATGTATTCGGTGTTGGGTTTGTTAGGAATAAAAATGGAGATATAACCTCTTTCAAGATTAGAAAAAAGGTGACGTTTCGTTGCGTTAATGATTCATTGCCCATACTAATGTACTTGGGGTTTGAAAAGAGGTCACGTTTGGCTGAGAGGCAACGTTGGTCGTAGGACTTGTATTGATGTAGACTCGTTTAGATTCAGAAGGTTGATAGACTTACGTAGAATCACTGACGTGTTGTTGGCATTATGTACTTATGGGCTTACACGTCGTAGTCTCTATTTCTTAGACTATGACGGGTGATTTGTCGTGAGAAAAACAAGTAGTGTGTGGGGTGTGAAGGTCAGGCTACCAAGTGCGCTGATGTCTTTTTTGCATGACATTTCAATCCCTCCTGTTGTGCGAAGCATCATGCCATACCCGGTCTCTTAATGCTGCAGATAACTAATGAGGATAACGCGCAATAACGCGTATAAGGACGCACAAAGGGATTGTTGCTTAGTCGCTGATAAATGGATGTGGAACCATCATTTTAGATGAACACATGAATTAGGTAGCTCGCGGTCGATGAAATGAAGCTAGGGTTAGGGGTAATAATGTATCAAATACTGTATGGAAAAGGAGGTGAAGCCAGTAGGAACGTTCCATAGCGGTATGGACAGACTGATCTATTGTGTTTGTGTACGTTGTGTTTGTAACGCAGTCCCGGCAGACAAAGTGGAACCAAAGGTTCAGAAAAAGGAGGAGGTCAAGGTCGCAAAAGAGGAGGCAAAGCCTGTTACAGGTATGGACACGGCAATTGGGGGGAGGGGGGGCGGTAGCAACAACTGGGGGCCAACCTCTTCCGTAGTTGAAAATATCCACTGTTGTCATGTCTGGCCTGGAGTGACGTTCACGTCATAAGCACTCAAATAAAAGCACTCAACTACTTTGAACAACAGATAGGTTGTGTTTTTTCTGCGTCTCATCTCCTCTTGCATGCTATCTTCAGGCTAAAGATGCGTGCATTGCGCTGTTTGCGTGAGATGCAACATACGGAATTCAAATCAGGAAGACTTCGCAACTCGCTGTTTCGAAAGGATTGCAAGGAATGTGTGGTATATCCTGCGAATAAGTGATCTTTTAGTTTCTGCTAGAGTCGTTGGACAGGTATCTATCTCGAACGCACCTTTCACTAATGTCTGTATGTCTGTATGTCTGGCAAAATTTACCAATTTGTTGCATTGTTTGTATGCGACGGAGGAGGTTGAAACAAACGTTTTCAGAGTGGGTGTTGATGTTCGAAAAACTTTGCTGTTTGTTGTACTTTTTTTGTCAAGCTGATGAGAAAGTTGTACCTCCAACTGCGCCTGCGCAATTGAAACCAACGGAGCCAGCTACTGTACCAGGTACTGGACCCTGTCATCAACAGCCGCCATTTTGATAACGCTACAGTGCTGTGGGTTGTCAATAACGCGCTGTTGTAGCTAGCTTCTCATGATAGCGCGTTAGCCTTTGGCTTAACGATATTCTTTGTTATGCTGGTTAACTGGCAAGCTTTCGGATTAAAGAAACGGGTGCACTGTTAATCGTGTACATTACTGACAAGCTTTTTCATGTTTGTTGTTTTATTTATGTTACCTGTGTATTTCTCTGTCTTACTTTAGCCTGTACTACTTCGCTACACCTTACAACGTACGCTTACAATATAACAGTGACTAAACGTCTGTTTGTCTCGATCTTACTAACAAAAAATCTTCTAACAGAAGAGGCAGCTGCACCAACCGAAAAGGAAAAGAAGGAAGTTCCTCCAACACCAGAAGCGATCACTCCTACAGGTAACAAATGCGTTGAGATTAGTCGTTTGTCCCCGCTTGTGCAATGTTGTATCTGCAATGCCATACAAACTTGTACTGACCATTTGTCTTCTAACAGCTGAACCGACTGTCCCAGTCCTACCCGAAAATGTACCAGTTGCCCCCACAGGTAACTAGTTTGCTGACATACTCACTTTGCTTCCTTTGATGCAAATATCGTATCAGATACGACTTCTAAACGTCCGTTATGGACTTACGTAAATGGACTTCTCATAATTTCAGCTTCCATTTTCTTTTAATATTTCTAACAGCAGAAAAGGAAGCTGAAAAGAAAGAAGGCAAACCTACAGTTCCAGTTCAAGTGCCTACCGAAGGTATTATTCCATAGTTAACGTGCCTTTATTCAAGGTTTGGCTTATTCTATTTCTAGTAAAGTGACGATGTCACAGTAGCTCTAGGTGCGACCACACTTGAATAGAGCCAGCCATATCTCTGACATACGTCAAACTGAGTTCTGTTACAACCCAAAAGAATATCTAGATACGGACATCTCTTTGTACTTCAACGTATGTCAGGATCTGAAAAAAATCACTGCTATATCCTTACAGTGGAAAAGAAACCTGAGGAAAAGTTACCACCGCCAGCCCCCAAAGCAGAAGTTAAGCCCACAGGTATGACGCACAGCAGCATTGATAGACTGTGCTGTCTATACTTAAGTGTAAAATGGGGACAGAGACGTCTTTGTTGTCTATTGTCACTAACCTGAATGACATGCTGACGTACATGTACTTACACAATGTTATCATCATCAAACAACATTTTATCATCATACGTAGCGTGTAGCAAGCGTCTTCAAATAGAAAGTGTCGAATGGCAACACAGGAAGATACGGTCTTCTAATGTACAGATAGTATTCTATTGAAATCGGGAATACTTTGTTCTTTAAGAGCGTGGATCTCAGGTATATACCAACTGATGAGACTATTACTGTCGTATCCTTCCAGTGGAACAGAAACATGAAGAAAAACTGCCTCCAACAGCCCCAAAAGCAGAGGTTAAGCCCTCAGGTATGAAGTACAGCAACAGCAACAGCAGTTGTGCTGTCTAATACTTCAGCATTTGCACAAACTCCATACATGATGTACTCCTTACTGTATTATGTGACTAACCTGAATGCGACTAACGTATGAATTGCGAAGTATTGACAGTACAGTTGGTTTGTGAATAGGAATATTTAGACCTTTGGGGCTACATATTACCGTTATCAACCTCTTTGCAGTGGTGTTGGGTTATTTTAATATGTCAGTCAAATGGTGTTAAGGTACTGATACTGGTATTGATGTTTTCCATGTCTTCGTACGTAACCTCATCGTGATTTATCATATAGTTTTACCATCAAAACAGCATTTATAGTGTAGAGTACTGATGTAGAATGTGGTATGATACGTTCATAATTACTCCCTGGCGGCATTTCACTTATAATTATTAGAAGAGCTTCTAATGGAGCATCCTACTGAACTCCACACTGACTCAACCGAGGGCGTTATTACCAAGCCGGAAAAGAAAGTCGTACACGAAAAGCCGAAGGCGGTGGTCGTACGGTTGAAGCTCCCTAAATCAAAGGGAAAAGCTAAGGAGATAATCGCTCCCAAGATATCCTCTGAGACAAATCAGGCCGTTGAACAGATTACAGCAGAAAGATCGTTGCCAAAGTCGGAGGAAAGTGTACAAGAGAAACCTAAACAGGTAGTTACTCAAAAGAACCCCCCTATGGTAGCTGGTTATGCCAAAACAAGTCCTGCTGAGGCCACTACAGAGGTAGCTGTTTCCAAGACACCCTTTGAGACTTCAAGAGTGGCTATTCCTGTAGAGGAAGCTGTTGTAGAAGAAACACCTTCAAAATACCACCCGGAAAAGGAGGTAACCCCAGAACAAGCGGGGGAAACAGTCATTGAGACGAAGCGCTCAGAGACAGTGAATGGGAAACCACCAATGGACGAGAAGCCATCAAAACCGTCAACAGAGAAGGGTGTTGAAGACGAAACGAAGGCGGTTGATTCTACCACACCAACCGAGAAAACAGGTACCATTGCTGAAGACTCAATGCCATCAAAACTCCTCACAAAGAAAGATGACCTTGTCGAGGAGGCTGTTGTAGAAACAACTTCTAAATACCACCCACAAAAAGAGGTAACCCCAGAACAAGCGACGGAAACGGTCATCGAGACAGATACCATTGCTGAAGAGGTCACGGTCTTACTGCCCCTCACAGAGAAAGATGCTCTTGTTCTTGTCGAGGAAGGCAGAGACGCTGCTGTTCCAAAGACGCCTCAGATAATGACGATTACTGGCAAGGAAAAGCAAAGAAAGCTGGCGAGGGAAGAAGAAAAAGAAGACAAAAAGGAAACCAGTCTGAAGCAACAAGTCATAGCAGATAATGGTGAAGGACCGAGTGAGGCTCCAGCTGACGAGAAATCGGTACCTCTAGAGAAGTCGACTAGCGAGGAAACAAGACAGGAGGAAGTGAATGTGGTGGTCATTCCGAAGGAGCGTCCTGACCACACTTCTGACAACAAACAACAGAAATCATCAGCCGAAAAGGGCACGCTTGGGGAGGCGGCGGTCCACAAAACGCCCTCTGAGGCTGCTCCCGTCAAGGACGATGCAATTGATAATGAAGAACAGTCAAAACAACAACCGAGAAAGAAGCTTACTCAAGAAAAAAATAAGACAGTACAGAAAGTCGATGAGAAGAAGCCACTGGAGACAGATGGCACAGTTGCTAGAAAACTGCCCGGAGATGAGAATCCACCAAAACAACTTACAGGCAGGGATTTTGGAGAGAAAGCTAACGAGGCTGATTCTGAGGCGCTCTCTGGAGCAACAGATACATTGGCAAGTAAAGGAATCAAGATGCCACTGCCATCGAAAACCTCAACAGAGAAGGATGCACTAGTCGAGAAAGGCGCAGTTACTAATGTTACCAAGACCACTCCTGAGAAAGTAACGATTGTACCTGTAGAGAAGCGAGAGGAGCCAACGACTGAAAAAGTGACAAGCCGAGAGACCAGCCGTCTGAACCAACAGGTCCTTGTTGCCACAGAAAACAAGCCGACAGTTGCAGGAGAAAAGATGAAAACACATGTACAGAAGCCAACAGATAAGACAACGGGAGACCCTTTAAGTGACCTCCCTAAACCAGGACTCGATGAAAAGGTAGTGGTACAGAAGCTGGAACTGACCGACAAAACTCAACAAGACGAACCACACACAAAACCTAGACTCCATGAAACAGAAGTGGGACAGAACCTGGATACAACTGTCAAACCTCAGCCAGACGAATCACAAACAAAGCCAGGACTCCACGAAAAGGTAGTGGAAAAGAAGACGCAACAGACTATCAAACCTCAAATAGAAGAATCACAAGAAAAAACAGGACTCTATGAAAAGGTAGTGTTTAAGAAAAAAGAACCGACTACCAGACCTCAACGAGAAGGAACACAGACAAAAACAGGACTGCCTGAAACTGTAGTGGTACAGAAGATGGAACCGACTGAGAAAACTCAACCTGAAGAACCATATACTAAAGGGACACCAGTACGGGAGAAGGGAACTACCATTGAACCTCAAACAGAAGATCCGATTCCAAAATCAGCATTCCATGACACTGTAGTGGTACATAGGCTTGAACCGACTACCAAACCTCATCCAGAAGAACAACAACCTAAAGAGGCAGCAGTACAGGAAATAGAACCGATTGTCACCACTCAACCAGAAGAACCCAAATCTACGCAAGAACTGCCTGAAATGGTAGTGGTGAAGACGATTGAACCGACTTCGAAAATTCAACCAGAAGAACTACATACAAAACCTGGACTCCACGAGACGGTACAAAAGATGGAACCGACTACCAAAGCTCAACCAGAAGAACCACCAACAAAACCAGGACTCAATGAGACGTCAGTGATTCAAAACATTGAACCAACTACCAAAGCTCAACCAGAGGAACTACAAACAAAACCAGGACTCACTGAAACGGCAGTGGTACAAAAGATTGAAGCGACTGTCAAAGCACAACCAGAACAACTACAAACAACATCTGGACTTCCTGAGACGGTAGTGATACAAAAGGATGAACCGACTTCCGAACTTGAGCCAGAAGAACTACAAACAAAACCAGGACGCACTGAAACGGTTGTAGTACAAAAGATTGAACCGACTGCCAAAGCTCAACCAAACGAACCACCAACAAAACTAGGACTCCGTGAGATAGTAACGGTGCAGACGATAGAACCGACTACCAAAGCTCAACCAGAAGAAGTACAAACACAATCTGGACTTCCTGAAACGGTAGTGGTGCAAAATGATGACCCGACTGCCAAAGCTCAACCAGACGAACTACAAAGAAAACCTGGACTCACTGAAACGGTAGTGGTACAAAAGATTGAACAGACTACCAAACCTCAACCACAAGCACTACAAACAACATCTCGGATCCATGAGACGGTATTGGTACAAAAGATTGAACCGACTACCTACCCTCAACGAGAACAATTACAAACGAAACCCGGACTCGAAGAGACGGTAGCAGTACAGAAGATAGAACCGACTACCAAAGCTCAACCAGAAGAACTACAAACAAAACCTGGACATCCCGAAACGGTAGTGGTGCAAAAGGACGACCCGAGTACCGAACGTCAACCAGAAGAACTACAAACAAAACCGGGAGTCACTGAAACGGTAGTGTTACAAAAGATTGAACCGACTGCCAAACCTCTACCAGAAGAAACACAACCAAAACCAGAAGACGAACCACACACAAAACATGGACTCCATGCGACGGTAATGGTACGAAATATTAGACCGACTACCAAACCACAAACAAAACCAGGGCTCCATGAGACAGCAGATGTACAAAAGATTGAACTGACTACCAAACCTCAACCAGAAGAACCACCAACAAAACATGGACCCCATGAGGCGGCAGACGTTCAACAGCTTGAACCGACTACCAAACCTCTACCAGAAGATTTACCAACAAAACCTGGACTCTACGAGACGGTAGAGGTACAAAAGATTGAACTGACTACCAAACCTCTATCGAAAGAACCACAAGCACAAGCACAACCAGGACTCCATGAGACAATCGTGGTACAAAAGCTTGAACCGACTACCAAACTTCAACCAGAAGAACCAACAAGAAAACCTGGACTCCATGAGACGGCAGAGGCACAAAATGTTGAACTGACTACCAAACCTCTACCAGAAGAGACACAAATACAACCAGGACTCCATGAGACAATAGTGGTACAAAATATTGAACTGACTACCAAACCTCTTCCAGACAAATTACCAACAAAACCTGGACTCCATGAGACAGCAGATGTACAAACAATTGAACCGACTACCAAACCTCTATCAGAAGAACCACAACGACAAGCACAACCAGGACTCCATGAGACAGCAGAGGTACAAACAATTGAACCGACTACCAAACCCCAACCAGAAGAAACTCAAACAGAACCTGGACTTCATGAGACGGCAGAGGTACAAAAGGTTGAACCTACTTCCAAACCTCAACTAGAAGAATTACCAACAAAACCTGGACTCCATGAGACAGCAGAGGTACAAAAGGTTGAACCGACTACCAGACCTCAACCAGAAGAACCACAAACACCACCAGGACTCCATGAGACAATAGTGGTACAAAATATTGAACCGACTACCAAACCTGAACCAAAAGAATCACAAACAGAACCTGTACTTAATGAGACGACAGAGGTACAAAAGATTGAACCGACTACCAAACCTCAACCAGAAGAATTGCCAACAAAACCTGGACTCCATGAGACGACCGAGCTACAAAAGGATGAGCCGACTACCAAATCTCAACCAGAAGAATCACAGACAAAACCACCAACAAAACCTGGACTTTATGAGACGGCAGAGGTACAAAATATTAAACCGACTACCGAACCTCAACCAGAAGAAATACAAGCAAAACCAGAAATCGAACCACACACAAAACCTGGACTCCATGCGGCGGCAATGGTACGAAAAATTAGACCGACTGCCAAACCTCTACCAGAAGAAACACAAACAGAACCAGGACCCCAGGAGACGGTAGAGGTACAGGAGCTGGATCAAACTGACAAACATCAACCAGAAAAAACCTCACTCCACGAGACAGCATTGGTGCAGAAGATGGAACCGACTGCTAAACCTCTACCAGAATCACAAACAGAACCTGGACTCCACGAGACGGCAGAGGTACAAGAGCTGGATCAAACTGACAAACATCCAATAGAAGAACGCTCACTCCACGAAACAGCGTTGGTGCAGGAGATGAAACCTCAACCAGAAGAACCACAGAGAAAATCTGGACAATACGAACAGGCATCGGTGACTGAACAGACACAAATGAAAAAGGGCAAGCCAGGTGGGACAAACAATGGTAAAAACATCATCGTTCCATCCACAGCGGGGGAGAGGTGGTGGAACTGGTCCTTTTTCTTGCAGCTTTCTGTGTCAGCTCTTTCATTTGCTCCTATCGTTGCCTGATGACATTGCTAGAAAGACGCGGGGGAAGTGGTGCTCCGTGGCAGAATCCTTCATTAATGTCTCCTAGCCTTTTACGGGTGGTTTCATTCATTATAGCATCTTCTTTTGGCGTTGGTGTCCATTTCTAGTTCAAGGTCAAAGTACTTGGAACTAATTTAATTAATCCATCTTTTTCTTTACGTTTTATTGCTCTGGTACCCCTTTCCATGTAGGAGCTTTCCAACATTTCATTTCTCGTTAATTCTAATCAGGCTGAGTAAGTGGGTTGTCGGTGACGCTTTTTCCTGTAACGATGGGTTTTGTCATTAGAGTACTAGCATATCAGGTGCACAAGGGATACGACAAAGGAAACTATATATCGAAGCTTACACATGCATACACTGGTGAAAACATCGTACTTAGTAACTAACCATCAATTATTTATGTGTAATCGTTATAGCGGTAGTTATGGTGTCAGTTATCTAAAGTTGCCTTTCATAGTTTGTCATTTGGTCTCTTCTAACGTATTGACTATATTGAATGGGTGCGATACAGTTGACTTTCTTGTCATTACAGAGGAGAAAGAACGTGATGAACAAGCAAAGCCAACATTGCCTGTGTCTGTCCCAACAGGTACAAAGTAAAAGGGCATTCCTTGTGCTACTGTTGCTTTGACATGCACTTAATCCACACCTGGGATCAACACGTCAGATAACCTACGTCGACAAAGTGTTTCATAAGTTTAAAGTTCATAATGTCAAAGTACTGTCAGCACAAGGACATGCACGAGGTCACTATCCGTGACATGTGCCCATTAGAAAACCATATTACTAGCGTTCCTATCATTGACAACAATCCTGTAGATACATAGCTTTGGTGTGATGTGGCGAAATTTGTGCGTCAGTGTTAGGTTTAGTAATGACATTCTACACCTTGCTTGCCCTATTTCTGATGATGAAACGCAGCATTATTTGTCAGACATTACATTGCATGAGAATACTTAATTTGGGTTTACATTTTAGTCAATGACGCTATATATGTTTCCTCATAATACATCCTTCTTTGACATAAGTGTTCAATATATAACACTCAAACAGACAGACCAGAAGCTGTCGCCCCAACGGACGCAAAAGAGGCCGAGAGAACCGCTGAACAAAGAGAGCTAAAACAGGTGATCCCAATCAAGGTAGAGTCAGTAGAAGCAGATAAGGAGGCGGTCGTCCCGAAGACAACTCTGGCCGTTGAACAAATTACAGAAGAAAAACCATTGCAGCCTCCAAGGCCGAAGGAAGGCGTACAAGAAAAACTGAAAGAGCTGGTTATTCAGAAGAAGCCCCAAGAAACAACGGCGACCACGGCATTGGCTGCCGACGAGACACCAACAAAAGCTCCAGCAGAGAAAAGTGCCACTGCGGAGGTATCTGTTCCCAAGGCGCCCCTTGAGACTACCAAGGCGACTGTTCCTGTCGAAAAACCTGCGGTGGAAAAACCTTCCAAAGACGAGCCGAAAAAGGAGCTTACCCAAGAAAAAACAACGGAAGCAGTCATCGAGAAGACACTCCCCGAGGCAGTTGCCGGGAAACCTCCAACAGAGAAGGGTGTTGAGCAAAAGGCGAAGGAGGCTGATTCCATGGTACCCACTGAAGTAGGAGATGCGGTCATCATCAGAGAAGTCGCGGTATCCGAGCCTGTGAAGAAAGATGTCGCTCCCCCTGCTCCTGTCGAGAAAGTTAGAGACGCTGCAGCTCCGAAGATCCCTCGCGAGGAAGTAAAGATTACCCCTGTAGAGAAGCAAGCAGAGGTGGTAAGCAAAGACGTGGAGAGACAAGAGCCCAGTCATCTAAAACAAGAGGCCGTAGCTGACGCTGAGAAGAAACCAACGGAGGCTCCAGTCCACAAGAAACCAGCAGAAGCGGCTCCTTCCAAGAAGCCAACAGGCCAGGAAGTAAGAGAAACTGTACCAACGGAGAAACCACCGCAAGTGGTTGCCACCACCAAAGTGGACGAGGTCCGAACACCAGAGAAGCCACCGCACGAAGCGTCTTTAGCAGAAAGAGGGGAAGATCTTGCCAAGAAACCACCGTCACCCATTACTGTGGTATCCAAGATGGAACTTTCTACCAAACCAAAGGTCCCTCAAGCCAAACTAAAAGAAGAGCCACAACCAAAACCAGGTCTGCAAGAAAAGGTTACTGAACTGCAACGACTGAAACCGGGCGTGGCAGGTGAGAGGAACAGTGGTGGTAGCGGTGGCGGAACTGGTTCCTTTCCTTGCGGATGGGTTTCATTTCTATGTCAGCCTTTTTGTTTGGTCCTGACGTTGCCTGAATGAAATGGCTGGCATGAAATGACCCTGTCAACGAGAGGGGCTGTAGTGTGCTGTGGCTTTGATGCTGTCCATCCTCATGTAGATGAAGCAGAGCTCCTGGTGTTCGTGGCTTTCACTCAGCTAAAACTCCATCTTCCCATTGTCATATACAATGTGCATAGAGGAGTACGAGTGCACTTAACATTGCTGTCACTAGGTTAGCAGTGATTCCTTCTTATAAGAATGGCAATGGACTCCCCATGCATAATAAGCGTACGCGTCATCTTCATCACAATACCATCTCAGCAAATTTGTCATTACTTCCATGATACCTTCATCTTTACACTTTACCTTCTCTTCACCTTTCTTCATCATCACATTTCATCTTAGGACTTTCATTATCATTTCCCCACATACATTGTGTTAAACCATCAATAACCATGACCATATTCTCACACATTTTCTCTCTTCCATTCTTCCATATTACATAGTGCATAGCACCATCCTCAGATGAACGTGGGCTACAAGTTCACATTCAACATGCACGCGCGTTTGCTTAACCTACAACTTCTTTGTCTTAAGGAGGGTGTGCCTAGAGGCTGGGACGGTTTTAGATTTGTTCTAATGTGATTCTATTTGTCCTTTACCAGTGGAAAAGCCATCGGTCGAAGAAAAATTGCTGGAAGAAAGGCCGACAACTTTAGAGGCAGTAGAGGAGTTGATGGGAGGTATAGTGTAAATAATTGATCTTCCAAACAATTTCAAAGAGTAGTATTGCTGATGACATGCCGATGCATACGGTGGGAAATTGGAAATAATCTGAATGGTATGTTTAACGTTTTGACATGCTATCGCTGACATTAGCGCGAAATAGCTCTTACTTTCGGTTACTGTGTATCGCAGCTGTCTGTGTGTCTTAAATGTTCGCATGTTTCTTTGCGTTTCTATATCTGTGTCTGTTGTGTTACGTTGCTTTCTGTATGTATGACTTTTTTGTTTCATGTTTCGTTTCCTGTCTGTGTTCAATGTGTTCAAAGCTGTCGAGGTCCCCGGACCCGGCGCGGTTCCAAAAGGCAAGAAAGAACAACCCCGGGAGGCTATACCGGAGGGCGAAGCCGCTAGACCCGAGGCCGTTGTTGCCAAAC
Source organism: Branchiostoma floridae x Branchiostoma japonicum (assembly GCA_013266295.2). NCBI lineage: Eukaryota > Metazoa > Chordata > Leptocardii > Amphioxiformes > Branchiostomatidae > Branchiostoma > Branchiostoma floridae x Branchiostoma japonicum. The sequence continues at coordinate 7,239,185 of CM023830.1, forward strand.
CGACAGAAGCCGCTAAAGGTATTAAGAGAGTGCAAACATCTTGTTGCTCAAACTCCTGCTGTATGTATGTTGCTCAAAACCTTGTTGTATGTTTTCTTTCTGTCAGTACCAAGACGTCTGTTGTGTTAGCGACACTTAGCAGTTTGAAAGAGCTTTAACCCAACGGAAAACTCTCCCAGCTTCTGCTTTGTCCCTCTCCTGTACACTGTGTGTAGTGCTCCCAGCTCCTGCCGATGTGAGGGTGAACCGTGTCTCAGAGTCCGGCATGTCGCTGGGCTGGTCGCCTGTCCCCGGCGCGACTCGGTACGAAGTCGCCGTTCAAACAGAAGGAATAGAACTTCTCACAGGAAAGACGACGAACGTAGAGTACAAGATAGACGGTCTAAAACCGAGCAAGAAGTATCATTACAGTGTAACTGCCATTGGACCTGACGGAACCAGAAGTGCCCCCAGCAAAACATTCCATCAAATCACGAAAGGTAAACATGGTGAAGGCGCATCGCGTGTGACGAGTTAGTAGCACTTACATGTAGGTGTAACAAAGATGGTGTTTTTTCCTCACATATTGCTTCTTGAATTAGTGTTCACCTGGACGCCGGATATGTCTTTTTTTTTACAGGAGCTGCAACCGAGATCGAACGTACCACGTACATCTTTCTTTCAAAAGCATGGAAGTTTGGACCTTTATCAGTGTAGACGCTCATAGCGCCTGGCACGGTGTTGCAAAATTTTCGTTTGGGACGGTCGCTGGACAATCCCAAAATTGCTTCCGATATATAGATTTTCATGAGTGTGTGCTTAGTTGAACGTAGACATTTTCATTACTGTACTAACTTGAAGTTCTCCGTAATTCTTGATGAACTCTTCCACATGAAGACTTCATCATTTTTATGGAAAGTTGAAATACCGGTGAAACAAAATCAATAGATTGTTAATTTTAAAAGTTACCGCTTGTGAGGAGGACTAATAGGGAGAGAAGGACTCTAACTATAATGTACCGGCGTTAACATCGGAGAAGGAATCGTATCACAGCTCTTTGTTCCCGGCAGAATAATCACAACAGCTTCCCTTTGCAGCTCTCTCCACACCTGGTGGCATCAAGCCGTCGTCGCTGACAGAGACCGGCGCCACCATCGCATGGAAGCCTGTCCCAGGCGCCACCAACTACAGCTTGTCGGTGTCCCCGGCCCACGGCAGGGTCGTCGAGGGCAGCGGCGGAGCGTCGGGGGCCGAGAGGCGGCTGACCGACTTGCAGCCCAACACGGAATACACGGTGTCCATCGCGGCCGAGGGAGTCAAGGGGACCAGCGCCACCTCTCCACCAGTTGTGATCAAGACCAAAGGTAACGTCAGTAGAAAGAGAAATAACTTTAGGCTGCATACCTAAGAAAACTATGTCGAGGATCAAAGGTAGTTATATGACTTGCGGCCATGCTGAATTCAAGACAAAACATTCTATTAATGAGTCCAGTCTTCTATGCGAGTGTGGATCTTACATATTGACAGTCATTGAGATAATTTAACATGGACATCCCTTTGTGATTCTGCGTGTGCTTTGTCATCACATTTCATTTTCTGTTCATTCTCCGCAGATGATGAAGAAAGGAAACGGCGAGAAGCTCAAGAGCTCAGTCAAAAGCAGCAAAAAGAGGAAGAAGAACGAAAACAACAGGAATTCCTTAAACAGCAGAAAGAGGAGGAGCAGAAAAAACAGGCGCTTCTCGAGAAGCAGCGGAAGGAGGAAGACCAAAGAAAGCAACAAGAACTTCTTGACAAACAACGTAGAGAAAAGGAAGAAAAGGAGCTTCTCGAAAAGCAAAGAAGAGAAGAAGAACAAAGAAAACGACAAGATCTCGACAAACAACGCCAGGAAGAAGACAAGAAAAGGAAAGAGCTCGCTGAGAAGGAGAGAATAGCAGAAGAACAAAGAAAACAACAGGAGCTTCTCGACAAACAACGCCAAGAAGAAGAGCGGAAACAGAAAGAGCTTCTGGAAAAGAAACGCAAAGACGACGAAGAGGCCCGGAAAAAGGAAGAACTCGAAAAACAACAAAGACAAGAGGAAGACAGGAAGCAAAAAGAACTCGCCGAGAAACAGCGCAAACTTGAAGAAGAGAAGAAGCAAAAGGAACTTCAAGAAAAACAGAGACAGGAGGAGGAACAAAAGAAACAATTGGAAAAGCAGCGCAAAGAGGAAGAAGATCGCAAACAAAAAGCTCTCCTCGAAAAGAAACGCAAAGAGGAGGAGGAGAAAAAACAAAAGGAACTTCTAGAAAAGCAAAAGAAGGCAGAAGAGGAGAAAAAACGAAAGGAACTCGAGAAGAAAAAGTTAGAAGACGAAAAGAAACAAAAAGAAGCAGAAGAACAACGTAAGAAGAAAGAACTTCTCGAGAAAAAGAAGAAAGAAGAAGAACAAAAGCAGAAACAGCTCCTCGAGAAAAAGAAGAAAGAAGAAGAAGATCAGAAAAAGAAACAGCTCCTCGAAAAGAAGAAGAAAGAGGAAGAAGCCGCTGCAGCTGCTCCCGAAGCTCCTGGTAAGATTTTATGTGTTTATCACAGAACGTTGACACATGGTTGTATTGTGGAGAGATGCATGCGGATATTAGCTATAGGTAGAGAATTTTCCTGCGTTGGTATCACTCTCATAACCTTTGTCAGAAGTGCCCCTACTCCTTTGTCATTTAAACCGAACTAACCCTCTATGTGCCTGTCCATGTGTCGTTGTCGTCTGTGTAAAACAGAGGCGAAAGTAAAGAAAGTCCCCGCCTGGTTAAAGCGAAGACAAGAGGAGGAACAACGGAGGAAAGAGGAGGAAGAAAAAGCCAAAGCACGGGCTGGTGTGTCTCTCTGTCAGTGTGTGTTTGCGTCCACTTCCTAAGTTGCCCTTCCTCGACACTGTCCGTTAAAAGTGGCTATGGTTTAGCATATGTGCTTTTTTTTATTTAGGAGAAAAGAAAGTACCCGCCTGGTTGAAAAAAAGACAAGAGGAGGAGGAAAAGAGAAAGAAGGAAGAAGAACAGAAAGCCAAAGCCCCTCCCGGTAGTGACATTGTGACATAACATGACACATATTGCCTTTTGCGTACTCACAACATTTAACTTTCATATCGACATGGCTGTGCTGAAGTGCAGGCGAGGACCTTATTATATTTCTTGTATCTTCAGCAGAAAAGAAAGTCCCCGCCTGGAAGCAAAGACAACTAGAAGAGGAGGAAAAGAAAAAGAAAGAGGCTGAAGAAAAGGCCAAAGCTCCTGGTATTGACCTTGTTGCACATGTATCATTCGCATCACTTCTTTGTCGTCTTCATAATTCCTAATTCTCAAGCTAACCTAGCTATGTCAAGAATTCTAACCTCCTTACTGTATGTCTAGCAGAAAAGAAATATGATGAAGTGGAGATAAGAATTTGAACCTCCATACTTTATTGTCAGCAGAAAAGAAGGTACCCATCTGGCGGCAAAAACAACAAGAAGAGGCGGAGAAGAAAAAGAAGGAGGCTGAAGAGAAAGCTAAAGCTCCTCTTGGTACTGACCTTGTTTTGAATGACTGATGCTTTCTTTCTTTGTCTATTTGTGTTTTTGTTTTAACCCTGTATGTGTCTGAGACTACATGTCTGTTTGTCTTTGAAATAAAGCAAAGAAAGTTCCTCCGGAAGAAAAGAAGCCGACCGCTGCTCCAGCAGAAAAGAAAGCTCCGCCCGCAGAAAAGAAAGTTCTGCTCCTTGAAAAGGAAGAAAAGAAGCGTGAAGAAGAAAAGAAAGTAGAGGCGGAAGAACTAGTTGTCGAACCTCCTCTAGGTATTTGTTACTAACTTTGGTGGTGGAATATAATGTACAGTCTGCTTTTGCGTGTTTCAATGTGCTGTCTGTTGGCCGCTTCTCATAGCGATCTTTGCAGGCTATACAAAGAACATGCTGTGCGTAAATGCTCATCGTACTAACCACCTCGTGCCCTGTCACGTGCCATCACTCATCACTCATTTTCTTTACAGGATTTTTCTGAAGCACGGAATGTACGGGAAGCATGGAATCATACCTGAAGCTTTGGAACATTCACTTTGTCATCTATTGTAAGATTTTAATTGATTCGTACTGTCATTTTCAGAAGAGGTTGAGGAAGAAGAAGAACCAGAAGAATTCTCGGCAGGAATCTCGGCCTTTGCCGAAGCACGGCAGGCAGCTATGGAGCAGCAGTCTATTGAAGGTGGATTTTAATTATTATTTTTGCGCATGATGTTCCACATCTATCTGGAATAATCATAGTTTTTGTAAAGTCTCATTGCAGACTAATGCAGAGTTTCGTAGCTGGATACATTAACAGATCAGACAGCACTGCAGCGCCAGCTATCTGTTTTACTGCATGCACCGTCGTCACATGCACGGTTCTCATGGAACATAGCAAAGCCGTGGATTTGAGTCGTCATGGTAACACGTTGTCAGAGCCCAATTAACTCCGCTGTCTTCCCGCAGTCCGACAAGCTGCTCCCGTGGTCACCATCGATGCTTCAGCATACGCAGCCATGGCAAGTAAGTCAGAACACTTCATACACAGACATGCCCGCTCTTTGTCGTTCTTTTTAGTATTGAACACAGTGGTCTGAGAATGGTAAAACCCCCAGTATATATACTAGTACTTGACATTGGAACTACACTCTGTATCGATGAAGATGCCTAATTGATGTAAACTGTAGGTACTGTAACATGTTTGCCGGCACATCTCGTAACTTAGCAACCGTGCATCGTGGGACAACACTACTAGCAGTAGGCACCAATTATCAATACGCAGATACGGACTCCTGTGCACTAAGAATTAAAATAACAACTAAAAGTAACCTCCTGCTATGTTCTTGCCTCACCATCAGTTGCACAGTACCCTACCTCTGTGAGGACGTCCCAGGTAGAAGACCGCACCCTCATGCTGAACTGGGACCCGGTGGTGGGCGCCGAAGATTATGACGTCAGCTTCGACCCTTGTGGTGACGCCGAAGTGTTCCTGACTGACTACGGTCCTGTCGCCCCCATGCGGAAGATCAGGGGACTGAAGCCCTGTAAAACATACAAGATCACCGTCTCTGCCAAGAAAGCCAACAAGGAGAGAACGAGGGAGAGTGAAGTGATCAAGGTCACGACTAAAGGTAATTGGAACAAACTTTAGCCATGATCAGTAGATTTGGGTGCTTAATTAACATAACAATGCATTTTAAGAACAATGAAACTTGTGTTGCAACCCCCTTCCTTTACTGTATACACTCGTAAAGAAAAAAACTCTTCGTACACTTGCATGTTGCTAGAGTACACGACGGACCAATAACACACATCACGCAGACCTTTGATGAAATTTTACCCCAATATGAACGTATCTGTTAACCTTCCCGACTTTCGGTGGAAAGGTTGATGATGCAACGGAGCAACCATATATGTGGATGTACAATGTTTCTTGACTCTTCTTAATTTGTTTTTCAGCTCTTCCCTCGCCTTCTGAATTCCGCGCCATCCGATGTCTGGACAACACAGTACTGTTTGGTTTCGACGCCGTGTATGGGGCCACCAGCTACATTGTGGGTACTGACTCCAAGGAGGGCGTGTCACGAGTCACCAGGATGGATTATGACCGGGTAGAGGTGGAGATCACCGACCTCCTCCCGGCTACAGAGTACCAGGTTACCGTCACGGCGCAGGGGCCAAAGGGTGTGAGCGCTCCCTCTAAGTACTTCACCATCGGGACAAAGGGTATGTCAGCTTCATGTTCGAACGGTCTTTAAAAATAACATTATAGACTCCTTTACTCAAGGTGCTTTGGCGTCTTGATTGTTTTATCTCCTACATCCTGATGAATGTAGGAATTGTATGTGAATATAGGAGTAAACGTTGAGTTATGACTTACACTCTCCGTGTCTTCGGTCCAGTGATAACCGAGCCTGAGAACCTGGTGGCGAAGGCGGACTCTGAAAACGACATGACCGTAACGTGGTCGCACGTCAAGGGGGCAACCGACTACGAGTTCCTCATCAGCCCTGAAGGCAAGGTTAAGGAGTCCGGCACGACAGCCCGGAAGATCTCCGGTCTGAAGCCAGGAGTTGAGTATAGGATCTCCGTGGCTGCTAAGAAAGGCGAGCTGGTCGGCTCATCAGCGGTTACCAGGAGCTTCACCAAAGGTACTACCATAGCGTCCATTTGAAAGTGCTGTAGTCACTACAAGTCGTCTGTTACTACGACCCATTTCTGCTCTTGCAACTCATTTTGTCTGGTCGTAATGACTTCAGCAGCAAGCTCCAATACTCAGTAATACATGATCGATTTCCGCTTTGTTGATGGTATGCTATGCTATCACTGTTACACAGTGTATGGATGAAAGTTTAATTTGGTGACTGAAAGTTTTCATCATTTTGCAGCCTTGGCAAGGCCCGAGAGTATGCGCTGCGTGTCCGCCTCCGACACGTCAGTGATAGTGGCCTGGAACCGTGTCCAGGGTGCCACCGGATATGACGTAGAGACTAGACCTTCCGGAGGAACCGCCATCACGCCTAAGCTGCCCGGCGCTCCGGAGAGAGAAATCACCGGCCTGAGGCCCGCTACGGAGTACCAGATTATCATCACAGGCAGGAGCTCCAGAGGGGACGGGCTGGCGTCTCAACCACTCAAGATTAAAACAAAGGGTACGTACGAAATCTATATATCCAAGACCTGGTGACTACGATGAAGCGAAAGGAAATACTAGATGTACAATACTCATTATTGGAGAATTTTTTTAGGTCTTTCAAATAGTGTCTTAATCGGGCAAATGCAAAACAATTCTGCCACCATGACTCAAAAGTCACACTACACTCAGAAAAAAAAAGTAATTTACTATGTCGGCTTACGTACTATTGTTAGTACTGCTCTTGTTTGTATATGAGTGAGGTACGTACATAAACGTGATACCCCTCGTATTCTACAGCGTTTGGTGCTGTCTCGAGCATCAGGGTGACCGATTGCTCTGACACAAAAGCGCTTATCCGCTGGTCACCGGTCAACGGTGCGACGTCGTACGACGTTAAACTTGATCCGTCTGAGGGAAGAATACGTCAGACGAACGGTTCACAGAGCCCGGAGAGACAGGTGACCGGTCTGGTGCCCAACAAGGAGTACAGCGTCATCATCATACCGAAGAGCGCCAGCGGCGAGGGGTCTGTCAACAAGCCTTTCTCCTTCACCACCATGGGTAAGTGCTTTCTGACAGAACGTCTCAACTGTACGTCTCCACAAGTGTGGCTTACATACAAACTCCAGCATGTTCCTAGCATCAATGCTAAATGTATAACACATAATCCACAATCCCTAAAACATTTTCTTGAAAGATTACAAGCATCAAGGAGTAAAGCCTTAAAAGTTATATTATTTTTAACTTCATCGAAACATTATCACTTTACCGGTGAATTTGCTGTTATCGATCTCTATGACCCCACCATATATATTTCCGTTCTGTAGCACTGTCCACGCCAACTAATATCAAGGTGACTGACATCACTGAAGAAGGCATGAGCCTGACCTGGGACGAGGTTCCCGGTGCGTACGACTACAGCGTCTGGATGGACCCTCCGGGAGCTACCATCATTGCGGGGTCGGGGGGTGCTAGGGCACCTGAGAGATACATCAGCCGACTCAAGTCCAACAAAGAGTACTCCATCACCATTGTGGCCGAGAGTCCCAGGGGAGACAGCTGCCGCAGCGACCCTGTGGAGGTGACTACAGAAGGTGAGCGGTTACCGGTGTAATGGTGAGGAGTTTATGTAGGGCACTGGGAAAAGCAATCGAAGAGTACAACCCTCTAAGAGTTTTATACTCGTAACCATGCATTGAAAATTGGTTAGAAAACTGAAATGTATGTTGATTATGGGGCATCATCAATCAAGACCGACACCGAGGACCCACCATCAACAATACCCTCGTCCAGTCACGTGACCTGTGTGACATCTAGGTCACGTGACCTGTGTGACATCTAGGTCACGTGACTACCCGTTTCTGAGCTGAGGAAAGATGGTGGTTGCCGTCTGAAAGCTACTCTCTAGCTGAACTTTCTACTCGTAAGTAAGAGGTTAATCTTTCAAATACTAGGTTATGACTTTTTAATCCCGAGTGTTGTTTTGTGTTCAGCCTTACATGGGCCAACCGGACTGAAGACCACCAACATCACCCAAACCGGGATGCGGTTGTCCTTCAACCCCGTTGCTAACGCCCGTGACTACGAGGTGATCCTGAGGCCCCGGCTCGGTAACGTGTTCCCGCCCGGCCGGGGTAACGACCCCTCACAGTCGGAGAGAATCATCGAGGACCTGAAGCCCAACACGGAGTACGACATCTCTGTCATTGCCATTACCCATAAGGGAGTCAAGAGCGAGGTCTCAAAGACCATCAAGAGGAGGACCTACGGTAGGCCCATTGCTTTTGTTGTTGTTGTTGCTTTCGTTGAATATACTTCCATTTATATCATACTTTACGTCGTCGTTATCGGTAAAAAAAAGTTTTCTATGTCAGTCATTTTTGCTGCAATAGTGAGGATTGACTTTTTTGTTTGTACTTTTTTGGGAAAACGTTAACGCGCGATATATGTTCTTAATGAGCGGAGGAGGAGTTATGCAACATTGTGATGTAAACTACAGATTCAAACGATGTTGGCAGCGTTCAGAAGCGTTCTGAAGAAGGTACAATAATACCGTGTCAGACCATTTTACCCACCATACATCCAATAGTTGGAAATAACTGTTGAATGAATCGTTTTTCGATGAAGTGGGTCCAACCATCCTTGATACTTGTCACAACCAGTTTAAAGGGTTTGTTAGAGCCGTAGGTAATCCTTTGTTAGGAACCGGACGGAGGAAGAGGAAGAGAAGGAGGAACACCGAGAAGGACCGTCAGCGCCGGCGGGAGAGGAGGAGGGCTGCCCGGGAGAGCAAACGCAAGGGCCTGGCGCGGAGGAGGAGGGCAACCATCAAGAAGAAGTGGCGCAGGAGGAAGAAGAATTCCTTCTACAAGAAGCCTTGGCGCTTCGGATGGCAATAGATATAGCTCCTCAAGATGCAGGACTAGAAATCAAAGATAATCCGACTTAGGGGTACACTTCAGTTGGAAGCCGTTTAGCCTGTCGAAATACTTCAAAAATTGAAAGGGAGAGGTGGATATTTCTTTACGATGTGGTACAGCTAAAAGTGATGAGGGGCTTGTGTGCTGAAGTAAAATGAAAGACCTATTCTTTTATCAAAGATATGGGGGAAATGCCAATAAAGGAAAGGGATTTGGCAAAGGGAATGGGGCGCAACAGCTGGTACAAATAGAAATCTCTACTTACCTTTCCTCTAGCGACAATGGCATGCATAGCAGGAAGCCTTTCTCTTTAATATTTTGTATTCGGTACTTTCACAGAGGAGTATATGGAGAGGTTTTTATTGTCCAAGAATAGGAATAAAGTAAGTTCTAGGGAGACGAGTGCCCTTTCCAGGAACCTGTATAGTAGACTTCGACTGTACGTATGACAATCAGTGAAGACTACCCCTCCCCCCCCCAAAAAAAACTACTTTTAGGACATCCCAAAATCGACTGTATCCGGTGTTAGCTGTAAGATATTGGAGGGTGTAAGTTGTTGATATCGGAGGCCTTCCTGTATATGTTGAGGGAACAAATAGGAAATGTACGTCCTTTTCTTCCAAAGAATTTGCTTTTACTGAATCTTTTCTTAACCATTGAACTAACCAATCATTAACAGAAACTACTTTAGAGGATATGGAATTCATGGCAAGCTGTCTTAGCAAAGTACTAAAGAGTGTTTTGTTTTCAGTCATTTTATGTTTTGGACTTAACATTTTGAAGTTTCACTAATTCAACGTTTACCATCAATATTGTTTTTGTAGACAATGTAGTGTGTATACTATGTGAAGCGAAGTGCCCTTGAAGTCAGTATAATCTTGGTTGAGTTTGGCGAGGTGTGACACTGTTACCGTGCGTACTGTTAGTCATTGCATACTTCATACGAACATGGAGACATGTTGTAAATGAAAACTTTGGTCTTTCCATCTTAACTCATGGCAAAATCGAAAGACACTCTACCACATATACCCAACTTCAGGCAATGTTTAGTGATAGATGATAGTTACGTCTAAGTGATGATTGCTGTAGCCTTTGGTGCTAGTTTGGTGTTCTAGTTTGTTTTAAGGTTTTGAATCGTACTTGTGTAATTTACGTTAGGCTTGGTATTTGTAGAGTTAGCGTTTTAATTATGAAAGAATTTAGATGCATGGCAATTGGTTTGTGGTGTAAGTTGGCTACTATTCTAAGAACTAGAAGCTGCTCTAGAGAACCATGCTGCTCCCATAGAGACAACTTACTTAAGTTCTTAAGTTTCCGTCAGAATCTTTATGTTAGTTCCTCAGGCAGTTTTTCAGCATTGCTGTTTGCTTATTTTGATGGACACTGGTGAGTTATGTACTTACGTTCTATTGATTTGACCATTCATGAACAGGTGAAAACAAGTATGTGTACGAGTATACCTAAGACAACTCTAGAATTCAACCATCATAGAGCAATCCGTAGTTTGATATTAAAAAAACAGCGACTTGCGAGGACAGTTGGTATGAGATAGAAGAGAACCAAATATCGAAAGTTGACCACCTAAAACAATCGTTGGTGTAGTGTGTTTACACATGACATCACAGCTTATGAATATGATTAACCAACCAACCAACCAACCAACCAACCAACCCGCCAACCAACACAGTGGCGTTAAAGTTGAGTTAAAGTGATTCTAACATACGCACATTTAACATAGGAAATATGCTATGCAGACCTGTTGAGGTGCATGAACATACGACTGCATCAACATGGTTGTGTCAATAAAGTTTCAAATCGGGGCGTGGTTGGTTGTCAACTTTCCATTGCTGCTAGGAGAAATAATGTTCCAATCGTGAAGAGTGCATTTTAGAATCAGGCAGGTTCCTCCTACCTCAGTGTGGAGTTTCCAATGGGACCACTGTTTGGTGAGACAGCCAGACCAAGCTTTATACGGCATAGGTGAAGAAGAGATTAACTGAACCTCCTCAAATCAATTGTCCGAGCAAACAGCTACTGAAGTGATTAAATCTTCATGAAGAGTTCCACCTGTCCACTTTGCTGTCCTGTATGAGTAAAGGAAATAAAAGTTGCTGTGGGTTGTACGCACTTGTTGTATGTATGTTGATGGATACTATACTTGTATACCAGTGTAGCATATGTCACATCGCAAACAGAATGGCATGCACTCTTATACAGACACACGAAAACATACACAGGACATTCTTCAGCAATGTGTCTGTTTGTAGAGTAGACCAACGTAAACGTGGTACTACATCTGACAGTCCATGTAGTCATATGAATCTAGGTAGCAGTTTATACTAGTCAACAATTCAAAATCTACGTTTGACAAGCAAGCCATGTAGCCATGTAAGGTGGGTAAACTATCTCATATGTTTCTCTATTACTCCTACTGTTCACCGCCTTCACAACTTCTGTTCAGCTGTGTTCTTCCTCCATCTTTTGCCTTATGATTTGGCAATGTGAAGTCTTGTGTCTACAAACAGCCATTACACATCCAACTCTTCCACTATTGTGTACTTGTGTGTCTCACTCTGAACCCTTCGCATCATGAACGCTGCCAACTCTATGATTTCTCTTCCAACCTTTCGCTTCACTTTTCTTTACTGTTGTCGCCATGTCTGTTCTTCATGCACTCTCTCTCTATCGCGTCTCCCTCTAACCTCACCTCAACTCCTTTAGCGTTCCCTCCCCCAACGGGAGTCACAGCTATCTCCACTACGGGGACGACGGTAGCCCTCCAGTGGCCCGCCGTGCCCGGGGCGGACAACTACACGGTAGACACGACGCCCCGGGGCGGCGAGGCACACCGGACGGACAAAGGTGCTAGCGCTCCCGAGCGTCTGATCAAGGGTCTGCAGCCGGGGACAGTTTACGAATTCTCGGTGACCGCAAAGGGCAAGGGAGGGCAGAGTCCGCCTGGCGAGACATTCAAGCACAGGACGAAAGGCAAGTACTCTAACATAGACACTTCATAGTTGCCTTTTAATGACGTCATCTTGGTTCTAGTTCCATCCGCCATCTTTGTTTCTCTGAAGCAGCTGAGAGAAATGACGTCCTTCAGAAACAAATCTTTTCCACAGAAATTTTAGAATATTTCTGATCTTCATGACGGTATAGACTGTTCCTCTGTCAGAAATTCTTACGCTTTCCTTGCGTTCACATAAACAATCCATATGATACATGCTACATGATAACGGAACAACCCAAGGTAACTGTCGGCCATCTTGTTTCAGATCTGGTCTCACCTAAAGGTTTCGAGGCGTCCAGTGTGACAGACTGCAGCATGGTTTTGTCCTGGACACCTGTGAAGGGCGCCAACAAGTACAACATTACTACTACCTCCTTCGAGAAGACAACAGAGACTAGGTATAGTGGATCGCATTCTACTACAAGGTTATGTACTTCACAATGGATTTCCTGTGTGTTGGAACGTCATATTTGAAGATCCCATGATGGGCTACTCTACAATAACTATCAAAATGCATAGCAATAGAACTCTATGCAGTCTAATTACGGAGGTCTATGAAAGAGAAGACACCTATAATGAGTGTAATCACGTACATACTTACCGTTGCCTTATGGTCCTTTGTTTACAGCGCTGGAGAGGCAACTACTGAGATCAAGGGGCTGAAGGAGAGCACAGAATACAACTTTGTCGTCACGGCGGAAGGCCATCTCGGCAAAAGCGCCCCTAGCGCTCCGTTTGCGTACACCACCAGAGGTGATCATGATTGTTACAAACTCACACTCATGTATGTATTGAGTTCGTGCTTGTCCAGTGTTTCAGCATCTACCTACCTCCTGTTACTGTGTCTTCTATTTGCAATCAAGAACCTTATCACAGATATGGTTGTGGTCAAGCAATCAAAGAAGCGAGCCGGTCAGCTAGACTAGGGTGGATACCAAGCTATATAGTGACTTGGCGCCATTTGAAGTCGGTAGCCCCCTGACGAAACAAAATTCAGGAACAAAAGGAAGCTGATGCCGACAAAAGTGAACACTTCATGTGTTGTATAAAAGGTTTTGACTAGTATTCTAACGATGTAGAACTATATTATACTTTCGTGTTAGCGTTATAGTGTTATAGATTTCGTGTTTGCATCTAGAGCATCTTTATAAGTATGTAACTTACACCTGCTAAGCCGTTGTCCTTTCTCCATTATTGGCATTTGTGTATGTTACACGCGACCTTGGAAGCCTATACATGTCTCTACGCTTGTGTTGTATTTCCTTACATCTAACCTAGTCCTTTTTGTCTACCCCCCTCCCCCTTCTCCGTTACATCCATAGCCAAACCTGGTAGGTATTTTGTTTCATATTCTTGTGGTGTTTACCCCCGGTCATCTTTAGTTTGCATAGCGGATGCCACACTCCATATTTAGCATGGCAGCATGGGAGAGGTTGTTGTAGCTAAAAGTTTAGGTACTTACTGAGGTCATGGCTGGTTAGCAAAATTTTAAGATGTCCTTAGTGTTTGCGGTTATAATAATAAGACTGGCCGTCCCTGTCTCTGTGTCAATGTTATCATAAATATCTGTTACTCCTATTTAATATTTACTAACATATTCTAGCTGATTCCCTGCAATACGATACGGATGGAGGCATACTTTTTGACGTGCGGTGTGGGCGCTTAGGTGCGGCTGAACTTGTTACAGGGACTATGGTTGCTATGAATAGGGACGAACTATGCAGAAAAAAACAAAAACACCACATATATCTTCCACATCTTGTTTATCTATTTATATTCGATGTCGCTTTTGCTAAAGTTAAAGTGTAGCCCATTCGTGTACGTCAGTTGGTGTCCTTAGCATATTTCTATGGACGATTTTAGTTGTCACGCCCACATATTTACATGTACGTTAAGGTCCCACCCTTGTGGTGTAATGCACGTAATATTCTACTGTATCACAGATACCTTTTAATAAAGAACTAAACAAAAACGTTTCTTTTCCTCAGCTTTGAAAACACCGGTAGGTCTGAAAGCTTCCTCGGTGTCCCACACTTCTATGACCATCACATGGGCACCTATAGCCGGTGCTACTGACTACGCCATCGAAGTCAAACCGGAGGGTGCCAACGTTGCCGTTACGACCAAGGGAAAACAAGCTCCAGAGAGACAACTAACAAACCTAAAGGAAGGCACTGAGTACAGGGTGGTTGTGTTGGCCGTTAGCAGCCATGGCATGAGCGCGGCCAGTGAACCACTGATCCAGCAGACATCCCTTGGTAAGTTCTCCTCGCTAGCTGGATCACATGACCCATCCGAAATAAAACTCAGGGTGGTTCGGCATGTAGAATATGCTGTTCAGGGCATTCGATCCGAGAAGAAACACCGAGGACATAAATACCTACTATAGCAGCAATTTTGGCAGCAGCTCGTATCGAAGAATCTAGTATTTTTCCTGTAGTAAATCTGCATTTAGCTACAGTTAACAACTCAATTACATTTCCCGAAAGTGCAGCATCAGCTCCCATGCATGTGTACATTATTTCCAGTTCCTATATGTGGTATATTTTGCCTTGAAACTTGGCAAGCGTTGTCGTCGATAAATACGGAATGACGAGTATGCTGAGAGAGAGTGACATTCAAGCCGGGGCGTCGCATATTGCTTACGACAGTTGATGACACCAGACACCGCAGAATCTATTTTCTGACGCTGCCAGCCTGCAGCTTCTAGCCTGTTCGTCCCGTAGTCTCGGGCAGCCGGCTTTGGTTTTGTGGGAGAGTCTGCACCCAATTTCTCCTGGATTTTTCGGGAAAGCAGCTTATATTTACGACTGGAGTATAAACCCCGGCGGAACTTTACAGTTCGTAAGGGGTTTGATCCAAAGGCGAGACATTTAATGTTATTTTTCTAGCAACGGAATCTCTCTTCCCTGGGGAATACTTCAAACCAAAATAGCAACTGGCATTGGGGAAGCCCAGTTGGAAAAGTCATTCTTTTTCTTTATTGTTTGAAATTCGAGTGTGTTAGCCATGTTGCTGATTCTTCTGCAAAGGTAACACTTTATTTTGTTTTGTTTTATTTTTTTTGTCCACAGCGCTTTCCGCGCCAACTGGATTACGGGTTACCTCCGTCAAGGAAACTTCATTGACCGTAGTTTGGGGCTCGGTCAAAGGAGCGACCAGCTACGACGTCTCTGTCGATCCAGCCCACGGGAAGGTTGTTGCAGGACCGAAGGGATTGACCCAGCCTGAGCGGGAGCTACAGGGACTACGCCCGGGAACTGACTACACTATCCGAGTCGTATCCAAGGGACTGCGCGGACAGAAGAGTGCAGATAGCGCGCCCATCACTCAGAAAACCAAAGGTATGTGCCCTACCAACTATCGTAGAGTGTACAAAAATAGACTAAAACACCGTTCTCAATATGATTTCATGTAATGTTCCATTGATAAAGTATTCTGACCAGCTCACTGCGGCATGATACGCTCGTGTACCTACGTGGAAGCTGGCACGTCGTTAGCATTTAGTTTGGCACGGGTAGTATATCGATCGGTATTACCACTAAAAATAGGGTTCTGGATTTCATATCTGAATGCCATCTTCCATCGTCAGCTGTTCTTTCTAAAGCTCTTTTAGCGTTGTGCATGGTCTGTCGTGTTGCAGTATTGCGTACGTACAAACTTTTATGGACATATCTACTACAATGACAACGTCTACCATAGCTACCGACGCGACACATGGCGAAATGCGCTTAGCGTTATGCCGCGGGCGCTGTAAAGATGTTACCAAAATAGAACGGCTGAACTTTTAGACTGCGTGTATGTATAAGTGTTATTTCTCTCACTGTCCTTTTCATGACATCAATACATCCCGTCTGCATCCCACCGCCCATGACTGCCCATTCCATCACGTCAGTCGTACTATTCTGTCTGTCTGTCTGTCTGTCATATCCTCATCCCCAAAAAGAGAACATTGGCGTCAAAAGAAATCGAAGGGACATCAGCTTTTTTCTGTGATTGAACACACTGTGTTCTTTGTCGGTCTCGTTGATTATTCAGTCAACGTGTGGTACATTCTGGCGCACTTGTTATCGTCCATCCTTGCTAAATCAACTTTACGTTGTTGTATGTTTTTGATGCGTATTTTGTCATATGAGATGCATGAGATGTCTTATGTTGTGTATTCTACCCAGTGGCGCCGCTAATATAAGCGTATCGCTTGAGTACGACACCACTGTGTATTTTCTTTTGTAATGCTTTTGTAAAATCTACTTATCATGTTTTTCTAGAGTAACGTCATTTGCTGCTGTCAGAGTGCAGCGATTATGCTAAACCCTAACAGCAATACATCATCATGTTTTAATCAATAACCAATTCTATGTTCTGAGTTGCCGGCTTTTCAAACAAAGACTGAACCAATGTTCTCGAGTCTCATCGTTTCAACTGTCTGTTGACCCCGTTTTCTGTGACGTCCTCCACACTTTCCACTTGTAACCTTGTGTCCAAGTCCACCTCACAGTCTACGTCACCACATGACGTCACTTCCTGTCCCATCTAATCTACGTTTCAGTCCTTTCAGTTCCGCAACGAATAAAAGTCAAAGCCAACCCAACTGCCCAATCTGAAATGGAGATCCAATGGACTCCGGTAGAGGGCGCTGCTAACTATAAGATTACGTTAGAGCCGCCGACGGGAGTTTCCTCAACCTCTGCCACCACCGATATCAGTAAACAGACAGAATTTCATGTCAGGATCACAGCCGTGGACGAAGCAGGCCAACATGTCGGCAGTGAAACCTTCGTGCACAGGACTTCTGGTCAGTTGTATGGTCCGGTCAAGGGAGGCTAAATCTAGACGTCCCGAATACACTGCAGCAGCGTTCATAAAAACTAACAAGTAGTTGCCTTAGGATACAACACATTTCTTGCATTGCGTGAGTGCGAGGTTATTGAAAGACTTTTTATTATTATTTTTTTTAAATTTCGCCTCCTATACAATTTTGTCAGGTGTAAGTCGAGAGTCCTTAGTCACCATTATGACTGTCGATACTTTCATGTTTAATTGAAAGTACTTATTACTTATTTGATCACACTATAAAAGACTCGTCAAAAATTAGGACGAATACACAAAACGGCCTATAAACGTTTGTCAATATAGTTAGATACACTTTCGAACAAACAAACAAATTCACCTGACCTGTATGCTTCCTTTTCGTCTTCGTGAGCGTAAATGCAGTTTTATTATGTTGTTTTTCCTCATTTATACACGTAAACAAGCTGAAACTAAAGCTTCGTGCTATAGTAACAGAAAAGTGTCGTACAGGCATATGCTGCGCACGGCTTGTCATACGGCCTGCACTATGAGCTGCTAATGCACTTAAAGGCCCATTATGTAACATTTTGGCCCCCAAATTAACAATATTCTTGAGAACAAAACCCTCGTGCGAATGACATGCACAGCCTCTTTAAAGCACATTTGCATAATTATCTCGCGTGGTCGTGAACTGTGCAGAAACAAGCTGCGCAAACTCCATGGATAACATAAACTATCACAATTTACATTAAATAGGCCCTCCTGGCGTAGACAACAACATACTGTCCTAATGTTACATAATGGACCTTTAAGGGGACATCGCGTATTAGTGCAATAGACTTAAGTCTAGTCGGTTAACTCGTTACTACGGAATGGCAACAACTCATGAGTCATATATAACTTATCGGCTACTCATAAGGTGATTATGCTTAGGAATTTTCTAATTGCCACTAAGCCAAACATCATTTTTCATTTGGTTAATAGTATCAGCTCTTTTTGGTCAAATTTCAACTATTAAGAGTATCACTGCTAAGTCGACGAGTTTGGTTTTTTTGACGACATTGCCTCCTGAAACATATGACAATGCCCATGAAAGGAAATTTTGCAAAACTGAACTGTCAATCCAAGTCTTACAAACAGTCAACACAAATCAAAGAACACGCCAAGGAATAGAGTCTTGGTCCATAGACAGAGCCGTTGCTGCGGTAGCCGTTTGTTGCGCAACGATCTGGTGAAAACACTTTGTGCCACATTGTGATTTGTTCTGTTAGCACGCAGCTGTATAAACAATGGTGTCGTCAGGCATAGCGGGGACAGCGCGAAGCGTATTTTTGGTGCTCTGAATGCCGGACAAAAAATGTGACCCCGAATTGAGACCATTTCAAACTTTCCTCAATCTTAATTGGTTTTCGGAGCTATGGCACTTTTTCGCCAGTAGGGAAGGTTCTACTCAGTAGCATAAAGAAAGTATCTCAATGTGAAGTGACTTAATTTGTGCAAATTCGCCTACAAATTTTCATTCTGTTCTTGGACTTTTCTAGTTGGTTTCTGCCTTGCGAAGGACTTGGGAATTGCAAGTACTTATTACATACTAACGACAGTCGCACATTTGACGACGTCTGTCTCTACATGCAAGGACATCACTGCAGCGACATAGACCACGACACAATAGTAACATTCGATCTTCCATCAAGCTTCTTGCGTCTTGAAACTTATGTTGTTCCATATCTTCATTTTACTAGCCGAAGAAAAGAAGCCACAGGTAGTCCAGAAGAAGGTTGTGAAAAAGGTCGAAAAGAAGGAAGAAGTCGTCGAGAAGAAGCAGGTCAAGGTAGTCCAAAAGAAGGTGGTAAAGACAGAGGAAAAGGTTGAAGAAAAGAAAGTCGAGAAAAAAGTAGTCAAGAAGGTCGAGCTCAAGAAACCCGAGCCTAAGAAACCAGAACCGAAGAAACCTGAGCCTCCTAAGAAGGTTGAAGCCAAGAAGGTCGAGCCCAAGAAGCCCGAGCCTAAGGCAGAACCTCCTCAGAAGAAACCCGTAGAACCAAAGAAGCCCGAAGTCAAGAAAGTCGAAGAAAAGAAGGAAGAAACCATGGTGACTGAAACTGCGCAAGCGAAGGCAGAGGCGAAGCCAGGTAAGTTCGCCTTCCTGGAATTTATAGATGCCTGTATGTTGTTATTGAACAAACGCCATTAATGAAAGTAGATGCTAAATGGGCTAAATCACCAATAAAATTGCATCAAGATTTTAATACGCTGACGATAAAACTCACCAAAGCTACACTACTTTTCGAGTAAAATGATTTGCCCACAAAATCGGTTTAGATTGGTAAGACACATTCGACCAACTTGAGTTTCGAATTGCTCCTAAGACGGCGTTACACAACAATTTAACAAGCTCTTGTATATCTAATCCATTCTTTTACCAATCTAACTGGATATCTCTAACCGTATTAATCTATCTGTACTGACGTGCATGCTTAACACGTCTTGATATGATTTTTACGAACCGTTGCTCACTTCACACTGCCATGTACGATTCGCACAACAGCGCCCAAGAAGCCGGGAGCTCCCGCCAAACCCGCAGAAGAAGCAGGTAAGACCAACTTTATTTGGTTTCGTAACTTGATTTTTGCCCTTCCCTAGCCTTATTCTATTTATAGTATAGCAACATTAACGACCATATCACATCAAAATACAACATTTCCTGATTATAGTCACTAACAATGATCGTATTTTGGTGTCATATGGCCTTTTAGTGTTGATAGTTTCCGTAATGTATCTTACTGCTTGGGTTGTTGGCACCATGAATGGTTGCTTGTAGCTCCGCGATAGCTAATGGTATATTGCTAAAAGGTAAGCTTCTATTCTCTCTCATTTACTGCTATTGTTATAAATCTGTATGTAGATTATACAGTATGCGTCATTGTGTATTATGTTAATGATATGTTCAGTGCTTCAATTGCTTATAAGTGTCATACCTGCTACCCTAATGAACTGTATGTATGTCGTTAAGTTTTAGAATGTTTAGTCTGATTAAGTACACGCCGCGCTGGTCAACTTCAATGCTTCTAATTTACAAGCTGCGTATGTAAAATGATTTATATATTGTATCACTGTGGGTATCATGATCATCCTTGTCTGAACTGTTGGTCACCATCTTATACCTTTCTTTTATTCACATTTGTCCTGTATTGTTTATTTAACAATGTATCTTCACCCTGCGCGTACAATCCTAATGATATATCTAAGATAACCAAGAAGCGATGTCCTTGCTTGCTTTTATATTGTCTTAAGTTTAACCAGGCTACGGCAGACGTGTCGCAGTTTCCCATCGTTTCTACTGGTCAATGCTTGAATCTCCCGTCCTTCTCATCCTAGGTCCCCTCTCTCCAACATGTATATCTCGCCCGCCCCCTCCCCACGAGCTCTTGACCGATTGCTTTTGGGGCTCAAATAGACACATTGATATAACAACAAGATTACTAATTGTAATTTCTTTGTTATCCTGTCACGATCGGGCCAATCTGTGTAACAGAACTACTTCCCTTTCATGAAACCAAAGGTAAAAAATTAATGTATTGTGTATTAACATCGTAACTTGGAGAAGGGGCTCGTTTCGGCCACGAATTCGTGCATTATGATCACATGTTGTATCAATGTCGTGTTGTGTTTGAGCCTGCGATAAGACAAAGGCCTTTTTTAACTGCGTGCCGCCTTCCGTGTATGTCCTTCGTCTCAGAAACCGTCTATGTTGGTCCCCGTGTTTGTCCTATATAATCTAAAAGCACCCCACGGGCTATTGGTCGCTGTTGGTCTGAGTCGTTGTGTCACAAAGTATAGTTTCGTCACTGTCATTTTCCTTGACGAAGCGGGAGCAGCACCACCGAAGTTTGTAATAAAAAAGAAGAAAACCCCAACGCAAGAACCTCGTCAGGAAGAGGCCGCCACAGGTAGTGAACTCCTCGCCAACACCCCCCCTCCCTACCCGCCCTGCACTGCGTAACCGTCATCAGAACAATGCGCGTAGAGAAGCATACAAACCTACAGGTTCAGTTGAGCTGTCAAGAAAATCATAAACATAAATGAAATGCCCTATTGTTCCAATGTGTTATGATTATGAAAATTAATACTGAAACCATTATTTCCTAGCCCTATATCTTGCTTTTTCATATGAACGGGTATACCAATGTTGCCACTGCTGAAGAGCAGAATCTGGTACCGATATGTATCTTCGTGTCTTTATAAAAACTCGACCACATCTCTGTTTTTCCTAACGTCCAGCTGCAGGCCCGAAGAAATTCACATTGAAAAAGAAGAAAGCGGGGCCACCTCCTCCAAAGGAGGAAGCCGGTAGATTTCTCTCAGTCGTATTTCACATAATTGTGTATTGATTGCTAATATTGCTTTATGTGTAGCTTTTTCATCTCAAAGTGAAAAGAATTATGCCTGATGGTATCAGCTATCTATCTTTGAATTGCGTGACGAGCCTTCTTTGGCATAAGTACAAAGTACAAAAATATTGTTGCTCGCTGCAGCATACATAAGCAACAAGGTTGGACATTCAATGATATATTCCGACTTGTCTAGCACCCTTCGGCTTCCAACTGAAGAAAGCCAAGAAACAGGAAAGGGAAGTGAAGGAAGGGGGACTTGAAGGTACCTCAGCTTACGGACTAGAACAAAACATTCTGAAACATTTGTTTTCTTTGGAATTGAATTCCTTTCTTAATAATGCACACATTTTTACTGCTGCCTGTCACTAAATTTTCCAGCCAATTATGATTCCTTACGAATATCAAAGGTTTGACCATTTTTCAAAGAGTCTTACGTCTTTTAAAACCAATGAAATCAATATTGCCATATTATGTTGTTCAATAAAAAAAATGAAATCAATGGTGGGTAGAACGTACGGCATAGATCTGCTTCGAACGTTTCAGGTGCTGACACCTTTCCGATCCCTAGAAAACTGCCCTCCCATTAGTCTTCAACTAATGGAAACGTTCGAAACAGTCGCTGCGTTCTTCTCCATACGTAAACGACGATGACCAAGACCAACAGCTTCCTACAATGCCCGTTT
Source organism: Branchiostoma floridae x Branchiostoma japonicum (assembly GCA_013266295.2). Taxonomy (NCBI): domain Eukaryota; kingdom Metazoa; phylum Chordata; class Leptocardii; order Amphioxiformes; family Branchiostomatidae; genus Branchiostoma; species Branchiostoma floridae x Branchiostoma japonicum. The sequence continues at coordinate 7,261,120 of CM023830.1, forward strand.
ACGTAAAGGTGTAAAACTGAAGAAGTTAGAGGTGCCCGAGGGAAGTGGAAGCGAGCATGAGCCGAGTCCCAGAGGTTCCCCCCGGAGAGGCATGTCACCTGTCCCCGACCAGCAGCGTGGAGCAGCCCCGGGCAAAGGCCCTACAGGTATATCTCTCCCCGGACTCGCCAAACCCGCACCCCACCCTGCCCACGATGCACATAGGTGCCCAGTTGGATAAGTATGTAATAAAGGTAAATCCCTATGCTACGTCACCCCATCTGCGCGTCATGTTCAACCAACGGCATCATATGATTGACTACTCAACCGACGATGCCTTTTGGTTGAAGTTGAACAACAACTGTCTACCAGTTTCCTCGCCGTTGACCCATTCATAAAATGCCCCATATTGCCTATGTGATGGCCACTATAGCGGCGTTTTCCTCAAGTCATACTGTTGGTAAATGCTGCTGCTTTGCGAAATTATTGACATTGGCAATTTAATGACGAATCTCGTCGCCTTTAATGAAAGCCCATGACCTGTAGGAAAGCACCCCCCTCCCACTCCTCCCATGCCCCCCTCCCACTGTGACTAATACACCAAGCAGTGTTATAAGGATCTTCCACTTGTCACAGCCCAAGGAGCAGGTGCGCCGCCAGCCCTGGGATTCAAGAAGAAAAAAGCCACCCCTGGACCTAAACCAGGTATTGTACGAGGCGCGACCTTCTGCAAAAAAGCCCAAATCCCTTGCGTAGACCGCTAAAGAAGACCCTTAATCTCAAGCGAGCGCAGGATCTTCCGATCCTTTTTTAAACATTGAAAGAGCTCCCCTTTGCATAAAGGATCATTTGCTTCTTAAATGTCTTGTGTCTTGTCCCTGTGTAAGTCGAGCTTCAAACTGCTTTATGTCTAATGCACTTGATACGATGAAAACGGCCTTGACAAAGGCTAAGCTTTCATCAACGTAATTTCATTTCAGAAGGTGCAAAGCCAAAGGACATTCGAAAACCAAAACGTCATAATCGTTTTCTCAAACGACTTCCCTTTCCCTACTCTGTTCAGCCGCCCCACCACCTGAGGAACCTAAGAAGCTCAGCTTCAAGAAGAAGAAGAAGCCGAAGGAGGAGGAGGAAATCGACGGAGGTATCAAAAACATTCAAAAGATCTGCTGCCGTAAAAGTCGGAATAACAAATGGCGTATGCAGCGAGACGTAGGCTTAAAATCCACTCTACATAGGCAGCAAACCATCCTTTTTATTCTTATAAACGCCTTACTATCCAACGCTTTGGATAGCGTTGTGATGCGCCACTGTCATGCTTCGTTGAACCAATGTATATATGTTGCATCTTGCGTTCGTGATCACTGATGTCATTTGCTTTCTGCTTACAGAATTTAGATCTTTAAGATTTGAGATTTGTGTTTAAAATGACCATAACCTCCGTTCACAGCTGATGCCTGGGGCGTGTCGCTAAAGAAGGCGAAGAAGGTGGACAGAGGGGCAGACGAGTTCAAACGTACGTCTCCTGCCGATGGCTGCGAGAATCTATGCTTTGCGATACTAATGTCGCTATTATTCTCCTTACAGACTCAGACTTTTCGTAGCATCTCACATCTATCTCTCTGTAGCGTCTCACACCTATCTCTGTAGCGTCTCACGTCTGTTTCTGTAGCGTCTCACATCTTACCTCCTGCTTATCTTCCAGGCCTTGCTATAAGCTCCCCGTGACATTAAGTGCTTTGGTAATGCTTGTAAAGTAGTGATAGAACCAGTAGCGAATGACTGCGCTGGTTTTGCGTCTTTTAAAGTAATCAAGGCCCTATCCTTGCGTATCCTTGTGTAGGCTTCTTTCTATCTCTTCCCTTATTAGCTTATCTAGCTACAAACGCCTTTAAATGGCTCACTCTCACATATTTTTCTGCCCTACGTAAACATAACTCAACTCCCTAAATTCTGTCTGACCCTCCCTAACGTTGGTAAAGTTGTACGGCTTTGATGGCAACTTTATCCAGATTTACCAAGAGTTAGCGATCTTTTCCCTTGTACTGTAAGTCCTGCCCAACAATACCTTGCTTTCATGCTTGCGTGATATGAGCCCAAGGCTATCCCCCAGCTTTATCGAATCCTCTATTGTTAAGGAGTTTAAGAACGTGTTACCAAGCAAGATCCCTACATATTGATTGCTATATTGCCTTGAGTCAGCAATGTCTGCAAATGTAGTAATCTCTAAGTGGCTTTGCTTAGACTCCTCAAGAATGCCGTAAGCAGTGATAGTCACTTCAAATAATGGAATGGCATTTCCCGTTGATTCCTGGTCGAGTTGTGCTTGTGTATTCTTGCTATGTGTTTCCAAAGTATATTTGTAATGAACGTAGACGTTTTCGAAAATCTGTAAAAAAAACAGGTGTTGCCATGATACCGCAAACTGTCCCCACCCATGCCGATAGTTTCCGGCAATATACGTAATGCACGCCAGCAGCCATTGCAAGGAAACAGCGCCATGTTTCCGTGTAGTTTCGCGTTTATAACTTTCTTAACGCCACTTTTCTTCCCAGTGGAGGGTGTTCGTCTCAGGCATGTTACGTTCGACCCACGTAAGTACCGCTAACGTCTTGTTTTCTCTACAGGGTGACAGAAAGTTAGTACTGAGCGTTCATTTTGTACATGTACATGAGCATCTTTAGGGTGTACAGCATTTACATATAGATATACAACATACACACATAGAGTCTGTCATGGACGAAACGTTCCTACTTAAGGTACAGGTGATTGAGGTCGACCAAGAGTCTCTCCGTGTCCCAAGGCCGCAACTTTTGTTATTATTACCTATGCGCTATAGAATTCCCATACTGCTTCCACGCAGCTTCTTACGCTCTGCTTTTGCCTTGTCGACAATTCAGCAGAGCCTCCAGCAGATGCAGCGTTAAATGGAGCAGTAGAGCCAGCTGCTGGTAAGCTTGCTTCTACGCATTTAACAGAATCTGCTTCAATCTTGCTTTACAGCTTGTCCTTGTTCATTCTTGCTTTACAGCTTGTCCTCTCGTCTTTAACACGTCTGTTGTTAGCTTCCAATGCCGCTTATATATGCTGCTTATGATATACGCCATTTGCACACCTAGCAGAGAACGGAGTTCAGTTGAACGGGGCAGCAGCTGCAAACGGGGTTGTCGCTGAAAATGGAGTCGCGGCCCCACCAGAACCAGCTGCCGAAGCTGCTGTTGAAAAACCCACTGAACCAGCACCTGCACCAACAGAGGCACCTGCTGAGGCTCCAGCTGAGGCTCCTAAACCTGCTGAGGCACCTGCTTCAGCTAAACCAGCTGAAGCATCTGCTCCAGCTGAGGCACCTGCTCCAGCTAAACCAGCTGAAGCACCTAAACCAGCTGAGGCACCTGCTGCAGCTAAACCAGCTGAAGCACCTAAACCAGCTGAGGCACCTGCTCCAGCTAAACCAGCAAAAGCACCTGCTCCGGCTAAACCAGCTGAAGCACCAAAACCGGCCGAACCACCCAAACCAGCTGAGGCACCTGCTTCGGCTAAACCAGCTGAAGCACCTAAATCAGCTGAGCCACCAAAACCCGCTGAAGCTCCCAAACCAGCACCTGCTCCGGCTAAACCAGCTGAAGCACCTGCTCCAGCTAAACCAGCTGAAGCACCTAAAGCAGCCGAACCACCTAAACCAGCACCTGCAGCAGAAGGTTAGCAACTGTCTGCGGGCCTTTCATTTTCGATTCAGAAATGATCCACTCCCTGATCACCCGTCCCAGCATTAGTCAGCACCCCTCCTGCTTCCTTCATTCTTTTGACTTCGAAATCTGGACATGACAATCTTGAATCCCCTGCACCCATTTTCCCGGCCTTTTTTTTCATCGACGGAGACAGTGTCCTCGGATGAACCGTCATTTTCAATGCTGTAGTTCAATCTCCATGCTGACCATTTTGCTGTTATACCCGTTACATGTACCTTAACCTCATCACATTTGCTACTCCTCAATATCACAGCTCCCCTATCTGACTCTCCTCACCTCCTCACCATGTTCATTCTACCTACGTTATGTTATGTTTTGTCGACATATGTTAACGTCTATTGTAATGATAATGTTTAAGCGATGTTGTATTATGCCTTAAGTGCTCTGTGGGTAATTTCATCTAATCATATGTGTAATAATCGTCACTTACTACAATGGAACACGCGTGTCTCTTCGCCCCTTCTTCAATATATAGTCCACGTAGCACTTCATTGGAACTAAACTGTCCTGTTGGTAATGTCACACTAGTTTATGCGAGAAGTTTTAATGATTGTCCCCATACATATATACATTTATCATTTCAATTGGTAGGAAGGCAACTCTGACCTATATTTACAGTACCTAAAGCTGACGATATCACATTGACTTGACTGTGACTTGACTGTGACTTGACTGTGACTTGACTGTGACTTGACTGTGACTTGACTGTGACTTGACTGTGACTTGACTGTGACTTGACTGTGACTTGACTGTGACTTGACTGTGACTTGACTGTGACTTGACTGTGACTTAACTGTGACTTGACTGTGACTTGACTGTGACTTGACTGTGACTTGACTGTGACTTGACTGTGACTTGACTGTGACTTGACTGTGACTTGACTGTGACTGGCTGTTCTATGCACACCCCAGCCGTGCTGCTTTGAAGCCTTTGCGTATCATACAGATATACAGAGTATACACAGACATACAAGACGAGCCTAAGTCCTACAATAACGCCCTGCAACTCCCTTGCTCCTCAACAAATAATGCAATCCCTAACTGTCGATGACATTCCTGATATTCATCCAATAAAATATTTCAGTTGTTGGAATGCACTACAAGCTTTTATGGTCTTATTTCAATGATTTTACCTATAATAGTCTAGCATTCCTTTCCTGCTAACATCTTGCACCATATTTACAGAAGCTGTTAATGTATGTGTTCCTATGCCAGTTACTACTACCTTAACACCCTGACGTTACGTTTCAGACCCTCTTCCCGTTGTACTACCTACACCCTGCCAACCCCAAGCTGACAAACCAAGTCTATTAATGACAATAATAAAGATGCTACTTGTCTAAGCATTTAAAGACATTCCTTTGTGGAGCTTCCTCTCCTAGCTGCACTATATACGATGCAAACCACTAATGCTTCTCCAATGCTCTTGCTTGCTCTACCCCTTACGACAGACGATGACGGAAGTCCAAAAGGACCAGCTCGTAATAACAACTTCAAAGAGGGTAAGAAGCTGAACAATCTTGCCCTGTGGAGTACTGGGTCTTTTTAAATCCTTTCGCCATAGTTTAGCGTGATAACCGGTTATGTATGAGGATTAAGCGTTGTTGTATAACGCAGTAAACATTGTCGTCCTTTCTTGTATTAAAATTACATTGCCGGATGACAGCAAGTTGGTAAGTGTCAGTAATCAACAGTATATCATATTCACTGAAGTGTTTTTTTCGCCCTGTATCTAAAGTGTGTATGGTACCATAAAATAAGAGCCAAGGTGGGGGGTTAAGGTAGCAACTGAAGAATATAGTTTAAATCTTACCAATGTCTAGATATAACTTACATGTATATGTTTAAACTATAACTTTGTTACCCAACAATGAAGAAAATGTATTGATGTGTTTTCTCTCCCTTCCCTGCTGACCACATTGCTTTGTCTCGTTCCTATTTATTTCTACCAACGCTGGTCCTAAGCTAGACTTTGTTGTTCTCCTTTCCAGTCCCCGATGAGCCTGATGTGGTACCAGAACCTCCACCCGGCTTCAAGGAGGGTAAGACAGACTCCTTAGTCAAACGTTTCGTTTGAACCAAATCAGAAGTTCCTTCTGCTTTCCTATTCCCAAATATCCAACAGTTCGCAATATGATGTAAAGATGAAATGCAGTAAATACTATAAAGTATGATTCGTTAAAAAACACCCAATCGTGGAACACAAATATAAAGCTGACAAACCTTTTACCTAAGATATATTAAGTACTGCCCCCTCCCCTTAGGCGCACCCAAGTTCCAGCTACCGGACAACATGAAGGAGACTATCGAGCTGCTGGGAGGGCAACCTTGCAACTTTACTATTCCTATCGATGGAACCTTCAAACCAGAGGTTAGACACACTTTCTTGTGAAGAATGCGTGTTTCATGAATTCAGTTTAGAAAAAAAATATATCAAGAAACACTTGCTTCTAGCAATCTCTTTTACATATACTACTGCCATCGATGGAATCTTCAAACCAGAGGTTAGACATACTTTCTTGTGAAAAATGCGTGTTCCAGTTCATAAAAGAATAGTATCTTACGGAACACTTGTTTCTGAAGTGTAGTTGTTTGTTTGGCTTGACTTCGCTGTCAAAGATTTCTTTAGCTATGCTAGCTGTTAGAACTTTAGTTATACTGGGACATATTAACAAAAGTGCCTGTGTTGAATGCTTTAGATAACAATCATGAAAGACAACAAGCCCATCGAACTGGACGAGCGAGTGAAAATCTACACAGTCGGAAACCTGTGCAAGGTTAAGATCGCAGGCGCGGAGAGGTTAGACAGAGGGAAGTACAAGATCGACGTGAAGACGCCAAAGGGAACAGACACCACCAACTTCACCGTCAATGTCAAAGGTAAGAGCATAGGGTGTTCTGATCGTGACATCACAAGGTATGGATATAAATAGCTTCAGCGGCCATATTGGTTGAACAACATGGCGGAGGCGTCACGTGACAAACATCCTATTCATACCCCACGAAATGATCAGAGAAACTTCAAGCAGTTTTTGTCCTCCTCTTGTAGAAAGCAAGATTTACATGTTGTCTTCCTTTTGACACTAGATACACCCTCGCAGCCCAAGGGACCCGTGATTTTCAAGTCAGTGATGTCTGACAACATGGAGGTGTCATGGCAGCTGCCGGATGACGATGGTGGTGCTCCTCTCCAGGGCTTCGAATTGGAGATCGCCGAACAAGGCAAGGGCTGGAAAAAGATCGCAAACATCAAGGATCGCAAGTAAGTTACGTTAAGCTTTGCTCAGCAGCAATGAAAACGGCCGAATAAGTTGCTGAAATATCGTGATCCATTCAAAAGTTCGTATGTCAAAAGAGGTCATACATGCTTATTTTCTAAGTAAACATACGTTAACAGCGTTCTACGTTTCCAATTTTCCCAGGCACAAGGTGACCGGGTTGAAGCCGGACACCAGGTATCAGTACCGTGTGACCGCCATCAACGAGCATGGCAAGAGTACAGTGCTCAAGTCCGGCAAGGTCATGACCAAGCACCCAGAAGGTAAGGAACTGGTATAGGCGACTCGGACCTGGAAGCCGCTGACATGAAGGAGGAGGGGGGACTTGGGAAAAAATATCGTTACAAGTTGCAAAAGCGTTGCTGTTTCTAAGCCTGGTCTGTTTCCACACACAAACACGCTCCAAATGATCCTTCTTGATCACTGGATTGTTACATGTCCAAAATCAACATTGTCTGTTAGCAGTCATCGTATATGAACACAATATACAATCCAAGTAGTGTGCGCAATATTCCATAATTGGATTTTTCTCTAGTGCCACTGACGAAAGGTAAAAGTGGGTGCTACCTGAAACGTCTGACCGTTTCCAAAAACCATATTATCTAGTTGCTTGAGTAACTGTTTTTTGGCTATGCCATATTCTATTCTGTTAGTCTGTCGAGCTTGGTATGGTCCTTCGTCTCGAGTGTTTGTCATCTGTACCCTTCCACAGCGGAGGCGGCTTGGGACGTGCAGCTGAAGAAGGTGAAGAAGGATCCACCAGATCCCCCACAGAACCCCCGTGTCACCAAGACGGCCAAGAAGCCCATCACCCAGGCCCAGATCGTGTGGGAGAAGCCCCTCAGCGACCACGGCAGCCGCATCAAGGGCTACGTGGTGGAGAGGAAGAAGGAAGGCTCAAGTGACTGGATGAGGCTAGCTGAGGCGAAGGACTGTAAGAAGGAGGAGTTCCTTGCGACGGGCTTCTCCGAGGGCTTCGAGTACTGGATCCGCATCCGCGCCGTGAACGCCGGCGGGGAGAGCGAACCTGCTCCCCTCATGGACCCGGAGATCCTCAAGATCGGAGAGAAGACACCTCCGCCTCCACCCAAGCCAGGTGTGTACACAAGTCACACACGCATCGCAATGCAAAAATGTATCTCATGTATGCGTTCGTTTGTATTCAGAATTGTGCATTTGTAACTAGAACAGACAGCATCTATAGCTAACACAGAGATTTATCCAACTGTGCCACTCATATCTCTCGTGATTTTGCCAATTTTCCACCAGTTATGCCACCTGGCCCAGTTCAGAACCTTCAGGCCGAGGCGAAGGGAGACGGACACGTCACCATCAACTGGAAACCGCCCAAGGACAGGTCCAACGTCACGGGCTACGTCATCCAGAAACTGGGCGAGAACGACGAAGACTGGGTTGAGATCGGACACGTCGGGAACGAGAAGGAGCTCTTCAACGTGCACGGGCTGGATTCCCGCCAAAACTACAACTTCCGGGTCATCGCGCAGAGCATGGCGGGAGCTGGTGAACCTGCCATCACCGAGACTGTCTCGTTGAAACAATTCTTGAGTAAGATGATTTTGAGAAATTATTATTTCTGAGGAATTTGCGTGGATGACACACGTATTTTTAGGTTGTAGACTCGTAGTGGATTTGATATTCGTCACAAAACACCTAAATTGAACGGTATTAACTATACATCTACCCCGCGTTCTTTCAGAACCCAGTGCGTCCACAGATGTATCTGCAACAGTCGAGGAGACCGAGAAAGGACACGAGACCAATGTCAGGCTGAACTGGACGCCCCCTAACGACGGATCCATCATTACAGGCTTCCGTATTGAGAAGAAGCCTAAGAGGAGTACCGAATGGAGCGAGGTCAGTCACCTTTGCCAGCGTATCTCTTAGCTAAATAATCATACTTTCCAGCACTATATGTAGCCTATGCTTCACTGTCGATATACACGATCAATGTGAAGTTAGACATGATCAAAACCGTGATCATACGTCGTATGATCACGGTTTTGATCATGTCTAACTTCACATTGATAACCCTCTCTTAACATAGAAACTACAATCGTGTGTTTTTCCAAATCAAGCCTTGAGACGATACAACTACTAGCCCTGTAGTATCCTGTATAAGACATCTTGTCGAGAAAGGTAAGATAATAGAGGATGAACTTGAAGCTGAGCTATCTTTTTGTGTTTATCCCAGATCGTCACGGTCGGCCCAGACGAGACCACGTACCTGGTGGAGGACATGACTCCCGATGAGGAGTTTGACTTCCGTATCGTCGCTGAGAGCCCGGCCGGAGACGGCAAGCCCGGCGGCACCAGCGTCCTCATGCCCCCAGCCAAGCCGCCAGAGGTCCCGCCAGAGCTCGGCTTCTCGGAGGAGGACATCGAGGCTCTCAAACAGGGTCAGCAAAACATCTCTGTGTACTTGGCACGACGTTATAAGTTCACGAGTGTTGGCGTCGTATACATGTGTATTTGACACGAACAATTTGCCATGGTCTTATGATTAGCAAGAAAGTTCATCTGAGTTGGTAAATTACATAATGGAAATTAAACTGTTCACCAACTCAAGAAAGAAATAAACTCACAGGGCACACCAACCTTCTCTCAACCGGGACGAGGGCGGTACCGACTTCCGACGAACTTTGACCGGCTAGTGCCGACGTCACACGAGCGGTAAAAATCACGTTTCTACAGTGTCGTATACACCGAAGATCTGATTTGTGCACGTGACGTCAGTTTTCCACTTCTAGTGACCATGCTTTGTGTGACGTTGTTGTTTCAGATCTGCCCGGTCCGCTCCGCATCGTGAAGGGGCTGACAGACCTGGAGGTTCCCATCCGCACCACCGCCCTGTACTACTGCGTCCTGTCCAAGATCAACATCATGGTACGCTGGATGTGCGGCTACACAGACATCCTGCCCGGGAAGAAGTACCAGACCAAGATCGTGGGCAGACTGCACATCCTCTGGGTGTCTGACTGCAGATACGACGACGAGGGTATCTACAAGGTGGAGATTCCCACCAAGGAGGCCTCCACTGCCAAGCTGAAGATCATGGGTACGCTAGCGTTCCTGAATTACAAAAAAAGTCAGAGTTGTTCACACGTACATGTATATACTCCATTTGGCCGGGCCCACAAACTTGCTTTGACTTCTCATCGCGTATATTGTATTTAATGGGAAAACCCCAGATATACCGAAGTCTCTGGTTTCTCTGGCACGTTTTTTGTCTGATGTTGTTATCTTGTTTCTAACAGAGAACTGGGCCAAGCCTGGCCGCCGCCACAACCTCAAGCCCTTCTTTGAAACCCCCTTGGTCAACTACTGGACCGATGTCGGAATGGAAGCACAGATGACTGTCAAATACGGAGGCTATCCAACACCGAAGATCAGATGGTGAGAAAGAAACTTTGGAAAACGTTTTTTCTTGCTTCCATATTTTGTTATTCTGGATACTTTGCATATCAATCAATAGTTCGTGCTTGTAAACCTGTTTTTTTTTAAAGAATTATCCATTGTCACTGACGAAAGGTAGTGGATGCTACCTGAAACGTCTGACCGTTTCCACAATCATGCCCAGTTGCTTGAGTAACTGTTTTTTTGCGTATCTTATTACATGTACCTGGACGTCTAACCTTCACCGACAAACCTGAATACTGTGTCTAAAGTGTAAAGGGATTGGCAAATCTGCGTTTTGTTTGACGATCATTGTTATAATCACTTTTCACAGGAACCGTGGCCTGGAGATGATCCGTGCCGGCCCCAAGTACGAGTTCATCTCAGCTGACGATGAGGTTCAAACCCTCATCATTAAGAACGTGACCGAGTCCGATGCCGGTGAGTACACCGTCACCATCACTAACGAGGCTGGCGAGAAGACCAGCACGGGCTCTCTGATCGTCGGCGGTGCTGGCGCCCCTGCCGGCTTCGAGAACCAGTTCCCGCTGGGCCGGCCGATCCGTACACACTTCTCCCGGCAGGAGCTGATGGACCTGGCCGCCGGTGGAGGCGAGGGAGGCCCCCGTGCGGACGACATCAGCAAAGCACTTGAGCGGCTGGAGACCGAGTACAACGTCGTCAAGGGAGCCAAACGCCGCATGATGACCACACCGCTCTCCTGGTACCGACAGATGAGAGTAGACACCCGGGAAGGCGAGGAGGCGGAGAGATTCGGCTACAAGATCATCGGGCAGCTCAACGTCAACCTTCTAGACATCATCTACAAGGAACCGGACATTAGGCTTTAAAAGACTTCTCGCTCACGGATCACACATCTGGCTATAGTTTACATTATGAATATCCGCGCTGCGTGTAATCGAATGTACAAAAACGTTATGCACTTATTAAGAGCACAGGAAAGCGTCGAGTAAGTACAGTGATATGTCTTATACTGTAAGAACGGACGCGAAGGAATGTTCTGAGATGAGTATAATAGCAATTTAACCCCCTCCCCCCCCGAATTGATATCATTGATGTGATAGAATACTTCAGTGAAAACCACAAAAATATTCTTGTGTATTGTGAGTGAGTATGCACGTTTTCGCATATTTCAGTTTTTGATCATCATAGCGATATTTGTACACTGATGGCGCATTTTTAACTCCTGATTGTTAAGCTTATGATCGACCAATGGTATAGAAAACTACGGCTGTTTGATGTGAATTATTAGAGTGTAGCTGAGTTAAAAGAATGGAAAAGGAAGACGTAAACAAACTATATGATGTACCAAGATAAGCCATTTCCCGATTTGACATTGTGTGGAATTTTTATGATAATTCACGTTTACTACTAAGTTTTTTAGGAAGTTTTACAGTAGCGGCTGTAACAAACGTAGATTTCAGGCTACCTTTGTAAAAAGATAGAATTGATTACCTATATGTACCCGTACTGTAACTGTCAGCATCCCAATGTAATATAAGACAGATACGTTATTTGCATCGCTTATATCCATGTAATGGAGGTAAGTAACAGAGAAACAGAACAACTAATAAGTAAAGATAAGAAAATTATCAACGATACCGATAGAATCAGATAGATGCTCAGCGTACAGTGATGAGTTTATCTACTATTACTCTACTTTTGGGCGTGGTAAATGTATTTGCTGTATCGCTGTGTGCTGAAATGCACAAGAACTAGTTGGGATTTTATAGTGGTGTCTGAGAATAAACCTGTCATTTGACTTAACCGTGGTCACGTGATTATGTTACTCATAGTTAAGACAGAACGGTGGCTAATCAGTAAATAATCTCAAAGAAGTTCTTTTCCGTAATTTATTTCATAAAAGCATTTCAGCCGGAATCGTAAAATCTACAATTCATGTTTGAAGTAACATGTTCTTGGCCTGCAAACAGTTCACATCAGAAAGACTTGAAAAGGATATCCACTATAGTCTTTAGTATTCTATAAAACGTAATGGTAGCCTGCCATTACTTATAAACATTTCCGTATACCTGATACAATGATACCGTTTAATAGCTTAGAAACATTAAAGAACTCTAAATAATCTTAATATGTTAGAGAGAGAACAGTACAGTACTGTTATCTGCCATGAGAATCAAGCTATACAAACTCACACAATCACGGTTCAAAATAGCTGACAAAACTAGTGCAATATCGTCACGAAAATATCTGTCAGCTCATCATGATCACTGTGTAAGCTACTGGCTTTATCCGTATGAAGTTTGCTTACCAATTTTCACAATATGTCTTTTTCGCATGAATTTATGGAAATCCATTCAGTACGTATATATAGAAGGTGTCTGCACTGTCTGTTTGGTAAAGGGCTAGAAAATTAGTGAACAGATACAGATCCACAAAACACACGCGCAAAAACACGCCACTAAAGCCCCGGTCACATACAACGCACGATGCACCTACGATAGAGGGTGTTCCATGACGATCGTGTCGTACGTCGTAGATTTCACTGCACGAAAAGTTGGACTTACCAAGTGCAATGGTAGCAAATGCAAGTAAAGTCGGGTAATGTTTACTTTGCAAATAGTGCCGGACTTGACAATGAAAGTAAATAAAAGTCAAGTCCGGTAATTTCATTTACCACCATTGTTATGTGTGACATAACAGGAATTGACTTTTATCTACTACCATTGCCAAGTCCGATACTGTTTACAAAACAAACATATTACCCGGCTTTACTGGCATTTACTACCATTGGTAAATCCGACTTTTCGTACAGTGTTTGAGAAGAAACGGGTGCAATGGTTTTAAGACGAACGTCCACGTACAGAAAAAAACATCGTAGGTGCACCGTAAGATGTATCTGACCCGGCTCTTATTTTTATTACTTGAAAGTCTGTATCAAGAAGACTGTTTGAAAACTAGAATATAATTGGTGTCGTGTCATTAAGTTGCATTAAGACGTTCCATTTGCCCAAGGGTACTGTTGAGGGCCTGTCCACGCGTTCTGTTGGGCCGGGGGACGGGCCATGAAGTTCCTGTTGTTCACAAGACACTTCTGCTTGTCGTAATCGGTGATGAGCTTGTTCCACAGAGAATGGGCCTTTAGCAGGTTCTTGTTACCTGCACAGAATGAGAGACAAGACGAAAATTTTACTACTACTACTACTGCTGCTGCTGCTGCTGCTGCTACTACTACTACTACTACTACTACTACGGTAAGTAGGAAGTAGTAAGTACATTGGAAATTATAAAATAATAGTAAACAATAAAATGAACATAAAGTAGATTGAGAATCCTAAACTAACGCTACTTCTAATATAGTTATTCAATAATCTCATCATACACAGTAAGATCACGATTACGTAGCAAGGTACTTGGAACTTATTTAGCACTGTATCTGTTTTCAACAAATCAATTTAGGTCTTAAATGATTGCGCATGCGCTGAATAATAGACAAATAGTAGACAACAACCGGGATAAGTTACTAGTATGCATTTTTCTTAACCATTTATATATAGTAAAAGTACAAGAAGTTATCAAGATAAAGGTGTTAGTTAAGAAGGTATCCCTAGTTCAAGCTGTTATTGCAATAGGCTTGAGCAGTATGTTTTTAGGTTTTACGTACCGATAATACACAGCCCTCTCTTGGCTCGGGTGATGGCGACGTTCACCTGGTTCCTGTCCATGATGAAGCCCAGGTACTTCCGGAGCCAGCTGGGGGAAGGGTTCTGTTCGATCTCGTGCGACGGCAGAGACCTTACCGTGGAAAATATGACGTAATCCCACTCGCTTCCTGTGAAAATGGAACGTAAGATTATAATATTGAATAAGAAATCGGATATTTCATACCTCTGTGGTGTATTTAAGAATTGTTGTGAATTTCTTCTTTTATTGATTAAACTGAATTTTCTCGCTGACTCTGTGCATAGTCCACTGCCCTCCCACCTTGCGGAAGACCATTTCGACCTTCATTTCGACCTTACTGTCAGTCTGCGGTTACACCATTCCCCCACTTCATACAGTCTACCGTATTTTTAAAAATATTTAAAGTACGGACACACAAGCAAAAACATAACGCTCATACGCGGAGGTAATAATATGAAACTTGTCAGTTGTGATTTATGTTTATATGATCTAAAAACATGAATCTGAGCAAGCCTGTGTCCTATGGGAGTATTTTTGAAACTCAATTTCTTACCTTGACTAGCGACCACTGAGTTGACCCCTACCCTCTCCAGTCGCTTGTCGTTCAGCTTCGTCCTTTCTGCCGACAGCTTCTTGTTGAGAAGGGCACACTGGGCGCGATACTGGGACAGCAGGATGACGTTTTCAGGCTGGATTGCATGTTCTCTCACCAAAGAGATCGCCATCTTCACCTGTTAGAAAAGACACACAAATTGAGCCTCATGAAAAAGGAGAGAGTGAGTTATAGCTGCTCCTATGTGGGTTTGGCACCTCATGACTGTCATATAAAAATTAGAGCTACACCGCAATACCTTTAACCTTGTTTTCTATATCAAAGTAAAATACTGTCTTACATTTTATGCCCTTTGCAATGTTTGAAATGTTACTTACAAGACATACAGTGTAAAAGAAACGTCTATTTTCACAACTGCACTTGAAAACGTCTATCCAACACTAAATGATGATAGTGGCAGTTCCATATCGCACATGTACAGGGGTCGAAAGTATCGAAGGTAGTGAGATACAATGTCACAATGCATCTAGGAGTTTCTTACCGCCACATCAGCCTCCTGAAAATACTGCTAAAATGCCCCAAATCGCCATGTTTGTTCGGGACCTCAATAACTAACCACGTACCGAAATTCAAACAAATCCGTGATAAAGATCGTGACTTATAGGTACGAACCCACAAACGCGACCCAAAACAGAACCTCACTCTGGAGGGAGACCCTCCTTCCCGGAGGCAAAAGGGCTAAGTCCCAGTGTTTCTTACCGCCATGTCTGCCTCCATTTCGTTGCTCCGTGACATCTGGTTACCCTCCGCCGTTGCCACCGTCTGGACCTCTTCCCTCCCGACCACGTGACAGAAGGCCGTGGGCCTGTTGGCTCCTCCCGGCCACAGCCTGTCCAGGGTACGGTGCCTGGGCCTCGCGGTGACGGACTGGTGGGTACGGAGTTTGTTCTCGTAGAACTCTCGGGATGGAAAGCTGCAGATGGCTTCGTGCTGTCAAAAACAGTTACATATAATGACTAATCACTAATTTTGTCATTGATGGTGGCAATATTAGTAAACAGTGGGTTTGTCAGTGCTATAACGCTAGGTATAATGTAAGAGTTCATCAGTTGATAGTGAGAATTATCTATACTATAAGGTAAACATGATTAGGTACAAGCGCTGTATAAAAATAATTTAAGCGTTGCAGGTATTAGAAATGAAATTGATTTCGGTAGTTCTGTCATTCTCCGCATAAGGGCGTTATTTTTCTATAGTTCAAAATACTCCAATAAACTATAGCGGTATCAAACTCTTCAAGGAGAGTGCCTTTACCATGCGGTACTGTGTCGTCAGCATGGTCGCCCTCTCAGAATACCGCTGGAACAGTGACGTGTCCAGCCCGAGCTGTTGTGACGACTTCTCCAGCACGATGGGTCTCAGTTGCTGGTGGTCGCCAATCAGAATGACCTGCTTGGGGTTGTGGAATGTCGCTGACCTACATGTACACCGAACGGCAAGAGAGGAGAAAATCATCAAATATACAACCATGTACCAATAAACGTTAACGATTGTATAATCAACACATTTGTCTTCCTTCTTGCCGGAAAGTAGAAATATCTTGCAACTAGAAAGGTAATATTTGCAAAGTTTACCTTCGGATTCGGGATGGTCTAGTTCAACAAACTACTGCTCTATTTATTCTTCCTCAAACACATTTCGTATATATTTCCTCTCCAACTCTGTCCTGCAACTTGCAACATGGGGTGTCTGCTACAGCACCAGTTACCATGGTGACAGACGTCTGGTCCATGCCATTGACCTTATGTGTTTGGAGAAAAAGAAGAAACAGAGCAAAAACAACATGTTTTCCTTCAGCGAAGGTAAACATAAAAAGATGGACCGCTTACTCATTTCGTTCCACTGGTGCCCCGACAATGGGGACGAAACTTTCCGGTTCTGTGCACATGCCGCATTCATCCACGATGCACTGCTCGATGTTGGTCGCCATGCCCATCTTCGGACTGGCCGCTGCCGTGCAGGTGCACAGGATCACGTGCTTTTGTTTCAGCTCATAGATCTGCAGGGTCAACATCACCAGAATGAAAATAAGGCCTGGAGTGATAAAATAACATCATTCCAGAGAAAGACATTCAGAAAACAAGGCACACAACTTTAAACACACCGACCTTTGCGTGCATAATTCGGGTTTTGTATTCATTGATGTCCTTTTCTGTCACAGTGTAGTTGGGATCTCTGAAGCGAGTCTCAAATTCCCTGATGGCCTCGGCGTTAGGATTGCTGGGTTTCCGGATGAGGTGGTGCAACGAGACATCGTCGTGTTCGTTCGTGATCTTCGACTCTTTCTCGCTGAAACACAATCAAGAGTAACACCCATTTAACAGAATTCAGGACGCAACAACAAACAGTTAACAACCTTGGAACACAGATAACTTTAGCAACATCTTAACTTCATATGCATGTTACTTCATACTGACATTTTGATTTTCATTTTAATTTATGATGTGTTTGAACTACTTCATACTGCTATGTTTTATAGAGTCCATATGCAATTTAATTGCTGAATATTTAGCATAAATATAACATGAATTTGGACCAAACTCTCCCTACCTTCTGCACTTATTTGGATGTACTGGCTCATTCGGGATGGGAAACTCTTCCCTCTCTATCATCTCGCTGTACATGCGAACGATCTTCAGGTCACCTTTTATCTTTTTTATGTATCCTGGACAAAAAGATCATGTTTATCAGTCGATGCAATGCTTTCATCGCACTGGCGACTCACGCTTTATTTCAAAACTTTATATAAATCAAATTCTGGTCATGTGTACAATTCCAATATCAAATGAGTAATCTAATGAGCCTGTATTGTATTTCAGTACACAAACTTATCGACGTGTTAAGACCAATTGTTTTCCTCACCAGTGACCACGTCCACTGCCTTGTTGGACGGTCCACAGTACAGGACCTGGGGAGGGTACATCCCCTCTCCGGACACAGACTGGATCAGTTTGTTCATCTGGGCCAGGTAGTACGCGATGTGGACTCCTGTCACAGTCTTCCCAGTGCCTGACGATGGAAAAAATAAGCATAAACATATGGCATCAGTGTATTAATCAGAAAGTACATGTAATTAATTGTAACATTGTGAGATTTGCACTGTATGTATTATAACACGCCGAGTGATTTGCTCACAAATCAAACGGTGGGTTTCGTCGTCGTCAGTCATCCGCAACCGAGGTGAAGCATGATGCTTTTTCGAGTAGCTATATTTGTGCAATGCGGCTTCGCTACGGCTCGCGTATATAGGGGTAATGATGTAAATCACCGTGTGGCTTATACGAGACGGGAGTTTGCCAGGCATCCATCTGGGTGATTTGTAGTCAATTACCAACTTCCAGATAGTATTTGGACCATTGCACACCGGGGCATGCCCTGCTCTTTTTTGAGTGGGTTTGATACACAGTAAAATAACATTCTTAATACTAAGGATATGGTATACTACAACATTGCGTATCACGACTGCTGCTGTAACATTACGACTACTGTTCCCACAGTACCAGACCTACCCGGTGGTCCCTGGATGAGAGTGAAGGGTTGTCTGATGGCCTGCTTCACAGCCTGCTCCTGGACTTGGTTCAGCGGATAGAAGGCTGGCAGCGGCTCGATGGTAACTTCACTCGCCAACCTATTGTCTGTGAGGTAAAAACAATGAGTACAGATAGGAATCCATACACCACATACCTTTTCGCTTTAGAGTTGAATCATTTCATAATATCAACAGATACGTATAGCAGACATCCATGCAGTCAAACGAAAAACATATCTTTCAAAGAAAATCAAAATTAAGCTTTAATTTCTCTCTTACCTTCAGCAGTAACATGTTGCCCTGTGGCGATTTGCTGGACTAGGTCTGAAGAACCGCTCAGCCATCTTACCGCGTTCTCCATACGCCTAGGGAGAACAGCTTTGTTAGTAACGTTAATAGATATAACATAATGTCAATATACAGATACATTGTAACAAAAAGGCCACATGATACTCAAGTTGAAACCTACTATAGTGCACAGTGACATTGTTACTCAAGCAGCTGGACAGATTTTGAAAACTGTCATCGAACTACTATAGTGCAATGTTTCTCACCTGTCAGGTAGAGTCTTGGTGATGATCTCTATCGTTGCGGGAATAGTCGTGCCTTGGTGCAGGAGAGTGTCAGGGAACGACATGAGGTGCTGGTGAAGTTTGATAGGAACTGTGACTTCGTCACGTTTACTGAGCTGTACCCCGGGTATCACCAGGCAGTGCCCCACCCAACAGACGAGGGGGGATTTCTCTTCAGTCTTGTCGGCAGCGATGTCGAAGCGGCCGTCATGAGTCATGGCAGCCCTCACGCCGGTATAACGCACGCAGATGTAGTCCAGATGCCTCCCGGTCTCATTAACTGCGGTGAGATTGCTCTGGTTGTTCTGGTTGAAGTAGATACAGCGGTCCTTGCAGAACTTCTGTGAGAGAGTGACCTGACCAAAGTAGGCCACACTCCCTGTTGCTGTTTGTTGTTTTTCCCAACTGATGTAGGCACCGTGGACGACGACTGACTCGTTGTTTTCCACGGCACAGTGAGCGGCTTCCACCGCCATGATGGGTAACCAGCGATCCTGGTACGCTTGGACTGACCTGTATCTCGGTATGTTGGCTACGGACCGCGTGGCGGGTACGGCAAACCTTGTCACTGCGTCCCGTCTGTGGTCGAGACACACGTCCATCTTCGGCGTCAGGTTGAAGAGCTGGATGCATGGTGACAGAAGACCCTTCCGTATGTCTCCGGTCAGCTGGACCTTAACCACCTGTCCTGGCTTGTACGTCATCTGGAAGGTACAGAAGTGATCGGCGAACAGACCTTCCCTAGCTTCCGATGAGACCTCTTCAAACACCTTTGGTCCCAACGTCAGCTGCATGCCAACGACGTCCTCTATGTAGGTCACAACATCCCTGATGAAGCCCATATTCCCCGCCTGTACATGTTGGACAAGCCTTTGCCAATATTGACCAGGTATCCTTATCACATACTTCTCACTGTCGAGCTGCAGGGGTCTTTTACGGTCTGAAGGCCAGGGCAGTTGGGTCTTGTCTGGTGCGGTGTCATAGATACGCTGTTTCCAGCGTACCTCAACTGCGTCTCCCTCCTCTTCAGGGCTTGGTAGAGCTGCTGGTTTCAGTAAGCTGAAGGCAACACGCCGCTGACGGGACTCTGTGTGTCGTACAGACGGCATAAGGAGCTGTATCTCCTGTTCATCAACGGTATCAATGATGGGGTACATGACTTCCGGTTTGGTCATCCAGTCATACGCCAACTTCAGGACCAACGTCTCCCGCTCGTACGTCTTTGCGTTGTTTTCCATGTTGTTGTAGTGACTGCAGATTTCTGTTATTTCATCGGAGGTGTATGGCGATGGTTGTTTTGCGATCAAAGCCACGATAAGACGATGCACTACGACGTCAATGTACCTGCGGATGGGGGACGAGAAGTAGGTGTACGCTGATTGGTTCAAAGAGTAGTGACGGTTGTCTTCGGGTTCGTGATTGGCAGAACACTTGAACACAGCTCTGTCCTGTATGCCTCGCAGCTGCAGCAATGCTCGAGCCAAGGTCGGGTGATTCTCATCCGTGCACACCAGCTGCTGTATTGTGTCAATGTCCCCGCTCAAAGCAGCAAATCTGATCTCATCCCAGATATCTTTACGTAATGGGATATCGTCGGACGATGTATCCGCATTCTCCTCATTCGGCAATGTCTTGGACAGCTCGACGGAATGGCCGGAGAGGCCGGCATGATGTCTTCTCCAGTTGTCAAGCTTCTCCTTCTTCGGTGGCTGCTGTTTACGAAGAGGTGTGGTCTGGGGAAACGTCTGTAGCAAAACCTCAGCCACTGTGGTGTTGGCTAGGATCATCATCTCTTCCACCATTGTGTGAGACTTTACAGCTGTGTCTTTGTCCTCGTCTGGTTGGTGGTAGAGGTGCGCTGGACCTAATCTCTTCTGCCGGCGGGCGGCTGCAATTGTGTGCAGTATGCGGACACTGTCTTGCACCTCTTGTGGTACGTGGCTACCCCACCCGGCTATGATATCCTCTGCTTGTGCATAACTCAGCTTTGCCCGAGAATGGACGACGCATCTCTCCATTTTCGGTTCGTCAACAATGTCCCCTTCACTGTTAAAGGTCACAAAGAGTGATAGGGCCAGGCGGTCCCTGTTGGGCAACAGACTGCACACACCTTCACTCAGCCTTTTCGGGATCATGTGGACGGGAGGTTTCCCAGTGTGGGAATAGAGCGTAGTCGATCTCTCCTTAGCCTCCTTGTCTAAATCACATCCAGCCGGAAGGAAATAGCTGACATCAGCGATGTGTATTCCGACGGTGTAGGTACCATCGGGATTATCTTCCACGCTGAAGGCATCGTCCAAATCCTTGGATTCTGGTGGGTCGACGGTGAACACTGCGTGTGTTCTGGACAAGTCCTTTCTTTGATTTCTCTCCTTTGGCGGGATCTGCCAATCTAGGAAGTACCGTTTGTTGACGTCTTCTTCAACCTTTCCCCTGTACTTGCTGGGGACGTTGAACCTGTGGTTGAGTATTTCCATGCTTGTGTCGAGCGTCCTATCTGGGGTGATGACGTCCGTCACAACACCCAGAGGGTAGACGTACCTCGGCGTCCACTTCAGGAATCTGACGACAAACAACTTCTTGTAAGGATTCATGTGGTCGATGTCTTCATACTTCTTGAACCTGATAGAAGCGTCTGGCATGTAGCTGTACATGCGGACTTTATTTGGACGGCTGTTGTTCTCTTTGCCGTAATAGGTCACTAGTTTTGGTGCGTCAGTGTTTATGGGGACCATTAATCTTGGATTGTTGTTGTCAACAACACACACGAACTTCCTCAGGTGCAAGGAAACTGCTGATCTGATGACCCCCACTACTCTGCCTCTTTTGGTGTCTGATGAAGTCGTGAATACCTCGGACTCTGGGTCAGCGTTCTCGAGAATTTCCACCACCACCTCGTCGTTTGTCCAGCCCAATCCTCGGTTCTTTCTGCTGTTAATCTCAATGTCGTCTTCGTCTGTACCAATGGTTTCGCCGTACGCTGTGTAACTTCCTTTCACGACCAGCCTACATCTTCTGTACCGGTCTGGGTCTTCTTGGAGAAGGCTTTCCAGTTCATCCGGTGAGTAGTTGGTATAGAAGCATTGGTTGTCGCTCTCCTCTTGAACCTCAAGCTGTGTGGGGTCATACGGCTCATCCTCACCGGAGTCGTACTCCCTATCGGCGTTGTCTGCTCCCATGCGGGGTCTAACCAGTCTTGACGGGGCTGGGCGTCTCACACTTGTCCGCTGCCCTGAGGTGTACTGTAGATATACCTGCGATGGGTCCCTTTGGCTTTGCACCACGGCCACCTTGTTGGGGTCGAACACCTGCGCTTTGAAACGTCTTGCTTCCTCTTCGTTCTCGTCTTCTAGACTCTCAAGAATAAGCTGTCTGATGATTTCGTCTGGCTCATCTATTTTCTTGGGTCGCTCGGCAAGTGATCCCTGAGTCCCGGGAGTTGTAGAAGCTCTTGGGGTGAAGGGCTGTGCTTCTGGGTTGAGAGTCTTGTTTTCACTTGTTTCATAGATTTGGCTCATTGTGAGGGTCTGTGGGAACAAACTCTTGTTCTTCTCACATTCGGAGATGAAGTTTTGCCAGACTCGCTGACATGCTCCGCGTGAACAAAGCGCGTGTGGGTCCCCTACCACGGCGACAAGGGACTGTGCTCGGGTCATGGCGGTGTTCAGGAGCTTGCTGTCTGACAGGAAGCCGTAGCTGTTCTTGTCGTTG
This sequence comes from Branchiostoma floridae x Branchiostoma japonicum, assembly GCA_013266295.2. Classification (NCBI taxonomy): domain Eukaryota; kingdom Metazoa; phylum Chordata; class Leptocardii; order Amphioxiformes; family Branchiostomatidae; genus Branchiostoma; species Branchiostoma floridae x Branchiostoma japonicum. The sequence continues at coordinate 7,283,630 of CM023830.1, forward strand.
TTTGGGTCACAGGTTGGTCTGGTCCTGACTGTGCTGATGAAGACTGCTCTGAACTGTTTACCTGAATAAGGGTTGGTTATTACGTTATAAGAAACTGCATGACCTGCGAACTGTACATGTCAAACAACATACATTGTGTCTCCCTCTTGCCTACGAATCATGTTTAAGTCTTTTTGGTGGGAGAGGGCGCTTATGTATGCACCTTAAAAGTTTTGATAAGGTTTCTAAGCGGGTACCATGGCAAATAACGTTAGCATAACAATAGGTTACTGTAAGAACCTACCTTGGATGTTGGTTACCATTTCCACTGTAACGCCACCCAAGCGTTTCTGACGCAGCTCTTTCCTGATAAGTTGCGTCTGTAAAAAAATTTAAAAAATAAAACCAGGAGGTTCCAAACTTAAATGTTTTAGAATCAGGACAGAATTAGAACCATGTCTGGACCCGTGTTTATATACCTGATTGTGGTATGGTGTGATGACTCCGATGTCTCCCAGGTTCGGTGGGCCCCACTCCTCCGGCCAGTCTTTCACCAGCTGCTCTACTCGCTCTGAGATCTCCAACACCTGTGGTCAGACAGAAAGGACAACTTAAGGATGATTTAGTATCTATTTCTCATATCATCTTATCTTGCTCATATGTCATCTAAATAAAGTCACTCGAATCATCCTTGCAGATATTGGGAAGATCGAATTGTTATGTAGAGCACCCGTCACCTCCGCCATGTTGAAGTAGGATGTGCTGTAGTCTCCCGTCTGGTCTTCTCCCTCGGCGCTGAAGAAGGTGAGCGGGTACCACCGCGGATGGCGAGGCTGGCCCACACTCTTCAGCCCGCCGTAGAAACTTTCTGACAGGAACCGGAGAATCTCCTTGCAGCAGCGGTAGTTGTCCTTCAGCATGACCAGGAAGGGGTTTTCCGCTTTCTCTCCCGCGCCCCTCCCGAACCTGATGTACCTGTTTATTTGGAAAAAGGAAACATCACACCAATCAGACCAGAAGTTTATTGTTTCCTTTAGTAAGCTGTTGTTTATAAACTTCTAGCTGGAAAAAGTATTATCAGTGAAGCATTCGATCGTACCTTTGCACCATACGTTCCAGCAGGGACTTGTCAAACGATAAGTCGCACGCTTCTGTGGAATGTACTTTCGGGCTGATCTGTTTGTGGTCCCCGGAGAGGACGATGCGCGTGGTGGAATCGGCGAGGCAGAGGGGAAGGATGGTTTCACACTCCATCGCCTGTGCTGCTTCGTCCAGGAGGATGTGAGTGAAGTGTCCTGGCTGGATGCCCATCCGAATCAGGTACATGGACGTGGTCAGTGTGACGATGACGATACGGTGGTTCATGATGTCTTCCATCTGGGGCATGGCGAACGACGCCTTGTCGGGGTTTGTCTTGTCCAGTTTGCAGTACTGCTTGACGGTGTCGTCAACGGTCTCCAGGCGGCGCTCTTTGAAGTACACACGTAACGGGGTCGCCTCGGGATGACCGGATGTGACGTATGGATGGATGTACTCTTTGAGGTACAAGTCAGCAGCGCTGTGGTACGAAATAAACATACGTTAGTGTGTATGGCGTAACACTACCATTTTCGTCATAAAGACTTGATTTGCAGTAATGATACAATATACAAATGCACAAGACTCAGAGAAACATATATTTGTATATACTATATGTAAAATATATTTGATATTCTATAATAGATAGCAAAACTGACCTATTGGAGTGTGTCGCGATAAGGACATTCGTGCCTGGCTGCTGGAGAATCTGTAGAGCAGCCGAAGCCATGGTCCTAGTCTTGCCTGTACCGAAAGGGCCGTACAGCACAACAGGTGGGTTGGTGTCCCCTATGCTGCTCATGATGCGGGTAACAGCGGTCCTCTGCCTCGCGTTAAGCTGTGTGTCCTGCACTTGACGTGTCGGCAAGGACTCCACCACCTTCATCCACGACATGTCCACCCTGCTGGGGAAGATGGCGTGAAGCGCCGCCATGTTATCCACAGCGAAGTGCATGTAGCAGAAATGTAGGCGGTTGAGTTGGAAACGGACTTCAAACTCCACTGTTGTTCCGGAGCTGAGGCTCAGGTCTTCGCAGCAGCGTCTGGACAGTTGGAGGTAAATGTTGTCCCTTCGACGTCCTTCAAACCCCTTCAGTTGAACGATGGAGGCTTCGTAGACCTAGAGGAAAGGCAGTAGGTGAGAAAATTTTCTTTAGTACATGTACAAAACAACACTAGTTCATCCTCTCTGACATTTTGTGGAACACCGATACATTTGGTATCCGTAATTATAAGTAGTTTCTTCAGACAGGTATGTCGTAGGATGTTGGTGGTTTCTGTACTACCAATACTTTTACCTGCCAACGTTTCGGTAGCCTCTGTCAGCTACCCAGTACTCAGGGCTGTAATGACTGGAGATAGCTCTCGCCACTGATATACTAATTTTCTTGACAAAGTCTGTAGTTGAAATTTCTGTTCTTTTAGGAAAATTGCATATGTTCTAACCTTGTAAGTATCGCTCCCTCTAGGAGCCAGTAGAACGGTGTTGACGTTGGTGAGGATGAGTTTCCCGGCCGGTCCATCCTCGCTCAGCTGGTCCTGTAGATGAAGCTTGGTGTACAGCGTCCCTCCCTCAGCGAACAGGAGAATACCATCTTCAATACGATCGGACAGATCCAGGGCTGTCTCTGTGCGGATACTGAAAAAAATCCAGTTCAATACATAAAAAAATGATATCATAAACATTCATTATATATGAGTCAATGTAATCATGAGAAGGGACGAAGGGATTGGTAAACAATGAAGTTTTTCAGCTTTTTAGGTGCTTGATTCAAGTACAGCAGAAAAGCTCTCATAGCATGCTGTATCTGTCTGTCTGTCTGTGTGTGTTACCTGGCAATTTCTCTATTTCTTGTCAACTCCTCCAGGTACAGAAGGTCGTGCATACGCGTCTTGTACACCGTCTCGTCCAGCTCTTTTTTGCGTCGAGAAAGTCTTGCCAAAACCTCCCCTGGTTCCTCCATCGGCTCTTTGTACTTCGCCAGCAGTGCTTGATCCTCTGGGCTGAGCCCATCGTCAAATTTCACGATGCTTCTGTTCCCACTGTGCCAGCGTTCGAAGTGCGGTTGATCGGATTTGACCTGAGCGTTGTCCGGACCTACACCCACGTACAACACCAAACGTCTCTTAACCACTGGGCGTTTTCCGAAGTCGAAAATAACCGATTGGGGGCCGAAACCCCCGAACATCTGAGACGTGCCCTGGACTTCGACATTGTAGGTGTTGTCAGAGGGATTTAGAAATTGTTTTCCCTCCGCGACTTGGCAGTTGTCCTCTAATTCTGTTCCATGCAAACAGAAGTGCGTTCTGTGCTCATTGGAAAGCAACGCAACATGCTCTAACGGCTCCTAAGGAAAACAGAAAAATAGTGATGTCTTGACCAACATACTTCCGACACGGGTATCATCTATAATTGCGTCAACACTACTAGTATCAATGAAAATGGAATTTTTTGTCCCAAACCTTGCTCAGAGATTAGACAGAAAACGCTTAGAGACAACGGTCTAACCTTGCAGCAAAAGGCAAGTTGGCGGGGTTTTCCACAAGCCGCCAAGTCGAAGGACTGAAAGTGGGCTAAAGGTCAAAGAGATAGAAAGAAAGAGAAGGAGAGAGAGAGAGAAATGATGTCAGCGGCAAATGTTTGATACGGTGAAAAGGCACCATTTTAAATTCTGACAGTTGATACTAACGTTAATGATAGAGACAAGAAAACAAAAGAATTGATAAACATAACAACAACAAACAAACAAGACTCACCTTAGACGCCACGGTGAACGTCCACGTGCACTTCGCCCCCTTGGTTTCTAACAGAACACTCTCATCCTGGCCATGGGGAGGGGTAATACTGACTCCTTCCAGTGTGTCTGCAATCTAGTGATGAATAGATAGGTCACGTCTTACCGAGCAAAACACAGCAGAAGGTAACCAGTCATAGACATACGTGTAGTACAAGAGCTATAGGGTACAAAATGAAGGCCTACTAAAAATATAGCGTTCTCTAAAATGTTCCTGAAGAAAGCCCTCATACTCACTATGGATGGTCCATCTGTGGTCTTCTCATACTCCTCCCTAAGTTTGTCCATGTAGGAGAACAGGTTCTGTTTTCGCGCCATTTCCATATTAAGCCATCGGTGCTGTCGCCTCTCCTTCCACTCGTCCAGCTCCTCCGGACTGTGCGCGTACGGACAGATGTTGTGTCGGTCTTCAACTCCATCGTATTGACAGACGCCGGCTGCATGTCTAGAGGGGTAAATTCAAGAATGATCACCGACGTAAGATTCATTCAGTGTAGATAGTAGAGTAAAACATCGACAATGTTGCTTATGAATTTTTAAGCGATCAAATTGTAACACTTTTTGTAATATTACATTACCTATAAAAACTGCTACGGTGTAAAAAAAAAAAAAACGTGCATCATCTCCCGCATACTAGCAGACGACATGCCAAAAAAACAACGTGCATCATCTCCCGCATACTAGCAGACGACATGCCAAACTACATACTACATTGTAGTACCAATACAGCTGCAAACGTACGGACACAACTGATGACAATACTCCGCCGGCGGTCACTGACCTCCTTCACGGAGAAACAAACAAGATATATTTCAATACCTCTGGCAGAGTTTGTACTCCTCGTCTTGTCCAATCCACGGCGGACGGCGGTACTGCCAGTTGTCGCTTGCGTCTGACCTCAGCCGGGCCTGATGCCCCTCGGAGGAACAGTGTTGGTCGAACGTCACCCTGCCGTTACAGGTCTTGTGACACAGGTTACAGTAGTACTGACTGATCCATGGTCTGAGCAGAGGGAAGTCTGAAGGACGTGGAGAAGCTCGAGGGGACGATGTGGCTGGGGACGACGGTCTGGCGTGTTGTTGTTGTGAGAGATTCACCAAGACATCAAGGTCACAGACTACAGTGTAAAAACATTCAAAAATCTGTTTTAGTCGCAGTTTTCAGCTGAGAACATGTAAGGGAATAAAAAACGTACTTCATCTTCAAAAGACATACAGGGTAGCGTCTAAAAAGGGCAGAAAAGGAAATAAGAGAAAAGGAAATACACGTCATTGGTACATCGATTACGCACAAAAAAGAAACAATTTCAGTATCTCACTTTGCCTATCTTGCTGGAACGTCCATATCTTCCTTTCCTCTTGACTGTGAGCAAACGTGCAGGTTTTGCCAACAGGACACGCGTTGCCTTGTTGAACGTGCCAGCACATCTGAAAGGGCGACTTGGGCATGAAGGGCGGCTTCCGGATCTCCTTTTTAGCATCGCTGCTGAAGCACATTCTGTTCGCCTCGTTCCATTGGTGCTTGTTTTGTTCGCAAGTCTTGCCGTTGGTTGACACTTTGCTGACACCGCGCCCGGACAGCCAACACTGTTTGCAGACGAACTGTAACCTGAACGGACAGTCCACGTGACGCCATTGGGCGGGAACGTTTCCCATTGGTCGGGAGGCTGTTGCGTTTGAGGAGCCGTTGACCAATTGGCGTTGTGACGTCCCGTACTTTCTCTCCAGCATCCAAACGTCCATCTCGACTTGGCCGTGTGCCCGTCCACACCGTCCGCCTCCGAAGGTACATTTGTCCATGTAAGCACAGAATAACGGGATCTGATTGGCCGTGAGCTGAGGCAAGGGCATTATGGGTGTAAAACGAGTCTCTCCTTTGCTTGTATCTCTGGCGTGGACGAGAAGTTCGATGTCCTCTTGGCTCTGTCCTTGTCGTAAGTGTCGGTCGCACAGGGAGGAGTCACTGATGACCTAAAATGCATTTGCAAGGCCAATCAATGATTACTTACAAGTAATAGTTAATCAAATATAGATCCAACTTTTCCTTCACAAAAATCAACTGTAAGAAAAAGTCTATGACTTCCACCTTCAAACAGGTCAATCGACACCATCACTACACCAAAAGTTGGATTTACTAATGGTAGTAAATGCCAGTAAAGTTGGGTAATGTTTACTTTGTAAACAGTACTGGACTTGACAATAGTAGTAAATAAAAGTCAAGTCCGGTGATTTCGAATTCGGACTAAACAATGGTTATAAATAAAATGACCGGACTTGACGTTTATTTATTACCATTGTTAAGTCCGGTACTGTTTACAGAGTAAACATTACCCGACTTTACTGGCATTTACTACCATTGATAAATCCAACGTTTCGTGCAGTGCATAGTGCTCACCGTGGGACTGCCTTGGAAACACTCCTTGCACAAAAATCGGAAGATGCCGCCGTGTTTTTGCTGCAGCCTTCGGATAGCATCGGCTTCGGATACGGGTGTTTTGCTAAGCTGAAACATCAACTCATCACGGTTGAACTTTCCTTGCCGCTCTCTCGTCCAGAGGTCGATTTCTATCTCGTTATGAGTGAATGTGCACCTGTAATAGAAACAACAGTCATCCGTTAGTTTCTAAGTTCTAAAATCCTATGGCCGATGGACAATTACCTCTTATACGTACGACTGGTATAGAGTGTTAAATGCGACATATGTTCAATTTTCTTAAAAGATAAGTTACAAACTCTTTGCAAGAAGGAGTGAAAAAGACAGACTACATTAGAACTCACAGACGTCGGGTGACACAAGTTATCTGGCACGTATGACCCGCTACTACGGTCATGTGTCTAAAGTTTAGTCTTTACTTCATAAGCTACAGGTTAGTAAACTGAAAATCCGGCCGTACCTTGGCTCCCCAAGCATGCACGGCATGGACGACTGAAACTGCTGGCAGAGCTTGTACGTTCCGAAGAAAGCGTGCTGCGGGCGCGGGCGGACTTTCTTAAACGCGTCTTCGGTGTTCTTCATTCGGGCAAGGAGAACGTTTTCACCGCAGCTGTGCTTCTTGTTTTGGACGTAAGAGTGCGCTCCTGCACCGTGCTTGTTCTCGTCCCTCGGAAAGCAGACATTGCACACTAGCTTGTAGTCATAAACCCTTCTACGCAGATCGCCGACGCTTGTTTCTTCAATAGGCTCAGCTGTGGCAGAAGAGTCCGTGTCGGTGTCTGAACTGTTGCTAGCTGTTTCGGGGCTAGACTTGGTTTGAAGCCAACGGTTAGGGTCTTTGGTTCTTAGTTGGGACGTTACGACCTCACGGTTAAACTTCTCCTCGCGTTCTCTTGTCCAAAGGTCGCTTTCTATCTCGTTGTGAGCAAATGTGCATCTGCAAAGAAAAAAACAAAACAATGCCGCTTAGCTTGCACATAACCGCAAGTCCTTCAAGAAAACAACATTCAACATAGTCTAACAGAGAGATTTATAAACTAAGACAGAGCATGCCAACTCTCTTCAGCCTTATACAGGCGAAGTTAGTTAAACTGCTGCAAAGATTGGTGGATATCTAATCATATAAGAGATTTATAATCCAAAGCTTACCTAGGTTCTCCTATCTTGCACGGGCGAGAGCCTTGAAACTGCTGACAAAGCTTGTATGCTCCGAAGAACAAAAAGCTGTGCTTTGGGCTCGGACGAATCTTTACGAAAGGTTCCTTGCTGTTTCTGTTTCTAGCGAGCAAAACGTTTCCTCTACACTTGTGACTGGTGCTTAGTTTGTAGGAATAAGCTCCCATGCCATACAGACTATCTTCCTGAACAAAGCACCCATCACAAGCTAAGAGGAACTCGTATTTGCCCGACTCCAACGTGCTTACGGCCTGGGGAGGGCCTGGACTTTCCGTACGCAATGCACTATTGGTGGTTTTACTGGCTGGAGCAGAAGAGGTTAGAATAGGACTAGTGCTGGAGCTTTTGCCCAAACTAGGGCTAGAGCTGCTACTGGAGCTGTGGGTAGGGCTAGGGCTGGAAGCACTGTGACTAGGACTGGAGCTGGAGGCACGGTGGGTAGGACTGGAGCTGGAGGCACGGTGGGTAGGACTGGAGCTGGAGGCACTGTGACTAGGACTGGAGCTGGAGGCACGGTGGGTAGGACTGGAGCTGGAGGCACGGTGGGTAGGACTGGGGCTGGAGGCACGGTGGGTAGGACTGGAGCTGGAGGCACTGTAGGTAGGACTGGAGCTGGAGACAGGGGTTCTTGCAGAGACGGCAGCGACAGCGATCTGTAAAGGTTGTATTATGGTAGATTGTAACAGTAGTTTTATTCGTGTCGCCAAAGTCAACATAACACAGCCTTTTATGAATATTTCGTCATATTCCAAGCGATATAGAACACAGATTTACAAAGCTACAGAATAGAAATAGTACAGAGACTAGCAGATTCATTTCAAAGTGCATTTAATTTACAAATCCTAACTTCTCTACGAGAGAGAACTTTATCTCAACGAGAGAGAGAGAATGTCTAGGAGAGAGAACTTTATCTCGGCTTAACCTCAACGTTAACAGAAATCACCCACCGATGCTTTTTGAACTTCTCCATCGATGCTGCCGTCCATGCTGTCCATTTCTATGCCATTCCCATACTTTTCCTCTTCTTTTCGGTTTTCCCCCGTCTTTGTATCGCCATTGATGACGACGTCATCTCTTCCTTCTGCACCGCCTCCAACTGTCATCTCCCCGTAACCTTCAGAAACTGCTGATCGTGCTTTTGAAGCTTCTCGCTCAGAGGCTTTCTGTAAACAAGAGGTAGACTCGTAAGCAGTCTTACACCTAACGAATTTGCGAATCACGACTTTACTAAGACTTTTAGCCATTTCTCACTTGCATTTTGACTTCTTAAATTATCATAGTACGTACTAATGAGAATATTTTCAACAAAAGTCGTCAGAGCTCAATGTTTGTTCATTGATATTTAGCTTTGTGTCCGATGTTACTCACCTGTTTCCTCTTTTCTTCTCTCAGTGCCTCTTCTTTCTTCCTTGCCTCATGTTCTCGAGCAATCTCCTCCATTTCCTGCAGATATGGTGATTATTACATCATAAGATGAATATTGACTAAATTTTCTTACATCACAAGTCCAAAATCCATTAAGCTTCCCATTGTTATGACGTAAACTGCTTCATAGTTGTAGAAACAAAAGATGAGACCGTGAATGTTTACAATTACCAAGCAGTAAGGCGAACAAAGTAAAATACGTACCTTCTCTCTCCTCTTCTGCTCCGCTTTCAGCTGTTTCTTGGACTTCGATTTAGGCTAAGATGAAAGAAAAATAATTTTGTGTAAACAGTAAACAATTTTGACCATACCACAATCACATATCAATCAACATACATTTGTTTATCTGTATTTTGGGGTATGATGCTTTACAATACTGCGGATGCCCATGCTTTCGACTACACCCTTACCTTAACAGCAGTTTTGGATGTCTTCTTTTGAACTCCTTCTTTCTGTTCTTCCCTGTCGTCTGTTGAAACAGCATCTGAACTTGGCACCTGGAGTCATACAAACAACTCTCTGACTTCCATGTTAAATATTTCTTATTCGTGAGAACCTACCACATCATAGATTATTAAAAACAACCATCGACATGGTATACAATCGATATGGATTAAATACTTTACAACAGGGTTTTCATGATTTCAAGTCACGACATATCAGCTCTTGCCAGTCGACCAGCTCAAAATTATTGGGGGGGGGGGGGGCGTAAAATGTCTTCAAAATCGTACTCGTTTTGAAGTAGTTTATGTAAGTTGTACGTACTGTATCAGAAGTTGTCACAAGTCAGGGTTTCCTTTCAATAGAGGCAGTAGTCATTTGATACTAGTACCTACCACTACACAAGAAAACAGTTACTCAAGCAACTGGATCGGTATCGAAAACTATCAGACGTCTCAAGTAGCATCCTCTACTTTTCGTCAGTACCTACCACTCATGATTAGATTTAGAGGAGATACTTACATGTACATCATCATTTATGTCGTCAGATATTTGACCGCCTCGCTCAGTGTGTCGCTGGGATTCTGACTGACCAGGGCTGGCCTGGACTAGGAGACGGCGGATCGCGGGTGGGAGCAGCGGTCGAATTTCTTCCATCAGTGCGCGTATAGCTGAATCCTGGAACATCATTGAAGTGACATTGCGACTAACGAGTACAGGGCTCGAAATACCACCTGCATATGCAGGTTGGTGCATCCAAAATTGGAGCTGTGCATGTATTTCTGATGTCTACCTTCAACTAACCTGCACCGGTCTATGTAATGCGTTAATTATACATGTAACACGTTAGGTGTATGGGTATGAGGTTTCTGAACAGTGTTTAATGTGATCCATACTTCCTAAATTCTGAGTGGTGCAGGTAAAATTTGTCTGGTGCAATGTGTGTAATTTTCAATGTTACCTGCACCAGTGCAGGTATACAGAAAAAGTATTTCGAGCCCTGGTATGTTATAAATGGCGATACTTATGGCACAATCACAAAATGAATGACTGTGCAACAAAGATCGACTTACCGAGGAAGCTATCTTTCTGCACTCTTCTGCAGTGTGCCATGCTTCTGAGTAAAGACCACGTTCCTTCAATGCGCGAGCCTTCCAGTACAGAGGCTTTTGGCGACTTTCAGGGGGTAGCTTCGCCAGTCGTATGATTTTTAAAGCTGTGGAGAGAACAATAACTTAAGTTAGATCTTTTTATATCACAAGAAATTTTACTCCTCATAACTTTCAAGGCACGATAGCGGCACAAGACACAATATTGGTAATTCTGAACCTGATAGCAAAATACTGCAGAGAGCGAATACAGACTGACACCTAAATGTATAAGCAGACTGCTCTTACGTAGAATTCTAAATACAGAGCATTTGTTACCTTGGTCACAATCCTGTATGGCACTTTGGTATTTACCCTGCAATAGGGAACAAAGAGTGTGTTTGCGAACTCACATGGCTTTGTTACAGCGTTAACAAGAGAAACAAGATAAACAAAAGAATGGTGCCATTAGGAAAAGTCATTGGAACGAAAAAGAAGTCTCACAGAAAAACAACAAGTTTCTACTCCCGCTGTGACTACAGACAACAGCTACTTCGTGTATGTTCGGTGACTAAAGTTGGGGTGTGTCGCGCAGGGGTATAGAAATTTGTACTTTTGGTCCTTTGTAACTTAGACGCTTCTGTTCTTACCAGTTTACAGCGACACGCTGCCTTGTTGCTGTAGAGTTTCCGCACGAATTCCCTGTCGGCAGCGCTTCCGTAGAAGCCTTCTTCGTGTAGGACTTGGCAGACCTCCAGACACTGTGTGTAGTAATCTACGGCTGTCTCGAAGTCTTCTTCTTCATAACATTCGCCTCCTTCCTCCTTCAAGTCCTTCCTAAGTTTATGCAGCCATTCCTGAGACGAAGTAGTAGGGGTGTCTTTGAACATTTTCAGTCCCTCATAACTTAATGTTAGTAGCAGTTCCATTTTCCTACTATCAATCAATCAATCAATCAATCAATCAATCAATCAATCAATCAATCAATCAATCAATCAATATTTAGCTTTATTTGCGGCAAGAAAAAAGATATTTAGGCAAAATTTACGAAATACGAATGGAGACCTTGAATCCAGGGAAACATATAATAAATTCAAGCAAAGAAATACTGCACAAATTCCTCCAGAATAATACGTGAAATATTCACTTTATTACCATGTTTGCTCTGTAAATGTTTAAAAGGATGTGTGCGTATTGCACCAACAAAAATGATATTAATAATGGCAGCTTACCTTGTATAGATGGGGTGGTCCATTCCATGGTACTTCTTCCCTGTAGGAGTGACATACAGACATAATTGTAATGTAATTGGGAATGGTGGTGATGTATTGGGGATAGTACACTGATATAGTGTTTTGATAAAATCAATGGGAACAAATTACAGAAAGTATTTTGTTCATGAAATCAAACATGGAAATATAGATTCGATTTTTAAACCCCTTGAACAATGGGACTTGTTACGATAGATTCAATGAATAACAAGCTGTTGACAAAAAAAGAATTCCCTAGGAAATGCGAAAATATTTTCAACTCAATCTCAGCACTATACTAACGGCTCCGTCCCTTAAACCGTCGCCAAAAAAACTCACCATATGTACACCATACGTTCCTCTATTTCAAACCGTCTTCGTTGTCTGTCCCGCGAAAGACATCTAGGACTGGAACCTCGGAGTGTGCGACTGTAGTCTACACCAAAGGGCGTTAGGGATGAGGAGGCACCGCCAACGACATAAGGATAAAATTGATCTTCCACCACGAGGTTCCACCCTTCAGTGAAGGGATTGGGGAACCAGTTCTCCATGATGACTCAGTGGACGTTCAACACTGCTTCAGTTCTGCATGTTGGGAAACGGTCTGTGTCAGACAAGGTTCATACCACGGTTTGTTCACGAAACCAGTTAACGTTTGTATATATAATATATATGGACGTTTAGCAGCGCATTGAATGTGTGGATTCATGATGACAACCAGCGTCTGGCCAAAACAAGACTCTGTTAAATGATCTAAGAGGTGTATTGTCAGAACAAGGTGTTCAATTCCCTAATAAACACATATCAAACCACGAGGGAAATTTGTATCTGTAGTTGCGGCAAAAATAATGCCTAGAAAGGGACCGAAACTGGATGAAACATGTTGTTAAAACGTATTTCTCGTCAACAAACCAAAAAACGTGAATAAAGATATCACAGGCTGGTGGAACGAAAATTAGTCTAATCATGCGATTTGTAATGTAGAACAAAGCCTGTTCAATAGCAGAGTTTTAATTGGTCACTGAACCTTGAACTCTCGGTTTCGACATGTCTGAAACGGCGTTATTTTGTTTCCATGGTGATCAGGCCAAACACACAGATTTCCGACAGAGTTAGAGGCAATGTGGATCACCTGCGTTCAATGTAGCTTAGTCCTCGGCACTGGACAGGCCTGGAGGAAACTGATCACAGCCTTATCTTATGTACCGCAAGGGCGATGAAGAGGATAAGTAAGTATACTATTAAAGTAAGTTTCGCCAAAAAACAGTTACTAGTACTCGACAAGCAACTGGATATGATTTTGACCGTTTCCAAAATCATATCCAGTTGCTTGAATGACTGTTTTTTGGTGTATCTTATTACCTGAATGTCTAACCTTCAGCGACGTAGGTAAGTTATATTTTTACAGGTGGTCGCCGCTAGAAAGCACCCCTTGTAGTTCCTGGACCGTGACATAATGCTTACGTTTTTCAAATCTCAACCTGCGTCGATCTATAGCCCTGGCGACTCTGGTTATCAAGTTCCTTCTATCCATATGTCGCCATGGCTTCATGATCTAGTATTTCCGGGTGAGCCTAACCCCCGGATGCACTTAATTTGACCTCTGCATATCCAGTATGAGGAAACCTGAAAGACCGTTTGAATCTGCATTTTGTTTTTACACAAACAGTGCTTTTAAAAAATTTTCTCGTTGGAGAGGTTTACTGTCACGATCGAATGATTGAAAGGAAGGTAACTATAGCGTTACATAAGGACCGGGACACAACCGTTATATTGCACACACCCCGGGACGTAGCTTTCTACTGACAATACATATTACGGTACTGGCGAATAAGTATGGGGGAAGGCTGCACATGTATCAAAATGTTCCTGTCTGAGTGAAAAAAAAAATAGCGAAGTTGGTTCCTGAGAGTAGCAGGAGGGCCAAAGGTCTAAGGTAAAGGCCTCAGCTTCCTGAAATGTGCGATACTCAACGACAACCTTGACCTATCTGGCTAGTAATACCACTACGTCACGACATCTGTTTCCTGAAAGCCCAAATGCACCATTCACGTGGTTAGAAACCCCATAATTTACCATCGTCATTATTCTATACGATCATTATTACGTATTTCGCGAATCGATAGCCAGCGATGGCGTCATCTTTGCGTATTACTCATTCTTCACCACAATGTGTTCGCACAGACTTACACTCAACAACTCACCCTATTGCGTCAATGGCATTCCATGACACGCCCGGCCCTTTCGAACCTAGTAACTTCAACACCTGGTAGGCTATCCCAAACAAACCTAACAAAAATAGCACCCAAACTATTGAAAGTACCGTGACCCGGCCAACAACAACATCAAAGTCCGTTCTCTGTCTCTTTCTAGCCGAAAACAATAGGCCATTTTAACCGATTTCTTGCATCTACTGTAACACTATATAAAGGAAGTATAACAACTTAAGATCTATGTGTCATTGTTGAGATACATATATTTGCCTAGCACGCTCAGTCACAGACCCGTACGTTCATACATTATAACACGTTATGTTTACAATCTGGTTGAGATACTAGTAAATGCGTACCTGGCTGAGACGATTAAAATGGTGTGGACTCGTCTTGTTACTACGTACCCCACTCTGCACCTCACCTAACTACCCTCACTGCGCTCTAAACTCAGTTTGGAAAGTTAACGTACATAACAGTTATACATGAATGAAAAATATTGCTCGGAACTGTGTAACACTGACGACCAACGTACGCGATTGTAAAATTTATGAGCCCGAACGGTAACCTGACTCTAGTTTCGGTGCGCGGTACCAATGTTTACCTTGTCTAGTTTCGCGTCCGTTCATTCTTCTCAACAAAAGCCTGTGTCGACAAAAGAACGCCCTAGGCATGTCGGTCCCTAACGCAGTGTTACATGTATGTCCAGACAAACTTTTCGAGGAAAAATCGTGACATTCTTTTAGTTCCTCTTGCGCACTGTACCACATCCAACTAACGTTACATGTAACACTACATCATACGGTATACCTGCTTGGTTTACATAAGCGTCTACTAGCGAACCTTGATGCCAATATTGATATCTACGGCGCTGTCAGACAATCCATAGTTCAATGGCAATGGTGTTTCATCATCACCGCCTATGTTTATGGTTATACAAAAGGCTTTGCCAAACAAACTTTTACTGACAGTCATGTGAAATATTTACCTGGGCGTATCCAGGATTTGACCAGGTAGGGGAGGGCACCTGTTGCAATAAGAGTTAAGAATCAACTCTTAATTTTGTCGGCGACAGCGTCCATGATGTAAAATCAGTTCTAGGTTAGTGCAACACAATAATAGGAAGACCAAACATTGCCACATATCTTGAAAGTTCATCTGTGTTGGTACTGGTAGCTACAAGCATGGACGTTACAGTACTAGAACCTCCTTGGTAGATTAGTCATTATGAAACAAGTTTGAACTGCAATTTCCAACACAAGAAATTGGACTTACCCAAATTTTCGACTGTACAACTCCTGTACATGTCTTTGTCAAGGAATGAGCAAACATTGCCACAGTTGACACGCGTGAGAAAATCAATCAACGACAGGTACGAGTAAGTGTTACACCCTCTGTCTGACTCAGCAAGGTGTGCGCACTATGCTTAATACCTATGACGCAAGACCTGCTAAATCTGTCATAAGTTGATCATGACCTGAGATTACCATACCATGAGCTGTAATTATAATGTTCGAGAGAGTGTGTCACTCTACGGTGTGAATGTTTCCCATGTTTGTTTGTTGTTGTTGTTTTTTAACAAGGGGAATGGCGTTAAGTGGAAATGGCAGCCAATTCACCCGGAAATAAATGCTCGTCTGACTTTCTATGATGCAATATCATATATTCTCTATATTGCCCAAAATACTCCTGCTTCATATGAAAATCAATCATTTCCAAAACAACGATAACAGATCAAATAGTTATCGATTATCGTAACAATGTTAAGCAATGAAATCTATATTTATGACTCATACAAGTAGCTTATTTCAGCGGTATGGTAACATTTCGTCATTTCGTCTATATTGCGTTACGCACACATAAGTTAGAGCCCGGTCATATTTGTCGTGCGATCGCAAACTGTGGGCATTCTTGGGATGGTCGTGCACATGTCGTACAAAGTTCAGCTGTACGTCTTAGATCCTTGTCGGCGTTTGGTTCTGTCACAGACTGCTTGAAGATTCTACGATATCAAAATCGTACGACGGCTTACGACGAATGTGACCGCAGCATTAATATGTCTGAACAACTAGACTTGGTATCGTACCTGCATTTGTCCAATTAGAGGCTGACGGTCTTCTGACAGCTGAGCAACATTTTCCCGTCAAAACTCCGACTGTTTTCACCGCTGTAGTGTGAAATATGATTCTTGGTTTCGTCTCACGTTGCACCGACCTTGTGTAAACATGTAGGCGTGACGCCATTGGCTGACTCCCTGACCTGCGCAGTGCATTCTTGTTGACCTCAAAGTTTCGGTGTACCTTTTGAATATATAGAATGGCTGGCCATGACCCTACCTTTATTCATGTAGAGGGAGGGCGTGCAATATAAGCAACAGCCCAAGTTTGTAACCAAGGTGCTGGATTGTGAGGAAGTTTTAAGTATTTATAACTTTCTGCTTTTTGTGCTGAAATTTAGATAAATAGCCAGTTATACAATAGCTGTTTTCTTTGCGCTGTGAGTAATTATTGACATACTGACCGAAACTAGCGTTTAGTTTCACCATGGTTTCACACACCAATGAAAACACGACATGTGATTTCAACCATAGAGTGTCGAATTCCTGATACAAATATTGTTTTTATCTGTATTGCGATTTTAATGATTTTAGATATTTATTTATAAGCGAATCAATATAGCCTGCCAATTTGTACACGAGTCTGTCAATTCAGCCTGTTGGCTGCCATTGGACTTGTCTTTGATTTTAATAATAAACCAGTCTACATAGAGTTATATATGCCGTATCGTTTTAAAGACACAGTATATTGCACTTTTTAAACATTACATTACCCAAGGGTGGGGAGGGTAACCTTTAGTCGTTCGCTTCCATTGTTTAGCAATAGATTATCTAATTGCCATTGTTTAGCTATACATTGTCCAATCACCAGCAATATATAACTAAAAGTTTTATAGATTCTTATTGATTTTTCATAACTTGAACACCTGGCGGTTGGACTTTGGCAAGTTATATAAGCTAAATGAAAGCTACGTACACTGAATAATGCTATACTATTTATGCTCTGTGTATATATTGATAATCCTTGAATAAGCAATCCACAAAAGAAATTTCATCAAAATGTTGTTTTCTTACTTTATTGCTGTACGTGTAATGTAGTCATCTGCAACAGCATTTAGCCATGATATCAAACAACACAAGGTTAAGATCACTTTCTTCAAACATAATCTCTATTATGAGATATTTCATTTGTATCAGATATCCTTTTGTGTTATACATGTAATTTACCATCATTACATGTTTCAGGGATGTTGTTACTACTTGTCTTAGATGACAAGTAATGTTATCTTACAAAAATTAACAAAAAAATCAAGTATCTCTGTGGACAACAATCACTGATCAAAAGTGACAGGTGGGCCTGAAATTCTCTTGCCACTGTCCAAAATGAACAGTCTGGTTTATAGCAAGTACATGGGTCAAATTCTAACCCTCAGTTTGTTTCACTGTCTCATATTAACTTCCAAATAGTTGAAGAGAAAACAGTCCTCTATTCTATTAGCAGTAGGGGGTTGTCTACTAGAAGTTATGTACTCCAGGAAGGAGCCTTTTCCTTCGTGGTGACCCGTTCAGAGTTGTAGTGGATGAAGAGTGCTGAGGCAGCTGTCCTGGCTCTCAGGTCTGTCAGCTCCACGTCATGGGCCCACTCCACATTCCCCCATCTTACAATCTGGAGGAGCAGTGTTTAAATCATTCAAGGTCATTAATACAGTAAAAACTGTCAAGGTCATCAACACAGTGAAACCTGTCAAGGTCATCAATGCAGTAAAATCTGTCAAGGTCATCAACAGAATAAAATCTGTCAGGGTCATCAATACAGCAAAATCTGTCAAGGTCACCAACAAAGTAAAATCTGTCAAGGTCATCAACACAGCAAAACCTGTCAAGGTCATCAACACAGTAAAATCTGTCAAGGTCATCTATGCAGTAAAACTACCAGGTAGTCAAGGTCATCAACACAGTAAAATCAAATAGACCATTCTCTAGACTTCATCACACATCGTCATCAAGAAAATGTCATCAAGAAAATAATAAGATGGTGTTGTCTAAGTACACCACCAAGTTTGATAATATGGACAACAGTACCTATCATAGTGAGGTAGGTACATGTGTACATGTCTGAAGGAAGGACAATTGATGAGGAAATATTTTACCTGAAACTCTGTCTCTAGCCTGGCCAGTGCAACTGCCTTCTCCACTGTGAGATGCTTGTCCATCAGAGCTAGACTCAACACCACCGACTTTAGAGTCTCTACCAAGCTTGTCACACCTGGAAATAAACACAGGTTTATATACAAACAATGGTACAATGGTTCCAGTAATGACACTTGATGGTGAGTTTGGGATTACTAAGGGTACCATGACACACACATATCAAGTCCCTACTGTCAAGTTTCTTTTAAAAATCACCCTATGTTCATGACTTGCAAATTGGCAAACTGCATGTCTTATACTCCACCTTATATTTATCTAGCATCTTTAGAGCTTTACTATGTATAGTATTTGCTTTTATATGCATCAGATAGCTTACTGATGACAAGAACCATTCTTACCTACAAGAGACCAATGGTTGTAATGGAGAAGATGTTTCTTTAATGTAGACCTGGTGGCTTTGGGAATGGTTGGACCATGGATGCTGGTACTGGATTGCAGCTGGATGTCATATCTGTTGAGGAAACAAATTTGTTATCAAGGACTGCCAAAGTCATGATCTGAAAAGAAGAAGGTTTGTACATGCACAATGATCTATGTGCTAACAGAAATCTTCCTTTGTATGAATTGTATTTAACCTTTTCAATTAATAAAATTCAGTCTCAACAAAGCCTATATTCCACTATTTTGTTCATTTTGAACAATGTGTACTTTGCAAAACCCATTGCTGAAATCTTCACACAAATTACTTTCTACTACACTCAGGAAGTTGTTGCTCAACACCGCTACTACACTGTACCCTCATAATAAGCCTCACATGTACTAGTACACCTACCTCTGTCTAACCCAATCCAGCAGTGGTTCCCATTCCCTCTCCTCTAGCTCAGCTAACTCCACTGGACTCTCTTCTCTGTAACTAACAGGAAAAGCAACAAAACATAAAAGGTAAAGGAACAGACGACATAAAGTTACAGATTTGCATGAAGAATATTGCAGAATAGGTTTACAATATAAAAAAACAACAACAAAGAGTTCCAAAGATTTATAACTAAGGATGATAATGTAAAAAATTGTTTGAAAATTTGAAATTTTTTTTTCTGTCATTGACAAACTGCATTGCTACTGACCAGATTGTGTCTGTGTCAAGGAATGACAAGATGTCGTCTACTATCTGTTGTGGTGTCTTCTTGCTTGGGTTGTCGATGGCTGTATTACACAGCTGCGTCTGGGCGTGATATAAAAGATACAAATATAAATCTTGTTTCAGAATGAATTCTACCAACAACGATGAACCTTCCACTTCAAGCTTCGAGGTAACTTTTTGGATGTTCCACGTACCATGTGCATCTGTGACATTTTGATCTCTTTGTGTTGTGCCTCCCATTCTGTTGCAACAGCGATGGCGATTGGCTCGCTGGGCACTGAGAACAGGCGGCTCATTGGTGTTTTCAACTTTCTCCTGTCCAGGTTGATCTCATACATGCCTGGGAAGAGAAGTCAAGTTACAAATTTTGGTAGGTTAAATACAGCTAATAATCATGAGTGACAGTAGACACACTTTTCAACTATCTATTTCTACTTGCACAGCTGCTGTGAATTGTTAGGTGCATAACTCTTTAGAATGAAATATGTTCCTCAAGAAATAGATTTCTGCACAACCCCTTAAATCCTTCGCATATAACAAAGGGCAAATCATAATATACGAGGGGGATTAATAAAGTTACACAATTTGCAAATCTGTAGAAGGTCTTTACTTACCATTGGCTTGGCTGATGGAAACATTCTTGTAGAATCTTTTTCTTGCTGAGTAGGTGGCAAAGGAGTGAATTGTTATTCATTTAGAAATTTCAAAGACTTCACAATTTGAGACATGAACAATATTCAGAGCTATAAATTATTATGTTACACATGCATAGGGTGTTGTGACAAAAGGTTGCACCTGAATGAGGCCGAGAGCTAAGGTTACACCTGCATGAGGCTGAAAGCTAAGGTTGCACCTGCATGAGGCTGAAAGCTAAGGTAACACCTGCATGAGGTTCATAGCTAAGGTTACACCTGCTGCATGAGGCTCAGTGCTTTGGTGTTGAGCCTGAGGGTACACGTGTATGAAGTTCAGAGCTAATATTAAGGTTACAGGTACCAGAAATTTAAAACCAACAACCCTTATATATTCCAAATTAAGCTTCAACTTTCACCTGCTGCCATCTGCCGTTCTATCGTCTGCATGGGAGAAAAAATCCGCCCCAAAAACCTTCCAGCATGTACGGAAAACACTCCTGTCGCCATTTTGTCAGGTCAACAGGGTCATATGACGTACCTATTCAGAACTTAGGGGTGTTGATCTCTCTAAACCCCCCTCAGAAATGAGACAGTCCTGATGTTGACCAATCGGAGCGCGTCTTTCCGGAGATTTTCCATCACGTGGTGAGGGGAAGGTGCTGGAAGGTCTGTTCCGCTCAGACTGTTATGTAAAACTCACCTGAGCAGACGAAGAAGATGCCTGTCCGCGCAGAAAAGTGGGAACTCGTCCCTCCCCCTCCTGTCAACTCCAAACAGCCAGGCCCGCCCCGCTCGCTGCTGTACTCGGGCTCCAGGTTCACGGGACATCAGAAGAGCAAAGGGAACAGTTACGATGTGGAAGTCGTCCTCCAGGTAAGGTGGCCGCCGGTGGGGAGGGGGGCGGTGGAGCCATATGCATGTGTGCGTGTGTCTAGGGACACTTTGGGGGGGGGGGGGGGGAATACGGAAATGAACAACTCAGAATCAAGAACAGCATTCATATCTTTCAGTTGTAGAGCCTATGGGACGATATCGGATTTGTAGCAGTTTGTCAGTCATTTGAACCATAAGGAAGAGCCTTGAAAGAAAACATAACATGATAGATACTCTGTTGACTGATTACCGTATGACAGTTTCATATTTTGGTAGATCTAGATAAGTTTGTAACTTTGGAGTAAGAAGCCAGATAGCATAGCTATTATGGCACTCTCAGATTAGCAGGTGTCAGTCTTTTCACTGATAGAACCTCTTTTGTCTTTATTGAAAATATGTAACTTTTCTGTTCACAGCAAGTTGATGAAGAGAGCTGCTACTTATGTGGGTATCTGAAAATCAAGGGACTGACAGAGGTAAGGGTGAGACAGCATGTCACAGAGTACATGTACCACAAGATCACGGGCACTTTCTTTTCTACTCAGATGACTCTAGTATTCAAAGAGCTTAATATCCTTTTTTTTTACACTGACACAAACACATGAAAAATTATGGATTTAAATTGTAAGCATTGTGCAGTGAAGACTGCTTTAAAATCAGTGAAATGTTAGTGTCATCATTAATCGCTTGACCTTTGTTGCAGATTTGGCACACAGAAAATTGTATTATCCTTTTTGCACTGTTATAGTTAGTGCAATTTTATTTCTACATTGTACCTGACTGTTAGACACTACATTTCATGGGCACCACGCCATATTAATATTATAAGTAGATACGAGTGTAAACTGTGTAATATATATATTCAAGCATCTCTGATCTCGTCTCATATAACAAACAAGGCTGATTTATAACTTCAAATAACCTCGTGTCAAGGTGAAATGTTGTTTATCAACTGTTTTCAAGGTTATGCTGCGATCTATGGAAAAATGGACTATGCAGTCACATTATGCCCATTAAAACTGTGAAGCACAAAGTTATGTCCAGAAACTATTTCAGATGTACATTGTACAATGGGAGCTCTCTGTAAATTTCTGCATTACCAAGCTTTACTTGGCATAATACCAAATTCTAAGCTTGAATTAGCAAAATGTTTGTTTCAAAACACAGAGACCTTGGGAATATGTTTTGAAACCATCACACAATTATTTTTATAGAGCCCTAAGTCCTTGTGAATATTTGTTTAGGACCTGGTGATTGGACAGTTGCCAATTTTGCAATATGGCCTCCAAAACAAAATGGCTCAAGTTCAGAACTCTTTTGTGAACTTTAAGCCATTTTCTTAATTTTCCTCATTTGTTAACTTTCCTGAATAAAATCTTCATTGTCAGTACTTGCTTGATTGTACATGTATCAAATAATTTTGATAAGAGAGGTGTCATAATCATTGAGAGGGTACAATATTACATTTAAACTGCTTCAACCTTTTTCATCCTAAGCACTGATATCATTAGTTTCTTCAGCACTTAGAATGAAAAAGGTTACAGAGCAAATTCAAGTTTTTAGGGTATTTAATGTCCATGCACATTGTATGGCAAACTTGCTTTGCCTTGATTGAATATATTCTGTGTGGACATGATTTGAGACGGGGCATAATTCAATATTCCAACATGCAGGGCTCAAACTAATGGATGTTTAGCTACTCTAAATTCACCCAATACATATGTTTCTGATGCAGACCATGTCAACAATAGTATGTCTGTCCACTGTTTCGAGACAATAGATGCTGACAGCTGTATCTGGCTAGAAAATGTGACTTCTTTGGAAATAATTGTGGATGGAAATGGTGTGGAACATACCAGTCCCAGAAATTAACCTGAGGTGCCACAGACATGAAGATCAGGTGTTGTAGGCTAAATTGTGGATGTCAGTCAGTGGTATGCAATGAAAAGTTGATACATGTTGCATCTTCTGGATACAGTAAATGCTAGAATGTACTGGTACCCATCTTGAGTTTCTTCAACATTCTACATTGGGTAGCACAGGCTTTTAAACAGTTAAGGTGCTTTCCATGCCAGACAACTGCATTGTTCATCTCTCTTCATGTACACTAGAAGCAAGTTATGTTATGCTTAAACTTGTGGAATAATTTGTAAGAGTTTGCTCTTCAGGCTAGTTTACTTAGTAGATAAGTACCCCTCACCCAACATGGTGATCATATTTAGTAAAAGTGTGGATTGGATGAAAGGAAGAATTCTCACTGACCTGTGTATAATCATGCCCAGAGACATTTGATTGTTTCCTATACAATTTTTCACATTCTTTTGCAAAGTTGTCTTAGCAATCAGTTGGCCCACCAGAAAAGAAAATTAGTATGAGCCCTGTCATGTGGAACTACTATCCTAGTTTCTAGTACACATACTGCCTTGAGGCAGATTTGGAACGTACCACTCAATCGCTATGTTTCAGCTTACTGTGTGGGGTCGTCATGGATACAGGCCCAGGCTAAAAACAGCCACTGGCCTAGTGGTGTACTAAAGGACCCCTGGAGACCCTCTCCACACAGCTAAGAAGCACTTTCTTGTGCACATGGTTAGCAACTTTTGAAGCTTAAGTCTCTTATGTTTGATGTAAAGGCCAGAAAGTATTTCAGTATGTGCTGATGTATATGATTACATAGTAGCTTTATATGGTTTCAAACTGGTGTTTGTGGGTGATACAGTGTCAGACAGCTTTCTCAAGGCGGTAAGTATGGCCTAGTGTACTGTACTACTTAGGAACTCACCTTCTTCTACTACAACTTGTTCAAGAGTCAGGAGAGCAACTGAATGACTGATTTCAACCCATTTGGCTAGTTAAAATCCTCAAAACCTGAGCAGCGGACTTCTCTGTTTTTGTTAAAAAAATTCCCAAATTTGCCAACTAATAGTACTTATGTACCTTTCTTGTCCTTGCAGGAATTCCCGACATTGACCACCTTTTTTGATGGTGAGATCATCAGCAAGAAGTACCCATTCCTTACCAGGAAGTGGGATGCTGATGAAGAAGTGGACAGAAAACATTGGGTAATGAAGTTTTATAGTTGATGTTATATGCAAAGTTTGTAGGACTTAGAATGGAAAAAATGGACCGGGAAATGATATTGGTGCTGTGCATTCTCTTCAACTTACAAAGACAAACACTTTTTGATTAGGAACTTTATGGCGGCATACTGTAGTCATTGTATCATGCATAAATAGTGAATGCTTTGACATATATTTGGAGCATGTAATTTCTGTTGGACTAGTTTACCTGAAGTCAGGGAGCTTGAGATTTTATGTTTATTGTTTTCAGGGCAAGTTCCTGTCCTTCTACCAGTACGCCAAAAACTTCAACTCAGACAACTTTGACTACGATGAGCTGAGGAACACAGACTTTGTATTTATGAGGTGGAAAGTAAGTTTGTTTTCTTGTGCTGTTTGACATTTTTGGTCATGATTTCTTTGTACTGGTTATACTTCTAGCTGCAAGAATAATGTCCTAGTATTGAAATGGTTAGTGTTATATCTACAGTTATTGTAATATGTTTTTCTACAGGAACATTTTCTTGTGCCAGACCATACCATCAAGGACATCAATGGTGCGTCCTTCGCTGGTTTTTACTACATCTGCTTCCAGAAGTCCACGGGCACCATAGAGGGGTACTACTACCATCGCAGCTCAGAATGGTACAAGTGAACAGTTGCTACATTCTTTTGTACATGTTTCCTACACAGTATTTTGCCCTTTTCACTATACCGTTTTGTTTCGATGAAATCTAGCAGTATGCACCCACTTAATTGACATGTTGCTGACAGAACTAGTGTCTTGGCTAAATCCAATCATGACATGTACATTGTATTGTAGATTGAAGTGAATTTGTATGCTTTTGTTGGATACTGTTAATATATACATGTAGTACTGATGTTTTTGTATTTCATCCCTACAGGTACCAGTCACTAAGCCTTACCCATGTCGTGGAGCACAGCTTCCCCATCTACGAGTTTAGATGAGGGGATCAACTTGTTATATATGTACACTTTGTTTGGATTCTTTTGGCTTCAAATCTCTGTACAATAATGTTAATAAAGACTGTAGATTGTATTCAAACCACCGTGGGATTAATCTGACCAATACGAAAGCAGGAATTCCTAGATGTGAAAGGTAAAATATCTTCACATCAGTTCTGTTACATTTTGTACTTCCCTTGATGAAGACGTGGTCTATTGTAGGAAAAAAAAGTATTGCTGCAATTGTCTTTGTGATCAGTGTAAATTCAGAAAGATAGCAAAAGAAAGAAAAGGGTTTATTCAAGGGCAGCTACTTATTATATTAAGGTTAGAGTCTGGGGATGAGAGTATTCATTTGTACATGTATGTTTGTACTTCGTACTTGTTGTTTAACAGCATTTAGAAACAAAGCATCCATTCCTTGAAAATTGTTATTTGCCATATGATCAACTGAGAATATCATGACTCAAAAAATAAACGATGCAAAGAAACACTGCTGTATACCTAAGATTACTTTGTAGAGAAGCATCTCTTTGGAGATTCTGACAGAGAGCAAAATGGATTGTATTTTTGTCAGTTTTTCTGTATAGCAAAAGCAAATGACTCACATATACATGGCTGCCTTCAAGGTATATACATGTACATGAAAAAATGTAAGGAATCATTGCATTACACAAATGTATTTGTTTATGAAAACAAGTCTGTTTAAAAGCAAAATGCTGGTAATTGTTAAGTTGAAAACTAGTCTGAGACTTGTTGCTTGTAGTAAGATACTCAGTATTTACATTAGAATTTGATTGTAATGCTGGACATGCCTTCTAAATGGGTTAACTTTAGTGCACTTGGAACTAGTGGTTTACTAAGGGTACAAATGGTTTCGACACTGCTTAAATGGTGCTTTAAAGGAGGAGTACTACACATCGCATAGTTACCTATTCTTTCTGCGCAGTGATTAGCTCATCCATATGAAGCTATGGGGATAGTGCCTGGAGTCGCGCGGCGATCTCACTCGTATCCATCTCTATACCTGTACCGTGGTGAAGGGTGGGTGGGTGGGTGGGTGGGTGTTTTAATGTTTCACCTCTTCTTCACCTCTCGTCCCACCCGTATCATTCTTTTCTCGCCCCTCATTTCCCTTTAGCTTTTTCCCTTCCATGGTACATTGTACTTCTCGCCGAGTTACCAGGCTATGCGGATGAGTCTATCGCTTCTGCGCAGTGATCAACCCACCTTCTCCTTATATAGAGGGGGTATATGGATTAGCCAATCACAGCGCAGGAAAGATAGTTACCTATTCTTTCTGCGCAGTGATTAGCTCATCCATATGAAGCTATGGGGATAGTGCCTTACGTCGCGCCCCTTCTTCTCTTCGTTATCTCTTACCCTTCCGACTCCTCTTCTCCCTCCTTTCCCAATCTCATACTTTTCTCCCTTTTCTTGTTCTTCTTCTTCTCCCTTGCTGTTCACCCCATACTTGTCCTGTTTAGGTAATAGTTTGAGAATATATGAGACTCTCGCAACCACACTTGTGATAAATCTTCTTTATTCATCTTCTTTCAATATCCCATTCTTATATACATGACACTATATTCTTCTCACCTTCCCATTCTTCTCCCATTCTACCCATCTTTCCTTCGTAATTTCCTTTTTGTCTTTTTACCTCTACTTTGGAAATGCATTTTCCAGACCTACAACCTGATTGCTTCTCTCGTACTCCTCTGTTGCTTGTGTTACCTCTGCTGACGCCAGTTTCTGAGCCGGTCTTCCTGGCTGCATCACTTGTGCCACCTTCATATAGTATGAAGCTGTTCTATTTCCAAACCAGCCTACATGCTCCATGATTCCCCTTTGTGACTCCCCTGCCATATGGAGCGAGATAGCACACCCTGACCTACAACCATGTAGTGTCTCCCCTTCATACTGACCCATCTTTTCTAAGTATTTTTTGAAGGCGTTATCTAGAGCAGACGTTGATGGTGGTGTCTCCACCACATGTCCTTCCCTGGAAGTGGACCTGAATAAGAATCCTCCTGTCAGGTCTATCGAAAGCCAGGTCGCCATTTGCACATATTTATCTATTGCTACCACAGGGCATGACTCCGGATCTCCTGTCGGTTCTAACGTGAACAGATTAGCTCTGCCATCTCGAAGTGTCTTACCCCAAACATGATTGAAGAGTAGTGCTCCTGACGGTAATCTGCCCACTTCGTCTGTCCGTGATTTCATTAAATCTGCCACCCTATCCCCTGCGAAAAACAAGGCTTTGAATATGGCCCTGTCTCTAGCTAAGATGAAAAGTTTTGTTCCTGACCTCTCCTTCTCTATTACTTGTCCAATGTACTGACATACCGCCAAAATTTTCGGCAGGAAAACTGGCTTTGCCTGTCGAGGAGTTAATCCTCGTTGCAACTGCTCACCTGTCACGGCCTTTAAATACTTTTTCACATCCTGACAAGCCGCCGGATTCCCTAGCCCCAGTCTCTCATCCCAGTCTCCTCCCCTTCCTCTTTCATTGAAGATCGCTCTTAACTTACCAATGTATGAGTCGACCGTTTTAAACGCTAGGCGTTTCGGGCATCCACATGACCCCTGCTCTGTCATTTTACAACCTGTGTTATGCACTGTTGTTTTACCTTGCTCATCTTTATAAATCAAAAACTTAATCACATCTGCAGGTGTCGCTGTTTGTATGGTTTTAGCCGGAGACAAGGATTTCAAAAAAGCACTTATAAGGTCCGCCAACGCCCTTTTCTGTTTTTCATATGCCGAGCTATGTCCTGCTCCCATTATTTCGTCAAACCTTGCTTCAATCATCTTTAAATTGACTTGAATTCCTTGTTTCCTTGTTTCCCTTTGTTGAATTTCTTTCGCCTTTCCGCATCGCTGACAAAAATTATAGTCAAAGTCATTCGGGTAGTTACAGTCCTGACAATTTACTGCTGGTACCCAGATTCTAGCCGCCCCTTGGAACGAACTGTGTTGATACGGAACGCCCACAGGTCCCACCTGGTTGGCTGCAATTTCCAACCTTGTCGTTTGGCCGGATATCGAAGGACCCTGTCCCCTGCTGTCGCTACCTTTATGGACTCGTCCGCTTGTCTGTTGAGGACGGGCCACCAATATCGCCTAGGATGGAGATCAGGGACCAAGATTGTCACACAAGCTTTTTGTTCCAGAACGAAAGCAACAATTGCTGGGATGAGCCGAAATGGTGGGAAGACATACGAGTTTCTGTTCCCTATGTTCTGACCAAATACATTTACGCCGCTGCAACCCGGTGTACATGTAGGATTCTGGCTAAAGAAGTCTAATTTATTCCCTGCTCTGCTTGTCTGTACATTCGATGGGCAGGCCATCAAATCCGTATCAAAACCTTTTTCACCCCCAAGCGTTGCATCTATTTTCTTGAATATCTCAGGTAACAATTGGGCGTCTGTCAAACTACACTGTCTTGATGGCTTATCTGCTATATTCAGCTGTGATGGCACATACTGTAAATGTAAATCAACATTCAACTGTACCGTCACTTCCCACAATCTAACGATAGCTCGGTTCAAGTTCAAGCTCTTCGCGCCCTGATTCTGCCAGGCCCTAATTAAATTTTGGCTATCTACCACCCCATTGGAATCCTACCAAAGCTTTACTGCCTTCAGTTATTAATATGTGGTCGTAGCCACTTTTGTCATCACAAACTGTCTGGAAATGTCCTCTCTCTATATATCTTGTCACATCAATAAGTGTATCCAGAGTGAAGGTACAATCTCGCATCCACTTACTCAAGTACCTAAGATCTAGGCATAATCTAGGCTTATTTGGTTCCACTGTCAATGGGGATCGATGGTGAGACTATGTTGGTTCCGTCCTTCTTCTTAGTGACCCAGCCCTGCTGCGTGGTCATATGTTGCAAGTACGCTTCTAGCGGTTTTACTGGGTACTGCACCTCATGTCCGTCGACCATATTCGCCATATCAGCCTGTATAAACAAGGCAACCAACTATCCTTATGTGTACATACAAATGACCTTTTCTGGTATAACGACATCGTTTATTTACCGTAACGAGTATTTCACGTATTTATCCGTTCAAAATTTATATTATGGCATCAACGCATTTACCTATCCCTCCCATATAGGCTCAACTTCTTAAAAGATATACCATTCTCGGGTTATTACTTCATCTGAGATGCCTTTGCTGGTTTGTACACCGTAATAATCAAACACTTGTTTTATTTAATCCTTTATTCAAACACCTTGACATGGTACACAAACACTGTTCCTTTTATTTTACAGATAGTTATTCTCATGAGTAGAATCATTCCTTGTATCAAATATAATTCATTTCACAATATTTCTAATAATACATCTTTTATATATATGCCACAGAATAATTGATCCACGTGAAAACACACACAACTAGTTATACAGACATAGGCAAAACTCGTTATTCCATTCCGTTCCATTCTTTTAAACATTTTAACTTGGCATTACGACAGTTTCTCATCCTTATGTATTCATTACTTATTTTTATCCACATTAGCATTACAGTCCTTCGCCCAGTGACCAAAGCCGTAGCACCTAAAACATCTGTCCTGAGGGCGGGCATCTCTACCCCTACCTCTCCCTCTGCCAACCCTGGATCCACGGCCTGAGTCAAAATTTATACCAGGTGGAAAGAATGACTGTGCAAATGCTGCCTGTGGAAAAGCTGACTGCGAAAAAGGCGCCTGTGGGAATGTGGATTGTGGAAAAGTGGACTGTGGGAACGCAGACAGTGGAGGCGCTACATACGGCCATGAACGATTACCATGGACTTGGCCTTGACTCCAGGGTTGGTACGGGTGATACATATCAAACACATTCTGTCCAAAATTCACTCCCTCCCCCCTTGGGTTGTTGTCGCTAGATGTATTACTAGTATGGCTTTTTACAAATGTGTGAAAATCCTTAGTTACTTTTTTCAACGTACCCTCACCAAATTGATCTATGATTAACTCCTGAAAATACGGTTGAGTTACATGACGTCTCATTTGGGACAAAATCAGTTTAAATCGTTCAGCATTACTATGTCCCTCTCCCTTAGCTGTGTCTACCAATGCTTCCATGATTGAAATGGCCTTCCTTGGGTTGAACAGTGCTGCCGGTCTTGTTGCGTGGTCCAGCAGTTCCTTCCGGAGCGCTTCCGCCGACCCACTGCCTGACAACCGCTGGACTGTTGCCTCCAGACTGGCAATCTTTTCCCGTATTGCCTGCAATACATGGGGTTTTTAGAGGCGTACCATTTACCCTCTCATAACACACAACACCAATCTACACCATGTTCTGTCATCGCAAATAGATTACCGCCATGCTCCAATCGCACGACATACCAGCTCCATGTGTGCCGCACGTGCACTGACTGGTCCCATCTATTTGCATATCAATGGGCCATTCCCATTTTTACCAAATCATTAGTTATTCATTTCCTCCGTTTACTTTCATATAACCATGCTGTGTTCCATAGCTATGGGCCATTCCCATGTACACATATGCAACATGCCTGCACCACTTGCAGTAAAACAATGCTTCTCCGAGTATACATAAACTTTCCGACCGAGTCCACTACCCGGTCGCGACTGGCTTATTATTACGAATACAAATTCAAATTACCAATTCCCGCAACACAACATGCAACCTAGGTATTCTACCATGAATATCCAATCTACCTGTTGTGATAATGGTTCCTGAGCTTGATTCCCGGCCGGGTTTGGCGCTGCCGCCGCTCTCAAAGCCGCTTCGTTCGGTGGCGCACGTGCTCCCTGCTGGCCACCACCCTGGGCTTGATGCTGACCCCCGCCTTGTTGCACCGGCGCCCCTGCCGCAGCTCCCTCGGCGCCTGGCGGTAGCTGTGGTTGCGGTCCGTGCGGTCCCTGGCCGCCGCCCAGTAGAGGTTGGACCGCTCCCGCCTGCTCCTGTCCGCCGGGTTGTTGTCCTGCTCCCGGTCCTGCTCCGGGGCCTGCTGCCGGTCCTGCTCCGGGGCCTGCTGCCGGTCCTGCTGCGGGGCCTGCTGCCGGGCCTGCTCCGGGGCCTGGTGCCGGTCCTGCTCCGGGGCCTGCTCCGGGGCCTGCTGCCAGTCCTGCTGCGGGGCCTGCTGCCGGTCCTGCTCCCGGGCCTGCCCCCGGGCCCGCTCCTCCTCCCGGTACGACCGGTACCTGTGACATCTATAACATAACCAAAATTAGATGTCTTTCGCTACCGAGGCGTGCTAACACTCGTACGCCATACATACTGCCCGAGCACGCCCCGCCTGCGAGAAGAACAGACCTCAGCATGACGAGAAGCAATGCACGTGCAACGACAGACAACTCTCATACACATGTTCGAACATGCCAACGATTCCAAATCCATTATACTCCCAAAATTCATCAAGAAAGACAGAGAAATTTCAAATACACAGTAACCTTCCGCCTTCTCAACTTCCTGAACTCTCGCTCGCCTCTTAGTCCGACACAAAAGACCAATTCACGGCTGGAAGTCTGTCTTGCACGTACTGTCGTCTCGCCTGCACCCGCGGAGGACCAAGCGCCGGGCGACCGGCTATGGGGATGAGTCTGTCGCTTCTGCGCAGTGATCAACCCACCTTCTCCTTATATAGAGGGGGTATATGGATTAGCCAATCACAGCGCAGGAAAGATAGTGTGGTTAGCAACTAAGCTTACTTTTTATATTCTGTTCACACACTTGTGTTGCAATAAAATGCCACTGTTCTCCTGAATCTGATGTATTTGTCCTGACTTTTGTCAGTTATTTGAATTTCAACCTAGATTGATCTGAAACAACTTATGTGCCATGTGATACCAAAGGGTGATAATACCAGTTGATTTGCATAAATGTTGCCCCCAGGACAGGACATCAGACAATACATCGCATACCAGAACTTATCAAATCCTTTCTTTTTAAACTATTCACTCCAAGACCTGAGCCTTGCTTGTTAATCCATTCTACAGGCCTATAGAAACGAGTGTAGCCTTTCTTGTTTCTCACTTAAACTAGCTGGTACAGATACTAGAGAACTCCACTATTCAAGTTTTTAAGTATGGCACAGGTTCATTGCATATGGAAAATACATGGTCTGTGCAGGGACAGAACACCTGCAATGAGTGATCACATACCAGGTGTCTATATCATTTCACATCTTCATCAGGTGTTCAGTCAGCTGTCCTGTCTTATCTTTTTATACCCTCTGGCGAAAATAAAGAGTTCTGCTGAGTTGCTCCTGGACGATTGAGGCTTCACAACCTTCACAAACTTAAACACATCTCCCACCACGCTCTGAAACATTTTACAGTGGCTGCCGTCCCACAACTTACACACAAACACCCCGCCCTCTCGCAACACAACCTTGGAGAACTTAAACGCACTGGTTTGAAGAGATACAATCTGGTCGTGGTCCAAAGACGAGAGTCCTGTTGCGTTGGGCGCCATGTCACTGAGGACGACATCTGCCTTCCCATTGGGCAGGTGTTTCTGAATGTGTTCCTGTGTTTCCTCTAGTGTGAAGTCACAGTTGGACAGAAGTTTAGCCCCGTTGATGGCTGAGATGTACTGTAGGTCCACCCCAACCACCATGCCTCTTGGAAACCCTGTAGCACAACATGGGATATACTAGTTATCAATATGTCTAAGTCATTGGTAACAAAACTTCAACAGAGACAATTTGTATTACAATAGATTTCTCGAAACTGGTGCAGGAGTACAAAGTATTCAAAGACTTAACATGTGTGATACTAGTTTATCAGTACCAACATAGTACACTGAGACTACCACAGTCACAGAGAACTGAAGGCATTTCACAGCTACATGTACCTATTTCAATGTAAAGAGAGTTAGAACCTTGAGGCAACATAAGAGTACCTTCCATTTAACACACTCTAGATAAACACTTAATCTGAAGCATAGATAAAAGGGTGCAGGAAAATGGTTTACAGGTTCCATACTGTTCTGTTGTAAGTTCTTAGCAAGTGGAATTAAGTGGCTGGTCGAGAATCCTGGATACAACTTCTGGTCGACTGGACTGCAACCAACCAATGATGATTATGCATGATTTGTGTAACAAAGGATAGTTTGATGGCCCATGGCTACTAAGGCTCTACAACTATGCTTTGAAAAAACACAAAGGACTTCAACTGTTTCTCAAGATATCCTGATAAGAAGTCTCCCATACCTTCAGCAGCATTGACTCTGTTCACAGCTACTTGTGTCCACGACCCTGGGCAGGCTCCACAGTCCACCACCACCAGGCCTGGCTTCAGGAACCTACACATAGCAAGCAAGAAAAGGAAAGGTAATATGTAGTCTCAATTCATGCTTCCTGCATGCGCAGTTGTGCAGTACTAGTAGTTTATCTACGATAAAAAAAACTATGGAATGAAACATACTTGTTGGAAGTGGCAAGACTTCTTATAAACCGGCTATTACATTTGTATTATTACAAGTCATTATCTGATGAGTATTTTGGCTTTAAGACAATCTGTACCTCCCCTGTCCTTGGTGCTGAATACTGTAACTTAAGCCTGTTTCTTCCAGTTTCTCAACAAAGGTTTGAATACCCTTTGATTGGCATTCAATGTACAATTACAATGTAGTACCTGATCTCATAGAAAACTGAGTACCAAAGAGTCACAGACTGAAAGAAAACTTAGAGTTAGACAAGGAGGTTCAATTTTTTTAACCTTCTTGAGTTAAACAAGCAAAGGTGAACAAACCTGAACTTGTCGTCCATCTCGATTAACTTGTACGCACTCCTGCATCTGTAGTTGTCCACCTGCGCCTTCTGTACGTAAGGATCGTTCAGCTGTCTTACTATCCATCGCTGGGAACTTGGGTTCTTCCCTCTCAGTTTCTTGGGAGCTTTCTTGAGACATGGCACAGACTTATGCAGCTGTCTTTGTGAAGATGATATGACATCATGACTCTTCTCAAGTCTTCTCAACAACATGGATGCAACACGTATCATGATTTTACAGATTCCTTACAGTTCACACGACTATATCTGAACAGAACGAATTCTCAAAATTGTCAAACATTGGAATCATGACCATGCAAGCTTCGATTAAAAATTGCAAGAACATCCGATGTCATCAGATCTAGATAAAACACAGGAATCATTTGGGATCTCCAGAAATGTTGTCTCTGTTTCTTCTTGTACAGAAAGGCAAAGCTAGTCCTGTGTAAAGCTAGTCCCGAAGTTGGTAAAATCCCAAATGTTTGTCGCTGGTAGCGTTTTGTGCATGCATGCAGGTTTTGTCGTCTGCTTGCCCACTTCCGGAATAGTGCACTATTCCACCAAGGGGTAACCCCAATCTCGTTGTAAAGGATTTATCAATATTGAAAGACATATTTAAATTTATCTAGCTTTGTAGATGAATATAATTCAGTTTTATTCTTTATGGACGATAAATGTCACGATTTATCTTCTAAGGAGCATGTTTGGAGCTTGAAATTGAAATGATACCCTACTAACTTTAATAGACCATTCCAGTTCAGAGGTCAGAAGAAGGACAACATGGCCGCCTCCTGTCGTGTTTTTCGATTCGTGTCGACTTTTCGCCCTCCTGTGGTCTATAACACCTTCAGAAGATGTTCATCGAGTAGCAGAGGTACGACACAATAGACACGTAGTATTTAGGAAATCTCTTCTGTGCGATATAGTCATAACTTCTGCTGAATATCTACAAAGAAGGATGTGGGGAGGGGGGTGCACAGTCTTGCAAGGAAACTCAAACATGCCATATAAACCCCATGTTCCTGTGATTTCAGTACCAAAGACGACTTCAGAACCAAGTGAAGAAAAAATGGACCAGACAAAAATTTCCCGCGACCTCAGAACGTTACTGAGGTCCGTACCGTTTCCAGGTAAGTGTTGATACTATAATGTAATCTCCAAGCAGATCTTACGGTGGCCAAAGACAGTATCCAATTGGCCAAACCGTATCCATTCAGCAGGTGGCTGAATGGATACGGTTTGGCCAATTGGATACTGTCTTTGGCCACCGTAAGATCTGCTTGGAGATTAACTATAATGATAGACCTGAAACAAGAGGCGAGTAGCACAGTCTCCTGGCCACGGGAATCGAACTGGCTCGCTAGCTTCCAAAACCAACGCCGTAACCGCTAGGCCAAAAGGTCCGGATCCATTGGACTGGGTCAGTCGGTGGTGGTGGAACCCCACTGTCACAGACCGCTCCATCAATATTTCTGGAGAAATCAAAGATTTAACAAATCGAATGGCTTTGGCCTTACTGGAAGAGTATACAGGCTTTTCTCACGCACCATGTTGGATAACAGTGTATGTCTGTTAAACACGACAACATCCTATTGTTGTAATCAATTTACCTGCCAACACCTGGTCGCTGGGACTCATATGATAATTATGACATCAATGAAAAGCCTCTATAGTGCAACAACAATATTTCCCCACTTCGCTGCCTCTTCCTACCTCCCCCACTTTCTGCCTCTCCCACTTTTCCCCACTTTGCTGCCTCTTCCTACCTCCCCCACTTTCTGCCTCTCCCACTTTTCCCCACTTCGCCGCCTCTTCCTACCTCCCCCACTTTCTGCCTCTCCCATATGTATCAGTGTCTTATACTTTTGCAACCTTCATGTTGAAAAAAAAAATCTATCCGTACCTAAAAGTGTATGAAACTTTGCTCTTCTATAGTTGTGGTGGTAACGACAGCCAAGTACACGACCAACCCCTCAGACAATGGCTACCTCAGGGGAGTGACCTGTAGTTCGTTCACAAGTGTGTCCCTACAGCCTCCCATTGTCTCCTTCTGTATGAACAAGCCAAGGTGAGATCTAAGATATTGATCAGTACCCCGTAAAAAGTATTGTAGTATTGTTTATCCTTTTTGACTTAATGTTTTTTCACTTAATGTACAAATCCAACATACTATTACCCTTGTGATTCTATAGCCGGATGCACAGTTTACTAGTGGAGACGCAGCATTGTGCTGTCCATATACTATCAAAGGACCAGGCAAGTAAATTGTGGTTCAGATTTGCTGGTGTTTCTATTCCTTTGTATCCTATAATATGATATATAAGGAGTATATGTAGGTGCAAAGTTTATTCTCAATTCAAACAATATGTATGAGTTCACAGTAACTTCACACTTAACTGGTTTTTAAAGGTTTTTGGACAGCCTTGTTGATGATGAATGCTTTTAGTTTCATTTTCATTCTTCAATAAGAATCATACCTTATACACTTCTTTTTTTCTATATTGTGAATACATGTTCAGGTTACAAATGTCTCTGTGTATCACCCTGCAGATTCACTACAGTGTTCACTTTGCCACACCAGTAGCAGATGGGCAAGACCAGTTCCAGTCTGTCCCCCATACACTTGGACACAAGGTGCTTTGGATCTCAGGTTCTCAAGCTTTAAGACTTGCGGTGGCCCCATACCAAGCTCCAATGTTCATTTTGTATTTCCATTACATTTTATATTTAATAGTACTTTTTTAATTTCTTGCTCAAAAAGTGACACCCCAACATGACTTTACCTGTGTGCAGGGTGTTCCCCTCATCACAGGTGCAGCAGCTGTCCTCCAGTGTCGAGCCCACCAGGTGCATGACATCGGGGATCATCATGTATGGTACGGGGAGGTCAGTCCTTCATCTGTATCTTCTTCTTAAGGGTCTCACACAAATGCATATTATGCTCTAAAGATGCTGAAATATCCCCTCTGAGTCATATCATATTTTGTATAATTTGACAATACAACATATTTGTATGTAAAGAAAAGGTAGATCTAGATATGTTTGGCAGCCTATAATATAAGTCCAATATACTTAGTAGTACATCATTTTACCTTTTTGTATGTCTTTATCCGTCTTGCTTTTGCATTTTTTTCTTAATGATGCCAAAGAGTCTAATAGCTATAAGGTCCTTACCCAACACTGTGATGCATATGAATTAGTGATATTATTTTCTTGTGTTCATGTTGAAAAAGGCTTATAATTATGTTTGCTCCAGGTTTTAGAGACCAGTTCAGAGGACACATTGAAAGAGCCCTTGCTATACTTTGCCAGGTAAAATTCTTTTAAGTCAGAGTTTATAAAAAAAGCAAAGATAGAAAATGAAAGTTACCTGCACCTCTTGTCTCATTGTTCCTTACTTTGATAGTAATTGAAATTGTTTCACTTTGTGTTTCAGAGAAGCATTTTTCACTCTGTATTTTGCTTCTGTCCATTTTTTAGGTCCTACAGATCAATTGGCGATGAGGCATTTATGAATGCATTTGAAGATGCCACTCTGCTGTTTGAGGATTGGACACACGAGGTTTGTGGCTTCAGTGCCCTGTTCATGAAATACAATATCATTTAAACCCTCAAGGCAAATGATACACGTTTCCTAAATATCATTCGAATAAACGCCAGCTTTCCCTTGTTACTAGGCACACCTAAGGATGGCCTGGAACTACATAAGACGGCATGGGAAAGAGAATGCAGTCCCCAAGATACAGTACGTTGAACTTGATATATAAAAATGTCGTGATTTAATCTATTGTTAGGTTTTTCAAATGTTAAATGTTCACCGGTTGTTGTGATGTAATGTTTCAGTATCTTATTTCTTTGGTACTTCGCAAACTTAATGGCAGATTTATATGTACCTGCATTTGTACTTGTTCTTTGCAGAAGAGGAATAAAGAAGTTCAACGAGCAAAACAAAGACAAGGTAGGAACTTCTAGGAAGTGATATTCTTTTGTCTTCTCAGATATAATAATCATGGCATTCATGGGTAGTTAAAACAATTTCTGTTTTTTGCAAATACTGTAACTATAGAACTGACATCAAATTACTGTTTGTATTTTGTAGGTAGAAAGAGGATACCATGAAACTGTCACCCAGTTCTACATTCATGCAGTATCAGAGGCCATTCAAAAGGTGTGATGTTGTGATGTACATGTACACGTAAACTGTAGAATAGAGATGTATACAACTATACTATAGTCCCTACTTTTGCTTCAGTGAACCATGCTGTTGTGATTTAAATTGACAAATACAGGAGTGTGACAGACATGTATGGCAAGGGTTGAATGTGAAATAAAATATTATAACCATTCATCTGTGTGCAGTTCATATTTGTGGACATACATGTATCATTATGCTTTTTATGAACTAAGAATAAGTAAGATCTAAGAGTATTGAGTAGTCTGCTATGTTATCATACGTTGAAAAACAACTTTAATGTTACAGATGGACTGTCCAGAGTTGACCTTTGAAGAGTTCCTGGCTCAAAACCCACATCTTATGGACCGGCAGCTCCCTCTATACTACTACTCACCAGACAGACTTAATTCACAGGATGCCAAAGTCAGGTACTGAAGTAAAAATAACTTTTGTTTTGCCTTCTGTTGTAGTGAAAAAACTGACCCAGAAAGACATACATACATACATGTATAGGTTGTTCAAGTGGGCAAAATGAGTAATACAATAATGAAATCATTGTACACTGTAGTTTTGCAAGGACAAAGTGAGATTGGTTCTTCTCAGTATTCACCACTGACAATGCCTGTGATTCTTTACCCCAGATTTGTGCCGCCTGATAGACAACAGCTACCATCAACAAGCTAGTACACACCTGAAGCCTGATGCTGAATAAAGGACAGTGCAGGCTGTTGCTTTATCAAATCACCAAAAGATATACTTAACTTTTAGAACACTGCAGTAGCCATTTAGCTACCAATTCTCTGTTGGTTAAGGGGTTAGGCAATGGGGAGAAGGATAAAACATAGATAATGTGTCACATGTACATGTACTTTAGATTTTTATGTGCAGTTGCAGCAGCTTCTCTGTCAGACATTCCCTCAAAACTAATGTTCTTGCCATTATCCATCAGTTTGAAAAAAAATACAGGAATGTAAAATAAGCAACCTACAACATAATGGAACACAAAATTATAATTTTAAATTGCTTGTATGAAGAATAGATGATGAGAACAGATCAGTTTGTGGTTCTGATGGTCACTTGTCTTAGCAGGTCTGCTTGTAGTTTTACTTTGATAACTGTTGTAGACGTGATTCTTCTAAGTGTCACACAGTTTGACACAATGTTCTGAAATTATGCATTTTAAAACTTAACTATTTTTGTCAAAATCCTTTCTTGTATATGCTCATAGATGAAAAGGCATGTTTACATTGCTATACATTATATATGTATATATTTTATTTTTTGCATTATGGAAATGTTGCAAAATAATTTAAACATTATATTGGAAGTACATGTAAAGATGTTGCAAAGCTATGTTATCATTCATTCGTTTTTATATACATGTACACTATAGCTAGTGTATGTATATCAATATTAGGCAGCATTTTCAATATTGTCTATGAAATGTACCTCGTTGAACATTACATGTATAGATACAATGTACTGTACAAAAGTATCCAAACAGTAGATATAAAACTCTAATGCAACCAACACCGTATCCATCTAAAGAATTATTAAAACATACATAAGCACCCTAGGCTTCTCTCCATAGTAGCTCTTCTGCATGTATTTTTCATAGTCCTCTAATTAAGATTTGACACAGGTAATAGTTTTTAGCCTGGGTACCATCCTCCATAGTTTTTGCCGCTCCTAAGGTCACTATGGTGAATAGCGACCTTAGGAGTGGCAAAAACTACGGAGGATGGTACCCAGGCTAAATAGTTTTCACATATGGCAAAACATTTCTGTCCTTTTTAGATATCATCCAGTAATTTATACAACAAAGCTGTCATTTTAACTTTACACTTGTCTTCACGGTGAAGACTATCTGAATCTAATCAAACTGGCAAGACTCATCATGTTTGAACATGTAACACAAAAGCCTCCTCTATCTGACATCCTGTAGTGATAGGTAAGGGTCTACTGGACTTCTTCTTCCAACAGTCCACCTCCTCGCTGTACTGGGGCAGGTACGACTCTGCAGACGATGTCCGCAACACGCAGTAGATACAGCTGTCCAATACCGTGGCCCCTCTACACAGCAACCCTATACCATCGCTATAGTAACCAAGGCACATTTCCGTCCATTGGTCAGTCACAATGTCGTAACAGTCAAAGTTGTGTACCCAGATGGTGTAGATTTTGGTACCAATGGCCACCATCTTGAGGCCGATACTTGGACGCGGGTCGCACAACGATGTCACTTCTCTCCAGTCGTCTAAGGCAGGGCTGTAGCAGAGCATCTTGGGATTGCGCCCTGATTTGCTCTGCCCTCCGGCAATGTAAATTTCATCCAGACATACCGTACCTGGAACACACAAGTACAAACTTAGAAGTTATGGAGGGACATAGTATCTTGAAAAGAAACATCCAGTTGGATCTGCTATGCACAAATACATTTATTTGGTTAAATACACGTATATTTGACTTACATATTCACAACATCAAAGCAACATCCCATACCTGCAAAGTAAGTAATGGCCAGAGGAAGTGGAGAGACCACGGACCAACAGTCTGTTCTAGGATCATACATCTCCACTGTCCTCAGACAAGCCGGATCCAGCCCACCAGTGGCGTACAGTTTACCGTCCACTGCCTGGAGACTGAACGAGTGCCGTCGCTGAATCAACGAGTCGATCTGTCTCCACTCACCGGTCATAACGTTGTAGCAGAAAGCTCGACACTGGGCTCCGAACCAGGGGTTGTTCCCTCCAACTACAAATAGATAGTTATCCATGACAGTTATGCCAGCGTTGTGTACTCTCGTTTCACTTGGCAGCTCGCACAACACTCCCATTTTCCCCGAACTCTCGTCAAGGTATTCAACTGTCCGTAAAATCTCATCCCTAACAAGAATGGCTACTCTGCTGAGACCTCTGTTACGGCTTTCTTTGATGTATTCTATTTGTTCAGGCGTAAGTCTATCACATACACCAGCATGCATTAGTTCTAAGTAGTTGTCAGTCATGAATTGTATTGTGGCGTCGTACAGACTTGCTGGCCCATACGTGCTCGAAGCAGCCAACACGTCAATACAGGTATGGACCGTCAGGCTACTCTTGATGAAATCAGTGATAAGAGATATCTGTAGAAAGCTTGCAGCAGAGATGACATCTTGGACCACATCACCGGAAATGTCCATATCCGCAGTGTAGAGGAAAGTTAGAAGAGTCCGGAATGTTGCAGCGGAAATTCCCTGAAGTGTGATGGTGTCCTGCATGGTTTCTCTCATTCCGGATGCAAACATAGCTTGGAAGTAGTCACACTTTTCCTCTAGTATGGACTTGTGCACGGGGAAGACTTGATCCTCCACTTGTAGTGACAGGTCACTTGGGCCCAGGTCGGGTCTGAGAAGGCAGATGTCATCAGGTGTTTCTTTGGTGTTTTTCAGCTTCGACTTTTCGTCACTTGATCTTTCTTTTCTTCTTGAAGGTCCCATTGATCTGTCTGCCATTCCTGAAGAAACAAAAACATTAATCCGTTATTATGTAACGTTAGAACTACTATCTGGGGAAATCAAGTGAAGAACTTCACCGATAAAGAATAGAATGTTAGGCTCCCTCAGTTTATAGCAGTAGAACTATGATATAAACTCATTGAGCTACTCTTGTAAAAGGAAAAACGACAGTTTACCAATCTAGATCCTGGTTCTGCTAAAAGATATTTGCCAAAACAATGCAGCCTAACCTTCAATCTTACTTTGAACCAAACTGAAATGTAATTTCCTATGACATTCATACTCAGTTAACATACCCCCCTCCCCCATGGCCCCACCGATTCAGCCTCTCCAAGTGTGAGTAACACAATATGGGCCTCCAGGCCTCCTTTACTTGCTAACCGTTCTGATATAGTTATATCGTTAACGTTAAAAACTGAGTTTCTTACCTTACAACGCTCTTATACTGGCTCAAACAACCACAACACGGTCAACCTTCCAAACTGTCGTCTGCAACCCGGAAGTGAATCGCGCGTGGCATTATGGGACAAAAATATACCCGTCTCGATATTTCTATCCCGCGGTGCAGTGCGCGGGTGAAACATGGC
This sequence comes from Branchiostoma floridae x Branchiostoma japonicum, assembly GCA_013266295.2. Taxonomy (NCBI): domain Eukaryota; kingdom Metazoa; phylum Chordata; class Leptocardii; order Amphioxiformes; family Branchiostomatidae; genus Branchiostoma; species Branchiostoma floridae x Branchiostoma japonicum. Next base: position 7,325,401 of record CM023830.1, read on the forward strand.
GGCCTCCATGAGTGTGCAAATTTTGTGTCCAAACGGGAGACGTCAAACCGTGAAAATATCGTCCAACACCAAACTTCTGCAGGTAGGGTTTCATGCCTGAATAATTGGTTAACCAGCTGTAGCAATCTGAGTTCGTGGGAAGTTTCAGTGGACTAGAAACGGCCCGACATGTGTTGGCATTACTCTATGATATAATTTTACAAGACGCAACTTCATGTTTGTTTACATGCATTTGGAACACCTTTAAAGTTATGTTACGTGCAACATACGTATATGGATGACATAAGATCCTGTTTAGTGTATGTTTTTCTTTGTCCAGAAAAGGTTGTGATGTCATCATGCACTCATATTTTCGTCCTTATATTATAACGTTATTATTTATAGGTACTGGAAGAAGTATGCCAGAAACAAGGTTTCTCAGCTCAAGAGTACGATCTAAAGTAGGTGTTACGTTACTGTTTCTTATGCTATTTTTTGTCAGAAACTTGAAACAGAATTTTCACACAGCTATGATACTTAAAAATATGACCTGATGCATGACAAAGCAATATGTGGCATAACACATTCTCACTTAAAATGTCAAGATTTTTGGAGGTTTTCGTACTGCATACATGGTGCATTCTCCAAAATGAAGGTAATCTTTTATCTAGTCCTAACAGTTTATCTATATCTATATACATTACTGGGCAAAGCCCAGTTCTATGTAGTTTCTGAATTACAAAGACATTTTCAGTTATGATGAGTTGCCCTTAGAAAGTCAGACACGTTTCCTGTAGTGAGAGTGTCTTTGTTATCGGTACAGGCATCAGAGGACTATCCTTGATCTGTCCGTACCAGTCCGATATGCCAACTTAACCAACAATGCCAAGCTGGAGATGGTCAAGTCCACCAAGGCACGGGCAGAGTTGGATGTGACTATTGGTCTTCAGGTAAGTGTATCAACGTAAAAAAACAGAAAAAAAAGTTTTGCAAAGGTTTTCCATCCTAATCCTATACTTTGTATGTACAATGAACAAGAAACTTCCCATCCAAAGACCCACAACCCTTTACAAGTTAGTCATCAGTTGAATAAAAACAGACAGGGGTGCCAGTCTTTAGGGGGTATGGAGGTGAAAAGAGAGCACATGTCATATGATGTGGTAGTTATAAACCTGTGGTTCCTAAGGTTTTCCAGTGTCACTGACGAAAGGTAGTGGATGCTACCTGAAACGTCTGACGGACTCTGACCATTTCCAAAATCATATCCAGTTGCTTGAGTAACTGTTTTTTTGGCATATCTTAATACCTGGATGTCTAACCTTCACCGACGTAGAGTTGCCTGTTTCCTATCCATTCATACATGTAGCTATTAGTATTAAACATCAGTCTCTGTAAAATGGTTTAACATACTAGTAGATAAACTGTAAAGTTAACTGTTGTGTGTCCTTCACCACTTTTACTTCACCAGTTGGAGTCAGGAGAGAGACTCAAGCACTCCTTCCCCCCAGCCACCACCCTGTGGGACATACTAAGGCACTTTGAAGCCCAGCCTGGCAGGTGTGTACAAAGTCACAAACTCCTAAACTTTCAAAAACAACATAAGACTTTTAGCATTAAAAAAGTTTACTACCAGCAGAATTCTTTAAAATTGTTTCAAAAACAACATAAGACTTTAAGCATAAAAAAGTTTACTAGTAGTAGAATTCTTAAAAATTCATACTTCTCTTTGTTTATTAGATATTGAGAAATCTATGTAAAGTATTTTGTCCTCATGTTTCAGCCCCCATGCTGGTAAGCTGGCATCAGCCAGTGGCACAGATGTGCATCCTGTCTGTGTCTACATGCGAGAAGAGGTGGGCCTCTCTTCTCTTCTCTTCTCTTCAGAATGTCATTGTTACACAATTGCATCAAGTATATTATTTCAATCATAATATTGTATATCTAATATCTTGTAGCTTTTCACAGACAGCATATCAATGTTTTTAACAAAAGTGTCTTTCTGCAAAGAACTAAACATTTATGCCAATATTGCTAGCCCGGTCTTTTACCTCACATGTATCTACAGTTCAAAAGCTTTTATTCTGTTCTCTCCATCTGAATTCAGATCATTGGTGAAAGTGCCCTGCAGTCGACAAGCCTGCGGACCCTGGGGCTAACTAGTGGCAGTGCCATCCTGAGGTTGGTATAAGGATCTAAGATTTTGGAAAAACAAAGGATTTTACACAGCCTAGAATCAAGTCAACAATCTTATCATTTTTTTAAAGATGACACATATTTTGCCTTGATAGTTGTGTTCTGTACTTGACCAACATTTTTCCTGTTGTCAGGTTGGTCCATAGGAAGGTGGATGACCCGTCCCTGCTCCACACTAGCAGTGCTCCTGTGGCCAAACCCATGAGAGTCACAGGCAGTAAATCAGAACCCACCAGGCATTCTGCACCAAGTACATCCACACACAGTATGTTTTCACCATATTCTCAAAGTATTACATGGTTGTGTGCTAGCTAATGTTTGTCCAAAAGGTACATAATCGTGGTTCAAAAGCAGGCCAGTTACCACCAAGCAGCAAAACTTCACCAGAGTGCTATTGGAGTATGACTTTGTTTCATGTATTTGTATTTTGTTTGTTTAGCATAACTTTAGGCATAACACACCAGTTGTGTACAAGCTGCATAAGTTGCAAAAGACCAGACTGTAAGGTTTGAACCACTCACACTGGGAAGGACCCCTACTACATGTATTTTCGATAATTGCGGTTTGATCTTTAGCCTCTGAAACATGGGACATTCTTGAACAACTATGTACCTATTTTGTGGCCATATTGACTGTTTCAAGTATACCATTTAACACGCGTATACATACATGTAGATCAAATCTACTGTCTCTTCAGACCCTCCCAGAACCTCTAAATCCAGTGATTCCCAGCCAATGGAGGTAGAGGAGGCCAGGCCGACACACAGTGTGGAGTCCATGGACACCAGCCATGCTCCAACTGAACAGGAGATAGCAGCCATGAGTCAGGAGGAGATCCTACAGAGGCTCAGTCCTCAGGAGAGGCAGGTCAGATACAATTAACGCTGATGACTTGAAAAATCATTTTGTTTATCTCTAAATGGTATTCTCTAACAATGATTGTGTGCACAGTACAGTAGCCAAATTTGTTTTTTTGTCAGTGTTCATTTCTTTGTACCTTTTGTAAGGCTATGCAAAGTTTCTTAAACTTTAACCATTGTGCCAGTAGTTGCACTCAATAAGCTTTTCTGGCAGTAGATACCCTCCACATACAGCTCTGTCCTTGGTGCTGAAGAGCATTCACACATATTCTGGGATTCACAGTTTTGATGAATAGTGCTGTCCTTGGTGCTGAATGGTATTCAAGTAGAATTGTCTTTCTTTTGAGCATGTTACTGTTCCCCTGCCCTCTTGTTTCTTAGAATATGATACTGTTCCCCTGCTCTCTTGTTTCGTAGAATATGATATGTATACTGTAATTCACTTTGTCTTCACGGTAGCAAAATTTCATGATCGGAAGAAAGTGGACATGAGCATGGAACTTTTCACGGTGGCAGGAGAGGGGGCAAAAGACAAATGATTTGATAACAGTAATGATAAGTTTACAGTACAGAAGTGACCATGAAAACAGTGAACATAAAAGTACTGTGAAAAAATCTAGAATTACAGTACGCACGCTAACACTTATTCTAAATGTATGCCCAGGTTGTGGCCACAATGAGCAGCATGATTCAGCAGGCATATGTACAACAACAACAGCCACCAACAACACAGGCACCTGCAGCACCACAACAGGCAGCCCACCAGGGGCCTTCCAAGGCCAAGAAAGCCAGGTCTGCCCCTCGTCAGCAACAGCCACCTCAACAACCTTCCTTTGCTAACTTCAAGGTTTGTATTGAAAGTACTGTTGAGTTTTTGTAAATTTTTAGGTTTAAATTAAGGTGTGCTTGAGTGAGTTTTTTTGCTGTTGCACACATTTGGTAAAGCTTTCTATGACACATACAGAATTCTGGCCTTCCTTCGATGAAATGAAGAATCACACCTTTTCTGTGTTTAGTTTCCAGAGGCATCAAGAGGCCAGGAAGTCTATGTGAATGAGCTGAGTGAAGTGGACAGGAAGAATGTTGAAGTAAGAAAGACCAACATGTACATGTATCTGCTGTAATGCACTCTAGCAAAGTTAAAACCACAATCACGCATATTACTGACATGCTGTTCTTATGTTTATTGACTACTGTACAGTGAGTTTGTTTTTCTGTTCAGGAAATCGCATTGTTGTTTAATTTGTTTCAGATCATTTTTTAGAGCACTACCAATGGATTTGATTGGTCCCATATCCAACACTGTGAAAATAAGTAGATGTTAACTTTTGCATTTTGTGTTGTTGCTCCAGCCTTGTGAGAGGGAACCTGTAGTATTCAGTCTGGATATGCTAGAAGGAGCACAACAGCCAGGTACAAGAAGATATGTTCATATTGTATAAGAAATTTTGGTCATGTATACGTTGTTATTAACTACTGCTATTATTCAACATCTCTGTTACAGCAATGCATTTGTAGCATGTTGAAATGTCCTGCATGTATAGTTGACCGTATGCTACTAATATTTTAGATACTACTTCTGTACAAGGGAAAGCCATTGTTATATACTATTACATTGTACAGGGTCTTATATGGTTAACATAGTGCTTTCCTTTTTTACATAATTGAAAGTTACTGTAGGAGCTCAGAGTCCCAAGTACTAGAAATGTCCCAAATTTATTTGCTTCATTCCCACAGAGGACCCCACAGATGACTTTTTTGAAGTGACAGTAAATGATGTGAGGCTCATGATGGCAGACCTGACAAAAGCAAGGTAACAGGGATTATCTTCTGTCAGACATTAACATATTTCTTCCTATCTGTAAATGATGTAAAAAAAAGTAGAATATATAACAGTCTCTTCAGTATGATAATAGGTTGTGTCCAGAAGATCTAAAGTGTGAAACCTTTTCTTACTGTTAATAGAGTTATGTCATGAAAGCTATATTGTCATGATAGCTGTTTCTTTCATAAAACAGATATATTAAAGTCTATTTCCTACCTACATGATTATTACATGTATTATTGATAATATCAGCATATCTTTATTTTATTACTAATTTTGTATGTTGAATGGGGAGACAACCTCCAAAGGTGATTATATCTTGTCTATATCTAAAGGTGATTTATATTTTGTTTCCCCTTGCCTTGTGTTCAATGGTAAATTCAAATAAATATAAACAATGCTGAGTGTTTGTTCCCCCATGCAGACGTGAGATGGATGAGGAGAGTATGATGACTGGAGCGATGCGAGCCCAGCGGGAGGTACAGATGATCCAGAAGTACCCCAAGACTGTCATCAGGGTCCAGTTTCCTGACAGGACTGTCCTGCAGGGGTTGTTCAGGCCCATGGAGACAGGTACAGTCATAGAGGGACATGATCTGTATCTACTTAAACATAAGTTTATGTTACATAGCATGCTGTTGAGGACAATGAACAATTTCAACAATTACAACTTACATGTATTTTCATTCCAGTGCCTGCACTGACCGAGTTTGTGAGGTCCAACTTGGCCGACCCTGGATCCCCTTTCTATCTATGTAAGTCTGTTGGACCATACACAATTGTATTTCTTTACTGTAACTTTTAACGTGTTTGAGTCCTCTTTTCAGAGTCATGTTTTGGTGTTCAGAAGTTGTCTTTTCCACATTCTTTCTTAGTAATACATGGAATTTTCATGACATTTTCAGACACGACCCCACCTAGATGTGTCTTGGATAAACCTTCCATGACTTTATACCAGGTAAGTTCCTTAGATAACATGTACATAAATACATGTATGTGCAATACTTAGCCTGTATGCCAGACTGCATGTTCTCAGGGCCAGTACACAAGCCAGCCCTCTGCTGAGAGTCTACCTGAGGGGTGTCTATGGCAAAATTTTCATTAGGGGCATGTTGATCCTGGAGCCCAGGAGCTAGCCTGTGTACTGACCCTAGCAACAGTCTGGCACCCAGGCTATGCAATACGGAGGAAGAAGCTACTCTACAGCTGGAACTGAAGGTGCATAATGTTCATAATGTTACAAAATAGATATTAAATGGATGTGCATCTTACTAAATAGGACAATAAAAGTCATTATGAAGCTCTAAACAAATAGTTCAAACACGTTTCAGATTCTCTCTTTGTTTCTAGGCTAAGCTGTTTCCAGCAGTGGTGGTTCACTTTGGTTCAGAGGGCCATAGGGGTGAGTTTGGTATCCCTTTGTCAACATTCCAAACAGAATTCAGTGTTTTGTTGCATGGACATAGATACATGTATGTAACAATCATTGATGTTACATGTATGCTTGTATGCTTTTGCAAAAGCTGTGTGTAAAGTAGGAGAATCTGCATTCTTCATGGCCATGAATAGCTGTTCTCAAAATATTCTACCTGGTAAATGCTTTTTGTTTGAAATGATATTTTCTCCACAAGTTTATTGATGCATGTAATTTTTTGTGTACATGACAGAAAGTTACCTGAAACCAGAGATGCTCAGTAGAGCATCAGCACCACTGGATGCTGACAGAGTTGTTGCAAGGTAAGGCCATTAAAAACTGGTTAACTTTCAAATTGGTTTTCAAAATGAGAAAATCTGTATAGACCAAACCTGACTGTCCATCACAATTAGCAGTTCAACTAATGAAAGGATGGCAATTAGCGGTTCCACCAATGAGAGAATGGCTGCATGTCTGTCGAATATTTGCATTTCTGTGTTTTGACGGAGGTGGGCCAGGCTATGGGATCAGTCTATTGCTGATCATAAAAAGTGTAAATCTGCATACTTTTGTTCCTTCTCACCCAGAGAGACAGGACAAACAGGACAGACATCCTCAGATGGAGCCAGGGGTGTGTCGGAATCAGCTGCCCCTCCCAGACCCAGGCAACAGGTGTTCCCTGCACCTGAGGGTGGGGCTCGGGCGGGGCAGGCCAGGGGGCAGCAGGACGGAAAGAAGGTTCCCAAATGGTTCAAAATGGGTGAGAAAGGGGTTTTTCTGTATGTTTGTGTGAAACTCATCTTTGAATTTTCTTTTTACGTACTAATTCAAACTTTGATTACATCTTTTTTTGCAGAAAACACTGTTCCTTTATCATTTATCAAAGAGTTTGTTTGCTAATAGTTGTCCTTTTTCTTTTTAACAGGAAAATAGAAGAAACGAAGAGCAACATCCATCTGCAATTTATTATTCATTGTTGTATTTACAAAAAGGAACTTTTTCCTACAATAGTTAAAAAAGTTTACCCAATTATACAATGTGTATTTCCTGTAATATGGCTACATATGGTACATTTCATATGAATTTGTGCATTCTCAGAAGTTGGTGATAAGTTAAACCTACTGTATTGGGGAACTTCAACTAGTTATCTTTAACATTTGACTCTTCTAAAGAGATACACACAGTTTCACCAGAAAATGTCATTATCCTTTAGCCTTGTAAAGGTCTAAACGTACTTTAAGGATATAACAAGGCAATACGATATTTACCTTGCTGTAAATGGTGGGGGAAAGTATTCATTTTGAAATAAAAAATACAGAAATATCAATCATATGTTTCAATGTAACATTTTGTAGTTCTTTCCAAACATTCGGAAATCAGGTTCCAAAAATCTTTGGATAGATGCTGGTACAATAAACCTAGACCCCTAAGTAAGACAACATTCACTGTTTTATGCATAGGGATTCAACTTTAATCTCACAGAAGCTGAAAAGATAAAATGTGAAACATCATCTCAAAATTACACAATTTCCAATGCTAAAACAAAACATCTAGCAAGCACTGGGTGTTCACTGCCAAGAGACGCTATCACAACCTAGTCTGATATCTTGCGAAGTTGAGCTGCCGACGGAGCCTGTCGGCCTCCAGCTGTCGAAAGTATGCATCGTCCTCGTCACGAGTCAGCTGTTCCTGTAGGCCCTTTATCTCCTGTTCCATCTTCTGTTGGAGTTCACGTCTCATCTTCTCCAGAACCTGCAGTGCAAGAGACACAGGGAAGCTTCCGTGATTGAACAAGAAATCAGAGATTTCAGACTTCCAGGATGTACAAGTATGCAGTCCTCGGCTTCCTGAATTCCCCCATGTCGACCACTTCCTGCTTGCTCACGGCCAGATTCTGAGACCTTCGTGTTCACCCCATTTCCTGAGTCTGACCTTTTGGCATCTTAACATTTTGTCAATCTTTCCTCCACCCACATGCTGTCAACCTACTCTGTCCAGACAAGCAGATACACAAAACAGCAGCTCTTTTGTGAATGATAGTTTCAAAGATTTACTGTAAGATGCAGGTATTTTGGCAAATATAGATTGGATTCTCAATCCCGACTTGTTGGATGTTAGAATTCTTACTTAGAAATATCATAACCACATAGCACTAGCAATACAAAAGCTAGACTAAGTAAAGTAACCAGTACAATTGCACATCTTTGGTAAGACTTGTGTGTAAACAATAGCCTACCTTTGCTTGGGCTTTGTCCCGTATCTGCAGCTCATACCTCTCCCTGGTCAGTGTCTCAGCTAGCATGCTGAACTGATCACGGTAGCTGGGGAGATGGTCAAGGAATTTCTGCATTAAAAGGAACAAACTCCTTTTTTCATTCCTTTTGTATATGTCACTGGGGAGATTGGAATCCAGGGAAGACTGGAATGAAGGTTTTTTAATGATTGTTTCTAACCCTAAAATGTGCTGCATTACTACTCACTAGTTTTTGAAGTTACAAAAAGTAGCTATAGACTAAGTTTACTGTCACTGGTGAGTACATGTAGTATGCAGCACATTTATGGGTTAGAAACAATAATCAAAAACCTTGATACCAGTCTCCCCTGGATTCCAGTCTCCCCTGTGACATATGCATGCAAAAGATAGAATGGTGAAAAATGTCAAGATGTAAATCCTCTAATGTAAAGGATACTAGTTCTCCATGGACTCCAGTTCATCTTGCTGTCGCTGGGCCACATGGTCTCTCTTCTCCTTAGCGTATTGTCTCAGGTCACGTATCCGCGTCTTCTGGATCCCCAGGCCCTCCTCAAACAGCTTCTTAAAGATCTGTGTGAAATAAGTTGTACAATACCAGTAAGACAATCAATGTACATGTACTTGTAAGTACAGATACTGTAGTTGAAACAAAATCACAGGGCTACATATTCAAATTCCAATGCTCAAATTGGTAACTGATGCTTTGAATTAACTCTAATGTACAATTTGCATTAAAAAATTTGGCAAAGGGGCAATTATCCACGCTACATCAACTGCACTCAAGTCAAGCCACCTATATTTAACCTTCTCCCTGCTGCCTAACATCCACAACCAAGAGAGAATTCGTAGTCAAATGGCTTCTTCAGTGTGCTAGAGGTTAAAACACTTCTTTACAAGAAACCCATCTCTGACCTGTTCCTCTCTAGTCTTCCTCTTCAGCATCTTGGCCCTCATCCTGACCTGGTACTCGTCGTAGTACCTCCTGGCTCGGGCCGACTGCTGGCGCTTCTGTTGGACAGCACGCTGGACCTGGCGCTGCTGCTTACTCCTCTCACGTAGCTCTTTCTACATGTCCCATAAAAACAGTAGTAGAGTTTTAAACATACCATACCAAAAGCAGGTAAAAGTACATGTGTACATGTAAAAAATGTACTTGCCTTCACATACTGTATAAAAAGTTGATGTCAAATTTCTCTATAGCAATACTTATTGATAATGAAGACAATTTCTTTGATGGAAAATGTTTCTAAGTTAAATACAAAAAAATCCAGTCTTACCATCCTTTGCTGATGCTGCCTTTCCTTGTCCAGAATTTTCAGCATGGTCTCTTGTCTCTTCTTGGCATCCTCAAACTACAGATAGAAAATTGACTATTTAGTAGATCATTTCGTACATATCCTTACATCAACTTTTAGTCCAATATTTCAAATACATTACATACTCTCATACATCATACATGTATAACGAATTTATAACACCAAGTTGGAAAAGCACCTATCACACATGTTTGATGAAATTTGCAGAGTTGCAGAGTTGAAGAAAGTCTCCTGCCTGTTTCTGAGTCTTGGTTCTCTTGCTGACAGGTTCGGACATCTTGGTGATCTGTTCTATCTGTTTCATCTGTCTCCTCCACATGTTGGCCATGGTGTGGGGGGACACGTGTAGGAATGGGAACTCCTCCATGAGTACTGGCAGCAGGTCGTTGTCTTTCACTGTCACTGAAGTATGCAAAGACACTTCGTTAACATCAATAAATGCTAAAGGTAGTCCCATAGCCTTTTTGAGGCTGTAGGGACAGTGGGTTGTTAATCCACTGTGTCTAGGGCACAGTATTGGAAGGTGGAGCCCATCCCTCTCCTTCCACTGCCTTTTACCTCCAACTGAAGTCAGGTACCCATTTTACACCTGGGTGGAGTGAGGAAAGTTGACTGTATTAAGTGCCTTACCCAAAGACACAACGTCTAGCCAGGAATGCAAGGAATCAAACCCATGACCTCTCGAACTGGTGTCTGTTCACCATAGCCACTCCGCCATTCAGTGCCCACAACATCAATACATGTACACTACAACTACAGCTCTTCACTGCAAATGACTGAAGGATACAACAATGCAGCAAACACAAAAGGATCTTATGGGATGAATGAACCAGGCTAGGGGATTGCATGGAAGTGCTGTAAATCGTGAAATATTTTGTGCGGTACTTTAACTACCAGTATGAACAGAGTGTGACTTACTTGTATCATCTACCCTGACCGGGGTTGTGGGGCTGGCTGACCGACTTCTCTTCCTCCTTCTCTCATTCCCTTCATCAGCAAGTCTAGCAGCACCCCCACTGACTGGCACTGTTATAGGAACAAGTAGCAGTATATAGTGATATTTCAAGTGCACTGAAGGTGAAAAAGCCAATGGTAAAAGCACTGATGTTTTGTTCACTTCACTGATGGTTACAATACCTCTGTATTTGGTTCCAGGCCTGTACTTTGTCTGCTTTGGAGACTTGAGGGTAGCTTTCCTGTAAATTTTATCCTGAGAACAAGAGCACAAAGTTAGTATCAACAGACTAGTTTCTGCATTTACAAAATACAATAATAATAATAATAATAATAAGTTTATTGCAAATTCATGCCCGAAGGGGCTAATTGCAAGGACAAAGGAAAGATAAACAATAGTAAACATTGAAGTGACAATAAAACAACACGACTATTCTATTTCTAATACTAGCTATTGTTGGGTTTGATTTCTTTTCTGTGTGCAGCGGAGGATGAATTGCCCGATGGTTTGCGAGATGTATGAATTTGGGGGTGTTAATAGAAATGCGCTTTTTTGTAGACTGGAAAGGTGGATAAAGCTAGGAAACATTTTGGTAACTGTTTCAAATAACCCATCTCTTTCAGCGCTGTACTGCGGGCAATGGCAAATAAAGTGTATTTCATCCTCTACTACATTTTCTGTACAATATTTACATGTTCTATCGCTCACAGGTAATTGTTTATATCTACCCTTTTCAATTTCTAATGTATGTGCGCTTACTCTAAGCTTACATATGGCTGATCTTACATCGAAGTCTTTGACGTACAGATAACGCTCCATGGCGTACACAGATTTGAGATGCTTATACAATCTTAACTTGCCGACGTCAACAGAAAGATTGTGCAGAAAGGTTTGTATATACATGTCAGTAAGTCTTCTTCTAAGTAGTGTACAAATATGTTGCATGTCAAGTTCAGTACTGTCGGTATGCCAGATAAAGGACAAACCGCTATGGTCAAGCACTTCTTTTACGTGATGTAAGAAATTTTTCTTGTGGTTATTTGTGAGACATGTACAGTATAAAGAGAACTTCTTTACAAGATCTTGGTGAACTTAATAATATCAAATACCAACAGAATTGTATTATCCATTATAGAATGTGTGTTTTTTATAACCATTTCATGGCAGCAAGAAAAGTTCTATGTTTGTGACATGGCACCTTTTGATTGGATTTTCTCCTGATTTCTGCCTGTTTTCTCAGCTCACTTGTTGCAATGTCCTCAAACTCATCTCTGTAGATGGAGCCCAGAATCTGCAAAGTGTACAGAAAAGTGTCAAATCCATTGTAATGGGGTTTTTGTAATACTGATACAAAACAGGCATATTACATGTACATGTAAGTCTTCTAATGTTAAATCAAGACTCCAATGCTAAATCACATTGCAGTGGTTTTATGTCCGTGGTTTCATCACACCACAAATATGTGCTGTTGTGCACTGCATTACTACATTACGTATCACGGTTATTATTTCAACCACAAACTTTAAGTGGGTCGGTTAGTCCTCACTCTCAGTGAGTCAAGTGGTTCTTGACCATTGATGTTTCTGACTAAGGGAGAAGAGATGCAGTTAGAGTAACTCAAATGTAGTGCCTAGAAGTGGTTTCTAGCCTTGCACTGAGAAAATTTGTGAAAAAAACAAATTTCATACACTAACCTTAGTTTTAGTCTGGTGGCCCCTCCTCTCCTGCCTCAGGCCCCTGCGGATGGGTCCCAGTCTCCCCGTGGCATCCCCGTCTAGAGCGTCATCAATGTCCTGGAACCTCACTCTCCTACGGGTGGGCGACGAAACTGGCGAGGGAGATCTGGAAACAAAAACAGGATATTTTATTACTTTTTTTCCCAGAAGAACAGCAAAATACATAATGTTACTTTTCTGACTTGAATCAGATTGCTTTATTTACATGTAGCAGCACACTTTCATCACATGTACAGGCACTCATTGTCATAAAATATTCTTGTTTCCTCAGTTTTATCAATGACTTGACAAAAAGAATACACTTAACTATAAATTATAATACATTTAGTTCTATATGCTTAAGGTTTTGAGACAGGTTAGTTACTTTTGTAGGTTAGGTTTTGGAACATGAAGTCTAAACGTTGGGTTTTAAGTTAGTTAGGTTATGCTTCGAAACATCAAGTCTAAACTAAATAATGATATGTACGATGCACACTGTACCTTCTCCTTGGCGGGCTTTCCCGTCGTTCTGCCCGTAGACCCTGCAGGGGGTCTCTCTGTGCCCGTAACATGTCCCTCCTCCTGTACGCCCCCTCCACACCACTACTAGTGTCTGTGTCCTGGCTGGTCTCATCTGTCTCGTAGTCCACGGCACTGTCACTGTGCTGGGACAACTCCTCATCCTCTCTCACCATCATACGACGAACCTCCTCACTAATGTGGACAATACAGTGGAAAACATCAGGCCCAAATTACAATTCTACTTCTTATTAAAATGACTCCAATTTTAGAGGGTGAGACTAATTTTTGGGACAAATGCAGAAAGACTTTCAGCAGCAAAGAAATACATTGTTAGAAGAGTGCCATGAAATAGACTTACATGTAAGTATTAATACCCCACCACAATTTTTTCCATTATGATCATAAGACTTGAGGCATATTATGATTGAAGCATTCAAGGCGCGTTTTTGCTCCACAATGTCTATCCCTTATGACTTTATCAGCAGTAACAGTTATATAATCATGTTAAGTCAAGCACAATTACTAACAGCTACAAAGAAAGAACCTAAGGCTTATAAAGTTATATTACCGTGATCTCTCCAAGAATTCTTCCAGTTGTCTCAGCCTCCTCTGGTGGTCCAGCACTGCATCCTCCTCCTCCTCCATCCTTCTGTCCTCCTCATCACTACTTCTCTCCATCACAGCTGTCTTCCTGGTGGGAGTCCTATCTGTATCACCCATGAAGTGCACTCTCTTCGGAGCCGTCTCTTCCACTCTTTCAGCATCCCTGTGTGGTCTGATAGAGGGTTGGGTCTGAAGTCTCTGTCCTAGAAGTCTATCTTCTCCAAGAGGAGGTTGTGCAGCACCAGTTTCCTGAGATACATCAAGAGAAGAGTCTAAAGGCTGTGGTTCTTCTGTTGGTCTTGAAGCAGCTGATGTGATTGGTGGCTCCACTGCATCAGAATAGGTGGGGACTCTCCTACTAGGTAGAGTAGTGTGGATATCACTGAATTCTCTCTGAGCTGCAGTGGGAGTTCTTGTGACAGAGATGGGGATGGCTATTGAGGGAGGAACTGTGGAGATCCTTCTCAAGTCTGATGTGTCGTCTGGCCTTGTTGTAGCAGCAGGGAGGATTGGTGTGGGAATGGTAGAGGGTGTAACACTTGTAGCTGCCAGTGGTGGAACGTAGACAGATGCGGATGGGACAGTACTGGGAACGGTGGCTGGTTGAGTTGCTGCTGGTTTACGGTACGTGTCGTCAAGCCCTAACAAAAGTAAAATGGCAAGGGTTAAAGGGTTCATCTTTTCTTTTAACAGAACAACTATTATGCAATTTAGTGCACTTTGAAAAATGTTTTGCTAGTAGGACACGTACAATTATGGTAGCACATTACCCCGGGATCCAGACTAGTATCGGTGGCCAAAAAACTAGTGAAAGGGTCGGCCAACTCCCCTCGGGCTCAACTTCCCCGTAGCGGTAATTTAGATAGGCAGGTGTAGTGCTTTTGGCCACCGAAGGGAACCGGCTAACGGCCCGATACTAGTCTGCCTCCAAGGGTAGTAGCATATTTGCCGGTCACAGGCAGACAAGTCAAAAACAATACTGTCTTGACTCTTTTGGGATTAAACAAAAATTCATGTATACTCAGTACTTTTGCTACTGACTTGTTGAGGTTGGCTTGACTGGTGAGCCTTTCGTAGGTGGACTGCGACTGTGTACATATCTGCTGTCCCCCAGCTCTATCAGGTCATCTGTGGACCCCTCCTCAAGGCTGTCCTGAGCTGGGGCAGCAGACACTGTGGCAGGGGGATGAGGTCTCTCTGTCCTGGAGATGGGGAGAATCAATAGCTCAAACTTTCCAGGTACAGGTAACAAGGCTCTGATCTCCAAGCAGATTTCTTTGGGGCCCAAACACTATAATAGTTGGCCAGCCCGTAACCAGTTGGTCCCAACTACAGTGTCTTGCCCCCAACAAAATCTGCTTGGGGATTACCAGGGTTTGAAATACTGGGTGCATATCCACTTTTTTTTACCCTCAAATTTTGAGCCCTGGGTACAGTTATAGCAGTTTACACCAGTTTTGGCTTGTTCAGGTACAGGTACATGTACACTTGACGTTCAAACAATTTTACAGGCACAGGTACAGCATACTGGTACACAACCCCAATAATTACATGTACATGTAGATTCATAAAATATTAATTTTGTTCCATGGAAAGCTTGGATTCTACCAGCAAATGATTCATAATCATACTACAATGTATTAATGACAGGATTCATGTAGTAAGAAATAATTTGTACAAATTACCTATGAGAAGTACCCAACTCTTCATCTAGTACATCTGTTATAATGGACTGGCCCTGTTTGGAGAAAGCATATGGGTCCTGGGTTGTGCCCTCATCTAAGTGAGACAGAAAAAACATAAAGTGGGAAATTATTGTTAACAATCTAAGACAACTACTGAAGGCAAAAAATAAAAATGTTTAGTAACTTCTAAAAACTCAACTAGTACAAATGCATGTGACTGCATGTTGTATCATCTTTTGCTAACAGGTGGGTGAACTGTTAGAATTACATTGTATAACGACAGAAAAAAAATACCCTCATTTCCTACCTTCCTGTTCAGATTCACTTTCGATCTCCTCTGCCAGGTATTCAAACAGACCTTCGAATATCTCCAGGAGGTTCCTGATGCTCTCTGTGTCCCCCGAGACCACCCCCTCCCCCGTGATGTGGGACAGGTTCACGTGGAGATAGTCCAGGGCCAGGGAATCAATCACACTCTGCACATTGTGGATGTGGTCTTCCTTAGTCAGGGGGTCCACTATACAATCTAAACACAAGGATTTTCAAGATTAAGGACGCATAGAGTTTATGTGTTTTCAGGTTTAATGTCCGTTTTTTTGTCAATATTTTGTGTAGATTTTAGTAACTTAAGCGTACGTTTCTGGCTTCCTAAAATCTATGGTCAGTGAGATTTGGTACTTTGAAAAAAGAAAATTAAACAAAAATTTCTGCATTAAAGTAAGTTACTAGTACTGGCATATTAGATAGGAAGGTAAACTTACTAAAAATCCTCCACAGAGCAAAGTGTAAGAAGAAGAGCCTTCTTTTCCTCCACAGACCACAGAGAACACTTCTGGTCCTAACTTACCTGGTGGTTTATCTCCAAGGATTCCTTCATACAGACTGACCAGCAGATGACCATCACAGTCGGTCAGCTGTGCGACCCTCAGGAGGAGGTGGACCTTCTTCAACAGGCTGTTGGCAAGTTCAATCCATTCTGTGTACAAATGTCATAATTGTCAGAAATTTAAGGGTTGGTCTTCAACCCTTCCAGTGTCAGATGTAACGGTAAATGTGCAACGTAATGCACCAGTCCTGCACAATAGGAGAGTTACTAATTATTAATTTGGTACAAACTGTCTTTGGATCTTTTGTTTTAAAGCATACTAGTAATAGATGTAGAGA
This sequence comes from Branchiostoma floridae x Branchiostoma japonicum, assembly GCA_013266295.2. NCBI lineage: Eukaryota > Metazoa > Chordata > Leptocardii > Amphioxiformes > Branchiostomatidae > Branchiostoma > Branchiostoma floridae x Branchiostoma japonicum. The sequence continues at coordinate 7,341,886 of CM023830.1, forward strand.
TAATGTACATGTGATATGATTATGATCTCACTGTACAACATATACAAATAGAAAGTTATATTTTGACATAAGAATTTTGATCACACTCACACCATGTCACTCTCACATTTTGATCACATTCACACAATTGATCTGTCCCGTCCATATATTAAATTGTATTGTAACTGTACACAAACATACATGTATACATTTTGTAGAGTATGAAAGTGCAATTTAACTCCATATACACACCTTCATCAGCACTGGAGGCTGATGAACTTGATGATGCTGAATCCATGGCAACCTTGACAGAAAAACAACATCAGGCCATCATCAAAAAGAGCAAATTAGAGCCTCGTTTGCATAATAGATGGCAAAGTGCAGCCATCAATGATCCCCTCCCGCATACATGTAGGTGAAATTTTTAGAATACTTTTGAATTGAGCACCATGTTTGATAAACAAGGGTCCAACCAACCTTAAAGTCACAACAAGAACATTGACACAACTGCCTGGGGCATAGTACAGGGGGCGTTCCCTGTGGTCGCCTGAACTTAACCACATATGCATGAAATGGCCTAAAACACAACCTTTTTTTGTTTTTTCCTTATTTTCTGTGTCAGACTAGACGAAGAAGCGAATATGCAGAAACTTAAAATGCAAACTATTGAATTAAGCGAGAGTGAAGATGAAGACTACTGTTGTTTACATTTAGCCTACAGCATTCCAGCCCACTTATGTCATGATGGTTGCACATTGGAAACATAACTCATTAGCTCAGCTTTTAAAGATAATATACATTTTGTTTTATTCATGAATCATGAGATGTGAGTGTTCAGAAATTATATAGATCTATATAATTTCTGAACACTCACATCTTTCAAATCAACCATACACTGTCTTGAGACTAGGAAAACAATTGCAAGCTAAGGGGGAGTATTTCAATCCACAGATGTCCTCAACAATGTCACAATAGTCTTTTGTGTTGTGTGCAGTGTAGTGGTGACCTTGGGGCAAAAGTTGGACAATACCATCTATGTTTATATGACAGAAGCTGTTTGGTAACATTTTGGGGGGCGTATCTTTCAAAAGTGTTTTTCACCTGACAACACCGTGAGCTTGTCCTCTCTCCTTTTTATATCAAGGTAGGACATTTCTGTTATTTAATTGATATACAGAAGAAAGTTTTAGATCATCTACCTATAAATAGTGTTGAATGTTGCAGAGAATATACAGAGAGGAAGTGAGGCACGTTGCTGTGAAGATACAGGTGTACACTGTATAACATTGAAGTGGGTACGTGAACAGTACATGTCTTGTTCTGTCATGGGGGCCAGCCATGATTCTTTCTCTTCTGTTTTCTTCCCTGGCATCCAATTCTATCTCCTCAATATCCAATATATAACCCTTGCTGGAAAAGCCATGTGGCAAACAAGTAGAGGGGTGTTAAATCTGCATGTTGTCATCGTAAATGGGAAGAGCGCACAGTTGTTGAGAAGGAGTGAGCCTGCAGGGTGTGGCTCTGTCGCCAAGAAATGAATGCCAACTGTCCCTGCTCATTGTTTTTTCTTCAGGTTGACAAACTCTACCTGCAGTTTTCTGCCAATATTGGCAATAAAGATGAAGCTGACAATCAGCATCTTCCTGTTTCTGGGACTACTACTAGTGTTAACAGAAGCAGGTGAGAAGCTGTGCGAGTTTTGAGTTAGGAAATGCATGTTTGATTCCTATTGCATTAAACGTTTCAATTTCTTAAGTTAATGTACCATCTGTCAGTGAATTACTTCTTTTATGATTCATTACATCTATACAACGTTCTGTACCTGGTGACTAGTTATACATGCAAGCCTGCACATATGCTGAAATATGATATACATAGAGCTCTACAAATGTATGTATCAGTGGCTGGCCAATGGTTCTTTAAATTCTTGTGTTATATACAATGTAGAATGCAGCAGCAATGGACTACTGTCTTGAGTGACCATGACATCTTAGTTACAAAATCCATCACGCTGTTGCCCAGGTTACAATAAACATGCTTGGATTTCGTTTGTCACCCAGGCTATCCCAGGCTTCATTTTGCTGGGAATTTCCTTGCCGACACCGCCACTCTCAACAATGACCCTCGCAACTTCAACATCAGCAACTTCAACGCAAGCCTGAATCCACCATGCTACATCAACTACCACGGAAACTGCAACTGGAACCCAAATGGCGGTAATGACTTCCGGTTTGTCAACAGTTATGTGACCAAAGTCTGCTACAAGGGTGGGAATTGTTCCGAAGATGACGCCCTGGTTGGCAAACGTATCATCGGTGTGTGAGTTACAACGTTATTTTAGACAATATATTACACACTGAGTTTTCTCCAGTGTACATGTATTTATACTTAGTATAATGTTAATGGTTCTAAGATCGAAATACAATTTAAATTTAGCTACTTTTTAAAATTAAATCAGTCCTCTAATGTCCAGAGTGGACACTTTTTAAATTCATTCATTTTCATTATCATTACAAGCTTATGAAAGTAAACAAAGATTTTATGTTTGTTTGTATGGTTACATAATACAGTAGATTCCAGTTATTTGTATTTCTTGTAATTGTATATTTCGGGAAACTGTATAGAATTCCAAAAACATTTACCATTCACGCCATCGTAGAAAAAATGGCATAATTGTATAGCCCATTGTCGTATATTTCGGGATATTGTATTGGATTTTGTGTGATTACATCGTATAATGACCCAGAGCTATACATGAAAAGTTAGCAAAGATGACATTAATGGACAGTTACATTGTAGTTAAGTGTAGTTGTACATGTATAAAGACACTATAGACAACATAAAATACTAGTAAACATAGTGTTCAGATAGAAGGCTATAATTGCCTATAGGATCCGCATTTCAAACTAGCGTCAGAGTCAGTAACACTGTTTGTACTGGCTGGTTCCGTGGCTAGCGGTTTGATGATTTTTTGGAGTGACCTCTGGTGCATCCATCAACATTGAAATTGAACAGACGGTTCAGGTCAATGCGGTCAAAACCCTTGACAAACTTGAACAACTAAATTATGTCGCCTCTGTTGCGGCAGTGTTCAAGGGTGGGCCTCAGCTTGAGGCGGTGTAGTCTGTCCTCATAGCGGATGTCACCAGTAAACCAGGTATATTTAAAAGTCGCGTCGCCTTAAGCTGTACTCTGTTGAGCAGGTCCTGGTCACTTTTGAAATATGGACCCAATATAACATGGGCAAACCATGGTCTTGACCAGTATTGGTACAGTTGTCTCGTCGAGTCGTTGAAAGCTCTTCCTATTATGAGTCCCAGAGTACGTACGGAATGCCTTGCTAGCAGCGGCGCTACAATGCGCGTGGAACACCCAGGTCCCGCTCCTCATTGGTTTCTTCTAAGGTGCAGCCTTGCATCTGATAATCATGGCACGGATTACCATACCCTATGTGCATGCATTTACACTTATCGATGTTAAAGCTGAGCTGCCAGACTTTAGACCAAACTGCCAGGTTGTTGATGTCTGCTTGCAAGCTAAGGGTAACCATCTCCTCTGGAGTCAGCTAACATCACGAAAAACCTTGGCGTTGTCAGCAAAAAATGTGGCAGGGCATGTCGTTTATGAAAACAAAATGGTCCAAGTACAGATCCTTGGGAATTACACTTGTTACTTTGGCCCAGCCTGACATTTCACCAATCCATCAATACAGACTCGTTGTCTTCTGTCAGTTAAGAAGGCCTGGATCCAACCATGTAACTTGCCGCTGATACCGTACTGGCTTAGTTTGTGCATCAGGCATGCGTGGGACACTGAATCGAACGCCTTTCTGAAATCAAGATATAGCATCCAGGGGTTCACCTGCCTCCACCACCTGAGTCCACAGATCTACAGTGACTGTCGTGATTAACTGTCTCGTACACGATCTGCCAGGCACAAAGTTCTGGTTGCAGAACAGATCATTCAGCATCATGTGGTCCACAAGCGCGTCCTTAAGAACAGATTCAGAGAGTTTCACAATGACAGATATGAGACTAATGGGGCAGTAGTTTCCAGGTTCGGTCTTCGGCCCCTTTTTGTGTATGGCAGTTATGTGGGCAATTCTCCATTCTTCTGCCAGGCGGCCTTCATCTAGCAACTTTCGGAAGATGATAGCAAGCGGCTTGGCTACGGTTTCCACGACTCGGCTAAGATCTTGGGGTGCAACTCGTCTGGTGACTTTCCTTCGTATAAGTTTTTCAGTTTTTTCAAGATGATTTCAGGCGTAATTGAAATGTCCTCCAGAGGGGGTCTATGGTACTTGGCTTCCATACGAGGCATATATATAGTCGGTATCTTCCTCACACTGCAGATTAGTAATGGTTCAAGGTGTCTGCTTTCTCCTTGTTGCTACTCGTCATGGTGCCCTCTGGCTTCTTCCGGTTCCTTACAGTTTCTGAAGGATTTTTGCCGATGTTCTCTTTCTCTGTGTGTTTTGGCATTAGTCTGCTATGCAGCCATTTTAGTTAACATTACACATTCAAAGAATTGTAAGTTATTCATTGAAAAATCTTATTGTATGTATCGATTTCATCATGTAACGTTCATATTGATTGGAGCCAGCAAACATACATGTATGAGCAGCTGCTAGGTAAGATTGCACCACTAGTCTATTTATCAACTGTACCGGTTATAATCAATTTGAAACAGCTGTAGTAGTATTTGTGCCTGTAGAAAAATAAATAAAACAATTCTGGCTTTTAATATTTATATGTACCTTGAATACATTTTTGGGAATAAAGTTGTGGTAATTGGTAAGATTGTGAGGTGTGTATTGCTCGTTTCTATAAACCCTTCTCCTTCAGGACCCCAATAGCGCAATAATTCTGGAGTGTCGTTTAGGCCAGGGAATTATATAAAATGTGCTGACAAATTGGGCTATACAATATATTTTTCTTTGTATACAGTGTAGATATGCGGAATCTACTGTACTAAATCAAAATTATGGCTATATTGAATATATGATATCAAGTTCTCACACGGTTTCTTCTTGATTCATTTCTAACTTTTCAAAGCATCTTTTAACAGGCAGTGACGACACCGTGGCTGGCAAGATATGTGACCTGGACCCTTTCTACGAGTTGGAAACCTCACAGCTGTGGGGCCTCATCGTTGGAGTAGAGGGCGCTTTTCAAGGCAAGTTCAAGACCAACTCGGTGATGGACATATGGCAACGATGTAACGAGACTTGGTGTCCTGGGGACCCTAGGATTGGAAGATCTGGGTACTGGAGTTCCATCCTTACAGATGTGACATGGACGGAGGCAGATACAGGCTCCACGTTTATCAATGAGCTTAGGTATTGTGAGCAGGATAACAGCATCTTGAACATCAAGTTCACTGTGGATCTGATGCACGAAGACTCTAGGAGACCTGACTTTCCCCTCGGACGAGTTGTCGGAACCATTTCGGCTGTGGATGGAAGTCAGGGATGTCTACCTGAGTTCAACAGAATGCTGTGGTGGCAGGGTCCTCAGTGGCTCTCACCAGACCTGCCACGGGAATCAGAAGAGAGCAGTACCTACTGGAATGCACCGTTCTACGTGGACGAAGCGAACAAGAAAGTCATTGTGGACCTCAGCAACAGCTTACCAACCAACCTGACGGGTGAACTTCTCGACCAGGGCTCTCTCTTCCTTGTTGTTCTTCGGCAACCCTCAACTTTGACCATAGTGGAAGGAAGGATCATGGATTGTAGCACTCTCCTGGCACAATGTTGCGTTAATTTGGGACGTATTCCATATACTAACCCGGGATTTTTATTGCAGGACTCGGGTATAGCAACTTTTTGCTTGAGACCACTGGCGCAAAAGTATCCGCTGATGATTGTGAGGGAGGAGACAGTCTCCTGTCCGGATGCTGAGGATTGTCCAAAACAGTGCACACCTGTCCTTGTCGAGCGCCTAGATGGACTGTATGTTGGTCCAGTAGAAGATCGTGTTTTCCGAATTCCGCAGCCTAAAACTGAAAATCCTCCCTCGAAACTTCAAGGTGAAGAGGACAACAATGGTAATGTTTGTTGGTCGTCGACAGTATTTGCTACACAATTCGGAAAACCAAAAGCGGGTGTTGAGTTGAGTATACAACCTTTTTTTTTGACGATACAGAGATGACAGGGGAGCCTGCAAATGCAATAGATATCATTCATTTTGACTGCAGTGGACATGCTAAGCATACGACAAACGCGTATGGCATAGGTGCTTTCAGTTTCCAGACCGATAAAGAAGGACTTGATTGTAGCCTTCGACCACCTAATAGACCTTCGTACTTGCTTGGCCAGTTGTACATCTACAACATTACATTGTCTGGTGACAATTCTTTCCCTCCCAACCTTTTGACAGTGACACATCTATACTGTAAGCTCAACAAGAAAGACAACTACACTTGGGATGAAGATATCTACCCGATTTTCAAACTGTATGAGAACCTTTTCCCTGTCATGCATCCACTTTTCAATTTGACTTCCCGAGAAGACTTAAACCAGCATGCCCTTTCGCTTCATTACGCCATGAGTCTACCTATAGAGAATCCAAATCACATGCCTGTCACTCGTGATCTCTCTCCAGCAAAGAGAGACATGATCTTGGAGTGGCTAAAACCAAGTAACAAAATCCCGGACCTTCCTCCAGGCATCAAGGACCAACTAGAAAAAATAAAGAAAAATCTCCATACAGCTCTTACACTCGAATGGGCAACGATCCCTCCTTACCTGAGCGCCTACTACAGCATCAAGGACGGCTACAACAAGGACATCGCAATGGTTCTGAAGGGCATCGTAATAGAGGAGATGACACACATGTCGATGGTGGCAAATATCCTTAATTTTCTCGGAGAAGAACCAATCTTTACTGACCCAAAACAGTGGCCCACTTATCCTGGTAAGCTTCCTGGAGGGGTCATGCCGAATCTAACCGTCGGGTTGGCTAGGTTCTCTAAACAAGTCACCCATGATGTCTTCATGGCTATAGAGAGGCCAGGCTGCAGCGAGGATCTTCAGGAAGTGCACGAAATACTCTGGGATATTCCTCCTCGAATACGCCCTACTGAGACTCCACAACAATGCATAAACATTGATAACAGAGGTGATTGTGACCCATTGGCAATTAACATAACAACAACGTGCAGTAATTCAAACTACAGTAAGACTACAATTGGTGCACTTTACATCTACAAAATCTTATGCCCCATGGTCACACTATACCTTAACACTACTAACAGCTCAAATCAAGTCTTTGCCCCATTACACACAAACCTAGAGAAACAGGTGCCCATACCGTTTTGCGTCCTGGACATCTGCTCAGCAATAGAGGGGATTAAGTACATCGTTGGGGAAGGGGAGGGGGGAGACCCGTGCAATCCCTGCTTCGAAGGAGAGCTCAGCCACTATTACAAGTTTAAGGAGATCTGGAAGGGGAGACAACTGGTTGATGATGAAGGCAACACATGTGCAAATTCCTCCCAATCCTGCCCAGCAGGAGGCTGTGGCAACAACACAGATGACGAATCCCATTTCAGCCCATGTCCACATTGTCCAAATGATTGGACCTTCACTGGACCAATCATACCTTTTCAAGAAGATGGAGTGTGGCCAACCATCGAGAACCCCAGCACCTTGCAGTACCTACCAGGATCGAGGGCTCGCATTCTGTCCGACAGCTTCAACCTGAAGTACACCAACCTGATGAACTGTCTGAATGAGACTTTCAACGGCAATCCTGGTCAATTCCTCCAGTGTTACGCACTGATGACATCACTGACTGTAGATGCCAAGAAACTTGTTCAGACGCCCATAGATGGACAATATGGCACCCCAACTTTCGAGTGGTACTCTCGAGATGGAAACAATTAAGTATAACGGTTTACTGTAAAAGAGATTTTTCAAATTGGAATTGGCTATTTCAAGACCAATGGCATACTGCATTGTAGCATAGCATTCCTAAAGATTGTATCATCACATTCCGTTTATAAAAAAATTTATCAAACATATAATCCAAATATATACAATCCTTGTTCAGACAAACTTCAAGCTTCAAATCAACGATTGCTTGGTAGAGATGTTCAATACATTATGCTATAAGTTAGTATACCTAATAATTGCTGAAATTATCATTAACATTTACGTTTACAAAATGTATTATACTATTGAATTAAGGGAGAATGAAAATAACGAGATCATTTGTTTATTGTTTACATGTAGCCTACAGCATTCAAACATGGTAGAAAGCAGATCGATCAATGCACAATCACAATACCTACAGCAAGATCTAAATGCCTTTGACCTATGGACAAGTAATAGTCACATGAAACTCCATCCTAACAAATGCAAAGTGATGCACTTTGTCTTCAGAAGAACTCCTCTCCCACTCCCCCCACTCCAGTTAGCCGGCCACACCATACAAGAAGTGACAGCCAAGTTACAGCTGGGAGTCTGGGTACAGAGTGAATAAACTGGGACAGCCATGTCACCCACATGGTGAAACAGAGCAGCAGACTAGAACTGTCCTATGACGTCTAAAGAAGATCAAGGTCCCCGAGCCAGAATGTCACTGTATACATGTACATATCTTATGTGTGATATGTACATATCTTATGTGTGCCCCCTGTGCAAATACATGTATGCTGCACCAGTATGGAACTCCGGTCTCACCAAGTGAAACAACAAGAACAAGAGGCGAGTAGGAACAGATAGAAACCGCTGGCCCCGGGCCGGGATCGAACCCACGACCCAACCCGAGCACCAGTCCATAACCCAACGCTCTAACCGACTGAGCTAAAAGGTCTAGACCCATCAGCTGAGTCAGTTGGTAGCGCCTGTAAACCCCCCACTGTTACACTACTCCCCCTTTTCTTTTCAAGATTCGTCCTCGAATCTTCCGAATTCGACATCCCTGGAGCGGCACTCTTTGCCAGAACTCCCAGGGCCGGTGTGGGAACCAGTGAAACAACAAGAACAAGAGGCGAGTAGAAACAGATAGAAACCGCTGGCCCCGGGCCGGGATCGAACCCACGACCCAACCCGAGCACCAGTCCATAACCCAACGCTCTAACCGACTGAGCTAAAAGGTCTAGACCCCTCAGCTGAGTCAGTTGGTAGCGCCTGTAAACCCCCCACTGTTACACTAGTGAAACAACAAGAACAAGAGGCGAGTAGGAACAGATAGAAACCGCTGGCCCCAGGTCGGGATCGAACCCACGACCCAACCCGAGCACCAGTCCACAACCCAACGCTCTAACCGACTGAGCTAAAAGGTCTAGACCCATCAGCTGAGTCAGTTGGTAGCGCCTGTAAACCCCCCACTGTTACACAAGCACCAGTCAACTCACCTAGAGACAGTACAACGTTAACACCACGCATGTCGCATAATCCTGGGCAGGAAGCTTAAGTACACTCATTACTCAGAAGCACTAACAGAACTCGGCCTGCCCACACTAATTAGCTAGAATCAAGGAGAGAGCATCTGTGCACGAAGTTTGGACTCAGTCTTCTGAACTCTGTTCCCTTCAGACACTGGCTCCCCCCATCTTGAGGCGAAGTCAGCGGGCGGCAAACCCGAACTAGTCACAAACTGAATTGCAATTTTGTTACTAAGACTCAGTATTACTGCAATAGCTCCATACCATATATTGTTTACTACATGTAAATATTCCAGTGATGTGTGTATTATTTATAATGTGGAGTAACTATATTACGTATTAGTGCATGTTGTTATAGCTGATGTTTTACCTAGCTAATACATGTATAATATAGTATGACTATATGTAACCAACCTCCAAGAATGTTGTTTTAGCACGTACATGTAACCTTGAGAACTATATTTGCCTGAAAAGTTTTACTATAATAGTTTTTATTGATGTGTATTAGTTCAACTGAAGGTATTATATTTTATGCTTTTAGTCACCAGGTTTGCGATTTTTTAAACTTCAAATATATCTGTCAGTAACAGTAAAATTCAGAACCCTTTAGGGTCTCTGCAAAACTGTTTTATATTGAAGGTTAATAAACAAGTATAATGATGAAAATGTCTCATCCTCTCATGGCTGCACATTGGGAGTGTAACTTTATGAGCTTTTTAAAGATTTTGTTTTAATCAGAAGGCACCAGTGTTCAGAAATTACATTGAAATTATTTGTTTACAGACTTTGAAATCAACTGCACCGTTTTGAAATTGGGAGAGCAATGGCAAGGGTGCAGTATTTATCCACAGAATGTCAGATGTTGTAGACATTTCAAATCCACAACTTGACAAAGGTCTTTTGTCTTGTGTGTGTAGTGCAGTGGTGACCTTGGGGCAGGTCTAATACCAAACATACAATGTACCTCCGACGGTATCATCCACCTTTAGGCGATATTTGATTATTATATGACAGAAGCTGTTTGGTAACATTTTTGGGGGCGTATCTTTCAAAACTGTTCTTCACCTGAAAATAGTGAGCTTGTCCTCGCACTTTTTTATATCAAGGTAGGACATTTCTGTTATTTAATTGATCTACATATTAAGTAGTGTTGAATGTTGCAGAGAATATACAGAGAGGAAGTGAGGCATGTTGCTGCAAACATACAGGCATATGCAATGTACATGAATGTTATGTGGGTCCGGGGGTATGCTCCTGTGTGAAAATTTTTAAATCTTGCCCCTCTGAGTCTGATTGTTTACACTGTTTCCTGCATTTTGAGTGGCAAATTATGCTCGCCTGGTAGACTAAGCTTAGTGTAATTAGTCTAATGACATCTGTTTCCATTTATGTTTACATGCCCATTTTTTGTCAGTTGAAGATGACAGATTGGGCAAAATTTTTGTCTGACATGAGTGGCAAAATTCCGTCAAATGGCGGAAAGACGGACACCAGGGGGATTCCTTCTCTTCTGTTTTTTCTCCCGGATCATCCACCTGTCTCCCCAATATCCAGTATACCCTTGCTGGAAAAGCCATACGGCAGTAGAGGGGTATTAAATCTGGATGTTGTCTGTGGGGAATGCACACGTTGTTGAAAGGGAGCCAGCCAGCAGGGTGTGGCTTAATTATGACTGGCACCCAGAGTAGTCTTGTAGTACATAGACCTGTTTATTTATCATATCTATTTACAAATGCGCAGTTATCTTAAAAAGAAGTTTAAGTCAGAAAACATGATAATAAACTTGTGATGTTCCTTTCTGCATATACAGTAAGTTATTCTAAAAACAGTGGGTGGAAAAATACATAAACAGTGTGTACGTGTCAAGGTGGAGGCAATTGGTGGGGTTACGAAGTACATGTAATGGGCGTAACCAGATTATCAATCAATCAGTACATTCTTAACCATGAATGGCATAAACCTACGAGACTATCACATATCATTCCTAATTTTTTGCTCACAGGGTTCGAAATGCTTTTTTCAGAAGGCAAGCCGTAAGTCAAACCACCTGAAAAGTATCGCTCACATGGTGGCCGAAGCGGGATACAGTGTATTTCAGAAGCCATAAGCTCGGCAGCTGTAAACTTAAACAAGTGTCCATAGGCGACAATCCTCCGTGAATTTTTATATTTTGCAGATTGGGAACAGTATAGTGCACTACATATTATTTATTTATTTGATAGGGTATCGTAGTAGGTGCAAACCATAAGTCACAATCCCAACAGATACTCACAAACGAATATACACAACAACCACCTAATATCTGCCTATAGAATCTCGCCTACCACACAACTACTTAAGCTACGGCCTATTCCACAGGATCATAAAAATAGGGGTGTTTCTAAAATATGCAATTACCTCAATATAAAAACCCATACGGTAAAAACAAAGACATGTGCATCATCACGGACATAACGGAACACCACATGCCCAATTACATAGAAATACATGTACAACGTACAGAACCATGACTTTTATGTGCGAACACATTTGACAATTTCTCCCCATACATAAACCATTACATTCCGCATCTGGTCCACATTAACGACCATACCGCACGTCTGCCTGAAGAAGTCTCCCCTCCCCCCGCTATTCAAAACAACGGGTTTTTCGCGGCCAGTCTCATATGCCGCTAAATGTACGGGTGCTTCTATAATATTACATTGACCGCGAAGACACCTACGGTAAATATTGATATACATGCATCATCGCGGGCATGCCTGCAGACGACATATAAAATTACATGCCGATTGAACAAAGGGAACCGTGAGTTTAAGCTGCAAACACGAAAAACCGACTGACCACAATACTCCTGCAGGAAGTATGCCTCCTTCACGGAGTAAAGAAAGGTTGTTTCCTATGCAAAAAAACTTGCGCGCCAGGGCAACCTAGCATTTCCAATACATTGTAAGTCTCGCATAGAAAACAGGACTTGCATGGCTAGAGTGTGAAAGTGGGTATTTCGAACCCTGACTCGGTATACATAGGTGACCCTCTAGAATGCGACATTATAAAATTATTTTAAATGACGAAAATATTGTAAATTCTGTAAAACAGTGCTATTCAGAACCCTTTAGGGTCTCTGCAAAACTGTTTTACGTTGAAGGTCAATAAACCAGTATGATGATGAAAATGACTCGTCCTCTCATGGCTAAACATTGGAAGTTAATGTAACTTTACGTGCTTTTTAAAGATTGAGCTTTTTAAAGATTTTGTTTTAATCAGATTAGGCACCAGTGTTCAGAAATTACATTGAAATTATTTGTTAACAGACTTTGAAATCAACTGCACCGTTTTGAAATTGGGAGAGCAATGGCAAGGGTGCAGTATTTATCCACAGAATGTCTCAGAGGTTGTAGACATTTCAAATCCACAACTTGACAAAGGTCTTTTGTCTTGTGTGTGTAGTGCAGTGGTGACCTTGGGGCAGGCCTAATACCAAACATACAATGTACCTCCGACGGTATCATCCACCTTTAGGCGATATTTGATTATTATATGACAGAAGCTGTTTGGTAACATTTTTGGGGGTGTATCTTTCAAAACTGTTCTTCACCTGAAAATAGTGAGCTTGTCCTCGCACTTTTTTATATCAAGGTAGGACATTTCTGTTATTTAATTGATCTACATATTAAGTAGTGTTGAATGTTGCAGAGAATATACAGAGAGGAAGTGAGGCATGTTGCTGCAAAGATACAGGCATATGCAATGTACATGAATGTTATGTGGGTCCGGGGGTATGCTCCCGTGTGAAAATTTTTAAATCTTGCCCCTCTGAGTCTGAAACACTGTTTCCTGCATTTTGAGTGGCAAATTATGCTCAGCCTGGTAGACTAAGCTTAGTGTAATTAGTCTAATGACATCTGTTTCCATTTATGTTTACATGCCTTTTTTGTCAGTTGAAGATGACAGATTGGGCAAAATTTTTGTCTGACATGAGTGGCAAAATTCCGTCAAATGGCGGAAAGACGGACACCAGGGGGATTCTTTCTCTTCTGTTTTTTCTCCCGGATCATCCACCTGTCTCCCCAATATCCAGTATACCCTTGCTGGAAAAGCCATACGGCAGTAGAGGGGTATTAAATCTGGATGTTGTCTGTGGGGAATGCACACGTTGTTGAAAGGGAGCCAGCCAGCAGGGTGTGGCTTAATTATGACTGGCACCCAGAGTAGTCTTGTAGTACATAGACCTGTTTATTTATCATATCTATTTACAAATGCGCAGTTATCTTAAAAAGAAGTTTAAGTCAGAAAACGTGATAATAAACTTGTGATGTTCCTTTCTGCATATACAGTAGTTATTCTAAAAACAGTGGGTGCGGGGCTCCAGACTAACTTTTTGACATACATGTAGGAGCACTGTGCTCCCAACCCAAAATGTTTGGGCGCACCAGCAAAAATCTAGGCGCACCACCAGAAAAAATAATCCTATTGACGTAATTTGCAGGACTTTGCACGAAATGTCAAATACTGTGTTCAGGGTACTACACTTCCGGCAAAGGTAAAATAATACTTGCTGCGATTTGCATGATTGTATAGAGAAATGTATCCTTTTATTTACTACATTGATCCAAAAAGGTCAAACCTCCTTGATTGAACATGAGAAAATTGTGTGAAATAGAGATACCAAGAAGATACCGTAATTATAAAGCTGCCGAAAAATATTACTCTCATTTCCGAAATAAACATACCCCTTCGGAATAAAAGTACCCCCCAGAAAAACTTCAAAATCTAAAAAAACAGCCTTACCCCCCCCCCCCCGAATAAACGTACCCCCGGGAAAATGACCAAATTGGCAACAACATTCATTTTAAAATGCATTCTTACAGGCCATTGAGGTATGTCACTTGCAATCTAATCTACATCTGCTGGACTTAAACCCATGTCATACATGTATACAAAATTACATGTTGGCAAACATTTTACATTTTGAAAAACACATGCAAAATTACTAGTACATCTACACAGATTTCTATTAGAGGGTGACCTACCGAGTCAGGGTTCGGAATACCCACTTTCACACTCTAGTCACGTGCACACAAGTCATGTTTTCTACGCGAGACTTATTGGAGATGCTAGGTTGCCCGGTGCACATTAGTTATCTTTTTTTTTTGCGAATGATATGTGATAATCTCGTAGGTTTATGCCATTCATGGTTAAGAATGTACTGATTGATTGATAATCATTCTGGTTACGCCCATTACTTCGTAACCCCACCAATTGCCTCCACCTTGACACGTACACACTGTTTATGTATTTTTCCACCCCAGCGCTCGTGACTGCGCCTGGTTTAGGCGCATATGCGCCCGGAATTTGTGAGCGTGCGACTAGATTTGTTCTAAGCGTGTGCGATCTACATGTACGTGTGATCAGAAAACTCCCAACCACCCCACCCCCCAAAAAAAAATCAGTCGATGCCAACCGCTCCCGGAGCGCCTGCAAAGGAGGCTATAATTAAGCGGTGAAGAGATCATAGCGAAAACAAAACCGAGAAATTTCAATATTTACAGTAGGAAATTGCACCATCGAAGATCACATGACAGTCTGTCGGCTTCATACATACATGTGTAAGGCATACATGTACACATACAACACTGTCTTGTATGCATAAACAACACATTTCTAGTGGTACCAGTTATGCTGAGTTGATGACATTGAAAGAGTGGTTAACATCATCATTATAGAGACACATATAACCAAAGTTGTTAACCAAATTGTGACTGAGTCTCAGTTGAGCTTTCTACCCATATGAAATTGGTACTAGTAGAAACCTCAACTGAGACTCAGTCACAATTTGGTTAACAACTGTCACCTACAATTGAATACCATTACTCTGCTCATTGTATTCAGGTTGACAAACTCTACCTGCAGTATTGCAATATTGCAATATTGGCAATGAAGATGAAGCTGACAATCAGCATCTTCCTGTTTCTGGGACTACTATGGTTAACAGATGCAGGTGAGAATCTGTGCATGTTTCAAGGTTGGAAAAGCAGACTTTATGAATTTGATTCATATTGCAGAAATCATTTCAATTTCCTTTGATGTACTGTCCGTCTGTGAATTTTATCTACATGTATTACATGTACATCATTCTACAACATTTTGTGGTAACCCATGATATACAAAAAAAGTCATATGTGTACTGTATAGAGTTGTACTGAAATAGGATATACATTTTGTATATGTATATCCAACTCTCTACATGTCATGTATATATGACATTGCAGTGCTCCTGATCAGTAACTTAAAAGTCAATGCGTTCTTAACTAGTTCTTGTAATTTAAACAGTGTGTTAGGAAGAAGGCAGCACGATGGACTCCTGTCTCAGTGACTAGTATGATGACATGTTAAATTTGTATGTTTTGTAACAAGACCCATTGCGCAGTTGCCCTGAGGTAATGTGTAGCTAACATGCTAGGATTTCCGTCAACCAGGCTATCCCCGGCTTCATTTTGCCGGGAATTTCCTTGCCAACACCGCCACTCTCAACAACGACCCTTTCAACTGGAACATCCACAAGTTTAACGCAACCCGGGATCCGCCATGCTACCCCAACTACACCTTCCCACACTGCAACTGGAACCCGAACGGCGGTAATGACTTCCGGTTCGTCAACTGTTCCGTGACCAAAGTCTGCTACAAGGGTGGGAATTGTTCCCAACTTGACCCTCTGGTCGGCAAACGAATCATCGGTGTGTGAGTTATGTTATCTTAGTATATTGCACATATCTGAGTTTTCTCAAGTGTATTTTATAATATTGGTTCTAAGGTTGGAATACGGTCAAATTTCAACTTGTTTTAAATCTAGTTTGAAATTCTTAAAATCAAATCAGTCCTCTGGTGACCAGAATAAAAGACTTAAGTATTACCTTTGCCAAGAAGGTTATGTTTTCGTAGGCGTCCGTGTGTGTGTGTGTGCAGTGTTCGAAATACTTTGTTGAGCCAGGTAGCACAGTGTGCTACCTTAGGGTAAAAAGTAGGTAGCGCATCAGAATTTTAGGTTGTTCCCCTTTATTAAACAAAATATAACAAAATACATTTATTTTTATTAAACTTCTCCTCTACTCCTACCCTACTGCTACTAAAACCTGATATCCAGTTACAAAGAGAACCAAATATATTAAGACATTAAACTTTCCAACCAATCACATTGCAGGATTGTACATATATATCCGCCCTCTAGCGGTTTGGGTCAAATTGCAGTCTCACCCGAGGTCTTGCGAGGTTTCGCGAGGGTTGGGCAAATGTTTTAAAATGGCCGTGTGGCTCTTTCACTCATGCCGAGCGCTGAAGTTTCTTTGTATTTTCCTTGCTATTTTACGCGATTCAATCGGAGAAAATAAGTTGACCACAAGTACACAAGAGTAATGCAGCAGTGGGAACCTAACAGTCCATTTTGTTGGGCGCTAATTTCTCATATCGAGTGAAAATTTACGTGCGTCACAGTGTAGTGTAATGTTACTAGTAGGCATGTGGTGGCGCTGGTGTAAAATCAGTGATTTTCGGCTCGATTCGAACCAATAAAAGCCTGTAAACTTTTCCTTTTTGATTCCTAGATGTCTGACGGTAATGAAAATATGGAAAAATATTGTTGCAAAATGAGAGAGACGGAAACTAAGGTAAATCTCTTTTATTGCCTTCGACAGAAGGCTATAAAATCGATTTTGTACTGTTTGGCAGATGATGGACGATAACTCTTGAAGGCGAGGTCAGATGTTCTCGATTTTTGGCAGGCAGGTTGTCTTGGGGGTGGCCATTGTGAGGGCAAGAAATGAGCTTCGTGGGGGGTTCCTACATCACTGCAGATGACCATTGTTTTTTGTGTTTTTCCTTGTGGACAAGATAACTCGAGAATCCTTAAATGGATGTTCAGGATTTTTGGTGGGCAAGTTGCCGTTGAGAATGCCGAGGTCAAGTTCGGAAATGGGCCTCGTGGGGGGTTTCTATGTCACTGCAGTTGACCTTTGTTTTTTGTGTTTTTTCTTGTGGACAAGACAACTCGAGGATCCTTCAATGGATGTTCATGATTTTTTGTTGGCAAGTTAACGTTAAGAATGCCAAGGCCAAGTTCGAAAATGGGCCTCGTGGGGGGTCCCAACGCCACGGCAGTGGACCTTCAGTGTTTGTGTTCTTTCTTGTGGACAAGATAACTTGAAAATCCTTCAATGGGCGATAACTCTTGGAGGCAAGATCCAAGGATCACGATTTTTGGCAGGCAGGTTGTCTTGGGGGTGGCCATTGTCAAGCCCAAACATGGGCTTCATGGGGGGTTCCTACGTCACTTCAGTTGACCTTTGTTTTTTGCGTTTTTCCTTGTGGGTCATCAGACGACAAAACCGCATCACCCTTGCTTGCAGACTAATACAAAATACGCTTCGCTGGCCGTCCGACTTTACCACGCCCGAAAATACAACAAACCACGGGGTTTTCGGTAAATGCGAAAACTATTTGATTATCTAAAACGATCACCGAGCAAGGGGGAGCCAAACTTAGCGTGACAACTACCCAGATCCGGCGATTTACTGCCGCACTATTTGGAACCCTAGTCAGATTTGAACTCCGACCCGAAACCGGAACTCGACTGGAACTCAGTACAGACTGCCGACTCATAAATGCCCCAAAAAGGCGGCTTATCGTAAAACTTCTTATGCACTACCGCAAAACGTCCTGACGTGTCTGGAGCAAACCGGAACAACCATGAAAACCACGGTATTAACTTATAAATACCATCAATAACTACGATAATCATGTTCAAAAAACCTACACAGACTATACACACACACAACACCCACCATAACAATACCACACTGTCGAAGGCATGAGTCCTCTGAACTCTAGTTTTAATGCTGGATTTTCATTTTCAGCGGTACATATTTTCAGGTTGCGCAGTGTGCTACCTGAGTCAGGGAGCAAGTAGCTCACAAGAAAATCAGGTTGCGCGGCGCTACAGCACTACCGGGTATTTCGAACACTGGTGTGTGTGTGTGTGTGTGTGTAGCAGCTGTGTGTGTGTGTGTGTCTGTAAACACGATAACCCAAGAAGGCTTAAATGGATTGTCTTCATATTTAGTAGGTGGGTAGGTCTTGATGAGACCTCGTAATGAATAGATTTTGGGCCCCCTGGCGGCTTGTTATGGTACCCCAGCGGAACTTCCGGTTTTGATATCTCGTGATCTGGATATGCTAGGGTCATGATTTTTGGATGGTAGGTAGCTCTTGTGCTTGGGAAGAAGTGACATACATGTAGGTTTGCTCTGGAACTGCAGGAGCATTTGTATGAAAATGTTTAAAGTAGGATAACTCAATAACCAGTCGACGGATGGTCTTGATATTTCGTGTGTAGGTAGCTTAAGTGATGCTTGACATAATTAGATGACAATTATGCAAATTATAATCTAATTTGCATAATTAATGAAGGAATTCTATAATTCAGTTACCTTCCATGATAGGACTATTCTACCTTGTGACATGTGTAAGTAAGAATGAGGAACATTGTCATATATCAATTATGTAAATGAAGACTTAATTTGCATAATCAATGAGAAAATACTATAATTCCATAGTGGTTGATGCTAACAATTTCATACTTGTGCATTTCGAAGTTGACTGGAGGTGAACATCATTCAAGATAACTTATTCGAATCAGGTCCTCATTTGCATAATTTATGAGAAAATGGTAGAATGGCCTTTTTTGATAACACTGCCATTGGGACGGATGAGAATA
The DNA here is from genome assembly GCA_013266295.2 of Branchiostoma floridae x Branchiostoma japonicum. NCBI lineage: Eukaryota > Metazoa > Chordata > Leptocardii > Amphioxiformes > Branchiostomatidae > Branchiostoma > Branchiostoma floridae x Branchiostoma japonicum. The sequence continues at coordinate 7,361,024 of CM023830.1, forward strand.
TGATCAAGTGATTTAATTCATGCAAATGAGGATCTTACTTGCATAATTAGAGGGAAATCTACAATTCGTCAGTCATAAAGAGTAACCTCATTTGGTGAAGGTAATAATATTGGGTCATGAAACTCTAGTTCATAAATATTATGACATGTACATGTACTAGCAAAGATGCAAAAGTAACATCTCACACTTGTTTGTATGATTACATGATAAGAAATAAAATTATGGCTATATTGCATATATTGAATCAATTTCTTATGATTTCTTCATATTGTTAACTTTTCAAAGCATCTTTTGACAGGAAATGACAACACCGTGGCAGGCAAGATGACTGACCTGGACCCTTTCTACCAGATGTACACCGCACAGCTGTGGGGCCTCGTCATCGGGGTAGAGAGCGCTTTTCAAGGCAAGTTCAAGACCAACACAGTGATGGACATATGGCAACGATGTAAGGAGCCTGAGTGTCATGGGGACCCAGGGTCATCCGGGTACTGGAGCTCCGTCCTGACAGATGTAACATGGACGGATGCGGATACAAGCTCCACATTTATCAACGAGTTTAGGTATACTAGTGAGCGGAATAACAGAATCTTGAACATCAAGTTCACTGTGGATCTGATGCATGAAGACCCAAGGAAACCTAACTTTGCCCTTGGCCGAGTTGTCGGAACCATTTCGAGTGTGGATGGTCTGAGGTATCTACCTGAGTTCAACAGAATGATGTGGTGGCAGGGTCCTCAGTGGATCTCACCAGACCTGCCGCAGGAATCAACGGAGACCAGTACGAGCATCTACTGGAATGCACCGTTCTATGTGGACGATGTGAACATGAAAGTCATTGTGGACCTCAGCAATAGTTTACCAACCAACCTGGTGGGTGAACTTCTCGACCAGGGCTCTCTCTTCCTTGTTGTTCTTCGGCAACCCTCATCTTTGACCATAGTGGAAGGAAGGATCATGGATTGTAGCACTCTCCTGGCACAATGTTGTGTTAATTTGGGACGCATTCCATATACTAACCCGGGATTTTTATTGCAGGACTCGGGTATAGCAACTTTTTGCTTAAGACCACTGGCGCAAAAGTATCCGCTGATGATTGTGAAGGAGGAGACAGTCTCCTGTCCGGATGCTGAGGATTGTCCAAAACAGTGCACACCTGTCCTTGTCGAGCATCTAGATGGACTGTATGTTGGTCCAGCAGCAGATCGTGTTTTCCGAATTCCGCAGCCTAAAACTGAAAATCCTCCCTCGAAACTTCAAGGTGAAGAGGACGACAATGGTAAAGTGTGTTGGTCGTCGACAGTATTTGCTACACAATTTGGAAAACCAAAAGCCAGCATTATCCTGAGTCTACAACCTTACGATAGACCGACAACAGGGGAACCTGCAGATGCAATACAAATCCTTCCTGGTGACTGCAGCGGACATGGCACATTTACAACAAATGCGTATGGCATAGCTGCCTTCCGTTTCAAGACCGACAAGGAAGGACTTGATTGCAGCCTTCGACCACGTAATAGAGAGTACTTAGATGGCCAGTTGTACATCTACAACATGACCTTATCTGATGACATTTCTTTCCCTTCCAACCTCCTGACATGGACACATCTATACTGTAAACTCAACAAGAAAGACAACTACACTTGGGATGAAGATATCTACCCGATTTTCCAGGTGTATGAGAACCTTTACCCTGTCATGCATCCACTTATTAATTTGACCTCCGAAGAAGACGTAAGACGCCATTCCTTTTCGCTGCATTACACTATGAGTCTACCTATAGAGAATCCAAATCACATGCCTGTCACTCGTGATCTCTCCCCAGCAAAGAGAGACATGATCTTGGAGTGGCTAAAACCAAGTGACAAAACCCCGGACCTTCCTGAAGACATCGTACAACCACTGGAAGGAATAATAAATAATCTCCGTGCAGCTGTTACGCTCGAATGGGCAACGATCCCTCCTTACCTGAGTGCCTACTACAGCATCAAGGACGGCTTCAATACAGAAATCGCAATGCTTCTGATGGGCATCGTTATAGAGGAAATGAAACACATGTCGATGGCGGCAAATATCCTTAACTTTCTTGGAGAAGCACCGATCTTTACTGACCCAACATGGTGGCCCACTTATCCAGGTAAGCTGCCCGGAGGGGTCATGCCGGATCTAACCGTCGGATTGGCTAGGTTTTCCCTGCAGGTCACTCATGATGTCTTCATGGCTATCGAGACGCCGGAATGCAGCGAGGATATTCTGGCAGTGCACAGGCGACTGTGGGAAATCCCTCCTCGAGTACAAAATACTGACGTCATTCCACAACAATGCATGAATGTCAATAACCACAGCAATTGTGACCCATTAGCAGCTGACATAATGCAAAAGTGCAGTGAATCGAACTACAATACGACTACAATTGGTGCACTCTATATCCACGGGATCTTATGCCCCATGGTCAGCCTATACCGCTCAAATCCAGGACTCTTCACCCCAAAAAACCAGGAGAACCAGGTCCCCATTCCATTTTGCGTTATCGACATCTGCTCAGCAATAGATGGGATTAAGTACATTGTTGGGGAGGGGGAGGGCGGTGATCCGTGCAATCCCTGCTTTGAAGGAGAGCTCAGCCACTATTACAAGTTTAGGGAGATCTGGAAGGGGAGACAACTGGTTGATGACAGAGGCAACACATGTGCAAATTCCGCCCAATCCTGCCCAGCAGGAAGCTGCGACAACAATGCAGACGATCAGTCCATTGATACAGACCCTACTTTCAGCCCATGTGTACCATATTGTCAACAGAATTACACCTTCACTGGACCAATCATACCTTTTCAAGAAGAAGGAGTGTGGCCAACCATTGCGAACCCCAGCACCTCGCTGTACCCACCGGGATCGAGGGCCCGCATTCTGTCCGACAGCTTCAACCAGAAGTACACCAACCTGATGACCTGTCTGACTGAGACTTTCAATAAAAATCCTGGTCAATTCGGTCAGTGTTTATTGATAATGACATCACTGACTGTAGATGCCAAGATGCTCGTTAAGACGCCCATAGATGGACAATTATATGGCGCCCCAACTTTTGAGCGGTACGCTCCAGATGGAAACAATTAGCTATAGCTATAAAACCCTCAAAAGAGATTTGTCAAAGTGAAATTGACTATTCCAAGACCAATGATAGCATCCTTTTGTTTGATGGATCAACACAACATGCCAAGCCAAAGCAAATCCTAGGGGGGTCTGGAGGCATGCTCCCCCTGGAAAATTTTGAAACCTTAATCCCCTCTTCCAGGACTCCAGGAAGAATAGTGTGAATTAACACACTAATGGAGATCCTCATAAAAAACCAAATAAAAACCAAACCAAACCTCTGAAACGCTATCTCCTGCATTTTGAGGGGTAATTTTTGCAGGTACATGTAGTCTAAGCTTAATTAATAATGACATCTCTATTGTTGAAAAATTACACAAAAGTTTCAGCTTGATTTGGGGGGAGGCGTGGATTTTCGTTACATTACATAAAATTCCCAAAGAAACGAAACAAAAATTTAGCAACACAAAACTTTAATTTCATGATGTGTCTACTTACGATAAATATTTAGGTCGGCAAAAATAAAACTTTCAACACCGGCACCGTTAGCGATCTCACTTAGACTCCTGACTTTTGGAAAGAATGCCCTAGATCTATTTTTCCCATGTTTTTTTCTTTCTGGTAAGTTAAACTAAATCTCTGGTACCTTCACTGACTGTGATCAAAATTTGCCGATCTAAGCCTTCAAAACAGCCGCTTCATCGCCACCATTATTATTTTCATTTCCGATAAAATATCATGAATTTGCGCTTAATTCACATCTCGCAAATAGTGAGATTTGTATGTCATTGGTTGATGGCAGCATGTTATTGGTAGAATTCTGACGCTCTTTATCATTTTTAGTGGGAAGAAAAAGTGTGTTTCTCGGCTTGTAACAGTACTTTATTATAATAATGTTTACAAGAAATACAGCAAGGCTGGTATTTCAGAATTTTTGGGCTTCTTTGGAAGCAACAACTGACGGAGAACTGGGGAAAACAAAAGGCCTCAGCATGACACGACCTGCCAGAACTTTAGGCCCAATTTACAAGGGGCAAAAAATATCTGTCCTAGGACAATAATTAACGCGCGGCGCCTTGTGTCATAGGTCAGATTTTTTATGCGTGTGAAAAGGCCCGCAACTGCCGCGTCACATTTTTTCTGTGGCTAATCGAGGAGGTGCCACAAGTGCAGCGCGACACTCAGCAGGGAGTCTGCGTCGCGGCCCAGTAGCGTGTAAACAGACTGGTGTCGCACGCAGCCCATTTCTGCGTCACAGTAGGTCAGGGGTTATATCAAAATTTATCATTTCCTGCGCTAGCCTGAAATCCATGCCACACTCGTCTGTTTGTATCTCTTCTGCTCATCATTACATACCAAGGTCTCAAGGTTGTTGTTTCCTTGGATTTTTTTTTCTGATTGCTACAGTAATCATTGCGAAAGTAAATGTGATAGCCATGACCTTAGCAGTAACTGGAGCAGCGCCGAAACGCGATGTTTGATCTGGTTGTGGAATTGCGATATAATTCGGAGCAAGATGGAAACTTACAGAAAGAAGGATGCATTCGGGCAGATTGCTGTATCTTTACACAAGGATTTTTGTTTGACAAATATGACGGAATGGGCAAAATGTTTGTCATCAGGGTGACAAGTGACAAAAAATAGACACTGGCTAGAACGCTGCTTCTACAGCATTGCTAAAAGTAAAGATTCTATTCATCAAATACTGTTTATATTTATCAAATATGTTAGTAATAAAATCCTCAAGCTTGATGGTAAATAGATGTGCAAAACATTATGCTATGACCAATTTGATGCCTGAAACCAGCATAAAATTTATATTATATTAAGCTGTTGCACTTTAAAAAACAACTTGAATGTTAAGACATGCTGAATCTGATAGACTCTATACATGTATTTTGTTTTGGAAAACTGTCTTTCCTAGGCTATGTCTTACACAAAAATGCATTATTTAACCTATTAATAATATAGTATTATATCAAATATCTCCTTACACAAAGTAAATTTGATAGAACTGGCCAGGTTGCATGTTATATGTATATATTATTACTCATATACTGATAGCTGTGGCGACTCTTGAATCGGGCATATTTTGCTGGCTGTCTTATATACATGTACATGACGTGTATATATAGCCCTCCATGGAATGCTACTATTGGCCAAACCAGACATTTCCCATTCAGGCTGCACGATGATCCATTTTCGTCCGACGCTGGTTTCTGAATCTGAGTGTACCAAGCTTCCCTGTGATTTTATTTGAGTCATTTTGACAGTTGGCCGGGTTCAGATCCCCCTAAATATTCCACAACGCGACCAATTCTGCAGAATACTGCTACTCCACACAACCGGGCGACCATCTTTGCTTACATGCTCGGGACGCAGTTAAAGTAAATCTAGCGTTCTCCTTTGTGGAAAAATTATGGAAAATGGCACGAAAATGACAGTTTCCGTAGGTTTACTCTAACCGCGAAATCGGGACGAAAACGGATCATCGTGCAGCCGACGGGAAATGTGTGGTTCAGCCCATGTAGCTTTCTGCGACTCTTGTGGAGGAGGGCTATATAATATAAGACAGCCAGCAAAATGCGCCCAATTCAAGAGTCGCATGGCTAATATACTGACACAATATATCTATATATACATATATCTGCTCTATCTATCTATCTATATATATATACATACATATACATACATACATACATATATAAAATACAACACGGGGTATTCCGTATTGCCCGAGGTACCAGCCCGACCGCGAGTCCGATCGGCCGACGGCCAAAGGCCAGAGGGCGATCAGACTCGCAGGAGGGCTGGGACCGAGGGTGATTCAGAATACACCGTGTTGTATTTTATTTATATCATACCCACCCAAGAAAACACGCCTTACACACATGCCAAATGAGCGAAAATTCGGTGTCCCTAAACCAAAAAAATGCAACAACATCAATTCCAAGCCAATTGGAAGCCCGGGCCGTATCGTAAAGTACGGCCCGGTCCGGAACACCGTTATCGAAGGTTATCACGGCCCGGGTATGATATAAATATAATTACATGTACATGTATGTGCTAAAATTTGTATTGCTTGTACATGTACTTCGGGTTATTTGTAGCCTCCTTTGCACTTGCAGGCGTTCTGGGAGTGGCCGCAGTGTGTTTCTGAGACGTGTTGTTGACAGCCACTCAAAAGAGTATGGCGAGTCTGCATTGTCAATCAGCAACTGAGTCGTTTTGTTGCCGGCATTTCTGGCTCTCTGCCTTGCCTCAGCAGCAGGGAGGTCTTCCGACACCATGTAACCACACCAATTTAGCGTTTTCCCCGTCAAAACAAAACCAAATCTCCCGCTGGAGGGAACCCCGTAAAATTTCAGGTTGTAGCGACCATATATGTTTTTGTATTCATGGATATGCAGGAATTGACTCAATTGCAAGCGGCGCTCCATACACACATGCCTGGCGGCGCCCCATGGTGTGTGCTGGTTGGCTTTGCTTAAATGATCTTCTGCGCTGAGATATTTCTTTTGTTGGAATAATGGTGGGATTACTTCTATACGGTTTGATTATACTATAGCGAAATAAAGCACTGGCGTTCCAGGGAAGGCTGACAGAGTTGTAAGCGTGTGCAATCTACGTGCCATCAGAAAACTCCCCCCAAGTGCTCCGACCACTCCCGGAATGCCTGCAACCTACAAAGGAGGCTATTCATGACACATCTGAAGATGGTGGCCCAATGACAGTAGACACTTTGGACTATGGTTGTAATGTTAATACATGAAATAAAGTCGTATATCAACAAGATATCATGTCAGTATTCTGTCATAAGTCATTCCATCAGGTTTCAGAGCTATTTCCAGGGACCGTGGATTGTTCAATTCCACGGCTGTGGAATTGACCACTTTTAGTGGTGAAATCCATGGCCGTAAAGGACTTAGTCATAACGCCCGCAGTAGCAGGATTTATGACTAAGTCCCTTCACGGCCGCGGATTTCACCACTAAAAGTGGTCAATTCCACGGCAACGAACTTAAAAATAATAATCACATCCGGCCGTGGTACGAGGCTGGCACCCAGGGTAGAACCAAGGAACAGTGGTTCCTTGCGGGATTTTAGTCATAAATCCTGCTGCCGCGGGCATTATGACTAAGTCCCTTCACGGCCGCGGATTTCACCACTAAAAGTGGTCAATTCCACGGCCGGGTACTAACTTAAAGTGTATGGTGGTCATTACGAAGTTTCCGAGACAAGTGCCACCCGATGTCGTGGTATGGTGGTCACTCTTTCCGAGACATATGCCACCCGATGCCGTGGAATTGACCACTTTTAGTGGTGAAATCCGCGGCCTTGACGGCACCGCGGGCGTTATGACTAAGTCTCTCACGGCCGTGGATTTCACCACTAAAAGTGGTCAATTCCACGGCCGTGGAATTGAACAATCCACGGTCTTCGGATATACCTGGGTTTCAAGACAGCTCGGCCCCTGGGACAACTCGGCCCCTAGCAATTCGGGACAACTCCGGGAAAATTCCGGGAAAATTTCCTGATGTCAAATCATCAGCAACGAAGTAGAATGTTTGGCAGTTCAATTCAATATGTTAATAGTCAGGGTTCGCGGGAATGTCTGGCTAGCTTATAACTTCAACTATGTATTTATTTATAAAGAAAATTCAACTTACACAATAAAATGTACTAGAAATGTTAAACTACAATAAAGGGGAAAAGAACACTCAGTCTGGTAGGATGGGCTAGGCAATGATGGCAATGATAGGACTGGTTCTGTTTGCCACAACAAATTCAAAACTGGTGCCCCAAGGGAGATGATTAAAATGTTGCAAAACTATGCATGAAACATAAGACAACACCTTACATCTGCTTGGATATATGGAAACTTGATAATTGCTGGCGTGTAATGGTTAATCCTTGTTCCAGCCAGAGACTAGGCCCGTGAAGTAACAACTTTACCTAGCATGCCGGGGTGTTTGGGGCATCCATAGCCGTGGCGACTCTTGATTCCGGGCCTATATTATAGCCCTCAGCAAGAGTCGTGGAAAGGTCCATAGGCAGAACCGAACATTTCGGGTCCGCTGCGCGGTGCTCCGTTTTCGTCCCGGTTTTCGTGTGTCCCGAGCTTCCCTGAAGTCTTACCTAACGATCCGCAGGGTTGGCGCTGTTCAGATCGCCCTAAATACTCCACAAGGAGACCGATTCTGCTGTTTACGTGCAAATATACAATCGGCGCCATCTTTAAAATCTACTCGGGAATGTTCGGTGCCGCCGTCGGGGACGTTCGGTAGCCTTTCCGGTTATGACCGGAGCGCTTTCGGTAATGGTCGCTCGTGCTTCGGTACAACCGAACGTCCCCGACGGCGGCACCGAACATTCCCGAGTAGATTTTAAAGATGGCGCCGATTGTATATTTGCACGTAAACAGCAGAATCGGTCTCCTTGTGGAGTATTTAGGGCGATCTGAACAGCGCCAACCCTGCGGATCGTTAGGTAAGACTTCAGGGAAGCTCGGGACACACGAAAACCGGGACGAAAACGGAGCACCGCGCAGCGGACCCGAAATGTTCGGTTCTGCCTATGGACCTTTCCACGACTCTTGCTGAGGGCTATAATATAGGCCCGGAATCAAGAGTCGCCACGGCTAGGGCATCCACCGCCCCCTGCACTAGCTGTGCCGCCACTCTTTGTGATCGGCAGCACGGCTAGCGCAGGGGGCAGTGGATGCCCCAAACACCCTGGCACACTAGTAAAAGTTGTTAGGAATTGAGGGACTTGCAGCAGAGTTCGAACTCCAAGTGTTCCGGCACGGAGTTTGGCACATTTGTTCGTGTACCGTAATGGAGGGCTCCGCGACTGTTGGTAGGGCTAAAGAAAGTATAAGACTGCAAGCAAGAGAAGCCCTCCAACAGTCACGGCGACTAGCCCTTTTCCAGATACCCCCATGCAGCATGCCTGGTCAGGCTAGCCAGCCTTTTCTGCGAACCTCCAGCATCTTGAGTTTGGGGCTAGGTGCCGAGTTGTCCCAGGGGTCGAGTTATCCCAGGGGCCAAGTTGTCCTGACACCATTCCATCATTCATCATAGCAGTCGAGGTGATTACGCCCCCCTCCCCCTCCACAACTAAAAATTACAGATTTGAAGTGGATTCATCACTCTACATAACGCAACTGCACACTAAAAGATAGGATAGCTACTTAGCGATCTATAAGTGATAAGCATCACCTCATAACTCTGTCTGTACTCACTTGAAATAACTTGTTTTGTTGAGCGATTCAAAAATGTCCGTTCAAAACGGCCGCCATCTTGGCAAATGTTCAGGCGATAAGTAACGTGTTTTGATTGGCTCTTTGCACACACTTTCCATAACTTACACCAATCAGATTTCGTGTTCTATAGGCAACAATAACTTATCAGATCACGTTTGCTCGCGAGATTTGACGAGACTTTGAATTCTGGCGGGAAAGTGAGCTGGTTGTTTGGGTTTGTTTAGATCCGCCTGAGGCACCTAGAAGGTGAGTTTTGGGGTCACCTGGCCGTTGTTTACCACCCGATTTGGTCAGAACACATTGACGAGAACACTAGGAGAAAACTGTGGCCATTAGGGGGTATAGAAAGCTCTAAACAAGCTTCAAATCAGTTGAACTTATTTTGTGGGTGGGAGTGGCCGCCATAATTTCCTTTCTCTGAATGGATTATAAACAACTAGTCTGGCAGCTCTTTCGTTGAAGAGAAGGCCAAGGTTAATCTACTTTTCGAATTTATTCTGTGGGCCAAGTATTTGGAAATCAAGGGGAAGTTTTCGCCAACTTAGCGCATGCACAGTGATGTAAATTGTAAGACTATATAACGGTTACATAATTTTTGGGCTATTGTCAGTATTGAAATAAAATAAGTGGGGGGTAGAAGAGGTTGGACAACTTGGACTGGACGGGGGGGGGGGGGGTCACGAAAATCAGGACTGGATAGGGGGGTTAAGTGGCCTGGACAGGGGGGTTGGGTCAAAATATTATATCTGGCCTGGACGGGGGGGGTGTCAAATATTTGGACTGGACAGGGGGGTTTACATTTATTTATTTATTTATTTCATCTTAGGTCAAAGGCTGAATTTGAGACCTCTTCCACCCCCCCTCCACAGTTTGTTTTTTTGGAACAGCCCATTTCTAAAAAAAAAATCCTGTCTCAAGTTTGATAAATTATATATATATCAAATACTTACTATTACAGGAAGTATAGACTAGTATATAGTTCTGACAGACATGACGACAAGACAGTTCTTCACCAGCGGTGACAGTGAGGCCTGGTCCAAGTGTCACGGTCTCTACAGCAAAGTACTGCAGATCAAGGTCAGCAAGAGTCAGAAGAAGGCAGACTTAATCAAACTGGACAAATGGTGAGAACTATAATTTGTATCAAAAACTGGGGGTTTTTTTTAAATCAAATAATCTGGAATAATAGTCTGTTGATAGATGATCATTTGATTTATCTGAAATCGAGAGATCTGATTGGCTCAGAAATGTTGTACTGTTCTCTGTAACACTAACAGCATGGTATACTGTAAATCACGATTTTTTCGCGGTACTTTTATATTCGCAGTTTTCGCGGTCACTTCTGTACCGCAAACTTGTCATTACCGTGAACAAATAATTCGCCGACTTTCTTTTTGCTGCACCTGCCGCCACCGCAAACGTATAGTTCCGCGGACATGTCCATTTTTCTCAGACCGCGAACTTTTGCTACCGCGAACATAAAGTGATTTATGTATTATTTGAGTATTGTGCAGGCATTCACAAGTTTACTGAACATCATCATGTATTTACTTTCGTGGTGGTTTTATGAGGAAAATGGCGTTTTCGCGTCGTTTGAAGTTCACGGTTCCAACATCATGAACATGTTTCCTACAGGTTCCAGGAGGAACTTCCCCAGGCCCTGAGTGAGAGGGCTGACAAACACATCACCCACGAGGAACTGGCCAAACTCATGAGATGGAAACTCATGGTAACAGCAATACAACATTTTATTCTCTGTTATTATATTCCTTCAAACTGTATAATACTGTACTCCTATTTATCAAGCTGATAGGTTTATCTCCTAGAGACTTTTAGTTGGCCGTGCAGTACCTTCAATGAAGAACGGTGTTACAAATTTTACATCAGAGGTACAAAATTTAGACATAATGTATTATTCCTTGCTGTACATTTAACCTGCTCTCAGCTGCCTAACCCTGTAACCAAAAGAGAATTGATAACCAAACGGCTTAGCTACTTCCAGTTTGCTAAAGGTTAAATCCATCTGGAAATGAGCCCTTCCCTCTGTTGCAGAGAGGAAAGTTCCGTCCACGTCTGCAGCAGCTGGTGGAGAGTAACAAGCCTGAGGTTGTGGAGGAGACCAGCAGGAAGGCCTTCAACAAACTCCCCAACATCTCCTCTGCCATCAATGAGCTGTCCAAACTCAAGGCTGTGGGACCTGCCACTGCAACAGGTTAGGCTTGTACATGTACCACTGGTATCTGTTCTGGTGTAGCTGAATCTGAGTTGCTTCAACAGTAATACACTACTCTCTAATACTACAGTCACATTTCCAGACCCTCCACTGTTAGCACTTGTACAACTGTGAGGCTTGAGGGCTATAGAAACGGAGATGGGTACTGACCTATACACCGAAAGGTGTGGGAACGATTTTAACTTTTGAACTGCAGTCAAAACTGCCCAAGAAAACCACTCAGTCAGGGACCTATAAAATCTGGTTTATGTAGACATAATTCTTAATGCTTGTGTCAATGGGAAAAATCATTTAAAGGACACCAAAAAGTTGCCACTTTGGACAGGTGGTCCTTACTAGTATGTAGAGGTGGTCACTTGTACAGGTTTAACTATACTCCATTCTGTTTTCCTGTATGTCTGTAGCTATCCTGGCAGCTGCTGCTCCAGAGCTGATCCCCTTCATGGCTGATGAGTCCATGTTGTCCATCCCTGGACTGGGGCCGGTACAGTACACTCTGCCCTACTTCCTCAAGTACCTGGACCACATCAAGAAGTGCTGTAAGAGGCTCAACAAGCAAGGTGAGAAGATATATAGGGCTAGAACTCTGTAAGCTCTCAGGAAAACATCATTATTGTAATATCATGACCGTTTTCAAAATCTATAAAGTTGCTTGAGTAAATGCTACTTAGGTAAAATACATAATGTTCAATATTATACTGGTATAACTTGTTCAGTCTAAATTTTGATATAATTGATTGATAGTTTTATATCATCATTGCAAATGTTTGTGATGTTATTTGTGTTGTTTTAGTTTTAGAAATAACTAGCAATAAGGGATCGGTACAGGTGGGAAAATATTAGCGATGTGTCTCTACTCTTTCCTTAGACCCAGAAGGCGAGTGGACCCCACACAAAGTGGAGCTGACCCTGTGGACTCATGCTGTAGCTACAGGGCTGGATCCCAGCGTGCTGGATTCTACCGGTATGTGTGTTTTCATTGCTAGGAGTTGGAATGTTACATCTAGACTAGTGTTTGACGAAGATTTTATCAGTGCCGAGGGGTCTTCTTGAGCAATTCTGACTGTAATGACATTTGCGATAAAAGAAAGTTATCAGGCACATAAGATGATCTTCCATGATTGTTTGAAGTACCACTGTTAATTTCAGCAGCTGCTCCCACGGACAAAGCAGAACCAAAGACCAAGAAGAGGAAGTCCAGTGGGGAGGGGGAACAGGTGGCCAAGAGGCCCAAAACTGGACAAGAAGTTGAAGAACAGGAGAAAACCAATGGAGAAGCCACCACAGAGCCAGAAGCTGCATACTTTTAAAGCACATAGGATGTGCTTTCGAAGTTGCAGTTCAAAAAGAGTTGTCAGTGAAAAAGTACCACCAACAGATGGTACCTAAAGTGGTCAAAGATGACATTTCTTTTGCTTCATATATTGCTTTTTTTTATTATCTCAACCAAAACATATCCTACACACTTTTAGCTTTTATCTTTTTTACAAAGTATATTTTAGAATAAGTTGAAAGTGAAAAGACATGTTGGAAGTAAGGAAGAGTTGAGCTAAGAAGAATGTATGTGAGAGTTCACTTTGTAAGCAATTCTGTTGCTTGTTGATGGTGATATTGGCATGCAGGCTTAGATTACAGGTTCATGAAACTGTTGTGTAAGAGTAAAGGACTATAAAGTGTCTAAAAGAGACAGTTATTTGTTGAACATGTATCGGGTGGTTTACAGCATCTGTCGTATAGTTGTGGTCCAAGACTGCAGCTACATGTATTAGGGATAAGATAACTACTGCAGTAACATTATCTATAATTACACTTATATGATTTGATAATCATCACAATTGTGTAATTATTAATTGCATGTACATGTATTATCTATTATATAATCCTATTGGAAGTTGAGCTTGGTTCTGACACAGAGAAAAATGGGGCTCAGCCAAGTATTAAACTTGTGAGGTGGGACATGTCATTTGTTCCAGCAAGTGACAACACCAGTCCTGTATCACACATTACAGCCACATGGCCATAATAAGTCCAAGTCAAGCTTGTATTATGTCTCAACAGTGACTGGAGTGACAGCAGAGAATTAAGGTGAGCCCCATTTCTGTATGTGTTGGAACAAAAGTGTAACTTCCTACAATATAATTTACCTGTGCTGATGAACTTTTATGTATGATATAACCTTGCTGAATAATGAGGCTTTGCCATCACTTGTCCATTACAAAATGCATGTTGCTATAATTGCAGAAGTAATGATGACTTGGTTTGCATTGAAACATTTCCTATCAATGACATGAATGGCACACTTCAGATATCCAGGTGTTCAAAACATTCTTGAGGAGGCCTTGACAACACTTTGTTAAATGTGGAATGATGAGAGAGTTGACGTTGTCATAAGAATTGAGAAAATATGTTGAATTTAACATTCAAGTTTTACAATTGGACGTTTGTTTGATGCTGTGTTGTGCTGGTTTAAAAACCTACAATACTACACTCATGTTGACATACATGTAGTTTGGTCAAGGTGGCAGAGTGTAAAGGCATAGCAGTAACTTGAAGCTTGCTATATTTACAGCCATATATAATTACATATCTTACTGAATTTTTTTATTCAAATTCCATCCTGTGATATTAATCACAGCATAATTTGAAAGGATGATGAAATCATTGAAAAGTGTGCAATGATCATAAATTTGTGACCAACTGGTAGTGTGAATTCATGATTAAGAGGAATAAAGTAAAGATGATCACTGAAATATTCCAACAGTCTCCTCTTTTTCATGTAGATGTATGAGATAAAAGAAAGCAATGCCACTCCCTAATACACACTACAAGAGCTGAAAACAGATGGTAACTTAGCCTAACACACACATGCACACACACTCTATCACACATGCACAGGAGCTAAAAACTGGCGCTAAGCTAGCCTCCTGTGCAGCCTTCTAACGGGGCAGCGTTTGTTTCTACGAGCGGCAGTTTCTTTTTGGGGCAGGGCCTTGTTGAGGGGAGAGTTGTATCTGCGGAGAGAGCTGTATCGCCCATGCTAGAATGCAGTATATCAACAGAAGAGAAAAACACAAGTTGTGTTTGTTGTTGTGCATAGTGTTTAATTCAGTCTTGGCACAAAAAATAAACGTAGCAGCATTATCATACAGCAAAGGCAAACAAAACCCCCAACAAACATCTCCACATGTTTTCCAGTCTTTCACACAATTTGTTAACTTAGAATTCCATGTCTTCTGCCATATGTGTGAACACTGCAAGGAATCATACTTTGGTAATCAGTAACAATGATTATGATATTCTGCTGATAACAATTTTCTTCATATTTCATCATGATCTACTTGAATGGAAGATAACTCCATAGAAATTCACATTTCTCCAAAAATCATAATTTAATCCTGTGAAATTGTGCTGTGTAAGCCTACATTAATTGATTTCATTGCTCAGTGATGTGGAAAACATAAGACTATACTTTAACACTACATCAGTATATGTATGCACAAAATCTCACAAAACTGACAATAAAATGTTAACATACCATATTTCTCAAATCACCTCTTATATATACAATATCTGAATTTCACAAGAGAATTCCAAAAATCTTTTAGAAGAAGCTGCATCTAACAGCATATCTAATACTTGGTTTGAGTTTTACAAATATTGAACCAGTGAAAACTAATAATCCATTACAACTGTCTACAACTTTTCCTTTTGAATTCTTTAGTGGTCTCTTGTGATATATTATTAAAGGGAAAAGGAATGTGCAAGTCTCTATACATACCAATATAAAGATTTCCATATTTAATTTCGTACATGCGGGCTTGAGAGAGCAGTGATACATAGCCTAATAATGATTCACATGATTCAGATAGTTCACTGTTTTCTCTCTGTTTCTTTCATTCATATACCCCCTGTGAAGCATCAGTATCAACAAAAAGCCAATATGATGCTACTTTCTGTCTAAAGTCAGCTATGTCCGTATCCACACAAAGCCAATGAGATGCTAAGTTCTGTTTACTGGTACCCAGTGAGCTTCATCATGCTGGGGTAGCGTGTGCGGACTTGGCACACCTTCTGCTTGTCGATGAAGATGCTGT
This sequence comes from Branchiostoma floridae x Branchiostoma japonicum, assembly GCA_013266295.2. Classification (NCBI taxonomy): domain Eukaryota; kingdom Metazoa; phylum Chordata; class Leptocardii; order Amphioxiformes; family Branchiostomatidae; genus Branchiostoma; species Branchiostoma floridae x Branchiostoma japonicum. The sequence continues at coordinate 7,376,705 of CM023830.1, forward strand.
TGGACTTGACAGCGATCTCCTTCTCCAAGGTCATGCGCGTGTCCATCAGGTCCTTCAGCGAGGCCTCAGCGTTCTCCAACTTCCTCTGGAGAGCTTCGATAGACTCCGTGATCTCTGTAACCTCAGACAGCAGCCTAGGAGGGACAGACGAAGGAATGTTATAATAATGTTTTAGCTTTTAATACTTGTATACCATAGATCATGATTCAAGTGTTTTAACTCTATAATTAGTTTTGGAACTACTTCAGGTAGCATTTTGAGATACAAAAGTTGTTATTCTACAGATTATTTAAAGCCATAAAAGGCAGATCGCATCACTCAAGATGTAAAAAGATAACAATTGTCAAACAGAACAATCATTAGAATTGGTTTGATGAAACTCTGATCACATACAAGGTGAGTTATCTTAGTCACTGTTTTCGTCCATGTATGTGAGTGAGTAAATTTTTTTCTCTCTGTTGCCTTTAAGTCCAAAGATTATGTACCGGGTACAAAAGCTAAAAGTTTAAAGGACTTAAAAAAGATGTTTATGCAACCCCCACCTTTCAGCAGCGGGGTCGCGGCAGAGTTCAACGTTGGGCCGTGAGGTGCGGTGGTGCAGACGGGTCTGAGCGACCTGCATGGGCGGCCGCTTGTCAGCGATGGCCTGCTTCAACATGGCGATGTTCTTCTCCTGAGAGGCAATCTCCTGTAGAGTCTGAGGAAAAAAACAATGGAAATCAGACTTCTAAATCTGTATAGCTGTATAACCACCCTTCAACGTAACACACCAGCTTTGCAGGCATGCGGCACGGCGACAGCTGGCTATATTACACCGACTGACTTGTTACAACTTACTAACCTTTGAACATCTAGCTCTAAACATTGTTTAAGACTATCTAGTGATGATGCCCTACTGTACTTGGTGGCAGCGAGTTCCACTCTATGATAGTTCTAGGAAAAAATCCTTCCAGGTTGATAACTCTGGTACTTGAAGGCATGACTATTTCTTGTTCTTTTATGATCTAATTAAGTTTTCCACACATACCTTCTGTAGATGATTCTCCAGTTTGGCCTTGGCATCATTGAGTTCCTCCAGCCTCTTGGCCATGGCGTTGTCCACGGTGTTGCACTGTTCATGCATGTCGTTGGACGTGTCGGAGATGACGTTGTCGATCAGGGCGCGCAGGTTGATGGACGCCATCCTCTCCTGCTCCGCCCGGACGATGTTATCGTGGCTGTACTGCGCCCAGGTCTCCGGGGTGGAGGAGCTGGGGAGAGTTGGGTAAGGTTAGACAATGTTGTCAGGTCCCTTTCCTAAACTGTCTAGCTCTCTGAGGGAGCTGTTATGAAGAATTTCATATTGAAAGAAATGCTGTGATAACCTTGGTCTTTGAATGAAAGTTTGATGCTTCATAAGAAAGGATTTCAGCAGTCTCTCTGAAATTATTTCCCAAAACTTAATGACAATCCTTTTTGTGTAAAAACCTGACAGTTTGACATGAGGAATTCTACTTACAACTCCTGCCACTGTCCGGTGTTGGGGTGGTACTCGATGTCTGTGGACTGGTTGTTCAGACGAGCACACTTGTCGTCGATCTCCAGGGCATCCTTCTTGTCACTCCAGTCCATCTCCAGGTTCTGCTTAGCATCACGGTTGTTCCTGCAGACATTTGTACAGACAGATTAGATGGGGAACATATTCAATTTCAGCAGTGTCGGTATTGTGTTCAGAAGAAGAACTGCTTGCAATATCAGATCTGCTACTTTTGGGTGGCGTGGGGTTGTGTGGTGTAACGGCAGAGTGTTTGACCCAAAACCCAGAGGTCCTCGGTTCGAATCCTGTCATGTCACCGATCTTGTGTCCTTGGGAAAGGCACTTTGCATGACTTTCCTCACTTCAGCTAGGTGTAGAAATTGGTACCCGGCTTCGGTAGGGGAAGTAAAAGGTGGTGGAAGGAGAGAGATGGGCTCCGCCTTCCAATACCATGCCTAGACACAGTGGATCAACAACCCATTGCCCCTATGGCCTCGGAAAAAAAAGGCTATGGGACTACCTTTACCTTTACTTTTTTTTACTTTTGGGTAACTGCTTCAATCATTCCACAAAAAGACTGAATCAAAATCTCTATTTCAGTGTACATAATAGTGTGTGAAAAAATCTTATCAATTACATGTAATACATGTACATGTAACTGTAAATGGAGCTAATTATGTACAATTTGTAGGTGTGTCTGAACTCTCAATTCTTTTGTTATGAAAGTGAGTGTGCAATTGTGCTGAAGTGGACATTGCCAAGGCAACTAAACTGACCTGATTTGGTTGATTGTCTGCTCCAGTGTTCTTCTCAACAGGTCCTGCACACTCTTAATGATCTCCACTTCCTACAGACAACAGAAGGTTGGAAGATGAGTCAGTAATGTTGATGAACACATTGGGACTGTTGACAAGTAATAAGGAGAATCAAAGATTATTTAGCTACTTATTTCTGTGTTCTTTTACCAGGGTGGAACTCTCTGAGTGGCTGGGCACTGCTTTTCAGAGTGGCCCTGGGTACATATATATAAACAATGCAACAATATACACAAGACAATACAAAAACACTTCATCAAAATCATTGTCCATACTCACCATCGAATACACACCAGGTCGTGAGGGTTAAACGTCAGGTCAAACAACTGTCTTGCACACTCACATGGGTTTTGGAGGATTGCATACATTGTCACCTGGCAGTAGACAAATACATGCTTCTACCCGACTCTTATACATATACACCCCACCCACGATCAGAGATGTGATTCTCACCTTGACCAGCTCGACCTCCGGTTCGTCCCTGACCAGGTCCACGCCCTGTCTGCGCTCGCGGCTCTCCAGGTTGTCCAGGGAAATCTTGTAGGGAATCTCCGTGGCGTACAGGGCATTCTCCAACCTGGTGCAACCAAAACAACCTTCAGTGACCAACCACGTACCAAAAAAGTAGTACATTTGTCAACTTGACTAACTGTAATTGTAACGTTATACGTGCATGTGTAACACTTTTGTTCAGGCATGATTATACCCATAATTTACCCTGTGTTCTAAAGTATGCATGTTCACTCCTATTGTTTTGCATTATATTCTAGAACAAAGACACAATGCCATACAACAGTGCTTATTCCATCTGTAGACATGGCTGGGTTAAGTGTGCCAGTCTACTTTCTTGAAATTCATCGTCCATTACATGTGACACACAACTTACATCTACATTTTCTAAACACACGATGGCACCTACCGCTTCTTCTGAGCCAACAGAAGGTCTGTCTCCGCGATCACATCATCGATTTCACGGTTCAGCTCCGACTTCCAGAAGGTGATGTCGTGCATGCGCTCGCCGAGCTTCTTGGTGACGTCAGCCTGCGTACGCTGAGTGATGGCCTCTGTCGTGTTGGCTAGATAAGTAAAGTAGAGGTGTTGTTAGTGCTGCGTACCGGTTCGCTGGACCGGTTCAGGACCGGACCGAATGCTTCGGTTCAAGTCCAAAAAAACCGAAACGTTGAGAACCGGTTTTGGACTTGTTAAATAAATAGCACTAACATACATTCCAGTGTTTAAAATACCCGGTCTCGCAGTCTCGCCGCGCAAGTAATTTTTTCTGTGCGAGAAGCCAGGTTGCCCGGAGCGCAAGTTATTTTTACAGCGGCTGGGCTGGGTTTACGGCCAGCGGCTTCTGAAATAAACAATGCCGCGGTCCCGCCTGCTTGATCTCGCCCCGGTCTGCTTGCGGTAACAACGACCCATTTTCCATTGAGAAATGTTCCTTGAGAAGTTTCGTCCGTAGTCAAGTTGCTTTAATGCGCCTATAAACGCAAAAATTCATCCGAAAAGCGGCAGTGATCGGCCGGGACGGACGAAAAAACATTAGCGGCCATCTTAACTCACGTTAGATCTCGCAAAAACACGCGAGGAATACGCAACGCCCCTAGCGACATTGGTGAGACTGCAGCCTAGAGCAGGGTTACAGATATCGGTAGAGAGCCGATAATGAAACAAATTAAATCTAGCACCGCGTTTCCACCGCTATTTTATCTCTTGGGGCGAAATTAAGTACTTCTTTGCTGTTGTTGCTATAAAAAAATGTACTATTAAAGCTGAAAAAGATTTTTTCTTAAATTATACACTGTATAATACTAGTAGCTTAATAATATGTGTTTACTACTGAGTATAATAATACAGTATTCATTGACTCATGATTATGAAACACCCATATTAGTAATTAGGTCTATATACATTGCATTTGTAGTTCAGCAGTCAGCTCAAATTAATCCAAGGCTTTAGGTAGGCAAGTTGCTTTGCTTACATCACGCCATGGGTTTAGGTCCGGACTTGCAAGTCCGGACCTGAACCTAAACCTCTGGACTCGAGTCCGGACCTGAACCTGAAAATTGGTTTAGGTATGCAGCACTAGGTGTTGTTAACTATACAGTAAGTCTGTTCATTGGTCTTTGTCCTTAATACATTATTAAATGTTACTGAGTATTAACCTTTAGAACACTAAATTAGCTGTTTGTCTAGCTACAGATTCTCTATTGGTTATGGTGTTAGGCAGCAGGGAGAAGGTTAAAAATATTCTAGTACATATTGAAGTTTGTCTACCATTGCATTTATATGAAGCAATGTAACTAGCATGAAATAACAGTACTCATTTAGACTGTATCTATTGAATACAAGATGAACCAATCAGATGGAATATAGGGGAAAAAGACTAGTCTAGCTTTGGCTAATCTATATATTTATGGTTTCTGAATACATGTTGCTTGAAGGTCGATGTGACCAGACCCTTAACTTACAACTTGGGAATTTGCACGCAGGAAATCGAGTTTTCCCTAAAAGACTGCCATGACTACACAGAACATACGTGTCTAACATAATTTTCCACAGTAGAATTAACACAGAAAAGAACATGGCGGCAGTACCTAGCTGTTTGGACTCATGTCTGAGTCTCTCGGCTATATCCCTGTCGGCGAAGGCCCTGTAGTACTTGTCGTAGTTAGACTTGTGCCACTCGTCGGGCCTGTACTTGGACGTACGGAAGCCTGCCGTCGCCAGGCCGGCAGAGGCCTGGGCCTGAGCCGCGATCTCATCCGCGTGGGTCGTCTGGGTCTTGAAATAATCGGCTACGGGCTTGGGTGGGTCCCGCTCGCGAGAGAGTAGCAACGCTCCTGTCGACATGTTTTCTGAGGTCTAGAACTCGTTAAAAATACCTAGAATTCACGATTAAGTTGAGAGATGGCGATGTAGCTCACAGACAGTACGCCAGCTCAAAATACTCCGTCCAAAAGGTATTGAATGGCCGGTAAAAACACTCGCTCTCTCCCTAGACAACACCAAGCAGTTACCGACGGTTTGTGTACGGTAACCATAGCTACGTTTGTTCTCACTGTTACGCGCCAAACAGCTGACACCGATTCTGGAACCCCATTGGTTGGAGCTAGCCTCATTTGCATTTCCGGGATGTGGTGTCTGCCCAGGGCGATAGAGAGCGCTCGGTCGTTAGAAGGTTTATATAAACAAAACGATATATTATATATCATAATGAGCTTGGTAACGTTGTGCTAATTAGCGTAATGGCGTCGACATATATCTTTTAACACTCTCTTAATTCGACCGAGGTTTTAATGCATTTGCGCATGCATGACAACGCACATAAATAAATGAATTGAACTATAAAAGTATAATAGTATAAAGCTCTAAGTCCGCAAGTACATGTGTACTTGAATTTTTGTCTTGTACATAATACAGTATATCATTTCCTTTCTGTCGTAAATATATCTTAGCTTAGTGTGTTCTGATTTGATTCATGGATTGTACATATACATCTTCAGTATATTTGTCGTGCACAAAAAAATACTGCCCGCCCGATCCAATACTTGACCTGGGGTCGAACTGTAACAAACGCACCGGTAACGCGTTAACAACTTGCACCTTTCTCATTCCTCCAGTCCACTGACTACACGAGCGTTTAAGTGGCTCTAAGGAGTTTGATAAGAAAATCGCTCCTCCTTAAGAACGTATCCCCATTGTAATTAATCCTCTCGGCGACTTAAAACAGTAAACAAGTGTTGTGGACAAAACAAAGCATTTCTCTTCAGCTTGTTGGTTACTCAGTGGAGTATGTCAGGATTTTAAATCTCTCAGGATATCAAACTTTACTCTACATTGTCATCCTTAATAATTTCAGTACGTTGAAATGATATACAAGTGAAATAAGTGGCAAACACGACACTCTGAACTTTGAACCGCCGGTAATTGACCCACGCAGAGCTGTATGCCGTGATCATACAAACAACAGCGCTCACCTGCGGGTCCTAGCAACCGGCCTAGCAACAGACGCTTCCCGGTGTGGGATAGGCGCAACACACCCGGGGTCTATACGTGCTAACAGGTGCGGAAAGAACCCGAGCTTTCGTTTCAAACATTCGCGAGCCCGTATTTTACGGAGAGTTTTTCATTCCCTCTTCTGCCATTGAGATTATCTTTTAAATTTGGCCAGAAATCGCAGTGTGGTCAGAGAGAATACGAAGACGCTCGAAGCTGTTTTAGCCCCCCTCCCACATTTACGATCAACATCAGGACTTGTCCTGCACTTTTCAAGCCGGCAGCGACGGTTTTGGACAGAGGAAAGATTTTAAAATGACGGAGTCAGGACTGCGGCCACGTCCCGAGCTGGACAGACTGGTCATGCCGGACCCTAACGCTGGTGGGAACGCCGTGCAACAGATAGAACTGGCGCGGAGACTCAGGTGAGAATACACGGACTTAAATCACTAAGGAGAAGACGGCATTGTAAACAGTTCTTGTCGTTTACATCCATCCTGTTTTTCAATGCTTTGAACGTTTTTTTAATACTACTATTAATTTCTTCTTGCTAATGATACCTTAACATTTCATTGCCAGGTAATTGCAGGGTGCAAATTAACCGCTTAACATATAGGCCCAATGAAATGTTTACAGAAGCATATGGCATTTTACTTTTCGATTTATGGTGCAAAATTGGACCTTTTTGTATGATAGTATTTCCTCAGTATCAGATACAGGACAAACTGTGAGTTATGACCTCTATGCATAATTTGCAAAACACAGATAACTGATCAGTTATCTATACTCCAGCACATGTATATCAGTCATCCCTGTATAATGGCTTTCATTCATTTTGCAGTATAGACATACCACTATCTACAAGTATCATATATAATTGCTGTGGTTGTGTATCTTGTTCTTCTGTGTGAATGTTAATTGTATGGAGGGAAAACTTGGCAAGAAATAGTGATACTGATACAAGTGCAGTTGGTGTACCTTAACCTTCAGTATGCTAAGGTAGTTGTTTGGCATCGAATTTGTACTGGTTAGGCAGCAGGGAGAAGGGTATTATAACCATACCACAGTCATACATATAGTAACACATCAATGTACATCTCCAGACACTCCAAGTTCCCTACGCTGAAGGGTCGGGCAGACATGGACAGTTTTCAGGAGCTGCGGAGCGAGGCTAACCAGAAGTGGAACCCCAACGCTGCGGCGCCGCACGGCGGCTACCCTGCAGCCCCCATGAGGGACAACATCCCCATCCTGGAACCCTGCAGTATGTTTGTGAGCCCTGCAGCTGAGGTGGACAGACTCACAGGTACACATGTACACCATCTTGTGTTGAAAAACTCATTTTTTCCTAGAACTATTGTAGAGTGGAACTTGCTGCCACCAAGTACAGTAGGGGCATCATCACTAGCTAGATAGTTTTAAACAATGTTTAGAGTTTGACGTTCAAAGGTTAGATGTAACAAGTCGTTCGGTGTAATGCAGTCAGCTTCCGCTGCATCACGTCCCTGCAAAGTTGGTGTGTTACGCCGAAGTGCGGTTATACCGGCTATACAGATACCTTATATAAAACATTAGACTATTTGGCATGGGCCTTTTTGTTAATCTCCAAGCAGATCTTTTGGTGGCTACAGACAGTATCAAATTGGCAGGGCAGTATCCAATACACCACTGTTTGGCTAGTGAAAAAAAAGATACTGACACAAAAAAGAAAGCCTGATAAAAATGGCTAAACATGTCAAAAATAAGCTGAAGCCTAAACCTCTGCTTGGAGAGTAGCTTTTTGTAAGGTTGTGCCTCCTGTCACAGTAATTGCAATTAGGTTTTGATAAAGTCAACAATAATGGCAACAGGAAACAGTTTTACATCCCGTGTTGTCAGAATAAGTGAATGGATATATTGAATGATGGCGAGTCTTGCACTTAGGCATAGTCACATTGGTATTGTATGGGATATGATCTCCAAGGCAACTATTCGGACACAGGTGTCATTGTGTTCTAACATCAGCAACTTCTATTGTATAAAATGTGAGTGTTTCTTCATCTGGAAATAACATTTCTTTTGTGAATATCTGAATCACTAAAAGAATGGCATTTTTCAAACACAACATCCATCAGTATTACTTGGGCACTCAATACTATGCAGTGTTTCTAACCGTATGTAACTTATCCTAGCAAACGCTGATGCTAATGTATGTCTTGAATCTATACAGATGACCTAATTTGATGGTATTCAACATACTCAAGCATTTTATTCTTTCAGAGAAGTATCAATGGCAGATTGGTAATAGAACTCCACAGCGATGACATACTAGTAGTACATCAAGTTCCAGGCCACTGCATGCAAATAACTGACAAGAATGTTGATATCTTGTGAGAGTGTGTTATTGTTAATGTCGCTAACCTTGGTGCTGAAAAACATACTGATCTCCACAGTTTTGCCACCGGTTGGTCAGCCGTGGGAGGCAGACATACAGGGTGATGAGTTTGAGGATTGGATCGACTTTTATGGTTTGTCTTTATAACCTGATAGGCTGGCTATGTGGTGGAGGGACTGGCGTGTATAGTGGTGATACAATATAATATATCTAGAGCATGACAGCTTGTCATTGTTGTACATTCTAACAGGGTATGCCAGTGGTATTATGTGGTCTGGAAATCTGATGACAACAAATGTGAGAGGGTTTCACTTGAATAGACTACTTTGGGAACTATGTCTATGAGGTATTTAAAAATAAAAGACATAAAAAAAGCAGCCAAGTCTACTGGTAGTTTTGGTTTACCACTGGCCTCCTTTGCAGACTTCTTGAAGCGCCGGCGTTTATTTTTGGGGCAAGCACTGACACATGATTTTTACACCGGCTAAGGTTCTCTAATGCAGCAGAGGGAGTATACGCTTCTGTTGGAGAGGCGTACATTCTCTCTGCAGCATAACTCCCTCTGCTGTATTAGAGAACCTTAGCCTGTGTAAAAAAAACATGTATCAACACTCCCCAAAAATGCCGCCGCTCCAAATGAGGCTAGATTGTCATATAGATGCTGCATATTCCACTGGTATGCCTTATAATTACAGGACTTTACATTGTAGGTGTGTGAACAGAGAACTGCATGCAAGCATAAGACATCTACACCATGATCATGGTTATAAATGTTGTTAACACAAGTCGACATTCATATCCAGGGAGACATCAGATGCCTTCCATGGTCCAACACGAAATTCGACCCAACACAGCCAAGCCGGCCTCTGTACCCCCTCCTTCCAGAACCGTGGTGGACACGTTACCGAAGTCGGCGCCGGCGGGATCGTGGAACGCCAGGAGTATCTCTGACGTCAGCATCAGGGCCAGGCTGGGGGGGTGGACCAGCCAGTCCAGGGTCGCCAAGGGGGCCCCCAGGGAACCGGAGAATCTACAGACACACAACTTCTGGTTCGAGGAGAACAGACCACCGACACTAGATGGTAAGACTTAAGGATCCATATGCAGATGAGATACAGACATGTATAGACTGTACAAAACTGACATACAAAAATCTTTAAAAAAAGGAATTACAAAAAAGATACATTAGACAAATGCATGTCATACTATCACATTGAACAAGCTGGCTAACACTCCACATTTCTGTTTTGTAGGTGATCAAAATGGCCGAGGGTGGAGAGACCAGGCTGCTAGGAGGTACATGTACACCTCGTCACAGCAGAGTGCGTATGAGACAGTAGACTGGGACAAGAAGTTACCGGACAAGGTGCGCCCCCCCACCGGCACCCTGGAGGTCCAGCCGGACCAGATCTCCTACAACATGACGCACAAGAGGTACATGCCCAGAGCTGAGGAGTGGCAGAGGCTAGGGAGGGCGTGGGACTGGTTCCAGCACAGGGAGAACTTCACTCCGGCCAGACCTGTCACCTTCATGAGCCACTCCAAGAAGGTCAACCACATCCCGTATTACGACGGGCACCTTCCCGGGTACGGGGACAAGGACTACCCCGACACCACATACCAGCCAATCACAGTCCTCAGGTTGAGCAAGCCACGGTACACGGACACTGCCCACAGACCCAACATCCCTGGGTACCAGGGCTGCGTACACTGGCTCGCCACGCACCCCGCTCACGCCCCGCCTAAAGAGGGCAAGCCGGAGATGCCTACAACAGCACGGGAACACAGGCAAGTCCTCCACAATACGTGTAGAATGTGCATTGACATTATCCTTCTGCTGGATTTCATACAGTTGCAAAAAATATATTAAAAGATTATGTATTAAATCAACAAACTTTAAGGCTTTGTTATGGCCTCAAGGACAGAAACCAATTTTACTACTGTAATACCGGTAGTAGAGCTGTGTTTTTACCCGGTAACTGATTTGTAATGGTCAAATATGAGACATACATGTGATAAACATTGCACACTTTAAACCGAAGACCTGTAGCAAGTTAAAATATGATAAGTTGTTGTTTAAAAAACTTCTGTGCAATGCTAACAACTTTCTTCCCCCCATGCAGGAGGATGCCATACTCACCAAACGACTCCGAACACAAGCACATGTCCACAATGTCCAACATGGTCACAACCGTCCCGCCATTCAACCCATTCAACAAGGTGGAGAGGCAAGACATCGACATCACCAAACTACCAACAGCAGTCTCCGCTTACTAGATTCACATGGAGAAGTTATAGGTTTTATATAGCAGGGATTTCCCTGTAGCACATTTAGTAGGGAAATCTGGAGTTGGCCCGGGTTGTGGCAAAACCTGGACAAAATGTGTAAAAATTGTTTGTTTTAAAAAATCCTAAGGGCTAGTAGCCACACTGTATTTCACTTAATGTAGGGGTAGTTAGGCATTACAGTATTTTAAAGACAGGGGAAAGGGGCACACAAAAATGCCACATGTTATTACAAAGTACATGTACATGTAGGACAGATTGGAGTCTTCTGCCTGAAACACAGATATCTGAATTCTCAAGTTTCAAGGTACAGTGGAATAGCACACAGACAACAGACTTCAAAAGTAAAACAAAAGTCTTGTGAACAGCCCTAGACAAAAAGGGTTTGCTCATAAATATTATAAGTCCACATGATATAAAAATGTTAGGGAGATGTTCTTATCTAATGAGAAAAAAACATCATTTCATAACTTGTGAATCTGAAACATTCATAATCAAGATCATTTTCCTTGACAACCAATTTGCATGTAGATAAGTTTAAAAGAGAATGCAGATTTTGTAGGTAATAGAAATGAAAAAAGATATTTTGAATTGTCAATTGAGATATTGATACTGTCTTAAACAAGCTGACACTTTTTATGATCTATAATTAATTAAAATGAAAGGCTTGACTATGAGAGAATTGTTTTTTGTACCACATGTTGTTTTTCAACCTTCTCCCTGCTGCCTAACCCTGTAACCAATACAAATTTGGTGCCAAAAGGCTACTTCAGCAGGGAGAAGGTTAACTTTATTCACATGGCTGTCATGCTGCTACTGTTTGATAAGTATAGGTTAACTATGGAAGGACATTACAGTGTTGGAGGGTTGGATTTGGACTGTAATGTAAAATATCAAGTGTGCATTGCTGCTAAACCGATCGTGTACAGAACTCACCAATTTCAATTCAGTGTTTTGAGACTTTTACTGTTTGTCATGTTCCACACAGATATTTTTTCCAGTGTCAATTGGTTTGCAGTGGATGAACATATTGAGAGAGTTTGTATAGTTACTGTACATAATGTGTAATACACTTTTACTAGGTTGAATTTTTTGCAAGGTTTGCACCAATAAAGTTGCACTCCACTAAATTCATGAAAGTGTTGTTTTTTTTTTGTGTGTGTGTGTGTGTGTGAAGATGGTTGGAAGGAACTGGAATAATTGGAAATAATACAAAATTGATATGCTATAGAATATAAAAGATTCAAAATTTGCCCAAACACGTGACTTTCACAAGCTGACAAGTTGCACATATTGAGTTAAACCTAGGACCTAGGCCTGCCCACTACATGTATTTCAAGTTGCTTACATTTGACTCAGCAAAAAGCAAATGACTTTCACATTGCCTTTCTTGTGGACTTTAATAAGCTCCTTTCCACTCAACTACAAATGTACATAATAGTATAAATTCCATCCCAGTTTCCTTTATAACATATACACCCGTTTTAAAAGCAAAAAAAATTCTTCTTAAAAACCCATTTCCCCATTTCAGTTGTATAAAAGTGAAAAAAAAAGAAACTTACTCTATTGACATACTAGTAGCAGCAGTTTTTCCAAAAGCACATGCATGCTGTTTGATGATAAGACTAAGAGCATAAAAAATGAGCCATCTCTTTTTTAAGCTTATAGTTATGGCCAAAAACAGGAAAATATGGCACATTACAAACTCTAATACCTTCACTATCATGCTTGCATATTATATATTATGATTTCAAGATCACCTAAATCAGAACACCATCTCTGTATAAAATCATGGCCATGTTTGCTTCTAATACATTCACCCTACCATTACAATCTTGCATAGTAATTGCCATAATTCTGTCATCATCCTCATAATTGTCATTTTCTATGCTACCAAAACCTGTCACCATGTAAAACATATACAAAGCAGCATGCAGTATATACTGTAATATTAAATGTTCTATTTTCTAGTAAAACTGCTTTTTTAGGCACTTGAAAAACTTTGTGCTGTCATAGCAAAACTTTCTTTAATTTTATTTGAAAGACATTATGATGTGTCATTGCTACTGTTTTGATTAGAAAACTGCTGCAAAAATTCTTTTCACTTTTGTTACGGATAGTTTGTTTTGTTCACTTGTTTGTTTTATTGCAAGCTGCCCTGGAAGCACACTATGTCAACTTTGTTTTCAGACTCTGCCATGGTGAGACACCATATCTCTTTCAGGCATTTGTACAACATACAAACATAGTTTCATGACAATTACTTACAGTTTAATCTAACCTTCCCACACTAGAATTCATAAAAACTGAATGAGCCCTTTTGCTGTTCACAAATAGTTTCACAACATGCATACATGACCTCACAAGATATCTCTACATTGGTAAAAAGAGGTCTTCATTAGAAGGACACATTGAATATTAGAAATCACTGAAATATTCCCATCATTCAAAATATCAATGACAACAGGTGTTGACCAAAACTATCATTTCATGAATCATTTTAGTCTTTTTTTTTTCTTCTGGAAATTGCACAGAAACATAGTTCTTTAGTAAAAAATGCTAGTGAATAAAGTTCCAATCGTGATCTTCTAGTAGTAGAAAGGTCATAGTACAAATATTTCAACACTCCTAAAATCAGTTTACTTTCATTTCATTTGCCCCCTATAGCTGTTGCAGAAACAGTTCCAACCCATTGTAAAAATGGGCCATACAAACAGAAAAAATGCTAAATTGAGGAATGGAATGGATTGTTTTTATATCTGCCTACCAGGAGTTGCAGATTGGTTGCAGACTCTGATTGGTTGCAGATCCTGATTGGTTGTGGCCTGTGATTCAATCATACTCAGAACCAATGGTGAGGCTGAGGTGTCCTGGGTGGATGAAGGTGCTGTGGAACCACTGGTTTGTGTCCACTATAACTGTGAGGGGTGGAGGGATAGAAAAGTAGACAACCATTACTTAGACTCTAGAAAACTACATTCATTACACCTTTAAGGATACAGCATCGTGATATGGGAGAAAAAATTAGCCTCCTGCACAGACTTTCTAGTGGGCAACGTGCTCGTAGAAGCAAACACTGACCATTAGAAAGTCTGCACAGGAGGCTAGGAAATGATCAACATACAACATGGCACTGAAGTATAGCTGGCATTCTGATTATCTAGTGAAGCTGATGTTGTGCTGAAATAAAAACAAGTTTGCACAAAATGCACCTGAAAAGGCAGCTAAAGGGCAGTAGGATACATGTACAGATGTATATGACTTTTTGTACACATTTCACACTAAAGTTATTTTCCATTTTAAAAGTAAAAGTCTTGCTTTGGAACATGTACCTACAATGAGTTATCATGATTGCTAGCTCTGCATGTTCTATTGGTACTGTAGTATAGGTTTTATAATCATACAAGAAAAATTAATGACACTCACTGATGTCTCCCTGGTTGAGGGTGATGTTGAAGGTGGAACAGACATCCTCACACTCGGGAGGGGGGATCAGGGTCCAGGTCTTACTGCCCAGGATCATGGCCTGCCACGACGGCCGGTCTACGTGGTCAATCTACATGTACATGTGCAACAAGGAAGGGTTACCGCAATCAGTGAGGAAAAATACACTCTGTATCATTTCAATGTAGACCAACTGACAGTAGATTTAGAATGTGTAACTTTGAAATGAAACATATAGTCACATCATATACATTATAAGAAAGTTGCTGCCTTGACGCCATGATTTGACTATGGCAGTATCATCTCTATATGTTACAATGCAATATAAATTATATCTACCATATGTATGAACTATCTACATATTCTTGTAAGTTGTAAGCAGAATAAAATACAGACATATCCCTCAGCAAGTCATATACTGTACATACAACAGCTAACAAACTTTTTGTCAACTCAAACTGTGCTACATGTGACTAGTAAAAATGTACAACAGCATGACATGTACATTATCAACATCAAGTGGTACAATTGGACATCACTTGTTCTGAATAGCACAGCTGTCCTTACATGTATGCTAGCTCCCACACCAGACCACCCCATGAACAGCCAGTCAGTAATGCTGGACTCGGAGTCATCAGGTAGGAAGTACGGCTTCTGGTAGTGCTTCCTCAGGGCAGACGCTACAGTCTGGTCACAGTTGCTCCTGTGGAACAGGGCACAGGATGGTAATTAGGTTCATGAACATCTTATCTTATCTTAAGTGATACTGGACAAAGTCCTGTGTGGGACATGACGTCCTGGGGGGTCCGTGTCAAAAATCACACACTTTTTTCTCGGCTGACAGTAAGAATTTCTTCCTGCTATCAAGGACGCTTTATCTTGGTAAAACCTCCTTGCTGCTGTTGACAGGCTAAGCCTGACAATCTCGCTATTGACTTGAGCGGAAGCAGCCTGTCAAATAGCCATTGACTGCCCCTGTTTGAGTTCATCTTATCATTGGATTGAAGTTGACACATTTTCAAAATGTTACACACAGTTCTTATTGAGGAATGTAGGAATGAGAGGGGGTTATTCTTTACCATCCGAAGTACCAGGACTCCTCCCCCTCTCTCAGCTCGGACCGGGCGGCGGGCATGTTGAAGGCCTCCTCCAGAGACCCAAAGTCAGTGTTGTACGGGAAGAACTGGCACTCTTCGTCCACAGCCTCCAGTGCCCCTTCCGTGTCTTCGTACAGGTTCTTGAGAAACTCGTAACTGAAGGTTTCCATGGCGGTCCACGACTTCGTCGCACCTTTCACCAGCAGAGGGACCCCAGAGTAGGCGTACTTTTCAAGGAACTCTTCTTTTGAAATGTCCTCCAAAACAGGGGCGGACCGAATACCTTTGCACATCCTACAGTCAGCGACCGGCCTGGTCATCTCATCCAGAAGGGTGGGGAAGTCGATGGCACACGGGGACGTCGTCACGCCCTCCATGAGGGTCTCCAGGTCGAAGTTGTTTTGGTACAACTGCAGCCCAACTGCGAGCAGACAGGGAAACAGAAACCCAACCACGACGCGAACCACCCATATTGCTGCCAGTTTCGAGACTTTCCTCCTCCCCAGGAATATCTCGCGGACCTGTGCATTGTTAAGCCCTTTCTTATTAGCATCTTGCTTCAATTTTATGAACTCTTGAACGAGATTTTCCACGTTTCTCTCCTCAGTTGCCGCAGCGTCGTCTTTTCTTGACTTCCTGGTCGCCATCTTGGCCTAGTTGATATTAACTAGCAATTAACTCAAACAAACGCGTCTGATTGGTCAGTTGAAGTCACGTGATGCGGATAGCGATGGCGGCAAAGTTTTTAGTTGTTTGACAAGTTTGAAGGACAGTGTTCTTTTCTCCGACAGTTGAAAGTTGAAGAGTTAAAGCTGCTCTTCGGTAGACCAAAAATCTTTTTAGAGATAGGTAAGACGCATCAGCTTTTTTCGGTGAGAAATATTTTAGCGTTCCATATAATTTGTGTTAAAATGTCGTCTGCTATTTCGGTTCTTTTCGTATCGTTAGCCAGCTGTTTATGAATAGTTAAGAAAGTTTGGGTCTATATCATATGTCTCTATTGATAACTATGCCTTGGATGCGTTCGATGCTCAAACTAAAAGAGGGAGTAGGTCTTTGCTTCCCGAAATTTTGTGTGACAGAACTGTTACGTTTTTTTAAACCCAGAATATGAATCAGCGTGGTGGAGGAGAGGAGACTACTGACTTCACTGGACCTGATTTTTCGCTATCAATTGAAGGGTAAAAAGAGGATATAATTCTATTAGAGATTAATAATGAGATTATTTAATCCTACTTGAGATAGCTTTGCATACTTCGTCATTCGTTCTAATGTTAGCAATAATGATGTATTATTAATTTGTTTGAAGTTGGTGGTTGCAATCTTTGAAACAACTTGTCTGGTCTGTACAACAAGCCTTTAAAAATTGTCATACATGCCTTGATGTTGGTTCATCTTCAGTGAAGGAGATCTGTGCACCGAGAATGGTCATGTGAGTGGTGACGACATACAGCATTCCTTGAAGAGGAAGAATTTAAAGGTATTTTTTCTACTTATAACTGTCCAGCTTTCTCTACTTTTGAGAAAATATAAGGCAGACACACATTTTTACCTTTCTTGATCTAAGATATGAAACAACAATGTATTTCTACCTCAATATTTCCAAAAAGCAAGTGGCACCAGATACTTCCAAAGGACCTGAGGAGGAAGTGACCAAGAAGAGACACAGGAGCACATCAAGTTCTGAACAACCTCATGGACACTCTGGGTCAAGCAAGTCATCTTCAGAAGACATGGACTCCATGAAAGCACTCAATAAAGGTTGGCAAAATGATGTGGGTCAGAAGAGCATAGCACATGTGCCAAAATAGAGAAAAAAGCGATTTTTTCAAAACATTGTTCTATTGTCTACCTACAATCCTTTTGATATACTTCTCTGCATTACTACAAGGGTACAATTTACTGTTATTTCATTTTTAATCCCCAGAACTTGGTCAAGAAATGAAGATGATGTTTATGAACTGGGCTGTTGCCTTCAGGTATGGCACTTCAGTATGCTGAAACAACACAAATACATGTACATGTATAAAGACATATTGTATTAAGCTTGCCTTTGGAAGTTTGGAGAAAACTAACATTTCTTTAGAAGCAATATTTTGGAGTACATGTTGGTTGTCTTTGATGCATGCAGACTCCAGTTGTGGACTAACCCATCACTGGTTTGTATAGGTTGGGTAAAAGTCAGTATGAACAGAGTTAGCTAGGTTGAGCTAAGAAAGAGAGTTCATAGGCTGCCAGTGAGTCCTTTCCTTTCCTCTCCTTCTGTCCCGTCCCAGTGAGAGTGAGCAGTTTGAGTTGTTCTGTCCCACCCGAGTAGACGGCTTGCTGCAGGAGGCCAGGGCTCTGGAGGAAAACCTCAAGGAACAGAAGAAATGCCTTCTACAACGTCTTCAGGTGTTGTCGCAGACACTGCAGCAGGAGAACTAACAGGACTTTTGAGTGAAGACTTTCTAACATAGTTGTTGGGTTGTCTATTGCTGTTGAAAAATATAAAGTCCTGCATGACTTTAACAACTTTGGAAAGACTCAAAAAGACAGACCATTGCTTTTGAGGCTCTTTCCTTAGGCCTTGAACATGTAGTTCATTGCAACAGACTTGTTGTTCTACTAGTTTCTCAGAACAATATATTTAGACAGAATACTGAAGTTTTCAATTTTTCTACTTTAATTCTGAACACTGTTAGAACTTCACATTGTCAAATATTTTCATACATTAATTTTCTATCATCTATGAATGTATATAATATGCTATCTTTGGCAAGAGCATTCCTGTTCACATTTCAGAGCTTGCAGTAGCCAGTACTGGCTGGCATGTGGTCGTGTCTGGGCTTCTTAAAGCATTGTATACCATAATTTGTTTACAGTTTCCCAATATGAGTTAAATTATACACTACAGTGCAATCAGTCTCTTCATTTATCTATCATCATCATGGCAACATGTCATTAAGACTAGATGAGCAAACAAAAGCACACATAAATAGAACATCGCACTTAAAAGGGGAACTTTTCAAACAAGATGCAAACTCCTAGAAAATATAGAACACATTTTCTTATACTATAAACAGATACTGTGAACACTGTGTCTCAATATGTACTCACACATCAGATGATGAGCCAGGGAAATGCTGTTGTTTTTTCAAAGCTATCTTTGTGACTGAGTGGTATAAGAAACAGTCAAAAACATCCCAGTCTTTAAGTACCTGCCAGTTGTACCAATCTGAGCAAAAATTCTTTTATCACACAAAATTTGCTTCAACTATTTTTCTTAGCCAGAAAGGCATTGAGAAAATCCAAGTAGACTTTCTTCTGTGGTGCTGATGTTGGTATGAAGTGACCTGAAAAGGTATTTATAGGTGGGTTAAGTCAGGACAAAAACAGGAAAGAGTGTGCATTATGTAATATCTAATGTATATACTTTAGAGATCCAAAAAAGAATAGTGCAACAGTAATGTATTTTCCTCACCTCCTTGATGATTCAACTCTACAGGTTCCTTGAAGTATTGCAACATCTCTACACTCATCTCTGCAATAAAAAAATCTAGTTAAAAAGTACAGTATAAACCAGAATAAGCATTCCATACATGATCCCAATGAATGTTTAACAGAGTTGTTAACAGAGGTTTCCCACCTTTTTGTATAACTCTGTCGGTGTCTCCATAAACATGAAGAGTAGGACAGGTGATCTTGGTGCTGTAAATTTCGTCATGTTGGGACGACCTGCTACGGAAGCCTGCCACCATGATGGCAAAATCAAACACAAACGGTTCCACTGAAACACAAGAAGAAAAGTACTGTTTGCAAGAGGAGTGAAGGAGGCAGTCTACATTAGAACTCATAGACCTACCCTGAACAGAGACGGGGGTAGACACAGGATATCTGGCACGTATGACCCGCTACTACGGTCACGTGTCTCTGACATCACGTTCCAAGAGTAGACGGGTTCATTCCGTGAACAAGGTTGATGGAGTCAAGTCCCAATTCATTCTTGTGTTGGAGATAAAGTTTAGTCTTTACTTCATAATGACTTGTACCAACACAGATGAACTTTCATACTAACAAAACTACTGTCTTAACATTGTATGTCTGTGCTAACACATCAGAGGGCCTTTAATTACAACTCCTTGATATGAAATATTCATCATACAATAAAACAAACAAATACCATTCAATAAGCGTGTAAACATCAGTTAACCTCAGAGAAAGATTTCTGCTTATACAAATACAAAAACACACATGGCTAAAACAGAAAGACTAAACATCTCTGATTTAAGAATATAATCATTTTACCATTCTTTTCCCTGAGTGCACAAAGCATGGCCACAAAGGAAGCCCCTTGACTGAAGCCTAGCACACCTGTACAAAAACAGAAACCATTACTAGTATATCAACATGACTATAATCTTTTATTATTGGAACTTATCTTAGTACCCAGTTTCAATGTACAAGCACTGGTATCAGATTCAACTGTCTTAGAAGAAAGTGGCAAAATACTTAAATACAACAGTAGTTGTGCAATATTACTGACATTTGAATATCATATACTGGTAAAAAAAAAGAAGATAAAAACTGATCAACTTACCATCAAATGGGCCCTGCGTTTAACAATATATGGAACAGAAGAATTAAAAAAAGTCAGTTGCATTTGCTTTATTATATGTCACAAATAGTGTAAGTCATAGGACAATGTGAAATTTAAAAAAAAGACAACTGTCTCCATATTTCCACATAACAATGAGGACAAATAAACAAAACTATTGAAATGTCCAGCAACAATTGTATCACATTCTTACCTGTTCTTTGAATACCTTTTTCACCACCTCTACAGACTGGTCAAACCCTTTGCACACATCTGTGTAGTCCTGAGGATGGAAACTGTCATCATTTGACGAGTACCACCACCCATACTGATCTAGTAATAAGGAAACATCATACCATTACTTTGTATCTTGTCAATGACTATGAGATACAAAGGACTCATGACAACACAACAATGCAAATACGCTGTGATAGACAAGTATTTTTAAAAAGCAAGTAAGAATCTTAGCAGATACAACAGCCCTGCTCAAGTTAAGTCTCATACAGGCCACAAAATACAGCCTTTGGTATATCTTTCCCTGTGTTTCACCATAATTCATACGAAAGCAAAATTTCAGATGTACACACCTTCCTTGCTGGCACCAATTGCTCCTCCCTCTTCATCATTGTTCTCCAATGGCTTGACAGGCAGTGGTGCAGTGATAAACACTGTAGAATAGTGATAGAACAACATATAAACACTATAGAACATTACAACCATCCCTCAACCAAGACGGGGGGGGGGGGGTGCCACAGACTTTCTGTAACCTATGATCTACTGCTCACGGAGTCACGTCTGTCATATGCATAACGTGATATCACAGAAGAAGTTGATCTCTGGAGTTGTACAGTTGAAAATTTGGGTAAGTCCAATTTCTTGTGGTTAAAATTACAGTTTAAAATTTGCTTCATAACGACTTTTACCAACACAGATGACAGTATATGGAATAGGTTGAAGAGTGATATAGAAGTGACATAGATTACCTTGTACATGTACTTTAATAAATCAACATGTAAAGTACTGAAATGATGGTTCGAGCCAACTTACCTAGTTCAGCATGCTTCTTCAGGATTTTTCTGAAGGCGCCTGTCCTTTCTCTGAATGTTTGGGCATTTTGTCTGTATTATATGCAAAAATGTCATTATCAACTACACCACTTGGCATACAATATTTATCTAGCACTAATTTTTTATTTCAAGTATAATTCAAAATTCCAAAAGATTGTTGCAGCATCAGGTTAATGTATAACCAAACATACCAGAAATACCACCACAAGAACAAGCGTAACGTTAACTTTTAACGTTTAAGGCAGTTGAGAAAATAGGTAGGGCTAGCTTTCAATCAGTACATAAGCTGAAATCACAAACTTCTTACCTGTAACCATGTATACAGAGTACCTGGAAAGGGTAAAAATGCAGAAGGATTATGCTGAACAACGATGCAATAATGTTATTACTATTAGAGTATAAATCTACTTTACACACATGATTTTTCATGGGGAGGGGGGCAGTGATAGACGTCAACTCCATGTCATCGCCAAAAAACACCAAACGTTTGCATAAAATGGAATGTACTCATATGCTGTTGGCAAAGAAACCGAAGAACATCATGACATTTGCTGTTTAGAGGTACTGGAGACACAAATCCGCATACCTTCAGCAACTTTTTGCCACCGTCGGCCATTTTGGTTCACTGACCTAATTTCCATGTAACGATAGAGAGACGCCTCGCGGAATTATTGTGAAGTGCATATTCCGCAATATCGAATGAGGCATTGATAAAGTGTATGTATTGCTTTACATGTGTACCTTTTGTTTAATTTGCTTGAGTCAGAGTAACAACAAGTTACCAAATGCATACACTAAGTCACTGTGTCTACAATGTAAATGACCCACACCCAGGCGTAATGGGAGATGGGCATTGGGCGATTCTAGCTGCTGCCAGTGGAAAGTCACTGGCATGGAAACCGATTTGACCACCGTTAGAAAATATAAAGTTAAACGACTATTATACACTTTATGTCTTCGAAGATCAATTGCAGAAGAAGAACTAGTATATACATAATTACTATAGATGGCAGTATCGTATTCATTCGACAAGATTAGACCCGGGTCGGGGAGAACTACACAGTGTACTGGTGCAAATGCTGCTGGGCTGTTCGTATAATATTCTAAGACATTATTTAGCTGTATTTATATATACATGACTGCATACATAGGTATTTATACATGACAACATACGGTGTTTATACAGTAATATTGCGATCTTATGCAAAGTGGATAATGTAGTGCAATTATTGGCGTTTTGACCTTTTAGTATGAGGGTATCCATAATGTATACATGAGTCATGCTACCGTTATCTGATGGGGAGGGTGATGTCATTTAACATACATGTCAGCCTTGCATTCCGAAGCTATGGCCTCTGTAGAGTGTGTAGTACACTTGCTGGTACCACTACCATTAAAGAAGACATTCTGTAGCTAGCGGCAAACTGTACTCCTTTAGCGGACCAACTCCCCTCATGTAGGCTGTGTATTTGGTAAATTTCTACTCTTTCCAGCCGCCTCTGAAGCCTGGAACAGGCTAAGCAATACATTCTGTAGTCTGTACATTGGATAAACGTAGACTACACTCGGAAGAAATTAAATACAACCTTATACCTTTCTCGTGTTAAATGTAAAGTTATGAATCTTTCCAAATTTCAACATACCTGCATATGTGGTGTTTTTTCTCGGCTTTTCACATGAATCACTATCAAAGAATTACGATTGTTTATATCATGCTACTTTTCAACAACACCGAATATCTAGTGTGTCAGACATACGTGTAC
Source organism: Branchiostoma floridae x Branchiostoma japonicum (assembly GCA_013266295.2). Lineage (NCBI taxonomy): Eukaryota > Metazoa > Chordata > Leptocardii > Amphioxiformes > Branchiostomatidae > Branchiostoma > Branchiostoma floridae x Branchiostoma japonicum. The sequence continues at coordinate 7,399,645 of CM023830.1, forward strand.
ATGTAGCTTAGTTCATTTTCGTTGGTGTATGCTTGTCGGCATCCTACACATATAGCGCTAATGATATTGCAGTGAAAGGTTGGTAGGAAATGAAACAATATTGTCACCTCGGGGCTAATCAGCATCAAAGCCGATATGGCCACAAAATATCGCCAAATAAGGAGATGTAGAAAAGGCAGTGAGCCGTAACACCGGGCGTCAATATCGAATTTGTCTACATGTGAGCGATACTGAACTGCTGACGCCCCACTGCAAAAATACATGTCCTGGCATGTTTATGTGGTAGTAACGGTTTTTAATATGTCCTAACCACTCTGGTGCAATATTTTAACGGTATAAACGATGCATGGGGCATGATTCCTGCTCACAGTCAAGTAAATGACCCGTGTATCATAAATTGACCGTGTATATAGTTGATAAGTAGTTGACATCGTAATTTTAAAGCTATAGGATGATTATGAGTGGATATTAAGGGTCACGACGACGTCAAAACTGAAGGAATTAATTGTGTGGAAATACGTTAGTTGTCTGTGAACGTTTAAGACGCGTCTGAAAATCTGAGTGATGTCCTCTCCCAATAGGATAGAGCTCCCTGTTTATTAATTGACCGACGACATCGACATTTGCCGGGGAAACGCTCCGGTTGCACGTTTTTAGTAGTCTCCACCAGACCAACAACGCGGGTTTAAAAACAGTAAAATTTAGCCACATAGGGAGAATAATCGGCCACTGTAGGCCTCTCCGGCAAACTGACTCTCCTGGCCAATTATTTCCATTTTTTGCCGAATTTTATGATCCGTAGGAAAGCCTGATGGAGGCTACGTTTTTAGGGAGCGTCAGCCTCTCGGAGTCTGGGGGAAGACTATTAGTATTAACCCTGTTAGAAGGGGGGGGGGAGGACGGATTCATCAATCATTCAATCTATCAGGGTCGACAAATTTTCTTGAAGTCAGCTTAACCTAGTGATATGAATCATCACTGACGGGATGGTTGATTGATTACTAACCGTTCCCTTCACCACACAGGCCTGGCGTAGCCTCCTGTGCAGGCCTCCGAGTGAGTGGGAGTTTTGATACTGCGTTTTACTGCGCCCGTGGCGGGTAGGACCTTCTGAAGCCGGCTGATTGTAAGATGCCCGCAATTGCGCAAAAGAATGCGTTAAAAAAATTCTGCAAAACGTAGTATCAAAATTCCCACCCGCTCGGAGGCCTGCACAGGAGGCTAACCCTGGCGCGTCCAGGTTTGAATGAACTAGGACAGGCGTGCGAAACCAAAGGGCTGAGGGGGAGTAAATAGAGTCGCAACATGTTTGCTTATTTGCAGAGAAGTCTTTCCAAATTTGCCTCAAAGGCTTCGTAAATGAGAGAGAGAGATACGTGTAGAAGCATGGCGTTTCTGAACACCCAGTGTTCTCACATCCAAGATGTGAGAGTCCCGGCTTGACTTTCTATCAACTGTAATAAACGTTATCTTATAATAGTTATATAATTATCTAAAACAAAATTCCAGATAATTCTTTTAATGCCTGTGATAAGCAATAACAATACTTTCTTGCTTACTCAAACATAAATGTCTTTTCAGCTATAAACTATAAACATCAGCAGAAATCACGATGTAAACATATATGGGCGGGAAAGTAGGTAGGTTAGCAGTAGACTTTGTAGCTTGCTACAATATGTACAAAGTACAGTCGTGTGCTGTATGAAATGAGATATCATTTACATAAATTATATTTGATATTATATTCGCGTTATTGTACAAGTTGTATACAATGTGGAAAGGAAGAATGGTCATCTACACCTCAAACGTTTTTGATTGATATACTCAGGGTACATACTACATCCGGACCCGTCTCAACTAGCTGTCCGTACAAACCGTTAGCGACAAGTTACTATACACATAGCTGGCATAGCTGAGATTGTCCTTGTTTCGTCGGGGAGGATCCAGGTTTATCCTTGGGGTTTGGATTACGTGAAGACCGGGGAAAGGTCATCTCAGACATTTCCTGTACCAGCCTGATTGATGCCCGTGTTGAGATCCCCAGTATTTGCGACGAGTGAAACGCTTGATAAGATAAATGGTTCGTCTGAGGTGTCGAGGCGATGGAAGCATCATCGCAACCCTATAAGGTAGAGGAAAAGTTGTATCGGCGACGATAGGAATGGACCTCAGAGGTAAACACCTTGAAGGCGGCATGCAAGAGTCAGCTGGCAGCGTCCAAGGCAGTTTAAATTGAACAGAAACACGTGTTGCCGGAATGCTGTGTGTACCTTGTCCCGTCTCTGGCATTCGCGGCAAAACCCAAAAGGCGGACATTCCACCACCTAGCTCTCGACCAATCAGAACACGGCAGACAGGGCACTCCGTCGGGCGCAATCTCTGGTCTCACCATAAGAGGAATTACTCAAAAGTACTTTCCTAATAAGGGCGCCAGTTCTTGGAACAGATGACGAGGGTGGAGGTGAAGGTGTATATATTGAAGAGCCCCTCCAGTCGTCGATCAGATTGCAGATCAAGATTCCCCAAGTCTTTTCTTTCCCAAGGTAAGCTTTTTCACTGTCCTGTACGTCTATAGCTCGTTCTTAGGCGCAGACATTCTCTTATTTCTTTACTATATGGATTGCAGATGTATTCAAATTCAAGAAAGTGCTGCATTTGGCCAAGCCACGATTCTGTATTTTACTATTTACTAGTGCAAACGTTTTACACACATTCAGAAGACGTGCCCGTTTAGAATAGTGTTTGATTTTTAGTTGTTTGTGTGCTGGTTCTTGTGATACAATTATTGTGTCAAACGAGTTGAGAGACGGTCGACAGTTGTATCTATAGTGACGAAGTGAAGCACGAAAGTGGATCTATGGTCATTGCAAAGTATTTACACGTACTTAACCGTTTCCGACATAGTAATCGTATTTTAATGTAGAGACTCAAAATGTATGACAATGGCTTTTTGTACGGGTATACTGTAGATTTGGCACATTCTACGCATAAGTAACGTTGGTGTAAGATGCTGTTTGGGTACTCTTTGTACGTTGGTGTTTGAGTTTGACATTTTGCATACGCATACCAGGGGCTAGTTCACAACTGTAACATTGCATAGCACAGAGGGAACAATGCCTTGGTATCGGAAGTACAAAAACCTTGTTTTAAGAGTCACACTGTGAACGTAAGGACTCTACAAGCGTTGAATATCACCACACCATGAAATCATAGCTCTTTGGTCGACAGATGGTTCAAGTCCGAACGTCGGACTTTGCAAAAACCGCTGGAATTCACTCTGTTGGCATTGGGCGCCAAATAAGGCGAAATCGAGCGAGCAGGAGTAAGGAATGTAAACTGTGAGGTTTGTGGAAAGGGCGTTTAGGGGAAGTGACAAATTAAAGTTAGCTCGGAACGGTTCCAAAGTAGGCTTTGACACGTGAAATACTGCCGCTCACAGTCTTTTAGCTCGGGCGTTTGCTTAGTCTTTTCATCAAGCCCCGTTATCGCGGTACTATTACATCTGACAAAGCCGCTGACAGTCTTCTTCGTTCACATCCACACTTGTGTACAAGTTGTAAGCGTTAAGTTGACACTGTCGTGTGCTTTAATCGTAGTCTGTGTAACGCAAACTCTGCCGTCCGCGGCTCTAGTGGCCCCTGACGGCTGGATACAGGGCTGTAAAGCGATTTAACCCTCCCAGTGCCATGGGCCAGTTTTAAAGCCTAGTTCTAATAGTCCCTGACACTTTGATCGCAGCACTTCCGGAACTGTTATGAAAGACACAAACCGTGTATGAAATAGTAACACATCTATACAATTTGTAACCATTTTATATTCAATTTCAGACCGGTGGTATTCCATTAAACAACTTTCATCATGTGTGAGGAGGAGGTCGCTGCTTTGGTTGTGGATAACGGCTCTGGCATGTGTAAGGCCGGCTTCGCGGGGGACGACGCGCCCAGGGCCGTCTTCCCGTCCATCGTCGGCAGGCCAAGACACCAGGTGAGAAATCCTCACTTGACATCACGCGCACCAGACAAGACATATCAGCGAGCGCAGTTCTATATTTAGACATACGATAGGGAGGACTAGGATGTTGTTGATAGCATTTATTTGATATCTTTAGTCTGTTCTACTCTATTAGCTATTTTTTTTCATTTTCAACCATCTCTTTTGTTCCAGTATTCTTTTTACTGGCGAAATAGGTTATTAAGAACCTGCCAAAAGGTCTCTCGCATTACCAATTCTAAAGTTCGCCACATCTAGCTAGCATCTTCAATGTGAATTGTCAATGCGCGCTACGGTACTTTTGACGTGAAGACACTGTCGTTTGTTTATACGTGAATACGAAACAAAAACAATTTACAGGTAAAAAGTGTCCACAAAGTTGAATCTAAGGAAGGAAGGAAAAGAAATTAAATGGGACGATAGTTTTTGTCAAATTACCTCTGTCAAACCCTAAAATGGAATATCCCTGAGTGAAAGCAGACGTCTGAAGTGCCCCGGTGACAAGGCCAAGGGAGAAGGCAGACGACTGTGGAATGTCTGGAATGTCTCTTAGAGGTCAATAGAGTGGACTCTACGGGGATTTTCTGAACTATTCAAGACATTGCAGAAGAGGCTGCATCATATGCATAGCCGGATACGTTTTGACACTAAGATATGCCATTGTCTTTATAAAATAAACTTTTAAACCGCTAACGTATATATCTAGGTTACAGTTTGGTAGATTTAGCTGTAAAGTTACGACTTTGACTGTTCACAGAAAACGAAGTCTTTTGTAAAACAGGATCCGGATAGCTGCCAAATACACACCAGAGTAGGAGACACGTTATGTAGGTCTAGGGACACAGGTTCATGTCCATCTTACTGCAACTTCAGATTGACGTGAACCACCTTCCCTAGCCTGTTTTTTTGACACCTAGCCATCCTATTTCATCAACTGGTTCCCGTAGAATACATTTTCCAGCTGCACAAACCCGATAAAACTGTGGACATCGCTGCTCTATTAGATACACCGTTGTTTGTTTCTCTGTCAAATCTGTTTATTTGTCTGTTGCTTTGAGTGATAGTGGGGTCATTAGTACTTGTCTTGCCGATATACCGTCCTGACTGCTGACCAGCTGTTTTCTAGCCTGGGGCGGCCATCCGACTTGTAACGGCTACCCTGATTTTTTCGGGGTAGCCGTTACAAATCGGATGGCACCCAGGCTACCTGTTTTCTGAGTGCTGTCATCTATCTCTCTCTATCTCTCTATACGTGACAGTTCTTCTTTGTGGTTGTCCAGCTGTCTCCTCTTCTGTTGCAGGACGTAAGGTCAGTATCTCAGAGTCTATATTTTCCTTGTAAACTCAGTTTTCTTTTTTCCAGTACTGCCTACATGTATGCCCTGTTGCACACAGCCTAGCGCAAACAAACAAACAAACAAACAAACAAACACCAAGTATCAATGTTAAAAAACATGAGTTCATATTCAAACATATACTCTCTATCACTTGTTGTTTCAGAGCTAAAACTGCAATCTAGATTCCCTTTGTCATGTCTTCCCGTCTTCTAGGAGATCAGAAACTCCTTCCCTTATCTTCCAGTCTATTAAAGTAAGTGCCTTTTCTTTCGTAGGGTGTGATGGTCGGAATGGGCCAGAAGGACAGTTACGTCGGCGACGAAGCCCAGAGCAAGAGGGGTATCCTGACCCTGAAGTACCCCATCGAGCACGGCATTATAACCAACTGGGACGACATGGAGAAGATCTGGCACCACACCTTCTACAACGAGCTGCGTGTCGCCCCGGAGGAACATCCAGTTCTACTGTCTGAGGCTCCGCTCAACCCCAAGGCCAACAGGGAAAAGATGACACAGGTAGGTGCTGTTACAATTCCGTGGCGTAGGAGGCGTTGCAAAGTCGATTAAGTATAGTTCAAATTGTTAATTACCTATCGGTTGATCAGTTGATGTGTTCTTTGGCTAATTGGTTGATTGACTGAGACACAAGTTTGATCGATCAGTCGCAGGTCTTCTTAAACTGTTTTCCCCCTTCTAGATCATGTTCGAGACGTTCAACACCCCCGCAATGTACGTGGCCATCCAAGCCGTGCTGTCCCTGTACGCCTCCGGCCGCACCACGGGGATCGTTCTGGATACCGGGGACGGCGTGACCCACACCGTGCCGATCTACGAGGGGTACGCCCTGCCTCACGCCATCATGAGGCTGGATCTGGCCGGGCGGGACCTGACAGACTACCTCATGAAGATCCTGACAGAGCGAGGCTACTCGTTTGTCACAACAGGTATGTATACTTCTTTTTAATTTGAGTTACACAAGACGAAAACAAACCAGGATAACAGCAACACTCAAGGAGGCTTCTAAAGTGAGGGCAAGTTCGCAGGGTGATGAGCCGACCTCCCATTCCTGCAGACATAAATACTGCCATAGTTCATTCCCGCTCCTACTAGTCGTCTTCAGAATAGCCTCCTGTGCAGACTTTTCTAGCGGCCTGCACTTGCTTCAATGAAGACCGTCTTTTCTGAAATGTCTGCACAGGAGACTATCTTCAGAGTACCGACACTTCGTCGAAGTACTGTAAATGACCAAGACAGGGCAAATACGTCAGCATGGCGTCAATATATCTGACGTACTACAAGCACATTTCTCGTTTTGTTCACAGCTGAGAGGGAAATCGTCCGTGACATCAAGGAGAAGCTGTGCTACGTCGCCCTGGACTTCGAGCAGGAGATGGCCACAGCCGCTACCACGTCCAGTCTGGAGAAGAGCTACGAGCTGCCCGACGGCCAGGTCATCACCATCGGGAACGAGAGGTTCCGAGATCCTGAAACGCTTTTCCAGCCTTCTTTCATCGGTATGTGTCTTTTCTTTCTATCGTTCTTTCTTTCCTTTCTTTTTATTTCTTTCTATATTACTTTCTTTCTTTCCTTTTTTTGCAAGCAAAAACGTTGCCTTCTGTTAATGTGATATGACGCGTTCACCAAACCTATACATTATTTACTGCCTGTTGTGCAATTTGTTTCCACCCCATCGCATTTTAGTCAGACATGGAATCATGTGTGGTTACGCTATTTCGGGGGAGAAAATTCAATTAGGTAGAGAATGTGGGGAAGGTAATCGATTTTGTGTGACAATATTCTGGTTACTTATGGTAAATGTGAGCCGAGAATAGGCTTGGTTGTTTCGACGATCGATTTATTTGATCTCTGAAATCAGATCAACAGTTTTGAGACATGCTCTTATTGTTTTAAGGCATGGAATCGGCTGGCATCCACGAGACCACGTACAACAGCATCATGAAGTGCGACATCGACATCCGTAAGGACCTGTACGCCAACACCGTGCTGTCCGGAGGCACCAGCATGTTCCCCGGTATCGCCGACCGTATGCAGAAGGAGATCACCGCCCTGGCACCCAGCACCATGAAGATCAAGATCATCGCTCCTCCCGAGAGGAAGTACTCCGTGTGGATCGGTGGGTCCATCCTGGCCTCCCTGTCCACCTTCCAGCAGATGTGGATCAGCAAGCAAGAGTACGACGAGTCCGGACCGTCTATCGTCCACCGTAAATGCTTCTAGATCTTGAGACGAAAAAGGATAACTAAAATATCATATATTTAGCACACCCAGACTGCGTATATGCACGCCCAATTCTATAGGAGATCACACTTGTATGGACTTAAATATTCCTTGTTTAGCGGAGGTTCTAAAAAAAAAGATCAAATTCTGGTTGCGTGTCAGAGATTTAACCAGAGAGGACACCTTATGCATTCCCTGTTTGCTGCGCAATCGTAGGCTGTTCAAGGAAAGGCGTTAGCATGACGAAAAGTTGATGAAAAAAATAGATCAGCTATTATTTCTACTGTTATAACATTGATTTGTTGCAGCTGCTCATTCGCGTATTCATGTTGCAAATAATTTCATATTGTATAGGATAATAAAATATCAAGAAAAAGTATCGTTTGTGGATTCTATAAGCAAGATCTTTACAGAATCTCTCTAGTGGTCATTATATGTTTTTAAAGACCCAGCTGACTTTTTGGTAACGGTGAATGAGCACTGCGCATGCCTCATTAACTGTGGTGTTTGCGGTGTTACCTGGGATATCCTCAGGTGGTTACAGGTGGTTACCCTTGCACAGCGGTCTCAGGTCAACACAGAGCCTTACAAAATAAACACAGGCTACCCTAAGCCTTCCGTAGGATTCCTTGAGTGCACAGCATGTAGCACCGTAAGCTTAAAACCAAATTTACCTACCGATGTCTACAAGGTTCAATTGCTTTACCGTGTAAACTATTAGCGGGGACGACGGACATGGGAAATTCTTAACTTGCAGGACCCCTCCCGGCATTTACAGAATCATCCCTACTCCTGACCAAACCCTATGAGGAGTATAATATGGTACGTCCCCTGGGAAAACTTGGAAGTTCGCCAGTTGAAATGATGGATTTAGTGTCTCTCAGTCTGTGACAAAGAGGTGGCAATTTGCTGTTATGTGCTAACCCATGTAGACTTTTGAAGTGCAAGGTCGGTTGGGGGAGGGCATGTTCTGAGGTTGAACAAGCAGTCTGCTACTGTGCTAGAAACGTTTCCCGCCCTTCAAAGGTTCCTTGAATCTTTGCCAATTTGTCCCATGAGCCGCATAAACCACAAATGACTATCAATAAGTAAACCCATGGTTCCAAAGATGCAAGCCAGTTTGACGTCACGCGAGCTCTACAAGACACTACTCTGTAACGTTATAAACTACTTTTCTTTCAGAAGTACATTTGTACCACTTCTACTGCAGGGAAAGGAAATGGCAAACAGCTCCCAAAGTGTTCCCATTTCCTGTACCGGGCAACTTCTGTGCCCCGCAGTCACGCGTCAAGTCGTGTGGGTAAAAATGACGCATGGTGTCCATGGAGAACTGACGTCCAACACGAGAATTCCGAATGAAATGTTGTGTAATACCCAGCGCCTTCAGCTTCAGAGCAGTTCTCTGAAAGTGTTACTAGAATTATCTTTTTCCTAGTAGTTTGTGCCTAGTTCATGGAAAATGTCAGACGAAGATATCCTACTGTCTGTGGTGGTCGCATCTTCCTATAATGCCCTTGCATCTTCCAATAAATGTTTTAGCAATTCTTTTACCTTTTCTCCCTTTTGCTCTTGCTCTGGCAATTTTGGAAAATTGGTTGCGCTTAATTTATTTGATGGAGTTCAAAATTAAGGTGAAGTACATCTGTTCAAGACGTATGGTGGCTCAAGCCGTTTGGCGCTTGGCACACACTCGTCCGTGTTTTGGAGCCGAGTAAAAAAAACCCCATTGATCCCGCCACAGCACGGCGTTGCCCATATATGGCGAGAGCGTAGAGCTTTAACCATATATGGGCGAGATTTCCCAGAATTTGGGGCGTTGGCCGAGTACAAAAGGAGCTGATTCGCGCGGCCAACCGTGGAGTTTCAGGTACCCTAGCGAGAGAGAGCACCTTCCCTGTCATCAACTATTGCAACCAGGTGGGTTATCCTCCATTCTTCTCCCATCATCTCCTCTAATTGCAGATAATCCGTACCTTAGCTGATTTGTACTGTTATTCTGAAGTTGGCAGCCATGATCGTATGAGATCACCTCAACTAGCGCCTCAAGCCTACACGCCAAATTCTTCGGACAGACGGGTGGAAATAGTTTGAATAGTTTTAATGACGTGACACAGGCTGGGAAGTGGTTATCAAGCTTTGACCTACAGGCTAAACTTGATGCACTTTGACAGATAATATAAATATCCGTCCCATAAGATTTATAACAGTATTTTACTATAAGAACCATTGCAAAATATTTTAAGCGACCAATGAATGAAAAATTTGCATGACCATGTAGGGACCGTTATATTCTGGACATGAAGTTCTTTCTGAAACAACATTATACATTAAGTTTGCCAAAATCTATATAGCTTTACATTTTCATGCGGATAGAATAAGGGTACAAAGCTATAGGATCGGTCCTAATTTTGAACAACACAGGTGTGTGTATAGAAAAGCGAACGGTAAAAACCGTTAGGACAGGACAAAAAGTTAACGGTAACCCTAGCCGGGGTTACCCGCCGACGAGTACGGTATTCAATTAGTAATTCGTCTGTATAGGCGCGATTCGTGCCGCATACAAAAGATGGTGTGCTGCGCTCAGGCATGTCCTTATATGGCAATATCGCGGGGCCAGGGCGTAAGGTGAACGGGTAGTGAATAGTTATGTGGTGCGGTGAGCACCGCGACCTATAGCGCTCTGTTGTTTCATGAAAGGGCGGGAAAATGAATTGTTTCTTAAGTATGTAGTCCCTTTGAGAGATATTGCAAGGAACAACAAACGCCGGTACTTGTTCCGTAGCCGTTACAACGCTAATCCCACCGAAAAACAAGGTTGTTAGCTGTGGCACCGTTAGAAAAACGACCGTTACAAAATAACATTACACACTCGGCATGACGTATTATTTCAACGCGTCTGATATTTGAGTACCCTCCAGACGACAGTTGAATATGCATGTCCTGTTTTTCTTGCAGCTTCACACCGTTAGTCAACGGAACCGGGCCTGTTTGTAGACATTTCGTTACGCCATACACTCATATTACCTACCTTAAACACCCCTGTGGTTTGAGTCATCAAGAAATGGTGGCCAAATTTTAAAAGTTTTTTTTTTAATCTTGATTAATATCGTTAGGGTTCCAATGCACATTTTACCACCAATTAGCCTTGCATATGGAGAGGCTGTAAGCCACATGTACTAGTAATATGATTAAACGTTTCCCCATAGACCACAATCATACTAACTAATATTATTTACATCATTGTCCTTTCAACCCTTGGGAGGGTGGGTGGTGAACCACAGTGGTTTAAATTTTAAGATGGTCACTTTTTTTGTTTTTATGGTACTTACGACTCTGACATATTCTACATATGTGCATGTATTATTGTATATGTATCTACATGAAAATTAAGAGGGTAGTTCGCAATATATAGTCACTAAGTGTGCTATAAAACTTTCCCAGGAAAAATACAGTTTACAGTTATTAAGAAAATCAGCCTCCCAGCATATGAGGTACATGTACCATGAACAAGCTGAATTGCAATGATTTCTTACACTCGGTGTGGGAGAAGAACATCAACTTTTAAACAAACAAAAACTCAAGCAACGCTATACAAATACCTTACTATGGGCAAAAAGTAACAAGATCATCCTCAAACAGTATTACTGGATTGACTTATTATACAGGCATATTATACAGATTATAATACAAGCAGAATTATGTTCATAGCCGGTCCCTCAAATACTAGCTAGGCAAGAAGGTATTTGCTATATGGTCGTGGGTATGATTCATCACAGTGACATGTAAATCATGTGGACACACAGTAATGAAAATCGACCACCGACTGCGGTAACGACAGACCTGACCTTCCTGGGTATCGATTTACCCCAAATTCTAGTTTCATCACCAGCAGGACTGCCGCTTCTGTAACGTGTAGCACAGTTCAAACATTTATAATACTGACACTACAGTCGCAGTGTGGGGTGGGCCGAGTTGTTAAAGGTATAACGTACGTCACAAAGGAACTTCGGGTGTTTCAGCAGATACGAAATGGGGAGAGGGGTAAACTACATGATACTACAGGAACCAATTTTTGCCCGTTGCAACGCTTTATACCTTCCTTTCTGTGATGATAAAAAAACAGGAATGCTACACCCCCCCCCCCCCCAAAAAAAGGCGATGCTACAAATGAACATGGGTAGCCTCTACCAAAAGCACTCGTCAGAAAGGATTTTCGGTCGGACAGAAGCAAACTCAGCAGCCATTAATGTTGACATGTGTTCTAAATGACATGCATTAATACAATACTGTATCCAAGAGAACTCACACTGAGAGGCTCTCAGAACATAATTTGTTTAAACGTTCCGCGCGATTTGGTTGCTGACTGCCATGACGACCAGACCCGCCAGTAGGTGTTCCCTGTACGCCCCACCGGCAATTGATTTAGCTGAAAAAGACAGGGAAGAAATATCAACCTGGGGGCATATAGAAAGAAAACACGCCTACCCATCCAAGCAGATGTTTGGCGGGTAGATGGCGACGTATCCTGACTGCCACATGTTCCGAGGGGGAGGGAGGTGGATTAGTCAAGTTCAAGATCTTTCCCCACATCTGCTTGAAGGCCGTGACCGAGCTAATGATGCCCTGGCACGTTATCATGCCCAGCACGTCCGTTCCGCTTTCAACGCGCGATATTAACGATTTTTGGCACCGCCTATCGTCCATTTATCTGTCTACCGGCGGTGTATGACAGCCACATTTTTCATATTTATTGCTTGGATAGCCTAGGTGATAGCTCTACCCTCAGGCGTGACAAAATGCTCAAATTATCCGTCCTGTGATCTCCCGTGATGCAACAGTTTCCAACTACCTTCCTGAGGCGAGCACTTTTTCAAATCAGTGCTAGAAATCATACTTTACTTGAAATGTAGGAGTGCTATTAGGGGAATTCGAAGGAAAGTTTGCAAGATGAAAACTCTAGTCTTATAATGGAGTATATGGTACTTACTCCCGCTATATCATTGGCAACGGTCCAAGCCGTATGGCTGGGCTAGCTATTAAACCAATGCACGTCAATGAAAGTTGCAAAGTCCTTAGTAGAAATACTTATAGAATGACGCATTCGCGTATCATTCGATAAAGTCGCTCGTTAAGACTCCGTAATATGGATCTAATGGCCTATTAGTGTCTGTAGAGGTTTGAGTCCAAGCATAGTTGATAAGCTTGGCCCACGTAGCTACCTCAAGCAGTACAATTTGGCATTGCGCCATCAGCGAAACCTAGTTGCGGCACAGCATCATTACATTCACTCTTCACTGCCAAACAACGTGGCTTACATCTCAATATCTTTCCTACAGGTTTCATCTGAAGTGATTCTACACATACAAAGTAACCACAATGGAAGACGACGTTGCAGCACTTGTGATCGACAACGGCTCCGGCATGTGTAAGGCCGGGTTCGCGGGGGACGACGCGCCCAGGGCCGTCTTCCCGTCCATCGTCGGGAGACCAAGGCATCAGGTTAGTATGTGGCAGCTGTGATCCAACCTTGTGTTGATATGTTTTATTTTCTAGTATCTCTCACTACCCAAGCTATTCTAGTCAAGCTCCATCGTAGACCTTAGTCAGGCCTCCTCCATGCTGATGATTTTTCAGAATTATTTATGTTTATGAATATGTTTCGTTAGACTTTGACTCAAATGGTTTAAATATTTTACGCCCAGGGTGTGATGGTTGGAATGGGTCAAAAGGACAGCTATGTCGGTGACGAGGCTCAGAGCAAGAGGGGCATCCTGTCCCTCAAGTACCCCATCGAGCACGGCATCGTCACCAACTGGGACGACATGGAGAAGATCTGGCACCACACCTTCTACAACGAGCTGCGTGTCGCCCCAGAGGAACATCCAGTTCTACTGACGGAGGCACCGCTCAACCCCAAGGCTAACAGGGAAAAGATGACACAGGTACGTTCTTGCTTCTGTGATGGACAACACATTAATGACAAGTCGGTTATAGCTTATCCTTATTACTCTAAAAAAGTAGGCTATACTACGGTATGCATGAATCAATGTTGTCGTCTTATTCACAGCTTATGTTCGAGACGTTCAACACCCCGGCCATGTACGTGGCCATCCAAGCCGTGCTGTCCCTGTACGCCTCCGGCCGCACCACGGGGATCGTGATGGACTCCGGGGACGGCGTGACCCACACCGTGCCGATCTACGAGGGGTACGCCCTGCCGCACGCCATCCTGCGTCTGGACCTGGCCGGGAGGGACCTGACAGACTACCTGATGAAGATCTTGACAGAGCGCGGTTACACCTTCGTCACTACAGGTATGTATGCTATGAATGGCTTTGAGTTCTTTGGGCAGTGTAATGCACAATACATTATAATTGTGAGGGCTATCTTTGCTGGGTTTTCTGACAATGCTCTGTCTCCTACCTCACAGCTGAGAGGGAAATCGTCCGTGACATCAAGGAAAAGCTGTGTTACGTCGCCCTGGACTTCGAGCAGGAGATGGCCACGGCAGCCTCCAGTTCTAGTCTAGAGAAGAGCTACGAGCTGCCCGACGGCCAGGTCATCACCATCGGGAACGAGAGGTTCCGCTGCCCAGAGACACTGTTCCAGCCTTCTTTCATCGGTATGTGTCTGCTTCATATCTGCTGGTGTGTTTTGTTTTGTTTTGTACATGTTGTATTTGAATAAGCGCAAAGAGCCAAGGTTTCTTCGGTGTTGTGAGGAAGAATCTTGAAAATTTGAAAACCACAGCGCTATATGAAAACTGTTGGTCTTTAGCTTGATTATTTCCTGTTATTAAATTGATACTTATCGTACCTCGGTTTTTCTATTCTCTGTCTAGGTATGGAGTCAACTGGCATCCACGAGACTACGTACAACAGCATCATGAAGTGCGACATCGACATCCGTAAGGACCTGTACGCCAACACCGTGCTGTCCGGCGGCACCAGCATGTTCCCCGGCATCGCCGACCGTATGCAGAAGGAGATCACCGCCCTGGCACCCAGCACCATGAAGATCAAGATCATCGCTCCTCCCGAGAGGAAGTATTCCGTGTGGATCGGTGGGTCCATCCTGGCCTCCCTGTCCACCTTCCAACAGATGTGGATCAGCAAGCAAGAGTACGACGAGTCCGGACCGTCTATCGTCCACCGTAAATGCTTCTAAACATACACATCAAGTCTTGTTGCGTCGACTGTAAACTGATTGAGATTTTCTTAGCTCTGGCTGTACGGCCTAGCGTCAATATGTTCTGTCTTTTGTAGTATCTTTTGTAGCAGAAAGACATAAGTATTTTTGTACTCTATCGATGACTCACGATCGACCTTGCTCTATTGTTTGACCAAGTTTACGCTGCACTTTATCATTTCTGAAGTCTGCACTGTATCATGATTTCAGTACTATGTAGCGACTAGTAAGATTATGCAATTGGTACACATGGATGTACTTGCTCTGATAGTCAACCTACTACTAATAACGATAGAAATGACGTGTAGAAGATCATAAGAAAATTTACTATGACAGGTGCAAGGCGTAGGTGTAGCGTTTTTTGTGTACTGAAATTTGCGAGCACACGACCACTACCCCGATTGTTGTATCATATTTTTACTATGTTGGAGAGGGACCATTAGGGTTTAGAAGTACACTGTCGTGTAAGACAGTACGTATGTTTGTTAAAATTAGAACCCAATGGTTGTAGTGAGAATCAATGGAAAGGTTGTCTTTTTCTATATATATATATATATGAGATTTTTGTGTATCATTTCTGGCTACTTCGGTTACAGATTTCTCAGAAACACCATCATGTTGCAAGGTAAAAGAAAACAAGATGTAAAAGATTTTCGATTGTTCATTAGTGTCACGTATACGTGGCACTTATTGATTTTATACCCAAGTTGATTTTAAGGGCCAAGAAAAGCGTGGCGAAACCAAGTGGTATTTTCTAAGTTACTGTCTTCCTAACCTGTTCTTACTAGTGTACAAAGATTCGCTCTTCTCTGTCAACTTGGTTCTCTTCCTCTCTTTTCTTTGTGCTCAGTTCTATATTGAGAGAATCCACGTTTGGTCTGAGAGAATAAACCTGGAATATGCAAGGAATCACTGTGCTGTTGTGATGTTTTCTTTTTACAGTAACAGTTAAGTACAGAGACAGCATAGAAAACTCATTGAACAAGAAAGGTCATGACCTTGAATCCATGAATTAACGTAGTAGGAGTGTGCCTTCTTTATTAAATGTGGTGGGGGGGGGGGCGTTTTGATTAGTAGAACAGGGGAAATCCAGGAACCTTATAACCCATTAAAATCCTCACAACTGGTTGATAAGTAATCCGTAAACGTTGGCAATCTGAGAAATTTGACAGAAGAAATGAACAAGGGCGTTAAAGGATTTTTAACCTTGAAATGAAGCAGAACTGAACTTTTGCTCTTAGAATGCTTAAAGTCTCGTCCTAGTCTAAATATGAATCCAATGTGCACCAGCCATATTATGATATAGCTTGTCAGTGCCGTTTTAATATAAAATTTGCTCGAGGTCATTCAAGGTCACCATGTAAACGTCATTGCCCTGAGGGAGCAATAACAGGCGAGCGAACTACATGCCCTTATATGGTGTTTTCAGTGAACTGCCTGTGGTAAACATTGACGTACTTCAAAGTTGCCCCGCTGTACATGAGTATTTTGTATCTAGGAATTCGGTAAAGCAAAGACAACCTGAGAACGGATTGTATATCATTCTATATGTACAAGTTATTTCTATGTGCTGGTGCAAAATACTAGAAGTAAAGAAGTGTGGTAGGACCTCTGACATGAGAATAGCTACATTGTAATAAGGATAACGAAGTGTCAAGCTCCACAAATTCTCGTGCAAACCGAACACCCACACCCCCACCTGCCTCAGGGAGTTTGATATGTTTCATATACTGTTTGATATCTTTAATATACTCTGAAGACGCTGCCCACGTAGCCTCCTGTGCAGGCCTCCGAGCGGGTGGGGGTTTTGATACTGCGTTTTGAAGAATTGTTTAAAGCGTTCTTTTGTCAACCATCGTACAACCAGCCGGCCAGAGAAGGGCGGGTTTGACCTACCCTGGCCTGCTGGTTGTACGATGGCCGGCAAAAGAACGCTTTAAACAATTCTTCAAAACGCAGTATCAAAACTCCCACCCGCTCGGAGGCCTGCACAGGAAGCTACTGTACATGTCCACGGCCATAACATCAGACGGCTACCATCATCTCTCGAGATGGAAGGATGCCTACTCTATACTGTAAAATATAGCAAGATATAAATCCTGGTAGCCATTCAGATATTGCTGAAAAAGAAATTGCCCAGAAGTATGTACCGCAATGCTATTGTAAATCTATGATATTGATGGTTATATGAATACATGAAATGTGTTGACGTCATGTTATTCTCCCAGGCGACAGTTTAGAGCAGTTCTCGTGTGTCATTGAGGACCTGCGCGTGTGTTCATGACCATATTTGGTAATGTGCAGGCACTGAGCTACTGGGTCAGGTGCAAACGGGGACGATTATGTAGATAGCGCTATGCAAACGTTTTGAAAAGTAGGTGCTTGCAACGAATGTTCTGTTCAGGGAGCAAGGAATAGGCAATGCAGTGGGTTCGAACCACGTTTAATGGTCTATAATGACACACATGGTGTAACGGACATGGTGAGAACTACTTGTTGATTCTGTGGAGGTCCTACGATCAACAATTCAATGTAACGTGCTACAGGTTACCTTCCAATGTGTCAACAGCTCTGCTAGGCGGATACTACACATCACGAGCGCCGCCTAGCGATTCTAGTAGTCCTATACGTCGTTACCATCCACTTTGATTAATTCACAACGTTGGATTAATGTGTTTTTGTACAATAATCATTCAGCATAAGATCACACATTTTAAAATTTGTTGTATGAATTGAACTGTTCATACATATATATGTCTGCTTGTTGTGACGTAATGCTGTCGTCACATCTAACCGTTTATGAAGCGATTCGTACATGACCAAATTTGGTGATGTGGATCAACCCAATGACTTGCTTGTCTAGCACCTATATCAATAAAGGGTCGGTCATACGTGGGCTTTTAAAGTTTCCACAGTGAAGTATTGCTAAGGTTAAAGTTGACACTTTGCTGGTTACTGTGACTTTTTATTTGCCGTATGGGATGTGAGATATTGGGAGATTTCTGTGGAAACGAACATCACATTCATGCGTATATTATGGTATACATATATATAACACATGGGGCAGATGATATTCTGTAGCTACACAAAACTGTCCACGGTGACGGTTCTGAATGGCAGAATAAGGTCATACTTTGACTGACAAAAAAAACAACAACACCCAAACACACCCTGATACAGATACACCCCTCTCTACGTATCAATCAATGATATCCGCAACCACCTGTTAACGAATGTTTTTCACAATATATGGTTTGATTTAAGAAAGGATGATTTCTCAATCGATAACATACGCCTTCCTCTAGCCATCCCAGAATTCGATGTAATTGACATGCGTTTCCAAAAATTTCTACTTGGAGTCCATTCAAAATCATCTAACGACGGTGTACGAGGAGAATTAGGAACTTTCCCCATTATGATATCTGCTCAAATTCAGCTCATCAAATACTGGCACCGTTTAGTAAACTTACCTGAGGACTCTCTGCTCCATGATGCATACAAAACTGTACTTACTGATGACCATGACTGGATTAATCATGTAAAGGACATTCTTAATTACCACGGCTTTGGACATATATGGATGAAACCTGAATCCTACCAATTAGATTATGTTACCCACCAACTTCGCTCCCGTTTACAAGATACACATATACAAGAGTGGTTAAGTGGTATTAGAAATAATTCAAAACTATCTTTTCTTAGCAAATCGAAAAGCTGTTATGGACAAGAAACCTACCTTTACGATGTGCATAACTTTGAAATCCGCAAAGCGATATCTCAATTAAGAATCAGTAGCCACAAATTGAATATTGAAACAGGCAGATACTATAATGTAGCCCCTGATCAAAGGTTCTGCCCTTTTTGCCCAAATGAAATTGAAGACGAATTTCACTTTATCATGAAATGCCCTAAATATGATGTTCTACGTAATAAGCTACTCACATTTATCGAATCTAGTACAAGGAATTTCAACAGACTCGATGTTATGGACAGATTTATATATATATTCAAATGCAACAACTCTTACAATGCAAAAATAGGTAAATACATAAAAGACTGTTTTGTTATTAGGAAAAATGCCGAAACTAATGATTAGCCCTATCGAATACTGTATTAGCCCTTGTTATTTAGTAATTAAGATATTAATTTCCTTTCTTTATTTCTGAACTATGTATTTGCCATACATTGTACCGTGTACAACTGTCGTGCAATAAAGTTCTTCTGTATCTTGACAAGAGGTCTCTCATTTTGTAAATGAAGACATGTAATTGTTTAGAACATTGCACCTAGACTGGCTTCTATCCATAAGAATTTCGGAAACGTTCTTCTCATTGTACCTGTTAAAAGTCAAAGGTCATACCACTGCAATGTTCCAAATATGGTGATGTGCTTCATGATTTTAAAAATCATGAGAACAGAGGGCTTAACATAATCTACGCGAGTTATCGAGGGTTGATGTTGATTTTCTACAATCGACTGCCAATCTAGGCCAAATGAAGCACCCATTTTTATTTACATTTTCGTCAGGATGTTCATGATCTTATTCAAACATTTTCCTCGCTAGATCTGCACAGGGTTACAAGCTAATTACAAGTACCGGTTGGCTGGAAGAGGTCATTATGCAAATGAACTAACACACACATTACACCATAAAACAAACGGACACTCCAAGTCTTGAACTCGTACCTTATTTGGTCAGATGGTAGTAACGGTCTCACCTGATTGGTTGTGTAACGTTAACGTCCTATAGGTCAGCCAATACACATGAATAGAGAGGACGTAGAATAACACAAAGCACGGAGAAAAGTTAAGCATAACCATATATGGAATGGTTGCAAGAAAAATACCATATTTGGGGTATGATTGGGAGGACTGTGAGGAAAACCGGATAAGCAATGTTTGATATTCCTAATTCTGACGATGACATGATCCCGTCCGAAGGATATAAATAAAGTCCAGAACCGAGCTAAGGTACATTGCCTACTGAGAGAAAAAGTAACGATTGCGCAGGGTAACTGCAGTTCAAGAACAGTACAAGGTACGTTCTCGGGATTTTTTTTCTTCATGTGGCTCAACTTTTTTTAATGATACTGTTATCATTTGATTACGCATCCTTTTTAGATAAGACATTAGTTGTAAGTGCTCTGTACGCAGCTATACGATGTCATTTTGAGAGTGTTACGGAAAATGTTTTATCCACAGGTATCACAGTAGAACCAACCATGTATGAAGAGGAGGTCGCTGCTTTGGTTGTGGATAACGGCTCCGGCATGTGCAAGGCCGGGTTTGCCGGGGACGACGCGCCCAGGGCCGTCTTCCCGTCCATCGTCGGCAGGCCAAGACACCAGGTGAGAAACCCTTATAAATGTAAAGGGAGATCATGCCTTGAGATAGGACAAGATAGGCCTCTTCAAACATATGTTATCTGTTAGATTTGTTTTGTCATTACTCGATTTTGCTAACATTCTGAAATGGTCTTCACAGGGTGTGATGGTAGGAATGGGGCAGAAGGACAGTTACGTCGGTGACGAAGCTCAGAGCAAGAGGGGTATCCTGACCCTGAAGTACCCTATAGAACACGGTGTCGTCTCCAACTGGGACGACATGGAGAAGATCTGGCACCACACCTTCTACAACGAGCTGCGTGTCGCCCCGGAGGAACATCCAGTTCTACTGACGGAGGCACCACTCAACCCCAAGGCTAACAGGGAAAAGATGACACAGGTAAGCGATTGGCATAACACGACTCTTTACAGAATGACTCTACATTATGAATGAAACCTGGCTGACCTCAGTGACTTTTTGAATCACAGATCATGTTCGAGACGTTCAACTGTCCCGCAATGTATGTCAACATCCAAGCCGTGCTGTCCCTGTACGCCTCCGGCCGCACCACGGGGATCGTGATGGACTCCGGGGACGGCGTGACCCACACCATCCCGATCTACGAGGGGTACGCCCTGCCGCACGCCATAGAGCGTCTGGACTTGGCCGGACGTGACATGACCGACAACCTAATGAGGCTGCTGACTGAGAGAGGGCACAGCCTGGTGACCTCTGGTAGGTCCAGACGACAGTCTGTTCTGTTGTACTCATGCCAAATCTTCATAACTGTCAATTGGCTCGTTAACTGATACGTGGGATTGCATGTGTAATAATACATGTGAGTTTGTTGCCTTCAATGTGTCCTACATTATCAACAAAAGCGGCCTTTGTTTCTTTAGCTGAAAAGGAGATTGTCCGTGACATGAAGGAGAAGCTGTGCTACGTCGCCCTGGACTTCGAGCAGGAGATGGCCACGGCCGCCTCCAGTTCTAGTCTAGAGAAGAGCTACGAGCTGCCCGACGGCCAGGTCATCACCATCGGGAACGAGAGGTTCCGCTGCCCAGAGACACTGTTCCAGCCTTCTTTCATCGGTGAGTACTAGATACTGTTGCGTAACAATGATAGATGTGCAGCATGAAAAAAGCTAGCATGAGTGCTATTATTTGTAAGTGTACCTTACAATTAGCTGAAAATATGAAAAACGAGAAGTCAAAGTTAATGCTTTTCTTCGGTATAAAACGTATATATTAAACCATTCATTTTTAATGATTGCAGGCATGGAAGCAGCAGGCATCCACGAGACTACGTACAACAGCATCATGAAGTGCGACATCGACATCCGTAAGGACCTGTACGCCAACACCGTGCTGTCCGGCGGCACCAGCATGTTCCCCGGTATCGCCGACCGTATGCAGAAGGAGATCACCGCCCTGGCACCCAGCACCATGAAGATCAAGATCATCGCTCCTCCCGAGAGGAAATACTCCGTGTGGATCGGTGGCTCTATCATCGCTTCTCTTTCAACCTTCCAACAGATGTGGATCAGCAAGCAAGAGTACGACGAGTCAGGCCCGGCTATTGTCCACCGTAAATGTTTTTAATCAGCTAACAGTGCTAAGAAGTTCATTTTCATTGTATGCTTTAAACTAGCAATCGGATCGTTTGCCATGTATCATCTGTCCACAATAGCTATTTTAGGTAACGCTCATGATATTGTACAGGACTTGTTTGCGGAGCAGTCAGAAAAAAGCACACAACAAAGCAATACGATAACACATTCTCTTAACTAACTGCACTGTATATGTAGAATGTTTGAACATACAGTTGCTGAGAGTGTGTTGTCTATACTTATGGCAAAGTATTGGTTTCGCCAAATAGTCTGGCTTTTGACTAAGTTGTAAATAGTTCTGCTTGAAAGTAAGTTTGATGGTAATAAATCGTGCTGTATGACTATGAAGAGGCCTCTTGTTATCTGTCATTGATGGACATAAAGTTTCCTGTCGTACGCCGATACCCCCCCCCTCCTCTCCAACGTACACCAATAACATCCTGTCGTATGCCCCCCCCCCCCACTCCAACGTACACCAATAACATGGGGTGTCGTGAATTGAAGGCCAGCACCGGTTTCTTTACTCTTTATTTGCAATTGAACTTGTCTTCAACAGTACATCGCACTATATACTAGAGCTTAAGCAGAGATTTAAACATTTGCAAGATAAAAACAACAACATTGATACCATTCGCGGACCGGAGTGTGGATGGCTAAAGGTGCTCACAAATAGCAATCTGCCGCTGTTGTTTTGGTTCAAAGTTCACCCGCTGTATCCGTTGTTTGATGGAGTTTCACCGAATTGCTGAATAATCTGCGGTGTAAGAAAGCTATTGAGGTGGCTACGATCAGAACCGACGAAGCTGTCCTTGGACGACCTTACCTATAGGCATAAGTTGACGAAAACGAACCGATAAAGGTTTTTATGAGTACTGCTAGAGACACCTGTAATAGGTCAAGGGTCATATACAACCTTGTTTCCAAATAAGGAGATATAATGGCAGCCTTCACGCGTCACGTGGAGATCTGACGCCTGGGGTGGTTCCGTGAAGGGGGGTGGTGGTGGTGGGGGGGTGTCCTTGAAGGCATATCAATGTCTTCTCCCCATCTGATTTCAGAGATTTCAACTTTAATTTGATAACACAATGTCTGGCAACGTACGATAGGGTGTATTTCATCGGTGATATTGGTAAACTATACCCCTGATTTTTACTGGGTCTGCCCCCGTGAGTAAATGTCAAGACGTGTCAAGCAGCGGTATCTGACGGCAATGTTGACATTTGGACCGGCTGCTAAGTTTGTGTGTCTGCGCTGTTTGACATGGGCAGTCAGCTGTGCATACGTTACTACCGCGATCACCTCACACCGTTCTGAATGGCCGGGATGATTACTGTACAAAATAGTATTTCAAGATTTCAATTGGAGAATGCAAATAAAATAATATCTAAACGCAAAATGCAGCTTGAATATTCGTCACAGTTTTATGTAAAACATTGCATGTTCTTTTGCTGGTTAGAAAAACACTACAAACGACACATTTTACGTTATCCAGAAAAGATTGAGCTTTGACAAGAAAAAAAGAACCATTCCAATGTAATTACCACCTCTTTGTTTTAGGTGATAAAATAATCGACCTCTGTACCTGTAGTCACCTGGTTAAATGAACTGCCACACCTCCTTTGTAATCAATGCCTCACTCCATGTCTGTGGGAGGTGCCTTGATAAAATACACAAGCCTGACACAGCAAACTTGGTCTCTGGAAAGTTTGATACACAAAACACTTGCGCAAAGCTGAGAAAATCTGTTAAGACACATAGCAACCACCTGCCGATTAGATTTTGTCTACGCAGTACAATATTTCTTAGCACGTCCCCAATTTGTGAGCTGAGGTCATGGACGATAACACATTACAAGTACCTGCCTAAAAAGTACACATTAGATTATATAAAACAAACGCACTCATTGACTCGTTATATACGAGCGCGCCTTATATGGGCAAGGTTGACAACTTCTGTTTGGTGACCATTGGCTGTCCCTGATTGGTTCTTCTATGTTGAATATACCAATAGACGTAAGGGAGGGATCAAAAATAATCGCAAGCTGTTTGTTGGACGAGGGGGGAGGCAACTTTTTTCGTGGTTTGCTTGCCAACTTTTCCTTGAAATGTAAGTATTATACTGTTTGCCATCAAACATTTTGTGTATTTGTCGCCATTGATACAACTGGTGCATTTTCTCAGTTTCTACCTATCTCATCGATATATTTAATGATTCTCCCCTATTATGACTCAATAATATATTTTTGGGTGGTCCCTACATGTAACCTTTCCGAAGAACCATACCAGAACCACTGCGCATGCTCCGGAATACTCAACCCAACAGGTGGTTTAGACAGAGATTTGGACCCTGTAGGTGTGCGTATTGAAGAGGCATCACCTGTGTCATATACTCCTCTTCAGGCAGGTACTCAAGTCTATTAACTAAAGATTCATGTGGACTTCGTTCGCCCTACCTGGTTATTCTGCTATGTGGTCGCCCCACCTGAGTGAGACACTAGTACTGTGTAGTGCATGTAGTTGTTGACTTAGGGCTCCGCCCACAATTTGGTTTCAACTTTTTTTTTTTAATCGTGAACACATGTTTTCTGTAAAAACGCAGGTAGAACGGTAGCAGTGTAAACGACCATGTGTGACGAAGAGGACACTTCACCGGTGGTTGTGGATAACGGCTCCGGCATGTGTAAGGCCGGGTTTGCGGGGGACGACGCGCCCAGGGCCGTCTTCCCGTCCGTAATAGGGCGTCCGCGTCACCAGGTAAGCTATTCCCTCTGTTATGGACTCTTAGATTGTCATCATAGTTTCACAGCAACAAGACTGTAAAATCCCATTATAAACTGTTATACTAATAATTGTGATATCAATTGTTGTAAACGTTGAGTCATTAATTAAATCTGTTTACACACACTTAAGGCTACAATGGTAGGCATGGGCCAGAAAGACAGCTATGTCGGTGACGAGGCTCAGAGCAAGAGGGGTATCCTGTCCCTCAATTACCCCATCGAGCACGGCATCGTCACCAACTGGGACGACATGGAGAAGGTCTGGCACCACACCTTCTACAACGAGTTACGTGTCGCCCCCGAAGAACACCCCATTTTATTGACAGAAGCGCCTCTGAATCCAAAGTCCAACAGGGAAAAGATGACACAGGTATGCGGTGCGCTCATAATGTGTTTTTCTATTTGTCTTGTCCACTAGCAAATAAGTCACATTTTTTGCGCTATCAATCGCTCCATCCAACATTATCGATCTGTCAAACCACAGATCATGTTCGAGACCTTCAACTGTCCTGCCATGTACATTAACATCCAAGCCGTGCTGTCCCTGTACGCCTCCGGCCGCACCACGGGGCTGGTGATGGACTCCGGGGACGGCGTGACCCACACCGTGCCGATCTATGAAGGTTACTCCCTCCCTCACGCCATCCAGCGGCTGGATCTAGCGGGCAGGGACCTGACAGACAACCTCATGAGGATCTTGAGAGAGAGGGGATACAGCTTCAATAGCACAGGTGCGCCAGTGTTACTCAGTGATTATTGGATCTTATACACTATCTTTTCCAACGCAAACACTGTTCACAATGTTTGTAAACATCATTGACGACAGCGTCGACCGAGGTCTTGAAATAAACAAATTCTAATGTTATTTCATTCCCCATTCTAGCTGAGAGAGAAATCGTCCGTGACATCAAGGAGAAGCTGTGCTACGTCGCCCTGGACTTCGAACAGGAGATGGTTACAGCCGCCTCCAGCTCCAGTGTAGAGAAGAGCTACGAGCTGCCCGACGGACAGATCGTCATCATCGGTGACGAGAGGTTCCGCGCCCCGGAGACACTGTTTCAACCTGCCTTTATTGGTAAGCTAACAGCATCTATAACTATACAATATAGGCTTATACAACACCACCCTAAAATACACAAATGTGTGCATACATAAATAAGGCCAGGTCAAATGAAGATTTCGATAATGATTTCAATGTACAGAAAGCACAACACACTGCACGAAAAGTTGGATTTACCAATGGTAGTAAATGCCAGTAAAGCCGGGTAATGTTTACCTTGTAAACAGTACCGGACTTGACAATAGTAGCAGATAAAATTCAAGTCCGATAATTTCGGACTTAACAGTAAATGAAATTACCGGAATTTTTTTCACTACCATTGTCAAGTCCGGTACTGTTTACAAAGTAAACATTATCCGGCTTTACTGGCATTTACTACCATACTTAAATCCAACTTTTCATGCAGTGACAAATAAAGGATATAATCGAATCAAATGATACTGACTGTTGACAAAGGAAAGTACCTGGTATGAAATTCAGGTGATCTGATTTTGTACGAAACTGTAGATGTTCACTTATACCATCAATGTGCGTCTGGTTTGTTGCAGGCATCGAGTCACACGGCATCCATGAACTGACCTATGACGGCATCATGCGGTGTGACATCGACATCCGTAAGGACCTGTACGCTAACGTCGTCCTGTCTGGCGGCACCACCATGTACCCCGGCATCGCCGAGCGCATGCAGAAAGAGATGAGCGACATGGCACCCAGCACCATGAAGGTGAAGATCATCGCTCCTCCCGAGAGGAAGTACTCCGTGTGGATCGGCGGGTCCATCCTCGGATCCTTGTCCACCTTTCAAGAGATGTGGATCAGTAAGGAAGAGTATGACGAATCTGGACCGGGTATCGTCCACCGTAAATGCTTCTAGTCTTTCGTTCCAACGTCTTGTATCGCTGTATGCTTAACCATTAGGAGGAGTATATTCATTCAGAGAAACACAAAGAAACCCATGTTGAAAGTTAAAACTTTTGATCCAACACAAAGAAATTTTCTCACCGAGAGATTTCGACTAGTCACTCTGGTCTTCTTCAATAGACAGACCCATTGAGGCTTGTCACGTGGCTTCACTGAAGTGTGACGACAACAGTGAAGCCACGTGACAAGCCTCAATGGGTCTGTCTATTGAAGAAGACCAGATTGACTGGTCGAAAGCTTTAGTTTCTTTGTGTTGGATCAAAAGTTTTAACTTTCAACATGTAACTACCAAGACAGATGAACTGTCATGATAGTAGAAAGAAACCCACATGGTAAAGGAGTGAGAATCGATGGCAAAAATATATGATGTGTTTTTAAAGTAGCTACACTAATGGACTAATTAAGGAACTCAAATACGGATTACTATCAGATGCTAATCATGCATCTTCCATACTTAGCTTTGTAGATAATGCTATTTATATTTCCTTGTACAGGATACATTGAAATAAAACATCCAACGTGTCGTACTGCTTCTTTATACACATGTTTATTAGATGGCTGTGCTAATAATTCTTGTTAGAAGGGTCTCCAAGCTGATATGATGCTATATATGAATCAGGGGTGTTTTGTCACTACCTAGCTATAGGTTCTTATGAACTGGTCAGGAACGTGACAAAACACCCCTGATTCATATATATAGCATCATATTGTAATAATATCATCATATTGCAATAATCCAATTGTTTTGTCACTACCTAGCT
The DNA here is from genome assembly GCA_013266295.2 of Branchiostoma floridae x Branchiostoma japonicum. Classification (NCBI taxonomy): domain Eukaryota; kingdom Metazoa; phylum Chordata; class Leptocardii; order Amphioxiformes; family Branchiostomatidae; genus Branchiostoma; species Branchiostoma floridae x Branchiostoma japonicum. Next base: position 7,426,852 of record CM023830.1, read on the forward strand.
ATAGAGGTTCTTATGAACTGGTCAGGAACGTGACAAAACAATTGGATTATGCCTTAGCTTCCGGGGGGCAGAAACGACAGGTGCGCCAAGCAGTGAGGTCAGGGGTCAAGGGTCAGTCTGTACTGAGCAACCAGGAAGTGTCACGGCGCTATGAGATTTGGACTACGTTTAACTCCTATACATGTACTACGTCATTAATGAGTCTATGAGGGACAGATAGGCAGCAAACATGTGTGATGATCAAACCATCGCGGTGGTTAGGGACTGTACGATATTTAGCGGGGGGGGAGGGCCGGTCGTCAAGGGGTAGGGTTAAATTTTTTTTCCTAGGCCCTCCCCCCCAGGTCAAAAAAATTTTCCTAGGCCCTCCCCCCCGGCTCAATTTTTTTTCCTAGGCCCTCCCCCCGGAGTGAATTATCTGAAGGAAATTTCGTACGGGGAGGGGGCAGATTTTCGACCGCCGAAGGCGCGAGCGCTCGCGCCGCACGGACCAGGCACGCACGCGCCGAAGGCGCGAGCCGTCGCGCCGCACGAACCAGGCACGAACCTAGGGGGGTTGGGGGGCATGCTCCCCCCGGAAAATTTTGAAATCTTAACCTTCTAAAACGCTATTTTCTGCATTTTAAGGGGTAAATTTTGCTGGTACACCGAGCTAAGTTTATTCCTCTTTTTCGGGCTATATTTCGTCCACGATCTTCTTCCACGTGCTATTTACACAACCAGGAAAACAATATTGTCAGGTTGTTTTCAATTTACTTTGGAAGGACATTCAGAGAGGCAAATAAGTGTTGTGACAGTCCTTGGTTCAATCAAAATACCTTGTTTAATGCGTCCACATCCACGCCGAGAAGTTTGAGCGGGGCGCTGGGCGGGATCTTTATTGACGACGCATTTACGATTTTAAACAAGAAAAAAACTACCGTTGTGCGGCTGGGAAGGGTACGTTATGCCGCGAAAATTATTCAAATGTTCTCTTCAGAAGAGGCTTGGCTGCATTTTTATCGATATCGCTACGAAAGCCGCTACGAAACGCGTGTTACTTTGGTTGTATATCGTCGAATTTCGGCTTCGCGCCCGGACTACCAGCTTTCCAAGGGGGTTGTGGGAGATTTGGGCGAATCCACTAGAATTATAGGGATGCGTACTATTTTAATGTAACATTCTGCCGATTCCACGGGCCGGCAAATCACTACGGTACATGTGAGATAGACGTAAATAACGTTTTTGAAATTATCAAAACGTCGAAAAAAGTTTCATGGATCTTGGAATTTTTTTTCCTAGGCCCTCCCCCCAGGTAAAATATTTTTTCCTAGGCCCTCCCCCCAGCTCAATTTTTTTTACCTAGGCCCTCCCCCCTCTGACGACCGGCCCTCCCCCCCCGCTAAATATCGTACAGTCCCTTATAGACAACGGCTCCGGTACCTGCAAGGTCGGCTTCGCGGGGGAGGACGCGCCCCTCTCTGTCTTCCCGTCTGTTGTGGGGAGACCAAGAGGCCTAGCTCAGGTAAAGAAGCATCGTATTCGTAGTTAAATAGTATAATTATGATAAACACTCTTCAATCATCAGTCGCAGGTTAATGTAAAACTTCAAGAGTAACAACCGAAATCTCGACGTTCTTTCCTGACAGACTTCTAAAAGCCACAAAGAAAACAAAGACAACTACTTCATCGGTGACGAGGCAGTAAACAAAAGGGAAATCCTGGCCGTGAAGTACCCTGTCGAGTTCGGCGTTATCAACAACTGGGATGACATGGAGAAGATCTGGCACCACACCTTCTACAACGAGCTTAGTGTGGATCCTGAGGAACATCCAGTCATGTTATCAGAAGCACCCATGAACACCAAAGCCAATAGGGAGAAAATGACACAGGTATGTTTACCTTCGGGTACGGAGGTATTGCTTTCGGTGTGCTTGTGTTTGTGTGTTTTTGCCTAAGTTTGCCTGTGTCAGGTGCCGTAGGTAGTTGAATGCAATAGAGTGGCAGGAAGGGACTCCTGGTTGAGAATTTGTAACCGCAGATTGACCTTATGGTCAGGTTGAAAGTCTAAATGGTCTCCCCGCAGGCTGCAGCTGGGAGGAAGTGATGGCCCCACCCACACAGCTACTGCAAGCCACCCACTACCTTGTCACAAGCTCTCGTAAAGAAATATTTTTGTCCTAGGCCGTTGAAAGTATATGTCAGACCATCTCTTTTGCTGTGCCAATAGCTTTACAAAAACCCTTGGCCCTTAATACTTCCCATGGGTTTTAAGTACATGTATCTTCACTTGTTGTCCTCCTATAACTAGCAATGAATGCTTAGAACACAGTTAGCAACATGACATTTTGTCGTTGTTTCCACTTCATCTGTCCGTAACCTCGAAACGCAGATCATGTTCGAGACGTTCATCGTCCCCGCCATGTACGTCACAAGCCAGCCTGTCCTGTCCCTGTACGCCTCCAGCCGCACCACGGGGACCGTGATAGACTCTGGGGACGGCGTGACCCACACCGTGCCGATCTACGAGGGGTACGCCCTGCCGCACGCCATCTTCCATCTGGTCCTGGCCGGGAGAGATCTGACCGACCAACTCATGAAACTTCTAACAGAGAGAGGATACAGCTTTACGACTACAGGTACTCAAATGGCTATCGAAAACGAACACCTGCATGACTGGGCCATTAAAAAAGAGGGCTCTGCCACAGTGAGCCCAATAACTATAATACTGTGCTTGAGTACAAGACAGAGGTACTCGGTCCTTCACGCTATCTTATAAATCTATCTCAAGTAACGTTACATGTACATGTATTTAGAAAGCCAAACTGCTGCCCAAAAATCACGTCGAATGCATTTTTGTTATCTAGCTGACCGCGAGATCGCTCGTGACATGAAGGAAAAACTTTGCTATGTCGCCATGGACTTCAAGGAGGAAATGGCCACGGCCGCCTCCAATTCTAATTTAGAGAAGAGCTACGAGCTGCCCGACGGCCAGGTCATCACCATCGGGAACGAGAGGTTCCGCTGCCCAGAGGTACTGTTCCAGCCAAATTTAATGGGTGAGCTAAACATTTATCAGATTTGTAAGAGGTTAATAGAAACTGATTTCAGGTTATATGGTGTGACTTCACTTTTCACTTTACGATCTACATTCAAGCATAACACCTATGTTTTAACTGTATTTCAAATGTAACCACAGGTATGGAAATGCCAGGCGTCCACGAAATCACATTCGAAACAATCAAGAGATGTAATTTGGACATTATAACAGATATGTACGAAAACATCGTGCTGTCCGGCGGCAATACCGTGTTCCCCGGTATCGCCGACCGTATGCAGAAGGAGATCACCGCCCTGGCACCCAGCTACGTGAAAGCCAAGGTCATTGTTCCTCCCGAGAGGAAGTACTCAGCCTGGAAAGGTGGATCCATCCTGGCGTCCCTCTCCACCTTCCAAGAGATGTGGATCAGTAAAGAAGAATACGACGAGTCTGGCCCGGTTATGGTTCACCGTAAATGCTTTTAGTTACCCCTGTGCTATATTAGGCATCATTAGTCTAATGATAAAGATTAATTGCGTGACTGTTGAGCTTGGCTACAGACAGACTTTGAGATTCAGTTATAACGGTACCAGGTACAATTTGTAACGTGCAAAGTGTGTGAATTGTATATATATATAAAGCTTAAAAGTAAACATGATTATAATTATAGCCTCATATAACTGATTTTTTTCATCGATTGAATTTTAGAAAAGTTTTTAGAGATTTGCCTGTGTTTACTTATTGTACATATGTAGCATCAATATTTGTATATTACATCATAAATGCACATATCTCAATAAAATGTATATCATATTTCTATAACAGTCTGCAGTTTTCTCATGTGCGTGACATTTCAAAGTGCAACTGAGGAAAGTGAACATCACTGAACAGAGCGGCCTTAGTACAAGATATACATAATTGCGACATGCATGGGCGAAAGTGATTATATTCACCATATCAAAACCAAATAGGTGATCAGAGAATCCAAAGTATTTTCCTAACCGTCGCCTGACTGAAAATATCTGATCGAACAGCTATCCAAGCGTCTTACGACACCTCACGCGTGACTGACGTACGACACAATATTAACCAATCAGACGTGTCGGACACCTTGTAGAGGTCAGGGGGCACCTTCGCTAGTAACATTACCAAATAAGGGAACATGACAGTACATGGTAATGTTACCTGTTGAGCTAGTCACATAAACTGCATATGAATTAATTGGTTAATCTGCCGTCAACATTGAGCTCATATACATAAGCATAGTTATCATTTTCTATAAAGAACAGACTAAAAAAAAAATCAAAATTAAGTTGGCGACGAAGATCTGCTGACGAACAAGTGAGACAATTGCATGCGTGCCCTTTACTGACATACTGCCATACACATAAAATCCATATTTTGTCATCCATTTGTTTTGTTATGTATCATACATGTATAACTCCAAACTATAGGTGGACATAAAGCAGTGACACTTGGGCGGTTTCCAAGGTTGGACCCTGGTCGCTAAGACATTGCTATTATAGGGGGTTCTCCTGTATTGGGGCACGCGAGAGCAGCTATATGGTTATCGATCGTTTGTCACACCTGATAATCTACCTAACTTGGCGCACAGGCCAAGCACTGTAGCCATACCTTATATGGTAAGAAGATGGAAACCTCGGCTGCCGATTGGCCGACAAGTATTTCGCTGTTCGTACAGCTTCTTGGTGGCACGGACAATGAATAAAAACAACACGAAAGCTTCTATATATGCCCTTACATGGTGGCGTTGCAAAGAGAAATCCATATAAGGGTAACAATTCCGAGAAATGGGAGAGTGACCTAATCTTTAAACGTTACCTGCATCTTTGGGTAATTACTATATCGCTTGACATATAGCGCTTAAACTTTGAAAACTTATACTCAAATTGCATGTTTTCTGTATATTGTTAGAAAACTAATAGTATCCTCATTAGATAACATCCATACCTAACATACTAGTATATAGCACAGTAGAAAGCTACGCACAGCGACGCAAAACTAATTACATGTACTAACGTTTTAACTGCAGCATTTTCTGCGTGTGGTCAGGAGGGCCTGAAATCCAATATGGTGCACAGCGTTGTCAGGACTGCGTTTAATATTCGGTGGGCAGAATGATATTTCAACATCCGATATACCGTATGCATGTGCTCTTTGACTATGACATGTCGCCAGAACACACTAGTGCTGCTTGAAATGCCATTGACTTCCTTAGTTAGTATATATATATATAAACGCAATCGTTCTAGTGCATTATGCGTTGTAGCAGTGCCAGTGCACCCATGTTATTAGAATACCCCGGAAGTAGGTGTTAGTACATGTTCTTCGTTTGACTCAAATCTTGTAGGCTGTACTCGAGTTGAGTTGATGCGTCTAGCTGCACGTAAGCGAATGGCCCTCCAACAACGTCAAACCGCCGCAATTATATATAGGCTTCTATCTATAGCAATGACGCCAAATGGTAAGTCAGAGATATAACAAACACTTCGCTCAGCACACAGCGACTCACCTGGTGGAGGTCAGAGGTCACGCGCGCCCGTCATGTTTCCAAATAAGGAAACACGGTAAGCTGCAGGTAAACATTGAGCCGCTAGGCACGTGGCAAAACAAGGCCAGTGGGGCCAGTCGAATGGGTAAATACGGATTATTGTAGCCTCAATATACAGTTTTCTATGTTTTTTATCCGAATCTCAAACCATTATGGTGATATCATTGCATTAGTTAGTTACTACATATCCAAATTACAATGTTGCAAACATTTTGTTCTTGATTGTTGCCGCACACGCTTTGAATTCTGGGATAGGAGCCTCCGATGACTAAGACGCTACATTGTTTACAGGGCTTTCCCTGAGGTCATTTGGATTACCGAACAATATTGACTGCCTGTCATCCTCAAGAATAAATCGGTTGCATCTACAGGCAGGCCTCACAGCAATACCTAATTTGGTAAGGCATATGGAACACCGATCTGTGATTGGCCAGCAGTTCATAAAGCTATACGGCGAGGTCAATCAAATTACACAAAGTAGAAAACTGGCCATGCCCTTATATGGTATAACAGTTTGGAAAAGACCCATATATGGGAGATACTTCCGAGAAAAAAAGCGAGTGAGTGATCTCCTCAAGAACAGGTAAAATATTATTTTTGTATCTGACGGTTACCTCGCCTCCCCAGAACAATATAAAAAGGACGGCAGAAGGAGACAGCTTCAGACTTCGACGAGACGAGAGTGATCTGCGAAACTTTTCCTCGACTCAACTGAGCAGACTGTCGGACACCCACCGCTGTGGTCTTTAGCTTTCATCGGACAGGTACCTATTTTATATATGTGTGAATTCTAGATGTAGATGCCTATGTTTTAGGTTCAGTTTGAAAATCTGCTGCATCGCCACTTGCCACCGCGGAAAAGGGTTCCTTGTATAATGTTTCAAGATATCTTTTATGTTTTTGGATCCAACAGATTCGACATCAGAGATACAGAGAACTATGTGTGACGACGACGCTCCTGCCCTGGTTGTGGATAACGGCTCCGGCATGTGTAAGGCCGGGTTCGCGGGGGACGACGCGCCCAGGGCCGTCTTCCCGTCGCTTGTAGGACGGCCTCGCTATCAGGTGAGTCATGTTACCCCCTTTCTCATAACAGCTAGTAAATTACTTGCATTCACATTGAGGTACGTTAAGAAAAGAGAATTTGTTTATTGCTCTTTTTATTTCTCAACGTAATTGTCATTATTTTTCATATATAGCCTCAGATGATCGGGATGGGAAACAAGGACAGCTACGTGGGTGACGAAGCCCAGAGCAAGAGGGGTATCCTGACCCTGAAGTACCCCATAGAACACGGCGTCGTCACCAACTGGGACGACATGGAGAAGATCTGGCACCACACCTTCTACAACGAGCTTCGTGTCGCCCCTGAAGACCACCCCATCCTGCTGACAGAGGCTCCTCTCAACCCAAAAGCCAACAGGGAAAAGATGACACAGGTAACTTATGGTTTCTGTTCTAGAAAATCCTAATTTGGTTGTGCGGTATGGCTTGTTTGTCAGACACTCAATCTATCATATTTCCAACTTTCGTCGCTTATTCCGAGTTTTCTTTTGTCAATCCCACTACAGATCATGTTCGAGACGTTCAACACCCCCGCCATGTATGTCAACATCCAAGCCGTGCTGTCCCTGTACGCCTCCGGCCGCACCACGGGGATCGTGCTGGACTCTGGGGACGGCGTGACCCACACCGTGCCGATCTACGAGGGGTACGCCCTGCCGCACGCCATAGAGCGTCTGGACCTTGCCGGGAGGGACCTCACCGACCAACTCATGAGGATTCTTACGGAGAGGGGGTACAGCTTTGCAAACTCAGGTATGCATTCCTTACACTATGTTTATTTACACTTTTATAATGTAACAGTTCTTCACATTTTGTCGTCAAGCAGTTTAAACATGCAGTCTAGTAAACTAAATTTACCGAGATTTTGCTCTTCAGCTGAACGCGAAATCGTCCGTGACATCAAGGAGAAGCTGTGCTACGCCGCTCTGGACTTCGAGCAGGAGATGACCACAGCTGCGCAGTCTTCCAGCCTGGAGAAGAGCTACGAGCTGCCCGACGGCCAGGTCATCACCATCGGGAACGAGAGGTTCCGCTGCCCAGAGACACTGTTCCAGCCTTCTTTCATCGGTATGTGTCTGCTTCATATCTGCTGGTGTGTTTTGTTTTGTAAATGTTGTATTCGAATCTCAGTGTGATTCCAGTCCGCTACTATCGATAAGGCTTTCAAGACTAGATTACCACCGTAAAATTATAATAATTCATAACGTAAGTTACCCATGCTTTTTAGCTCATAAAGTTTCAGTGCAGCGGCCAGCCTCTTTAATTTCACAGCAAAGCAAGCATTAAGGTATTGAAATTGATCTCATGGCCTTACATGGTTCTTGTGTCCTACAGGCATGGAGTCGGTTGGCATCCATGAACTGACCTTCGACAGCATCATGAAGTGCGACATCGACATCCGTAAGGACCTGTACGCCAACACCGTGCTGTCCGGAGGCACCAGCATGTTCCCCGGTATCGCCGACCGTATGCAGAAAGAGCTCGCCGCCCTGGCACCCAGCACCATGAAGATCAAGATCATCGCTCCTCCCGAGAGGAAGTACTCCGTGTGGATCGGCGGGTCCATCCTTGGATCCCTGTCCACCTTCCAACAGATGTGGATCAGCAAGCAAGAGTACGACGAGTCCGGACCGTCTATCGTCCACCGTAAATGCTTCTAGATTTCTCATGCTTTTACTTAACATATAACAACAACTTAAGTTACTCCTCGTGTATTGACAAGCAAACGTCGGTGTATGCTTGGCGTAAGATATTTCTATGCAATAGACGCTGTAACTACGTATACAAACTTTATTCAGGGCTGGTCCTTGGTGATACTGTATGTAAATAGTCTATCATTCTCAAGAAGTCTCTTGTGTTTATGTGATGCATGGCCGCTTTGGAACACTTTATAACTTTAACGTCACAACTGTACTTTAAACTCCTGTCATTGATACGTGCTGCTTTGTTTTGTAGTGGGCGAGAAAATTACGACGACAAAATTTATATGATGAATCGTAACTATTTATCTATTAGCGCTAGCTTTGAATGGTGTACATCAGTATTGCTATAGTCTGTTTGATAATAAGTGGCACAAACCGGTAACGCTACGTGTTTATATAGTCTGTTTCCCATAGCAACCGACGTTACCTTGTAATTATGCCGTTCTGTGTGATGTTTTTTTAATGTATTTAGGTGTTACATTTGAAGTCTGTAATAAAAACAATTTCTTGGAAATTGCTGTGTCTGGGTTGTCACACAGGCTCTTGTTGTCTAGGCAACTACTGATAGACGGCAGTATATTCATAACAAAACAAAGCAAAAGATACATTTCCTTTAATACAACATAAAATGCAATTAGCTATACGTTAGAAAATTAAGTATTATTTTTTATTGATTAACAGTTAGTATTACTTGTTAATGGGGAATCTTTCAAACAAAGTAGTTGATTAATGTTATATTTTGTATATTCATAATCGATATCATGCACATAACAAATATCTGGTGACTATATTTCTGAGCTCAGGTATCAATGGCTTTTCCTTGTCAAAGACAGGCGAATTTGTGGTTTGACTAGTCTGGTGAATAGACCGTCGTGGCTCTCCGATCTCTACGGCGCTAAGATTGTGCCCGCCCGCCAAGGCTCTCGCCCAGCGCACGCTAGGGGTTTCACGGAAAGATCGACTGCCAGAGGAAAAGGCTGTGCCAACAAACTGGGGCACAAGACTTTCACTCACTCACTCACTCACTCACTCAAGGCCGCTTGCTTCATCGTGGACTTTCCTTTTCGAAAATTAGAAGTTTTATCGATCATTCTAATTATGAAAAAGGTTTTGATTTACTCAGATGATCTATCAATAAGAATGAAGTGAGGAAATTTATATCTATCGGATTATTGCAAAATGTCGTCTGCAAAAACATAACAATTTTCGAATGTGTCGTCTGCTAAGGTCAGAGGTCCCCGCGCCGCCGCACTAGTGATTTCCATTATTGCGCAAGCGCCTTCATGCCAACCAGCCGCCGGGGTGGGAGGAATCTTGCCGAATGCCAGCGGATTTTAGGAATTTTCTCTGGAAACTGCCAGTAGCAGCGATATAAACCATTCCCCAGTATGACACAGTCTAGGTCAAGGTACGAACGTTTGGGATTTTGCAGCCGATTGTCGTAACTTGTCAGAAATCGGACGGTAATCCATGTAAACATTTCTAAGCTTGCCATGACATGGCTTTCGATATGGACAAAAAATATGGCGCCAGTGTTGCATAAAACATGAGTCACTGGAATATTTGTCAATAATCATCGCGTAGCGGGGGTAATATTTGTGGTTTTATGATTTTCAGAAAGCGGCACAGAAGTAGCGAGGAGGATGAGATGGAACATGCGGGGTTACAACACCCAAAACGGCACAGTGGAGAAAGGTAAGGACTGTTGTACAACAAACAACAACAACAACAACAGTACATCATAGGGGTCAAATAGTTATCATTCGTCTTAAGAGATCTTATTATTATAAATGAAATTATGTGAGGGATGGAAATATTTTTAAAACAGCTAAGAAAACTACAAGAAAACAACAATAGATATTAGGGAGCTATTTCATCTATTTTTGTCATTTTGACCTTTAATACTTGTAGTTTTTTCATCCCTGTGACCACTAGTTATAAAGCAATTATAATTCTATGTCTCATATACTGAGGCATCGTATCTGTTAACTAATTATCTGCTACTGCTGATAACAGCAATTTTGACATTGTTAAAAAAGTATAAACAACTGGCTTGTTTGTTTGTTTGTTTCGCATAACTGGTAAACCGCCTTTAGGCGTAACACACCAGTTTTGTTCATGTAAGTACAAGCTGCGCAAGACTGGACTGTAAGGTTGGCTGTCCCTTAAAATTAGTTGTTTGCCCTCTAAGGTTGGTCAGAATTTTGAATTTCTGTTTTTTGTAATTGCATTTCTATATCTAAACAGAAAAGGGCTATGGTATCAGTCTACAATATAAGCCATCAGCGTGATGTTTAGATGTAACTTCATATCAAGAAAGTGGCAGGGATCACTAAAACCTCATATTTATATTATAACGTCATATGTTTGTCTTTCCCATAGAAACGAGTTGAACCCCGCCTGGTTACCAAATGCAGTGCCAGACAGAAGACATAACGGACATTTAGGATCAGAGGTTGGTTTAGAGGTGGATTACTTCATGAAATTGTTATCTGGTTAAACCAAAGTACATTTGTCCCCTTTACATACCAGTGACTATAAGTTGTATGAGTAGAGTGCAATCGTTGCTCAGCTAACTGACATCTTTTGCACAATCATTCCTCAGTAAGACATCTGGAGCCACATGCATGGTTCCTGTTTAGAACCTTTATTCAGCCTGTCACTCAATAAAGGTTCTCGACGGGAACCATGCGGCTCCAGATGTCTTGTATCAAGTTGTATTAGTAGTGACTAAAACACTGAGCCTCACTCTACAGGATAGTTCCAGTAGCAGCAGTTTGGGCTCACCATCCCAGTCAACCAATCAGCAGGCAGCTATCAGTAACATTAGCCAATCAGAAGTCATCCCTCCTCAACTTCTCCACCAGCTGAGTGACAGCAGCAACCAATCAGAAGAGGAGGTTATTCTAAATTACTATAGCCGTATCAACAGAATATTACACCAGGCACATATGGAAAGGTTACAGAGATTGGGTACTCATCAGCCAGATGCCAATGCAGATGATGGTACCAGATAGGTATTGTATGATAAGACCTTATCCTATCCAAAGAAACTGTTGTTTTGGTATCGACATGTTCTCAAAGTCCACAGTTTTGTCGATCAAATGCCATGAGTTACCAGGAAGTTTACTAGTTCCAAGTATTTAAGCACATAACTGTTACTGTTGCTAAATTAGACTTTGTATTGTAGAATTTAGAATTTCTAGCTGTCCTAGAGCAAATGTGTTTTAGGACTGTATGTCACGTTGCTCTACATTTTGTTTCCAATGGAAAATCTTGTACCATATTTGACTACTGTATCTTGATGTAGAACATTAGTTTTATGCACTTATGGGCAAAGACGGCATTAGGAAGTCATTAAAATTTGAGGATTTTAAGTTTCCATTTTACTTTGTTGATTTGTGTAAGTCCGTATATACAGGGTTTGTTGATATCATTCTATTATTAAGTCTTTTCTCTACATTGTGATAATGATATGGCCAGGTCTATCTATGATATTCATATCTATATGGCCAATCTTTTAACGGCTTGCCACATTCTATACCTCTTAACAACTTACGTCCATTTCATGGTAAATTTTCATAGGCAGAAAATAATTTTGATGCATATAAATTGTTTTCTGCAATATTGAAGTAAAAACATGTTGGAGGACCAAATTGTAGACAGATAGCGTTCTTGTCACCATTTCATCACTAGTTGGCATAATTGATCCTCAACAGGTTTTTTGAATATTAATATGTAATCAAGATATTGTCCCCTCATCACACAGTTCCTAATATCTATAGTTGTTTGTGTTACTTTGAAAAACTTGCATAAACCACAGATATGTTAATTTTACATCATATTCATAAACTCTGACTGAAGAAGAAGCTCCTACATGTATAAATTTTGACATGTTGCCAAGTGTTTGTACTGGTTCTTAGCCTCTTACTGCAGGCTTTTGGACTGGCACAGGAGAGTTGTTTGGTAGCTAGTTTTATTGTAACAGAGATCTCCTGCACCACTTTTCGATGCCTGCAGTTGGAGGCTAATTCATACATATTAATACTATGATTAAGACTCGTCAGTTTATTCTTGGGAGTGAAATGTTCTACGTGTTGAAGTTGAAATTACTGTACCTACCAGCTAAAGTGCTAGTCAAAATAAAGATTCAGTTTTTAAAGGTTTCTTCATTGGAAAAGCTGTAACAGCTTTATCGTTTTGTCACAAAAAACTTGTGCAAAGGAAGTTAGGACTGTGATTTGGTGCTTGGCTGATGTTCAGGAAAATAACAGCACACACTGCCATTATTACTAACTGTCTGTGTCAGACATCTCAACATTCTTTTACATTTATGTTGCCAGACATGCTATTTTATTTGGGACATATTGTGACTCCTACTACATTTTGTGATGCACGTATCAGTCAATTTCATATTATTTCTTGCATTTTTGTGGTAAAAGAATAATATGAAAGTACTGTAATACTGTTCAGTTACCCACATTGAAAATATTGCTGCTATTCCATATTGTCCTTGTAGGAATACATTGCCAGAAAGCGTGTTCATTTTGATACTATTTGCTTATCTTCTCAGATTTTTACTAGTACTGTATTTGTAAACTACTGAAAATGTGCATTTGAAGGATAATACCATAAGATCTCTCAACCATCAAATGCATGGAAACTGTCATACCGTCACCAGTTGCAACATACAGTTTGGACACTGTTTAAGTTTTTCTCTACAAAAGAAGGAGATGAATATGACTAATAATGTATTGCAATTATATTCTTTGTACCAAGCAAAATATTGGTCAACTTATGCTCCCTTGTTCCAGTACTATAAAGACGTAAAGTTTCACCGAAAGCCATTTGTATGTATTATTGAGACAAGTTCATCAAGTTGTTATATACATGTATGTCAAAAATGGATAAATTGTCTTCCACATGTTTTGTTTCCACAGAATCTGGAGTTGAATAAAGTTCCTGATAGTTTACCTGTTGACATTATTCTTCCCTGTGTCATCTATAATGTTCAGCCATGGGTTTGGGGCGATCCTCATTTAGTAGCATGCGAAGTCCAGTGGCTACTGACCCTGCCATTGCATCAAGAGGTCGTGAGTTTGAATACCGGCTGTTGTCACTCACCCAACTTGCACGCTACTGGAAAGGATCGCAGTCCTTAGGACGCTGAGCCATGGTCCACTGTTCATTGTACTTGTCTAAAAAAGTTACGGGAATTTCTTTGGTACAATGAACCTGTAAATACACACTACCTTAAAAGTGTAGGTAACCCTAGTTCATTGCTTTGTTGTAGTAAAACTAGTTCATTGTTTTCGTGAATGGTAGTTAGGTGTAGCTATAGGTACATTAGTATGAAACCTAGGCCTTGTTTAAACCTCCAGTGCTACTAGTACTGTACATCGTTATAACACCTTGGCTTCTCATATATCAACCTAAACAAATGAGACAATAATAATCACAAAAAGTCATTCCCAAGGTTTGTATATTTAGTTTAATGATCCCTTTCCACACAAGAACATGTTACAACTGAACTCTCTGATACAAGGGCAATATCTAGTTGGACAATCTGACTGGTAATGTTGGATGTGAAAGTTCTTCTCTATTCAACTGCTACTGTCTTCTGTAGTTAGTGATGCTTTCTCATCATGTCGTGCTCTGTGGAGGGAAACAGAAATGACAATGTTTTAGAGACATTGATAGAGTAAAATACAATAAGGAGACAATGTAACATATCATCAGATACTTCTTTTTAGAAAATAATCTAGTAGATAGCAGTAGCTGTATAAACAATGTCTATGTAAGCATTAGCCTGGGGTCCAGCCACCCCCAAGATGTGTTACCCTGGCCAGGCTGCACTCCAGGCTATGTAAGCATATCAACATGGTGAAAAACACAACATTGTACTTTCAGGCCATGACTACCAAGAAAAGGTTTTATCTACTAATTCCCATTATTAGGAGGGTTTGGAAACACTACATTTGTACACATAAACAAATGTACAGGCAGTGACTCTATGTAAGTCATTACAACAAGCTGCAAAGGCAAAAGCATCCATGTTTTTGGTTGACATACAAGTTAATACTAGAAGTGTCAATGTGACTGTGAAGTGTTTTATGTTAGATTGTAAAGGGACAGAGACTCACTGAGGTGATCGTAGGACCAGATGTAGCTGAGGATGCAGTATCCGGTCAGCATCATGGCGTACGGCGCGATGCCGCCACGCTTGACATGGACGTACTTGTTGTGGAACCTCAACTCAGCTGGGAAAGAGAAAAAAAATAATTTTTTTTACAAGGCTCCAGTCATAAAATAGCTCCACAAACACTTCTGAGCAATTAAATTTTTTTGAAATTTTGAAATCTTTTTTTGTCTACAGAACCAGAATGAGAACCTGCATAGGTGACATTCAAATCACCTGGACCACATAAATTACACCTGTACCACTCATTTTCTTTGCCAAAAAGTCCATAAAAAACAGTGTTTTTAATGTGTTCACAGCACCATCTTAAAACTTGAGTCTGTTGTGCATTAGGGCACAGAACTGTGTAACTACAAAGTGAGGTAAGTTTGGGAACAAACACCCAAAACACGATTGTCATAAAGTTCAGGTTAGTTGCATGTAGATGTCACATTAGGATCAATGCGGAAAGCAACAGTTCATACATTTCTCCAGACATTACCTCTTTTAAAGGCGAAGTACACCCCTGTAGGGGAGATGTCTCTCCGCCCAACCCATTTGGGCAGCTCTCCCAGCTTCACATCCCACAAGGGCAGGTCCTTCTTGGCTACAGTAAAACATGGTTTAGATAGGAACATTTTTTTACATAAGGAAAGGAAAAGCTACGAGTCTACTAATTCTAAGACCCGCACCCATATTGACGATATCTTGACATTTCTTAACTATACATTCATGGGGTTCAACAATAACTTAGTAATGTAATAAATTATGTAAGTAGAGGCAACAAGATGGGAAGAAACATATGTATGTACAAGGAACGAGGTTCTAGGGCAAGTGGCACATGATACGACGGTAGAAAATGACACACAGAGAACGCTTGAGCTGGCCTCCAACTACATAAAAGGCATCATCACACGGCAACAATAATAAGAATCAATTTGGCCTAACATATAAAGCAGAAGAGGGGTGTCAAAGATTTTAAGATTTTCATGGCCTACATCAAACCAAGGTAGCCTGGGTGCCATCCGATTTTGTAACGGCCAGCCCGAAAATTTTTTTCGGGCTGGCCGTTACAAAATCGGATGGCACCCAGGCTAAAACCAAGGACGGTCCTTGATCAAACTGCCCCCCTCCCACCATAACCGGTATACCCGCCACAGCAAGGTCACGATTTTGATCGAGAAATACACCACCAGAATAGCAAATGTTTTGAACAATTATGCCACAAATAGGTTCTTCGTGATTAGAAGACATTATAGAAACTTCGTTAGAGGGGACATAGGTTTGGAAAATAAGAGAAAATGGAGAATACTCACGAGGTTCAGGTATCTGACTGGCTGACAACCCCATCTTTGCCCTTCCACCGGTACGCGGAAGAATATTCCGATCAGGTCACTGGTGATACGTCGCGACTTTATTCGACAAGTGAGCAAGTTCAACTACTATCGTTCATATATTGCACAGAATCTACAGTCTGTAAATGTAAAATGAAAGCGATTCTTTACTTGGCTGAAGCTACCTAAAAAGTTGCAATATCGCCAATAGTATACAAAAGCGGACTATTTTGTCACCGTGGAAGTATATTACGTGATTACGACGTCTGGCCTGATGTACAAAAGCGACGACTAGTAGTAATCGTACAAAGTGCAGCATAGGGAACTACGGGTTTTGAGTCAAATTCCCAAGAAGTTTTAAATTGCTGCTCCAGTACTACGGCAGTAGCTAGGAAATGTCAAAATTGCTTCTAAAAATTGCTTTTTTTCAGTAACTCATTGACATATCAATCATTCAGGGACTAATTGATAGACCAGTCACATTCATGTTTAGTCACTTGATTTATTTTATACCATACAAAGCACATTACTGGCTAGCTTGTGTAGTTTTCTCTTCAGTAAAATACAACAAGCAAGGACCACTCTCAGTTGCGGATATAATCTTATACAAAGTCATGTATCTAAATATTAGGCAGCCCAACATACATGTATTGTTACTCATAATATCTCATTCATTGAAGCAGTGATGCACTGACAAATAGTATTTCATATACGTTATAAGTTACCACTCCACACAACTGGACATGGAAGACAGCTTAGAGGGCCATGCACTGTGGAAATAATTCAATAGAACATGTATGCATGGTAAAAAAAAGATACAACATTAGGATACTCAAGTCTCAGTTGTGTTTTTTTCATTACTCGTCTCCAGTACATGTACATCACTTTTTGCAAGCTTGCATGGCATCTTGCACAAAGTTGAAGGGGTCAGCATTACGACCTGCAGCTTTTTTCTTCTTACTCAAGGGGGCGCTTCTACCCTGTTCCCGACCACTTGCCTTCCCAGCCATCTCTTTCCCAGACGTGTCTCTATTTTCCACCGTGCCATTTTGGTTCAGGTTGTTATGGTTTTCCCCATGTAATGTTCTATCTAGAAATGTGAAATTACTGACAGTATTTTCTACTTCTGCTCTTTGCTCCATCTCAGACACACTAGCAGGCTGACTTGGAGACTCTTTAACTGAACTTCCTGAGGTAAGCCGTTCTTCAAGTAACGTTTCACTAGAGCTCCCTTCCTTGCTTTGTTCCTGGTATTCACCAGTATAGGGTTCTTGAACCGCAGCGTTCTCCTGTGCTGTGTTAAGTACATGTATAGGTACATTGTTGTTATGCCGAGTTTTCTCTCCAGTTCTCCCACTTGAATCAGAGACGTCTAGAAATAACAAGTCTTGAAGATGTGAGGTCTTAGTTCCTGTGGAGGAGGACGTTTGAAGCTGAGTACCTTCTTGTAAGTCGTCTTGTGTACACTGTACATCTTGGTTATTTAGAAGAGTTTGAGTAACTGCATTTTCACCGGAAGCATTTGTCTCGATGTTCACCAGCTGTTTGCCTACATCAGTTTGCAGTTTCATTCCAGAGAACAGGGAAGTTTGAAATTTTGACATGTTAGGGACTTCAACGTTTCCCCTGCCATCTAAGGATGTAGGTGGCAGAACTTCTGCAAAAGAAAGACAAGTAAATTACTAATCAGAAATACTTACAACCTCGCACCACATGATAAGACATTGCCAATTAATCACATTGTGAAAATATCCAAGCTACTTATAACAGCTATAACCTACATTTAATGATACAGTATATTGAAGATCTGTCTAAAACAGTTGGTCACAGGAAGCTTCTGAAAATGTATAACAGAGAAATGTACAACACAAATACATGATGAAGTACCTGTCTTTTGAAGTGGTGGTGGTGGTTGGAAGGTAAGCTGTCGGAGGATCTGAAAAGATGATCTCAAGATCAATGGTGTTTAGTTCTTAGGATTTGTTATTCCTGAATTCAGCATCTTCTCTGCTACGTAACCAAGACAAGGACCAGCTAGAGAATAGTGTTTTCTGAATTGGAAGATACTAAGCGGAATACATTACTGACATTTAATGTATGCATAGAGGTTGTTGCATAGTGCTTGACATTGAAAGAAAAGATAGTTGTGACAAACATGGCCCGTATGTCTGACATGCAAAACAGATAGTCACAACTCTTCAGTTTACAAGGATCAAGCTTTTAAAATGTAAAAAAAAAAATGTGAAAAGTTGGGCCACAATCTTACATACACAGATACAGTGTGTACAATGTATGTAAACCCAGGCCCACCTTGGTGGCTTTAGCCTGCTGTGCTCCCTGTCCACCTGTACTGAGTGTCTCCAGTGTTGGTCTGAACAGCTCTAACAGTTGTTCTGTTGTTACCAGGTCTGTCTTCATCAAGTGTTCCAGTACAAACAGGATCTTCTACACATCAGAGAGTAATAAAACAATAAATGCATTAAGACACCTTCATGTACAAAAAATTGTGCTGGACAACATAATCTTCAATGTTAGATTAATATTTTATTTTATTAATACATCCATGGCAGTAGGAGAAAAAAGACAGGATGCCAAATCATACTTTGTATCTATCCTTTATAATTAGTATAAACCAAAATGTACAGATAAAAGAATATGACTAACACACAGAAAGTTGTCTTCACCACTGAGGAATTTTTTTTCTGCTTCATAAGCCTATAGTTAATAGTTACATGTACACCCTGATGTTTTAACTCTTTGAACAGAAAAGCTGTGATGATGTGACCAAACTTACCAGTTGTACCTGAGGATCCGAGTGACTGAGTTTGTCATTCAGCAGCTGTAAAATCACATCACAGTTCAGAGCAGAGCACCTGAGAACAAAACAGTAGTACAATCAGCATACAAACTACCAAATCTAACAGGTCAAATTTCTAAGAACCAACATACTTCCCCCACTGTTTTCTTGCTTCTTTTCCTTATGTAAATGTACATGCCTTCAATACGAAATGGTAACATGAGCTCAAATAGCTTTTCTTTCACAAACTGAATCATGAAAGTATACACTTATAATAAAAAAACGTTTGTATGAAACTTTATAAAAATTTTGTTTCTTTATGTATTAATTTCTTTCATATGTCTGGTTTTAAAGCTGTATCTCTCATCCCCCCTTTGAGATATCAAATGGACTAGTCCTACAGATGGTAATGTTTGAGAACCCACCTTTTGACGAACTGTTGCAGCTCCTCCCTACTGGGGGGTCGTTTGGACTGAGCCTGTCCGAGCACGCTGGTGTAGTCAGCTACCAGCTGTGTCTCATGTGTCCTGTCTTCTACAGACACTGTCTCTAACCTACAG
Source organism: Branchiostoma floridae x Branchiostoma japonicum (assembly GCA_013266295.2). Lineage (NCBI taxonomy): Eukaryota > Metazoa > Chordata > Leptocardii > Amphioxiformes > Branchiostomatidae > Branchiostoma > Branchiostoma floridae x Branchiostoma japonicum. The sequence goes on from CM023830.1 coordinate 7,446,080, forward strand.
ATAACCAATCCTCTTTAAGATACATTGATGAAGGTTAGACATCCAGGTGATGAGATACACAAGAAAACAGTACTCAAGCAACTGGTTTTCAAACTCTATCCAGTTGCTTGAGTAACTGTTTTCTTGAGCACTCCTCTTTAATATTTACTTTTCATTATTAATTCTCAAACTATCCTGCTGAAGTTCTAATAATTTTTTAATTTTTTAATTTTTTTATTTTGTGCTTTTAAACAAGTCCGTAATCATTGTACAAATCTAATTAGACAAGCAAAGAGAAATCATCGGAATAGCCTTTGTCTCGACCTTGCTAATCCAACAGTGAACCCAAAAAAGTGGTGGTCTGTATCCAAGGAAATCTTCCTTGGTAAAGCGGATCGTGTGTTACCCTCTTTACTTGAAAATGGAAATGTTGTGTCGGACGACAGGGCTAAGGCCGATGTTCTTAATGCCTACTTTGCATCTCAAACATGTCTGAATACCGAAGGCGCTTCCCTTCCGAACTTTGTACGCAGAACGGATTTAGTTCTCAACTCAATTTCTTGCTTTCCTGCAGACGTATACAAAGTATTATCAAACCTTAATGTTAATAAGGCCACGGGGCCTGATGGCCTCAGTAATAGACTTCTGAAGAACATAGCGCCGTCGGTAGCAGAACCACTGTCACAGTTGTTTAATGTCTCACTACAATACGGTTGTTTCCCGACAATTTGGAAAGTTTCAAATGTTGTCCCGGTGTATAAGAAAGGTGATAAACAGGCCAAAGAAAATTATAGGCCTATTTCACTTTTATGTTGTGTTTCTAAAGTGTTTGAACGTATAGTTTATGCTCCATTATCTACCTATTTACATGGCAACAACCTGCTTACCGACCGAAACTCTGGCTTTACTCCTGGTGACTCAACAGTTAATTCACTGACACACCTTGTTCACAAGCTGCACAAAGCAGTAGACCAAGGCCTCGAAGTCCGCGTCGTTTTCTTGGATATATCAAAAGCGTTTGACAAAGTGTGGCATGCTGGTCTTATTTTCAAGTTACGTCAACTAGGAGTATCTGGTTCACTTTTAAAATGGATTGAATCTTATCTTACGAATCGGAAGCAGCGAGTTGTCATTAATGGGTCATGTTCCGACTGGTTACCTGTAGATGCTGGTGTCCCACAGGGATCACTCCTTGGTCCACTTCTGTTCTTAGTGTTTATTAATGATTTGGTGGACAATCTGTTAACTGATGCTAATCTTTTTGCTGACGATACGTCACTTATGGAAATAGTTTTTGATACTCTTATCTCAGCAAATAGATTGAACCACGATCTTAGAGTGGTGAGCGACTGGTCCGACCAGTGGTTGGTAACTTTTAATCCACTTAAAACTGAACTTATGACATTTTCTATGAAAAGGGTCAAAGTCCATCACCCACCATTAGTATTTAAGGGTGTTGAGCTGGAAGAAGTTGACTCTCACAAGCACTTGGGATTACACCTGAAACGTGACTTGTCTTGGTCATATCATGTGTCTGTTTTGTCAAACAAGGCAATGAAACGTATCAACCTTCTGAAGAGAATATCATACTTTGTCCCCCGGGGAACTTTGGAAACATTGTATATCACCATGATTCGTCCATTAATTGAATATGCTGATGTTGTATGGTGTAGCCTTTCCGGTAAAGATTGTGATGTACTCGAGTCTGTCCAAATGTCAGCGGCACGTGTCTGTACTGGAGCCATGAGAGGCACTAAACACGAGTGCGTCTTAGCTGAGGTTGGATGGGATACTCTGGCTGGCAGAAGGCAAAAACATAAATTGACCCAACTTTGGAAAATAATGAATGGTCTTGCACCACAGTACTTACAAGACCTTATTCCATCACGTATTTGTGATTCTGTTTCATATAACCTTCGCACCAACCAGAATTTCACCACCATTGCTTGTAAAACAGAAAAGTACAAAAAATCATTCCTACCGTCAACTATTTCCTTGTGGAATGACCTGCCCCCTAATGTCAAAGCCTCTCTTACGATTAATATCTTTAAAAAGGAGTTAGACTTATTATTCAACAGACCGACAAAACACTCCCATTTCTCTCATGGTCAAAGACACTCCGCTGTTCATCACACAAGGCTCCGTTTAAACTTCAGTCAATTAAATTACCACTTATTTCAACACCATTGTATCAATTACCCTACATGTAAATGTGGCTATCATAGCGAAACAACTGAACATTATTTCCTACACTGTAATCTTTATGTCAGTTATAGAAGTACTTTGTTATCATCTCTTTCCAATATAGTAGAGCTACAGCATCTCAATGACAGTACCTTATGTTCTTTACTGCTACGAGGATCCACGTTACTCTCACATTCACAAAACTGTAATATCTTCGACATAGTTCAAACCTTTATTCACTGTACTGGTAGATTCTCGTAATTGATAGATCACCAACTTGTCTTGTTTGTACTCATTCTACTTGACCCACTTTGTAATTATGTATGTATTTTGTTATTATGTTTTACTCTTGTTTTTATATTTGTGCTTTTGAGTAGAAGGCGTCATATAAGCAACTGTGCTTTCTGCCCAATACTCATTAAACATATGTGAATAAATAAATTTTTTACATCAATATATATTCACGAACGTACCAAGCAAGTTTATCTTGAAAAGTAGGGGTGACCTGGTGTGCTTGGCTAAAAATGCAAGATGTAGCAAAGCTACATATTGTACTACTGCCACTAGCTACTTGAAAAAGCACCATGCTTGCTTTACCTATGTTAATCATATAAGAATGACTGCTTTACCTTAATGATGTACATGTATAAAGGATGAAAACTGCCTCCTATCATCATCACAATGTAACATGTATATAAGTAATGGTAGTGTGAAAATTAGTACAGCATTTTGTGACTATTTTCAGGACCTTACCTCTCTGACAGTTCTGTGCTGTCGCCACTGTTGTCAGATTTGCTATGTGTGTTGTTGCCATGGATATGCTTGGAAGTAGAGTCCTCCCATCCTCCACCGGCTTTTCCTGCAGTGTGGTCTAAAATTGAAGAAAAGAAGATATCAGTACTGTCAAGTTTCAGCATTTCTACATAAACTGGTGAATATGAAATATTATGATTTCTTTCATGGCTTAAAATGGCATTACCCCGGTATGTTTGTACCAAAACTTGAAATGTTTTAATTGAAAAAAATCTTTGTGCGATTATAATTTACTTCCACTTTTCAACATGTTTGTCCAATTACCTCACATTTCTGACATTTCTGGTTGGCACTAAAACAGCCCACACAACTTGTGTCACAAGGCGCACTCAGTTTGTGGTACCACACCACCAGCAAATGTTGGTACCACCACAAACTATCAGAATGTAAACAAACATGGCTGACGTCTGTGTTTCCAACTTTTAAACACACTCGTAAGGCGTCATATTTTGGCACCTCCACTTCCTGAATGGCACTTATTTGCAATGGAGTAGGGTTGATTCAACTTACTTTGTAAAGAAAATTTTTGACCAGAAAATTTACTTTTTGTATCATCCTAATGTTACATACCGTAATGCAGCTTTAAAAGAAAGTGAAGTTTATCATACATGTTTTCCTCTGAGGAGAAACTTGGGGAGAGTACTGCATGCACGGCTGTCCCACAGAGGTGTCAATCATGACTGGCTTGTACCCGCCCACCAAGGCACCAGAAGTGTGGGGTTGAAGGGGCTGCCCTCCTATTGGTTGATACTGATTGTTGTTGGACACGCCCTCTGTCCACCCCTTCAAGTTGGACAGGATGGTTGTGCCTAAAGATTCTGGGAAAATTATACATGCTTTTAGTTTGTCGGTGGAGTAAGTGACTTTATAACCTTATTTCCAATACATTATTTGTGGCAATTTTTCTAAAGACTTCCATAAAAATGTATTAGAAAAACATTATCAGTTATTTAATTGTAAGTCAAAGAAAGTACAAATGTACACTAAAGGTGCAAGATTGTATGATGAAATACATGTAAGCAACAAGCAAAACTGCCTTGGAAAAGATATTTTCTGCAATGAAACCTTCCTACATGCAACTTGTAAACTCACTATTTGTGTTCTGTGCTGCTGTGTTCCCAAACCCCTGCATTCTACCAGGTGATGTCTGTAGGTTCCCAATGCCAGTCTGAACACTTGGTCCTGCAAGGGTTAAAGTAGGAGAGAATTTATGATGAAGAGTAGACTGAAAGTACACATTATCATATTTTAAGCAAGTTTTTGACTCTGCCTCTGTACCAAGAGGTTGCAATTTCAAATCCCAGCTGTTTCTCACCCAACATGCATGATACAGTACTGGAAAGGGTCACAGTCCTAAGGACAGGACGTTAAGCATTTGTCTTGTCAAAAAGAGATAGGGGAATTTTCCCAGTAAAATGAATCTGTATATAGTACACATGCATAGCAACCATCTTCTCCGTGACTACCAGTGGAAGAGTAGCTCAACTGTTCATTGAGATAAGTTTGTCTGAGATCCTAGCAAGCAATAAGACATCAGTACATAGAGATACTGAGTAAATAGAACAACTTACTGTTGTTTGCAGATGAAGGCCTGTTGGGAGACCGCTCACAGTTTTCTGTGTTAAACAAGATGGAGGAGACTTCCTGTCAAAAAAAAATGGGAGAAACAATTCAGTTATACTCATCTCATGGGACAATACAATATGTTGCTCTCTAGTTTTATATCCATACTTCAGAAGATATGAACATGTCGGTAATGAAGTCAACCATCACTTCAAAAATGAGGTCTCATGACATTATCAGGTTCTTGTTCTTCTTCTTGATTGGATACTTGGTAAAGTGCTCAGGGGGGAGTGCGAGGCATTGTTATTCACTTATTGTTTCCTCAGGTGCCGGATTACTGCTTCAGGTGCCTCTAACATGTATGTGCTTGGAGTTCCAGGTATATACAGTATACAGCTGAAGTCTTTATGTATAATGACTTACTGTTGCAGTTTTTCTCACTACCACATAGGGTGCATGGCCATGGAGAGGATCAGGAGGTCCACTGTAACCTACAAGACAAATAGTGGTCAGAAAAAACCCCAACTCTGTTTAAAGTTCTTCAGATTCTGATGTTTAGTATCCTAGATTATGCTCCAATGACCCAAGTAGAGTAAACTATAGTGATTAAAGCTTAAATCTGGCCAAAAAAGTAGCTTCAAGTTCCAACTTCAAGAAATCTAATCATGTGTTTCTCCACAGATATGGCTCTGACTGAGTTGAACTCCTTACTTGTAGCTGCCTTGATGCCCTCTGCTCTCCTCCTTAACCCCTGCTGAAACTCTGGTGGCCCATTTTCTATCAGGTGTTTCATCACCCGTAGCACCTGGAACAGGGAAGGGGATGGGCCACAAAGTCAAAAATGATCCTAGTAGATATAACATTCAGTAATCAGTATGGTACAGATCTATCAAACACACACATAAGTTTAATTGGTTTAACTGGAATTATGGGTAAATACTTATGATACAAAAGATGTTATACCGGTAGATGGTAAATTAACTAATATTTAGATTTAAGATATGCAATCATGACAAAGCTTTCACATTCGTGACTTGTGTAAACTGACCTTGGTCTTGACATGGAAGGAGTCTTTGTTAAGTCTGTCCACAAGGTAGTCTAGCACCTGCTGACACTGGCTACTGGACTCATAGAGCATAGCTGTAAAGGGTTAAAAAAAATACACACGTATGTAACAACAATGCATTCAATCATATTATACATGTGACTATAGTAGGGATCATTTACACAACTTAAAACATACTATCTTCAGTTGTCAACAATTCTTGCTGAGCAAGTAGCAACTTTAGACAGTGATGATTGGGAAAACTTTGAAACAATGTTTGTTTGTTTTGTTTTGTTTTGTTTTGTTTTGTCATACACTTTTTTTTCACATCACCCCACGATGCCCCTTCGGGGGCTTTGCCCAGTAACGCATAGACGTAGATGTAGAACAAACAAATGAAGGAAAGGATACTGCAAAATTGCTGCATACTAACAGTAAATGACAATTTCATTTTCATTGAATAACTTGAGAGCAATCTATTAGATACATGTGGGGTGTCTTGATATACAAGTCTCTGATGATATAGTGCGCTGTACCATTGATCTCCTGATACAGATATCCTGGTGTCGGGCTTTCGTCATCAGATGTCGCTTTTACCAGTGTTGGGAGCTGTATATAAATGACATAACGTTACATGTTACATCATGGAGTTAAAACTTTTTTTTAACTCCATGGTTACATCAAGGACATTTACATTTGGAAACATAATTAATATGTTTGTATTCTGACGTTGTATCCATGAATGATGCATACTTAGTCAGTAAGTAACTCAAAGATGTACTGTATAAGCATGGCAACGTATAAAACTGCCGAAAAGCATACGTTAAAGATATACATACGTCATTACGTGTATCTGATGTTGACAAATATAATTTATAAGCTATGTCGTGGGGAGGGGGGCATCTAGACTTAGTTATTTTCAACAAACTACAGTGAAGGGCAGAAATCGAATCATTGAAAATGTTGCTACAGATTTGTTTCTATCATAATCACATGGTTACGTTGAAATTACTTACTCACCTTTCCTACAAAAGTAACTTTTTCGACGAAACCGGAAACGACTCCTCCGGCGGCAGCCATCTTGGAATAGTCAACTCTCATCCAGGGGTGAACAGAGCAAAACATAAGTCACATATTTCGGCGCGGATTTTGCAGATTATTTTGATGAATCTTTAAATCATCAATGCCGTTTTATGGTCTCATTTGATTTTTCTTCATTCCTGGACAAAATTATGGATAAAATGTTGTTTTATAATATTGGGAGAGCGCATGCGTTGCCACGTGGCCGCCATATTTGATTTGGCTGGTGTATTTTGGGGTTTGAATGAGTTTGTTGACTTTCTAGGACGGAATTATTCCGATCGGAGCGATTTGTATGCATAACACGGAAGACAGCGACATTCTCAACTCTTCCTCTCAACGTTGGAATCTGGAAGTTTTGTTTTTTATGTCTGGCAAAAAATCCCAGAAGATGATCACGTAGCGCGTATACACAGTGTTGCTGTTTATTATTCTTCCGAATTAAAAGGCACGTACGTATGACCAGGTAACAAAGGTGAGAAAAACCTGTCGGACAGGTGAGAACGAAGGTGCATTTTGTCCCGAGAGAGAGAGTTTGGACATTTTTTCAAGATAGACGACGAACGGGTGCCTACGATCATGTCGGGCCGAAGCAACAACTGGCCTTTTGTGTTAAACCTGGGGAACTCCATCATAGGAGTCAGTATCCTGGCCATGCCCTATTGTTTTAAAGAGGTAAGTCAACAGGTGTTATTGTTGTCTACCAGCAGGTGTTTAGACAGGGAGGTGATACTACTGTTGGACACGTTTTCTAGCATAAGATTTCTGGTTCAAATGTACTAGTACAAATACACCAAACTTTGGCAAAACATATACGTGGCACCTCTTCGAGTAAAGGGAAAGACCGGTAACGTTAGACCATCGTATCATTTTTTTATGTACGAAAAACAATAATCAGCCACAATAAATTATATGATGTGAAGACTATCTTAGCTTTACTATCAATTGTGACTTTTATGTTGGTGTTGGACAAAAATAAAAACATATTTGATGAATTTTGAGCATGGAGGTATAAAAGATGTTTTGAGGGAGAGCATTGGTTTGATAGTGGCCAACTTTGTCTGATTTTAATTCAATATAGTTGTTTACATTCTACCTGACTGTTCTCCCCTACCAGTGTGGCATACTGCTGGGGTCCCTCCTGCTGCTGTGTTCAGCCTACCTCACCAGAGTCTCCTGCAACCTCCTCCTCAAGACCGCATTCGCAGCACGAAAACGCTCCTACGAGTTCCTGGGTAGTGATTTTACAGTCTTTTAAGTCTTGAAAAACGAAAATATTTTTCCATTTCCATTGTAAGGTTTTATTGTATCTACAAGTGGTATGATATAAGCTTAATTACTAGGGAATGAATGTGTAAATGTACTAGTAACAAATTGTTCTTATAATTACAATACCTACATGTAAGTAAATAGTGCATGAAAAGTTGTATGTGAAGACATTTCTTTAGAAATTATGTGTTTCAAACTTTCACTTTCAGTAAAACCAAAACAGTTACAAGTATTTTTGCCTCCAGAAATAAATGGCTTTGCACTTGAAGTAGAATAGTTTTATTACTAGTACTTTGGATTTAAAGATTTATGTTCTACTATTAATTCTTCCTCTGCAGCCTTACATACTTTTGGAGCAGCAGGAAAGCTAGCTGTAGAACTGAGGTGAGATCACATGATAGTTTTGAAGTTTGCATGTACCTTGCTTCTGTTGTATAACTACCGGGGGTATAATGTCCTTGTTGATGTATGCTACAGTCATCCTATGGGGAATTGTCATGTATTTAAATTTGTTTGTTTGATAAATAAAGCAAGTCTGACACAGTTACATGGGAGTGTTGGTCAGTAGATGGCATGTGATAGCAAGCGTAACAACGTAGCTGGTATGGTTGAAGGATACAAGACGTATTTGCATCATAAACACAGCAGATATTTTAGCCTACAATAAGAGACTAATGCCATGTATTTATACATGAGAATAACAGTTTGTATTGAAAGAGCATCTTACTCTAAAATGTGAAGTGTACCATATATAGTATTGACCAATGTAGGTATCATTTCATTGAAATGTATTATATTTTCAGTATTATTGGGTTACTGTTGGGAACATGTGTGGCATTCTATGTCATCATTGGTGACTTGGGACCTGCTATAATTGCAGAGATGACAGGACTTGAGGTAGGTGTGAACATCATTCATTGTAACTGAATGTAAGATTCTGTACAGATATATGATAATGTATTTTACAATGATCGTGTATGGGGTATATTAAGGTTCAAACTCGAACCATGTTATACCTTATCTGCTTTTTAAAATGGAATACATTGTCAAGTTTAGCAACTTAAGCAACAGTTAGTACAAAAAATATAGTAATACATGTACATGTATACTCCTTACTGTTCCATAGAATACTGCCAGTCTTCGGGCGGGGCTGCTGGTGTTTGTTGCCATAGTGATTGTCACGCCCCTGGGGATGATGAGAGACATCACCAGCTTCACAGCAGTCAGCACCATCTCACTTCTCTTCTACTCTGTCTTCATCATCGAGGTAAGACTGGCCTACTACTGCATATCAGTAGGGAAGTATGATACATGTACAACATAGTCTGGGAAGAATTTCATCAGGTTGGCAAGAGACTGTGTAAGAGGGTTCTTTATTCAACAACCAGCTTGTTTATTATTTGCATTCCTGGCTGGACGTTGTGTCCTTGGGAAAGGCACTTGACATGTACAGTACATGACTTTCCTTACTCCACCCAGGTGTAAAATTTGTACCTGACTTTAGGGCGGTAAAACTAAAAAGGCAGTGGAAGGAGAGGGAATTTTTATTGGACTCCGCTTTCCAATACCATGCCCTAGACACAGTGGATTAACAACCTACAGCCTCAAAAAGGCTGCGGAACTACCTTAAGTTCACCAGTTGTTTGACATTATTGCATTTATTGTTCCAGGTGTTAATGTGGGCAATCCCTAACCTGGTGTCAGGGTCCTGGATCCAGAGAGTGGAGATGTGGAGACCTGCAGGCATCTTCAAGTGTCTCCCCATCTTCTCTATGGCATTTGCATGTCAAACGTACGTCTTGGGAACACAAGTTGTCTCAATTTGACAATTGTTAAGAACAACAGCAAGTTTACATGAAGGTTGCTGTACCATAGAATTAGACTTAGCATGTAAAGTAAAGCAGATATTTGCTATTGCATGTAGACATGGTTTTATTTTGATATTGCATGTGTGTATATCATGAGGCAAAAGTTGGAGATTTTTCTGCAGTTGTTCAGTCCTCAGGCATAAATAGAATTGTTACTGTTGTACCAACTTGTAAGGGGTGGGGGCTACTCTTAGTAGAGTATACATGTCAGAGATGAAGTTTTTTCTCTGTTTATCTGTGTTATCACCACAGTCAGTTGTTTGTGCTGTATGGTGCCCTTGACGAGCCTTCGGTTAAAAGAATGAACAACATTGTACAGGATGCCATCAACATGGTGGGAAGTATCTACCTCTGTGTAAGTATTGACATTTCTTGAGAAACTGTAACAGTTGTTTAAAGCTTCTATGAGTTTCAAAAGTTGTGCTTTCGTCAGCTGAGATAGTCCAACATCTTTATGGATTATATTTGACTTATTTCATATTCTAAAACAGTCTAAATTAGAAAGTTAACATACCATATTTCCAATCTTGCTGATATTAGTTGCTGCAGCTTTTAAGCATTGAAGGTAGTATATGTGTTTTAAACAACGTAAGTTAGCTAGGAATTTCAGATGTCAGTAATGTATGTCTGCAATTTGCTGAATGAAGTTTCTTGACTTAAAAAAAAAGACAATGCAGCATACTTCTATTTTGATTGCTCTGTCTATTTTGAGTAGAGCACACCAATACATTTCTTACACTGTTAATCACCAATAGTTTAAATGTTCTTTGCAGGTTGGCTTCTTTGGATACGTAGCATTTTGTGAGCTGGTTAAAGGTGACGTCTTGTTGAACTTCTCGTCCACCTTCATGGCAGAAGTGGTGAAGATGGGGTTCTGTCTGTCCGTGGCTGTCAGCTTCCCTCTCATGATCTTCCCCTGCAGACAGAGCATCGACACATTGTTCTTCAGAAAACATGTGGGTTTCTAATTGCCTTCACCAAGGAGGTTATGTTTTTGGTAGTGATCATGAGTGTGTCTGTCTGTGTGTAAGTACAATGTACCAGTAAACACGATAATTCGTGAAGGCTTACTTAGATGGATTGTCTTGATATTTGGTATGTTGGTAGGTCTTGATGGTGCAAGAAGGTTATACGTATAACCTCCTTGGATGGTGCTATCAAGACCTGCTATGGACCTCGAACTGGTGCCATACATGTACATGTAGCTTACACCCTGTGGTGTTGGATTACGTTGTGTAGCTAGTGGCAGGATAGGGGCTGGTCACCATATCTTACCATATCCTACCTCCCCCACTTTCCGCCTCCCCCACTTTCCGCCTCTCCCACTTTCCCCCACTTCGACTCTTTCTACCTCCCCCACTTTCCGAATCTCCCACTTTTCCCCACTTCGACTCTTGAACATTTGGAAGTGCAGTTATCGTCTTTTATCTCCTTGCTTTTATCTAGGTTAACGACCTGGCCACGCAGACCAGCTCTTATGACCCTGGGCGACAGCTGGGGCAGCTGTGGCTCAGGGTCCCAGGGATAATGGTATCAAATAACATAACATTGCTATGGTAACCAAAATGGTGCCGGGACCTGCATGTCAGGGTAGAGACTCAGATCTGGTAGAATTGGCGATTCTACAGGTGGAGATTTCAATCAAAGTCTCTGTTGAACATTGCCTAACATATCCTTAAAGTTAAACATTCAATCACATTGCTGGTAGCTACTGATATCATTTAGATAGTCTGTGCTTGCCAGGAAAACTAAATATCTTTTAATGCCATACGTATATGATACTGAATAGAAATCGCAGATTGTACCATTGTCGCAGACTGTACTCCTATCGGGATCTCTACCAGCAGAATGGCCTATTGAGGCTAAGACAGGACTATATTAGTGGGTTTCATGTCTGCCTTTATATATTACACTTATGTAATGCTTTGGTGAAAGCTACTTACCTAAGTTTTCTGATTATGCGCTAGCGCTAGGATAGCTTTCTTTCGTAAGATAAGACTGCCATTGGGTCAGAATATGACATTTGGTTAATGTCATTTGGCGAAGGCATGAGGTCGTGGAACTCATTACAAGTATGTATAATTATGAATATGTTTGAGTAAGAATAAACAGAGCAGTAGTTCGTTGGGTTAGACCATCCCCATGCATGGGAAGGTAAACATTATGCGTTTGCTTTTCAAATGTTTGATTTCTAGTTGACTTTTCTTTTGTAGGTCCCAACATTAGAGAACATCCCTACAGGAGGGAACTACATCCCCCCTCTGAGGTTTAAGGCCATCACTATGAGTATCATCATCTTTTCTCTCATCACTGGGATTGTCATCCCTAACAGTAAGTAGAAAAATGACTCCGCCCCTGAGGCATCGCCAAAAACAGTAAAATTGGCAAACGTGGCTTGTAGGAAGGCCATTAAATTTCTTCGCCTGTATATAAGAACTTGTTGTACATATGTTTGTACAACAGTAACTAAAGTAATGATAGGCAGTAAAGAACTTCATTGTAAAATGACAAAAACACTATTGCTTATTATAAGTTAAAGCACATGTTCTGTTTTGCACACAAAAAATTACCACTTATAGTTCTATGTACCTAGTTTACTCCAAGTTCTTTCATTATTTTTATATAAATTTTATTGTGAAGAAAAGAATGTGAACTTGAAATGTAATGTGAAGAAAGAAACAGTGAATTAATTTCACAGCTTTAAATGTGAAAATGATTTCCAACATGGATGTAGAAGTCAGTTAAAATGCTCAATTAAGCATTCAAAATACACATGTACTTATTTGATAAAATGCATTTATATATTTATAAGTGTTATGTCCACTTTACCCCTCCCAGTTGAGACAGTGCTGGCGCTGACTGGGTCCACTACTGGAGTGCTGATCTGCTTCATCTTTCCTTCGCTCATGTTCCTGAATGTCTTCAGTGCACAAAGCTCTGGCAAAATCACAGCACAGGTGCAGTTTGCAGTGCTACATAAAATATACAATGATATATATTGCAAGGTTTTAACAATGCCTGTGGCCAGCACGCTGGCAGAACGCACTGCACCTGCGCAAAACCTGGATTTTTGCTGGATTTTTGGTCAACGTTGCATCAGAATTTTGCCTGTTGCAGACCATATCTTTTTCTACACAACATTTGAAAACTACAGACGGGATGTCACCTTTATATACGCAAATTCGACCTTATATGAGACGTTCTGCCGAATTGCTATGCACAGTACATTACGGGTTTCGCGCAGGCGCAGTACGTTCTGCCGACGTGCTCCTGTGGCCCTGAATGTTTTCTCAAGTTCTAGAAGACTGTATATTGTGACATGTCTTGCTTGTCTTGAAAAGGTACAGCATTTGTAGATTTTCTAAAAACTCGTCTTGCTCTAGGTACCTTCTCTCATACATGTACTCCTCTCTCAAATAGATGTTACTATACTTGATGAGCTTGCAGGAATAGACTGAAGTAGTTATACTTAGCATTAACTATTTAGCAAAGAATTATGAAAGTTAACAAGAATTGTATCCAGATACATGTACACTGGTAATCAGACATGACAGTTACTAAAACATTTTACCTCTTTCCCTGTACAAGAATGCATTTCATAGTATTGTTTGTTTTAATATTGGATATACCAAAACACTTTGTGTTCAGCAGGAGATAAAGTTGTATTTGTCTGTGCTCCTTGCAGATTGCGTTGTTCCTTGGCGTGAGTGTGCTAGTGGCCAGTACCTACACAACACTCACTACTACTGGGGAGGCACATGATGTTGGGGTGAAACCTATCGTAGACAACGTACCAGACTTTGGTAAATAGTAGACTCCTGTACAATTTTCTAGTGGGCAGTGTTTGTTTCTACGAACAGCTCTCCCCCCCCCATATACAGCTCTCCCCCCCCCCCCCCCCGAAAAGACCCCCACACACACACACGCTCTACCCACACTTGCAGATTAAAAAATTGCCCGCTAGAAAGTCTATGGAGGAGGCAAGGTAAATATTACTTCTGTCAAGAAGGACTTGTATGCTACATGTAGATGTAGCTGACTGATGTTTTATAGGCCCTAAGTTTTATTTTAATAATATATTAAATCCAGCATGATCAATGGCAGTCATTGCAATCATATTTTATGACCTCTTGTACTATGTAGAATATGTATTTACCTGTATAGGTCCTTTCCTTGTTTCCTTCCTCAACAACTGTCTAAGAATAGTCTTTAGCTATCAAATGTTGACAACCAACTTTACTGAAGTGACATTATATTGGCCTTCTGAATTAGTTTGATTTTACAGTTCAAAATTATAGCACCTGGCATGCTGTATTGAGCTATGTTGAACTTAAGGAGGAAGATTCTGTTTCATTGCTTTGTCAACATGCATGTCATGTGTAAGGTTTGGTCATCTTTTCATGTTTGTGTTTGTCCATTAAGCTGTGAGAAATGTGATAGGAGGAGTGGACAAGAATGATGCTATGGAGTCACTGCAGTCACTTGGAGGTGTGTAAGGCTTGGAAAATATATTTAAAAAATGTTTCTAGGGATTTCTATAGGACAAGTAAAACTTGTCATATGGCTGTATTATGTTGTGTTGTGTTGTATGAATCATGATAACGTGTACCAGCATGTTTGCAACACCATCCCTACTTTGTTCCTATGTCCTTGGTGCTGATTTGCTATCACTGCTACTCTCACAGCCCCTCATTGGCTGACTCTATCAAATTACTGTCACTGTCCTTGGTGCTGATTGGCCATCTCGGTTGGTGACACTTCTGCTGGTTAAGAGTGCCATTTCAGAAACAGCAATGATTTCTCCATGATTTTGTGTGTTGGTCATACATTGCCACTGGCTCATGTCAGTACCATAGCTTATGGCAATTCATGTCCCAGATATTGCGATATGCATAACTAACTATATATATTCAAGTACATATTGACATATGACAAACCATTTATTGTACATATAGGGCAACATTTCAAAAGTTGTCTAGATGCTAGAAATTCCACCAATGATTGTAAAGGTACATTTTCATCCCATACTGTATGGACTCTCTTGTAAGGTAGATTAGTCTTTTAGTATGTTGGTTGTATAGCTACAGTAGATGCAATGTGTTGTACCTCGTACAACTGTTGTGCAATAAAGTTTTTCTGCTATGTGTCTACAGGCGGGTCAGACAAAGGTGATGAAGACCATGGGGGTGGACAGGATAAGGATGGGGAAGAACATCATAAAGACAAAGAAGATGTCCAGGTACACAGAATACTTGGCATGCTTTCCAATCTTGAACAATTTTTTTTGCTCAGTAATTGGCAGTCATAAAAACAAGTCCGTTACAGGTATATCATCATGTGCTGCTTTTGTACAGTTTATTTTTTATATATTTTCTTCAACTGTTGGCTGACAGTTTTTTTCTATTTTGACACAAGGTTGATGTACCGGATGTGAAGGCGGGAAAAGGAAAGGATGACCAGGAAGTACAGATTGACAAACCAGGAGAGAAGGATGAAGAGGAGGAGGAAATGGACAAAGACAAGGGACAGGGGGAGGACAAAGGCAAGTAATACAAAGCAGTAGCTGATTAAACTGCAGGGAAGCCTGCCCTGGGTAAGAGCAATATGGAAGTGTGATTGTGACCCTTCCCGAAGTTTGAATGGTGAATTGACCCCAATAACTACATAGACACATAAACATCCTAGACTGTTTCCAAGCTAGAAACAATAGCAGGGACAGGTTAGCATAATACTGGTCAGTCTTTTTCAAAAGATTCAAAATTTATTTTTTTTTACACTGGTTTTCAAAGTAACATTATCAAACCATGTAGAATGACCCAGATACTTGTTCAAGACAATTCTATCTGCTACTTTAATTTTGAAAAATGAACCTTGTTGAAATTTCAACCCTCAAATTAGGCCTGTTAAAGTTGTATCAAACAGTGTCTACTTGTATCTGTATTCTCAAGTAGATTTTATGGATTGCCATATGTAACACTCAGATGAGCTCTTGTTTTGGTGCACATATAAGAATGTACTAGTATGGCACTCATTTTCATTCCTTGAAATTTCCAGCAGACAAGGATGACAGTAGGTTAGAACCCCCTGTTCCACACGAACCTAAGGAGCCCAAGAAAGACATGGAAGATGTCAAACCTGACAATGCAGACTTGGGGGTAGGTTTTTAACATCTCCATAATGAAATACTTTGGTAACATGTATAAAACTTGTTTTTCAAAACTTAGCATATGTGTGTTGTAAGTAGTGGACTTCTTGATGAATGCATAGCTTCAAAATATATTTACCTTGTTAGAAAAATCTTGAAATACGGTGAATGTATACTACCAACTACATTCGTACTTTTGATATGGGTATAGAAATTGTATTGCTTTGTTCGGATTTTGTTCCTGAACATATTGATACAAAAGTATTTGCCATTATCTTACTATCATTAAATTAATAGTACTAAAGTTTTACTGTCATGTCCTATCTAACTAAGAATACATGTCTATCTAATGATGCCTATGTAGGAGCAGTGGGAGCAACATGACAAGGATGAAGAGGAGAACAAGGATACAGACCAGGAGGAAGCTGGAAAAGACCCAGGTTTGAAAATGAAATCTATGGGACTATTTTTAACAAGCATGCTTACATCTTTTCATAACAGCTTGTCATGTTTCATATTAGTCTACAATGTTTGGGAAGATAAGTTTAAAATAGAACAGAAAGTAATCATTTTTACAAATGTACGTGTAAATTATATTTCACATCAGTAGCTCTTTATGATAGTATTTTGCATTCAGTCAAATTCTGAGTTTATATTTCAAATGTTTCAGTCCCACATGGTGTAAATTTTGATTGATTGTACACAGGGGATGATGAGGATGAAAGGGAGCTAGAGGATTTTGAAGACAAGGAAGACAAAAAAGAATCTGCCAAGAAACACGAAGAGGACCTAGACCTGGAGGAAGCACGAGATAAACATGATGTGAAGGAAGAAGATGACATGAAGAAAGCAGAAGCCGCAAAAGAGGATGTTAAGAAAGAAACTGAGGACAAAGAGCATGAAGACAAAGACCATGAAGACAAAGACAAGAAAGAGCACAAAGATAAAGACAAAGAGGAAGAAGATGAGGAAGAGAAAGATGAGGTTGGTTGTCAAGTTCACACTGTAAAGAATTGCCCATTCAATGATTTAACCATATCAAATGGGCTTATTTTCTGAAAGGCAGAATCCTTGATTTGGTACAATCTTTAAAAAGCCAAAAAGTTATCAATGCAAAAGCTGTGTAATTTTTTTGACAAAAATGTTACCACATACACAACGAAAACAGTTTTGTTGCTCTGGGGAGCTTTCGAGACGCACTGTCTCTTCATCAACCTGATAAAGTCAGATCTGGTCTTGGCTTTCTCTTGTCATTTGACTTGGTGTTGATTATCACATGACAAGTCATAATTATACTGTGTAATTTTGTAGCTCAAGTGTTTGTTTGTTCGTTTTTTTATTGCAGGGTCAAAAGAAACAGCTGCTGGACATCATCCAGAAACAGCAGGAACAGCAGGAGAAGCTGTTGGAGGTACAGCAGCAGCTGTTGGATGAGCTGAAAGAGCACAAGGCGAAGGAGGCAGGGGACGGAGACCTGCAGAAGCAAGATGGGGATCACATTGCGGTGCCACAACAAGCCGCCGCGGGAGTCATGCTGCAAAAGAACGCAGACATCCAACAGCAGCTAGGGCATGTAGACATGGGGTTGAACCAGCCTGGGGTGGATTTACAGCAGAAGGGTGTTGGAGACGTTCTGCAGCAAGGTCATTTAGAGGGCATGGGGCTGCAGCAAGGTCATTTAGCGGACATGGGGCTGCAGCAAGGTCATTTAGGGGACATGGGGCTGCAGCAACAGCTTGGTGGTGGGCAGTTGCACCAAGATGTAGTTCCCAAATTGCAGCAGCCAGTTAACGCAGCATTGCAACAAATAGCTGCTGGAGATGCCTTACAGCATGGTAACTTGCCACAAGGGGGTATGGGAGACCTCGGGCAGCAGCAAGGCAATGTTATAGATGGAGGAGTGAAGAATCATGAAGTCATAGTAAACAATGCCGCACTAGAGGTTGCTGAACTCCATCAGGGTATTCTGGCAAATGCTGGGATGCAGCAAGGGATGGTTGATAACGTAGGAATCCAGCAGGGGCATTTGGTAGACGGGAACTTACAACAGGCTGCTGCACTGGACGGTGTAAGGATGGAGCAAGGAATCGCAGCAGACGGAAAGGTGAAGCTACCTAAGCAGGCTGTGAACCCTCATCCAGACCAGGCAATAGCAAACAACGTTAACGCCAAGCATCCTGACCAAGACATGGCAATACAACAAAAGCAAGAAGTCGACATGCACTTAAATCCAGTTGACAGCAGGAAAGTAGTTGAGAAGCATATTGGAAACTTCGATCCTGATGTCAAGCTTGCGCAAGACGGACTGCCAGATGGGAACCCTGTACATCGTAGAGTGGAGAGGGATGTCGGTGCCATGGAGATAGTAGAGGTGCCTAGAGATGCCCTGGCACCAGCTGCTGATCAACTTCAGGTCCAGCCTGTGGTAGGAAATCACAAGGATTCTGTCAAAGATGCCATCAATGCAGAAGGCAAGAACCTGAACAGCAATAATGATGCCAGTCTGGTCAAGAAAGAAGAACCGGAAGTTAAGGATAAGGTGGTGAATAAGAACCAGTTGAACCGGGACTTGAAGTACCACGCAAAGGAGGAAATCCTTCAGAATTTACCAGGCAAAAGTGAAGTCCGTGGTGAAGTTGAAGGCAAGAAAGAAGAAAACATGAAGTTCGAAGAGGCGAAAGAAGACGTAGAAGAGGGAAAAGATGAGAAATGGGATTTCAACAATTACAAGAAAGAGGAAAACATTCCTGTAGATGGGAACAATAATTTTGAAATGGTGGTTGATGGTGGCAGCCTGAAAAAAGACTTAGTTGATCAAGCCGAGGGGAACAACCTGGTCAACCTAGCTCAGGTTAGAGATCTCAAAGCACATCCTGATAAAAAGAACGATAACGATCATAGAAAGGAGTTCAGGAAATAGAGTTCTAGGGAATTTTTTTGTTTAGTTCTGGTGTAAAATGGTTAACTAAGACTGGTGATCTTGAAACTGTTGTTTTACAAATGCAATGCCCAGTAACAATACTAATGAGATTTTATGAGGTCATGAAAAAAGCCCTTCATGGTATCTGATTTCTTTGCTGTTCCCTTACAGGTCTAATCTGTCCATGTTCACACCATCATCTCTGCATCTAATGATAGCTGTCAATGTGCTGTACATTTGGAATGTTAAGGCCACACCAATTTGATTTGTTGGTTCTCGGATTTTCTTTTAGGAAAATGTGAAGCGATGGGGAAAAAAACCCAGGCCTAGGCATCCTATGATAGCTGAAATGCTACGATAGGAGTCATGAAGTCAACATACCAGGATAGTTTGTAACTCAAACAATGAATTCTTAACTTTTAATGAAACTGCTGTACTGATAGATGGAAAAACTGTTACAACTATAGGAAGAAAAGGACTTCCTTCAACTGTTGGGGCTAAAATATGAGTATTTTGGAGTAGATTCAGAACCTGAATTTTTTTTTGCAAAGCAGAAAAAAACAAAGAGGGTGAATCAGAGAACCAATTGATCAAATTGGTGTAGCCTGATGTGCACTTATAAGCAAAGAAAGAGGAGTGTAGCAATAGTTCACATACACAGAAAGAACAAAGCCAGGACTCTGGTAGACAATAAGTCGTCATGACAATCTCATTTATCAGCTGACTGCCAGGTGCAATCTAAAGTACAGAACTGTGACAAGAAGGGTTTCAGCATTTTTTAATCTTGTCTAATAGGATGCCATCAAGGAAACCAGACCTTCCACCATTCCTTGAAGATCTACAAAATATCTCTGCAAGATGTTAGGAAGTATACCCGCAATATGTACATACTACAGAGTTCAACTACAGAATTCTGAGGCTTAAAAGTAATTGTTGTACATTGTATTACATATCTGTCGTTAGGATCTGCCTTACTACACTTGTTGCCTGTGGTATAAATATGAAGTTCTGTTGCAAGCGCTTTTTAGCGGTGAAACAGTATTAGATGGGCCCTGATACAGTTTTGTAAGATATTCATGTACAAAGCAAATGTTTTATGGGCAAGATATCTTCCAGAAAATAAGAGTTTTATTATGTAAAGATGGCACTTTGCACACAGGAAAAAGCAAATGTAGAATACTTCTCAGTACATAACAGCTATAGCGCCATGCTTACTGCAATAACTGTTTCTTCTCCACTTTGAATAATACATGTACCTTTAGAAACTTCAATGTTGACTGTAACTTTTCTTAATTTAAAAGCTGCTAGCCACATTGTAGTCTATGAATGTTCTGCCATATCTCTAGACATCTATGTTAAATGTCAGCACATGTATTTTACCTTCCATGCTGTGTATATTTGACTGTACATACTGGAAAGGATCATGATGTAACTTAAAATGGGTCGTTTTCTTTCATACACTAATTAACATAATAAAGTCGTGGAGTAGACTTTCATGGCATCCTGTTCACTTGTCTTTTCAAACGATGTTCATTTTTGCACAGTTTATATAAAAACTAAGCAGCCAGCTAATTCCAGAACTTTAAGAATTGGCAACTACTAAACTTTTCTTGCACTATTTACAATGCAAATTTTCAATATACAGTACCTGCTGAATAATAAATATACTGCACTTGAACATAGAATTTCATTAATATTGCAATAATGCAGTATTACCGGCTCTTCTCCTAAGGGAAATTAAGCTAAAGCAGTCATCATCAACTGAGCTGAAGCATGATGCTTTTTGAAGTAGCTTATATAGTGCGATGCGGCTTCACTGTGGCTCACATTTATAGCCAATCACACTTGAGTCGCTCCTTCTCGATAAGTATGTTGGGTCTGGCACTTGAGGCTTATGCCTGAAGCTCCCTCATACACAGGGCCACTGGCTTTACATGAGAGTCCGAAATGACTGCAATCCTAATCTCCAAGCAGATCTTTCGGTGTCTGCAAAGACAGTATCCATTGGCCAGACAGTAACCATTCACCAAAGGTTACTGTCTGGCCAATGGATACTGTCTTTGCAGCCACTGAAAGATCTGCTTGGAGATTATGCAATCCTTCTCGTCCAAGCTGAGCGGACCCTGGGATCAAACTCTGGTCCACGGAATTTGACCCATATGGCCAACCAGTGGTATTGCATTACCAACAGCACCACGGGGATGTATCTTCTTCTAGCTTGGTTCTAAGGTTTCTGGGAGAAGAACTGGTTGTATGGGTCTGCCTGCACCACTACATGTTCCACACAGGACCTGCTCTGTTGTGTCCAACAACTTGTAGCACAGGTATACACCAGGACTGTGCCAAACTCAAGCATGGGATCTGCAATATAAGATACAGGTCTGTTAGTGAGGCATTTAGAACTGTATAATTGAACACTAACCATAAAATGTCTACTGCTGATCTATTGTGTGTACTGTTTCAAGTGTTGAATACAATGCCCAATGTTCAAAGTTAACAAATTCATACAGTTTTACTTAAAGCAACAATGCCTTTCTTTAGCTACTTAGTCTTATCTGTTAGCCAAAAGAAAATGTTAGACATGCAAGCTATCAAAAGGGATATACATTTGTACAATGTATTGGCACATCATACTTCAAGGTTATCACAAAAGCAAAGTCAATTTAATACTTGATACGTTGATGACACTGATCAGTAACTGACGAAAGGTAGTGGATGCTACCTGAAACGTCTGACCATTCCCAAAATCATATCCAGTTGCTTGAGTAACTGTTTTTGGCATAATTTAATACTTGATTTAGAGAATGTTAGGGATACTGGTAGACAGAAACTGTAAGGATGTAATTTGTCAAGTAGCAACCAGAACAGAATATTTTGTTACTTGAAATTTCAAATAAAGGAAAAACCAACACCAGCTAAAAAGACATCAATTTGCTGTCATATAGTCTTCTTTGCTTACCATTGTTGTTAGCACCTTGTGTCCTCAGAATGCTGATGATGGTGGGCATGAGTTGGAGTTCGAACACTCTCTGTCCACCACAGTTTGGACATGGAGGTGCCACCATGTTTGCATCCTCTGGCTCCTGTATGTAAAGTGGGTTTCCATTCCTGCTGTATCTGGCAATATAAGATTGTTATGTGGTGAGACTAGTTTTCCTTTAAAGGCACCCAATGCAGTATCAGAGCGTTAATACTGTAAATGTTCTGGATAAGGCAATCTGTATGATATTACGTTTAGAAACAGTGCAGAAACAAGCCGTACGAGGAGTCATTTACATGTATGTCTTGGGACCTCCAATCTGGCAATGGCAGATTTTCAGCAAGTTCTCACCACATAACAACATCGCATTTTTGCTCCATGAATGTCTATATACAGTGGGATTATTTTATTTTAACTTACTATGTAAGTAAGTCACTAGAATATTGACTTTGAAAATTCAGTTTTCAAGCCCTGAAACTGCACTGGAAACCTTTAACAAGACATTAAGAGTAAAATATAGACTTCTCATATTTGGTACTGCAACTCCTTTTCAGCTGCTTAATAGATGTATAACAATGTATGATTCAAGCCATAAATTTGAAAACTCCAGTTTAACATCACCTCAGAAGTCTCATATATAATCAACACTATCCTGGTAGTACCACTAGATGTCTGAGGACTCTCCAAAACAATGGAACCAGGACCAACCTAAGAATCTGCTCAGGGCAGAGTGCCACCCTCTTGGCAAACTTCTGAAAGACTTTGTCGCCGTGTCTCGCTGTGGATTTCTCGTAACTCTCTCCTCCGCCGCCTTTCTTCCCTGTACTGGTACAGAGTCATTACAGTTAGCCATACAAGTAACAAAACTTAATGGAAAAGTTATTTTAGAGATACAACAAGCTATAAAGAAATCAGGCAACACTAAGTCTCTTTACTTTAAATTCAATGAAGTAAGAGCCAAGAGTGTTTCAATATAAAGTACCGGTATAATGAAAAGTAGATGTGCTATACTTATATCTACTTCCTTTTACATAAATAGTTAAGATATTTGAAGATCAATGCTCTATACGTGTTAAGAATATTTTTGAATTATTTCCACCTACTAGTTGTATCAAAGATTATTTATGGTAGTATGTTAGATGAGTATAGTATTAAGTTCATACTAACCTTGTTACAGAGTCCTCCATGGCTGCTAAATCCACACCTTCCTTCAGCTGATAGTCCGTCATGAGTCTGTGTACATGATCATCATAGTCTACCATTGAGCTAGTAGGCTCCTCAAACACACTGATGTAATATGCCTCAAACACAATATCCCCTTGTGAAGATTCTTCTGTATCAATGTTCAAACTCAACAATTTGGATAGGGAAGAAGTTGTTATATCGTCTACTGGCAGATCCTCTACCATCACATTTTCTACTTTCTCTATGTCAACAGTTCCTTCTGCAGGATTTTCATCATGAAGTACGTTCTCTTTGTCATTAAAACCAGTTTGTTCTGCAGAATCAGATATATCAAGGTTATGAAACTGTTCCATGCAGACAGATTCGCTTGTCACATTGTCTTCATCTTGTTTTAGCTGCTCTATTGTGTTGGTAGGTGTTGCTATGGCAACCGGATCCTCCTCTTCCTCATCACCCCAGTCATCTGCATCATCACACCAGTCTGTGGTTGCCATAGAAACCTGTGATATGATTGTACATATAAAGATGATTTATGCCTATGCTACATGTACTTTTCAATATGTTTTACCTTGAAGTTTAGCAATACACTGAAAGTAAGTGTAAGAAGCAATAGCATCATTAACATTAATGTGTTAACATTAATAAACTAGAGGTCAACGATCTCATGCCTTCGTCAAAAGATGTTATCGTTATATAACTTAAGAAGGTAGAAGTGATATATTAGTCCCCCTAAATATGGAAGTTGGATTGTGAAAATTACCCCTGCCGATGCAGTCTGCAATCGAGCATTGGGCAAGGGAAAAAACACATGTGCAGGCTGTAAGGCAACACCGCCTGCAGCTACATGGACTATCCCCTCTGGGACTTTCTCCCTCTGGGACAGCCTGTAGCCCATGTGTCACAATGAAGGTAGAGTATCATGGAAGGTAACTGAATTATAGAATTGCTTCATTTATTATGCAAATTAGATCATAATTTGCATAATTGTCATCTAATCATGTCAAGCATCACTTAAGCTACCTACACACCAAATATCAGGACGATCCGTCGACCGGTTATTGAGTTATCCTACTTTAAACATTTTCATACAAATGCTCCTGTAGTTCCAAAGCAAGCCGCTAGGGGGCCCAAACTTATGTCACTTCTTCCCGAGCACAAGACCTATCTACCATCCAAAAATCATGACCCTAGCTCCTCCAGATCACCATATTTCAAAACCGGAAGTACCGCTGCAGTACCATAACGAGCCGCCAGGGGGCCCATATTCCTATCACTTCTAGACCTCATCAAGACCTACCCACCTACCAAATATGAAGACAATCCATTTAAGCCTTCTCGAGTTATACTGTTGACAGACTCACGCACACACGAACGCCCATGAAAACATACCCTTCTTGACGAAGGCAATAAAAATATGTACCATCTCTGGCTCTTCCTGGCCAGAACTCTGCTCTTCACATGAAACCTGCAGCCTGACAGCAAACCAACTGTGTTTTTAAAAAAAACAAGTGTGGATAATTGAGCTGTTGGTTTCAATTCAATTGCCTAAATATACTAGAATGCCAATAAGTTATAAGTCTTAACTGTTAGACATTATGTGGGAAGACAGGAATTCAATAAAGTAGAAAACTAACAGACAAGGAGACTATATGAGCGATCGTGATAACATCAAGGTTACGTTGTGTGTTTTGTGGGGTACAGTGAGTATATATAGTAAATGTGTGTTTTGAATACCAGTATGTGCGCATGCATCAAATATATACCCAGGATGGAAACAGAAACAGCAACTGACTATATAACATTGCAGCTTACAAATCACGTTCTTCTTCTTCTTCTTCTTTCCCATACGTGCACAACCTCAATAAGTTGAGGGCTCCGGCACGGTGAGGGGTAGGGGTTTTTGGTTTGGATTTGGGGTGTCGCTCTTATTTTGTATTGTGTATATGTGTATATATATGTTGTTGTAGTCTGTTGGCTACAGACTACAAGCTCCTCAGTGGGCAGGGGCGCCACTCCCTGTCCGCCAGCTGGGTGGCGGTGAGTACCCGTGACTCTTGTTTGGGGTTACAAGGTGTGAATGGCATTTTTAAATGCCTGCAGTGACTTGGCTTTAACCACACTATCTGGTAGGTGGTTCCATTCTCTAACAGTTTTAGAGAAGAAGGAATTTAGGTGATAGTCAGCTCGTGAGCTTGGAGGGTGGAGGGCTAAGCTGTTTTCAGTGCGGGAGGGAGCTCGTAGCCCCTTGCTTGCTAGCGGCATGTGCATAGCTACAATGTTATTTGTGATCTTATAAAACATCTGTAAGCGGGCGTTTCGCCTCCTTTCTACGAGCAAAGGCCAGTCGAGTGTGGCTAACATGCTAGACACACTAGACTGCCGTCTGTAGCGGCGGAGGGCAAAACGAGCCGCCCTTCTCTGGACAGCCTCCAGGTTCCTTATATTACTTTGGGTATAAGGATCCCATACCGTCTGACAATACTCTAGTATTGGGCGCACTAGGGTTTTGTAAGCCCGGGCTTTGACCTGTGGATTTGCAATGTTAATATTGCGTCTCAGGAAGTTAACGGTATTGTTGGCTTTTGAGGATACGTGATCTATATGAAGGTCCCATCGTTTCTAACCCACACATACATTGTATGCCTTAGCCAATAGTAAAGTTATGTATGTACTTTACATCAGTACTAGGTTACCTTTCTGACTTATTCCAGCACTGCTTCCTACAGCAGGCAAACAGATAGAGAGTCCTATGATAGGGCGACCCGTCCAGGGGACAGTACACCTGTACAACAAGGGTCAGGCTGCAGCTACACACGGGACACGTGGGCGTCTCTGGGAAGGGTGGGAGGGGGGCACAGCCCTAAGGATGGACAGAAATTTATACATCAACATATTGTGGTATCGATAGAAATAAAAATATGAACAGTGAATTATATGGATTTAATATCTTCAAAAGTGAGACAGAGCTTATATGCAGCAAAAATAAATCTTAACTCAATACGTACGTACTAATCAATATACTGCAAGTACAATATCGTAGGCCGTTGAAATTATACGATGGAAAATTATGTGGGGGGGGGGGGCAAATGTTTGGAGAGTTACACACAGAAAACGACCGAGCTGTAGCTTGTCAACGAGCGAAAACGGCAGAGATAGTCAGAAGAAAGTAAGCGTAAGACATCCATACCGGTTGCCCCCCAACTCTGTTTGTATATAAGGAGGAACAGTCCCGTTCGTCTCGGACATGCTCGTCCAACACGCCTAGCAGCACGGGCGCCGCCATGTTTGTTACCCAGGGTACTTTGCGACGTGACAGGTGCAGACACCTGTTGGAGCAACATCTGAACAGGTGGATACGACTGGGGATTTTCCGATTTTCAAGTCGCTTATGTGTTCCTCTCGTCACTCTAGTAAGGATGGTTTTACCTCTCGTAGCTGATAAAAACTGCTCCAATCATTAATACTTGCAAGTTGCAAGGACAGCGGTTTGCAATACTACAGTGTCCATGTACATTACATCAGCATTGCCATACTTCAATACATGTACTACTAGGGTTCTATCATTTGACATTGATTGAAATTATTTCCTTGTGTGTGTGTGTGTGTGTGTGTGTGTGTGTGTGCGCGCGCGCGTGTGCACGTTTCCTTGTGTGTCCGTAGGTATTTGAATGAAGCAAAGTAGCAGGATTTGTATTATTTGTTTGACCCCTGACGCTCCTCCCAACTTTGTTCTCGACCTCCATGAAAAGCGGCCTGAGCAGCCGATTGGAGTATTTTCGAGGTTAAATACAGGCACAAACAAACAAACAAAGGAAGTGTGGGGGATCTTGCAACCGCAGATTGACAGGAAGGTCCACACAGTAACTGCAATTTCTTGTTTGTTTTTTCTGCGAACAAGCCAAAATCAATTCGCGCGCGGACGTCATCCATAAAAATTACTTGGTGTGGCCTTATTCCTTGTTGCGTGCAGGGTTATCTTGCGTGATGTGGATCAATATAGTACATTCCTGGTGGTCCGCGATTCTTTTCACCTCCCAGCGGTGAGTCGTGCCCTGACTGCGGAATGATTGCGGGGTCACTTCAAACCGGTACAGGTCGGGTAGATGAAAGGCAGCGATTCCTTTACGTGGGAGGACGGCGGTTTTCTTCACAGAGAAGGAGGAGTGGGCGGTGGGGAGGCTGGGGGAATTTCATTGCACCGCTTAGACGTCACAATTTCTTCCACGGAGGTAAGGGACAAAGTGGTCAAATTTGTTTCCATATATGTCAATGTAAAGCTACGGAAATAATGATGGAACGGTTAGTAGTAATGAATGATGTGATTGTCTGTACTATCTAAACAAACGAGATTAGCAGACTGGAGTTCTTGATTGGACAGGAGGATAATCAAATATTTGCGGACTAGTACTTGTTGATAGTGCGCATCATTCGACCCTGCGTACCATATATGGTTTGAACCCTCGACTGATGAGTTGCAGGAGTCTTCAAATCACACCCGCATGGAGTCACATAGAATTTATGTATGCGTCTATACACTATAAATTGTAGATGAAAAAAGCTACCTAAATATTTGGTATATGTATGTGTGCAGAGTATGATGTCTCTACATTTTAAATGTTTCTGTACAAGATAAATTGTAGAAAAAAACTACCTAAATATTTGGTATATGTATGAGTGCAGAGTTAGCCTGGGTGCCATCCGATATTTGTAACGGCCAGCCCGAAAGATGTTTTTCGGGCTGGCCGTTACAAATATCGGATGGCACCCAGGCTAGTGCAGAGTATGATGTCTCTACACTTTAAGTGTTTCTGTACAAGACATATATAAAATGTACATGCACTTGAAATACTTCCTCTGATCCTTCTGACAGCTACAATGTAGTAATCTAACGGTGTCTCCCCTAGAGCTTACACCATGTGAAGGTCACGGGCGTGCACACGGGAGATAATGTACAGTATCGCGCTGACGCAAATGGCAGCCATTTTTACCCACAGGAACAGGCCTTTTAGCTCTGAATCTCCGCGGTCTGCGGCGCCTCCAGGGCCACTTTACACCAAACCACGTCTACACCCCCTCGTGAAGCGAGCATATGGCGAATTAGGGTCAATGACATGCGCATTCATGTATTTCAAAGGAGGATGGCAAGTCTCTGTCTTACGTACAAACTGGAAGTTGCGTAAGCCGTACGAATCTTTTTCTGTGATTTTTAAAAACATTTCCCTTGTTGAACGTTGAATCAATTATCTACAGTCACTTCCAAATTTAATCAGTCGTGTTTTAACCGTTCACTTCCATTGGAGGCTTTATACGGTAACGGTAACCAAAACTAGGTACTCATTTCCACCTGAGTGAAGTGAGGAAAATCGTGTGCCTTTGGACACAAGATCAGTGACATGGTAGGATTCGAACCCGGGACTTCTTGGTTCTGAGCCGAACACGTTACCGTTTACACCACATGACCTCATATTATAGTGAAAATAGTGCAAATTAAAAAAGAGTGGAAATAGGCCCACCCCCCCTCAAAAAAAAAACAACGCCGACCGCAACGGGAACGCCTGCAAAGGAGGCTAGTTGAATGGATTGGCTGACAATAAGGACAACTTTTCAACGAACCCCGTCTCATGTAACAATTTCCTTCTTCATCATCCGGTAATGATTGCTTGGTAGTAATTGCCTCTCGAGAGGGAAAAAAGCTTCTCTACATTTTGTAAGGTTGTATAGTCTGTTTGTGAATGGCACATGCTTCAGCTTCCCATTTCCGGCGCACAGGGGACTGACTCTTGAGTTTCAAAAGAAATTTCAAAAGCCAATTGCCTGGTGCTACATGTTAGGATTGAGCTGAGAAGAAGCGATCTTTAAGGAGTTCTAATCTCTAAGCAGATGCTGGGAATGATAACGTTTTAGAAGCCAGCAAATGTTGTTGTTGTTTGTTTATTGGTTTATTTGTATCAACAACAGCATAACTGGCAGCCCTATGTTGTAATCTTCCACCATAACATAAGCTTACAGATTTCCTGGCTAATTGTTTTGGTGGGAGCAAGACAATATCAAATTGGCAAGACAGTATCAAATTGGCAAGACAGTATCATTGGCAGGGGAGTATCCAATACACCACCCATTCGTTTGGTTGGCGAAAAAAAGATACTAGTACAAAAAAGCAACCCCGATAAAAACGCCTAAAACACGTAAAAAATAAACCGAAGCCTAAACCTCTGCTTGGAGAGTAGGCATTAAGCACCGCCCCCATGTTTGAGAAGGGAAGCGAGCAAATTGCGCTATTCAACATCATCCCTATTCAATCCCCATGGATTTTCTCCTAAGTATGGCGTGTCGGCCATGTCAAGCGTTCCTCGCGCACCCAGCATATGTTCAACATCGCACACAGGGAAAAGTTAAATAATCACTGTAGCGTTCAAAAAATAGTAAAATCGCTATTGAAAAAGTATAAATTTTATATATAATTACCTTATTGCATTTCGTAAAGATGGATTGTTAGTGAGCCTCAAAACTGTACGTAACGACATACACGTTTAATTTATGACTTGTGTTTGTGTAAACAGTAAACATCTGTATATCCGGTAATTACTACTACTAATCATTGGCCAATTGTTCTGGTATATGGCTGTACGGCGCATTGAGTTGAAAGGTCGAAATGTCTATTATACGAGAGCCATTAAGGGCTATTCCATTAAAAACATTCGAGGGTTGTCCGTTATTTTTCTCACGACCTAAAATGGAAGGGGAATTTTGAAAATTGAAATGAGATAGAGATGGCTATATCGTGATAGAGTATAGAAAATGAACTGGTGTCCAGGACGCTTTTCAGTTTAATTGCCGCTTTTCATTCTGCCCCTTTTATTTCAGAAATGGACTGTCCCTAGTAAGAGGTGTACAGAGCTCTGGGCGGAAGTGCACCGTTAGGACTAACTGCATCTCTCTATGTTCACAGCCGCTGACTAGTCATGAGTACGGAACCATGAATTTTCAGGTAGAGTACTCCCGGTGTGGAGACCGTCTACTGCTGTAGCCACAAGTTCAAGGTTAATTTGACCGTCTTTCAAAGCACCATGGAGGAGGAGAATGCGCCCGAATCCACCTACGGAGCCACCACGGTTTCGTACGGACATATGCCGGAGGTGGAGGCGTCATCTCTCGGCTCTACCTTCGATATCCCCGAGCTGCATTTCCGAGTTCCCCGGGACAAGTACCACCTGGTTTACCTGGCGCTGCTGCTGGCTGGGGTAGGTACAGGTGTGACCTAGCTGTGATTTGAGACAGTTTTACAACATGGATACGGTTGATTTATATACACAGAACCTGTTGATAAAGGATTAGCGAAACACTCACTAGAGCGTGTTTAGCTTGCGGCAGCTGACCATCAATTTTTTGGGCGCTTAAATATGTGTCTGTAAATACAAATCCATTGTCACCTTCCCTATATAGACGGGATTTTGAATACACGAAGACACATATTTCATTCGTCATTTTAAGCGTGTGCTGGGCATTCAATTCTGATAGATACAGTTAGTGTATGAATTATTGTCAGCAGATATTGTATATTGCGGGGGTTGGTTTCTTCGTCTAAATTATGAGGCTTGCCAAACATGGGATCAACAAGTCCGTATGTTTTTGTTGTATCACCAGTGAAGAATTTTACCCATGTAACATTTATAAATAAACTTTAGTGCAATGCACGGCGTGCAATTGTACAATGCAGGGCGAATGGCATCTACTGCTATATAACAACAAACATACTAATTTACCTTACAAAAGACTATGTAATATGGAATGAAAACCTGCTTTTAGTTTTACAATCATTGGTAGAATTCCTAGCGTTTAGGCGTGTTTTAAAAATATTGTCCTAAATGTACAATTCTTACGATAATGCCTAGCCCATTTACAACATTACGATATGCTGTTCCCACATTCTGATTTTTTTCTAGGTTGGGTTTCTCCTTCCCTATAACTCCTTCATCACCGATGTGGACTATCTCCATGCCAGATACCCGGGGACCAGCATAGTCTTCGACATGAGCCTTACCTACATACTAGTGGCGTTTGGAGCTGTTTTGGTGAGCACTGGGCCCTTACGATTGTACATCAGCTTTCAATCTTGTCGTATCACATTTCAACATCAATGTTCTTACCGCTTTTAAACAGAATATTGGTGTGACCGTTCTAGACCATTTTGTCACACAAAGTGGTCATCCTTAATGCGCTATAATATTGCACATACTCTAAGCCAATTTAGTCGTATAGTTTTGAATGGTAAAAGTCGGTGCAATTCAGTCTTTCTACTACGCAGGGCCTATTTTATTATCAATAAACCAATATGATGATTCCATTTAATCTAAAACAATAAAAAATGAAATGAAATGAAATAAAACATATATTCCATGTTCACTGTCAATCGTGAAGGTAACCAAATACATTAGAAAGAATACGGTTTGCGATAATAAATTCCACTACCCATTCGGATGGTTAGTCTGTTTAGTTGTCTACCCTGGTCACATATCATTCCATGATCTTTCGACCCTTTAACGTTCATGTATTGACGTCTGCTCCGTGGATTTGGTGTTACGTCACATCCGCTTGAAGTACATGTCCTGTTAAAAAAAAAATACTCCAATGAAGATACCGTTGCCAGAGGAATAAGAGTCAAGCCTTAACGCACATGTTCAAACTTATATGTCTCGTTGAGTTATAGATACGTATCGTAGCTACTGTTTCATGACATACTATATGTTGCCTGCAGTAGCGAAGTAGATAATGATAACACCTGGCCAAAACAGAAGTTAACACAAAACTATAAGAAGCAAATTCTCGCCGCACCACACGAGACGTAGGGCGAGCATTTCCTGTACTAGTTCTCCCACCAATGCTACTGTCCAAGTGGACGTTTAGGCCTCGGCTTATTTTTGACGTCTTTTAGGCATTTTTATCGGGCTTTCTTTTTTTTGTACCAGTGTCTTTTTTTTTCGCCGGTCAAACTGTACCGTGTTGGATACTGCCTTTCCAATTTGATACTGTCTTCCCAATTTGATACTTCCCTCCAACTTGATCTGCTTGGAGATTACACCAATGCGTTTTTCTCCAGGTGAACAACAGTCTGATAGAGACATTCGGGACACACACTCGCATCACCCTGGGGTACGGACTCGCCTTCTTCAGCCTTGTCTTCATCGCCATCTTGGACATCTGGTTAGAGGTGTTCGACAAGGACACGTCTTACACCATGAACCTCCTAGCGGTGTCGGTCGTTGCTTTTGGCTGCACCGGTGAGATTATGTTTACATTCGCAGAAGGAAAACATATTGTTTTTGCTCAGTTTCTTCTTCTTCCTCTTCTTCTTTTCCAAACAAATAATGTCAATGACCTGGACCAGACGTCTGTCACCATGGTAACTGGTGTAGCAGACACCCTGTGGTGTTGGACGTAATAGTTTTTTAGTTATTACAAATTTCAACTGTAGGTGTGTAGTTTCTTTTCTGTGATGTCTTAGTGTGGCGACTTAAAGATGTCATGAAATGAAATTGAAATGTTGGTATTTTGTATGATTTATTTGACGATTCAAGAAGTTATTTTTTGCGGTTAACATGTGATATTTTTGGTGTGATAATTCAGCCGGGAAGTTTGCTAAAACGTACTTAAAATGTGTAATTTTAGCAAATGAGATGCAAATGATATGTGTGACGTATTGTGAGGACTCCGACAGATACTTAGATGGTTACTTGTATTATGTTCATTCTGATACTTTATATGTTATGAATAGCTGCGCTGCAGGAATACTAATAGTTTCCAGGGTTTTCTTCTTTTAGTTTTAATGTTATCAGCCTATCACTATTTTTATCAACCAGCAGTCAATTGGACCAATCTTATAGCCCCGCCCACCTTCGTCAAAACATAGAAATGCAAATATGTGACGGACATGCAGCCACTCTCTTATTGGTCAAACCGCTAATTGCCATTCTCTCATTGGTTGAACTGCTAATTGTGTTGGACATTCAGGATCGGTCTAATGCCAAGGACAGTACTGAAAATGAAACAAGCAGACTTACACAACCTATACTGACGTGTCGTGAATGAGAAATTATCGTTTGATATTCTGGGGAGATACGGCGAAAGAGACAATCAATTTCCCTCCGGGTTGATGGAGGGAGCTGCCGTAATTGGACATCCAAATCTAATTAGGACAGACCCTCAGGAGGATTTCCAATCGCATCTTAAAAATCAAAGCATTCGTCTTCTTGCCATGTTATGATATAAAAAAAAGCTACCATTTGTGAAACCTATCGTTGCGCCGAGCACAAGTTAGCAAAACACATAATTTTCCAGCTTGTATAACAACTGTTGATGATACAAGCAAACTGATTGGCTGAATCTTGATTGCATTAGATCTGCAAAGATAAGTATAGGTCCCACACCAATTTGTTGCTAGGATGTGATTTAGTACCCCCTTTCATTGGATAATTACGCCGTACATCATTTCATCAGTAATTAAAAACGATACTTATGTCATGACTGAAACCAACATCAGAAAATCAGTATTTTTAAAATAGTTCTTCTAACATTTTCTATTAGTTGCCCTTTCATTCTAATAATACTCCTAAGGTTCACTTAAAATACTTTCATCGCTGAGTTTCCCTCGAGTAATTACAGTGCTAGAACGTGACTAGGCAAGCCAATGAGATAGTCACAACTGACTATTTTTGGGATTATGCGTCTGCAAAATATTGGATTTGAAAATTTAATGTATATTTTTCTGAGTTGAGTTTTGACTGCGATCCAAGCTTGCTCTGATGTGGTTCTTTCAGGGGACACTTTTCTACGAAACCTTTTCGCAATATGGATGGTACAACATTGACGAGATATGTTACAGTTAGATTCTATTGGCAGCTAGATTTCTCATCGGTTTTATACAGGCAATAAATAGTCTATGAATGGGTGGAAGTTCAGTCTTAGATGTAATCAAACATGGACATTTGATTATTTGACAGTCAGAAAAAAATATGTAGGAAATCATGAGACAGATAATGCTGAACTTTTGCAACCCTCCCTTCTGAAACCACCACTGGGCCAAGCCCAGAACGCAGCTTATTTTATCATTACGTACGGATCATTTCATCAATTCTGTGTACGCTGCAAATATAATCATATTATTAGAAAGGAATTACAGGAACAAAAGATTAAAAGGACTGAATAAACGAACCCATATCAGACATCTAGCCATTAGGTCACACACAATTTGATTTCTTGCATCTTCTTGCATTTTCGTGGAAAATTAAAGGAGTGGGCGGGCGAAATAAAAATACAATAGAAACATGCATCTTGTGATAGACCCAGATGCTAACATATGAGTGAACATACCAGGCTGGTTAACGTTTCAAAAATCCAATTTTGAACGTTTCATGTATTGATAAATGGAAAAACTGTAACAACTAAAAGACAATGACTTCTTCAACTGTTGGCGCCAGAATTTGACCATATTTGCTGTTGATTTATATCCTGAACGGTACAAGTGATCTTTTCTTTTTTTTTAAATCAGACATTTCGGTCCCGATAAACAAGAACTTGAATTGGCGTGGCCTTACTTAATCGTCTCCTACGACACTGAGTGTATATTCTTTTCATTGATCTGTTTTGCGTGCCCTTGCCGCTGTCTCCGTGAGAAATACCAGATGTGGATGGCAGCTTGCTATTTACAGATACATGACATACATATGGTACAAAGACACAAGGAAATAATCTTGTTCGCACATCAATGCATGCGTCCTTGATTGTTATTGGCATATCATCCATGTAGAAGTAATGTAAATGTAATTGCCATTTTGTCGACAATTACTCCATCTACTGAAGACGCTTTTTAACTATCGTGTGATACTCATAGAGTGTTCACAACCATTTCTAGATGGTGTAATATAGAGATAAGAGCACCCATCTTTAAAACTATGCTTTTAACTTTGATTCCTATTTTGGACACAGAAAGGGGAAAAATCTGGGTACTGTAGGATATTTGTATCAACTGTGCTTTTTTTTTAAATTGGGACATGCCTATCCTTTCATGTTGCATCCCGTGTACAGTGCAACAGTCCAGCTTCTACGGGTACACCAGCATGCTGCCCCCACGGTATACACAAGCCGCCATGACTGGAGAAAGTAAGTGTGAAAAAACAATCTCATTATTACCTAGGCCTAGAAGGTTATGTTTTTAGTTACAGTTGTTTGTTTGTTTGTTTGTTTGTTTGTTTGTTTGTTTGTTTGTAAGGATGTTTGGGATTGGTTTAGCACGACAATTCAGGAAGCTATCAAGGGATTGTCATGAAATTTGGTATGTACTAGTAACTACATGTAGGTAGGTCTAGACATATCAGAGTTCTAGTTCGTTAGGTAGGAGAAAAAATATTCGCCACCGGTTAGTGCGGTATTTAAATGCAAAATGCATTCATTTCAGTGTCGTATAGCCAGAAAACGCCATTATCGCACCTACATTTTTTACAAGAAACCTTCGAAGACATAGATGGTCTTTTGACACTTGTGTATTCCCTCCCCTACCACTGGCGCCAGGGGCTTTTATGTATTACACCAACACATTGCCGGTCCACGTGATGAAACATGTATTCTTTCTATCTACAGAGAACACGCATATTCTTGCTTCAGTAGAGACACCGACTGGATATAGGGTATATTAGGCCTTAGGTGTAAATGCCTTATGAAATTAAAACATGTGAACCACTATATACGGTCAATGTATGATTCAAACATTTCCCGTTTTTCTTTGATATGATTACATGGAAGGCTTGATTATATATATTTTTCAAGCGGTTTCTGACACATGATGAAAGGCCAGGCTGATGGTAGATCAAGAGGGAAGATGTAGAAACGCGTTCCCAATAAATCATCAAAGAACACCCACTCACTTTGATGTGTAAAATGGTTATCTGTACTGCCTACACAAGTCTTTCATCCATTTCAAACCGCGGAAATAAGATCGTAATTGGTTCAACAGCAGCTACCGTTATTGGTCCGTCTATAATATCGTGCCATTTCTGAAGTATGATTCACGCTGCAAGCGGTCGTCATATTATCCGTAACCATGGTGCAATTTGTAAATATTACAGACTCAGGAAGTTACTTTGATCCCCAAATGATTGTCCGTAGCCGGAGTAGTCATTGCTGGCACAAGAACGCGTTTTTGAAATCCCCAAGTGACAAAAAGTATAAGTCATGTTATCGGGAAACCGTAACATTGATATTAGCATCTCGCGGTACTCTCTAGTCTCGCGGAATCTCGCGGTACTCTCTAGAACAAGTCGACTAAGCTAGAACAATATGTAAATATAAGAAGGCTCACAATTACGACTGCGCATGCCCAGTATCAAAAGTAAAGGCTCACGGGATATCAATAAAACCCGTCAGACGTCTATTTATTACCATGGTCAGACCAAGCATTCTTTATAAATATGGCCTTCAACTTTGGCACTGGGCATGCGCAGTCGTGACTGTGAACCTCCTTATTTGCTACAATGGTATCGTTCAACCGCTGTAAGATCCCGTATCGGGCTCATTTCTTCACCAGGTGCAGCTGGGTTACTCGTGTCCCTAAACAGAATCGTGACCAAGGCTGTTGTTCAGGACAAGCGGACCAACACCGTCATCTTCTTCTGCCTCTCCATCTTCTTCGTGGCTGCCTGCTTCATCTCTCACCAGCTGGTCAAGAGGTCAAAGTTCGTGCGGCACCACCTGGCCGCCTGCGTGAGCGCCAGAAGCCCAGACGGAGTAGACGGCGCCTTTGGGGAAGTAAGATTAGTAAGACAGCATTTTCCTATCATTAGATCTTCAAGTTGATTCTTGCACGGCTTCATCATTACCAGGTAAGGCTATGTAAAAGCATTGAGTCTATGCGATAGAAGCTCGACTTCTCTGCATATCAATTAATCAATTAATTAATCAATCAATCAATCAATCAATTAATCAATCAATTAATCAAACCATAATTTAGGTTCTCCACAAAATATTTTTCTAATTTTCTTTATAATGATAATAATATGGCTCATGAGCAGATACGAATAGTGTTCGCATTTGTCAGGGTAGAGACTCCGATATGGTAGAATCGTCAATTCTACCGGCAGAGATCCCGTCTGAAGTCTGTAAATTTTAAGATATTCACTTAAAAGACATTCAGAACTTTTCAACTTTGATTCATGTCACTTTAGATCAATGGATTGATTTGAAATTTGGGATTTGTAAATGGGAAACCACCCTAACACATTAAGAGCATTCTGGTCGGAGTCTCTGTCGACAAAGACAAAGATCGGGATCTCTACCGGTAGAATCGACGGAGTCTTTACCCTGAAGCTTACACATTGTACATTGACAGCGTAACGCTGTTGTTTGAATGATACCCTTTATTCAGGAAATCCTGGATTCAGAACCGAAGGAAGCCCTAACGGAATCTCCGGAAACTGCCAGTGACGAAGGCCAGGCGGAAGTAGAGGGGTCCCGACAGAAGTCCTTGCGAGTCCGGTTGAAGCAGGCCAGGAGTATCAGAAGTGTGCAAACATTTCATGCCATTCTTCTTTTTTAGTTTACCATTGTTGCAAGACCGATGAAGATGTACACTCAGTGGATACTAGACCTTTTTAATCGTATGAATAGTTCCCTTCAGTGATAACCTGGCAGAGAGAAATTTTGCTTTTCAATTTGCATCAAAGTACGAACCTGAACTTCTGCCTTCTAAATACTTAGCTAGCTGATGCGGAGATCCAGCTCGTTATTACCAGATTCTAGGAGGGCTGTACTCATACATTTTTTTATAATTCCAACATTTTATCACAAGACATGGTGGCGGCACACTCAAGTTTATTTAAACTCATACATTTGTAACCACAAATAATGCTTTGATGGTAACTATAAGTAAAAGAACTACAGATATAAAAAAACGAGTGAGTCTTGCCTCCTCACAATGTCTTGATTCTAGATGATCAACAACAGGGTATTCCAGAGGTATTACATTCTACATCATGTACCACACAGGAGGATTGCTAGTCAGGTGGCAAGTCGCCAAACAGATCTGGACGTACATGCTGGCCATCGGAAGTGCGTACTTCATCACCCTCTGTCTGTTTCCGGGGATAGAGTCGGAGGTCACGAACTGCACCCTGGGAGACTGGATGCCCATCGTGCTCATGGCCATTTTCAACCTGTTCGACTTCATTGGCAAGGTGGTTGGATGTTTGGTTGTCTTTTCTTGAGGATTCTCAGAATATCTAAAGCTTATTTTCACGATCATTAAGATCTTTAGAATAGATCATATACAATTGTGATGAATGATAAAACATAGCAAAAGGAAAGTACTATAAAATCATGTTGTGCGGCTAACATACATGTATCATGATATCATCCGGTAGCACAAAAACGCACACGAGGAATGTTTTCCATGGCGAAAGTACAATGTGTCATGCCCACAGCATTTTGATACATTTATTTGTTAGAAAATCAATAATGCAATCATAGCCTAAAATGGTATGTAAAAACTGTGATTTTTCTCCCGACTACAAAGATAACTGCAGCAGCTCCAGTAGAGTGGGAAGGAGGCTGGCTGGCCCTAGCCAGTTCCATCCGGGTCCTGCTGGTTCCCCTGATGATGATGTGCGCCGCCCCGCGGGATTCGCCCATCCTGCAGGGACCTGGTTGGTCCATGTTCATCTCCCTGCTGCTCGGACTGACCAATGGCTACTTCGGAAGCGTCCCGATGATTCTGGCTCCACGGGAGGTGGAGGACGAGCAGAAAGAGATCACAGGTGGGTGGAATGTGTAAATGGTGTGTCTATACTAGTTATCATAATTGTCTTCTTCCTGGGCGGTATTTTAAAAAAACTACCAACTTTTATCTCTCCACACTTATTGTTGCCTTCGTCATGTTGCTTTGAGGTTCTGTAATACATCACAGCTTCTGAACACACTTAAAATCAGTCGTGATGCTCGTGGTACCGACCTCTCCTCTTCATAGTTCGAAATACCAATTTTCGTGGCTTGAGCCATATCCAATGAGTTCAAATGGCAATTAACCTATATTCTATTGGATATATGGAGAAACCAGGAGAAACCTACTGTACAGTTTATAAAGTTAAATGGCTTATGTAAAAATACACAAATAGGTATCATTTTGACACATGGAGACACTTTTATCCATTTCCCCTTCACAGGTAACATCATGATGTTGTCGTACAGTCTGGGCCTGACCGCCGGGTCCGGACTGGCCTATGGTCTGAAGGCCATACTGGGGCCTGAGCTGACGTACGATCCTTGTGCTGCTGCCAACACAACCTTCTACAACTCCACCATACTAGTCTAGTTATTCTCGGTTGATGTTGTTTGTTTGATCTACCGCCAAACCTGTACAAGTGTCAACCTGTACACAAGGACCATCTGGACAGTGTGACCACTTTTTTGTGCTTTGTACTTGGATATTTGTCCCGCGATTGACACAAGCCTTAATTAAGAATCCTGTTTATAGTGACCACCTGTCCACATAGACTCCACAACTCCACATAGACCAGATTTTATCGATCCCCTCCTTAAGTGGTCTTCTTGGGCAGTTTTGACTGTATATTTATGTATGTAATACTATGTTTATGAGAAAAAATATGTTTATAAGACAACAGCACCATTCCTTGCAAGGCTTGGTACGTATCTACCTTTTTCAGGTGTATGTATAAGGTTCGATAACCTAATGTACCTCGTTGTAATGTCAGTGAATGGACGTCAGACGTGAACAATTGTTATTGAAAACGTCGTTATAGTCAGTG
The DNA here is from genome assembly GCA_013266295.2 of Branchiostoma floridae x Branchiostoma japonicum. Taxonomy (NCBI): domain Eukaryota; kingdom Metazoa; phylum Chordata; class Leptocardii; order Amphioxiformes; family Branchiostomatidae; genus Branchiostoma; species Branchiostoma floridae x Branchiostoma japonicum. Next base: position 7,485,919 of record CM023830.1, read on the forward strand.
TCCTCAGGTATAATAGTGTCAAAGATTTCGTGCAAGTGTTATTGATTTCAATTCTACATGATCTTTGTCTCACATATCAAAGTATATTATGTATACCGATATGATAGATTTCGTAAAGCATTCTAATAGGAAAAGTGCGTTTTGATATTGTTGCGGTATCCTAATGTTGAAATAAAGACTTGTTCATGTTGTACACTTCACGAGTTGTATTTGCCGCTGTGAAATATATAGGCTCGCCAGTTTCACCTACTTATGCATTGCCTTAAAACTTGGTATCAGCAGAAAGGGACCAACTTTGCAGTTAATGCATTAGATATAGACATAGGATCGATGGTTACACTTAAATGTTTTGCTCTATCCTTATCGAAGGAAAACATTTGTTGTACATTTTGGCCACAGTACTTAGCTGGGTAAGAACAGGTCACATGCAACAAAACATATTCAAAGTCAATAAATATAAGATACACTAGCTAACATTAAATAAACTCAACTCACATTTGGCTATAGCAGAAATAAAGGACATGTTTTGCGATGAAAAGTTTGTCTAGCTGCATCACAGATATTTGTAGCTTTATATTGTTATAGATTATATGTTGATTTGAACAGTCTATATGATCTTAGCTTATTTTTTTGTATCCCCACTTTTGTTGTCACTGTATATTTCTTTTAAGAATGTTTGAAAGTAAATGTCTTTTAATCGCTGATTAAAGGAGTTAACAAAATGTAACGTATTTGTGTGATGTGAAAGTGGAAAATAAGAAAGGAATCAGCCACATGCGTTGATAAACTCCATTCTGGTGAAGCACTAGCCTAGGTCTTTGCTCCAGATGTATTCTATAGTCCATTTCTGGAGGCTGCTAAGATCGCAAGGCATCACGGTTATGTTCCCAGCAGCCCCCGCGTCAGCTGGAACGGCGTGTAAACATTTCTTTGAGGCGGCGTTGTACAGGAAACCTCCCTGTGTAGAAGTGGCAAGAAACAAAAACTTTTTAACCAAAGACTTGTATCAAAATATTACATGAAGTTTTATGCGTCACTGTAGATCTAGAAAGATGCCATGTACATGTACTGCACATGTTAATCTTTTTGCTTGTTAAATCGGGTCGTCTTGAACTATTGCAACGCTACAGATATAAGGAGTGACTGGAACGAGCACGTCAATTATTCCTATTCCTTTACCATAGATAACCATTCAAATGTTACTGAATGGCGTAACGTCACATCCTTCGTACGATCGTCGTACGATCGCAAACTGAGGGCATTCTTGGGATAGTCGTGAATATGTCAAACTTCAGCTGCCTTGTTACTGAAAAGACTGCCTAAGATCATTGTCGGCTGTTGGCTCTGTCACAGCCTGCTGGAAAATTCAACGACCTCAAAATCATACGACGACAAATACGTAAGGAACGTAAAATACATTTCACATTCCGTATGCAAAGATTCCGCCCCTTACATTGGTGAGTTCCCATTGCTGGAGCGGTGGCGGGTCTTCCTCTGATCTCCCACACTCCACCAACACCACGTCCGTGCCGTCATCACGTGCCTGCACACAGGACCGCTCATCCCGCAGGAGGTTCTGACCAGTCAGCTCGAAAAACTGTAGACGGAAAGGGCATACTGAAACCAACACTTAATTCTCTAATTGACGGGATGTCATCCTTAAATACACCAATACGTGGGGTCGTGTGGCGTAACGGAAGAACGCTCGACTCAGAACCAAGAGGTCCCGAGTTCGAGTGCTACCATGTCACCGATCTTGTACGTGCCCTTGGGAAAGGCACTTTACACAACTTTCCTCACTGAACTCAGGTGAAAATGAGTATTGTCCTGTGCTGTATTTGTCCTCTGCGTTGGTAGCGGCATAAAAAAAACTTTTGCCGTCACCATGTCTTGTCATGAAATGTTGGAATAAACAAACAACAACACGCGAATACGACCTTAAGATCGACGTTCTGCCGAAGTGCTATACACAGTACATTACGGGTTTCGCGAAGACACAGTACGTTCTGCCGACGTGCTATTTGTGACCGGGGATTTACCGAGGAGGCACATACTACAGACCTGTGTGTTCAGCCCGTGGTGACAGGGAAACATCTTCAACTCCCTGTCGGGTAGAGACGTCCAGTCCAGGCACGTGTCTGTTCCGTTATTTCGAACCTGCAGAGAACGGTAGACAGTCAGATTTGAATGCATGTTTTAAAAATAAGACAAAACTCAAATCTCTGCTTGGAGAGTAAGCCGATGCAACATGGCACTCAGTTTATGTACTGCAGTTATATGATATTGCTCTACCTGTTCTTAAATCATGAATGTTTGACACTTGCGTCGCCGTACGTTACTACACACCTGTCCGTAGTGCCCTGGTATCGCGTCAGGTATGTACAGGTCGGGGAAGGCGTGGTCCAGGTACCAGCGGAAATCCTGACACTGTAGACGCTCACGCAGCCTTCGGCGCTCGGAAACGTCTCCAAACGTTCTCTGTACGAACATAAATTTCTTCCGTAACTTTGTAGCCTCCTTTGCAGGCGTTCCGGAAGCGGTCGGCGTTGTCGGATTTTTTCCCGGTGCCGTCCGCTTTTTAGTGCGAAGGGCAAGATTTCTGATCACACAAGCTTAGAACTCTCTTCGCCTTCTCTTGTATGCATTCCCTGGAACGCCGCTGCTTTATTTCGCTAGGATCAAACGGCGCGGTATAGCAGCAATCCCCACAATATTCAAACAAAAGATATATTTCAGTTCCAGGAAGGCCTACAAGACAAGACGGCCAGAGTTCTAAGCGTGTGCGATCTACGTGTGATCGTGTGCGATCTACGTGTGATCAGAAAACTTGCCCCCCCCCAAAAAAAAGGCCGACCGCAAAAGAACGATTCAAAAGAGAACAAAACACAAAGAACGTAAAAAAAAATGCGTTCTTTGTCTATTAAATTCATTGAGGGATCTGTCAACGAGTTAGTGTTACCTTCATTAGATAAGGGTGTCTGATGTAGAAGTGCATTTTGTAGTGGTCCATCCAGACTTCTGCCACCCGCATGTTGTTCCTCTGTGCCCAGTGACGTAACGTCATGTTTCCGGTGCTGTACGTCTTCTTCCCCCACACGTGACCCACGCGAGAACACGGGAGAACTTCTATTGAGCCTCCACACATCCACGCCTGGAAACCACACCACGATAAGGTAAAAACTCTTAATGTTGGGGGGGGGGATATTTCAAGATGGAAGGATAACTTCTCACTGTTAGATTAAAGCAGCCCAGGCTGGTATTAATGTTCGAGTTCGGGCGTGTGTCTGCACGATGCACATTTTTACATAAGTAACCTTTATTAAATGTGTTTCACGTACATGTACTACTAAAACTGTGTGAAGTTTCGTCGTGGTGCGACCAAGCTATCGAAAGTTACATGCATATGTATGGAATACTACTTTCCTATAAGCCTGGGCCGCCTTAACCCAACCAAGTCTCAAAAAGTAACTGAATTTGAAATCAGAAATCTAATCAGAATATCGAGCAATTGCGGATTCGCACATTCTTTTTATGTTGTTATCTGCGCGCTTTCTGGTAGAGCTGATAGTCTATGTGGTGAGACATACATGTCCTTAGTGCTGAATTGCCATCGGGTCATTGACAGCGAACGGCTGTCATTATAGACTGACTAAACCGCGCTCCAACTGTGAATGGCACAACATTAACAGAGACATTTAGACACATTGTAAAACACAGGTTACTGTCATTGTATCCACAAATTATGTATTGGCAAACCAGACAGAATATTTGTAAGAGTAACATGTACCTTGAATGAGATCTCGAAGTGTTCTCCTCCCCAATATTCAAAACCAGGATCATACATCCCAACCTCCCTGAAGAACCGTCTATCAATGGCGAAAAGCCCTCCTAGCAGCATTGGCGTCCTAGAAGTGGAATAGAAATGTTACAGCGATACCTATCTGAATAAAAAAGTCCACTGAATTATAAAGAAAAGACAACAATCATATCGAATGGTAGGTTTCTTAGAATTTGAACAGTCTATTGCGTTACCAAAGTTTGTGCATATAATAAACCCATAGTAACTAAGTACTGGCTCATTCACAACGTATACATGTAGACAGTAAGGGAAGATAATTGCCCTTTTGTTTCATGATATGTTAATAAGTTTGCATGAATACAAAGAATCCTGTGTACACTTCAAATTACCCGGATGGAGGCCTGGTGAACCTCCGTCTCGTACTAGCCACACGGTGATTTACATCATCACCAGGACACCAGGAAGAGTAGCGTGAATGTCACACTAATGGAGATCCTTACCCAAACAAACAAACAAACAAACAAACAAACTAACTAACTAACTAACTAACAAACAAACAAACAAACAAACAAACAAACAAACTGACCTCACGGGTTTGACCTGCTCATCCGCCGGGAGTTGGACCCACCTGAGCGCATGCTCATGGTCGAATTGGAAACCGAGATTCCAACTCCACTTGACCCGGAGAGTGTCGATACCGTAATCGTACCTAAATGTGTCCCCGTGGATCCAGTCTATTCCAGGAGAAACGACTGAAAATATAAAATCATGCGTTTAATATAAAAAAAAGTGTTTAAGGAGGTGCAGAGAAATGAATATATAGAAAGAATGTGCTACAACTACATTTATCATAACTGAAAAGAGGATATGTCATTTTTGTCGATTTTCAGGGCACTAACATATATACAAGCTTTAACGTCAGTTAATAAACCTTTTGGAAAGTTTTCTTGTTTTCTTGAGTTGCAGTAAAAAATGTTGAAGCTTTGCTTATTGGCTATCTTACTCTTAGAGCAGTATGACATCAACTTGCTAGCGGCCTGAGCTAGTGCTCAATTTAACTTTATGCACGAAGCCTATCATTATAACATTTCTACTCGTTATTCCACTCGCCTGTTTTTCTGTCTCTAGCTATTCTGTCCACCAGGGGTTCCAGCCACCCGGTGTTACACTCCACGTGGGAGTCCAGGAAGACCAGGACGTCCCCAGACGCGACACCGGCGGCCCGTATCCGTGACCGCGCCAGCCCCTCCCGCTGTCTGTTCCGCAGCAGTCTTATCCTTGGGAGTTGTGAAATGTAGTCCTCTAGATCCCCTTTGAGATCGTCTATGGTTAATGGTTGGAGAAAAAAAAAGGAAACATGAAGCGAGACGAGGGGGGTATCTAGACGCAGGCACGTTCAAGTTGAGACCGAATTCTCCTTGCCACAACGCCACCATGCAGCAAAGAGTAGCGTTACACCCTAATGAAATGCCAGTGAAAAATGACTGTCGTTGTGCTAAATGGCTTTACTTGAAAAAGTAAAACATGTACAAAACTTGGCTACATCATAGGTGGTGATTATTCATAATATACAGCCACGGCTTCATATACAATTATTCTAGTAGTTATCATAATAAAATACGAAATAATGTTTACCATTATTGCTGAAGTCGTCTACCAGCAGTACTTCTTGTAGAAGGGACGAAGGCGTGTTGTCCAGAATACTGTGCAGGGTCCGCTTTAATACAGACATGGCTTCATTGTGGAACACCACTAGGACGCTCACAGATGGCAAGATGGACATGAATGTCTGCTTCTGGCAGCTATGGATTAAAACAGTGACAGAAAAATGAAAAAAACAAAACAAATAAGCTTAAGAGGGGTACAATGCAGAATTACAATGGCACTCGCTACTGTAAAGTAATCATAAAGTTATGCTATACAATAATGTATATGACAGATTCATTGAGGGAAGAATTTTGTAGTGATACTCTCAATAACCTACAAAATGACTTCAGATTCAAACGTTGTCATGGTGTAGTGTACTGATATTGCTTGAAATAAAGACCTTCTCGGGCCCTATGATTTAAGTCCCACTTACGATAATTCTGACACCACAAAGTTACACGATATGTTATCTTTCCAATGTAGCGCTTCCCCCAGGCTATGTCACATGTACTTAAAAGTCTGTTAACATTTGCTCTCATCGGTGTATAGGGTATAAACGCTGCTCCCAATGGCATAGCAATCAATACATCTTCTGAGATCAAGGTACAAGGCGGCTGTTCTCTTTACACAACTTTCAACCACCGACAAATGCCACAAGTGCTATGTTTTCTCAACACACTAGACCTTTCAGCTCAAACAAAGTGATCTATCTTACTATGGAGTGAAACATTTTTATCCATTTAATGATTTACACTTATCCGTTCATTCACTGCATGCTACTGTCGTATTGAGTTACTAGGTGGGTTGATGATCTCTGTTTACAAGACCTTTGACCTGCTGTTTGTTCTAAGTTCATAGAAGTCTCTCTTTTTGGTTGATGATCAACGATTTGTTTACGTTACAGTTTAGTGGGGGAGGAAGGCTCGAGAACTTTGGTTAGTACGTTGCACTCCAGTAGGCTCTGTGAAAAAATAGATTTGTTTTCATTTCACATAACCTGGCGCAAGCCTGATATTACTTTATTTCCTTCTTACGAATGTGGCTCATTTATAGTAAAATAACATTTATACGAAGATTATAGAATGTATTTTCTTACCTCTCAGGTCGTGAATACGGTAATTTCCGGTGTAGGGAGATCTGTCGGCTGAGAAACTCGTCCAATCCGTATTTCTCCAACAGTTCATTTCGTAGATTTTCCTGGGCTTCAGTCAAGTTCATGAGGTGGACTTCCACGCCGTTCTCTCCCGGAGAGTTGGGATCAGAAGGCGGTTTGATGTGGACTGTAGGAAGGAACTGCGAGCCTTGTGATACGGCTGATAGTTTTGGTGTACTTCGTTCCTCTTTTTCATAAATGACCGTTGCTTTCCCTCCAATAGGAGATGTCTGAACTGATGCTTTGGTAGAGTGATGTTCTGAAGGTTTCATCGATTTTGTGGTAGTCGCTCTAAATATGTGTTGTTCGTTCTTGTTCTCCGGGTTTTCGTTATGTACAAGTCTAGCTCCAAAGTTTTCCTCTGACTTTCTCCGACGAGGTGTTTCATAGTAACTTTTAGGAACTTGAGTAAGATATTTAGTGACATGAATGCCAGTGTTTTCACGTTTATCGCCCCCAGTACTTGTCGTTGGACCGTCCCGGCCTTTGGTCTTTGCTGCGTATTGTCCATTCATGTCCGTGTTTGGTTTGGGAGGGTCACCGCTGACAGGTTTACCGCTTTCCTGCTGACACATTTTCAGCGCCTGTGACAACCTGTCAAGTCCAGCCAGAAGATCCCGAATATCGTAGCTCAAAGTTCCTCCAGAATTTCTTTCTCTTGAGAATATTCTAAATCCATTGCCATTTACGGCGTTACGTAGATGTCTCTCTTTCGAACTCGTTACTCCAGAATTTTGAGAATGAAGATAGTATATTATGAGGCCTGTCAAAATGAAAGAACAAATAAGCCCCCACCTGACTGGTCCACGTGTTATTTTCCGCAGTCGCATGGTTCTTGGTCCTGTTGGGATGAAGTTGCTAACGTAGCCGCTACCCGTTTTACTTAAATACTCCAGCCACCGCCCTTATTGACATTGTCAAGTACAAGTGTAGGTGAGTTTGATATGTGCACTTCTCGCGGCTCTTTGAAGAACATTCGGGATTACTGAAGTGATGAATAGTGGTGATCCGGATACTGGTCATTTGACCTATCATTTCACCTCAGATTGTTTGTCCCACCTTTGTGTTTGTTGAGTACAGTTTACGTCAAAATTGGCACGTACCGTGGATAAGGCAATACGGACACCAGCCGAGCTTGTCTCTGTGCTGAATACAAGTGTACACTGTCCTAAAGCCAATAGCAGATAAGACCAGATTGTGGTATTGAGTCTGTAGTAATGTTTTGATGAATATTGTGGCAACTCAGAAATGCCTGCTAAATATGTAACCACGAAGCAATGACGCATTGAAAATGACCCTGATATTATCACACAAACAGTCATAAATGTAGTTATGTGAAATAATGCTTTAATCGTGCCCAACAGAAGTTCTGAAAGGCCTCATATTTTGAATATACCATGGCATAGTTGTCTATACATTTTTATTCAGCTGACGGTACGTATAGCACTGATCATACAAAAGCACAATCGCAAAATCTGTACGGCAAATAGACATGTTTAATATCAAACAGAAGTGTGTAGCTGCGTCCACGCCCTACCCCTTGCAGTGTTTAACATCTATTAACTAACGTAACACTGTATACAATCAAAGGACTTATACTGAAGAAAAGCAACACGAACCTCATGCTTAGAGACTTCAGTATCCTCACAGCAGAAAGGCAGCTTTGGCATTTGTTTCAAGGCACTGTTTTAGCAAGAGGGCAACATGCCACTTGGACACTTAGAATGTCAAGGCAACCGTGTGAACAAAGGTTGAAGGTCAGAAGTAAGGACTCTTTATCTGCTAGTTTGAAACACGTGGCAAACTATAGGTACAACTCATACATGTACAGTCATAACTTTCCAAGCCATGTCATAAGTAGCGAAAACAAGTGACACTTGACAAAGATAGGCGAGGCTTTTTGTACACAGCATGGATGTTACAAGACGGTGACGTGCAGCAGCTCCTCCTCTCCGTCTGGATCGGAAGAGCAGACTGAGAACGGCCTGCGAGTGTCATGATCAGAGTGGTGATTCGCCGACGTGTTGTTGTTTGCAGACCTTCTCTTCTGGCGAGCCTGCGGAACAGTGTGAAAACATAGAGCTATATATGGGGTACCTATAAAGAGGTCTTGTCAACGTCAAACATGTCAACGTCAATAAGTAACGGTGGTATTATGCAACACACACTGAGAAGCATACATATTCTTTTGAGGAGTCTTAGTAAGCAAGATTATTATGGGAAGGCACATATCGTGGACACAACTCAAAGAAAGAAAGAAAGAAACAGAGAATGATGTATACACACAAAACGTGCCTTCAATAAACCACGCATGCAGCTATGTATATGCAATTACATGCTTAGGTTGCTTGTATCATTATCATCCAGCTTTTCCTGGGATATTGTCGGACAAAGCGGCTATGTGTGAAATCTTCAAGCTGATTGTATTTTTTGCTAGAATGGCCCAAACTAAAAGTAAGATTATCTTCACTTTACCTCATCTCGGTTTTCGTTCTCTTTCTGATTGCCACAAAACGCGTCCCAGTCGGACCTGTACCGTCTACCTTGGGACCTCAGGTTTTTGGAGATCGCTTCTGTTATCGTCTTGGGTGCCTGAAAAGCAAACACAAGTTTAGCATCTCCAGTCAAGATCTCGAGACAAATGAATGTATATTATCTGAGTCTATATCATATTGGGGTATAGTCTATGTGATATCATGTATTATGCTATGGGGTGTTCAGCGCTATGCTAATTGCATGTAATGATATTCATTGGAAAATTCACGGGGTCTAAGATCTTTGTGGAAGTTGCTGAATCGACTTTTGTTGAATTCATGATTGTTCACCTTTGAATTTTTTTTGTTGACGTCCCGCCACGATGCCACTAACCACTCAAACACCAGCACGACCAGACTGACACACATCCCGCCATAGATGACCACAAACACTCCCAGCATCTTGTTGATGGAGATTCTGTCCTGGGACGCGCCTGTGTTCTGGGACTTGTCACACTCGTTACTTGTGATCCTGGAAAGAAATGAGAACACGAGTATCAGTTTGACATCACAGGCAGTACCGTCAAGATGCACATGTATGCAATGTCAAGAAGACAATCAGTGATAGCAGACTTCGCTGAAATGATGGTAAACGCCTCTGACAGAACATACACAAACTGCAGTACAGAAACAAACAAACAAACAAACAAACAAACAAACACACATACATATACATATACATGCATACTTACACACACACGCGCGTGCACACACACACACACACACATACACACAGGCACAAACACACGCGCCCACACATACATACACACACGCGCGCGCGCACACACACACAGACAGACAGACAGACGTGCACACGAATCGGCACCTTACCATTTTTTGGTTAGCGTCTCTATAAATCCGGACTCCCTGGCTGTAATGATGGCGTTAGAGAACTCCCCTGTGTAGGGAGAGCCCTTGGCCAGTAGAACTCCGTATCCAGCATTCCGGAACAAACGGCCGACAGTTTTGATGTCGCAGGGCTGTCTGGTCGCCTACGAAACAAGCAAATTCAAAGTACTATTAATACCTAATCACATGGTACACGTAAGTTTTCTACATTTTTACTTCTGACTGCAACAACATTACGTCAACATTTTGATAAAGATGAATTTTTAGGAGTCTGTTGTTGCTCTGTTGCCGTTTTATCAATAATGTTAGAACCTGGTATAGAACAGAGTTTGAAACGTATGAATTGTGTCATCTACGTACGTTGCTTTAAAAACAATGACGTTTTTGTTACAATCATTCGCAATATTTGCAGTGCTAATATAATGACAAAAGACTTACTACGTAATCAAGCACAACATTGTCGCTGATGAAGGCATATTGTCCCTCCCGCACTTTCCGTAAACCTTCGTCCATACTCTTCACCATGACATCGCTTCTCTTTTCCGTCATCAGTTTGGCCATAGTTATGTACGGCTCAATTTTGGAGTCCAGGAAGAAACTCTCCGTTGCTCCGCTACCTCGAGCTCCATAGAGCACATCAGACTGAAAAAGAAGAAGAAAAAACCCTTCGCTAGTGGCTAGTAAATGGTAGGATCTGCGTCTTGATTATCCTAATACCTAAAAATACATTTCAGTACCAAGGAGAGTCCTGATCATCAAAACTGAGAATCCCAGAATATGTGTGAATGCTCTTCAGCACCAAGGAGAGTACTATTCATCTACACTGAAAATCCCAAAATACGAGTGAAGGCTCTTCAGCACCAAGGACAGAGCTATGTGTAGAGGGTATCTACTGTGAGGAAGGTAGATTGAGTGCAACTACTGGGACAATGTTGTCAAGATTCAAACAATAGCTCAGGAAATAGCGACTTATACAGATAGCTAGAAAAAATTTGGTTAACACACATACATTTTACATACAATCTATATACATAACGCTAATTCTAACAAAATTCGTACTTTAACTTGCATAAACAGCTTGTGAAAAAGTGATGTTACGTGTGTCTAAGAAGGTTTTGAAATTCAACAACCAGGGGTTTTCATGCACATCCAACGTTTCGGTAACCATCTCTCACATTCTTTTTGGCAACACTGGCTCTGATTTGTACTGCAGCTAGGTGTCGCTGCTGCATACCAATACGTTCCCAAACGTAGAGTGTTGTCACATATTGCATACATATTTTCTTTCACGGGTGGTGTTACGTGTTTACCTGTGCTGCCAAGTCTTCCACCGAGTTGATGCCGCTCTGAAGCCGGCTGACGGTGAGGAAGGCCGCTAGGTTGGCGGTGTAGGTAGCTAACAGCACCATGGTGCCCAGGCCGAAGAAAATGGCGGTGATACGTCCTGAAAATACATTTGTACACCCTTGATGTATGTTATGTCTTACGTTAGGGCCAGTTATGGCTTTATGTCTATATGCAGTTTGAAACTGCAACGTCAAACGGCACCTTGTATCCTTGCATGTGCATGCTGAGCTTGTAGATTGGTGTAGTATCTTCAGAGGTTTGATTTTATGGTGAGGTTATCAAACCATGTACACTGACCTGCATAAGACCGAGGGAAGATCTCTGGTCCGATCTGTACCAGCATGGTGAAGGACTGCCACACGGCGTCAGACAGTCTGTACGGCGGCTTCGCGTTGATATCCTCATGTCGTCTCCTTCGTTTGCTCCTGGAACCATCATCAGAATGTCAATAAATTTATTGATTCACATGTTCTTTTCGTTACAAATGTAGTAAATTTTCTTAACGACGTTTTGGCTGCTTTCAACTGCCTACATCATGGTGTCATGGGTGAAAATCTACACCAGTCATGGCCATAGACGAGGGTGGTGGACTCAATCACGTTTGGGACCGTATTCTTCTTGCAGCAGCGCCACCGTTCATTACACCCTAGTGAAGCAAGATGAAAGCAGCTGTAACGTCAGTGATTAAGGAGCAACATTTGAGAGGAAAACGTAATTCACCTTTCAGACTGCGCAGGTTGTTCCTGTCTGCGGTACCCAAACGGACTCAGGTAGTTGATGATTGCTTGGAATATGCCCACGGCTACCGCTGTCACCACAAACATGAACCACAAGTCTCTCTCGAACGGTGTCAGGAAGTTTAGAAGACTGGACAAGACACAAAAAAGCTGTCATCCCCGATAATATTAAAGCGTTGGCTTCGCTCAGCATCTAGTAATGTTCAATACTACGTGTACACTTCTCATAAACTCAAAGCATATAACTATGTGACCGGTACCTGTAAGTTTTAGTCTCCTCTTTGCCCATAATGAAGGTCAGGCCGACATCGACATAAGGCATGGTGAAGTCACAGGCCTCCTCACGCTGGGCAGTGATGGTCAGAGTTGCCATGGCAATATCTGCAGTCTGTCAAGAAAGTATTGTTTTGATATTTGTTGGACATCATTGTGAAAATCTTCTTCATCGTGATTATACATACAATTTGGATTATAAATTTTTGATTAGCGCTCTATATAGATTATGCACATGCATACATACATACAAATGTACATACATACATACATACATACATACATACATACTCACATACATGTACAGAGTATATTTTACATTAAAAACGTTAGCATGTTTCCTTGGTTAAAGATTACATATGAGTGTTACCTTTGTGATGACATCTTGAACCATACCGTTCCATCTCTTCAGCTTAGGATCGTAGGCGCCGAAATTGCCGTCCTCTACTTCATACAGCTCGTACTTGAAGCCAAGTTTTTCTGACAGCCACTCAAGAAGATCTATACAAAAGCCTGTAGAGCAACGGAAAACAATGTAGTTTCTGAACGTGGCCTCTGATAGCTCCAAGTCTTAGGCTCCATGTGGACAGCCTTATTACCTCCGTGAATGGAGGTATTGTTTTCGATGTGTCTGTCTGTTTACTTGTCTGTGTTTCCGCATTCTGTATTTTCCTTATGCTAGTTAGGTTCACCACAGAGTGACAGGAAGTGAAGTTCAGAGTTGCCAGAATTATTAATTTATCAACCTTATGGTGACAATTGACAGACATTCCATGTATTGAGGTCAATGAAAGAGCATACTATTAGTTCATCGGGAGATATTGTTTTGGTCTGTCTGTCTGTCTGTCTGTCTGTCTGTCCGTTTGTCTATTTGCTTGTGTCTTTGCACTTGTAAATTTTTCACCGTAGAGTGACTGGAAGTGATCAATGGGCATATATGATATTCATCAAAACCTTATTTGCATAATCAATGGAAAACAATTAAACAAGACATACGAGAAACTCTAAACATTTCACGAAACTATGAGACCTTCAAACTCTTGTTGCACAAGATTGCCGTGGGACAACTAGTCCATTACAAATGTTAACAATAGCTGATATCCTTGGACACGTGTATAATAAAAATGCGAGCTTGTATTCAAGGCACGCCATAACCTGAGGGAAAATGGTAAAATCTGCTCACCAGAAAATCGCTCCTTGCCGGTAAGGTTTTTGCCCCACTCGTCTGTGTCCCTGATGTGGACGAAGCCTTGCTCCTTGTGAGTCACCACATTTAACGTTCTGTTGCTGAGGTCGCTGATGAAGTCGATGACCTCTTGCTGCCCTCCCATGAAGGTCACTCGTTCTGGCAAGGTCAGTCCCGATGAGTCGTTCCACCGTCCGACCTGGATGGAACAAGAGATCATGGTCGGGTCAACTTGTGAATGAAACAGTCGTGTTGCATGGTTTGAGTACGGTTCTTTCCCAGGGAACCTTTCTGCAGCATTTTACGATTTGCCAAGCACCACTACCGTATATCAATGGTTTCGATCCTCTAGCCTCTTAGCCTGGGTCCGATCGGATGGCACCCAGGCTACTAGCCTCTACCAGGCTTCGGGAAAAGTATAGAGTAAAGAGTATAAATCCCGAAGCGGCAAACTGTTCTCTTAGCGGACCAAGTCCCCTGGCATATTTAACCTGTCTATTTGGCACTCTTTTCAGCCGCTTCCCGAAGCCTGGTAGAGGGTAGGTTTCCTCCATAGTTCAATAGACTACGACATTTTTATAAGGGCATTCATATACTAGTATTTATATATTCCTTAGCTAATGAATACTGAGTAGTCTCGTACCTTTTTCCAGCGGTGCTTATCGAGTGTGACGACATCATAGACTGCGTTTCTTGAGCTCCCGTCTGACTTCATGTTAACTCGTCCGGTCACACCGGGCCCATCTACCTGTATATCATTGTGAGCATGAACGACATAACGACGGTTAGTACATTGTGAGTCTTGTTATTCATATACAGTATGTAGGCTTACAGCATTGTAGTGTACCTCTGTTTGATATTAGGAAAGTCCAGCCCATTTTTTGATCTATTGATAGGCTTGCTGACTTAGAACGACTGAAGACTTGATTTGATAATGTAGACATCGACACTATATCGTCAACTTTCATGTATGATTTTATGATTCACGTGAATGGCTTGACAAAATCTCTCCACCTTCAAAATGAACGACACATGATGTACATTGAGACATCTAGCACCTTTTTCAGGTACTGCAGGAAGGTTTCCCCGCTGGACCACTGTGGATGCGGGATGACTGAACAGTTGAGGGACTCGGGGTCCACGGTCTCCCCGGCAGCGAGCATGTCCCGCAGACCGTACGCCAGCAGGAGCACGGAGTCCATGGCCTTTCCTGCGTACGCCTGTTGGGGAACAAGTAGCCCCTTTCGAGCCTTGCCGGTTTCAAAATTATGTCAATGAAATAAATTTAAAATCTTATTTTGTGTCTTGCTGTCACGGAATTTTCCTAGAATCAAACTTTGTTTAGCTATGTACCTTATACTCTGCCTTATACCAACACGTCGGCAGAACGTACTGCGCCTGTGCGAAACCCGTAATGTATTGTGCATAGCACTTCGGCAGAACGTGTCGTTTAAGGTCGTATTCGAGTATTTAAGTTAAGGATGACATCCCGTCTATAGTTTTCAAATGTTGTGTCGGAAAAGATATCGCCTGCAACGGGCAAAATTCTGATGCAATGCCGACCAAACATTCAACGAAAACCGTGAAAAATCCGGGTTTCGCGCAATACGTTCTGCCAACGTGCTCCTTAACCCCAGGTGTTGACACGCCTAGAAGACTAAAACGTAATAGCATGCAACACAAAAGAGTATCTCTTACCACCATCGTCCCGTTCCCAACCCCAGGGTACAGTACAGGGTCGGCCGTCACCCATCTGTGTAGGAATTCATCGTGCAGCTCCCCAGCATCATCTACTATGTACACTCCCAGTAGGCCTTCGTAGTAGTCGGGCATGTCCTCAACGCCAGGGAATAATATCTGAAGATAATTAATAGTCTCCTTATAGTGACATTTTGTGCAATTTTGCAAAAAGCTGACATGTCCAATCATCCTAAATGGCATTTTGCTTTGGAGAAGGATTCAACTTTTGGACTCAGTAAATTTTCGAACAGTCTGTATTATTTTCGAACAGTCTGTAGGCAGGATAACTGAGGATCCGATTGCTCAAACCACGTGATCATCCGGACGTGTATCGTGAGCAACGGGTCAAAGGTGATTGGAAGTCAGTATCGACCACCGTCCCGATTCAATAAAGCTAAAATTTTCCCCATAAGTGTGTTCAACATTATCTGTATTTTACATTTAAAACAAAACACAAGATGAAGGGTTAAAAACACCTCGGCCCCTTAATCAGATTAACAGAAATCTAGGGCGCAAGGTTAAAAGGAACAGCAATTATCCTTTATCCTAACTGTGATATTGGATGAAACACTCACAGATCCAGTGATGCCGACTGTCACCAGCCACTGCCACCCCGCCCCCACCATGCCGTGATCGTTGGCTTGCTTCAGGATGACTTTACCGTACTCAACTACACAGTTCAGAATGATGATTCGGGCACCTGGAAAAGTTTGGTCATGTCTCCATCATACATAATTTCATTCAACATACAGTTGCCATATTTCTAGAAATGAAGATGAATGTAGCGCAAAATATCGGGCTACTTTTCCTCCTGATGGACACCGCATCGAAACACCACTGGTCTGAGGATATGTATGTTTGCAACAAAAGTATTTCTTTTGTACCTGATGACTTGATAGCACGAAGCTGTTGACTGATGTCCAGGTCCTCGGCGTTCTTGGTGGGAGTGAATCCTTGAACGCTGCGAATCAGCCAACCTTTCATTCCCGCCAGTTTCTCAAATTCTACAATACCGTGCGTTCCTGCAAGGAGAGAAGAGACAAAAGACACAAACGATCAGTAGCTAATTTCATTGTTGAA
This sequence comes from Branchiostoma floridae x Branchiostoma japonicum, assembly GCA_013266295.2. Classification (NCBI taxonomy): domain Eukaryota; kingdom Metazoa; phylum Chordata; class Leptocardii; order Amphioxiformes; family Branchiostomatidae; genus Branchiostoma; species Branchiostoma floridae x Branchiostoma japonicum. The sequence continues at coordinate 7,502,264 of CM023830.1, forward strand.
CATTTTACAACTTCGTAACAATGTAATAAACAAGGGGGGTAAGAAACAGGGAGAATATCTTACGATGTATATCTGAAATTTAAACCATGGATAGTATTGCTGAGTAAGACAATGATGAGACACTGTACAATACAAACTGGCATTGTGCCGTCACAATGTAACTGTAACCCAATCATTTAAACATTGACAAATACACATCTGTGTGACATTCAATGCTATTGTATTCTTTTACCACAGTTATGATCATAATGAGTCAGTAAGTAGGCTTCCATGTATTGTTTCATCACTATCGAAAAACAACAGCTCACCAAAGTCGTCAGTAGACATGATGATGCTCATTTGTGCCCAGCCGAAATGTTCGATAAGTTCTGCCAGTGCCAGACCCTGGGAGGCGTCCGACGGACTCATGCGGAGAAGGTACTTGTTGATCTCCTGATTGGCTAGGTAAGGATCTGTCGCCGCGTAAGAAATCTGGGTATGGAAAACAGTTAAAGATCGTTACTGGTTCGTTTCTATGTTTTATTTCTGTTTAGCCTTATGAACTATTAGATTTGTTGTTGCAAACCGGCACAGCTGTATTGAAGTCCTTCGTCCGTTTCTATAATCATACAGTACACTTTCACAACTGATACTTCTTTAACGCTGAAGATTGGAACAAGACAATTTAAATCCTACGATGAACAGTACAGATTAAGAGTCTGAGATTCATAAAATGGCCAGGTAATCGGTAATGCATGGCCCATACCTGAGGTATATTGAGTGAAGAACTGACAAGTTGTGTTGCCTTGACTTGTGAAGACCCGTGAGGACCAAGGATGGACACAATTCCTTCATCCGTCTGCTGACAAGCTGTAACAGATATACGTCACAAAATAACAGATAGAAGTGAGCAAGAAAGTGTAACTGTTAGCGTTTGAGGTTATGAACTGAATTTTGTCAACGAATTGACTTGATAGGGCTACATAAGAACTAACAGGCCCTGAGTGTCCTTTCGGGACGATAAAGTAACAATTACCAGCCAAACTGGAATGATTTCTTATCCGAGTCACTGTTTCTCAAGAGCAGTCTACGCGTTTTAGATTTGGGTCAAAACATAGGTACAAATTACAACATCGCTTGTGTCAAGCGTGCAAAATTGTGTCTCATCTGAAAATAATCCCTGCTTCTAGTTGGACTGAGCTTAGGTGAGGTTAGGTGAAATACGTGACTCCTGACTATGACGATGGACAATGCTTTCATCATAGTAGACCTGACTGATAGCGAGATCAATTGCACTAATGTATCCTACCAAGTGTAACAAAAATGTATTGTAACCCCTCCCCTCAATTCGCACGGATGATTAGAAACATAACTAACGTCAACAACAAGACTACAATAGATACGTTTGTTTCCATATAGCTCGTTGGCCAGGTGGTAAGTTGATAGACTGACTGTACTTGTTATAATGCCAAAGTAAAATGATGACGCACTGCAGTGTCAGATTTTATTTACAACTTCCGAAGTTTAGCTATTATATGCATTGAGGGGAGGGGGTATTCCAGTGTCTTGGGTACAATGTATTTGGTTTTGTTTATGTGCACAATACCATACTGTCGATTGTGGGATCGAATTTGGACTATGTAAAAAGTTTGTGTTATATTTTCCATAATACAGGGAACAGAAATATTTCATATAGCTTCAAAATACACACCACGCTGATCAGACGACTTATACACCTACTTATACACCTACATGTAATTATTTTTTACCTTTTAGAACCATTTCAAAGTGGTTTAGTGACTCAGCAGTACTCAGGAGGTATTGCAGCGTGACCCCGGGAACGATGCCCTTCTCGTTCACATACTCCACAGCAAGTCTCATAGCCGACAGTTCTCTCAGTCTGTTTGTCGGAAATATGGCGCCTAAGGACGACAACGAATGAACATGGTATCAACAAACAAACAAACAAACAAACAAACAAACAAACAAACAAGACTTGTTTATGGACTGACTTCAGACTGAATATGTTTCATCAGCTTTGAATTCGCCCAACCAAGTTTATTCTAACTCAGTGAGAGGGTTTTGAAAATACGCGGGAGGGGGGCTCGATCAGACTGTCTAGTGACTTGATTTGATTTGATTTATTAAACTCTATAAAGAGATATACCGCCAGGACTACCCAGCTAGCCGGAGGCTATTATAAAGGGCTAGCCCTCATAACTGGACAAAAACAATTTTAACAATAGTGATTTAAAATACCTTAATCTGTTGCGGTTTCTAAATAAAAAGCCCTATACACATCACATATATAATATCATTCCAACTTGTACACACACACGGAATCCAAATGTTCTATCTCTTGAATAAGTTTTAAAATATCAACATTTCCTGAAAACCAAATACTCCTTAGCCTGCCATCGACATGACCGCAGGGGCCTTTCGTGTTTTTGGCCTTCCTGTCAGTATAGTGATTTTGTAGTGCACAAACGATAATATACTGTAATATATGTAAAATACTGCGTACAAATCTATCAGAAGCTATCAGAAGATAGTTTGATAGAATGGTAGCTAGAATTGACTCACCAAATCGCGCTACAGCGGCCATGTTTCTTCTAAAGGTCATGGCGATAAGTAGTGAAGCAAGAAACACGGTTCTCGTACCCTCCATTATGGACGTTGCCTTTTGTTCGCTCTATCTGAAAAAAAAGATAAGTATACTCAGTCTGATAGTTTGTCTATACACCTACACAAAATACATGCGATAGTTGACAAGGGCCCGGTCACATACTAGTATATCCTCATCGTACGCCCGCAAACTGAGGGCATTCTTTGGCATGTGCCCTCAAATTAGGCTGGCTTATCACTGAAAAGGCTGTCTTGTCGGTGGTTGGTTCTGTCACAACCTGCTTGAAAATTGAAAATTCTACGTCATCAAAATCGTACGACGACCTACAACAAATGTGGCCGTGACGTAACGTTACCTACCTACGATTACAAAGACACGCAACAGCATGCCGTCTCGAAATTTCTTGAGCCTCGGCCAGGCGCGATGTTTTGGCCTATGACACCCTAAATGAAGTTGAAATAATAGGCACAAGTCCGGTGAATTCTCACTTGACAGGATTTGACCTCCCTCAGGCTACACGAGGGAAACGCCTTATCAGTTTTGCCATGTTGTATACGGCAAAAACAACCAGTATTCACCAGTACTTGCTGGAGGGTATATACATTCTGATTAAGACAGCTCACTCGAATGCTGAGTCTTCAAATTGAGACTTCCATGTAGTTTTTAGGATAATCCCTATATTTCACCCATGTTGATTGGCAGCTCTTAGCATTAATCATTCTTTTTCACGCATGACTGATACCAAATTTCACTATCGTGTACTTCTGTTTGAAACGTGCAATTACTTTCTCAGTTGTGTAAAGTAGACGTGTAGCGATCACAAACACTTTAGATTTATCCATTAGAAACTTTGGTTTTACGTGTGTGACAGACAATGACAAATACTACACGTATTTTAGATCTCTAATGCACTCCCCAATTTTCTGAGTCATCGGCGTCACAGCTGAGTGAAGTGGGTGTGTATCATAAGGACCCCACTTAACATTTCAGAAAGAACCTTGTAATACAGCACAATTATCTGTAAGTGTGGTACTTTTATGTGGTTTATTCGTGGCTTAGGACATTGTGAGATTTTGTTTTCTGTAAAGGTGACCTGGGAGAGAGTAAATAAATATCGTATGTAAGTTGTAGGGCTGGTTTGATACATCCAATGTGCCCTAGATGTTGTTGACCTCTTCGAGGTCCGACATCTGTCAGGAGGTACATAGGTGATCCCATTCAGATTGTCAGGGGGGCAAGAGAATGTTACCCATTTTCATTTTTCATTAATATTCCTCGAATCTTTCATGTTCTGTCATTGACTTAAATTCTGTCATTGACTTACCTTCGTTTAAAACACCCTCGTCTTTTCGAAATGATGTAAAATGTTTAAAAACAAACATTAAAACATTATTCCCTTTAAAACGTTTTATGGAGTAGCCGTGACAGAACCCCCGCGTGTCTCAATGACGCAGCCTAGCTTTCTTGTTACCCTTCTACTTCGTCAGCCAAGTAAAAGGGGCGAATTTACCATTGGGAGGTGCCCGTAAACGTTTATGCATTACGCAACATTTCAATGGGTTCACACAGCAATATTTTCGCGATAGTCCCAGACGTTCTATCGTCATGATGAGTGTTCGTTAATTAATGTGACAACCTCCTCCCCCCTCCCTCGACCCTGAAGTCGACAAATTTTAGTGTCACCCAATATCTGTCCTTGACAAGTACGTGGTCCTTACACATGAATTCACATCGGCACGCACAGTAGAATCACAACAAGAATTTCTCTGCTTCCGTATAAACTAACTACTGCTGAAAAACAGCAAATACGTGAAGTACGCAAAATCACGACAGTACGTTAAAAACCGACCGTTTATTCTAGATTCCTGCTCTGAGCCTGGTGAGACATAGCAGCAAACGTTTTAACACGTGATAAACATCTATAGACATCCATATCAGTGTGCATTTCTCATGTGAAGATCATTACATCAACAAAGGCTCCAGACCATCACCCATACTTACATAAGCTCAGACTTTTAAAAGGACATACCTCTGTCTCCCTTTATAATACAATTGCTCGTGATGCGTGGACTGGTTTAGACTACTTGTTAGGTGGAGGTCACAAAATCAAGTCCCTGTTTGTGTGCAAAACAAGAATGTTCCCCGGGGCACAAATACCGCTTGATCTGATTTCAGGGAGAAGGGTACATCCTTCAATTATCATTTCATAGTCGACAATCAACCCCATTGTTTTGAATACGTGTTATATAAGACACTATATATCAACACCCAACGACCAGGCACACATAGAAAGTAGAGGACGTATCCTACCTTGAGCAAATAGTTGGAAGATTTGAAATTTCTTAAAATACCCAGCGGTGTGTTTGGTACATGTCCTGAGGGTAGCGACTCGTGCTGCACGTTGTGTTTGAGAAAAATGACCTCGTGAATGAGGGTCTGTATAGGGGGTCCTGGCAACGCTTATCGGTAAATTTAGGAGGACCGACAACGTTAACGGTAAATTCAGGCAGGCCTAACGGCAAATTAAATTGTTCTTGTATAAGTCTTTGGGAACGACTTCGTTGGAATGTTTTTTTATGTGCTGAAAGAAAAGACCGTGTTCAATCATTTTGGTTTTTCAGGAGTGTATATTATAAACAACTATGAACTCCTTCCCGAACCTTCTTTCTTTTGCGAAACTTTGTTATAGGATCTCAAAGAAGGTGGCCTCAAGTGCAGCAGTGTCCTCTAGCGGAGCATCAGTAACATGCATCCTAATTGCAATGCTGCTTTTGCACAAGGCGGTGCCGTCTCAAGTGCGATCCACATCATTTTATGGAAAAGGGAACTATTCCTCGAATAAAAATCCTACATAAAAGGTCAACATGTTTAAGAAACCGAAGGAAAGATATTTATTTCTTCGAGAAGATTTTCAAACTTGGTGAATTGGCATCTAAATACCATACATTTATAAATTCCATATGTTTAATTAAAAGGTCTTCTCATATAATGGCACCGCTTACTCCGGGCAATTGTATTACATTTTAGATTTAGATTTACCCAGGTGTCCTTTCTCGAGAACGAAATAAAGCAGGAAACGAAACTAAAATTTCTTTCGGTCCCATGGAAACGGTTTCTGCAGCAACAGTGTTTATTTTGGTTCAGACAGCTACATGTAATTTGGTCTTCGTTAGTGCCAGCCTCTGGCAGTCTGCATCCGGATACTGTGCATAGCAAGGCAAAATGCTTAGAAACGAAGCGTGACATCCTGTGAATTTCTTAAAATGATATAAAAGGCCAAGGCGACGATATCACATTGTGGATGAAGGCACGTGCGTCTTCGATGGCTTAGCATGTACGTCTGTGATTCAGGAGAGCACGTTTGAGGGAGCTCTATGTGCATCTCAATTCAGCATAGACGTCAGAATCTACAGTGCAAGAATATCACGGAAACGACAACACTTCGTTATTTTTAAAGTTTTCTTTGTGTTTTAGTTTCATGAAATCCTGCGCTTGACATCATCATAAATTGTGCTTAGTAAAGCTTCGGCCATAAAAGCTGTGGCATTTACATACAAATACACGCTTCGACCAAAGAAACTACATAGTGCTTTCTGGATATCAAATGTTGTGTATTCAATAGTGCGTGTTTTGTCCAAGCGTTATGCTGAGGACTAACTCAATCATATACCAATGCACATAAAACATTATTTGATTGCCGCTCCTCTGGTAATCTTTTTTTTTTTTGTGAAGAAAAATGTGAAGCGTGGTGGGACAGATTCTGTACTAGTATTCCAGACACGTTCCAGTCATTGTATATCCCGGGAGCCAAATCCCGCAGGCCTATCGAATCCAGAACCGCGGCTATCCAGCTCCATGCCTGAATGGGTTAGTGGTAGGATCAGGCACCGCTATGGATAGTCGAGGCGTATCAAAGAACGTAGATTGGCCCTAGGCACGGTTCTGGATACGCGTGGACTATCCAGAACCGTGCCTGAGCATGGTGTTACTTGGTCACCGTATGATAGAAATTATGCTGTTTTTATTTTCCAGATCATTTCTTTAAATATCTATTGTATTAGCTTAGTTGCCATATGGATAGAATTCGGTCGATCCAGAGGGCAGTTTGGTACTTTATGTCAAACAAAGACTATGAAATATTAACAATATTGTGCCATGGTCTTGGCGTGCCCAAAATGGTTGTGTCGGTCAATGAAGCCAGTTGGAGAGTCGATGTTGTCAGACAGAGGAACACACTGAACAACAGCAGTATGCATGTCATGTTGCAAATCTTACATTATGGATGCTATCTACCATTACCCCGTAGCGAGGCTCCTTTCCAAGTATACGTGTAGTATCTTAAGCTTGTTATCTGCCTCATCGGTACTTCGGGACTATAGGTGCTCTAACAGAAAATGTCAAGCATCAATAAAGACGTAGGTTATCGTTTTCAAGGTTACTCATGACGAAGCCTTGCCTTAAGTTCTTTCAGAGAGAGGAAATCGGACGCAGTTTCCTGTTTTACCTGTGGCAAAAGCAGGGACCCACGCGGCGCGTTACTAAAGCCTTTTGATCTTTGTTTCCTGCATGGTATCGTGCTTTCCTCTTGTATAAACCTTCCTTCGGGCACAACAAACACCAGAGAGTCGGCTGCGGCTTTCCTCTGGCTTTCTCTTTAATGTGTATGCATACGACCTCGGGCATCGACCGTGTTGGACTGCATGTACGTGTGGGGAAATCACAGAACGTCTGAAACTGACGGCTGTACCATTCATGTGCAGTTATGGGTTTATTCTGTTAACCTACGATCGGCGTCTAATAATTTTATCGGGCATCCTTATCAAGAAATCTCCTCACGTTTACATGATTTGGACGCATTTTTAAAGGCATCTTCTATAAGACGTGTTGTTTTTTTGGTAAATATTAAACACATGTTAAATAACTTGAAATAAGCCGAAATAATTTCTTGCCAAATAAATTTGATTCATCTTGACATAGTCTCGATACCAAAACATATAATTTGTTGGCCCTTGTTTACACACATTGACCCATAAGGGGCCAACACGTGAACAACACAAGAGATAATTAGTCTAGGGCAGCATAGAAGTCCTTCGTTTTACATTGTAAATATCCCGATCTAAACCTATAAAGTACAAGATACAACCAATGTTTTATCTATTTGGTATGAATATTCATGTCATCGTTAAGGTATAAACACTGGCTTCTTTTTAAAAGAATTATTTCCACATAACAGTTCCTTCTACAGTCATGTTTATTCAGAACGCTTGCTGGGCGTCAATTGTAAACATGACATGTAGCATATTCAGATCCCTGCCTCCCAGGGTTCTTAATCGTTTCAATCGATCTCCAAGGTGTGCTAAGTGGCTATATTAATCTTTCCCCATTTATTGATACCACAGTGGACTAGCTTATGATTTATTCCATTGGCGCATCGATTCAGACCCACTCCCATGGCCTGTGTTTAAACACGCTTGTGACGTCAGAGGGAGCCAAGTGTCTGGAGAGGTAGTTCAAAGGAGGCACAACAGGGGGCGGCACAATAACCATAATCCCTCACGTCTCCCATCGATCTACAGCCTTCACACTCTTATCAGTGGTCGAGCAACACGCGTACGCGCCGGTGTGTTTTTAGAAACTAGATTCTTGCAGGGGTGAAACAGGTGGAGACCGGCGGAGGCCAGAGATGGGTTGCGCTGCGGGCTGCCCGAGAGGGAGGTTCCCCGTCTTACCTACCATCGAGGAGGAACCGAGAAGCACGTACGACACCGGGCGGCTTCTCTCGGAGTTCGTCACCGTCCAAACTGCCATAGTACTCACCGATAACCCTCAGACGGGCAACACGGGAGATTCGCTTTGGAAGGAAAGCATCGCCGCCAACCTTCGCGGGATCATCAACCCCGGATGGAGGTTTCCTCGGGGGCACATGCGTCGTCCCCCGCCCGCGCAAAAGAACAAGCCCCGAGAGACAGAAGCGCTGCCGTGGATCTCCGAGGTGTCCGAGATCTCCACGTACAGCCACAGTTCAGTGTCGCGGATTGAAGTCAGACAGGACAACAACTCCACCGGGACGGTCTCTCTGGTGTCCTTCAGCAAATGGAGGCGGTAAAAGGCCGATCGCAACCGACATCTATTGCCTCAGAACGTTATACGTAAGACAGAAATTGACATATGTCATGCAGAACGTTGTACATAGGAGATACGCCGAGATCCGAGATTTGTAATTGTTGATCTAGAAAATGTTGACTCTGGCTACCACCAGAATTTATTCTGAAATGGTACTGTTGATCAATTTAGTCGGCACCGAATCATATGTATATATTTTTCAGGTGCGTTATGTGTGAACACTGCACAGACTAAGAAGTTAACCTTCTTTGATCATTTCATATTCAAGCAAAAACTGTAGCAGTCAGTCCAGCACAATAGTCATTCCTTCTATGTCTCTTTGAACAATATCGAGATATTCATATGAATATTGGAGCTGATATAACACCGGATGGAGAGGGTTTCTGTTATTTTGATACCCCGTATGTATGTCCACGACTCACGCACATCTATGTGAACCAGATTTTCTGTGATTTGTATGTGTGCGCACATTTTATAAATGACAATTTCAAGCGAAGTATATATCAAGATGATGTGACGATTGTATGGTTAGTTGTTGTCGATTGACTGACAAGATCATTATTGATTGACCTTGGTGATTTTCAAATAAACAAACAGAACATTACCAGTTGATAAATTTGCTGATTGTCTTGCTAGTTTATTGCGTTCTCCTATCTCATCTGTTAAACCGACGCATTTGCTGAGCATTACAAATACATGCATCAATTAACAGTACAATATTCAAAATATGTCCTTATAGAACCATGGAAATGCTTTGAATGGTTCATTCCTCAGAGAATATCACTACTGTCATCTCGTAATCCAATATTTGGGCATACCTTAACCAAATATTGCACGTCAAATACGTGCATCAACAGGACAATATTCAAAATATGTACTTATAGAACCATGGAGACGCTTTAAATTGTTCGTCCCTCAGAGAATATCGTTCCTGTCATCTCGTAATCCAATATTCTGCCATACCTTAACCAAATATTGCAGACAGGGCGACATAGTTTCATTACCACTCTTCACTTCACTCGAGAATGTTCCACTCGTAACTGAGCAGCGCTTTGGGCAATTAGCACCAGGAAAAACGTCAGAAGTGAACTGAAGTAGCATGTAGTGGTCTGACGTCAGAGACATAGTTGCTATTTGATTTTAATGAACCGTGATTGAGACAAGCGTATGCCTGGCACGACCAGGCTCGCTATGTCTGTGTCTACAGTACTGAAACAAACACAATCAAAGACCGAAAACACACATGATGTATCTATCAGATGATGCGGAGAGATTTAATGATCTAGCTTTTACTTAGACTCTCCACCACTAGGTTATTTTTTTTCTTGTAACTTTTGGGCACACTAGTCACATTGTAAAGAATCCACATAATTCGTCAGTCTTTGAAATAATCAACATTGGTAGATGTGTTTTAAAACAAACGCGAATTACAACTTTTGCATGATTTTATAAGTTGAAGTAAGATGGATTATTATATTAACTGAATCAATAACCAGCCCATCATAGCCCGCCCACATCTTGCTAAGCACAAGACAATTATCAAATAACAGTTGCTATGTGGGACTCGCAAGAATCCTTTCCTTTTTTCCTAGAAAAGGTTTCCTCTATATTTGCATTTCGTGATGTTTGAAAGGTCAAAATTGAGCGAACGTTTTTGCGACATCGATATCATTGTGACAATATATCGTGGTTCACTCAGGCCCACCACAAGGAAATCAAACGGTAGTTGCGTGGGAAAAGCCCCCCTAGGTAAGTCAAATCCTGCATCTAAATTTTTAACGGGGCGAGAGAGAATCCTGCGTTTCCAGCAGGTGAGGTATGTGCTCAGAATACTACACGGTAATGGTCCGAGAATTAGCAAACACAGGGCTGACGTTTGGAGTCAAATGCATTCACTGCACGTGTCTGGAATAAAGATCATCTAAGAACTACGTATTCAGCTTGCTACTCTCTTTTATAAGAAAATAAAACAACATGAACGACGACGATTAAGAACCATTTGCATGCGTCAATGAGCTTCATATTTCATCCTAGCTCCTGCCTCATCGCAAAATAAACAGTACATCAAGAACTTCAAGCCACGTATTCATTGAAGACGAGAAAGTACCATATTGACTATGCGAATTGGAACAGGCAGAGAATATAACTTAAACATTATGTAATTTTGTTAACAGGAAGAGTCGAATGAAATGTGTAGAAAGATGCCGAATGACTTCGCGTTCAGCACCAAGGACAGGGTTCGTTGTTGTTTTTTCTTAGAGGACATCGTTAAAAAGGCTATACAATCTCGCAGGCACACGTAGCACGTAGCTACGCTTTCAAACGTCTTGTTGACACCCAGGGTTGGTTGTTTTTTTTCCTTATAGCGACATCGTTAACAGAGGCTAGACAATTTCGCAGTCACGCGTAACACGTAGCTACGCTTTCCAACGTCTTGTGAACGCCCACGTCCTCATTAACTACATGAAATTCATCTCGCCACGTTGCAGACACGCATGTGTTACTGACACATGGTTCAACATTTCGTCGTGTCAGATAGACTAATTACCAACCGCGCAGCTAAAGGTGCTGGGTTTCAGACACTAGATCGTTAGTATCTGGTGTTGACAACAAATGGCGCACTCCAAATCCTGTATAATAAAAAGGAGCTACATGTATATTTTGCCTTTATTTTAGACTTTCTCTCACTATATTGTCTTAGTTCTTTTAACCTTCCATATTTCTTTCCTCATTTATGTTTCTTTTTAATTTTGCGCATTATGTTGTTTTAGTTGAACGCACTGGTGTGGCTATGTTTTTGTATTTCTAGAAAGAAATAGATCCTTTTCGCAAGTAGGTAGTAAGTAAGGAAATACGCTTTCAGATGACAAACGTACAAACAATATGGGAAAATCAGGCCCAGAGTACCTCAACCGTTACCAAGACAACAGATCTGTAAGCTGATTCTGTCCTCTAAAAGTGCCGTGTCATGTGCATGTCAGTAGAAAACTCATTCAATTGAATAAGACACTACAAAGGGGACAGTCGCTTTCATATTTGGCGTAATTTGTTTACCCTATTTCTCCCAACGGCGTCAAGATTATGTTTAACTACCACATGTAGTAAGCTCCTTGTATTAATAATCAAGGCATTCATCATGATATGACGGTGAAAAGAGAAAATGAAGAATAAATAAAAGATGGCGGCTGATCAAATATAAGATAAACTGTCTCACGTCACCCTTCTCCTTTTTTCTGTCCAAAGGGGCTTGTACATAAGACATTCTTCCTGGAAATGCTTTACGGTTTCCCACGGTTTTCCAGGATAACCGGAAACCTGTTTAGCGTTCCCATGGAAACCTGTTTGGGCCTGAACAGTTGACGTCACCCGAGAGACTGAAGGTCAAAGACGAAGATGCAAATCACCTGTGCCCTTCCTATGATATATGTCGTCGAAGTTATTTGAAAGGGCCCCTAATACCTAATGTCTGGCAGGGAAGTCCCAGCGTTATCAGTATCTCTCGGTTAATTGATACTGTCCCACTGAAGCAATACAACGTCCGCACACGATTTCATAGTTGCAATGATTACAAGTCTCGATAGATGGAGCTTCTGTGCTGCCAAGTATTTTTCATCTTTTCATTCCGTACGGTTTCTTCTGTTTACCAAGTCCGCCAGGAGGTTGTATTTTCTTGAGTTGATTTTTTTGTCGACAAAGTATCACAAGCAATTGAATTTTCATCATTTTTAGGTCAATGAAAAAAGTAATATGACGTTTTGGGACAAGTCACGTCACTCGGATGTACGCTCATAAACATTGCAGGTAATCGTGTGTATCAATACTGACGTCACACTCTGTACTTCACGCTAGTTTTCAAAAACGGGCAGCTTTGAGGTAGCAAATTGGTTAGCCTAGTGGAACAGGAAGTGATGCGATCATTAACTGAAAGAGAAAGAGCCTGAAGGGCCAATTACCGCTACCGGTCCACTTCAAAGAAAGAAAGAGAAAGATTATCATATGAAGACTGCCGCCGTTTCTTGCACCCATCGAGGCCCTTTTCCCACTGGGATAAAATTGTCCAGATCGAGCCGGGTCGAAGCGGGTCTTTTCGGCTCGATCCCGCAATTTTATCCTAGTGGGAAAAGGGACTAAGAAATAAAATAGACTATTGAAGGTTGGTATATTGAAAATGGGAAGGAAGTAAAATGATAAAAGCTCTATCTAACACTTCAAAGAGAAATGAAATTTAAGTAGGACACTTGTTGAGAAAGTAAGAAGAGTTGATCAAAACTCTACTGATTCCGTTTTGCTATAGCAGAAACAAAGTTGTATTTTTTTATTCAGAGAAACATCAATACAAATAAAAGGACTCAAGTTGTGGTATTGAAGAACTAGTCAGACGTTTCAGCTTGTATTTAGTTTCTACATTAAAACTCAAGCAGCAAACGAAACAGCAAAAGGAGTGTACAAAAGCGACTCGAACAGCGACAGTCTGTCTACACTATTTAATCCTCCTGCACACTTCTGCGTGCAAGTCTACACGTGGCCGTCCGCCGGGGACGTTTGCTGACGGAATCGAATCGTTTGATAGATCGTTGACTGCCCTCAGATCTATTACGTACGTTGCTTGTACTCAGAATCTGTCCTTAGAGACAAATTGCCAAGATTGTCTGAGGTTTCGTCAAAGGAATCCCATCATTAGCACCCCCTTGCACAATGTTGTCCTAATAAGTGCTATGTTTACGCGCTTTTTGACGTGCTGTGACGTCAACATAACCATCATGCCCTGGGCTCAACGCGCACCCGTATAATATTGTATACGTTAGGTAACTCCGTAGCAAAGGCGGGCTGCGTACAGCTGACTTGACAGAGGTAAACCTCGACGTCTTTAGCCTGCTACGTCTACCGAGAATTTCAACATTTCTGGACTCATCTTGTCATCATCTCTCGTCATTTTTTCGGTACATCAAAATTGCCATCGTCGTCAGCAGCGAAGCAGTTGGACACAAAAACTTTTCCAGTCTCAGACCAGGGAATCCTTTTGCATTAGCTACAGCACAGAAAGGGGGACAACGTGAGACTATAGACACAACCACCACAGGAAGTGCACGCAGGTCGCACGGTTCTCGTGTCATATACTTGAAGCACGGGTCGAGAACGGTGGAGAAAGTCGCCATGGGCTCTGTAGGAGGTTGTATGTGCCCCAAGACTGTTGTCCGTCCGCTTTCGCCGGATGAAGAAAGCAGCTACTACGACACGAGGAAGCTTCTGTCTGAGTTGATCACCGTTCAGACGGCCATTGTCTTCACGGAGAGCGCCCCGCCTTCCCCCATCGACCCCTCGGACTCCCTGATGTACAGGCTCCGCAGCATACTCGAGGTGAGCCGTAAGGAAGAGCCGAACGGCCCGTCGACTCAGAGACTGAACCTGAAGGAGTTAGACGGGCTCCCCGGGATCGTGGAGACGTCGGACGCCGATGGGAAGTCGCTGAGCTGCCGCAGCTCCTTCTCCCGCATCCAGTCACGACACAGCGACGTCTCACAGGCCACCATCTCGGTCATCTCTTCCACCAGGATCGAAAACAGACCACCTCGGTCTTAGAAACAGACTGGAAACTGTAGCTGCCTTGCCCTTCCTCCTTTATACAGAAGACTATACGGACTGTGGACCAGACATTGTGATCTTTCTGTTTCAGAACTCTGCACTGCCCGTATACGAAGTAAGTCCTAGAAAGTCAAATATTTAGCACCATTTGGTGGTCAGCTTGGTACTGTGGAACGTTTTATACTGAACTTATTGTGAACAGAAGAAAGGCTGACTCTTGTTACAGTACTGACCGGTGAGGCTGAGGCTGTGAAAGTGTTCATCCTTAATTGATAAGTAAAGAACGTTAGAGAATAATGTATAGAGCAATATAACTCCCTTGTTATCCTGCATAATAATCGCAAATTGGCTATTAATATCAAAAGACACTGATCGTGTGTGACAACTTTGTATTTAAATCTATTTTTTTATTTTTTTTTATTTGCGGAATCAACATAGACAATACAAAACATGGTGATGAGGTACTCTAGCTATAGCTAATTTTAGCCTCACCACCAAACATAGAATACAATAACAGTACATAACAAAAACAGAGAACAGCAGATGGGTGGGAATGGGTCATTAAATAGTAAAAAAAAAATTTTATTGGTAGGCTGTGTAGTAAATCATTCTAGTACAAACCGTTTGGTATCAATAATATAAGTTTGAGTAATTAGCAAGATATTACAGTTTGTATCAGAGTGTAAATCAGGTAATCCTCTAAGTAAAATATTACATAACAATTGTTCAGACATGTTGTAATAGTTAAATCTATTGAACTCATACACGCCAGTATCATTACAAGCTTTTCGAGCATAAGACTTTTATCTTATCTATTTTCCAAGATGTTATGAAGAGCATACATTTTCACCATGATATGGTTGTGTATGTGAATTATTTTACTCGTCTAGACATGTGCTGTGAACAGTAAAATGCTGGCATATGGAACCCTGCCTTCAATGCAGACTCGTTCTTTTATGTTACCTTTGTACTTGTTTTATGTAACGAAGCATCTTGCCCATTACAGCGAGAAGTTGTTGACCCAAAGCTCCATTCAGAAGGATAAAATCGATCTGCAAATTTACCTACACGAAATGTATGTGCCATAATCTTTGTTCGGGCACCTAAAAAAACATCATTGCCCGAATCTCCCGGCCGTTTCAATTGTATAGGGCTTTTATCAAGTACTTGAGTGTGTGCATATTTTATGACCAAGAGTTGGTTCTAAATTCTGCAAACACCTCGCTCAGACAACCAGAGATGTTTAAAAATCAGTATAGGTTTACAACCAAGAATTCATCATTTTTGTTCTATGGTACAAACGGGTAGATACTGTGGCTTTGAATCGTTCTGAAATCAATTGAAAAGAATTGTGCCAATGAATTGTTTTTTTTTTTACTTGTGTTGTTTCGCAAATAATTAATTTAGTTGTTTCCGTCGCCCGGAAAGAGAACAGAGCATCACACACAATAATCCGCAATTTGAGACATATCGAAGACTTTCGTTTGCGAAAGAAATTTAAAAAACGCCTAATTAATTGCACTTCAGGTAATGTTTTCAACATCCGTACTATGTGATACATATGTGGTACATAGAAAAGAGAAGGCCTGGACTGAAAGAGAACAGAGCATTAAGCACAATATCCGTAATTTGATACATACATGTATCAAAGACTTCGTTTGTGAAAGAAAAAAAAACGCCAATAATTACACTTCAACGTTTTCAACATCCGTACCATGCGGTATTTCTGATACATAGAAAAGAGCAGGTACTAGGTCGGTACTAAAAGAGAACAGATGGTAAGAACATTCAGATCATTCCGCCTTGTGTAGCCAACAATGATGTTTACCGTACGTGCAACCCAACCATTCTAACCACGTCGCTCACCGTCAGCTAACAGCCAATTAGCAAACAAACAAGTGCGCCTTGCCAACAAACATTTGTACGCTCACAACTTAATGAATATCAGCATTCCAGATCCAGGAATTCACGTGTCATTCCTCGCTAGAACACGTGTTTCCATTACTCTATAGCTATCGATGGAAATGATTATAGGGTCTTTCATATTTAAGCATTCTCTAAGCCGCCATGTCAACACCACATGTCAAGACCGGGGGAAAATGTCGGTTTTGTCGGAGAAGTCACGATCACGTACAAAAATAAAGCAGGTGTAAATAAAGAAATATTTAGCATGTTTCCCTTACATTACAGTTCATTAGTGAGGAACATTTGATGTAAGAACTGGCTGCTCGGTTCATTATCGCAGGAGATTATATATTTTCGCTTTCCGTTTGATGTCTTCTATCTCTTTCTACCCCGGAGGCAACAGTTAACCCAAATAGAAACTCTCCCGCTATGTTAGGCACATGTTCCTGCATGGGGGTATCAGAACATATTGCAACGCTGTAGGTCTTGCCCATTTGTCAGGAATTAGCCTGTCTATGCATATGTGCTACTCATGCGTTAATGGGTACTACTACATAAAGGGACAACATTTCAAGCAACCATTGCAGGTTGCGCGTGCGTACATCGATGTTATCGTACATGGCTTACCTCCCTCAGGTTATCGACTTTTGCATAAATCACACCCAATGACATTTAGGCCCCACCAAGTAATTTTTATGGATGACGTCCTCTGGAGACCCTAAATCTAATGCGAGAGCTCGAAAAAAAAAGAATGGCCGAAAAAACAAGATGCCTAGATTTGAAATATACCAAAGGGACGACAAATGTTAGGACACAAATTGAATGAGAGAACACATTGTAACAAGTCTTTTATTCGTCATGAAAAAAGCACTAAATCAGTGGAACAGCAGTTGTCGTCCTGTCCTGTGTCTTTCCCTTCATCACATCTTACCTCTATCTTACAATTTGCAGCACTGTCGTGATTCTTTGGCCATAGTTACAGGAAGCGGAATTTCTTGGAGTTTCTGGGAGCTGACCAAAATCAATGCGCGCGCGGACGTCATCCATAAAAATTACTTGGTGTGGCCTTACTTGTGTGTTTCTCTCCGACTTTTCGTCTGATGCATCTAATAATCGCAGATGCTAAAGTTCATTCTGCAGTTCCCACCAATGTCAAACAAACTTAAGGCGACTAGAGCCGGAAGCATTGTGTAGAACCTTTTCGGTGCTCTTAAGTGCTCGCTCATGTACATGGAAACGCTGGGCCGCAGGTGTGGGTGTTCTTAATGGCCAGGTAAGTTAAGTCTCAGTAAAGATCAGCGGGATTGGCTTACAAAGTCCCCGGTTACAGGCACACTTTGGGTTCGGCCTTCCACCTACTTCAAAACAGCTCCATGTCACTCAAACCAGATTGTATTCCCTTTACAACAAATATGAACGGTGTTATGATATTAAAACTTGGTTCAATGATTCATTGAGTATAAGACACATAAAGGTTAATATCAAAAAGTTTGTTTCGTCCACCTACTCATAGTCTGTTGTGTGATGTTGTGAAGTCTGCCACACATCAAAAGTCACTGGGACATGGTTCAACCGAGTCACCGAGACATAGTGCATAGACGGGTGCAGCAATGGGGATTTTGAATTATCATGTCAGGATTTAAAGAAGGATGCGGTGATTTTTGAAAACAACGAAGAATAATAATATACCCGAAAATTACTCTACAATATATATAATCGAAAACGTTTCTTCTTATTCTGCGAAGTTAGCAAATCTAAATTTGTGCATCAAAATTCCGACTAGCTATAGACTCTGATTAATAGTTTAAAAAGGGCCCAAACATCGAAAACATGTCTATATCTATGATATTCTTTTTAAGCGTGATCGATCTTTTGTATGAAGATTTTTCATCAATCTACATCTACAAGGCGAGAAATCACTTTTTTATTAAGGTGAATAGGTCTTACCAAGGACATTATAGGAATAATATCTTTGGTCTTACAAAGAAATTCTCCAAAACTATTGCATAGACGCTAAGTTGTAGGAAATGTTTTAATGTGAAATAATGTTCTTTTATTCCAATTAGATATCTGGTTACTGGTAGAGTTAATTGTCGATACTAATTTCACCCTGCTATCAATAATATAATTGTAACAGTGGTATTCCAAGGTCCGTCGCGTCGGCAGTGTGTTGTGAACGTGTATGATCAGTTTCAGCCGGAAGGGATTATTACAGTGCTTATATCTACACTCCACATAATACCCCGACCTTCTACCCGCCCGCTTGCAAAGTCATCAAGGCCGCCCACACCAGGATGTCTGATGCCGGGCTTTCATGGGATCTTTGCTGCATTTCAAATCTTCAAAAAACAGTTATGTAAAATCTGTAGATGCCACACGTAAGCTTTATGAGCCTTGCTGAAGGGCACTCACTTTGACTAAGGATACTTTTTAATATCTCTAGTTTAATGTGAGTCAGTTCATATGTGCGCCCCGTGACTTCGCTCGCTGGCTTCATGCTTATCTGCCAGCTATTGTTCTTCCACTACAGATCGCTGGAGAGTGCAAATCGTTTGATCACTCAATTGCGCCCTCTAGCGATAAGTGGAAGAACGTCAATCAATATCCAAACAAGATGGCTGCGCGCATGGGATTTTGATCGCGGAAAGACTTTTCTTTCTGATGTATTGAATCGCGTAGGTACGTTGCTGTCCGTGACATATTCTGGCTGAAGATTACTTTTATGTGTCTCTGAGTGTGCATCATCCCTACATTTTGTTTCCCAGATATTGTATGGCACAGTCTGTTTCAGATATTTCCCGACCCATATGCATGCGAAAAACAGATCAGCTCGTCAGCTGGCCTGCTAACGTTACAGTGACTGTGTATCTGAAAATAGTCACAGTGTTTTGTGTACATGAATGCTTCCAGTCTCCAGTATTCTATACAATCACATGGTTGGTTAATATATCCTCGTTGATTTAAAAACGAAGGCCTAGAAATGAACAGCCATATTGTTAATTGTGCAGCAGTCAATATAAAGCTGCTGAGGGTAGTAAATTGTATCTTATCTCTAGCCTAGGAATTGTTGGTTGACTTCGATCCTTTATTAAGACCCCAGCTAACTACAGTCACTTCTGACTAACCCACAATGTCATTGATAAAATACTTATTATATTATGTAATGTTCATCACGTGTAATGTTAATGTTATCATGTCTTCTTCACCAAAAATGAGATTTTCCCATTTTCTGTCTTTCAGGCATCATCTTCCAT
The DNA here is from genome assembly GCA_013266295.2 of Branchiostoma floridae x Branchiostoma japonicum. NCBI lineage: Eukaryota > Metazoa > Chordata > Leptocardii > Amphioxiformes > Branchiostomatidae > Branchiostoma > Branchiostoma floridae x Branchiostoma japonicum. The sequence goes on from CM023830.1 coordinate 7,521,734, forward strand.
GTTGAGGAGGTTTAAACCTGCAGTCACAATATTGTCAACAAAACTTTTCGCAAAGAATCTGAGCGCTAGTCTCCTCAAACCAGGACTCAAGAAGTTACTGTACCAAAGGAATATCCCTGGCAATTCATTTTTAGGAAGTATGGCTACGAATAAGACAGAGGAAACATCAGAAAGAACTAGCAATGAGCCTCCCCCAGACTCCAATGGTACGGGCCAGAGTGACCACACCACAGTCAGTCCTTCAGACTATACCATTGTAAAGGAAGGGAAGGCAGAAATCTTGTTTCCCAATAAGAACAAGGTGTTTTACAATCCTGTACAGGAGTTCAACAGGGACCTAACGTAAGTGAATCTTCAGTTTCATCATGATGGTTATCATTAGAATATTTCTTCTGACTTTCTTAGTTTCCAGATTATATTTGCAATGTGAATTCCAAATTTGAAGTTATGATGGTCTTGTATATTTCTCTATAGTGTTGCTGTTATCAGCTTATTTGCCGAAGAACAACTGAAAAGGAAAGGAATATCAGGTGAGTTTTTCCAAGGAGCTTCTACACAGAAGCTCCTTGGTTTTTCATAACAAAAACATTTTATATTTGTAACTTCTTGTAACAGGAACTATTTTACAAGTGTCCTTTGACATTTAGCATTATGGGTGTTGCTGTCAATTTAGCTGATAAACATACACTATGACACCACAGTTCTAAGTGAAAAATTTCCTTCAATAAACAGCAAAGGAAAGTTGTACTAAACAAAGTCAAAAGAACAGTGCTGGATCTAAACAAAAGAAACAAAAAGGAAATTAACAGAACTGTTCCACCTCCACAGTGGGCGGAATAGGTTTGGAACAGTCCGATAAAGAAACGACAACGCAGGATGACCCTCCAACAGTGAGCCAGGACAGTATGGACATCGTACAAGCAGGGCACAAATGTCAGGTAACTGATATACCCAGTTAGGCATGATACAAACATTGCACAGGGAGGGAGATCTCTAGATGAGAAAAAAAAACAGTTTGAAATTAGCAAGTGTGTCCACTATTTTCATACATCTGCTTCCAACATTCTTGTTTTAAGTGTAAAATAAATTGTAAATGTACAAATAGAGCTATGGAAAATTCAAGGTCCCCTTATACAGTATATATGATACAAAGCCATGGATAATTTTCTATAAGCGTTTTAACACATATGTGATCCTTTTACATGTACATTTAGCTACCGAATGAACAATGACAGCAGAAACATAGTTCTTGTTTTGATGATTCCTCCATGTATTTGTTGCCATGTAACTTCCACAGGATGGCGTTACTGTTCTGGAAGCCTTGTCAGCGACCGGTCTTCGTGCCATCCGGTTTGCTAAGGAAGTGCCGGGGATCAAGGAAATTGTGGCCAACGACTTGTCACGAGAAGCCGTCAACTCAATCCAGAAGAACATCACGCATAACGGCGTGGACGACTTGGTTGTGGCTAACCATGCAGATGCTAGGTGTGTTATGGGGTCTTGAATCTCCTCATTTTAGCTATAGTATAAGGCACTGCCAATTTGATACATTGATGGTTAGACTGCAAGGCAAAAAGATTTTGTAAAAATGAAAGTCCAACATGTGAACATAATTTATCTCCCCAGTGCCTTCATGTATGAACACCGTGGGAAGCAGGTCAAGTTCGATGTGATTGACCTTGACCCCTACGGCAGCCCGTCTGCATTTCTAGACAGTGCTGTACAGTCAGTCAAGGATGGAGGTACAGACATGTTGATATAATACATACGCTTGTAGTATAACAACCATGCTGAAATAAAGGTTTGATGTACTAAATCAGTCCTGGTACATGTTTTCGTCAGCAGCATATTTTCACACTTTTTATCTGCTGTTTCTATCTGCTTTATGTATACACTTGACATTGATACCTTTGTATAATCCACAAAATAAGAAATTCATATAAGTCTCTTAGTATGTTTGTTATATAGCAATAGATACCATGCATTGTACCTATGACGTAGTTGTACAATTGTTGTGCAATATACCGGTAGTTTATCATAAAAGGCATTGGCATATTGAAATTGAAGGGTTTCATAATCATAACTTCCTGTACATGCATGTATGTGACTGTTTTCCGATTGTGCTGTTATCATATTTTTCATACATGAGATTATTTTGTACCATAGATATATAGACAGCTTTTAGAAAATGTTGAGATGATTATGATTTTTTTGTCTTACTCCCCCAGGTTTACTGTGTATCACATGTACTGACGCTGCTGTGATGTGTGGTAACGGCTCAGAGACCTGTTGGACCAAGTACGGCTCCATGTCACTCCGAGCCAAGTACTGCCATGAGATGGTAACATATCCCCTCATTTCTCAATGTGTTTAACCTTATCATAGGGTTTCTTCAACATATCAAGTTAAATCAAGAAGGTTATACGGAGATCTCCGTATAACCTCCTTGGTTAAATGAAGAGTTCTATATACTTAATCTGATTAGTCCATTGTTCCTGCATCCTACATATTTTGTAGCCTCCTTTGCAGGCTTTCCTGGTGCGGTCGGCATTTCTTGGGGGAGGGGGGCACTGATTTGCACTCTTTTCTAATTTGCACTATTTTCTGATTCACGTGCAATCCGAAAACTTGACCAATCAGAAAGTAGTGCAGATTAGAAAAGAGAGCAAGTCAGTGCCCCCCTCCCCCCCCAAAAATGCTGACCACATCAGGAGCACCTGAAAAGGAGGCTACATATTTTGGATGATGCTTGTTCTTCTCTCAACAGAATTGTTGTTAATTAGAAAAAAAATGTGGTTAAGGCTTTTATTAACAGTTGTCATGTCAAAAATCTTTCATCTACACCTTCAGATGCATTTTGTCAGACATATCTCTCAATATTATACAATTGTGTGATACAAATTTATACACAATTGACCATGTTGTTTGATATCTCATGTGATTGTGTAGGCCCTGCGGATTGTCCTGTCCTGTTTGGATCGCCATGCCAACCGTTACCATCGCTACATCGTGCCTCAGCTGTCATTGTTTGCAGACTTCTACTGCCGCGTGTTTGTGAGGGTCTTCACCAGCCAGGCACAGGCCAAGAGATCTGCTAGGTTTGTTTGTTTGTTTGTATCACATAACTAGTAAATAAGCTTTGTATTTTGTATAAGCTACGACCAGACTGATAAGGTTCATCCACTCACACAGGGATGGAACCCTGGTAAGTGTAACACATACATAGATTTGCAATACAGTGTTGACAGTTGTTTGTTGTCTTCTGGTCATGTTGTAGTAAACAAGCCATGGTGTACCATTGTTCTGGCTGTGACACCTTCAACATGCAGAGGATCGGCAGAATCGTGGAGAAAAATCGCAGGTAAAACAAGTTTGATTCGATCGTAAAGACTGCTAGAGATGGATATACATATTGAATATGTCAGTGCTAGTGTCAAACAGGGCTATTTTATGTCATGTCTTCAACTGTTTAATTTATAGAAAATACAGTAGCTCTTGCTATTGCATTATATGGCATGTCCTATATATATATATACTGGTACATGTTGTGTATATTGTATGATGTTGTGACTTTTGTGTCCTCAGTGTGAAGTTCCACCCAGGCAACGGGCCTCCAGTCGGTCCCAACTGTGAACACTGCAGCGCCACACATCAGGTCAGCACATAACTGCAGGCCTAACTGAAGGAGAAACTTACACCTAATCCAAGAAAAATACTGGAGACAGTCTAGAGCTGCGTTTAGGTTTAAGTTTCTCCTGTTACAACAATAACAACAAATACTAGCCTGGAATTCTTCAAACCTTAGTCAATCGGCCATGTAACAACCATGACTTAGAGTCTTAGACTACAGTAAGTGAAGTTAAGATACTACAATACATGTATGTCTTTAAAAAATAAACTGTGTTTGCTGTAGATTGGAGGCCCCATATGGGCAGAACCACTCCATGATGCAGGGTTTGTCCAGAGACTGCTGAGCTCCGTGGAGAACTCCGCAGACAGGTTCAACACTGCCCAGAGGATGGTGGGAATGCTCAGTGTGGTGTCGGAGGTGGGTCCCAGGGGATTGAAATCATCTGACCAATCACAGGAACTCTCTCATTTGTGTATTTCTGTTCAAGAAAGTTAGAGCAGCTGTGCAAGAAACTGGCCTCAGAAAAGTCAGGCTAGTCTATTACTTATAATCATTTAAAACATGCATCATAATGTATGCATCATAATGTATGTAAGAAGTTTGTGGTTTGTATGTAATAGTTATATGTATGTACTCCCGGTATGCATAAGTGAACAATTTAGGGTTAGGCAGAAAGGTTTTCCTCTAGTACCCTTAGCCTCTAGTCATGTTCTCATATGTACAAACATTCCACGGCAGTTTTTTAAAAAGAAAGCACCTCTTACCCTAGAATTTTACACACTGACAGAAACAAGATGCTCCATGGTAAAGCTGGTATGAGTTGTGTATAGGTGTATGCTTGCTTGACCTACGGTCTCCAATCCTCCTATTGTTTGATACAGGAGTTGCCAGACTGCCCGATGTTCTACTGCCTGGACAAACTGGCCAGTGTGGTCCGAGTTAACTGTCCACCTCTGCTGGCTGTCAGGTCAGTTTAACACCATTTGAAACTTTGTAATCTCTTTTGTTCTCTGCTAGTCTACTTAATTATAATTGATGGTGGAAATTGGGGTAAAGGTAAAGTTCCCAAAGCCTTTTTTAGGCCGTAGGGGCAGTGGGTTGTTGATCTACTGTGTCTAGGACACGGTATTGGAAGGCGAAGCCCATCCCTCTCCTTCTTTTACCTCCCCACAAGTCAGGAACCCTTTTTACACCTGGGTGGAGTGAGGAAAGTTATGTTAAGTGCCTTTCCCAAGCACACAACGTCTATCCAGGAATGCAAGGACTCCAACCCATGACCTCTCAATCTCGAGTCCCCTAGCCTGGCCTCTCAGCCCTTCAGAAGTTGTAACAACATTATGTCTGTGGTTACACATGGTATAACTGTCCCCTCATCACCTCCAGGTCTGCCATCCTCCATGCTGGGTACCAGGTGTCCTTGTCCCACACCTGCAAGACAGCTGTCAAGACAGATGCACCTCCACATGTCATCTGGGACATCATGAGGGGCTGGGTGAGAAACTCTCCTTCCACATGCAGGCATCTGCAGTTTCCTGTGTTCAACAGAATGTAACCTATAATTTGTCTGCCGGGTTACATACATGTATACTCGCCACTGAAAAACAGAGCATTTGAGATACCTCTAGTGCAGCACCCCTCAGGTATGCACAGTTTAGATATGCAGGAGTGCATTACAATGGTGATGTTGCATTGGAGATCTCTTTAAACACATTTTTCTAGGTTGGCGGATAGATGTGAGCTGGCAGAATTATGTTAGTAGACATAAGAACCCAGGCACACCACATGCACCACATTTACATGAATGTACATGTACTTCAGCACAAAAAAAACACTTTTATACAATGAATGGCTGAATTGATTTCTCCTATCTGCTGATGCTTTACCACATCTTCTATAATTGAGAAGATCGACTAGTACATAGCTGAAGGCATAATCAACTGGATAGCCAGGGCATAACAGATTAAGAGTCCAGCATGTATTGATTAAGCAAGCTGATGACACTATTAATTTTTACAGAGATAGTTCTGTTGTTGTAACAGTATGATTGTGTACATAATTTTTCAGGCCAAGCTGAACCCAGTCAACCCAAGCCGACTTTCAAGTGATCCTGTAGCCTCTACTATACTTGGCAAAGAACCAGGGTGAGTCTCCATAAATTAGTTGCTATAGATTCTTGTGTATACACTTTTATGGGATGCATGTAATATTATCTGCAAAAATTTGTGCAAGTTTATTTTGCAAGCTTGTACCTTAGCTTGCATATACAAATATAAAGTAAGATTAATGACAGTATCTGATGTTCATTGCATGATTTCTTCCAATGTTTTTTTTTTTTAAATCATAATAACCTTTTGTTTATGGACTGCAGTATTGAGGCCAACTTCACTATTCGAGCAGATGCCAACCCTGCATCTCGACAGAAAGGGCTGAAAAGGTTTCAGGAGAACCCTCCGTACTGGGGACCTAAGGCAAGGGCTGGACGAGGGTAGGTATATGAAGTTGGCGGCAAAACGTACTGCTCCTGCGAGAAACTACAGTCTCTCTTAACGGTTATTTACATGTAACGTTAACGGTCATGAAAGTACATGTGTATGTGTATGGATTATAATGAAAAGTAGCATATACAGTAAGCCCATCTGTGTGTGTGTATTGTAAACAGTGAGGAGGCTCAGGAAGACAGGAGGAGAAGACTGCAGGGTAAACGACAGCAGGAACAGCTGGACCTGAAACAGTTTCCCTGTAAGAGGTTCAAACAGGTCAGTCCCCCCCCCTGCTGTTCATTCAAAATGTAGAACTGAGTGGTAGTCTTTTTTGTTTTTTTAAGTCTGTTTGAAATTCATTTTGAACCAAACCCATCTTACATCCACTCTTACATCTGCTCCTCACGAAATACTGATCCATTATAGTACATCAGTAGACTTTAGTATTCTTAGACAGACTTGTATGCACAAATGTACCTGGAGACCTATGATCTATAACCACATCAGTCATTCAGTCAGTCCATCAATGCAAACATTACCATCTTCATATTGAACATGTGAAAATGAATTATTGTGTGGTTTTGATCAATTGAGCAAGGATTTTTACTTTGTTCACTTAGATCTGCAAACGGACAAATGACATTTCAGTCATTTGAATGAGCACTTCTTTCTATTTTGTAGGGCCACTGTGAATATGGGGATGAGTGCAGATACTCTCATGAGCTTGGAGACCAGCAAAACAGCACTTCCTCAGCAGTAGAACAGGAGAAGGAATGAGTTTCGCATAAAAAACAACACGTGGCAATCAATTGCATGTCAAAAATATGACATTTTTGTTACTTCATAGACGTAGAATAACCTATTTTCCATACTGTTGTATCATGCTATGTGTATCCTCTTTTTTTTATTTTGATACGTACAAAGTGTATGATTATTAGAAGGATATAGCAGAAGACTCCTAAGTTAACTTTTATTATCATAAATGTTTTAGAAGAAAACATTTGTGTGGGAGGAGGCAGGATAAAAAGCACTATGGAAATTTAAAGAACCAAACTTGATTATCTATGGCTACATATGAAGAAAATCTATTTGGAAATTCCCATCTTGCCCCCCTTCCATTTTATTTTGCCATTCCAGGAACACTCCTCTCATGATCAATAAAGACAAGTTACCCTTCTCCATCATTCTGACATAAGTTGCACATTGTACTTGATCCTTTTGGTGTATTTGCATCAACACATCAGTATGCAAACCATGTGGCACAGGAATGATTTAGTAGGTGTATCTTATCCCCATATAACTCCTCCCAATATATCCAGTTGGTAGAATTATGTCCACATCAATACGAGCGGATATGAGAAAGAATAAAACCATTTGCATAGATTTTTGGATACCTTTTGTTTTAATAGTTGGAAGTAACAGTAACATGCTGATTACATTAGTTTGGGGGGAAGCATATGATTAATATATTCTGATATTAACGTTGCTAGGGCCACATTTTCTTGATCTTATTCTATTTATTAGCATTAACACGTTACAAATGATTAGGCCACCCCAATTTAATTTGTTGCTTCTCGGATTCGCCTCTTCATTTTTTTCTGATTTGCAAAAAAAAAAAAAAAATTCTGGTTCTGAATCAACTCAAAAATGCTCGTATTTTGCCTCCAACAGTTGAAGAAAGTCCTTTTCTTCCTAGTTGTTACAATTGTTAGTTACATCTACCAATGCAGTGGTTTGATTAAAAGTTCAAAATTCATTGTTTAAATTTTAACCCAGTCTTTTGTGTTTACTTCATGGCACCTATTCTAACATTTGGGGCTATAATAGGATGCCCAGGCCTGTTTTTATTTTTTTATTTTTTTCGCCCTGTCGCTTCATATTTTTTCTGAAAAAATCCGAGAAGCAACAAATAAAATTGGTGTGGCCTTACTGTAGAAAATAAAATTTCTATTATCTAGAAATATTTTTGCTTAAGAAATGTTGTATGCGTGGCTCCTATGCTTGACTTAGAGTGTTATAAACTGATACAAATTCTTTATGTTTTTTCAGCGTAAGTTTTTGTTAGCTTACAGCTGTACGAAACCTTTTACACATCTTTTAATATCCTGGGAAGTGCAGAAGGTATATTTTGATCCGGATTGCAAGACAATTATTTCCCAATGCTGCAAGGAAAAAAAATGGGTCAGATCAATTTTAGTGCTTTGCTTCTGAATTATTCATTGCAGTTGTGTGAGAGGCCTTCAAGGAAAAAAGATAAGCAATGGAAATCATTACTGATTGGTCCCTGGGGTCTATCCAACATTGTAGTGGGCAGGTGGGTGGGTTTTCTCATGAAACAACTGAAACTGCCTGAAATAACTTGAAATAAAATCCATTTTGATAAACCCTAGCATTGTAAAATCACATTTGTGCTGATGAAATATTTCAGTATATATTTGCTGACTGTTTAATATAATATTCAAATGTAGAACTGAGTGGTAGACGTTCTTGTTTTTGTGGTCTGTTTAGCACCAACCAAACGCATCCTAAAAATCGTGGTAGTTCTGAAAGCAGGCCATAGTGTGGAGAGGTAGGTGAAAACACTGTCTAGTTATGTCACCTGAAAGTTCATGGCTTCTGGCTTCGATTCAAAGACTTCCAATTGAGGCATCAGGCGACCTTCTTCCAAGTAATTTGTCCTAACACCAAGCCCTTCCTCAGACAAGACCCCCTAGGTATACGTAATGTCACGTTAATCCTGCCAAGGACACACATGGTCCTGCATGCCAATTATTTCCCTTTAAAGCTCACTAGAACAGTCAATTCCATCGCAAGCAGATTGAATTTTCCCTGGCAATATACGTACAATATGTACATTGGCAAAAGTAGGGCACTTCTACTGTACGTGTACAAATAATGGTCACACAGTGTTTAAAACAGTGCTGTGACTAGAATATAACGTTAAACCAGATACCTGTTGACGGAAATTATGATGTCATGTTTATAGTAATATGTTATATAGCCGTAACATCCTTCTTATCACAAACATCGTGTATACACGTGTAGCACTGATACGATTCAGCAGTTTGATTATATGTTTTGTAAGAGATGGTGCCATTAATGCGAGATACTGTAAATGTCAGGGTTTATGTCTGTAGTCATGTTTACAAGTAGTTTCCAGCAGCATACACATTCTGTCAACAGAGAAGCAATACGTCTCTGTCAGGTTTTGGCGGGAAAATGCTAGCTTTATTATTCTATAAAAGAAAGAAGCCACTTGACAATGTTTTGTATGAATAGTACTTTCTGGAAAGAAAATGTTGGTTTTCTCATTAATTGGCCTTTCAAACTTATAACCTCGGACTTGTGAATATTCTTATACAGGTATTCATTTATTACAAGGCATGTTGATTGTTCGAGGCAACTAACAATACCTTTAATGGTAGGTTGTATTGTTTATAAGACGGTAATACATATGTAGAAAGCTGTTGTGCTGTACCGATTGCAAATATTCAAGCGCTACACAACTTTGAAGGCCGTGCACATCTCAATTTCCAGTCTCATTCCCCACAAGCCAGGCAACATCAATGCGATTTTCATGCTGGCAACCGGTTTCAGCCGGATCCTGGCGGAATATGCACCCGATAGGACGAAGGGGCGCCATTGGTGCGAGATCCCGGCGGCAGAATGAGGAAGACAAGTGTAACGTGTGGTTGAATTCACGTCTCTAACACACAACCGATGACATTAACGTTGAACTGTTACGTCAGGCTGTTATATAACTACGTGTAGTGTGCATTCCGGCGTGACTGCGAGGCCCAGGGAAGGCGATTCAGCACCAAGGAGAGAGGTAACCGCGCGGGTTCTGTACGATCAGTAATGCTGACACCTTGCTTTTGAAGTTAGTGTTTTGGTTCAGAATAAGAAGAAATCGCTCGGCACAGACGGGTCGCAGTTGAAGTAGGGGGCCGGCTCAGGGTTGTTTTGATATAAGAGTATCACACTCACAGCTAGCGGGAGCTCTTCAGCAGTCACGACTCCAGAATTAGACTCGCTCCCCACGCTTCTCTCGTAAGCGTTTCGCGTAGGACTCAGTATGTGGTCGGTCAAGACTACAGGACGGCTGGGGAGGCTTCAGCAGATGCACTGTGAGTACGCTCACCTGATTTGTCACATTAACATTTATTATAACAACACATTGTTGTATTATAACGGGGGGTGCCCTAACTTCGCACGTGCCCTAACTTCGGACGGATTTTTAAATGATTTTATTATGCAAAATTATGCCGTGTTTGTTGTCACTGCCTTTGCTAAATAAAAAGATAAGTAAACATAGTCAATGCATACAGCTGTTATTTGCATGCAAAGTATAGTTCTATATATTTATTTATCGTTTTGTCGAAAAACAAAATTTCAGTCGTTTTCACCAATCATAATGATGGCGCTGAAAAAGGGGTCCCTTTGTAGCGGCGGCTCGTGCCAGATATAAACGACCTGTACCAAGCAGTCACATAGCTGCCACATACATAACAAATAAAGCTTTACGAAACAGTAAAAATTTGGGTCTCCCGGTTTTTGTGTAGTAGAAAACCAACCTGAGAAAACAACGTCAACACTACGTCAACACCACTGTCGTCTGCATTTCCCATGATTCCTATGGGACCGCGTTGATTGCGTAAGACGGGTTTTTGGTCAAACACGGACTAAACTGCGTTCAATACAGCCCTCCTCACGTGAGGTGACAAGTACACATAATCGCAATTATACTATAAAAAGAAAGCTTGAATATCACAAAATTCAATTCTTGTTTTTTTTTTTACTTAATTTCATCATCGACGCCTGAACAGAGCAAAATTACGAAAACGTTCGAAGTTAGGGCACACTGTCTAGCGTAGCACATTCACGAAGGTAAATTTACGAAAATGTCTCACAGCGTTTGCCCCTTAAAACGCGGAGCGTGAAGGGCTCATGAATAGTATGAATGCAATTTTTATCCAAGTATACTCTTTACATAAAGCTTTTCAAAATTCATTCATCAAAACCTGACCAGTCTCCGACAACTAGCGACAGAGCGCCGTGAGTTCGAGTGCGTAAAAAAGCGTTCGATGTTAGGGCACCCCCCGTTACTTATTGACTTATTGGGATTTGTTAATATACATTTTCATGAAAGTAGTGTTTACGTCTAACTTGTTAGTTTATCGACCGGCTGACTTGAGCATCTCTCTAGAATCACTAATGCCATGTGCTATGGAAGTTTCAGAATATCCAGAAATCTAATCGATTGTCTACCATATTTCATGTTACTAAATCCCCGTTGTTAAATTGGTAAACATGTAAGCGAGACTGAGTATTTCTGTAGTTGACAATACTGGTACATGTTCAAATGACACGTTCAATAATACTAGAGATCTATTTTGAATACCGTGTGTTTGTTGACATGACTCTAAGTCTGTCGGCTGTAGCGACGCGTTACAAAAGTGCACCCTGGGTATCACATGACGTCATATTTTCACTCAGGTGTAACGTTTGCAAGTTTGATAATTTTTCAGAGAATATGAAATTTGTAAAATTTCTTGTCAAAAGAAATTCAGGAATGTACCATTATTATTTTGTGTGTACTAACTTTATCATTTTTTTCAATGTACATGTCGGGCTATTGGCAACGAAACGAGGAATGCATAAACACACTATTCAGGTTCCAGACTTTTAAACATGAAATGTGATAATGTGTTTCAGTTCAACTCAGAATAGTAGGAAAATAACCGTTTCTCACCGAAAATATCAAGGAAGATAAGATGCACTTTAACGTTTATCTTTACGATCCCATCGCAATCGCCTACTGAAAGCCGTTGGCACTGAAGAATGCTGACAGTTTTGAGTGGTATACTTTAAGCCATTTGCGCACCATACCATTGTCGCTGGTAGATAACGCTTAAAGGCTCGATCAAGAACACGTCATCTAGAATCCCCAGATTGCCGTCCTGAATGCTAAACAGTAGAAAAGTGCGGTGTAGCCAGTCTGCGCCATTTCCGGCCGTCCCCGGCAATAAGTACATCCTCCAGGTACATGATGTCAGTTCACATTTGCCTGTTGCGACAATTCCCATTCATGAAATTTCTAAAGGCTCCTGATTCAAAATCACACTGAGTAATGGGACGTCTTGCTGTTTTGGGCTATTGGTATCAAATGAAGATCATTTTGAGATTGACGCGATTGGTGTTTTGAGACTCATGTTTTAATTAGAAGTACTGTTGGATGACTGTCAATACCCACAAGACGATTCAGTAAATAAGCTTGCCAGCCTGTCGAAATAGCTGTGCAGTTTTTGTTTATGATCATAATATGATTAGATTTCATATGCCCAAAATTCCCCCATTTCTGCATTTCAAAGCGACTAGTGCTTAACCCTAAACAGTACACCTGGGGTCCGCGCGGACCCCAGCACTATATATTCTGTAATATTTGTTTTGTTTCTAAAGATTTTTTTCTGAAATTTCAAGTAATTGTCACCCACAAAGTTGTGCCTCAACACAGTGCAGAAAATTCCGTTTCCCCCATTTTTTTTAGATTTTGTATCTGATTTTCTTTTGGGGTCCGCGCGGACCCCAGCCGGCTCTCGATCGTAATAGATACACTGGCGTTCTTATACTTTACTTTTTTTCTTATATTTTACTTTATTTTCAGGCTTTTATGATAAGTGACACATGCTTTCTAACATTAATAAGATTTTATATAATTTAATGTGATTTTTATTAATAATTTATGCTAATTTGATGACGTCATTGGTCAAAACCAAGATCCAAGATGGCGGATAATTAAGTATGTATGACGTCATTGTATGACGTCACTGGTGTTGCTAAGGGCAACATAAGTTTTAGCAGACCTTATCATTTTATCATAAACACTTTTTGTTAAAGTTGCGTTGTATACCATTAAGTTTTAAGAGAATAACCTATTTATAACGGTTTTAGCCATTAAAATCATATGAATGACGTCATAATGACGTCATACTACGTCATAACGACATCAAAATTGTTGTATTGATTTATTTTTACTAGTACACCATCTTCTAAAAATTTGGTGGCCATACGATAAACCGTTCCCGAGTTATGAGGGGGGCAATAAGCCCCCTCCCCCAGTCCCACGAACCTCCAAAGCTTTAAAAACTTTAAAAAACGGGTATTTCTTGATTCCTTCTTTTCTTCACCAAAAAATTGGAAAAGGTAAAAATGTATGATTTTTGTACGTAATGTGGACTCAGAGGTTCACACATCGATTTGGCAAAACAATTGAGCTGGTAGCATACTGATAATTTCTAAAAATTAGCAAAAAACTGTTTTGGGGTCCGTGCGGACCCCAGGTGGACAGATTAATCAGTCCGGGAAGGTGTACTGTTGAGGGTTAAGGGCTACCTTTCAGGCACTGTTTTGATTGATGTTGACCTTTAACGTTGAAGACAGCTTCGTGAAGAATTCCTTCCTCTGGTAGGATTTAATGACGGGCCACGGTTCAAATCATTTGACAAACAGATCCGTTTGCTGACATGACATATCCAATATACATTCAAATTATCACAGAAGCAACGAAAGGCTGGCCTTGAGGAATATATTCTATCCCTTCGCAAAAAAGATTCTATTTGTTTGAACAGCGACGATTCAAGACTATGTCTATAATGTAACCATAGACGCAGCTGACGTTGTGTGCTTTCAGTGTCCAAGATTCATACATTCTTCCGAGGATTTTGCTGAAATCAGACTGCAGTTTGCAGCATTCTGCCTGTCTCTTGTACTATCATATAATCAGTTGCCAGCCTTCAAGTCAGGAGATAGATGTTTCAAAGTGACCCTCTTATAATCGTTTAGGTTCAGTAAACCGCATGTGGTCTCTTGATAAAATCTGATACTGTGTGCGTTAGTGTGAGAAAATAGACAGAAACATCAGAAGGAATGTACGCGTAGGCATCAGTGTCACACTTCCTGTCACAGTTGGTTAACCAGATAATACACCATCCTATCTAGTCCTCACAGGGCTTTGGCGACCTCTTTATTGTCTGAAGAAGCGGATACAATTGTCTTCTATATGATTCCAGTGTTGGGGAGGAGCCTGTCCCATGTAGCCCGCCGTAAGCTGCTGCCAGATAATTACGACTACGATCGACCAATCATAAAGACAGAAATCCCGGGACCACGCTCTAAGGTGTGTCATGAAAGGAACTTTGTGACAGTGAACGATCGCTTAGATTAACGTTACGGCCGATCAGCTCATCAATCTGACTGTGTGCTCCACCGCTACCTGCTACCAGAGCAAGATATCAGCAAGACTATTCCATTGGTAATGGGTTTGGAAATCCCAGCTAGAAGTTAGCGCTTCGGAAAAACAATAAAAGAAGCCGAAATGAAGGGAAGGGAACATGTTCATTGATTAATTGAAGAAGTAAACGTATCAGAATGAATGTCATGTCAATAACCATAGATCCGACAATCTTTAGAGTCTTGTAGTAAATGTTGTGATGTTTAGTGCACTGCGAGTTCTGTGTGTTTTAAAGTTTCCCTTTTTGCTTCCTTCCCCATTGTTGTGTTATCTGTAGGCTTTGCTTACGGACTTGGACAAGATACAGGTTTGTAAAAACGTTAATCGTCTACTGACAGTAATCTTCTACTGACAGTGACTGACTCGTGAATTAATAACTGCAATACCATCGACAGTAATACACATCTGTGTAAGTGTACAATTGATAACAGAAAAAAATGTATGGCTCCCAGAGGATGTTGTGCGTATATGCATTGAACTTACTTGAATAGGTCATCCTATTCTAGCAATACCTTTATAAGCAATCGTCCTTCTTGTTTTTAGATGTGCATCATATAGTTTTAAAAGGACATCCTATTAATCTGCTACTGCTGACTGCTGTTTATTTATTTATTTATTTGTTTGTTTGTTTGTTTGTTTTTAGAATACAGAAGCTGTGCAGTTCTTCTGTGACTATGAGCGGAGCAGAGGAAACTGGTTGGTGGATGCGGACGGCAACAGACTGCTGGACATCTACACCCAGATCTCGTCTCTGCCATTGGGTGAATAAGAAATCCTTACATTGGCGTGTGTAAGGTTCTATGTGTGTGCTGGAAGGTCCATGCAATTGTCGAAAAGACCTCCATCAAGATTTCTATTGTGTACGTTGCACTGTTGATGATAGTCGCCCATTTTTTGTGAAAGGTAAAAAGTATCTTAGATAAAATACACTTGATTTTCACAGGCTAAAATCACCCAGCACTGTCCACAGTTGTGCATCGTTTTGATGAAACTCAAAAAGTATTTCACACTGAATGCACTTTTGTTATTCATAGGCTACAACCACCCAGCACTGGTGAATGCTCTACGAGACATAAACAATCTTGTGAGTATACACATAATATGTGCAGACTGCAGAAATGTCTAGGTTCATAATTACATTGTCATAATGTTTTGTGAACGTTTTCCAAATACAAAATATTTCTACACAACAACTCATGCCACAAGTTTCTTTCCTTCCAGAGCACCTTTATAAACCGGCCATCGTTAGGAACCCTCCCACCTCTGGACTTTCCAGACAAGATGGGGAAAGTGCTGATGAGAGTAAGTTTTCGTTCTTAAAGCATGCAAATATCTCCGCCAAAGCTTTACCCTCGTATGTTATCCTAGGCTACTTCTTTTCTATCACGATGTAAGCTGTGCTTTAGTGTTTACATCGATGATGTTTTCAATGTCTACTGAGTGACTTCACTCCCTTCTTTCTATAGCTGTGGCCCGGATATGAGTGTATGCATGTTTTCTCCATAGGTAGCCCCACCAGGACTGAAGGAAGTCCAGACCATGGCATGTGGCACATGTGCGAACGAGAACGCTTACAAAGCAGTCTTCATTTGGTATAGGGTAAAGTCATCTCTTTTATGCTTTGATGTAGAACACAGTATTTTAAACCCCCTTTTCAACTTTTCTCTGTGATTGCCAGTGTACCGTGTACTTCCTTTGGAAACAGTTCTTGTGACAAATGACTAAACAGTTGGACACAATTGTCTAAAATTATTCTTTTTTATAGACCAAACAACGCGGTGGAAGCATGCCGTCCAAAGAAGACTTAGAGTCATGTATGCGGGACATGGTAATGTCATATTATTAATCTATTGTTCTTCCACCTCACTTGACTAATGACTCAATGATTTTTTGTGCGTTCTTTCGAATTTTAAAATAAAATGAAAAAATCTCTTAATCATAGTGTAATGACTGACTGACTGACTGACTGACTGGGTATTTTCCCCCACAGCCACCCGGTAGCCCCAAACTCTCTATCCTGTCTTTCCAAGGAGGGTTTCACGGAAGAACCTTAGGTCTGTTCGAGAACTTTTCATACACTTTCATCATCTAGATAACTGTCCAATGAGCTGGAATAGTATATTATGATAACTAAATCCACTGTAGTTGCAAAGTGCGAATTGATCGTGAAACACTTATTGTTTACAGATGTGCTTTGAAATTCTCATAAGGAAAATATAGAATGTAGTCCTGGACAAACACATGTTTTAGAGATAGTTAAAACTCTATTTCGGTTCATGTTTTTAGTCCAGAAACGTATAGTTCCATGCACTTTTCAACCTCAGTAAGCATGTATGTACCACAGGTTGCCTGGCCACGTCCCATTCTAAGCCGATACAGAAGGTGGACATCCCGTCCCTGGTGTGGCCCGTGGCCCCGTTCCCTCAGCTCAGGTACCCGCTGGAACTGTACGCCGAAGAAAACAGACGTGAGGAGGAGAGGTGCCTTGATGCTGTAAGCTTTTCACTCTATTCTTATGTTCTCAACAGCTGATTCCTGAACCCTGCAGTTGGAATTTAATTTTGGCATGTTAGCGGATGTAAACCTAGTAATAGCCTTTACAATAAAGTTTCATTATGTTTACCTTTAATAAGTTAGAAGAAGGTAACCATGGTAACTGGTACTGTAGCTGTAGTATATATTATTTTTATTGTATATGAACGTGTTTGAGTAAGAATAAACAGTAGCAGTAGTTTGTTAGGCTAGACCATGTGAGGGTAAACATTATGTATTTGCCTTGCAAAAAGCTACTACCTTACTAGTTTACTATTATGTAGCATGTGGTCATCCTGTGTAAATCTCACTTGTCAGTTCTTAGAAGGAATCGTTTGAAAATCTATGATTTACAGAAAACCAATGCTACACGTGGCTGTAACAAGAGTGACTTGTACCCTTTTCAGGTTTGGAAGATAATTGTGGAGTCGAAAACAAATGGCCAGCCAGTGGCGGGGATAGTCGTGGAGCCTATCCAGGCAGAGGGCGGGGATCATCACGCTTCCAACACCTTCTTCAGACGGCTGCAGAGGATAGCAAAAGACGTACGGATGCATTCTTCAAATTCTCTTTAGTTAATATTTTCCTGATATTGTCAAAGTATTAGGAAGTTTCGTTTTGTGTGCTTATCATATGTGATCATCTTGAAAGTTCATCTGTGTTGGTGGAAGTCATTATGAAGCAAGTTTAAACCGAAATTTCTAACACAAGAAATTGGGCGTACCCAAATGTTCGACTGTACAACTCGAGTATTTGTTAAGGAATGAGAAATCCACCGCTTCTGTGACGTCACGTTATGCAGATGACACACGTGACTCGATGAGCAGTGGGTCATAGGTTATAGAAAATCTGTGGCGCCCCCCGTCTTTGCTGAGAGATGGTTGTAATGCTCTGATGTAGATGGCATTTTTAATACCTCATAAAAAACATATCTACATATTAATGATTTCTCAGAACGATGCAGCGATGATAGTGGACGAGGTGCAGACGGGAGTAGGGTTGACCGGCAGAATGTGGGCACATGAGCACTGGGGGCTGGAGGAACCGCCAGACTTCGTCACCTTTGCTAAGAAGATGCTGATCGGCGGCTATTACTACAAGGAGGAGTTTCGACCACAAGGGGTATGCATGAACAACTTGTCTTTTAAAACCAACACCTTCCTATATGCTCAGGAACTCTGTTAAACGTTAGGAGATGGATGTCTGGAAGCCATATTTTTATGGCCTTTTCCAACATGGCTTCTCTTTCCACTATAGATTATGATATCATGTCACACGTTCTGGCAAATACGCATTTATTACTGACTGTCTCACTTGAAACATTGCAGCAGCGTTGCTTTGTATTTTTGCCTAAAACAAAGCGTGGGGGGGTGAATAATTTCATCAGGTTGGCAAGAGGCTGGATAAGAAGGTTCTTTATTCAACAACTAACATCCGACGTTTTGGTGGCCGTTTATAGATCTGTCACCTTCTTCAGGGCAGCAATGGTTGTTCAATAAAGAACATTCTTATATAAAAGCAGAAATGACTAGATACCAAAGAGTTGATTACTCTCATCACATCTGCCTGCTGCAGGGATACCGTATCATCAACACGTGGGTAGGCGACCCTGCCAAGCTGGTCTTATTGGAGGCCGTCATCCGGGTTATTGAAGAGGACAGACTGCTGGACAACATGCGCGAGACTGGGGACGTTCTACTGGAGGGGCTCCGGACATTGGAGGTAAGGGTAGTAATCAGTTATCACATAAAAGGCAATGATCTGTTATTTCTTTATTTCTTTATTAAACTTCACCATAACAAGATGGAGGGGGAAACAAAACAGGTGATGATCACCTCTTCACGTTGTCTCCCCCGCAGACATAAATACAGATAAACATTATTATTTGAATCGTTGTTCCTGAATGTTGCAGTGTTCCCTTCTTTCGTAGGTTTCAAGGTTTTCGTAGGACACATATAGATTTGTAAATACAATGTAGTTGGAAAATGTGTGTATATGTACATCGAATATCATTTTGACTGCTACTCAGAACAAATATCCCGACATCCTTGACGGTAGTCGTGGACAGGGCAGTTTCTGTGCAGTCGACTGTCCCACAGAGGCCGTCAGAAACAAGGTCATTCGTGCCCTCAGAAACAAAGGTAAGTTTCAGTTCCAATATTGTTTCTAAAATATGATGTTTGAGTTTTAAGTGTGCAGCTACACTAATATGTGCACCCATTTTCATACAAACACATTTAGTAAACGTAATGCCTATTTAGACCACGGTGTGACAACAACAAAGATGTATGTTACTTAGTACAACCGACTTGATATATTGTACAGGTGTCCAGGCAGGTGGCTGTGGAGAGCGGACCATCAGGTGCCGACCTGCGCTCATCTTCCAGCCGCATCACGCCGAGATGTTCCTGGACATCTTCAACGGCGTTCTGGCTCAGGGGAGCATCCCATGAAGGCAGCGGGAGGTTTAACTGTAGATTAAGTGTCAAACTCTGAGGAAAGTCACAACCACCTTTATTAGCCAGTTGTAGTCCAGGGCAAAAAAGGAACTGGTTTTCTGTGATAACATATAACTGTGACTATAATTTCTGTGCTGGTTGCAGAACCGTGGATGGTGAGAATGCATCACACGAGGGCACTTATCTCACAGTGCCATACAATAGTAGTTCGTCGTAGATGCCTCAGTATATCAGAGCGATTCAAACAGTCAACTTATTGATAACTTAATACGAGTGTAGGCAGGTCGCATTAAGCTGTACAATACACGTCATTATTTTCTCGCTGTTTAAAAATAATGAGACAAATTTGGGCCCTGTTTGCAACAGCAATTCCTTCGTATTGCAGGTTTTGTTTTAATATCACTGATTCAAAATTTCTTCTTCTTTGAAATTCTTGTAAAGAATCACATATCAAAACAGATGGCCTTCTAGCTAACTAGTCAACCTCAGACATAAATTTGTATGTTGGCACTCCGTACGTAAGAGAAATATGTCCCAAACCAGCGTGTTCATGTTGTCCGTTCTCTTTCATGAGCCACCATGTAATATACTGCGTCGAAAGCGTTCTTTAGATCAATCAAAAAACGATGGCGCTGGTAAAAATACCCTTCTTGATGTTGTGAAGGATAGTTCGTACAATTTGTACAAAGTGCCATATTACTTAGAGAATGAGGGAGTACGTTTCGACGTATTAATATCGAATGCGAAACGAGGACTGCGAAGTGCATTTGATCCGGCTAGTGTACATGTAAACATGTATCGCGTTATATAAGTGTGCCAACACAGCAAAGTGTGTACACTGTGTGTACAATCACATTTCTTACTGTAACCTTTACAGCCACTTCTATCAGTCGTATTTAGAATATTTAGCGTAAGGAAAGTCACATAACTACTGTAACAGTACTCGTCAAGTCACAACCAGTGAAGACCATGTAGTGTGTAATATCATTATATCCAATACAGCACATCCATTTACAGTGCTTTACATCCATTTTTACATGCAGCTGATCTATAGATATATAGACTTGGATGTCTTACAATGCTAACCCATACATACTACACAGAAACACACTCACATAGCGTTGTTTGTGAAAAGGTCCATTTTTATTCAGTTGATATTCAATCCGAGTTCACTCAAGCGTGAGAGGGAAGAGCCAGATGCAGAGCTCACTTCTTCGTTATAACCAGTTCAAAAGGTGACAAATAGCTTCTAATCTATAAGTACGTAGTACAGTACTGTGCACATTGTCTGTCCTGACCTGTAGTTAACATATCCACGGAGGGACAAACATAGCTAGCATGGTCCTGATCGAACGTACTGCTCTTGTGCAAAACCAAGTTTTCTGTTGGCTGTTTGGTAAATGTTGCATCAGAATTTTGTCCGTTTGCATAAGATATCTTTTTCGACACAGCATTTGAAAACTGCAGACGGGATGTCATCCTTAAATACGCGAACACGGCCTTAAACGAAACGTTCTGTAGAAGTGCTATGCACGTCGGACGTTCCGGATTTCGCGCAGGTGCAGTACGTTCTGCCAAAGTGCTCGATCGTGGTACCCCTTAGACCCTTTTGTAAACACCTGACAACGATACAGAAGACAGTTTAGTTGACAATTGTTGAACCCTATGAGGAACAAAGGATAATCTCCAAAATAATCAGTGTTGGATATATAGCATGAACAATCTTTTGCTCAAGTCGGCTAAAAATACCGACTGAGAAAATAAACTTGTTTTAAGAAACTGTACAATTAGCATGGTCCAGCTTCCACACCCTTCACAGAAGTTCAAATTCACCAAACACAAAAACATCATCGTATCTATAACGATAAAACGTGTTCACGCTGTACGTACCTGTCCTAGTATAGAAATGCCATCGCTAATGCATTTTCGAGCCGTTCACTATATATGTGTTGGTGTATCGAGTGCAGCCTGCGTGTTCCACGTTATAAACGTAAACCCAAAACTACCTCAATATACAATTCCTGTTGCAGTTAAGCCTTGCCCATCCTAGTACTAACCAGTTTCAATGGTTTACCTATCTTGTCGTGTAAACATCTATAACAGCAGACACGACATCCCTTATATCTTAATTGTACAAGCTGAAAAACTGAGATACAGGATGTGCTATTTTGGTTCCATACGTTGATCAAACGTAACATGTATGTATAACTAACATTGGTTTAAACAAATACACATCTGCAATACACATATGCCCAATAGCAATGTGCCCATGGGCTTTTTTCTAAACACACTCACAACAATACCTAAACGAATGTATCTAAAAACAACCATAGAAAGTAAAGGGGATCACCAAAAGTGCATTTTCGTACTATGAAAAGCAGAAATGCACTATGATGTAAGGCAGATTTAAACAGTGACGTGGCCAGATTATGGTGAGCCTTAATTGCCTTAAATGATAAATCATATCCCCTCATATTAGATAAGCTGCAATCTGTGGAATATCAGATTGATAAATGTCTGCGGTACCTTAATAACATAACATAACATCTGGTACAGATGGGGGGGGGCATGGTTCTATGCAGTATTAAAGAACATGTATCCACCCTACCATGCCGGTAGCACCATATTAAAAATGGCGTTACTAGCACACTGTATTACACCATCGTCATCGTAATGTCCAGCCAGAATAACATAGCTCAATTTATCCATGAAGAAGATATCCAGCTTTTAAAGTATCCACTGAGCTTTAATCCGAATCCTCTAAATACTTTGCCAGTTTCAACCTCCTCATCAGTCTACGACATCCACATAAAATGAATTTACTCATGGTACAGACAAACGCCTTCTCCTGACCAATAGAAGTACCGTTGCATTTGTTATGTTTCTTGTATTATGGATTACAAAATAGAATTCTGCTGAATCCCTCCCTTTCCCAAACCCTTAGACTACTCTACCCAACTCTTCCATGCTGCTCCCGATAAGAATTCCGATACGAATTGTGCTATACTTTCGATTATCAATAGCTGATCCCTATAACGATGCCAAGTGCAATCACACACAGAGATGTGAACATGACCTTGACTATGGTGACCTTGCTGCTGAAGCAGTGCTGTGGTTTCTGTTCAGACTTCCTGGTTGCGGAGTAGGTGTTGTTCACAGCTAGCTTGGTGTGCCTGGCGGCGCCGGCCCAGCGGTGAGGACCCACCAGGCGGTAGTGCGTGGGGAAGGCCGGGCCGAAGTAGACCAGGTAAGCGAGGTAGGGGTCACGGGGAAGGAGCTGCCAGAAACTCGGCCTGACGCCGATCTCCTGAGCGATGTCCTCACAGTAGGGGAGGGTACACACCTGGGAGAACAAGACATTGTTTGTTGTTGTTGTTGTTGTTGTTGTTGTTGTTGTTGTTGTTGTTGTTGTTTATTGTTTTGCACTTACAAATAAAAAATAAATAAACATGCATGAGAGGACCAGAAACTTGGTGGTTTATCTTGGGCCCTCCCCAATACTACAAAATTGAAAGACCCTATATGGTACATGTACTTAATATCAAATTTCTGACTTACCATTAACGAGACACGTCCGATCTTGCTTTTACACTTTTCTCTGTTGCTGCGAAGCCATTCTTGCATAGACTGTGAGTCAGGGAGTTTACAATGTCCCTGTGATAGAGAAACAATAACGGACAAAAATGCTTGTAGTTCGTGCTAGTAACAACTGATCAAACACTGGTCTAACTAGTGAATTTTTATATACATACTGAATTGTGAATGTGAAGAAATTTTCCATATCTCGTTTTTACTACAACAAACAGGACTATTGTATTCAGTACACGTTGCATAGTCCTCTCACTTACAGCCGGTTGATAAAATACAAAATAAGTACACACAGAACACTATTTCGATTGTTACAGTGTATATATTCAATGTTTAGGGATGTTACGTAGTGGCCAAGAAATGATGTCGCTTTTGTCCTAAAGAAAGGTATATGAACTCACTGAAAAGACGCGAGCCGCCCATCTCGACTGGATCTCGAGCACGGGAAAGATGGGCCCTATCGTCCCTACACAGCCTATGACAGCCAGGGTAGAGTGGGGGAGGCGGGCGGGGAACATCATCTTGTACAACTCCAGGTCTCCCACATCACCTGGGAACATGGCATGATCTTTATTGTACTTTCTTTCCCATATGGGATAAATGTAGTAGTTGCAACATAGTCTAGAGGTAAAATATCATTACATGTAGTGTTGGTAGTAAACAAGGGAGACAAAAGTAAGCATATAAATCTATGTATCACTATCTTACAAATATAGATCTATCGTTTACAAAACAGTTAAACATATAAAGATATGCTACGTAGTACCACTGAATCTATCATCTAGTCTTAAGGTTGGAATACTAACTTAAAGGTGTGGAATGTATAATTGTAGCATCATCATATCACTTTCCACAGAGGGTTTCTAAAATGAGCTATCAAACCTTCGTTGATTATTTCACCAGGTTGGTAGGAGACTGTATAAGGCAACAATTCATTCTGATTCGTACTGCAGCTAGGTGTCGTTGCTGCAATATTACGTCGGGTGTGAAAACCCACTGATTGTTGAATAAAGAACCTTCTTGAACGCGTGCTATCACGGGAGAGACCTTTGGTTTTCTCAGGACCAATCGGGCAGTGTCCGGTCCAGTGTCTGGTAAACTAAGGACTGACTAGAGGACAGAAATGTCGATACTTACGTGGGAGGATGTCTGACTCGAGGAAGGGAATGGCGACGTTGTACCCTGTAGCGAATATCACGGCATCCAGTTGGTCAATTTTGCTCCCGTCGGTGAAGACTACCCCCGTGCGGGTAAACCTCTCAACCACCGGCCTCGTCACAACCTGGAAAAATAACCGTCAAATACCATCAACATTCCATATCGTCGTACTAAAAAGCAATTGTTAATATATATAACGTTATTATTATTATTATTATTATTATTATTATTATTATTATAACGTTACATCTATATAGTGGTTTATAGTGGGTTAGTGTAACACTAAAAATTTGCAAATTTTACAGGCTTTTTGCGAATATCAGAAGAAAGGACTGCAGATTAGGATCTGTTGGATTTCAAGTTCTGGTAGGGGTTTCCTTACCTTTCCCGTGGCCAGTCTGAACGCGATTTCATCATTGATCATTGTGGACCCATAGATGGGGTCTTTACACCCCTCCAGCCCGTAGTTGGCGTGGTCCAGACAGGCGTTACACTGGCGCCTGAGGAGAATTCTCTTCAGCCATTCAGGCAGGTTCAGGCGGGCTCTTTGGATGAAGAAGTCCCTCGGCTTCCCTCCCCCTGCCAGCCGCGGAAACAGCCAAGTGCCGTCCCTCACACTGAGGTAAACCTGAACAGTAAGAACAAAATAGACAATCGGTGCATATGGTGCCTTTTATTTTCTATCATTTACTTTTATTTACGCTCAGGTTTCATACGATAAGATTGTTTTGATATGTGGAACATTCTTGTTGATTGTCCAGTTTTGATTACATGTCATTTTCTAGCCGTGTATCGTATGGTGTCTCCTGTGTTGTCATCGATGATAGAGTAGATATGGTAACTATGGAGCAATTCTGGAAGCCCATCACCAACTCACATGCATACCCGCGCGCACTAATGTACATTGACATTATGTACACACACACGCACGCACGCACGCACACGCACGCACACACACACACACACACACACACACACACACACACACACACACACACACACACACACACACACACACACACACACACACACACACACACGCACACACACACTCATTGGTAAACTACATGTAGTATCGCAAGACTAAGTATTTTGTTCAAATAAACTATTTTCTATGACTTCCCAAGCGACCCGATAAAATGAAAATATGTCTGAATATAATAGTTATGCACAATCTAGAGTCCAACACAATGTGTCTTGAAGTTATCTTATGTCTAACGTTATTGGAATTGCAAAGAGAGCGCCCCAATGTTCTTCTCTGTATCCCCACCCCCTCGCTCTTATATAATTAATTGTTTAAAGATCATGTGTGTGATCATGTGAGGATATTCCTTTAGTATGTATATGTAAGGCTAGTCCCGTTCATGTGGGGCCATTTTGCCTGATATTATTTAAGGTAGTAAGTTATATTATCACACTCTACGTTTAGGGTTCTTTATTGTCTGGTAATGCATATGCCATGGTTGATATCAAGTCAGCCAATATTTTCGGCGGTATTTAATGGTACATTTACATTTGTTTTAGCTTAGAGGGTCATGTCCAGTTGGGAATCAAATTGCAAAGGTATGGCAAACATTAATATCTGTCTCCCCATTGTTTTTGATATCGTATGTGAAATCATTGCTTGCCAATATGTGTACGTTCTCCTAAAATAACGTTGTCCAGTGTTATATGCTTTAAGTGTATCATTGAACCTTATAATTACGTGTATAATTAAGGACAAGAGATGTTAATACTTTATTGTTTTATTAAGTACATTCTCTTTGAAACGTTGGTCACTTCTCTATTAGTTTAACTTATATTTTTTGGTCTTGATCGTTCATAATTAATTTCATCCAATTCAGTTATGTGACCCACAAATATGCGTAAGACCTTGCCCCTCCTCTTTTATGAGTCAAACTTCTTTCAGAGTAGGGTTAGAACAAGGACATTATATAATGTCCTTGGTTTGAACAAATCTGCGACGCGTGTCTTCAAACTAGCCAAACCGACACCAAAGTTGTAGTCCTTTTCAATGCCTTTTTTTACTTACTAAAACTCATTCTCAAAATAAAAATGTATGGAGAAAAGAAAACATACAAAATAAGAGTGATATATCTCGCTGAAGGTTACAGAATTTGTCTCATTTTTTTGTATTTTGTGAGACGTGTAGGAGGTAAGTCTAGAGTGGTGTCGAAGGCCAGCTGATGCTGTACTTACTACAGACGCGACCTGGGCAACTTCAGCAGCCACATCGCCAGCCGAATTGGCACCGCCTGATTTGGACAACAAACAGTGCATGTTTCGTCAAGAACACAAAGAGGGCATCCATATATATGCCCTCTGTCGAACTGTATGCAGACCGTGAGATTCAAAATCACCCAGTTTACTGTCGTATCCCCTCCTCCGGCGCAGCATTGAATGTTGCAACCCCCTCTAAACCCAGCTGTATGCAAAGTAGTAGTCAAAACAAAGCATTATCAGCAGTCCAATTAAGGCGTTATAAGTAACCCACTCTCATTTTTCCGCAACTTGTCACCGCATCTCATCTGTAACTTAGTCCAAGTGTTAGAGTTTGGAATTTTACGTTAGTAAAACGCCAGACAATTAACTAACGGCAAATTGGTGCATGCGGTATTGTGAGCTAATTGAGTGCATGCGAAAAAATGAACCTCGCACACTTGGCCACCAACAAACCCCAAGGAATTAATTACCCATTTGTCAATCTTAGATTTTCGCGCAGTATTTCAATTTCGACATTGTATCTTTTTCACAACAGCTGCCCCTTATGTACCCCAACTACAGCTTAAAAACCACGTCATACAAGTGAGAGAGAGGAATGGAGAGAGATGACTACTTACCGACTACCATGACTTTGCGTCCTTTGAAGGACTCCGCGCCATTGTAGTCACGACTGTGCATGACAACTCCGGTAAACTCTTCAAGCCCGGGCACTTTCGGGACGAAGGGCTTGGAGAAGTGGCCGCTGCACACCATGACGCGGTCGAACAGGCTGGTCTGGGGAGAGGTGTTCTTGTTGTTGTCCGCGGCGACCGGTGCAGTACGCACCATCCACTTACCCGAGGTGGCGTAGTCCTCGGCCCGCCAAATATGTTGAACCTTGGACGAGACATGTGGAACGTTAGTGTGTATTCATCATTGATTAACGTTCTTAACTTTGATAGATAGGCTAGAGTATGTTTGGATGACATACGTCAAACGCGAGGCTGCAGTTAGCTTCCTCTTATTATGTTATGTTCTCTGTTTCTTTTTCTTCTTCTCCAAACAGATAAGGTCAATGACCTATACCAGACGTCTGTCACCATGGTAGTTGGTGCTGTAGCAGACACCCTGTGGTGTTGGGTTACATTATGTAGCAAGGCAGAGCTGGAGGGGCTGGTCACCAACTACTTAGTACTAGTATGTGAATGTGAGTAAGAATACACAGAGCAGTAGTTTGTTAGGCTAGACCATGTGAAGGTAAACATTACGCGTTTGCTTTGCAAATGTTACCTTTATTTGCAAAGAACTACTCGCAGCCTTTAGGCTGAAAATGTCACAAAACCTTCCTCTGTCTCTGAACCCTCCAAATTCACAACTGCTCTAGGGGTACTGGTTTTCCCTCCCCTGCTAGCATCTATGATCGGCCCCTGCATAGATATTATCAGACAACAATAATCCCAGTCATTACATACCTGCACACCGAATTGGATGAATTTCATGAGCTCAAATTTGTCGGCGAAGTCCCGCAGGTAGCTGTGCACCTGTGTGTACGGCAGGAAGGGCGGCGCCTCCTTCGGCTGAGGAAAGTCGCTGAAAGCCATCATCTCTTTAGTCCTGTTACTGACCAAGGACTTGTAGATAGCCGCCCCCTGGTTAGGGCGTGGCTCGTCTGTGTAGTACCAGACTCCTCCTAAATGGAATCAATGAGTCACACGGTTGGACATGAAAAATGTAAATTGTAAGTTGTCTTCTTTAAGTGCATTTATCCACGGTTTAAAAAAAACTGATTTTCTATCATATTGTGAGCAGATTTCATCTCAATACATTTGTCTCAATACATTGATTTTCTTTTCTTATGCTTTCAAGCAATGTTCGGTGACAAGAATGTCACAATTTTCAAAGCTTCGTGTGTGGGGAATGCATTTATACACACATATACACAGAACAGCAATGCTACATGTACACTAGAGTCCTAATATTCTTAGTATCAATATTTCTGTCACGATAGGACTTCACTTGCCACTGAAAAACCCTTTCTTTGTACGAAGCAAGTAAGCATTCATCAAACCCCTCCCCACACTTAGACAAATATCAGTGGCCCAGCTAAATGTTATGGCCGATAATTCATAGTCACTAACACATGTACAGTAACGTGTAGAGAGATATCAATAGCAAATGTAAACTTTTACTACCATTGCAAACCATGATTTCAATATATCTTCCAGAGCTAGCGGTGAAGATATGCGTGTTGTGAAATATATGTCAATATTTCAGATCGGTCCACGAAACAACGAATTGAACTGGTCCGGTCTATTGGCAATATAAACCGGAGTGGAGCAAATTCATTTAGGCGCGTGGAAAAAGTATTATGCATGCACAACATTTGCATTAGATCGAGTTTGCGGGAGAGGGGAATGAAATACAGATAATTGACACTAATTCTCTGGAAGGTGGCGTCTGTTATGTGTTACTGTGTTAATGGAATTGGATATTGTATCTGAAAAATGTAATATGCACATTTTCATTAATCGAGAAAAAAGAATTACTGTACCAATAATAGTGGAGCATTCATGTTAATCGTAAATCAGAACATGTTTATGTCATATTTTTTGGAATGAGAGGAAAAATGAAACCAAGCAAATGCATAACGAATATCGTAAAGTGGCACCTCTTTCATAGAAATACACTTAAATTTGCTGCACCAGTAAATGTTTACCTCATATTTTTTGAATAAGAGAAAAATGAAACCAAGCAAATGCATAACGAATATCGTAAAGTGGCATCTCTTTCATAGAAATGCACTTAAATTTGCTGCACCATTTGATACATACAGTATTCTAAACGGGTAATACATGGTGCGTTTAAAGGACATATGAGCCTCCTTCAGGAGACCATCGGACCGAATTAATGCCCGCGTACGGCCAAGTAGATTACAGCTGGAATAAAATCGATAGACGAGTTTTAGAAAGACATTGGTGACACATGATTCCAGCCGAGCACTATTGACACCGAGATATAACCGTCCCATATACTGTATGTAGAATCGTAACAGATCTTAGTAATTTAGTCGACACTCTATGAAGTATAGCATTCGTAGAACCTGTATAGTATATATACAACTGCTCATTGTACCTTTATAACTATATAGTATAGCGTAGCTTAGTACTTACTTGTAGAGGTGTACTAGTTCTTAGTCAGTAGTTCTATTCAACATTCTGCCAAATATAGTACCCGTTGAACCTATATGTAGGAATTTTGCTAGACCCATACCAGCTAGTAATCTTATTATCTGCCATACATTGTACTTGTTATAATTGTTGTGCAATAAACTTTGACTTGATCTTGTATCGGAGGTATACTCCGTTTGCAGACTTATTTGTGTCAGCGGGAACGTGGATTCATGGTCGGGTTGGCGGTATTGATTCTCCCCCGTGATAAGCACGTCCCCGTATGGCGCAGAAACGCAATTACTCCCGACAGTGCCATGCCATCAGTATCCCAAAATGACCTATGAATTGGCGCGCCGATTGCCTAACGGGGGGCCAGGGACGGGGGTTTTACGTTCTGACGTACTAGTTGTCTACAAAATCAAGACAAGTCTATCCTAGAGGTAAATTTAGGGGGGTTAAGGAATAAAGAATGGTACGCGTAGGAGTGGTGCGAAGAAAAAAAACTCGAAAAAGAGACCAAGTTACACAACATTAAGGAGAGTAAATCCCCTTGCGACCCTCCAGCGAGCGTCATAGATAAAAGATAAGAGCGTCACGCAAGAAATTTAAAACGATTTGTCTTGCACGTCTTCGATAAGTGGTGACGTCACAATGCATGATGTCATAATTGTGTAGCTCCTAACCCCATCTGCTCGGCTTCTGCTGTCTGTCCTTGGTGCTGAACAAACGGTGCAGATTACTTACCCAGTTCGTCATGTTGCTCGAAGCACACCGGCTCCAGCCCCTCCTCCAGGCAGGCCTTGATGCAGGCCAGCCCGCTCACCCCCGCCCCGATGATCGCCACCCTCCTCGTGCTCTCCATGCCGCCCTGCCTCTTCTCAGATGACGTCATATTTCACCAAGCGACATCTATCTGTAGTGTACAAGTATACACATCGAACATCAACTGTCAGAATTAGAACAGGAGACTAAACTGATATGGAGAGTCATAAAAAAAATTAGAATAACCCGGTAAATGCTTTATCAAAGCCAGCGCCGCAGAATATATCTAACATTGGTGCAAGCAAGATTATGCTGCAGCGGATTTGCAATACTAATGCCCAAGAAGGCACGAAATGAATAAATCTACTGTAACATATCGTAGGCGTTGTAGCTGCATTGAGTAAGCAACGAAGAAGTCATTGTTATCAATAGAAAAATAGTGATCTAGACGATTGAGATTATGAGATGGATAGTTGCAGATAGGGAGTGGTCAGGATATAATTTAGTGATCAATATGACACCCAGCTATTCCATAAATTTGGTTCCTATTACGGTAGATTATCTAGTGAAAGGAGCAAGTTAGAAACATATCAAATTTCAGGGATACAAAAGTATTGGCACACAGCCATGCTGCAGAATGAAATAGACAGATGTATCCCCGTTGAACAATACAAATCTGTCTCCAAATACTACAATAAACTATCTTTGACACCTTTAACAATGAAGCACGATACTGACCCATTTTTGCGCGACCCAATTATGGAAACAGACGGTGCATACCTTTTAACAGTGTCCGAGTTGCTTCTGGTAAAATACAAACCACCCGACGGTTCAAAAAGAACTATTTCTAACCGATGCAAACCGTACTTTCCGTTAGCGTTACAGATGCGCATGCAGTTCTTACAAGCAATGTGGCGGTACTAGCCCTATGTAGCAGCCGTCTGCGTCCATGCGAGCAGTGCACTGGGCACGAGTTATCCATTGATTTCCCTCGAGAGATAGTCAATGTAAACCCGAAGGGTGAATGAGGAGAAGGGGGGGAGCAAGAGAGGCAGCGAACACAGCTAGGGTTATTTTGATAAGATTGGATAAGTAAAACTAGATAAGCAATGCCAAGAGTGAGTACAGACGAAATGAGAAAAATGAAACCTGTCTGCATAAAATGTATGTTTCTTCGGCCTTAAAATGTATTGGTATTATTAGATGCAAATTAATGGATGTTCAAAGTGTTTTTCTGCACTACTGAGACGCTGCATTATTCACAAGCATGCACATGTTCTAATGGTAGCAATTAACCGTTGAGACGGTGAAAGAAGCACGCTATTGCAGGTGTGAGATTCGAGGTATTTGATGGTTGGATTTGTGTTCAGGGCGAAGCGTTATAAACCACCATGTACAAAAGACAAAGAAGGTGGCTTCAAGATTTTTAAATTCCAGCTGATTTAGTTCACCGACTGTTCCCCCACAGTAATTAGATATCTACTCACGCGCGGTAACACAGGGTACGTTTTACATTGACAGGTGCATACCGGCCTACGCGCTAATGGACACGTACATCATTACCCACCTTCGCCCATGAAACAAATCTCCCAGGCATTCAAATAAGATGCAAAATTCCCTTTTTTTTCAAACACTAGTCTCCAGTGCAAATGCATGGCAAGCACCCCCACACACGGTGTTCAATATTGAAAATGAGATGAGCAAATATTTGGAAGAGTACGGTAGAAAATAGATGTCTATTGGCTTGTAAAACGTAGTGCGGTGTATGCACGGTGTGGGCCCACGCGGTCACATGGACAGATCTATCTTTGTCTCCTATTGATTGGATCTCGTTAAGCTTTCCGGTCAGGTCTACAAGTTAAAGAAAAGATCAGTTCTATGCCAGAATAGCATTCTGTGGTTTACATTCTATAAAGATTTTCAATTATTCTTTTTTATGGAGGAACTTGGGCAAAACAACGTGTTCGGAATGACAGAATGATTGATCTTTATTCAAAATTTAGGTCGGCTTCTAGTTTGATATTCATTATTCGTACATAGTGTCCTGTTGCCTTGGAAACTGCATATCCAATGTGGTTTTGTTAATTTTTTATTGTCTCAATTTGTAAATCGTTTTTTTTTCAAAGCGGCTGCAAGTCAATTCTGCAGTAGTGTGGGCAAGCGCAAGAAGGCGCTGCTCCATAATGGAGACAAAAACGAGGGAAAATGGCCTCAGGTCGAAATTTTGCGATAACAAACAGCGGCAAGGACAAAAAGCACCTAGACTGTAAAGAACAAACAAAATGACCCCAAACATCAAAGATTCCGCTGTCTGTACTAATCCACTGTAAATCAGTGTTGTTTACATCACGCTAACAGTTACATGTGCCTGAGGCCAAAATCCGGGTTCTATCCCGGTTCAGCTGGGGATGGGGGGTAAACTGTAATGTCCTTCATTATGAAGTAAAGACTAAACTTTATCTCCAACACTAGAATGAATTGTAAGCTCCTCACAATTCAGCCCTTGGCTGCAAGGAGAGAGTAAGCCGACCCACCCAATAATTTACTACAATTGGTAAATCCAACGTTTCGTGCAATGATTGCGAATTAACTGTGGTGATATGTAAGTTCAACAAGACTTAACCACAAGTACGTACGACTGTTTGCGGTAATACAAAGAAAGGCCACGAGGTCGTCTGGTCTGCCGTAAATGATACGGTCAGTCTGAATTGTCGTCAGAAATCGTACCTCCTAGAACGTCGTATTGTGGGGCGTTGGCTCGTTTAAGTTTACTTGATGATCAATCGACGTCAACGAGGCGTGGCGGACCAAGTTCTTATTACGAGCAACCAGGAGTTAAGGCGCAATCCTTAAGACAAAGTGCCCTCACCTTAAGAATGTAAGATTGACTTTGTCGACCACCTGTTGGGGAAACAACGGCGCCTGCAAGCTTAATGTTACACTAGAAGATTAGAAACGCAAGTTCCTGGTCGCTGCCAGGCGTCACCGCAGCCAGCATTAGCATTTTCGTGCCTCACACGCAAATTCCCGCCCTTAATTCACCTTATGTAACCTCTTCTTGCTAGACCTATAAAGATGAGATCCACTTTGTGGGGCTAATTTTCCGACTATAAACACGGCGAATTTATGGCACGTGCTGTCACCGGTGGGGTTATACTGAATTGGAGTTCCCGTTCACAATTTTCAATACAAAATATGTAGATTTTACAAAGGGGTTTACCGCCATAGGACACAGCATACTTGTGCATATACTTTGGTACAGTTCAATAGCTAACACGTATGTACATGTGTATACTTTAGTATTTGAAAGTACAAGCTGCTCAAACGGGCTGGTTGGTTCGATCTACTCCTATCTGAATGAGTTTGGTGTCTGGCTGTCCTCAACCAGGGCACGGACAGTGTCCCCAACACGGGGTAAGCGACACCGCTTGCATGGGATTCGAACCCCGGACCTCCCGCTCCAGTGCCATGTCTATTCATGATCGACCGAGTGTATAAACATTGGACGTGAAGCGCCCGGGCGAATCTTGGTCTACATGAGATCTAGCGTTTGCGCCCAGAAAATAGTCAGTACAGCGGAAACATTGACATTTACTTGGGCGCGTTTCATACAGCCCTGTCTACAAATTATTTCGGCAACCTACATGTACGCAACATGGAGCCATTTTCAAGTTCAAACATTGCGTATCTCGATCCAAAGCGCATTTTATGTACCTCTACCATCTTATCGACATCAATAGTGATAAAATTATTACCTTATAAAGCCCACAAGTACGCCCGCTTCACACAAATGTACAGGAACCACCCAGGTAAACACAGTAGATTTGGCACATTCCCACCTTACCTTGTTTCCGATACAACTCACTTGTCGCAATTCCCGCCACTATTCTTCTACGGGCATTGTTATTTGATAGCGCTCGTTATTTTTGGACGTGACGGAGGTCGTGGTATGCGCTCCGCCTCAGACAAAGACTTCAAATAAGGGATAAGGTTACGGGCAAACAACATGGAGCAGGTGGGAGGATTTGAATTCACCTGCGTTTCTTACGTATAAAGTCAGCCATGCTTTGATATTTGTCCCCAACTGACTTGATGTCTTTAATTTTTGCAAGTCGTGCTTTCAAGATGAAGAAATTAATGTTAGAACACAATCGGCAGATTGTTGAACAAAGGTTAGAACATTCAGCTAACCAACGAGTCTCTCGCCACTGGGTTATCAAAGACAAAAAGACCCATATATTAGTTTATCGGTGGCGCCTGTCTAGTCTTCGTGAAAGAAAGGAACGTTAACATCGTACTGTGCATGTTAGAAAGATAACCTACTAGCTCTAGCCTCTACCAGGCTTCGGGAGGCGGCTGGAAAGAGTAGATATTGGCCAAATAGAGAGATAACATGGCGCGGCAAAATGTACTCTCTCGCGGACCAACTCCCCTGGCATGTTATCTGTCTATTTGGAAAATTTCTACTCTTTCCAGCCGCCTCCCGAAGCCTGGTAGAGGCTATACTAGCTCCAGTAAAATGTACTTTTCCGATAATGTCTTACCTGTGTGACAAAATGGATGACAATCTTGAAAGTTCCCGCAGTGTTCCGGCAACTTCACGGTCCACCTAGATCTGTACTGAACGAACGAAGGGTGGGGCCTATTACGCCTATACCTGTCTATCTACATACCATTTGTAACTGCTGAACTGTACCAGCCCTACCTTTGACAATTTGGTCACGTCTACGACTTTCCCCGCCGATTAAAAACTTCTATCCGTCAAAATATGCTACTTCGGGAATTCACGTTGTTTCAAACTTTCGTTAGTACTTAGTTTGTTACGGCCAGTTTTTGTATATGTACAAAACATTACCTAAGGCGGAGTCTACTGAACCATGTATGGATTGCACGGTATGTTCTGTGCGTCAGCAAACAATTATCGAGAAATAACACTAACAAGTGTAGAAATGAGAAAAACTGAAAATAATGTAACATAATGTGACTACAGTAAAAATTGAAGAAAAAAAAGCGCTACTGTCAAATTTGTCGAAAATGTGAAATCGTAGGGCACTCTAGAATTGTAAAATCATCTAAAAACTGGATCGGGCTGATTTTTGATTAACAGGTGTTAATTGTCCAGACTGACACAGTTAATGCACAGTGAACAAATTGGGTAAGGGAGCCTATATAAAGATGCCGAAGCAGCGTTTAGTGTCCGGTATCCCCATATCCCCCAAATTCTCCCTTTCACATGTTTCTATCTATAGTCACATCATTTCACATTTCTTGGAGTTGCTCTGCCAAATTAACATAAAGGTTACATTTATACCTCTGGTAGTGTAAGGGGACAACATACATTAAAACATCATCTCTGTTATTTGTGATTAAAACCTACTGCCACATAGATGATCAATTTTCATGAGCAGAAATTATAGCAATAACCTGTGATACAGGACATACATATTATAGTAACATTTATTGTAGCTTACTTCATACAAAAAGAAAGAAACAAGTGGGATATCTTTAATTATAACGACTTTGTAATGAGAAGCAGAAGTTTAATTTAAAGCAATGTGCTGCATCTAATCTATGCCTTTGGATGACTGTGCAACATTTTGGCACCTACAAGTAGTTTGTGCCAAAGTACTTTAACAAAAGTCTAACCATAATCTTCACATAACTAAGGAAAACATACAATACATCAATTTTTTGTCAACCTGGTGCAAACATATCAACTTCCCTTTACAGACAAGTGCAATGGCGATACTTGTCTATTTACATGACCTGTTGTGTCAACCATAGTATATGAATGAGAAGATATACACTGGTATCCCCCTGACTTGGAACATTCTCATATGCAGTACCTGTGACACCACAATGTGTCAGCCTATCCTGTGAACAGTACGTCTTGTATCTACAGCACTTTTTGCAACAGCTTGGTAATTTTCTCAAAATAAAAATGTGCCCTTCTTTCAAAGCTGTTGGCTAGACTTTCCCAATTTGTCAAGCAGACATAATATTTGGTTGGACAGATAAATTTGGGGCCTGTACCTCTTTGTAGTGTAATGAACAGAATTTGTGAAGAAAATCTCACGACAGGTAACTGTATTCAACTGGTTGTACTTGAGGAACCCAGAAAACAGAGCCTTCAGTAAAAAAAGAATCCAGCCATTGTTAGTTTTCACAGTGACATTGGATACTCACTGTTCTCTGTTTTTGGTTGATGGGAAGCAGGGTTAGTGTTTGATAAGCTTTTTGAGGAAGTGGATGTTTTTGTTCCTGGATTCTATTGTAACAGAACATACATGTACATGTAGCGCCACTGACATGAAGGAGTAGTGATGCTTTCCAATCTTCTCAAATTCACAGAGTCCAAAAGTACTTGCTTCGGAGTTGACAAATGCTGTTACAGTACAGGAGATGTTACCTTGTTCCTATTTTCAGGAATACTTTTGATAGTTCAACTCAAATCTGTCTTCAGAGGCCAGCTATTGTCACATTCTTTTGGATTTGACTGCACAAGTATAAATAATGTCCACAATAAATACAGTACACATCTGGCACTGGTAGACAAAGTCCCCATCTCAAAGGTGCATCGAGTTCGAAAACTGGTCGACATTCCACAAAATTTCTCGAATTGCATCTCTAAGCTATGAGTGCAATATACTATCCTGTTGCAGCAATATCCTACAGCGTAGCATTCATAATGCAACTTTATTTACAAACAATTTCACATAAATACCTCTACTTTCACGCTTCTTCACACGTCCTGAATACATCTTGCTATCTCCGTCTTTCGCTTTCACACAGATACAAAAGTGAACAACCTCTAGATTCCTCCTTCCCACATCACAGTAATATACATTATATCAACATGAAAAGGCCACAAATACAAATCTTACTATCATAAAACCGACTTTTCTACAACCGTCTCTTGCTAACGTCTTTCAACCTATTCATCAACCATATCAAAAATTCTGTACATGTTATGCAAAGTCCCTCAGCTTCCTAAGCGAGATTTGACAGTCTTTAGTTTCTGGAGGAAGAATCCTTCGAGAACCTCGGCGCACTTGCAGAAAGCCGAGTCGCTGGGATTGTAGTAGCGGCAGTTGTCGAATATCTTGGAGATGTCGGCCACGTACTGGTTCAGGGTCTTGTAATATTTCTGCCGGAGCCGTGTTTCTACTGTTGACAGGTCTGCGCAGAGAACAAGAATGGAGAGAACTTGTAATATCAACAGATTGAAACAGAACTACACTGCATGCATACAGTCTTGATGGTTGACTTACATGTGTGTGAGAGAATAACAGTTTATTCGGATGTATATGTCAGGGTAGAGATTGCAATCTGGTAGAATCACTGAGCAGTTATTCTGCCGAAAGGGATCCCGATTGGATCACTTGCCTCACAAGTAACAGAGCATATTTAATGGACCTTACCTATAGTTCTACCTCGGTCAAACAAATGCAATTATTTGACCAACATGCAGCCGCTCTCTCATTGGTCAAACCGCTAATTGTCATGTTATCATTGGTTGAACTGGTAATTGTGATGGACAGTCAGGAAAGGTAGATTACTTACCCATTGGTTCCTTGATGACCTGATAATAGTCTGGTACCTCCAGTTCACTCACTGGCTCTACAAAAGGCCAGGCCATCTTGTGAGACTGTAGAAACAAACATTCCAAAAACATCACATTTCAAAGTTACTCTACATGTACATACATCATGTATGTGTACTTTACACCACATTTAACGACAGACTCATCCTATGATTTTCAAACTTGTGTTCTTGACCCTGATTGGTCAATTTGACATGAAAATGGAGATACAAATATAGCCCAATAGCAACTTAGTTCTGCCCCTTCTTTCTTGCCCCGAAGAAGGTGACATACAGTCACCGAAGCATTGGATGCAAAAATCCTTGGTATTTGAATAAAGAACCTTCTTATACAGTCTCTTGCCAACCTGTAGGGACTTGAGAAGTCGTTTCAGCTGATCAGTGTCTTTGTCGCTCAGAGACTTGTTGTGCATCTGCATGTCTTTGGATGACTGACAGTTGGGACAGATGTAGTAGTCGATCTCGTCTGCCTCGGCCGGCAGGATGCCCACACACCTCCCGTGGAACCAGTCGTTGCACCGGTCACACCCAATGTAGAACCTAGCAAACCGGAACGGTACAGAGTGTACCATGTAAATTTCAACATTTTCCTCACTGTGAAACCTACCATGATACATATAATAATATTATATAGATATTTTGTTCAACATAGTATAATTTTTAAAAGTGATATTTAATCTTCTTCAGAGAAGTAATCAACATCATCATCACATCATCCACAAAAATTGTGACTGTAGCACGTCTAGAACACGAGATACTAGTATCGAAACTGGAAGTTCCCTTGCAGTACGGTGGAAATCTGCCAGGGGGCCCAAAATCTGACCATTTCCAGTTTTTGTCACACTCTACCAATATACCAGATATCATCAAGTTCCGACCATGCCTGCTGAAGTTCTGCCTTTCACAAACAAACAAACAAACAAACAAACAAACAAACAAACACATGGCCCCCAAAACATAACCTTTTTGGCAAAGGTAACTAGACATTCACTGGTCTCTTCCTTGAGTGCCAGACTTACTGTGTTTCATCGTAAGGTGTCCTACAGAGGCAGTAGAGCTCCTGTTCGCCGTCCTCCGTCAGCCTGCTGCAGTCAGGACAGGTGTACGAGTCCATCTGCTCCGCCTGCTTCTCCGTGATGCTCACACACACGCCGTGGAACCAGTTACTGCACAGGTCACAGCCGATGTAGAACCTGGAAAAGAAATCAGAGTCAGAGTCAGGAACCTAGAAAAAAATCAGTGTCAGGGTCAGAAACCTGGAAAAAAATGAGAGTCAGGGTCAGGAACCTAAAAAAAAAATCAGAGTCAGACTGTTGCAACTGGCATCTACTGTACTGGTGCATCTATGTCAACAGTGCAAGACTGTACATCTACAAATGAGAAGGCCTCCATCTATTGCTTAGTAGAGTCACTCACTCAACATCTAAGTCTAGTTCAATGTAATTGTCTGACACACACATCTACAGCCAATGTAGAACCTAGAAAAAATCTGAGTCAGGGTGTTACAACTGGCATCTTCTGTACTGGCACATTTACATCTGCAGTGCTCAAGATAAACAAGATGGTTGTTTCTAATTCAAAACTCAGACATCTCTACTACTACATTGTATATGCACAAGCATAAGCCCCAAACAACATGCCTCACTAAGCCAGACAAAAATGTAGTCGTACATGTGTATAAAAGTAGTCATTTTGAAAGACATTTACTCACTGTGTTGAGTCATACGGAGTCTTACAGACACAGTACAGCTTCCTGTCTTTGTCCCTCCCACTCTGGCTGGTTCGGATCATCTTAGACTTCCCTTCAGCCTTCGCAGGCTTCTCTGCTTTCTTCTTCTTCTTGGGCGTGTCTTCCAGACCCGAGGAGGCTGTTTCGCTCCCCTTTCTCTTGTGGCCCTTCTTCTTTAGCTCATGTTTCAGTTCATCCTGCATCAACAATTAGCAAGAATTTCTTAAAAATTTCTTAATTTCTTAAAAATTACTTAAGCATTAAAAATTTATTTAAAATTTCTTAATTTCTTTAAAATTGCTTAAGAATTTCTGTATTTTACCTATTAGCAATTTTACTGAAAATTTTCCTCTTCTGTAATCTTAGTTCATCAATAGGTCTTACTTATCTTTCAAGATTCCTGTATAATTTTTAAAGTTTCCATCCAATTTATACACTTTTAGTTTCTCATACATTCGGAATGCCCATCCAAAGACACTAACCACTACCTGGACTTCCTTTGTGATCTCCTTCTCCATGAGGGAACGTTTCTTCAGCATGTCTTTCCTCAGCTGCTCCTTGTGCTTGAAGAGCGTTGTCTGCAGTTTGAGAGCCA
This sequence comes from Branchiostoma floridae x Branchiostoma japonicum, assembly GCA_013266295.2. Classification (NCBI taxonomy): domain Eukaryota; kingdom Metazoa; phylum Chordata; class Leptocardii; order Amphioxiformes; family Branchiostomatidae; genus Branchiostoma; species Branchiostoma floridae x Branchiostoma japonicum. The sequence goes on from CM023830.1 coordinate 7,561,932, forward strand.
TGGCCTGTAGAAACAATCCTTCAATGTTTAATGTGCTAGTGATACATACATGTAATAGTGTACAATGTACATTCTACCAGAGTCGGCAATGTTTACAACTGTACAAAGCCCTATTGTCAGATTCTACAAGAAATCAATGATCTCGTACATTGTACCTCCATAAAATATTTAGAGTTTTCAAGAATTTCTTGTTTAACATCTCCATGAAAAATGGAGGTATTGTTTTTGGTCTGTCTGTGTGTCTGTCTGTCTGTCTGTCTTTGTGTGTTTCCGCAGATTTGTGGTCAACATAATTTTAGAAGGCCTGGATGGATTATAATGATATTTGGTATGTGGGTATGTCTTGGAAATGAGATAACCCTTTCTGGGACCTTTGAGTCAACTTCCTGTCAATGTCCCCCGATGACTACGGTAACACAAGGAACCACACAGACATACCAAAAACAAAACCTCCATACACGGAAGCAAAAATATGTTGTTTTTTTTTACATTCTATGTGCAGAGTGTAAGACATGATGCTACACTGGATGCTGACCTTGCTGCGTTTCTGTTCTGCCGTCTCCTCCTTCTTGCGTTTCTTCTGGTCGGCCTTCTCCTCGCGGTCTATCGTGTCCAGGATGTGCTTCATGACCTGATTGCACACAATCATCCTGGAGGAAGGGGAGGAGGGTTAAAACAGGGACAGCAATGGACGAAATTTCCCATTATGAGTATTTGCAACCCAATTTCAATGGTATTTCTTATGTAAACTGGTCCTACAAGATACGTGAAAATTTCACTCATGGAAAAGTTTCACCTGATTTTTTTTGGGGGGGAGGGGGGCATATATACAGGGCTTGAAATACATGTACCAATTGCATGTGCAGGTTAGTGCAGGTAAATTTGAGCTGTGCAGGTACATGTGCAAAAATGTATTTCTAATGTCTACCTGCACTGGCCCATGTACTGGGTTTATATAGGTGTATTTGTGTATTGACTAATACCACCTACATTATAAATGAAGAGTAAACAAAGTAATGGCAATGACCTGCTTTTAGTGTGATCCATACTTCCTAAATTCTGAGTGGTGCAGGTAAAATCTGTAGGAAAAAGTATTTCCAGCCCTACTGCAGGACTGCTAGCCCACCTTTGGTTGTCCTCCCTCTCTTCTGGAGTGAGAGTCTTCTGTTTGGCACGGAGGTTCTCAATCAGCTTGTTCTGCTTAATCTGCACCTGGGAGAACAAAAACAAGCACAATTCTGTAACGGTCTACTAGGAAAAAACTCACAAAAGATTCAAGCTTTAGTGTTCCTTACCAAGGTAAAGATATATTCCAACTGTCTACTCTAGATCTTGTTAGCATTAGTATCATACACAATGAAATATCTTTCAGGCATGGAATAAAAATAAACTAAAATACTACTGTAGTGTGTCCCATATATGATTATAAACCACTCTTATGAAGCAACAGTCAATAGGCATTTTTCTTGGTTTAAAGGAAGCAAAAGTTTTCTATCAGGGCAACTACTAGTAGTGTCTGCTTTGTCCTATGCAAAATAGGTATACTGTAGGTCTTGATGAACAGCATGATGAAGCTCGTCACAGTTGGAAGGCAAACACTTTGAAAGGTTCCTGTATTCTTTATATAATTTGTCAGAATCATAGTAACCCATCTATTTTGACATCAGAGGGATTCGGATATTTTCACTCGGCTGCAAACACCTGTGATTTCTTTAAGCACTACCTTGTCTAGCTTCTGGAGCAATTTTGCCCCAAGAAATATCTAAAAGTATATCAAGGGTTCTTCCTAGTAGTGAACTTTACTGTAAGACCTTTTTCACTACAATCACGGATGTGTTAGTGCACCGCAAACAGGGTCAGTTCAGAAAGAATGTCAGGCCACTTTACAGGCATGCTACAACGTAGTATAATAGGTTCAGAAATTTTTCACACTTCTAGAAGTTCAAATAAATCCACACTGTTAAAAGAAAACAAACTCAAACTACAGGTAAAAACATGGGCCTTGTCTTTTTTTTCAGTTGTTGTCCTTCCTGCGCACAGTTTTTGGTCTGATGATGTTTTTTTTGATGGCATGTTTTGACCTGTACTTCATCCGTACCTTTGCTTGTTTTCCAACTGCCAATGGTGAATCAGAAAGCTCCGGAAATGAGAAATAAGAGTATAATTAATGTGTGTGCTACTTTTACTATTATTATATTTTATTCCACCCAACGTTTTTCGGTACACACTACCTGTACAAGGAATCCAGAAGAAGGCAGATCTTTTGCTTTCTACACAACTGTCATTTGTCATTTCAAGTAACCACAGAAAACCTGGATTTTTATCTTTTTTCCTGAAGGATTCAAAGGGCACCCTAAATAACAGACAGTAAAATAAAAAAAGATATGTTTATCTGGAAATATACGTATGATGATCGATGTCTACACAGGGTTCAACTAGCAAAAATTTTGTCCACACCAGCTGCCATCTACCCAGCTTAACTGTTCATTTTACTATCTATGCAGGTCAATATAGAGTGGATCTAACTATATTTCTTTGACTTCATGGAAAACAAGAGCCTCAAGCTTTTACATGTATATCAATACCATTGTTGCATTATACTCTAAGTCTACTTGTTTCTACCCTTTTCCTATTAACCCAAGACATACATACAAACTATACACTAGGAATTTACACTTAAAATATTCTCAACAAATCTGACTGATGCAGCAATTATATTTTTTTGCATTATTCACTATCACTAATGAGGTTCTGAGCCAAGAAGAGCCCCCTACCTGTTTCTGCATCAACTGCTGCTGGTATTTCTGCTGCAGCTCCCTGTCCTTCTTCTGGGCCTCTGCGATGGCGGCCAGCTGCTGCTGCTGGTGCTGCTGCTGCATCTGCAGGATCTTCTGCTGCACGCTGGGCGTCTGCAGGCTCACCACGTTCTTGATGGGCTGCGGGGTGCTGGTGGTGGGCTGCACGGCTGCATGAGGTGTAAGGGGGAGGGGCCAAACACAAACAAAATCTTTAGAAACTAAACCAAATAACTGTATACTATATTTGAAGCCATTAAAGAAATGGTCCATTTGGATTATACACAATAGCTATTGAGTCAGTTGGTAAAGCTTGCCAAAGCTTGATGTTTCTGACTTAGAGAGAAGAGATGCTGCTACAGTGAGCGTTAGTTCAGTGCCTAGAAGTAGTCCATGTGGCCTTTCAGTAAAGTTTCACTGAGCAAAACTCGTTACAAAAACAAGCTGTTGGTTGGTCTAACTTACTCTGAGTGACGATCTTCGGTGTGATGATGAAATGCTTGACCGTTCCATCAGGCATGGTGGCCCTGAAGATCTGCTGTCCAGGGAGCAGCTGTGCCTGTCCAGTCGGAGTGACCAGCGACTGCGGCTGTAACACGATGGTCTGTCCCTGGGCCGTCTGGATCTTCAGGGGTTGGGTCTGCATCCCCGGGGTCTGGGACACCGTGGCCTGGCCCTGGAGGGGCTGACCCGACACCTGACCGGACACAGAGGCTGCACTGGTCTGGACAGTAGCACCCTGGGAGAACATCACATAACATTTAGGCATGAATAAGGACAGGTTGTGTGTGTGGGGAGGTGGGGTGGCATATGGGTCACTTAACCTTCGTTCTGCTACCTAACCCTATAATCAACACAAATTTGATGTCAAACAGCTACCTTAGCAGGCCAAAGGTTAAAAACTTGGCACAGACGAACAAATGCTAAAGGTTGTCAGTACAGACAAATGGCACATACCTGAGTATTAACCGCTGGCAGGATGAGACGCTGTCCCTGGACAGCCTGACCTTGGGCCTGGACTGTACCCTGCACAGCACCACTCTGGGAACAAGACCAAAATAAGTCATGGTATAATCCTCCTTGGCAATAACAGGGAAAAGGATATGAACATGTACACATACTGTACAAGCAGGCTCATAAATGCTTTAGCTGAAACTGCAATTCTAGCCTACTGACCCTGACAAAGGAAATTACAACTTCATATTCAGGTGCTTCAAATTCAATTTTCATTACTACATGAATATTCTCTACATGGTCAACTAGAGACCTTGGCAGTTGACACAAGGCAGTGCAGCAAGCATACATGTACATACCAAGGCAACACTGCTCCAACAACAACACTAACACAAGGCAATGTACATCTACAATAGTTTACAGTACAACTGGTAATTAACAGTGCTATGGAGCTGCCCTACTGACCTGTGAGGGCTTGACCACCACCTGTGGGTGTGCTTGCACCTGCTGCTGGGTCTGGACAGGCACCTGCACTGTCTGGCTGGTTGCACCTGCCTGCACCTGGATCTGGGCAGTCTGGGACTGCAGGGTCACAAGATACAAGGCAGAAAATTCATCTTTCCTGTTCGAAAATCAAATCCTAGCATATGCTTAGTATACTAAATGATTCCTGATATGCAGCGATCATCACGTTACTAGCCATCTACAATGTAGTACCTGCAGAACATCCTTCCTACAGGCTTACTAAAAAAAGTACCTGTACAGCCTGTCCCTGTGTGCAGGCCACCACCTGTGCCTGTACTGCCTGTGCCTGTACTGCTAGGCCTGTCAGTTGCCTGTACCTGTACTGCCTGTCAGTCAGTCACTCCTGTTCTATCCTTGCCCCCCTCCCCCCTCAGAACATCCATCCTACAGGCTTACCTGTACAGCCTGTCCCTGTGTGCTGGCCACCACCTGTGCCTGTACTGCCTGGCCTGTCGGCTTGATCAGGCGATACTGGAGCACACCCTGGGGGGTCATGTGGGCCTGCAGCACCTGACCTTGACCTTGACTTGACACACCCTGACCCTGGATGACCTGTGTTTGGCCCTGGCCCAGGACTGGGGCCTGTACTGTCACTGTCTTGAACTGAATCTGAGGAAATAGGACAGGGACATTACTTGATTTTCTTGGCACTTTGAAAAATACATTCCACATTTCACATTTTTTTAACACCACCAATTTATTTCCTTGGTTCTCAGACATTTTACGGTAAAAATACAGCAAGCAGACATCATAAAAGCAGCGGAGAGAGAGGGAAACTTTAATTTTTTTTTTGCGGTACTTTTATGTTCGCGGTTTTCGCGGTAACTTCTGCACCATGAACTTATCATTACCAAATACTTCGCTGACTTTTTTTTCTGCACCTACCGCCACCGTGAACATTAGTTCCGCAAACATGTCCATTTTTCTCAGACCGCAAACTTTGGCTACCACTAACATAACGTGATTTACAGTAGTTTCAGCGTCCTACCTTGCCTCCAGCCTGCTGCAGCTGTGAGATGGGGAGCCGTACCATTGTTGTGGAGGTGGGGGTGGTGGATAGGGTGGCTGTCACCCCCTGGGTCGGGTAAGGTGGGAAAGTCTGCTTGGATACAGCAGGGAGAAGACTTGGAGTTGTCTTGGTGGCTCCCAAAATGCCTGTAAAGTAATGCAAATACTGGTAAGTCCAATATTTCAATAATCGTTCAAATAAGGAGTATCCTACCTTTGTTACTAACCACGGAAATTGCAAACTTCAAACAACATGAAAACCTCCATTTCACTCATACTGCAAATAAAACTCCTGCGAAAGTAGATGCAGTATTTTGAGTCCTTCAAGTCAAGTGGTGTTGAATAACTGAGTGGCTAAGACAAGCGGACACTAGATCAAGAGGTCACAAGTTCAATTCCTTGCATTTCTGGCTGGACGTTGTGTCCTTAGGACACGCACGTTACACAACTTTCCTCACTCCACGGCCACCCAGGTGTAAAATGGGTACCTGACTTCGGTTGGGGAGGTAAAAGGCGGTGGAGGGAGAGGGATGCGCTCCACCTTCTAATACTGTGCCGTAGACACAGTGGATTAACATCCCACTGCCCCTAAAGCCTCAAAAAGGCTATGGGACTACATGTACCTTTTAGGTCAACCCACCTGAGGAGGCAGCTGATGCCCTAGCGGCGGCCTGAGCCCCTCCGACAGTGATGATCCTCCGGACAGGTATCTGCACCTTCTTCACACCTGTGGGGGTCTGGACCACAGCGGTGGTCGCCGTGGTAATACTGGTGACTGGCGTCGCCCCGCCGGACTGTACCAACTTCATCTGCTCGGGGGTGATGGACACGGTAACAACCTTCGGGGTGGCTTGTGGAGTCTGCGGTGTCTGTAGAGATGTGAAACAAGTGTTAACTCATTTATAATTAGTAGTTTACATTACAAAATGTACATAAAAAGGCCGACCCACAGGACAGAATCAGCTGGAGAGCAGCAATCAGGCCAGGGCGACATTCCACGTCCAACCCTCAAGCGACGAGGAACACGAGACGTTAAACGGATAGTGAGTGAGTGAGTGTGAGCACAATTATCTGGGTATGAACATTACATGAAGGTTCACCAATGGTATTCGAAAACCTTTTAACCTTCAGCCTGCTGAAGTAGTCTTTTGGCACCAATTCTGTATTAGTTATGGGGTTAGGCAGCACATTTTACATCATCTTTCCGTAGATCATCATTATATAGCTTGGAAACATGTCTCTGGACCTGTGTTTTGGTCTTGGTAGCCTGTTCCTGCAGACGTTTCTGCTGCATGGCCTGCCTCTGCTGCTTCAGCTGCACCTCCAGCTGGGCCTTCATCTGCTCAGCCTTGGTCGCAGCCTCCGCCTGGGCCACCTTCTGACGAGCCTGCTCCTGCTGCTTCTCTAGCCTGGAACAGCAGACATCACTCTTAACGCATCTGCAGGCAATATTTTTTACCTGTTCCTGCTGATTCGCTAGCCTGGAACAGCAGACATTTCTCTTAACACAGCTGCAAGCAACACTGTTACCTGTCCCTGCTGCTTCTCTAGCCTGGAACAGCAGACATCACTCTTAGCAGACATCACACTGCAAGCAACACTTATGCAATGTACCACAATGTTAAGGACAATGTTATAGTGAGATTGTAAAGCAAATTGTTCATAAATTTCATAATGGCCCAAAATGTAGGCCTTTGCTGCAGGACACTAGATAACACATTTTATTCTTATGACAAAAGGATTATGAGTACATTTATGGCATATTTACCGATCCTATATTGTCAATACATTTGTCTACTAGTAGTCAAACTATGTTGAAGAACTGCCTGTAGTTACAATCCATATGTGGCTGAACTTCCATGACCTACTACACATTCTAACTCAAAGTAATGCTCCTGAAATATACGACAAAAAAAACAACAACTGTAATATCCCCCAAAACAAAGTCCTCACTTCTCAGCGAATTGTCTGATCTCCCACAGTTCCAGGTCCTCCTCCGGCACCCAGGTTTCTATCACCATCGGGCCGCTGGGCTGGGGGACCTCAGCCTTGGGTGTCTGGGAACTGGAGCGAAGCCCCTTCCTCTGGGGGCGGTGGGTTTCTGTACAAGACCAACACAAAATACATCTTTAGTTTTACACATTATATTACAGGGCTCAAAATACCACCTGTACAATGCTGGTCAGTGCAGGTAATATTGAGTACTAGTATGCAAGTGTTTGTAGATTTTTGTTTGTTGTACTTATGATTTCAGTTGTTAACACCTGTGAAATGCTAAATAAAGAATTCAAATTGTTCCTTGTTCTGTTTGCAGTTTTACTACATAAAATCTAATTTTTCCATGCAGAGCAGTGCAGGTAAAACTTCTCAAGTGCAGGTTATTTCCAATGCTACCTACACTGCAAAAAATTTTTAAAAAGTTTTTAAGAAAGTATTTCGAGCTGTGTATTATCACAGAAATTAAGTTTCTTTCACGTAGGCATGTACAAGTATTTGTGTTGAAATGTCCTAGGATGAACACCCATAATACCTTTTTGAGAAGGTGTGTTGATTGGACAGATGATCTTTCTCACACAGTACTCTGACCGTAGACCGAACGTCCCCACGTCTCTTCTCTTGGTGATTTCTGTCGTTGTGATCTCCGTTTCCGTCGTGATCGTGTTGGACGTCCCCGTCGGCGGTTTGATACTCATGTCCTCCCAACGCAAACATGCCCACAGGACACGTATCAGCGAGGCCACGGATGACAACGAACGCAGTATTTGCACGTGGTACCGCCACGCAAGCCGGAAGGTGGGTCTTGGAGCTAAGTAAGGCCAGTGGGCACCAACCATTTTGGCATCGTACTTGAAGCACGCAACTTCTTTATTCGCCCCTCGCCTAGCAAGCTTCCTGAGCTCTTGCGGTGGGAGGATAAATATACTCTTCTTCCCTACCCGAGTGGAGAACTTATTACTACTTGGCAGTAATACTTTCTGACTCTTCTTCTTCTTGACTCTGGTGAACTTGGCGAGGTACACCTTTCCCGTGGTCGAGTACGCTGCACGGCCATCGGACTTAGTAACGGCGAGCGATGCTTGCACAGCGGACGCTTGAGAAGTAGCAACACTTGAAGTACATTTGCTTCCAATTCCACTACTTGATACTTTGGAATTAGTTTCAGTTTTCGTGGCATTGACAGCGGTAGCAGCCACAGTGCTACTCACTGACGCTGTTTGAGCAACAGTGCCCGACTGCTGAGTTCTTACAACTGTGTGGGTGGAATTTTGAGTTGTGGTCTTCACAACGGACTTGGTGACAGTATGAACTGTTCTTACCACACCCTCACCGCTTGCTACGGTCGTCACCGTACTACCAACCCCGTTCCCCAATGGAAGAGACTTTGCTGTGTTTGTTGTTGCTGTGGGGACAGATATAGGAGGGACAGTGGCGGCAGTAGTTTTGGTCTTTGCTGGACTAGCGGAGCCAACACAATTTGTTAACGGCGGTTGGACTCTCTCTGTAACAGAGGTCGACGACTGCGTGCTTGCCTGCTGCGTTTTGTTTGTTAACGAAGAGTTGTCATTTCCCCCGCATCCCTGGACTGTACCGGCTGGGCTGCTACAATTGCTGCCGCCTTGTGGAAAGGCTGAAGTTGGTCCCACATTGGTGCTTGGCACATTCCTAGGCACGGCATTTGTACCCTGTGTGGACCCCCCTGTGTAGGCGGATTGTGCGGTGCTGCAGGCTGCTGGGACCTGCCCTTTAGACTGACTAGCGATGCTGGACAACAGCGACGAAGCTCCACTTACGGGGAGCGAAGTACCCCTGGACACCATTCCATCCAAAATGGACCCGTTCGGAACGCCTTTTCTGCCACAAGTAGGGTCAGGGTCTGTGTTTGTGTCTGTGTTTGTATCTACCTTCCCTGATACAGGGGAGAGGAGTTGCTTAGTCCTTTCAGGAGACACTACCTTGTCAGCCTCTACACGAGTTCCTGCAATGTGTCTCTGCCACCTACACACAGCGGAGTAGCAGGACCCCGCACCTGACAGACAGGAGGGAGAGTAACACTGATGACACCCTGATTCCTTTCCTTTGGAAACCATGCTGTTCATCTGAGACTGAGAGGAGTTCAGTTCTCCGTTTGCAATGGGTTCAGGAATCCCAAGGAAGTTTTTAAATGCACTTTCGTAGGTCTTGGGATGGCCTTCAGGGCTCCCCAGGCCAGACTTGACAGTTGGCTTCTCTGGGGAGCTGGTTTGAGTGGCTGGACTTGGAGCTGCCTTTACAGCAGCTTGTGCAGGTAACGGTTTGGCAACCTTTGTGGACAACGCAGGCGAGGTCAGCGACGCAGTTGCCGTGGTGACAGCAGCAGGCGATGTCATTGTTTTGGCAACCGACGCTTGGCTCCCAGCGGACCCAGTAGTGGACAGTGCTGCTCCTGCAGCTACATTTCCCTCCTTTTTCACCTCGACCTTCTGTCCTTCGACCTTAACGCCTTGCGACCCCGAAGACAGGATTTGCCTCTGTTCAAGGTCAAACTGTTTCTCCCTCCTGTCCAGAAAACCGTCCAGTTTGGTTGGCTTCAGCTTTTTATACAGTAGATGCTTTTTCAACCCTTCACTGACGTTGATTGTCTCAATCCCGAGACCCTTCTCCCAGTAGTCTGCTTTCCGCTTTAACCCCTTTGAACTCTCAACTTTGACCTTTGCTTTCTCTTTCCTTTTGGCAGAGGACTCCTGATCAACTTCCATATTCTCCTCCTTGACAGGTGTGCCTGTGACGTCTACATCCATTGGTTCCTCTTTGTCTTTAGCTTTCTGTTTGACAGGAGAGATCTCAGGTTCTTCAGCCTTGACCTTGGCATCTAGGCAGTTCTCGGCAGCGTCTGCTGCCCCCTCGTCCTTGATGGAAGACTCGGGGACGGGGTCCTTGATGCCTGGGAGAGGTTTGGTTGTGTCTGGGACGGGGAGGGCTGGCTGGAAGCGTGGCGTCCTGGTGGAGCTTAACCACATCCATCCCCCCATCCCTGTGATACGATACTCCTCTCCCTTCAACTTCCACACCTGCAAAGATGATAGACATGCACAAAATGATATAAAAACAACAAATATAGGGTGGTACATTCTAATAACTATAAAAATGGCAAGACATATAACACAGACACACATCATCATCATCATCAATGAGCAAGGAAACCAACATTTTCTTACTTAGTTTAGAAATTAACAATCATGAAACAGCTCGAGCTCCAGATGTCTACATGATGTATGTCTACAATGTATATGAGACAGAACACAATCATACTTGTACAATGATATTAAAATCTTTACCTTTTGTCCACATTAAATGCCTAAATATACACATTTGTATTCTTTCACTATTGAAGATGTAAAATGTATGATTCAGTCCTCTACAACGTTTCCCATATCAAAATTCACCAGCTAAGTCGAAGGGTCTTGTGACCAATCTCACCTGGTGTTTCAGTGGGATGGTGTACTTGACATAGACTGGGTTCTCAACTTCCTCCTCCTCAAACAACTTCCCCTGGTCTTTCTTCTTCTTCTTGTCGTCCTTCTCCAGAGCCGTAACCCGCTGCAACCTGAGGGATTCAATCGATCGTCAAATGAATGAGTGAACAAGGAAATTAATAAGGACAGAGATGGACATATTTCAAGACATTTTGAAAGATACATGTATAATGCATATCACTGTTGCTAAGTAACTCTTTGCCTTCCAGCCATAATAATCCAGGGGACATGATGTTGTTGTCAAGACCAGGGGGGTCTATTTTGAGATGATTTTCAGAATTCAGCACATCTTGTGCAGCTTGTTTTTGCATAGAAACATCAGAAATACGCAATAATGATGGAAGTATGCTAAAAAGTGGTTGTATATGTCATTCACATGAAGGTTTTCTTCTCGAGAATATTTTCAGTTTTTGGGCCGAAAATATTACATGATGCCCCTTTTGAGTCAAACATATTGTATTCATGTTATAAACAGAAAGCTTAGTCATACAACAGGTTTATTTTACCTGACATGTCCCAGGGAGTCCCTCCATACATTCAGCAGCACACATGGTTTCACCACACTCTCAAAGATGGACAGGGCCAGGGCAAACTCCTTGGGAGCAGTGCACATGTGGACCGCCTTGATCCAGTTGGTGCGAAACGTGGCCCAGTGCGGGTGCAGGAAGGGCTTGGGGATGGAGTTCTCCAGGTGCACAAGGGTTAAGCGAAGGGTGGAGACCGTCAGGGCCTTGTTGCCGTGCACCGTGCCCTGCCACTTGAACTCCTGCTGCGTGTTGAGGCAGAACTTATGTGTGAGACCCCGCCGCCTGTCCCTGTCCTCCGCGTGTTGGTGCTTGTTCAGCGCCAGCTGGTTGGATGTGTACTGGTTCACGTACATCCGGAACTTGCCCTCCTGTCCCAACCGGAACAGGTTCGGCTTGGACAAGTTGTTGACCATGCTTGAGCTCTTCCCGTCGATCTGCTTGATTTCCCCCTGTGCGTTGATGACCAGGATCGAGTCCTTTCCGCCCTTGCCCGTTAAGTTGGCCGTGCTGGCAACGGGTGCGGCAGCCAATCGCTGGCTCAGCTTGCTCTCCGGGTTCTGCAAGCGAGTGACCATGCGGGTTTTAGGTGGACTAGAACCGGTTGAACTGGACGTTGAGTCTGCATCAGAACCTGTGGTGACCGTGGTGGAAGTAGACAGAGTGGAGGAGGAAGTCTGGGCCTGGTTGCCATCTGTGGAAGCTGAGCCGCTGGTCGTTGTAAGAGTCGTTGCAGAGGTGGTACCGGCCGCTGAAGCAGATGTACTGCTGGTGCTAGTGCCTTTAGGGAGGATGGCGTACGTCACTTTGGTCCCGTCCTTATTCATGACAATTACGGTCGCCTTCGGTTGGACTGGTTGGCTGGTGTCCGATGCGGTTGTTGACACCGTTGACGCAGAAGTTACAGGTACAGAGTTAGGTGAAGAAGTGGGGAGACTCTTGTCTTCTGAGCTGTTTTCAGTGACATCCAGCTGCCTTTCCTTCACATCGCTGCATATAGACTGTAAGCTAACGACAGTAGGGCCACTGGACACTTCCTCTTTTTCTTCAGCTGTCTTGTCAGGTGATGATTCCTTCTTCTCCATGACACTTTCTGCCAAAGACAATGCGGAATCCCCATCATTCTTTTGCTCGACTTTCGTCTCCTCCACTTTAGTAACCGTGGTAACGGTGGTGGTGACGGACTGAGTGACCTGTACGACACTTGAGGTGACAGTGCCGCCTTCTTGGTTAGATTCTGCTACTTCCATTTTAGTTGTCTCTGATGATGTGGATGTGGTAGTGGTCTCTTCTGTGGTTGTCTGCTAAGTTAAAAAGAAAGAAAAAAAAAGATTTCTATACCTTTCATTTCAGATATCTTTCAGACTGTCCCACAACTTTTCAAATGTAATCACTGAAGTGCCTGACAACGATTGCCCAAAACAACATGGCTCACAGTATTCCATACTACACCATACAGCTGGTATGAACATGACACATAATATTTTAATGGGTGAAACTGGAACCTGTTCTTCTATGACAAATTGTCTTGATTTGTCGAGAAAAGGATATCTTGTATGCCTTGATATCTTTTCACCAAAAATTAAATTCGGTTGACTTGATCACCCTTTACCTGTGAGACAGTGGTAACTTCACTTGGCGCAGGTGCAGGCTGTGGTGCAGTATCGCCGGGCTGTGGTACAGCTGCCTCAGGTGCCAAAGGTCCCACCTGTCCAAGCTCCCCACTCACAGGTGCAGTCATCTGAGCCAGCTGTTCCAAACTGGAGGCTATGGTAGAAAGTACATTGTATAATAAATATATGTATAATCAATAAAGCCTAACACATCAGATATGCATGTGTTTAAGTAAAAGTACATTCACAATAACTGCATTAGAAAAATCCAAGGCAAACAGTTTTTACCATTTTTAAAGATCTAGAATAACTAACTCAACTGAACAGCTGTAGTATAACTCAAGTAGGCAGAAGAAAACTGAGGCACTCTTACCAATCTGACGAGCTCTCAATTCTTCTTCCCTCTTTCTCATTTCTTCCTGTCTTTTCATCGCCTCCTCCTCCTCTTTCTTCCTCTTCTCCTCCTCCAGTTTTCGCTTTTCCTCAAGACGCTTCTCAATTTCCTCTGTTTAAACGATAAGGAATAGTTTAAGCAATAAGACTCTGGGTGAAGCAAAATGTTACAATTGTGCAACCTTGCATAGCACTTCGGCAGAATATCTTTTTCAAGGTCGTATACGCATATTTAAGGATGACATCCCGTCTATAGTTTTCAAATGTTGTGTCGGAAAAGATATCGTCTGCAATGGGCAAAATTCTGATGTAATGTTGACTTAACATTCAACAGAAATCCATGAAAAATCCAGGTTTCATGCAGGTGTAGTACGTTCTGCCGAAAAGATAGTTTTCTTGGAGTCTTATCAAAACTAACTGAAAAACATTAACATGTGTTCATGCTGAATTTTTATTTTGCCTTCCATTCCATTCAACACCTACCATTGGAGGATTGTATGATGGAGCGCTGGTTTCCTCGTGCCTCATTGGTCAGTCGTTCCGTCACGTCCATGTGTTTGACCAGCTCGTCCTTGGTCTCCTCTACGGCCATGCACAGGTCCCTCTCATAGTTCTGACTGTCCAGCATCTCCAGGAGTTCCTGTAGCTGCAGCTTGGTGCTGTAGTACCAGGTCTCTGTGTCACTCTCCCTGTAGTGTCATATGTAATCCATCAATAGTAATTCTATATCATAATCTTTACATTACATGTCGCATGCATTTGCTATTACATACAGGTGCAGTGTAGCAATAGCTGTCACTGTCATATGCCATTATGGAATGGATTACATTTACATGTATTTCTTCAATAGAAAGTGGATGTGTATTTGACAAACATTATCCTTCATATTTCTATTTGTAAGTATTATCAGACAGTTATCAAGTCATGAATATGTACTTGCTTGCATATCTATATATAATGTAATACAATGTGTAACGGCATTAGGCTGAGTCTCAATGATCTATCTTATAGTACCTATATTATATAAAAACAAAACATTGATTGAAATCATTTCATGTAAATTATGTGCATGTATATTTTCAAACCAAAGTGTGCTACAGTTGGAATCAGGCTTCAGGAATAATCACTTTTTTTCAATAACCAAACAACTGATTACTTACCTACTCATAATAATTCATGTACTAGAAACTAGCATCTAATACATTACATACCCATGCAATTATGGTAGTACCTTTAGTAATATCACTATTAGTATGTCAAATCACTATTCTATATGCTGTTGTCATATTGAGGCTAACCATGATACATTTCACTTATGTTTATTGAAGCATGACTTGTGAAGACTTCCTTTCGACCACACCCTTGTCCAATGTAGTCCTGATCATGTGAACCTAAACTAACTCAATCACAGACTACCACACAATGCCTTCTCCAACACCTGCATACCAGTCACAATCAGAAACCCATCATGTGTATGGCATGAATGCCAATATCTACTGATGACACACATTAGAGTACTGGGACAGGATAGATGGGAGGAATGACAATATCTGGCAGTCATGTCATGTGAACACAAGTCATCATGTTTCTAAAATGACATACATTGTCAAATGCAATTGCCATAACCTGCATTCTACACAGATATGCAGACAATAAATTTATCAGAAAAAATTGAAAATTTTCCTCTTCCTCAAATGCTGAGCTCAACAATATATCACCTTTCAATCTGGTGTATTTCTTCTAATGTTTCAATTTTAGAAAAATAATTAAGTTAAATTGCTAAGCACTCAGCAATGTATATAATGTACATTGCATATTGAAATCAAATTTAGCACAATGTGTTTTCATAAATTAGCTTGGCATGACGTACTGATGTTATAGGATTTATAGAAAGCGTCTAAGTAAGAGTCATGGCTGAACAGTGAGAATGTGTGTGTGTGATGTACTAGTGCATGACCTACACATGTACATCTACATGTATTGGAAACATTCTACATATACATTGTATATACACTATACCATGACGAGAAAAATAGCACTTGGCATTATTCCGATAAAAAATACTGCAGTCCCTTTGCTTCACAGATAACCAAACAAATCATTTCAACGAGATGCCATCATACTTCAGCACATATCGTAACAGTAACAAATGGAAGGTTGAGTTGAGCCATGTCAGCATGTATGCCTTGCTGGTTAAGGAGGTCAAAAATCTGGTAGGTCCTTGCCAGATTCCCTTTTGGAATGGAGCGTACAATGTACATGTACATGTACAACTTACTAAGCACTGCCATAAAGCAGATAAATACAGTAAGGCCTAGGAAAAAAAATGTTGTGTTTCCTGTTTCCCAATCGACCCTAGAAAAACTGCAGACCCTAGCCTTTTTTTTGGGTGGACCCCTGGAAGGGACATAAATTTTTCGAGCTGATCGACCTTTTCTAGCTCCATGATCTGACACCTGAGTGATGTACAATCGGTTTACCAACATTGACATTGAAAATATATGTGTCCTCATGCAATTGTTACTTTGTTAAAATACTGTATTGTAATAAAATTGTATAAGTTGGATTACTAGAGATCATTGCCAAAGTCTAAGAAAAAAGAAAAAAAAAAGATAATCCCTACCTACCGACCTAATTTTTTCAGGACTGAAACAGGAAACAAACATTTTTTCCTAGGCCTAGTACATTGTAATACACATAAAATCTTCATTCTGATCTCTATGTTGTCTCCTGAACCATCTTTGGACTACAAATCTTGAAAACCACTTTGTATTCCACACTGGAATCCCATATACCAAAGCTCCATGGAGAATATGTCTTTCTGCCATGAAGCACATTGCACAAACATCATCTTGATCGATGTTTTAAGCTATTAATTTCCATTACCACCCTGCTATCAGCCAAGTCTACTGCTATTGACACCTGCATTAGCAGCAGCAGGAGTGTCATAATGCTTATGCTATTATTCCTTGTGATCTTCTGAGCAAAACTGCAAGGGCTGTTTCGTAAGATGTTTGCAGGAGAATTCATGCGAATCTGATTCTTCCTTCCTACTTCAGTTTCATGAGTACCAGCTACCCGTATTCCTACATTCGATTTTACATTAGCACAGTCTTTTTAATTTAATACTACAAGACATGTTACATTATTTATGATTTTGAATGCTGTAACACAATCTCTGGCTCCTAGGTAATTGATGATTCACATATATGTTCATGTATGTACATGTGCAAGAAACAATAGTTTTGTATTACTAATCTAGTTTGCCTTTTCCCAGATAATGCCAAATGTTGGGGCAACCTGTTGATCTGGCTTCATAAATTATGCTGATGAGGTGATATAAAAACTATCCTTAGTTACCATACTAGTAACAGCTTATCACCTTTCAGTGTCACACTTGTGCTGGTTCACAATAGATAACATATACAGAGTACATGTATTTCTATATACAGTATCTGAATGTGCGTAATCAGGCAATACCCTGTTGACGAGTTAATTTTCTCTAATCTGGTTTTATGTTGATTAATTTGTAAAAATTGTTGGCATTCTTCAGTCTCAAGAGACTCAGGAACTTCACCTCAGTATAATACTAGACTGTTGTTGCCTGAGAATGTAAAAAAAATCTTTCACTAAATACGTTTGAGCACCTGAAGAAGATAACACCTGAAGCAACTGACAACTCCAGTCCACTCTGTGCGCCTGTAGTTTCATCAAACTGACTACAGATTATTGTAATGCTGGATTTTCAGAGTTGTATGATTTAGAGTTACCATGGCCTAGTAAATGCACACATGTAGTTGCTCAGGAAAAGTCATTGCCATGAGACATTTGGCAAACACGAATGGACTATTCCACTCATATATCCAACAGGGGTGGTCAAGGAACTCCCCATATAATGTCAATCATGTGAAAACTGAATGGTCTTTTTCAAAAAGTTTAATTTAAAGGTTAAACTACCAGTTGCCACCTGGAAACAAAAAAGGACATACTGCTATCCAAACTTCATCAACAGAATAGCTGTTAACTGCAAGTGAGGTACACAGAAATTTATTCCTGAAAAATATTAATATATTAATATTAAATATAATTACAAAATGTGTATTCAAGATGATTAAACTGTACTTACACCACGACACGTCTGCACAGGAACCAGTACTTTCGTCCGTGGCGATCGTACCCCAGCGGCTCTTGGCGGCTCATCTGTCCCGTTTTCTCTGCTTCCAAGACGCAGTCCGTGACACCGCCTACCTGATGGGCGACACATACTTCACACAGCCAATCATCTTCTGGCACCTCTTCCAATGGTGGCCGCACACATTCCAGATGGTACACAGCTGAGCAAGTCTCGCAGCACAGGAGATCACCCAGTTTGTGACATACCCGACAGTGATCGTCATACTGGACAGTACCCTCTGTGTAAATAAAGTCGCGTATAGCATTGGACACAAGCACTTGGTCAGTTAGGAGGCGGAGCACCTTCAGCTTGTCATCTAATGGTACATACGGCCAATCAGGACCACTGCATGAGGGTAGGACATCCCGAAATTCTTTGTCGCTCTCCACGTAACAGCGTACGAGCTCTGGCCATGTCATGGCATCAAGATAATACATTTTTATATTGATGCTGTCCTTAAGGTCGTGAGGACCGAATGTCGTGCTGTTCTGTTCGTCCTCGCGAATCAGAGCCTTGAGCAGCGCTATGTGGATTTCCGCGATGAGGCTGCACTGCTCTTGGCTGAGAAGTGCAGCGCAGAAATCTTCGAACCTGAATGGAGACACTCGGAGGATGATCCTGAAGTGCCTGATGACTTCATACACAGCGATGGCGTCCATCAGGTGTTCTGTGGGGAGGAGGAGGTCCTCTCCTGACTTGGGGAGTGTCAGGGGCGGTACCTCGCGCTCATCATCGAACACTACAGGGGACTTAGGCCGGGGGTGACGGATGTACCTTCGTTTGGAGCTACTGACCGTACTGAAGCTGCTCTCGGAGTAGACACTGAGAGCAGACTCAGACTCCGCATAGTCGGACTCGTCCGACTCTTCCTCTGACAGGTCGTCGCTCAAATCGTCCACATCTTCCTCCTCATCGTCACCACCCACCACCTTCATCACCTCGTGGATGAGCTGTTTGCTCCGCTGTGCCGCCTCGCGCGCCCGGCTCCGCATCTCCCGAGAGGGGGTCCTGGAGGATCCCGAGTGTACTGGCGTGCTTGACCGGGAACTTGCCGGCGTCCCGCCACTGCTTCCCGCATCCCCGCCGCCGCCGCCACGGCCACTTCTGAACCGTTTCACTCGGCTATCGATTGAGACAAAGGGACTTTTGGGCGGGCGCCCCCTGCCACGCTTCATTTCGGCCCCAGATTTGAACCTTACCAGCTAAACCTCGGTTGTGCAGAGGGTCCCTGTGTCCGATTGTTTACTGTCCTGCTGTCGTCTATCTGCCGTTTTCACGCTCTGTTTTTCCGTCCTCCATATTGGAACTGTAGCAAGCCGCCATTTCTGAAATGATTTGATCACGTGACCCAAAAGCGCCAGAATCCGGCAAATGTTGGGCTTTTTGGAACCATCTGATTATCAGCGTGAACGCTACAGCTACACTCTAACTATTCATGATTTCAAAATTCCCAAAACTTTGAGACTTTGGCAAAAATTAGACAATTATGAAAAATAACATATTGTTATTAGGGAACAGTAACGCTAGCGACGATTGGTCCAAATAGCCTGCCTGACATCGCCACCGGCACTGGCTTTCAGCTGCGTCCCTCAGTATAATACGCATATATAAACCTATCCAGCCATTGAAATAGATTAAATTTGCCAATTTGATATCACTCCATGTATCACATAATCGTAAATTGTAATACATTCCCCAAAATCTTGCTCTCCGCAATTCTTCGGCGGGCACAAATCCGCCAATCAGAGCACACATTACAACCGCGTTATTAGGAGCACGCGCATCCTAATACCACATACTCACGCGAGATGTTTCGAGAGTTGAAGTAAGAATTAACCTTCGACCTTTCAGCCACGTTTCTGTCAGACCCAGTCGGGGCAGTGGAACAGAAGTATGAGCGGAATTCCTATGTACAAAGCGACACCGTACTACAAATTAGACGATCTGAACAACATAGAGCTCCCAAAGTGCATGTACAAGATGAAGAATCTGCACAAAGCACAAGAAGACGGCCCGAAAAGTGGCCAAAGAGGGGTAGGTATTCTGGCAGAAACCGGCTTCTCATGTTACAGACAGTCTGGTACATGGGCTAAAATTATGTGATGCAAGATTTGAATCAGTGTTGAAAGCGCTGCAGCATAGCTGTCGTTGGTAACGATAACACGGCCACTCTTAAAGTTCCTGTAAGTGCTCCTGTGTTCAGAATGCTTTATAAACCTGCATGGCTTGAAGGGACATAATGACATGCATGTGCTTTAAAATAGCAGATCAGAAAAAAAAAAACACTGCGAAGCAGAACAATATGTTTTTCCAAATTATCATTATGCAGGGATTACAATTTTGCAGCAAAGTTATATTGTACATGTAGCAAGTTAATGCATACCTGACTTGACTCTTGTCTTGTTTGCCACACTGAAAGATGGATGACTTGCTTATCCCAAGAATGATCATTTCTGTGTCAATATATCACTATTTGCAACTACATGTACATGTATTGTACAAGTAGCATGTACATACATCTACAGCCAGAGTTATAGAGACTTGACTGTGCATTTCTACATATTTAGTCTTCATGATCAGTGACATGGTCCACCCAAATCCCACACTATGTCTGCATTGACAGGTTCACAAAGATTAGGCCACAGTCAGACTTAATTGCATGGATGGAATCCTCTGGACACACCAAAACTGATATGAGGCAAAAAAAAAAAAACTAATCTAAGTGATCAACCCAACCCACCCAACATTGATAGCATACCATGATAATGATGCCACCTTGGCATTGTCACAGATCTTTGCCTAAAGCAGTTTGGCCTTATTGTCAGATGCCAGGTCATGACTTACACTATAATTTACAGTGTAGAAATGGCTCTCAGAGACACGAAATCAATTGACAGCTAGAAGTATATGATGATTTTTTTTATTCATAATGAATGTAGCTTTCTATATGCAGGCTCCATGCTTGTATTAACGCTTTTAAATTTGATGCTTGCTGAAAATCCATGAAGTTCATGATCATTGCATTCTGTCAATGACAATGTTCTGTTGATATTCCCTGTACCACAGCTCAAACCCAACAAAAAGCACAAGGCAGACAGTAGTGCCACAAATAAGAAAAATATGTACGTTGCAGAGTTGACATGGACAAAGACTATGACAGTGCCCTTAATGGTACAATTTGTCAGTACTTCTTGCAACAACTTGTCAGTATTTCTTGCAAGTCACTTAAGCTTTTGCTATTGGTTCCGTGTTGGAAATTATCAGCATTTTGACAAGCTGCATGTTTTACTGATAAGTGATAAACTTTCATTACAAGTGGCCTGTCAGTACATTTGTACTTGTAGTAACAGCAGTCTTTGTCCAATATTAGATTACACAACATACATTGGCACTGGACTCATACAGTCAAATTTATCTACTGAGTATTCTTGAGCATGGTATGCAATGTGGTCCTCTCACTGTCTTGATACATGTATGTGCAGTTCACACTGCATTGATAAAAGCATGTGCATGTAGGCCTGTACATGTACCTGTATATGTATTTATACTATTTAATGCAAGGAAGACTAAATTGTACGTTTACAAGTCATGTCATAATGCAGAACATTTTGTTGAAATAAGAACTATGCATCTGTATGTTGTTAAGATGTCTTGATATGTGACTGTCATACTTCCGAATGATTGGAATATGCTGTGCGGTGAAATGTATTTACCAGTACTGGTTAAACCAGTGGAAACTGGATTGTTTAACATCTAATTATAGTGTTTACACTGCCATTAACACCTTTTTTTGTAGCATTGTTTAAGAGTTGCAATGTAATTATACTGTATCTGCATGAGTTTTAATGGCTGACTTCCCAAGAAGATCATTTTATGTTTACTAATTAGGTCCTCAGAAAACTGCTTTATGCTTTGAAGGGTTGATTTAACTTAACCATGGCCACATATTTGTATCCACTGCAGAGTTCCAGTGACAGCCAAGCACTTGAGGCCTTGGAACAGAGGCAGGAGAACATCCTGAGAGACCTGGACGCCCTGCAGGCAGAAGTAGCTGCGATGATGCAGCACCTGCCAGCATCTGTAAAGCAGCAGGCGACAGCAACTGCTGCAGGTGCTACATGCGGACAAGCACAAGTAAGGAAACCGTACCATAAAAATTAGATGTTCATGTCATTCTAGAGAAGCTTTTTTATAGAGAAAACTTCACTCACTATCTTTCCTATTTGCTGTATGTACATTGTGTGTTTTTCCTTGTGTGCTTATGCTTAGTAGATTGACCATACAGATACACTATACAGTGTAAATATTTAAATTAGATTCAACATACAGGCACACTTGCATTTGTTCACTGAAAGCAGTTGTACGTGAAGATGTAATGAAAGTAAGGTTCAGAAGATGTTCCGTTTCTTGACACAACCTAATGTGATTAACCTTGTGTGTTTTTTTACCATGTAGTTATGTGTAAAGTATGCTGATGATAGTAAAATGTTGTCATGGATGTAGAGTTAACAGTACCTTCTAATGTTACAGCTGCAAGGTCCCGTACGAGACATCGTCATCAACGCCAACCCCAGCTCCCCTCCCCTGTCCCTGTTCATCCTGTACGAGCTGCTGAAGCAACAGTTCAGGTGCTTTGGTTCAGTACACGTCCACTCCTCTGTGGAGAATGTACCAGAGGGCCTGTGTAAGTGCCTGGGCAATGGCATCAAGGCTGACTTGAGGAACAGAACAGATTTCCAACTGGCAATCACTCTGATCTGGAAAGATGGTAAGGAAAGAGTCTCAACCTTAAAAAAAGGCTGTCAATTTTTGTAAAAAAAAAAAAAAAGCTCATTCTCATGTTGCCAGTACATTTCAGATTATTTTGACACCCCAATGTTCCATCTTCAATGGATTCTGTGCTGTCTAGCTGCCAGCTTCAATGTAGGAAGTCAGTGTCACTCACACTCACTATCTGTTTGTGACTGATGCAAAAGACTTGGTAGTTGATATGGTGTCTTACTAGGAGCTTTGCTTTGGCTGTTTAAAAGGTCTAACATGGCCATCTACTTTTTTCAGTCAAACCTTCTCCACAAATGATGATGAGCGCTGCGTACCAGACACCAATCCATGGAGAGTCCAACGTAGCCAGATATCTGGGCCGAATCCTCCAACCCAGCTACGACTCCCAAGACCCCATCACCGCCACCGAAATCGACACCTGGGTGGACATGGCCAGCACCCAGGTCCTGCTGGGGAACAACAAGGAGAGGGCAGCGTCCCTGAGGTCGTTGAACTCTCGACTGGGGAAGCACGATTGGTTGGTTGGGAGTGGGTTGACCTTAGCTGATATTGTCATGTGGTCTGCCCTGCACCAAACTGGCCAGGCTGCAGGAGTGCCTGCTAATGTTAAAAGGTGGCTGCAGGCTTGTAATGATCAGCCAGCCTTCCAGCCTGCACTGAAGCTTACCCAGTCATAATAGACTCTGCAATGTGTTGAAAATTGAACCCACCACATATTTGTCTCCAAAGGTTTTCCTAGTAACAGTTATTGCATGTCTGCTAACAAAGAGTTATAAGATGACAATGGATACAAAATTTCCCACTGCCAACTGAATCATTGAAAAAACAGGACTTTTACAATTGTGCGTTTATTTCATCAAGGATGAGATATCTTGGCAGAAGTGTCACAAAGCTACCAGAAACTTTTATTCAATGATGTAGGTAAATGTACAGCAAATTAAAGTTATATTACTGTAACAATACAGATGGACCGTGCCAATGGTTGATAACTTTCTATAAAGTCAATTGATTTAAATCTGTTAAGGCAACAATACAGGAAAATAGCTATCTACATGTAGTCTGAAATTTGTGCTTTGGACCACTTGTAAGTCTTGTCATGTGTGCAGCAAAAAGCTTTAGCTGAAGTTGTGTTACTTTGGGGTCCAGAAATCACAGCTACATGTACCTGTACCAGTGGTCTTTTGTGTTAGTAGGCAAAGACTGTGAGCTTGTGGCACAACTGGAGAGCTGAGATTCAACGCATTGCTAGATGACAGATCTTATTCAACAAGGTATCATATCCTTGTGATTCGAAGCACATAATTTTGTATTCTAAATTTTCTTCTCTGCATGTGAACTGACTACCAACATGTTACAGAATATGATATTCTTTAATATTTATTAGATAAAAAGATCAGGCAGGTAATCTGATGTGAGGTTGCATGCATCTCTAGAACAACAACATGAAAGCGGTGACTGGTTTGTTTCGTAGGGTATAAAAAGTGAATAAATTTATGATATCAGAGCTTCTCAATTACTTGTGCAGTCCTTGCAGCTAGCAGCTGTTGTGCACTCAGAAATGTTCCTGTCAAGACAGAGCTTGAGGCACAATAAGTTACATACTTTATATAGTACAATATGATGTACATCAATGTACATTTCCCATTGTGCATGTTGCTGCATACATGCATAAAAAACTAACAACAACCTCTTTCACTGCAGATTGCACTACATGTCTATATGTACATTCATATCTCTGCTTTACAAATATACAGTTTAATACATGTCATGATATGACAGCCAGCATCACCTACGTTTTCCATAAATCTTGCAAAAGGTATGACAGCCAGCGTCACCTACGTTTTCCATAAATCTTCGGAAAAGGTACTTCTTTTATAGCAGTTTGCACCACATGTCTGTATGTACATTCACATCTATGCCTTACAAATATACAGTTTAATACATGTACATGGCACCGGACAGCCATTGTCACCTACTAAGATTTTCTATCTGGACAAAACTAGTTTCTTTACTTGGCAAGTGTTTCTAGTTCATCTGCAACTGAATTTTCTTGAACTGCAGTATGCCTGAGAGCTGAAATCAAGACTGACATTGTGGCAGACTGTCCCTTCTTTCTTTGCCAACATATCAACATCTGGTGCTTCATCTCATTCAGGTCTCTGATATGTTGCACCACAATCGCTTCAATGTCACCTTCCTCCAAACCAAGTACACGTCCAAGGGGCCGCCATGTTTTTTCAGACAACTTTTGGGACACAAGCTGTACACACTCCTTGCTGACCGGTTGATCTGAAATGACAGACATCACTTACAATCAAAACTACCGGGGTAACAACACACTTTTAAGAGCTTGCTACTACAGTAGTTTGAGCACATGCATAACTGACATTTTTGCCTTTTTAGTGATTAATTGACAAGTGTTTCTGTTATACATGACCAGTGTAGCACCTCTAGGAAGATCCAAGATATGTGATAAGCGATTTTAAGCCATGCCAATATTATTATGCATACTTATACATCTACACTACCTGTAGGACTTGAGGGAGGGTAAACAAGGCTGACGTCCACCAGTTCACCAGTACTTGGGCAACGTAGAGACTTGACACTTCCAGGTGCTGTATGGTGAAGGAGCTCACCTGGCACAAGGAAACAGGACATACATACGTTGTGTCTAGTAAGGTGATCTTTTGCTACTGGCATTAACTGTTTCTTTGAATGCAATTTTCATACCAGATGCTGGATAAACAACCTGAAATTGAATTACTTTTACAATGTGTTTTTGCTTTTAATTAACATTTTCTGTATTTGGTTAACATCTGTGTACATAATATCACCAGGGTACATAATATCGTCACCTTGAGAAACAGTGTGCTTAAAGATATTTTTACTGCAACATACTCTTGGTATGCACTCATACACACCTCAGATGTACATACCTAGGGTATGTTGCAGTAAAAATCTCTTTAAACACACTGTTTCTCAAGGTGGTGATATTATGTACCCTGGTGATATTATGTACACAGACGTTACAGTGATTGAGGAGGCTTCTAGCCAAATTCTTTCATCAAAAGCGCATCATGATAGATCTCCCCAAATTCATCTGAATTATATTCGACAATCAAATGTTTCCATTATTTAACACGGCTAAGTCCCATTGAAGCTAACATAACTGACAGAATTTCTGCCAACTTCATAAACAGTGAAAACACACAGAATTACTTTCCTACCACTGAAGTATCCTGGATTCTCTGTGCGGGTCTTGGCACAGTGGGCACAGCAGATGAATGTGTCAGTGTACAGACCTGTGTAAAGTACACGTACATGAAGTAAGATTTTCAGATGTGTTGACAACATTTTATGAGTGATATGTGACAGTGAAGCAAACCATCCTACATGTACATTGTATATCCAGCCATACCTAAAAGAGTAAATATTTGTAATCCCAAAATTAGCCCTCTGTTACTAGTACTTCATATATATGCATTTTAATGCATGAAATCTTGAGGAAAGATAAATTATACATTAGCAATAGATACCTGACCATTCCTTCAACAGAGTGTGCAGCTCACTGACAATGCTCTTGACTGTTGTCCACACTGTTGTCAGTCCCTCTCTTGTTCCTCTTCCAGCGACACGTAAAGAGGACGCTCCACCTTCCTCGACATGTTGCATCATGATGGCAATGCTCATGTCTGCTTTACTGAAGGCATACATGCCGTTTTCCCAAGCTTGTCTGTAACTCAGATGCCTTGTTGAGAGAACGCACCATCTCTCAAACAGCCCCCATGGGCTTGGCATTGCCATTTGACACACAATTTCAATGTGTTCTTCATCTTCCTCTGGATACGTTTGCCATTGTAGATCAGCCGGTTTCAACCGTCTGAGGTACCAAGGGAAATGGTACATTCTGTCTGATGTAAGGTACGCCCTGGCAGGAGAGTTCTCTTCAGGCACAGGAAGCATATGGCAGATACCAAAGTTAAGCATCAGTGCCAACAGAAGGTCTAGCCCCTCTTTACTCTGTCCTGTGTGTTGCTTCAGTAATGTGGAGACAACTTTGTGGGGCAGGATTGCCTGGTGAGTGAATTGGTCGTCAATTTTCTGTCGTCCTATCGGAGTCAGCCATGACATCTTGAAGTATTCTGCCTTCATCTCGGCGTGGTCTTTGAGCAGGGCTTTGAAGATATCAATGAGGCGTGTTGGGTTAAGGAAGACAATCTGAGGCAAGGCTTCATAGTAAAGCAGAGCTCCGGTTCTGTGAAGGTAGTTCAGAGAATTTACTAGGGAGGAATTGGTTAGGAGTCCTGCACTGTTTCCCATGTGCATGCAGTCCTCCATTGTTATGTACAGGGGACAGTTTGCTTCCTTACACTTTGCACCGAGCAACTTCTCCAGAATAGTCCAGCTCCGGGGCAGTTTCCTTCTCAGCTGTGGGAAGTTTTGGCTGTCGTGTGCCATACAGACAATCTCTTCCTTCAAGGCTTGTATGCCGTCTAGTCCTGAGGCTGAACTGACAGGAATCACAGCTTGTCCGATACGGAGCTTCTGATGGGCAGTTTTCTTTGCCTTATCCAGCCTTTCCTGAAAACTTGTTTCCATGTTGTAGTAGGGGCTCATCACTTTAGCTGGGCAGGCCATACTGTGCTCAAGTTTGTCTATGATAACCTGCAGTGTGGCCTCTCTGTCAGCTTGGTAAGTTCTAATCTGATCACTGATCAGAGAAGACTTTGCTTTCACTTCCTCCAGTGACATCTTGTCGATGTGAGTCCCGACTATTCGGACCATGGCGCCAGGCACGCGAACTGCGAGCATGTCCAGCCACCGCCCAATCTCCACGTGAAACCTGCTTTCACAGTAGGTGCTGAGATTAACCACTAGAAGGTGGAGAGCACTGTTCGTCAGAAACAACTGGTGTGTTAAGAAATACGCCTCGTGTCCCCCAAAGTCGTAAATGTTGACTTTGATCTCAGTTCCTGTGTCCCAGGGTGTGATTTCAATGCCGTGTGTCCTGCTCAACACGTCTACAAGTTGGGACTTGTTCAGTACCAGAGCATTCTTGAGACTTGTCTTGCCACCACAGGTCTCGCCTACAATTAACATCTTAAGGCAGGGGTCGACTGTGTCTTCCGCTGAGCTGAGCTGATCTTGGTAATCTGCGATGGCTTGAATGCCCTGACTACACACCTCAAAGGGAGGCTGCACTAAAGGGTTGCCATATAGGCTCACCTCCGCTCCGCTCAGTGCTATACCGAAGCCATCTGGGAGCACCTGGATCTGATTCATGGCAAAGTCAATAAGTTTGAGCTTCTTTAGCCTACAGACTGAAGCCGGCAGATGTCTGATCTGGTTGTCCCAGCCACGGAGCATTGTGAGGTTCTCGAGATGTCCAATATCTTCTGGTAACTCAACTAACTGGTTTTCTGAGATGTGCAAGTCAACAATACTTGGGATATGGAATATTTCATTCGGGAGTTCAGTCAGTTCATTTTTGTGGAGGAAGAGTACTTTTAGATTGCGAAGCTGTCCAATTCTTGGGGATACGTGTCTGAGTTTGTTCTGTGAGAGGTACAAATGTTCCAATGAAGTCAGTTCACATACTTCTTCAGGAAACTCTTCAAACTCGTTGAAGTCCAGCCATAGATATTTCAACTTAGCCAGTCTTGAAATGCCTTTGGGCAAGGTCTTCAGTTTGTTAAAGGAGAGCCTTAGCACCTCCACCTCTGTGTACTGCAGAACTGTTTGTGGGATGCTGTGTAAATCTTTCCCAGTCAGGTCCAGTTCCAGGAGACTTGTTTCCTGGTTTAGAACTGGAAGGAATTCTTTCAAAGGAGGATCCATGTTTGCTGTGGGGTTTTTTTTTAACCTTTGAGTCTTGTATGTGGAGTTGGTCAAGTCACTTCACATGATAATGCATGAGATCTTCAATTTAGTCATGAGTGTCTGTACAGTTGTGTAGTTCCCCTTTTCACATAATGGCAGAATTATGAATCACTGAAAAACATGGACAACAAGGGTATCATGAAATGATTCAGATTGACTTGACATAATATTTCATATAGAAAATTTGCTAGCCATGGTGACCTGAGCAGAGTACATGTACATGGTAAGAAAACAATATATTTCCCTCCCATACCTGTGGTATGGAGTGAAATATAAAAATCATCATAGGGAGAGAAAGTCTAGGGGAAAATGAAAATTGAATGAAACTGAAATGATAAAATAGCTGCATGATAAATTCCGGTCGAATGTACCTTTTAAAGTTTTCTTCTTATATGTTCTGATAAACATTAATGATCATAATTAATATAGATTTGTCAATTGCATAATGGCCATTTGGATCATAAGGTTCTTGGAAAGTACATGTACACTATATTGATTATGTTGATTCAGCAGGACCTAAAATTTATGAAAGTATTGGTTTCATTTTTGCTTCATGGCAAATTTTAAACATGTACTGAGTCACTCATGACAAACAAGTCACGCAACTTGTAATCAATGTCCACATTTACAGATGCTCATAGCTTACCATTGTACATTTTAAACGACTGCAAATACAGGGACATCTGAACACTATGATTAACGTTACTCTATTCAGCACTGTATGACCAAGGAGGAATTTAGCCTAATGGTATGACTCACTGAAACCCGAGCTTCTCAAAACACACTTACTACACAATGTGTATCGACCAGGCCATTGTATACCATTAAAACATTAACACTCGTCCTTACAGTTGATTTACTGAAGTTAATTAATTACTCTGTAGCCCCTCGTAATCGTATACAAATATACTTACATGTACTTGCGAAGCTGCTGTTGTTTGCCGCCACTCAAACGTCACCAACCTCAAGTAAATAACGGGTAGACGCTACTAGCTGTAACCTGAGATGGGGTACCTGCCAAGCAGTTCGTTGTAACTTGTAACAGTGTCAGACGCGTAGAGTTGTCTTTAAATCCCAAACAGTACCCGCACCCCGAGAACTACGTTGTAACAGAACTGGACCGAAACTGAAACAGCGGTGATTCTGGGAAAAATACCCGTCGAAGGCTGCTTTGACTACTGTAACGGCAATGTGTAACGGCGGGTATTTCCGTGTTGCCTTTTTATAACACACACGTCATCGTTGACAATAATAGGGATAAACCATATGACAAGAGGTAGTTCGTGATCATATGTATACGTTGTATATCTAAAACAGAACGATAATCTTGGTTTGTTAATCTTTACGTAACAGTTGCGCTATCTGTATGGAAGAGGTGAGGAGCAATTTAAGAAGTTACGAATACATAGTTCATCGCGATCAAAGGCCCTGGAGGACTATTATAATACTGAAGAGCATTTCATTCATATACTGTTTTTATGGTGTGTTTGGTGCCCCCACAAACAGATGTGAGGAAAATGATATTACATAAAAAGTAATCATTATACATTTAGCATATTGTACATGTCCCCCTTCCAGTCTGTGCTTTTGACTCGTCCACTGGCTCGTATATCGATCGCATAACCCGGAAGAGCCCGCAGACAGGATAATACATGTAATCTATTCAAAACAATAGCTTCAAGTACCCCCCCCCCCAAAAAAAAGAAATACACATTATCTTTTGGGTTCATTTATGAAAACAGCTCATAGGAAGATTTAAAAAAAGATTATCTAAAAAACGGACCAAGTCGAATTTGAAAGTGTTCTAGCGCGCTAGCGTTCAAAAATGGAAAATGCCTTTTATACAAAAACGTCTGTGGAACATATTTTGCAGTTTCCGTAGTTAGTAGGCATGTTTTCTCAGGGATAGAGTCAAACAGAACGATTATTTCCGCCTTAGTGCACTCCGTTGGAGCTCACTTAATCAGTGGCATTTCCACCGCTGATAAGAAGTGATGAGTTGAACGTCTGAAAATCATTTTGCGTATTGAACTAGCTAGAACAGCGTGCACTCTCAATCACTTCAAAACAGGCAGGAACCACGAAGAGGAAAAAAAGCAACGTACCGTCATGTTCAACGGTATAATTAACTCCTCGTCTGACAATGATGATGATTTGATCTGACAAAACGCCAGAGCTACTGAAGTTCCATTTTCTGGTACACTTGATCCGGCTACAAGACGTGGTGAGATACGAATAGGACGTGTATGCGTGAAGTTCCTCGCATACCGCCGGTTACTGAGGGAACGCTTGTCTTTTCGACTGACGTGAAGAGTTCCATGATTGATGGACCAGAAACGGTGTGAGGAATGCCTGCACATCACCATGCAGATGGCCTTATTAAGTCGGAAAATCACAAGCACAAGGGAACAGGATACAATACTATAAGTTAAGAGCTGTCATGATGTTTTTTGGACCAGAAAGTACATTCCGAGCGCCTTAAAGGGGGTAAGAAAGCATGGTATCATGGCTTCAACTGTCACATTTGCACATACATGTACTAGCAAATATGGGGCAGTCGAGGAAGCTATGATCTTCCCTCCTAATGTCTGCTTGGAGATTACCAAACGCCCCTATGACATTGAAGAATACCTGCTGTCCACCACAGCTTTGTGGTTGGAAGCAGTGCGGCCGACGTGGGTGCAGCGCCACCTGATGGAATGCTGCAGGACGACAGGTACCTCACTAGTGTGGTTCTGAATTCACTGGTGCATTTCAAGGCCAGTCTAGCCTGTGTTTACAAGCTCTCGGCCGGAGGTTAATGACCCCCACCCCGGCAACTTCGGGGCGGCCGGCCGCCAGGAGCGCGATTAGTCAGGCTAAAGGCCAGTCCGACTCCTAACATACCAGTCCATCTGTAAAAGTGGTCTGCAAAAGCGTAAAAAAACATGAACGACTCAACTTGCTTGGAGTTTTTTCACATTTAATTCTCTGAAGTTCTGTTGGATAATATTTACCTATCAACTTCCCATTTCTTCTCTTCCAAAAGACTTGTAGGATCTTCTGGAAGATAAAAATAACCCTGACAGTAACAATCACATATCTTAGGACTCATTCTACTCACATACTAGTAACATGTGTACAACAAAATACATGTACCATCAATACAAAACAGTACAAATTACCATATAAATAAGGATTTTGGTTGCAATTATAATCACTGTACATAAATTAATGCAATCCACATATATCTTTCACATCACAGTATCATAATTGGGTACCAAAGCACAGCGACAATTACACTAACAAGTACCCAACAAACAGAACAGTTTATATCACTAGAGTCCCGTCCTCAGCACTAATACAATAGTAAAGGCTTGATGCCAGTCAAGTATATAACATTTACACATAACTCGGCGGGTCTGAATCAGAACATGAGGTCTGCATACAGCACATCATCTTGTGTTAATGTTTGGTTCGTACACCTTATAGGACTTGGTACATCAGAACCATTGGTTATAATGTAAAATTTGGTCTTTGTAAGAGATAGGAGAGCTCCAACAGCTGCTTACATCTATACAAGGGAGAAAATACAGTCTGCAAAAAGTGCAACAACTAACTATGTACAAGTTTACATTCTACACTGCATACATTAAGTACAGTGAGGGACCGGGGATATGTTTATCGAAAGAAGGGAGTACACAGTAGTGTACTCACTATACATGTGAGTATAGTGCCCCTGCATGGTACAGTTTTATGTTAGGCAACATACGTCAATTGGGGCTTGTTACTATACTGATGCCATACCAAGAAACAGGCATTCCTTTCTCAACTTACTAATACGACACTTTGCTTGAATATACATCGTAATGCCTAGGCACGTAATACCAGTGGCATAACATTTTAGCAGTCTGTTCTAAGCCGTTCAACAGAATCTCACTGAAACTTTGTACATTTCCCAGTTTTGACTTTCACTCAAAATAAGTACAGTTAAAGTAGCTGATTGTATCAGGATCTGATACTGGTACAGGAGTCCCTTGGTCTTCCATTACAACATGTTCACTTAGCTTGCACTGGTATTTTTCCCAGACTTCTGAAATGCTATGTGTTTTCCACAGTACAATCTCTGAAGCAAGTTGGTCTACAATGTACAACATGTGGTACATAATGTCATGATCAAGCAGATATTACAAGCAAATCATTACGTTAAATGCAGCTTCTACACTATTTCCAAAGAAAACATAACCATTGCCCTGCAGCAATATATTTCCACTGGCTTAGTGCACGGTTGAGGTAAAGATATTGTCGAAGTTAGGGAATGTTAGTTTTGGTCCTGCATTTCAAAGTCAACTGCGCTGAGTACTTCACAACACACTTAG
Organism: Branchiostoma floridae x Branchiostoma japonicum; assembly: GCA_013266295.2. Lineage (NCBI taxonomy): Eukaryota > Metazoa > Chordata > Leptocardii > Amphioxiformes > Branchiostomatidae > Branchiostoma > Branchiostoma floridae x Branchiostoma japonicum. The sequence goes on from CM023830.1 coordinate 7,594,451, forward strand.
AGCAAACTTGAACCACTAACATTACTTTGGCAGTTTCTAAGGCTTAAAAAACATCCCTTCACTACTAAAACATAAGATTTAAAAGAACAGCATCAACACATACAAGCAAATTGATCCCACTCAAATTCTACTATGCCTTCATAGCTACATCCAAGCACATTAGACCAAACATAGCTGCATTTACTTGTGTACATGAACACTGGCGCACCCTCGCACCCAGGAACATAGCACATTCCCACTGGCCATTGTGAAACATTATCATATTTCCAGTACTAGTATGCAGACATCTATGACACAAAATTTATGTCATATCCTACCATAAAAGACAAACAATGTAAACAACCTGTTTGAGCATGTTCTAGCTCTAGAGAACTCTGTGTACTTTGCTAGGGGTATACTCAAAAATCTCTTTCCGATTACTACCAGTCTTCTTTACATGAGAAAGAGAATGAACTGCCCATGATTTCTAAAGCAATGCACCTTACTACTGATGAACCCAAAATCAAGGCATTCATAGCTGATTTCCAATTGCTACATCAATGTTACATGTAACATGTCTCAAAACGTTCCTGCTTTCTTTGAGTCCGTGGCTTGACAAATAGACTTTGGAAAAGAGATGACAACATGTGAGACTACCCCTAAGGAGCCTAACACACTCCACACTTTCTATGTGTGGCATTTCACCTTGTCCCTGCTCCCTTATCCCTTGACGAGTACAAACGTGTAGCCAAAAGGCTACCTTAGCATGGGGGAGGTTAACCACAGACTCCCAAGCTGGCAAACAGGTGGGTTTTATACATTTTACTTTCAGCGTTACTGCAATATTCATTGAGCCTCTAATAATGTCTAACTCACCCTAACAGCACTGAAACAGTAATTGGACCATAATTCTTTTTTTTGCAACAAAATTTTCTTCTAAAAAGAATACTATTTTTTTAAAACAGTGATAGCACATATACCGTATATATCAACATGTATGAACATGTTAATCTCTGTTCTTAGTTCCTAGTGATCTTACATGTAAGTATAACTTACAGCCACCTTTCCCTATGTTCTAAATATCTCCTTCAAACAAGGGGAGAAGCAAACCAGCAGAATTACATGTAAGCTTAAAATATCCATTGGCCCATGAAAAGTACCTTCTAAAAGAACCCTACAACATCCCGACTGCAGTGATGTGTTTGTCATACGAGCACACCTCCTTATCAAGATACAACAGGGAAGGCATTGCAGCGTCACTCCGGCGTCTACAACTCGTCGTCCGAGCTGAGCAGCATTGTCTTCTCGTTGGTGGATGAGGAGCGCCCGAAGTGCCCGCCGTTGCGGGGCTTGTCCAGTTCCTTGTCGGAGGTGCTCTGCTGCGTGTACTGCTGATAGGCCGGCGAGAAGTTGTGCACGGTGTCCTGGATCACGTCGTTGGGGTTCATGGTGTCGCGCAGACTGCTGGAGATACTCTTCATGGGCTCGCGGCGCTCAAGGTCGTGTTGGTCGTCTGTGTACACCTGCAGAATACGATATTCAGAAGGGTAAATTTTAAAAAATCATGAAAATGAAAATCCACAGCATAGCAGCAGTAATCAAAGAAAAGGATGCCTCCTAAATAACCTGAGACAGACGACCATGTGTTCTTGTTTGTCCCATCCTGGAAGACATCGACTTTCACCCACCAATGACCACATTGCAAGACAACCAAAACTATTGCTTTCCTAAAGTGCTGTGATGTTTCAAAGAACAAATTAGATGTAACTGGAATTATCCTGCAAAAAAGCAGACACTATTCTACATCCTGAAGCAGGGTACTCACATTGTGAGGGAAGGCATAGCGTAGCGCGATGGCGGCAAAGAACATCTCGATGCAGATGAAGAAGTTCTGCCATCCCGCGGCCACGGTGCCGGTTCCGATGCGCTCCTTCCCGTTCTCCGAGTAAATGGGGCTGATGATGTCCACAGTCTCAAAGATGGCCAGCAGGACGGCTGGAGGAGCAAAACATGGAGCAAATTTTTATTTTATTTTGTGCATATCATCCAGAAATACACAAGACCTACTACAGACTTTAGTAGCAGTGTTCCTCTGATGTCTCAAGTGACATGCAAAGTTAGGCAACTATGATTTTCATTCTCAACTGTAATGTTCACAAGTTTCCCTAACTGTACAGATATTAGCAGTTTATATACCGGTAATAGGCAGCTTGTGTCATAAAAAAAAACAAGCAATAGCAGACTTTACCCCTCAGATGGTAAGTGCCCTCTGGCAGAACATAACAGCACTGCAGAAACAAAGACAAGCCAAAAACAACAACTCCCCTCCCTTGTGGTGAAGTAAGAAGTATCACACAGTGACTTACATTGCCAGAAGGAGAGGAAGATGACAGCCTTGATGGTGAAGAACTTCAGCAGTGGGTCGTACATGGCCAGCAGGTCCTTGGTGGCGAAGTAGAAGAGGAAGAGCGCGTACAGCGCCAGGCTGATGGAGATGTTGTAGATGATGGTGATGTACAGGTACCCACTGGTCGGCCTGCAACAACAAATCAAGAGACGTTATCATATTTTTTTTATTGTTCTTTAAAATCAATCACGTCTTTGACACTAGAAACAGACTGCAACAAGAGATCAAGAGATGTTATCATATTTTCTTGTTGTTCTTTAAAATCATCAAACAATCACATCTTTAAGGTTAACACTAGAAAGGTAACATTTGCAAAGCAAATATATAATGTTTACAACAAACTACTGCTCTGTTTAGTCTTACTTAATTTGAACGGGTCCAGATCATTATTTGTTTTGGAACAGGAGAAGAAGAAGAAACTAAGCAAAAACAATGTTTTCCTTCTGAGAAGGTAAACATAATTATAACAACTCTCAAAAATATTGATTTCACTATGATTATTTCATGACACAACTTCCTTATGGAACTAGGCTTAAAATCCTTAACCTTAGACCTATGCTGCAATCATTGCTAAGACATTAAAACACAACACAGCACAACACAACACAACACAACACAACACAGCAAGGATGTAAGAACACTGTTACAATGGCAAATATTGTGAGAACTTACGAGAAGTTTCCGTCCTGGTAGAGGCCGAATGACTGTAGGATGATGGTGAGGATGGCCATGACAGGCTTCACAATGCAGAACTGCAGGGTGGCCTGTGGGGACAGACAGGTGGGATGGACAAACGTTAGTGTGGGAACACTGCACATCATAGTCATGCAAGATTCTCTACAGCTTTATTTTAGCAGTGACCGGTCATGTACATTTATGATGGTTAACATATTTTGTAAATTCACATGAACACTGCTTCTCTTTTTTGAAAATACACATGAGCAATGTAAGAGAAAACACTTTACATCACGAGGAACTGCCAATTTAGTGCAATCTTTGACAAATTTTCCGTTTGTAAAAAAGGTGTGGTGGCAAAAAGATAGTGGCATCCCTTTTGCAAAATACTTAATGAACGAGTTAGGCAGAAGTTGTTGTAAGGCAAGATCAATTTCCTTAGTGCATGATCTCAGGTATAAAAAAAAACACATTGCAGATGATATCACATAGCAACTTGTGAAATGTTGTTCCAAGCAAGGGGTTGCCACGGTTACCAGATGTTCTTACCTGTTTACAGAAGCGCAATAATCCGATGGTGTACTGTCTGCCTGTTAGGCAACATGTGCAGTAGAAAAAACTGGACCTGTGGAGACCAGTAGGGAGACAGGTAAGATGCAGGTTCAACCAAGCAGCTTTACTTATACATGAGACTGATCATTTCAAACAACATTTATCTATGAGATTTGTACCATACATGATCCAAGAACACTCGATGCTTGTTTCCTAGGCATACACTCTAATATATTAACATGGCTTGCCATCTCTAATGTCTTTTTCTCAGGTTATAGTGACTTTGGAAAATATCCTTTATAATTTTTAAAAATGATATTTAGGCATTTAAGGGTTTAATATTCCCAGACTTTCCATCCAATGACGTTTGCTTTTGGATGACAGCCACAGTGGCTACAAAATGGCTGGTCAAAAAATTCACAAAGAATGCTACCCTTCCTGACTATTTCAATGAGGACATGCTATCAACCAAGGATTGAGGTGTTCAAAAACTCATTTTTCCTTAGAACAATCGTAGAGTGGAACTCACTGCCACCAAGTACAGTAGGGGCATCATCACTAGATAGTTTTAAACAATGTCTAGAGTTAGACGTTCAAAGGTTAGGTGTAACAGGTCGTTCGGTGTAATGTAGCCAGCTGCCGCCGCGCCGCGTGCCTGCGAAGCTGGTGTGTTATGCCGAAGGGCAGTTATACCGGCTATACAGATACAGATACAGAGACATGCTACAAATACTATCAGCCTCCTCTGCCATTCCTCATGATGATGTTCAGTCCTTCAGGAGATACAATACGGTACAATTTCATGACCACTAGCGCTCGGGCTACAATAACAGCATACTCATTACCACCGACAACTTCAACAAGATTGCAATATCCGAATCATGACATACGGTCACCAACACTGTCTCATATCTTGCAGGAGCATATTGTACGGCTCAGTTTCCTAGCTTTAATGGAAACATAGCTGGACAAACTACTTATAAATCAACTCTAAGTGTACTTACTCTATAGGCTTGCCTCTTATCTCAGACATGATCTGGCTCTCTCCTCCCAGGTACTCGTAACACAGGCTCAGGAAGTTGTAGATCACAAAAGCTGCAGAAAAACATAAGAAGAGTTATTGTTATTGCTTCTACATGTATGTCTGCAAAAAGAACGACCATACATTTTGGGAATATACATGTACAGTGCATGTATGTTTAGTTTTCATTCCTTTAGCTCTGGAAGGTGCCAAATGGTGAAGGATTCAATAATAATGGTACTAAATGGTACTTGCCCTCGGCACTCCCAAGCGTTCAAATCCACCCCCACCTCCCGAAACGAAGGCGCTGACTATGCGCTTTGTATTGGTTACCTGCTTAAGATAACATGCTGGATCTGAGAAAGACCAGGAAACTACTGGATTTGGGTTCTGTTCACACATTTTGACAACTAAACTAAGAGAAAATACACGTGTACATCTAATCAAATCTACATTATTTTCTCTTCAGGGATATTGCTTTTTACCTGCTTAACCATATCCTTGCCAAGATACCAACTTTGTACTGGTTATGGAGTCAGGTAGCGTGTAGAAGGTTAAGATTCAATGTATGAAAATCAATCCACACTGCTTGAGATTAACAGAATGGTTTTCATTTGCAAACAGATGATGGCTAGCTGTTAAATTTCTATTGCCTTGGTGCTTATTCATCTTTTTTTGTCTTCAAAGGACTAGAGTTGACCTGTTCCCCATATTTCTGCAGGAAGGGTTTATTCTCCCATGTTAGCCCTGCATGATCAATACACCACTCAGCTGTAGGAGCTCCCGGCATGACCTCCGTGGAACAGGGGCCAATTAGTTCTGTGAAGTCTAGTGGACGAGATGAGGCAACATTTTAATCCTGGCAAGTTGATTTCTCGTTCCTGACATGACCCTGTACCCGTCCCATTTCTCAAGACCGTACCAACATAACAACATCCCAGCCACAAACACACTCAAAACCTCTCCAATACATCCCTGAGTTACCAAACAGGTCCTTGGGTGAAATTCTACCCAAGTGGAGGATGGAATTGGGCAGCTGAACCATTTAGAAGGTCTTTCCAACAAGTAAATCCTAAATGGCCCACAGCTTAAGTGACCTTGCAACTACTGAAAAACAACCAACTGCTCATAGAAAACCCAGGAAACATAAATGTCAAATGTTGGGACTGAAGCAGGTTGGAACAGATTCTTTTCACCCATAGTAGATTAAGACAGTACCGCCCACGAGCCAAAGTCTTAATCGTGCCCTTGGGCAAAGGAGCCTTTAATCTCTTTAAGGGCCTACAGTATCAGTCCAATCTGTATGTAATACATGCACCTGTGTACACCTAAGGAGCACAGTAATTTCTTTTCATGCGGAGAATCTTGTCTTTATTCTGAAAGAAATCAATGGAGGATTTCCACCAGGAATTGTCATGGTACTGTACTTCCGTCCAAACCCAATGAGCATGTAGCTGTGGGAGCCAAACAATTCTGTTTTCAAGCTACAAAACTATGTTATAAAGTAACTGTTGGAGTGTAATTGTATGCTGTGCCTCGATATGTATCTAACATTTGACTAAATCAATGTGTTTCTTTGTAGATGGTGTTACTATGAAAGGAAACAGACAGAAAAGGTGACCCCTACATGTACAGGGTATCATCAGAAATATTGCTGAATATTTAATTTCAAGCTGCATGATTCTGTCACAATATACACTATCTAGTCTGTATTCTACATGAAAGCACAGCAGTCCACAATTTTGCGGACGCTCTATCTTCAAATAACTTCAACATTCCACTAAGTGAACCTATTTACGCGGACAAGGACGTTCAAAGGTTTTCTGTACTCGTGATAAAAGTGGGTAATATCCATCTATCAGACGCATCTTTCATCTCTTGGCACGGAGAAAATCAAAGGACATGTCTTGCTTACTTACATCAATGCCAGTATGTGATAATGAAATGTGACAGATAATGATAATCATTGGTGAGGGACCAATGCCTGGCAAAGATAGTTCACTCTCAGCACACATTGCTTAATTCACCCGCAAAAAAAACGATGTACCAAGACCAACTGCCATGATGATTTGGGAAACTTTTGGGTGAAAGTCAATGTCACTCACCCTCGTAACAATCTCTGACGCTGTCAAAGTAGACGTAGTAGCTGTCCTGGTTGAAGAATAGCAGACTCAGCCAGGAGTCGAAGGCGTAGATGGGCACGATAAACAATATCCGCACGATCCATTTCTGTTCTGTTGGGTTGTTGTAATAACGGAGGTGGCAATAGACCTGGAGGAGGAGGAGGAGGAGACAATGTCAGAGATGAATCTACAGGGCTCGAAATACTTTTTCTGCATACTTGCACTGGTGCAGGTAACACTTAAAATTACCTGCACCAGGCAAATTTTACCTGCACCCCTCAGAATTTACGAAGTATGGATCGTACTAAAAACTGTTCAGAAACCATTGCCATTATTTCCTTTACACTTCATAGGTGGTAACAGTCAATGCAGCAAATAAAATCCACATACACCAGGACCTACATATATATATAAACCCAGTACATGGACCAAGTACAAGTTAGGTACAGGTAGACATGTATCAGAAATACCTGCACAGCCCCAAGTTTACCTGCACTAAGGTGCATATGCACCCAGTATTCCGAGCCCTGGTCTACAATATCATTTCATGTGCAGCAATATTAGACATTTTTGAAAAACAACTGACACTAATGTAAGGAAATAAATCTGGCTCAAAATGTAATTAGTGAGATGACATACTCTTGCCATATTACTTTTCTATACATGTATAAACATTGAACATATTGCATAGTGTGGAAAAACTGAATATTGCCTCTGATGACAAAACCACCAGACTGAGACACATCAAGTCCATTGATCTGTCAATCAGGTGATCTCAAGTGACCTCTAGCTGGTGTCTGTCCAAGGTTAACCACATCAGTCAGATAGTGACTTATGAAAGATTCAGCCATCTTCAGCAAACTGCTGTACAGTTAGTCAAATATTCTCAAGCACAAAATGCAGATTTTTTACAAATTTCTAACTGTAAAGAGCTAAATCTGCAAGCAGTAAAGATTGCCATGATTTATATAAGGAAATATGAATACGACTTCAAAGCTTCGGTCAGTATTGTGAGATCTCCCTGCTTTAAAGTGAACAGAAGACTGAGCAGCATATGTATTATTACATTAGCCTCCCGTGCAGACCTCCGAGCAGGTGGGAGTTTTGATACTGCGTTAGTAGAATTGTTTAAAGCGTTCTTTTGCCGGCCATCCTACAACCAGCCGGCCAGTGATGGGTTAGACCTACTCTGGCTGGCTGGTTGTACGATGGTTGGCAAAAGAACGCTTTAAACAATTCTACTAAATGCAGTATCAAAACTCCCACCCGCTCGGAGGCCTACACTGGAGGCTTATTATTCCATGACTGGATGCTGTGGAACATTGATCTCCACTTGGTCATGGACCATGGTCAGCCCAGAATAACACACGCCATCAAGCGTGGGCCGCCACTGTCCCAATATCTTTCAGGACAATTACCCACATAACCAATTTCACCATCACTTCCCATCCCTGCATGGCCTGCACGGTCAATAGCAATCTACTTGTTAGCTCTGACACCGAGTTGTTTTCTTGATTCCAATTTCTGCTCTACAAGTCAAAAAAATTCATGTTAGCTGGTCTCTTGATTGAATGGTGGAATACTTTCAATCACAACAATATCATGTTACCTTTTTTGACTGCACGGATGAGTAAATATTGGATATTATATATGAGAGAAATGTTTATATTTACGAAATACAGAATATGGAATCTGTATTGATAATGTTTTGATCTTCAGCTGAAGTCTATATTATTAATGGTCACGGCTCATTTCAGTGTATAAAAGATCGATCGATCCTTTTTCATTGGACATTTTCCCTATTACAGTTGACTTTTACGGAGGACGGACCAATTGATTTTCAGAGGGATCAATCGGCTGGTTCCCTGACTTGGAACAGGCGTGGGGACTCACACATGACAGTACAGATTACCACTGGCTCCCACAACCTGACCTCTGGAGATGGGGATATTTTTTTCCACTACCAAGTGCAGAATGGACAATTCTGATTGTTTTATACAGGCAAAAATGTCTGTAGCCATGTATTATTAATCATTGTGAAAAATATGTCTCATAAACACACATAGTGCAATATATAATGAAACAGCAAATGATTAAACTTTCTACTTCAATTCTTCTTGGAAACTACATTTTGTATGTGCTAAAACATGATTTACATGTATGAGCTAGCTCTGTCTGTTAGAGTCTGTCATGACTATGTTGGAAGAATGCCATATAGTACCTCTAGATCTATTACTATTGGAATATGAATGTCCCATCCCCTAGCACTCAGAGCATTATGAATCTGACTATTATAACCTTTACTGCTAATGTCATGTCATGAAGTAATGTGGTGATGTATCAATAAGCAGTCTGCTACATCACATGGAAGGTATTAAACTAGACAGCACTTAGCGAGTGCAAACCCTGCTAGGAATACATATATCTGTTCCCTTATCTCACTATAGTGAAAAATCCACTAAAACGTCCTGTGCAGCTTTTTTTCACATATCTCTGACCTGCTTTACTGGACAGTATAAAACTATAACTCTAGCTGACAGGTTAATGCTGGGCTGCATATTTTTAGAGTCTTGTTTGACCGCAAAATTTCCACTCACATGTTGGTCTGTTGTGGCTGAATTATACAGAATTGGCCTTACTGTGGGGCATACAATAACTGAATAAGGATTGTAGGGTCTGCAAATTTATTTGTGAAATGTTTAAAAGGATGAAGCTCGTGGGCAAATTTTTACTTCAACATTTAGTTAATGTGTTGTTTGGCTACCAATTCTCTATTGGTGGTGGGGTTAGGTTATTAGGATATGGTTAAAATGCCAAAGAGCCATTAGGAAATACATTGGTATGGCCTTATGCAGGAAAACATTTCGAGTTATTGACTGAGGAAAAAACATATTCTATTGCCAACTGAAAGAAAATTCAACTACTGGTAGGCTGGAGCACAATCTTTATATAAATCAACACAGAAAGATAGCTATGTTTTACCTGGAAAAGTGGTATGATATTCATAACTCCTAATATTACCCCACTTTGCCTTGATCACTGTCAGAAATCATTTTGTTTTCTTCACTACTTTCATTATCTGTACTATAGACATATGTCACATTCTTGTTTTACCAGGAGACCTGTTATATAGCAGGTGGCCTTTATTCCTGTGATCTCACTATTTATAAACCACAGCACAGGTGATGTCTTGCAGACTCTAACCGTGAGACCAGCAAATTACCAGCATACTGCAAATGGGGAGGACTTTAGAGATGAAATACCAGATCATAACTGGTTTATGGCGGTATGACGCTCTCGGATTCCGAGAATTACCGATATAATTGCCCTCCTCTGCTTTGATCAAAGCCCACGCGTCCGGCCTGAAGACCAAAACATAATGGCGGCAGCAGGCAACCTCAGCTGATGAAAAGAATATCAGTAATGAAATGGAATGATGCCAAATCAAGCAATCATGTCCCAGCAGATAACAGGGCAGCCAAGGCCTATCAGTCCTGCTCCAATCATTGCGGCAAAATATTGATTTTCAGATATATGGATATAGAAAAGAAATAGCCTCTTTTTTCATATAATCGGGCTAACCACTTGAAGTTAACGGCTAATGTGTACAATACGGCAAACCGTTAGGAAAGTAAACAATGTGATGTTATGCAAATACACACTACCACAAAGAAATAACATTATTCATTAATGATGCATGTTATTAATAATATTATGGCTATTGTATTCCTTCAAACAGGCTTAAAGTTCAAATTGTACAAACCAAGGTCTGACAAATGTATGGCTTACAATGAATAACTGAGATCAGCATGCGCAAATCCTTGATTGCAGGGCTTTCTCTGCAGTAATAGTGATGAATAACCATGCTGTAATGTAAGGTTATTAATGCACATGTGTCAGACTTATTCACTAGTTACCACTTAATTCGCCTGCCAGTATACCCGGAAACGGTGTATAAATAGAAATACTCGTTGATATTGCTTATGGCTTTATGCGCATCATACATTTATTCATCAATGTCTGATAAACTGTCACCCTGGGTATTGTAAGCTAGCTACTTTTGTACATCTTCATTGAACGGTGCTGCGTCCCCAAGAGGCAAATAAACATGTACCTTCGCTTGCAGGCACTATCAGACAGCACCAAATATGTTACAGATGCCATTACTTTACAGGGCCAATCTTGAGGATCAACATGTCACAATTTGTGAGCATAACATGGGAGCTACTGTCTACAGCTTGTCTCGTCATCGTCAGCCATGCCAGACATCCTGGCACTGGGAGTGTGATTAGACACATGTTGTACGGCAGCGGTGCTGACAACCACCGCTCCCGGCAACTTTCATGGATCAGATCAAGTAATGCTGCTGGAAATGTACAAATCACCAGGATTTACCAAGGTCACAATGGCTGCGTACAATACATTTCTAACTTACAACGCTTTATACTAAACTGGGAACAGGTCCTACTATACCAGGCTGAATTCTATTTTTGTTGTACCATATGGTATCTTGTTTCTTGATGTACATACAAAAAAAAATCAAAGAAATGTTACAGATGAAAGAAAGGACTGTTTTTTGGGGGTGAAGAAGAGCATTGGCCGCTATCTATTTCTGGTTGAATTAAACTCGATAAAAATGTTGAATTGACTAATGGTAACTGTCTGGCCAATTGGATACTGTCTTCGGCCACCGTAAGATCTGCTTGGAGATTAACCTCACACTCACCCGGGTTCCAACCACACTAATCCCAAATAAATAATGAGGACGTGGCCCAGCCTAGTGATAAATGTATCTGTTGCTGGAAGTCAAGGTCAAATTCCCCACTTTCCAGTTCTACATGCAGATGTGCACGTAAAACAAGAGACTGGCTGATACAGTAGCAGTTGTCAGGTGATGCTGAAAAATAAGCAGTCTAAATTTACAATCCCCTAGACCATGAGTAGATTTGACGTGCAATCGTGCATGGTTTCCGTGCATCAAACAGGTGGGGCAAGGGGTGCCCTGTATTCTGGATATGGATGACAGGAAGAACATTCTTATTCCAAAACTTTGCTGTTTCAGACATAATCTACACAAATCCGAGTGCTATGTCGACTGAAGATGTATTACAGATTTTGCTAGATCTGTTTGGCATGTAGCTGCATATAATACTATCACTGAGGATCCTGCATCTAACTAACTTGCAGTTGACATATCCTGTGTTCAACCAATCGTTAGATCATCACCTAGAAACATAAACACGTGTACATGTGACAGAGATAAACATCGGACTCTGTAGGGACAGGACTCAAAATGCTTATTTTGTTTTCTACAATGTGTGATTCTGCAGAGTGCAGGAGGGTATTTCCAGCCCTGACGCCCTGGCCAAATCTACGGAAATCACAATGTTCTATAATTGTTTTAACTTTTTTTTTGGTTCTGCACATTTTTCTTACAAACATTGCGCAAGCTACAAATGTACCCCACAAGTTGATAAAAAATATCCCTCCACAGTAGGAGAAGTCCCATCAGCTGTTGTAACCCATGATGGATAATCCCAGGTGAAACCACTGACCAAACCTTCACACAAATGGAATTTGTACTACTGTTCGTTTACCCAAACTTAATCACCTTGCCTGGCAATAAATCCCAATTGGATAGAAACTTCTTGTACTAGAAGTCTACAGTCAGAGTATGTTCAATCAAAAACTTTTCATCAAATCAATCATCCATTTAGTAAACAATGATCAAAGATAGAGATAAATTTCAAAGGCTTTGATGACGAAAGCCTTGTCAATTTGCTTTGGCAGGGAAACATATATATAAACATATACATAAACTGGTGAAAAAAAGAGCATAAAAAATTAAACAACAGAGTCCAACAAGAAGTGTTATAGTTCACCATCTCTGTTCCCGCATTGTTGGGGAACAACCCCAAACCGAAGCTATTTCTGGATAGAAAGCGTGATCCCGGATTATTGACACACTAGGAATTGTGCCCGTCATGACTCATAAAAATAACATGTTTACATTGGCAGGGTTTGCGTCTACATCCTGGCTGGAAGAGCACATCAATGAAAAGGCATACTGACATCAGCATGTGAGGCGCATCCATTTCAACACATCTTTATACATGATGGATAATTAATTGTGTCAACATTCCATTACATTTCAAGGGCTCAAAAGGGAACCTGTGTGCAAACAGGGAGTTGTACTGTTTTTCTTTAAATTAAATTACTGTAAATCAAAGACCTTTTGATGGAATCTATGATCAAACGAGAACTGTATAACATGTTTTGTCACTGTATTGTTCTATCAATTGTAATTTGTATGCAGATTTGCACCTGGACTTAACACATTGCAGTCAGGAAATCCCAAGGGACAGTGCAGCAGTCCTGTAGACCCAATGATGAATTGTTGAACTATAGAGATCCTGACAGCTAAACAGCTAATTGTAAGGATGAGATCGAGAGATAGGGAACCATGTCGTGAACAGAATTAACGTTTTCATTACGCAGCACAAATTGTGCTACCCGCTATTGTGGGTGAAGTTTGGAAGCCAGGCCATATTTTGCTCATGTCAGGTGTTCAGATAAACCTTGTGATGATCAGGAAAAAAGATTAATCCAAACTTTATTGTATCTTTCCAAACCATCTAATCACAATCAATTATTTGAAGGTCTTATCTGGCTTGACAAGATTTGCTGACAAAGGATTTAGCCACAAAGGGTGATAATTTAACACTGATTGACAGCTAACCTAGGTGTTTGTGGAAAGAATTCTCATCTTCTCTTCAAAAACAGGTCAGGGTTTACTTTGCTTAGCTTGACAGTTATGCTAATAGCAACAGACATGGTGTTCAACTGTGATCTCCTTTCACATGCTGGTTGTGTTAACGAACTGTGTAATCATACACAGGCTTACGTAGTGCTACACAGGGTGGCACACGTACAGAACATATGGAAACTTTGCCGTCGCCCCAAGCTGATTTTGTTCAGAAACCTTTCACTCAACAACATAGAAACGTTTGCCAGCTGCTCATTTGCACAAAAATTATACACAAAGGCCGTTATGTTGGAACAGAACATCTGGCACCCTTTCATGATTTCTAAGGACGTAAAGAGTTTTCCTACGAACCTGATGTCCCGTTATGAGGACGGCCAACCAGACAAACACGCCTGAAACAGCTTGGGCCGCTCTCGTCTGCAGGAAGATGGGGTTCAACTTGGGCGGGATGTGTGTGGTGTTGGCGACGGCAAGTGTCGTCGCCACCGTGCTTGTCAGTCCGCTCACCATCGAAGGAGTCCCCGAGGCGTTGTTCGGCGATACCGAGGCGTTCAGTGCCATTTTATCAGACTAAAAGAGCCTGCTGTGTCGTAAATAACTAAAGAAAATGTCGTCAGATGCCAGATTTCGTCATAGTGCACAGAAACGTACGAACACCTCAGCTCAACATCTTTACCTGTGGGAGGAAATCCCAATAAAATCCAAAATGGCGCCTGGGGTCAATTGCGCCTGCGCAGTAAGATTGTAAAAACGTCATGACCACACGATCATTACGTCATCTTTTGTTGAAAACGAGGCTGTGACCCAAGGTAACCTTTGTTCTCCAGAACGAGGCTGCATATTTTAGGTCGGAGTTGTTTTCGCTACAGGGGGGACCAAATAGTAACAAATGGTGCCGACAAATCGACCTCTGTGGCCATGATCCAGGGCCGTGGAACGACGATTTTCGATCTTCAGCAGAAGGTAGGAAACTTCAGGACCGCTGTGTCGGCAGTTTAAACAGTAGAGATCCCCGGCGTGGTGAAATGTTGGACAACTTTCCCGGTATCCAAGGGAGAAGTGAAGGTGTCTGTGTGATCCAGTGCACCTGCCAGTCCCCGGCTCTGTACAGTATGGCAACAGCACATACTTTCGTGGCGACCCAGTTTCCCAGCTGTAAGAGTTCTCTCCCAAGTCCAACTGTTGCACAAGCAAGAGATTAATGAGATTTTAACGTCTGTATGTTTGGTTGCAGGTGATCTGTTGAAAGGAGGGTGCTGTATTAGGAATGAACAGTGGATCAAGAAAGTTCAGCACGGATCTTAGGTGAAACCTGTCTAATTCCTCAAGCCCTGAGGGGGGATTAAGTAGAGTCCTACTTCAGAATGGCAACCCTCACTCAACTTCAGGATAAGCTGCGGAGCGCCCAGAGCTCCATCCTGTTCATGCAGCAGGACCATGCCAAAACTCTGAAGGGTCTCCACGAAGAGATGCACAAGCTCCAGAAGAAATGTGCGGAGCTCACGTTTCAACTCGCCATGGAGACCACTTCCACGCCTGATGAGGACTACTTTCGTAAGAAAAGTGTGTCGCTGGAGAAGGAACTGAAAGAGAAGGATGACGACTGGAAGGATGTACAGGAACAGGCGGAGAAGAAAGACAAGAGAATCGAGATGCTGGAACAACAGCTGAGGGCACAGGAGAAGAAATTTAAAGACGAACTGAAACTCAAGAGCACCAAGATGGCACAGCTATCTAATGAACTTGACTCGAAGTCAGCTACGATAGCTTATCTTACAACCCAGTTGCACCAAGTGAAAGCTGGAAAGAACTTGAGGAAAAACCGGGAGGGTGTGGAGGTTCTGCCTGAAGGCATGAGCCCAACGCCACCAAGTAGCAGAGAAAAGTCAAGTTCATCACGTAAGATGTACAGAAGGGGTGTCACAAATATGCCTGTCACGGGACCGATTCGTGCCATCCACCCCAGCCCTCCTGATTCCAGAGACGGCAGTGCAAATGTACGCACAGCGTCTGGTCGTCGACTACCAACCCCACCGATGAGACCAAGAACGCCCAGTGGTAGCAACGTTCTCGACCCAGCGCCATTCCTCGAAAGCCCCAAAGTCACCAGGGACAGAGAGGTCAGCATCAAACCAGCGCCGGCTGTTCTGCCACCCATCCTGCCTCCCACTGGGGATGAAAGCGAGGAGTCCGAGTCAGATGCCAGCAATAGGAGGACTTTTTTACGGAGGCAGATCAGGCTGGCCAAGCAGGCGGACAGGTCGGAGGTGGAGACACTCGCAGTGGACCAAGTGGGAGGGACTGGTGACAATACTCTGACTGCTGTTCATAATACAGAATCTGACTAGACTTCTTATACTGAAGTTATAGACCTGTACATGTACATGAACAGTTTTTATCCCTGGAAAGGAAAAAGTGTGTGGTAAAAGCATACATAGATGATCATCAGAATATGATGTGAAGGTGATTTGATGTAATTTTTTTCTGCTTTCAATGTTATATGGTACAAGACATTTGTTTTTGTCGTCAGAGATATAAAGTAATATTTTCTATAGGTCATAGATTGAATCATAATGCTGAGGTTCTGTCAGCTGCTATGTTTGTCAGTTTCAGGCAAGAGACATTCTAAACATACATATCCAAGTTATTTTATATATCCCACTCTATTTTACATTTCAATACCTGCTGAGGACTTGTATTTAAAATTCCATAGTTTCCAAGTTCTCAAGGCTAAAGAACAAAGACCAAATGAAAGCATCACCATTACTTATAAAAAATCTTGTTTTTTGATTTCAACCAAAAGCTACCATGCATGATATGCTTTTGTGCATGATGCAACATGAGTATATATTTTGCATGTGAGGTGGACATTTGTTTTTAATGCAGAAAGTGGGTATCATAACACCATATGGGTGAATTGGTTCTATTGTAAGACTGTTGACATAGCGACCTTTAGGCTTCTGCCAAAATATTTGCCCTAACAAGGGCTGATCTCCCGGCAACACTGCAGATGATTATGTTTCCATGGCTACAGTTTCTCACAGCTTGATTTAGTGCTGCTGTTATGGCAAAAATTGGTATGCCGCTTTTATCTTCTAATTGTGTAGGCTCATACATTATTTATTACACACCCTCAAGCAAAGGTATAGCCGTAGGATACTTAAGCCTTCCGAAGGCTAGCCTAGAGTTTTTTTTAGACAAGTGTAATCAGCTATATCTTGCATATTTTTAAATGTTGCAGTTCACGTGTTGATGATTGTACTGTTGTGGGACCAATCCTGCCTTTTTAATGCAGGTGTTTTTAAACTACATGTAGGGCTGTCTGTATGCTGCTGCATATTAACTATTCAGGGATAGTACCAGTATCACATGGCATTTTTTGCCATGAAAGTTTTGCTACTACCGGTAGTATTACTGTTGTACATGTACATATTAGAAAATCTAGTTTTTGTGAAAGTATGGTACATTCTACAATAGTGTCTGATTGTGGACAGGCTCTTTTGAATAATGCCTGACAATTTCTAAACCATTGTTGTGCCATAAACACGAAACAGCTTCTCACGTCATTAGGTCAACACATTGTGTGTTGGCCCTTTGTTCTGTTCTCTTGGATACTGTAACTTAGACTTGGAACTGGATATGTTACTTTGAGTTTAACTAAGACAAAAGGCTGGCTCTGAAGGGGGTCAACTACTCATGATCCCCATAATGGGGTGCGACATATCAAATGAGCTTGTAACAGGTCCTGTTTTGTGTTTAATGGAACCACTTGTGTTGCAGGGTCTTGTAACTTTTGCTGTAAGAGTACCTGTTGTGAGTTGG
Source organism: Branchiostoma floridae x Branchiostoma japonicum (assembly GCA_013266295.2). Taxonomy (NCBI): domain Eukaryota; kingdom Metazoa; phylum Chordata; class Leptocardii; order Amphioxiformes; family Branchiostomatidae; genus Branchiostoma; species Branchiostoma floridae x Branchiostoma japonicum. The sequence goes on from CM023830.1 coordinate 7,611,796, forward strand.
GTACCAACTAGACTGTATCATATCAGTTTGTACTGTTTTATCTGTAGTAAAAAAAAAAACAACTCTTACATAGGCTTCTGAGAAGCTTTGTTTGCCAATTTTGGCACATGGACCAAACTCAGTATTATGCTGTATTGTTTGAAGATGCATATGTCATCAGTGTGAACATGAAGAAGCCATTTTTTTGTGTGCTCAGTGCTGTGTGTTTTGTCATGAAGAAAGTATGACATATTAAAACATGCTAGCAAACAATATAAGGGCTTCATTTCATTCCTTGTATTCTTGTTTTAATACAACTGGTATGTTTGAATGCAGAACAGTCTTTATGCAAGCATACTTTTGTTGTAAATAATTGATGTACACAGTTTCAGTCACCAAGCAACAAAATTGTAGCTAAGACAGGTTCTAAGGAATATGAAAATGTGCATCACATTTACAGGGCTGTGCATTTGCCTTACTTCAAGAGTCCCTCTCCCTTTTAATTACTTGCCCACTGAATCATGAATTAAAGGCTAAAGCTGTATGGTTACTAGTACTGTCCCATATGATACTGGTATGTGGAAAATGGCATCAGGACATTCTACCACCATTCAAAATGGCAACAAGCGTTTTATTTCCCACAAAACATTACATTAAACGAATTATTTTTAGATTCATTACTGGCAAATGATCCTTACCTACACAAGTCCTTTATTTGGGAAAGTTCTAAAACTCGAATAACTAATATATGTTATGACAGAAATATGACACCATGATATAGAAGGAAGCACATTTCGGTAACACAACATCACAAAACTCGACATCCAAATGTGCAGCACATGAGGCACACATTATCATTTCAATTCTTCTAAGCTAGATGTGACACTTGTAAATGTTCAGCTCATGATATTTAGACAAACAAATGAAAAGGACTTAATATAAGCAGACTGCTACAAACTGAAGACTTTAGAAGGTTTTGATTATCTTCAAACAGTAACCCTACCACAGTAGAAAACTTATTACATGTACCTTCCTGCTTCTACATCAAGTAACAAGGATATCTAAAAAAACTGCCACAAAAGTACATGAAACAAATACATTACATTGACAGAGATGCTCATCACGCATCTACCTGATTAAATCGTGACTTGCTTACAGCATATCTCCTTCCCTGTATAGCATGTACATGTATAGTGAGAAGTACAACCAAGGAGTCCTTGGTACAACAATAGACTTTGATATACATTGTCCAGTAATAGCTTTCATTGAGGAGGGTACAGAAAGTTGAGTGCTGTCCTCTCCAGACTGGTCACCTGAGGGTGCCAAAAGTCCACCATGAAAACTACTCTGGGTGGGTCCTTTTGGTTGCCATGGTGATGCACTTCATGGAAGAAGGAGTCATCGAATAGGAGACACCTGCCTTCTGTCCACGTCAGTCTCCGCCCTCCAACTGTGATGGCACATCCTTCTGGCACCTGCATGTGTGGGGATGATAACAGCATTTAGACTGAAATGCTAGAATCTCTGCCATGCAGTTTGTCTTGGGAACATAACTACCAAGTTTTAAAATATAAAGGATCTCCATCTATGACCCAAAGTCTACCTGTAACAGAGAGGATTGACCAGTATTACCTGTAAGCCTAGATGACATCTGACTCGTATGTTGCATGGCCCATAATGCCCTGTGATATGAGTCCCAGGATCAATCACAGAAAAGCAGGCATTTCCAAAACCACTGTCATTCATTAGAAACTTCAGCTTCCCTAAAATCTTTGCTGTCTTCGGACATCTTTGGCAAGTCTCTTGGACTCGAACTCCTTGATTGATGAGGTACAATGTCTTCCACTGGCCTGTAGGGGTGTTGTTAATCTTCCATCCATTTTCACTGACAAGCACGGAAAATTCGGACTGTAAAATTTCTGCATTTTTCTCTAGTGTTTTCACGTCATGTTCCAACATGATACTGTCCGTCCACACAGGTTTTGTGTCCAGGTCTTGCAAGAACAGGACTGCAGGCTGCTGCATGGGGTGTCTGCTTCCGTCAAAGTCGTCAGTCTCTTGCAGTGCCTTAATGACCTTTTGAACGGCACCAATGGGAAGGTCACTGTCATGGAAGTGTCTCACTAACTTCTGTAGCATGAGTCCCCTGGCTTGGCTGTTACTGCGACAGCGAAGGCACCCAGGTGAGGTACACTTTGAGTAAGCATCTTCACTAGAGGAATTCAGCATTGCAGTCCTATATATATGCCGCTGTATGTTATTGCAATACCACCAACTTGCAATACAAACTGCAACAAATGTTGCAAAATAGTAGGCAATGCTGTATGTGCCTGGATCAAACATGATGGCATTCAGATTGGTTTTTAAGTACCATGACAATTATTCCCCCCCCCCTTTCATACAAACCATGTATCCTATGCTCTTTAGTTTAGTTCAGAGTCCTGCATGGTGATAACGACTCCAAAGATTCTCCAAAACTTCCCTGGTGGAGGGGGATACTAAATCAAAGGGCTAATAGTCCTTTGAAAGCCAAGTCTTGTCCAAGATTCAAGGTACACACGAATATATTATAGTATTTTAAAACTTCTGGCAGCCATCTTTGTTTACTATGGGTTGTACCATTTCAACACAGGGGTGGCCAGGGCTACTGACATGTTTTGATAGCACCAGACTTTTGAATCTTATTCTAAGGTTCTAACAAAATGAATGATGTGAACTGTTACGGCACTTACGATGTTGCATTCGCAACCTAACAAAGCTAAAGCACTATTTTTCTGTCCATCTTTGGAAGTATAGGATTAAAATGTAGTGTCGTGTACATGTGTAGCCTCTAAGCGGCAGAGTGTTCGGCTCAGAATGAAGAGGTCCCGAGTTCGAACCCTGCCATGTCACGGTCTTGTGCCCTTGGGAAAGGCATTTAACACGACTTTCCTGACTTCACTCAGGTGTAAATGAGTACCTAGCTTCGGTTAGGGACGTCCCTCAGATAGGATGTTAAATGGAGGTCCCGTGTTTGGGGAGAGCCATACCCCACGCACGATAAAGAACCCACCACACCCTTTGAAAAAGAGTAGTGGCATGCCCCGGTGTGCGATGGTGCAAATTCTACAGTGACTGGCCTCAAGGTTAGCCCTTAATATTAGCCCCGTGCTAGTTGGACAGCCTTGGCTGAGTATTCAGCCGAAATGAATAAATAAAAATAAAATAACATGTAGTGCTTGTTATTCAATTGTAATACCAGCTAGCCCTACTGTCTCGAAATATTCTGTTGACTTTTGTCTACGAAACTAGATAATTGTTTGCAGGAAATGACCTGAATCCTTTAAGTTTGAATTCTTTGTTAGATTCTGCTGTCAAATTATTGGTTTAAAGTGCCCACTAGTGGAAATTGCATGACCTGCAGGTCAAGATCAACTGGACCAGTGCAACCTCACATGAACTCAAGATCAGCCCAGCTTTCAGTACCAAAACCAAAATCTTAACTTTATTAAGACAGTTTCTTTCTCAAATTACTTATTCAGGGTTGGACAAGTCCACTGGCCCACTTGCCCAGGGCAAGTAAAAGTACTATTAAATAACAAATAGAAATAATGACAATAATGTGAGATGGTAGTGAGAAATGAAGTGTAATAAAGTCTATACACTGTACATAGGGGAGTAGCTGCCGTGAGAGCTGTACATGTGTTGGACTAATAATAGCAACAATACCCTATGAACACTGCACACTGATTACATAATCCATGTATGGCACTGTTTCATTGAAAAAATCAGTCATACACTATAGCCATGCTTATCTACAAGATAACATGAGATATGATGATCCAACAGAAGGATACATACATACACATGATTGTCTATACTCCATACGATAAAATTTTGTCTAATCCATAACAGTAACTCAACAAACTTGACTTTACATTGAATAGAATCATGACTTAACACTACTACAAACTTTTCATTAATATTGTACTGCATGGCTGCATATGTAAAGAAGAATAAAAATCATATCTAGTGTAAATACATATATAATGTGCTGTTAACATCAGCCATCAATCAATACCTAATTCGGTATGGAAAAGCATTTTTTTGCCCTCACAGCTGTTGTATTGAACTTCCAAGCACTACAGTACATGCAAAAACACCAACATGGTCAGTAAAACAGTAGCACTCATACATATGCTATTGCCACTTTTCACTTTTTAAAGACCTTTGTTTGGTATTGCAAGTGTTTTAGCAATAATCACGAATAGTTGCACAGACAGTGAGAAATATACAATCAACTGATCATTGTCATGGCAACAGTGGAAGCATTGACGATATCATTGCACAAACTTTATTTCAGGGGGTCATTGCTTGTTGGTATGCAACTTACTGTAAATTTGCAATTTGATTTAAAACATTGTATCTTTAGCTTATTGGTGTTTCGAGTTATTGCAAGACAAAACTTGGTTTTCTAACATTAATAATTCTTAATGAACTATCATGTGGCTTTTATGGGGTAAGAAAATGCACTCAGGTTTTGCCAAGAGTTCCAAAAGGATTGGTGTCTGATGAATGAATGGTATATTATGATCAATATGATCAGCTATGAAAAGTATGCCACAGCCAAAGGCTGGATTTTATACTTTTCACAGATAGCACTGAAAATTAACTATTGACTTCCTATGCCACTTACAAATTATCGTTCATACATATTAACCACCTATTCAACACTTAAACAGGTTTCAGAACAGATATTACATAATGTTTCACAGTTACAAATTACAGCTGATGTATGGTGATCAGTTATATGGATGTGTAAACACTGTCTACTCCAATGTTAATATAGCATATGCCAAACAGGTATGTCCTGTAGTGCTTGCCCTAAAATTAAAGCATGGTAATATGTTACTTCATGTTCAAAGAGATAAATGAGACTGCTGCAAGCTGGTACCAGTTACTACACTTGTGTGTTATTGCTTTTGGTGGGTTGTTTCCACTTGTCACTTTTTTGGTGACTTCTTGTTTTTGGAATATCTGAGCTGGGACTTTCCAAAGGGACAGATGTCCTTGTTCAGGCATCCGCTGCACTTTGGGCTGACAGGCAGACACGTCTGCTGACCAAAACCCACCAGCAACCAGTTCAGCTCACTCCAGTGCTCCCTGGGAAACAAGAAAAAGAATGGTATCAAAGATGTAATAATTCTGTGCAATAAGCAACATAGTTTTATAGTTTATTCCTTATACTCAAATAATGCTAGGATGTGAATATTAGCAGCAAAGAAGTTTTTTTTTTTCATAGTTGGGAACGATGGAATTTTAAAGTTTTGACCTACATAAATTGGATGTATGTCTTTTGTATCCATTGAATTCCAAGCAACGCCACTTAACAATAACTTCAATAGATTATTTACACAAACTGGTAGGTGGTCTCATACACAAGATCTCAAGTGGAAAGGCTGAAAATAGCATGGCAGTTTGGACAGTCAAATGAATAGCTTGTTTTAAGACATACAATATTGTTTTGTCATGGTTTTCAAATGCTCTCCAAGTCTGCGGAAATGGGACAATGGTTTTGAAAACACTCAAGCTAGATTTAGGCTACCTAGCAAAACGACAGTAAAAAGATGCAACTACAGTACATGTAGCTCTTTACAATGATATGGGACCTAACATAAGAAAAAAAGGAAAATGTTACGCACTACAAAATTGACCAAGGGGACAATAACTTTTCAAACATTTGTGGTAAATTTTGCAATGATAATTCTGAAACTTTAAAGGAAACACAGAGAAAAATGTAACACCAAAGTCTGACACTCTTAAATCACTACACAAATGTACCAGTGCATTGCAAAGTGACACACCATTGACAGACATAACAATCTCAAGGTACTTTGTAGTAAAGTGGACACGATGCCAACAATGTAGCTGTTGCATGCATGCTGCTCACACTTTGCAGCATTTCGGTTTCTGTGCTCAAAAAGTTTAGGTCAATGTCAAATGTATATGGGAAAGGAAATAAGTATCTGTACGTTCATTTTTTGATTGTAACTCTTTCTGACTTGACCAATATTATCACTATGTCTAAAGGGACATTGCTCCAAAGAAATGATTGATCATGACCATACTCTTTCCACACAAGTCAAGACTTAAAAAAAATTCTTCCCAAATTAAAAGTTAGATATATTTCTGGGTATTGTGATATGTATTCTACAAACCTAGGTAACCATTCCTCAAGTGCGACTCTTGTTTCTTCGGGCACTTTGGTGGGCTTCTTTAGCCACCCGAGTCTGTTAGTGATCCGATGTACATGGGTGTCCACACAGATTCCCTCAACCTGCCATCAAAAAAGACAAGCAAAAAAATCAATACACAAAATGTACTGTCCCTGATTCATCCTGAATCTAGGCATTGAGATGATTTCAGATTTGCTAAGTTGTGCTGCAGTTAACAACCTAAAACACACATTTCTTGACCTTTAAATACACATCATTGCACAACAAAGATGGACACATCATATATTAGAAGACTCTGTTGTTTAGTTACCTTTCCCCATCCTACATCCATTGTCAGGTAGGCCATTTTGGGGCCGACACCCGGCAACTTGACCATTTCCGCTACTGTTGTAGGTATGTCTCCACCGTACTGGTCCTTCAGTATCTGCGTGGTGTTTTTGATGTACTTGACCTTGGTCTGGAAGCAGAACAAGGACAGAACAATGTTCGTTAGAGTATCAACCAACACAGCTTTACTGTAATAGCTAATCTCATACATAAGCAGGTCACGTCTAAATTGGTTAATCAGTCATGACTAATTGTCTGGTTGAAAGAGCTCATTATAACCAACATGAAGTTCAGTACACATGCAGAATAAAGTCTCCTAGATGCTTCCACTTAATTAGCCCACCAGTCATCCAATTATGTGCCTTAAATCAACTGGCTCAGTATATGCCACCATCCTAACCTTTGGTATGCTATGGCTGACATTTGTGACCAATGTGGCAAATGGACCAAGGACGTACATGCGCATGTATAGCTGAAGAAAGAAGACTTTCTAGTCTTTAAATTTTGGCTTTTGGAGTTTTGAATACATGTAGGATAGCTGTGTACATTTCTTAAAAAAAAAAAAATTCTTATCCAACAGATATTTGTCAAATGATTTTATCTATCCTCATGTAAAGAAGAATAAGGAGGAAGAACAAATGTGAACACCTTCCAAAAGCCCACAGGGTATATCAGCTCCCCTAGTTTCTGGTCGCTGGTCTTCAGGATGTTGTCCACAGTCAGACCGTGCTCTATAAGTCGCTTCATGGCAGCTGAAGTCATCTGGTCCTTCGTCTGGCTGGACAGCATGAGGGAGATGAGCGCATGGTACCTCCTCACCTGGCAGACAGGGGGACAGTCAAGAGATTGATAGGACATGATATGCAAACATTTTCTTGGTACAAATCAGTATCACTAATTCTTTGATGGCTTCTGATCTATTAGTCTTACAAAGACATAGACACTTGAGCCACATTATGCACACATCCCTACAAGATTCAAGGACCTGTGAGTCAAAAGTCCTCTCATTTTATTTAATAGTCACAAGGATGTCATGTGGCCCACTTGCAAATTTCTTAATGGACATCCATGACTATCACATGACTGTTGAATAGCAGTTTCTGTTGAACCAAGGAGCATGCCTTCAAAAAGGGGGCGTGGCACTCCAAAAGCAAGTATCGCCTTGTTTTTTTATTCAGCTTTCTTGGTTGATATTTGAAAGATCAACAACTACACATAATACAAATATGCATTACAGAATTTAATATGCAAAGAGACAGTTTGAAATGAAACTGGTTTCTGAATATTGGAAGACACAACACTCCGAAGTTGTTTTTACATTGAGGTCTTGTCAAAACACTTATGAGAAAAAGGACTCAACAAACTCAAGGTCCTTGTAAATTCATGTTGCCTTTAGCCTTTATCATCAAAATTATATCATTCATTGCAAAAAAAAAAAAAATTGAACATGCTCATTAATTGTGATGCTCAAAAAAGGACAGTTTCTTCTTTGATTTACCACCAACCTTAGGTGCAGCATCTTTATCTGGGCATGTCTGACAACCCATGGAGTCTACAGGAGCATCTCTGGTTGCCCTCATTCTCTTGATGTTCTCTAGCTGTTCCCTCCATCTCTCTGGCTCCCACCTCTCCTTCTTGATACTGCTGTGTGTGGATTTAGGCTTGGCAGACCTGCTAGAGCCTTTTGCCACCCCTTCTGCCTTGGCTTCATACTCTATTTTGGTGTGCTCTCGTTTACCTCTCTTCTGGGATGCAGCTGACTCTCCTGAGGAGGAGGGTCCTCCCAGGGCAGTGGGTGTTGATTTCCCCCCTCTTGACCTCGTGGTCTGCAAAGCCTGGGCTCTAGCCTTCAGATCGGCGAATTTGCTGCCACCCTGGGCTACCTGGCTGCGTGTTACCGGCCTAAAGTACGCCGATGTGCTCATCATGGAGCAGTCATAGCCTGCAGACGCGTACAACTCCGCAGTACTGGTAAACAACGGAGCGTAAACAGGGCTCCTAAATGAACAGGGGGGTTGTTTTGATCACTTTCCCTCCTTTTTCTGATCAGTCTTCTCTGATTGGTCACATGCTTTACCTTGGTTAGAAATGGGCTACAGCTCATGTACCACCCACAATGCAGTGCGCAGGAGGGTTTCCAGCTGTCTACCGCAATGGTTCATGGGTAAAATTATAATCAGCCATTAATTCTCAAGGTAGATGGTCAAGAGAGTTCGCGCCATTAACGTGCTGCGTCAATTTCCCTCCTCTTTCCTTCTTTCTTTCGTTTCTGTTCAGTCCCCATTTTCTTTCTAACTGTGCCTGGGCACCTGAGATGCCCAGGAACCCTCCTCACGCAATGAATATTGCATCGAAGACCGGGTTACTTTTATTTACGGGGAATTCCCACCCTGACTTGGCGAGACTTGTGGCGAGGTAGGTGTTGTGGGTCATCGCATAAATTTCTGCATGGCTGCCAAAAGGGTTTATCTGCAGACTTGAAATAGCATAACAGTCCTGAGTCTTCTGCATGCGGCTCCATTTATAACCCGATACCGATCTGTGCAGCGCTGCACCAAATAATCTCATGCTGAGCTCTGCGATGATATAATTTGCTCGACCTTGTATGTTTCTTTGGTATGAAATCGCCTACAAGTACAAAAATTTGTAAATCAAAATTTACAGCAGTTCGTAATTTTCTGTGGTACGTACTTATGTAGACGTACATATTTGGTTTATAGGTGTCATATATAAGTTTAGAGCATACTTAATGGGTCATCTGAATATACTGTAAAACCAAACCAGCTTTTAGGACGGAGCCCAAATTTGATTACAGTATCACGTGGTAGCTATTTTGTGTCAGTGACCAGTAGCCGATAAGCTGATAAACAGCATAAATAAACAATCTGGTTATGTTTGACTTACTGAAGGGAGCATGTAGACTAGACATTTCATCAGACACAACTATAAGTAACGGTCAAATAATTTTATCACAAGTTGTTACACACATGTACCTCTCTGTGAATGTGCATTGATATAAAAGAATGCTGCGAAAGGTTGAAAACAATCAGGATGATTACCAGCTGTCACACCTGTCAGTAGACATCAAAGAGAGTCCCAACATCATGGATTAGTCTCTCTCATCCCTGCTTACACTGATTTTCCTGATACCCTATTACTACAATTATGCACATTAAAGAGATCAGTTGCCATGGACAAAATGCATATGTTGAATACTAGTAACTAGATGTTAAACTGTCTTTTTCAGCCGTCTTGGATTGGAGCTTGCACCCTGTTCGGTGAGAAATGATGAGAATGCAGGTAAGGAAGTTTTGTACTATTGGCACTTGCTCCGGTGTCACATTTCTTTAGTTGGTTCCGTTGTTTGACTTTGACTTAATACAACATATATTATTAAATTACTGAGCCTATGCTAGGACAGAGGGAGACATCCTCTGCTCCGTGAATTTTCTGTAACTGACATATTTGCAACACAGTTACACATATCAAATGATTGCTTCACAAATGTCAATGTTCCAATGTTGCCTAGCATTCTTACTACATTTGCCTCTCTTATTGTTGAAGGGAAGGTCAGTGCATGTAGATAATTTCACAGCAATGCTATTGTGTGAAGCCATCAAATTTGTACCTTTTTTTAAGGTTCATTAGTTTTGATTTGCTGCTGCTGATGTTTTTTTTTTCTCCTGCAGAAACTAAAGTAGACATAGATTGTTCTGTCAGAGGACAGGATGTCTTCATCATTCAGACTGGAAGCAAGTGAGTATTCATGCACATTGCTTATTGACTGGCTGTCCACTAATTTACTCATCAACTGTAAGTGAATAGTGCAATATAAAATAATTAAGCCAATCTATGTTTGTGTTTCATGTCAGGTTGGCTTTGATAGAAAAGTGCAAAAATGTCGCCTGTAAACTGAATGACATCAGAACTGAATTGAATTTTCGTCACTCCCCAGAGAGGTGAACACCAGTATTATGGAGCTGTTGATCATGATGTATGCATGTAAGACGTCCTGTGCAGAGAGTATTGTAGCCGTCATCCCCTACCTGCCGTACAGCAAACAGAGTAAGATGAGAAAAAGAGGATCCATCCCCGCCAAACTACTTGCCAGTCTATTGTGTAAAGCAGGTGAGTAGGGAATGGACAGAGAAACATTCTTCATGTTGTGGGTGTGTACACAGCTGGACGTATTGATCTGCAGCTCTTGTCACAACATTGGAGTGATGAAATATTGGTTTCGTGACAGGTAGAGGCAGATGTTCATTTCAGTTGCCTCATTAACATGCATAGGGTGTTGTCCCGTGCACTTAGGGTAACTCAATTTGAATCAGTCCAGTACTTTTAATAACACGTCCATGGTTTTCCAATAATTTTATGATTGATTAGTACTTACTTTGTTGACATCTTCTTTAGGCATGACACACCTGATCACAATGGATCTCCACGCTAAGGAAATCCAGGGTTTCTTTGATGTCCCCGTGGACAACTTGAGAGCATCGCCTTTCCTCCTGCAGTACATACAGGAACAGGTAGGTGCATTACTTCACTTGGGAGCTTTTGAAGCCACTGTAAAAACATAGAAATATAAATCTTTTACTCCAGTCTGCCTGTAGCTGTGTGAAGTTGACTTATTTTATATTTCCAGATCCCAGACTATAGAAATGCAGTCATAGTTGCTAAGAACCCAGGATCTGCAAGAAGGTAGGGTTGGGTTTTGTCTGTTCACGAATTTGACAATTGATTACACTGACAGTACAGTTTGCATCTTACTGTTTTAATATTTGACTGATGCTTGAATGTTGATACATTGTTTCATACATTGGCAGAGTTTTTGTTGTACTATACTATGTCATGTCAGTATTCATGTGGTAAAATTGAATTTCATCTGTGATAAGATTTATCTGAAAGAAAGCAAGTCTACTCCAACGTACAGTGTAAATCATCAAGATGATGACAAGTGCTGTCTTTTTTGTTACCAGTATTTCTTGTTGGTTTGCTTGTGGTCACATAGCAATATGTTTCAGAGCACAGTCGCTTGCCGAGAGGCTGCGGCTGGGGCTGGCTGTCATCCACGGTGAAACCAAAGAGGCAGAGTCCGATGCAATCGACGGGCGCCACTCGCCTCCGCCGGTCGTCGCTCAGAATACTGGGTTAGAATGGCCTAGTGAGTAACACCTCTTGGACGTCTCGTGTGTGGCCTTTTAACAGTGGAACGCCCTCCAGTTGTACATACATGTAGCATGGACTGCCCCGCCAACTCAGCCAACCCTCTTAGCACGCGTGTGGATTGTAGTGCTGGCGTGTTCTCGTGCTTTCAATGCCTTGTTGGCCTTGCGTGTCACCTTCTAGTTAGTTCATGCGTGGTGAAGGATAACACAGTTCTAATAATATTTCATTTTGAGCAGTTATAGTCACTGCATGGTGGCTGAGCAGTTAACTGATTTACACTGAAGCAAAATGCAAGTTTAATACTGATGAAACATCTGCATCATGACCTGCCCATCTTCAGTATAATCTAACATTGTAACATCATCAATGACAAATCATTTATTTCATACAGTAGCTGTAAGGTTAACAGTTTGACACAAAGTGTGTGATCTAGTTTTCACTCTTTACAAATCACGTGAAAGCTGCCTTGAAGGTTTGCATTCTGAGCTGAAAATGCATCAAATGCTTAGCCTAGTGTAGTGACAATCCTAGTCCTAAAGCTGCTGCAGTGAAAAGTTGTTTGTCGAGGGCCAGAGAGAAACTGAAGCCCTGCTGTAGTTGATAACTAGATCAGACATTTTTCCAGCCATGCCCCCCTCCCCACCCCCATTAGTAGTATGTAGTTTAAGTTCCACCATGATGTAATTGGCCCATGCTGTGTCCCTGTCATTTGTCCTACAGACTCCCCAGGAACTAGTCCTTGCGCTCGGGACGGTGAGGTTTCCTCTGCAGCAGACTTAGATAAAATCTCCTGCATGTTTTTTTTCCACCTCCTGGCATTCCCAGCAGATTGCCTCACAGAAGGACAGATAACTGTCATGCCTACTCTACTACCAAAACCCTTCAGCACAATTTGTAGATAGTCTAAGGATGTCATGTAGAGGGTTTTTGACATAGGCAGATGTAGACGTAGCCAGTGCAACATTTGACTTGTGTGAAGAGGTGTAGCGTTTTTCCATGACTTTGGTGTTGTCCTGTTGCCATACGGACTGCATGTTTTTGTACCACTGGATGCTGAACATGTTCGTAACATAACAGTTTGCTCTGACACTAACATTCTTTTCAACATTAAGTACAATGTATTTCTATGTCAATTTGTAGCAATATCTGCATGCCTTACATTTTGTGTGTATTTTGTTCTAGTAGTACCAGTGGTGCTGTAGTAGTACTAGTGTATGGAAGGCTTTTCCTATTGTACAAATGGGAAATACTGCATGTCTGAAAAGATCTAACTTAAGGGTTTTTCAGCAACTGCTGTGGATTCTGCCAGAGATTTCTTTTCAGGTCCAAGGTGCCAGAAGATGCAAGACAGTTCCCCTAACTTCTCTTCTTTCAGCTTTAGCTCAGAGTTAGTGGGCTGTTAATGCCTCATAGCCTAATCAATGGCTTTAGACCTTCTTAATTTCTCCCTTGCAATGATTAGTCTAAAAATCTTTTTCATTTTCAAACTCTTGTATCCCGTCACCGCAATTGTAGGTGGACGCTATTGGTCAGCTGACTTTGGAATCGGAGTCCCAAGTACGATCACTTCTTTGTCCTTTTCTCAGTCCTGGGTTCCTTATTCCAGTTGCTCTTTACATTAATATGGCAAAATAATGTTGATATATATGTTTGAATCAATCTGGGGAGTGAGTGGCCTTGCATGTCTGTCTAATGTGCATGATTCTATTATATGGCCGTTTGAAAGGATGTACTATTTTTGAATAGATATGTTGCTATGGAAGAGTAGTATCCATAAAGGTGCTGGCAAAGAGCATTTCATCATGCGGAATATGGCAACATTGCAACAAAAACGCTTTTGTGTGCTTAGGTAGGTATGGCTCACCAAAATGGTGCCATGCTGGCAGTGGTTTTTCTCTGCATTCTTGGTTTGCTTTGTTTCAATTCAACATTCATAGCAGAGCACTTCTGTTTGTTTCTGCTACCTTAGATTCTGTACCCGTGAAAAAAAATCCCATTTCTGTCTACAGCCACTTATTAACCACCATATTCTTTGTGCATGGTGCATTTTAGTTTCTGGAGCCACGATAAGGCCTCAGTCTGTCAACTCCTTGGGAATGCTGGCACCCGAAAACTTTGGAGATTGCGACAGTGCCTCACTGTCGGTGCTCATCATATCCTGCTGGTTGTGGTGCGGCTGAGAAATGTACAACGTACATTTATTTCACTTGACAGAGACTATTCCTTCCATTACTGGAGAAACCCAGACTCATTCTTCTGTACCGTCTTGTGTTACAGTGCTAACGGCCAAGGAAAAACCCCCCATCAACGTTGTAGGAGATGTAGGGGGCCGCATAGCCATCATTGTGGTAAGTGGTAACGTGAAGCCATTTGTTCTGTTACACTAAGAGGAGTGGGTAATAACCAACATGCATCTGTTTGAGCAACTGCATGTAGATTACTTTCCAATTGTAACACTTCTGATTTGTGATAGATTTTTTTTACTAGGCCATTGCTTTGAACAGAAACCATATTGCATATATCCTGTCAGAATTACGTGATTTTATGTACAGAAATTATATAGCTATGCTTCTGAATTAAAGGCTTCAAAAGTGTATTTTGACCAGTTTATGTACGTCTTGAATGATTCCCATGATTTTGAACTGAACAGGATGACATCATCGACGATGTGGAGACTTTTGTTGCGTGTGCGTCCATGTTGAAAGACAGAGGCGCGTACAAGATCTATGCCATGGCGACCCACGGTCTGCTGTCATCGGATGCCCCCAGACTGCTGGAGGAATCTACCATTGACGAGGTCTGATTTTCATACCACTTCACTAGCACCTATGGACCTTAACTCTTGTGACAAAAAAACACGAGAATTTTGCTTGTGTATAGTGCTAAGGGTAATGGGGGTCACATGAGCTATGTCTTGATTTAGGATCATGTATGATGATGAGATTGTCTTTAAAAAATTCCCCAATGCTAGGACACACAGACAAACTAGTCAAATCTTTTGGTTTCCTCACAAAGCACAGAGGCTGTAACAATGGCTGTGTATTTATGGCTCTGTACGTATACACACCCCAAGGCATATACATGTATTTTCAAGTGTAGAAATTCTATGTGCAAACTAACCATGTTGATCCCTGGACTTGTCTCCTCAGATTGTGGTGACCAACTCGGTGTCACATGAGGTGCAGAAGCTGCAGTGCCACAAGATCAAGACAGTGGACATAAGTGTGCTGATCTCCGAGGCCATCCGACGTATCCACAACCAAGAGTCAATGTCTTACCTGTTCAGAAACATTACTATGGAGGACTAGAGTATATAGGGCTATAGATTTGTCTTGGGTTACGAGATGGGTTTGAAGTTTGCTTGACATTGACTTCTCGTTTGTTGTAGATCTAACTTGCACATATTGCGTGATTTAACACTTGGTTTGTTGTGGTATTTCTGGAAAAAAAAAGTTACTCAAGGATGAACTTGTTGTGCACGGGTTAACTTTCTACTGTATATTACACAAAAGTAGATATTAATGTACAATGAAAAAAGACACCTCATAAAAGACAGTTTGTAAACTTCCAGATATCACAGTATATGCATGTTAGACTTCAGATTCACAGTAGTATGTTAACTTAGGAAAAAGGAAACCTTGAATGTTACTGATGAAGATATTGAAAGATATATTCAGTCAGCCATTTTAAAGAAAAACCCTGTTGTCAACTATGGTTAGAATGTTCTAGAATGAAGTAAGAAATATAGGATGCTGCTATCTAGAGTTGTGAAAGACAGTTTAGTGCAAGGCTGTCAGACAGTGTGTTCTGAGAAGTTTATTGTTACAAAGAAGGTACAGGTTTTATATATGTACCCGAGATTTTTCTTGGTTCCAAAGTTTGGTTCTACCATGCTTTTTTGTATGAAATTTTATGTGTATGTTTAAAAATATAGTGTACATGTATGATAAGTCCTCACAGGCTCAAGGACTGACAAAGAGAGTTTGAGACAGATGTCTCTGATGTAAAGGTATGTACATGTTCGAATAAGAAACAGAGGAAGGAATAATGTTGGATAACCAGAGAGTACTGTAAGATGGCACAACAAAAAGTAGTCTGTATTCTGAGAGCTTTGAGCAATCGTGTTTTGGAAGCAGTTGATTCAATCTGCGCAGTAAATTAACATTTGATGAAAATACGATGACGGAAAATTTCTGCTTGAAAAGTAAAAATTCAGGTCAAACAGATTACAAAAACCTTTCCTGATTTTTACTATTGTTGATTGGTGGACATATGCAGTGGTTGTATGGTTGATATTTTCCCAACCGCTCTCCGAAGAGTTGCATGTGTTTAATGCCTAAAAAATGCTGTTTCTACAGTACAAAACTCTCGCAATGCAGACTACAATTGTTGGGTTACACTACGACTGGTGTACAGCCCCAAATCTGTATGTTCCTGTATATCTAACCTACAAGCACAGACCATGTCAGACGAAAAGTAGACAACATTCTTTCATGGAAATTTTGTGATTCAATCTGTAGCTTCTGCATTGACCTGACGTGATTGACTTGCGGCTTCCTGTGAAGCAAATTAAACGTGTGATGAATTAAGTCTCCTCGTACCTGTGTATCTTCTTTTGGAGTTATTGTTACGGGAAAAAGCAGAAGATGAGAAATGCAGAGACTAACACTTATTCTTTGTAGCAAAAAGCATGATAACATTGTCAGTGTGTGCAGCCATTTGTAGCTCATTTTGTCATAAGTCCTTGAACTTGTGAGGCATATGTTTACTTAATTTTCTCATCTTCTGAGAAACCACCACCACACAGGCATGCACAACAAACTTGAGGTTCTGTTGACACATTCCTTGACAAAATAACCAGATTTTCAGCATAAACATTGTCAGGAGGAACACCAACATGACGAGTGCGAGGAGGAGGAAGACCATCATGATGGCAGATGGCTGCAGGTTCCCAATGCAGTAGGGAGGCGAATTCGCAAGATCACAGTGAACGACGAACCTCTCTCTGATGCTGAGGACGACAGATAGTCACAGGTGGATGGTGCAGTTGCGGTTGTAAACCGCCTGGGAAAGAAGTCTACCGTAATTTTATACTACTAGTATACTAGTAGTAACAAGGATTCACCCCCAATACTTCTGGGAAGGTTTAAAGAGAAGTGTGTCAGGACAAAGCCATATCAGAAATATCTGCATTTCATATTTGTTATATAGTCATATTTTGTCTGGAAGAAAAGATTAATCTTATTCATTGTGAATGGATTTTGGATATTTTCCTAAAAATACATCTTGCAGTTTGTTGGAAAAAGAATTGCAAGAGAGATTTAATGTTGATAACCCCCAGTACCCCAGTATAACGTGAAAACAGTGGGTTATTTGATGTGTCAGAATGTGACAGAAAACTATGATACAGCTTGACTGTGGTAGTGAAGATTTGTGCCTTGTTTTAGATGTCTGATTGGTGATTGAGACGTGTGCCAGTGCCCTCAAGTCACGTCGCTGTACTGCGTGTATTTTGCATGATACAAGATAGCTTAAAACGATGCTGCTATACAATTTTACCATGTTGAATGGGAACTTAGTAGATATATGTGTAAGGTGGCCAACAAAGACCTATGTCAATCAAATTTGAATAACGGAACTACATGTAGATGGCCTTTGATAATGTATTGTCCAGTTGGAGGGGGTTTCATGTGTCTCGTGCTTGCAGTGTTTTCAAGTAGTGTTGTCGGTATTGAAGTTTAGGTAAAGGATTGTTTTCGGTGAATAGCTATTAAACATTGTAAAATAACTTGATGACAGAGTGAAGCCAAAAACGACTCTACACACACAAAATACTTCTCAGTTGGAGAGGATTTTAAGTTTCTATGGTGCATGCAGTAAGCTAATGAATAATGGCAAACCCATAACTAAACAGGTTGCCTTTACTTTAAGGGAATGCAACAAACTTGCCTTATTTGTATTCTTTATTTCATTTGTTTCCTCAAGTTTTACAGACAGAAAATAAAAATGTTTTACAAGTGTTCATGTGCTTTTGTATGATGCAGAATTTGTATGGTGCTGTGACTACTGTTGACTCTGCTTCATTACAGCTTCAGTCAGCTGCAGCAGGAGACAGGATGAGCTGTTCTGGTCCTGGTGTAGTTTACTGTAGAAACAGGAAACAGTGGCACAGAATCAGTGGAACCTGAGTCAAGATGTCATAACATAATTATGTTATGATGGTGGCAGCAACTAATAGTTTTAGAGATAGCTAAAAGTTCTGCAATACAATACTATACATGTATGTATAGTATTGTCCTATGGGCATTGTCCCAGGATAACAAGTGGCTGCTGATCTAGATTGTTGATTTGTAAATATCTAAGCCTCAGGTACAAGGCAAATCTGATTAAGGGTGACTTGGATTATATGCTGAAAGTTTAACAAACAGAAAGACAAATAAGAACACACCTGTTGTCATCAGTCTCTGCTGGTAGGGACGACAGCAGGGGTGCAACACTGCAGAGATAAAACATACACAACGTAAGTTCATGAAAGTAGACTACATTAGAACACTACTTTGGTTTTACTCCAGATGCTTAAGAAACAGACCAGGAGGTATTTCTGTGTGCGTGTGCATGCATGTGTGTGTGAAGACATAGCAAGACCATGTACGTTTGAATTCTTCATACAGATGTACAAACAACAGTGAAGACACTAACTTTGGCATCCTGCAGAGGTTGATGAGTACGGGTGCCCTTGCCAGTAACACGGCATCACCGGGATCCTGCGACCCCGAGGCAGGCAGTTGCTGCGTGATCTTGGTCAGACACAGGAGGACACGAGGCATCAGGTCCTGGCAACGGGTCGCAAGCTGTGGGAAAAGATTGACTCACACAAGTCAGACTATGCATCTAAGATTATCTGGTTTACATGTATATCACTGCTCTGGTCAAGAACTTGTTGGTCTAATATAATGTCTGTACTATGCCTATGCTGAAATCCATGCTGCTTCATTGGTGAGCTAAAGGACACTACCAAGTTGGTCTTAACTTTGTTACCTTAGCGAGGGCTGTCATCAGCACAGCAGTGAGTCTGGCACGATGCTGCAGGGGTGTCTCCGTCCTACCCAGCTGAGACACTGACAGCTCATACAGCAGACACTCTACCACCTGGAGCAAGTTCATATGGTACATGAGACCAACACTGATAACACTGTTTACCTTGTGATGATGATACATGTAGCTGAGCAGAAATTCTTTACCACAATGGAAGACATCTTAGGGCGAAGAAGAAAATCAGCACTAAAAGTTGTTGCTTGTGACGTACCTCGTAGTACTGTGAGATGATATCTGGGGTACATCTCCTGTCATAGGTCACAGACATGTACTCCCCTACAGCCCACGCCTGGACAAGGAAAACAATATCATTCAATTGTTTTCGCTGGTGCCAAAATCAATGGACAGCAGCATTGAAGGCGGCTTGCATAAGGCGCAACAAAATGACAACAAATGCTTGAACCAAAGGACCAGCATACAAAGTCATTAATCCTATAAGACATTCAATTAGCACATATTATAATTGGCAAAATTGTGTCAAACATGTGTTCTGAGAATCCGATGCTGCTCAGAAGACCCACCAGGTGCAAGAAGACGTCTTCCCTCCCAGTGAAGTTCCTGGGGCTGGACATGAGTTCCTGCACCTCCTGTCTGTTTTCTATCAGCAGCCCTGGGGCTGTCTGCACCACCCACACTAGAGCCTCACTCAGCACCCTGTGTGGACAGTAACAACACAGTAATAATACAGTATCAACACAGTAGCTGTTCCTGTCCCAGCAGTCCTGGGGCTGTCTGCAGCACCCATACTAGAGCCTCACTCAACACAAGCCCTGCTGTGTGGACAGTAACAACACTCAGTTCATTTGTGAATGGACAGAAACACTATCTGCTATCAATACCTGCATTAAACCAGAAATTCTTGGCTGGTCAACCCCGACGGCACATTTTCCTGCAGACCGTCTGTGATGGCAAGATGATACGGAAAACTTCAATGAGAAGACATCACCTCTGACGTACCTTTTCACTTCTGTTTGGAAAGCTTTGATAGGGAAGAGCAGGCTAGACCGTTCCAACAGGACTGGGAAGAGTCTGGCCAGCAGATCCACACTGGCCTCCTGTTGCACAGTCTGTAGATACACCCTGGAGGAAGGGGGAAGATAGTTCATCCCTATGTTAGATGTAACATGGTGGCTACATGACCTCAACATACAACATACCCCTGGTATGACACCATCTAGAGCACATGGATACTATGGGGAATTAGTACTAAGTACATGTACCAACAAAGCAGTTCAGTATATTACTGGCAGCCAAGCCAGCTACTAAACCAGGTCCCCCTTATACATTGGGATGGTGTACTGTTGCATTTATGACTCCATGATCTGTATTGTCATAATATTGCACTACAACAAATAACAATACAGTTTTGCTACAACAAAGATATGAGAATATGGATTCAAACAGAAGTAAGTCTGATAAAGTTTTTATTGCAGACCTGAAAACTGCAGTTTGATGTGAGTGGACATGGGTACTTACCTGAGTAAGACAGGAGCAGCCTGGGAACATATCACAACACGAGGGAGGGTGGAGTAGTCCTGTAGGATGTCATGCAGCACCTTCAGCCTAGAGACAAACACAAACATTTGGTCTTGTCCATTAAAGAAAACATAGAGTGACCAGTTGATATAAAAGATTCACTCACCAAGACTTTCCACACATGAATACTAGTAGTATACACAGAGAACTATGTAAATCTTTGCACACACAAAATCAGTTTTTACGCTATCTTCCGTATTGTCCTTTTCTTTCCCAATGTTATTATGTTCCTGATCACAGTTACTAACACATGCACAATCTGCTAATAAACCCAGTAATGGGGTTCAGCAGTTAAAGGAAGAAGAAGAAGAAGAACTATTTTGAAACACAGTTGCTGAGATCTGACCTGTCAATGGTATCCCCAAGCCCACCCTCTGCCCGGAGGATGAAGTTGAAGAGTGGACGATGGAGTGGGTCTGTGTACGCCAGCTCTGGTGTAGTCTGTGCCATCGCTTCAGGACTCAAATCTGTCAACGTCAGGGATGCACGTTGCTCCACCCTCATCACCGTCTCCATGGCAGCAGTTATAACTGGCAGGTCCAGCAGACAGTGGAGCACCTCAATGGCCGTCTCCTCACTCACCATGGTTGGGAGTAAGTCCACAAACTCTGCTAACAAAGTCTTGGGCTGCCATGCAAACACTTTCAGAAGACAGGGGAAAAACTTCCTGAGAACTGCTGTGTTGTTGCAGAGGTTTTCCATGTTCTCCAAGCAGAAGAGTGTTGCTTCAAAAGCCAGGGACTGATCTATGCTTTGCTTGTCTAAGATCTTGAGGAAGAAGTGCTGGAGAGCTGGCCCCGTGTCGTACATGACTGCATCGCTGTGGTGCAGGAGGAACTGTAGGATGTTGATGATGTTGATGGTGGAGGAGGGGCTGTTCTGTATCCTGTTGTACACACGTTTGATGGAGGGGAAGACCCTGGGTATCAGACTGGAGTTCTGTTGACACATGGTGTCCAGCAGGAGGATGACCTCTGTCAGACAGGCCTGTCATGTAGTGAGCAAACAGTAAAAGAAAACTATGCATTGCTCTATAACTTGACAACAGAATAAGTCTTTCCATAAAGGCAGTGTCCAAGCTACTGATAAAATTTAGATCATCAATAATTTTGATTTTGCAAACAATTTGACATCCCAGCTTTGTCCTTGGTGCTGATTGGCCATCATCCTTATAATCAGGTATGATGTTGCTTATGCTATGCTTTCACACTCTTTACAAGGAAGGCAACAAGGAGTGCTTTTAATCATTTTTCCAGCTACTCCTACCTAATTTAAAGTACTGAGTGCCTGACAAATTCCTTGTCCTTGGTGCTGATTGACCTTCATTGACTCCAGGACTCCCTTATCATCACCACAAAAATCCTTTGATTTGATCTACAAGAGTCCTCAGACTGACCTGTTGTAGCTCAGCGTCCTGCTGTACCACAGCCTTCCTCTCACACTGGTCCAGCATACGCAAGCAGTACTCACACATCTTGTCAACCAGGAGTCCCATGGCTGCTGACTCTCCTATAATACAGGGTGGCACAAAAGTGGCATTACGTCTCAGCCTTCCCCTTACTACCAAACACCATTAAAAGCACAAATTTGGTGCCAAAAGGGCAATTTTTTACAGGCCATTGAGAGGGTTCTTACCATTTTTTGACTGATGTTTTTGAAGCCATCCCCTCATCATGGAGAAGACCTGCATGTTGAGGAACTGGTCAGGGCTGTAGTACTGTCCCACACTCAGGACTGTGAACATGTCATGGGACGGAGTCTCATCTACCTAGAAGACAAAATCAATTGGTCAAAATGAAAAGAAAGAAAACAATTAACACTCTTGATTGGTTGGTGAAAAATGACTGCAAAAACTGTAACAGTGCATGAGGATCTTAACTGAAAAGTCAAAACCAAAGGGATTACCAATAGTAGCTTAGTAGATAAATTTCAATTGTCTGAGCAAACTATTAAAAAGTACCCAATAGAAAATTGACGATGCAAATTACTAGTAGATGTTTTTGTTGTATGAATCTGTCCAAATTTGTCTTAATCCGTCCAGTCAGAGCAAAAGTTTTTAAAAACCTATCCAGCAGAAACCACAGTTGAAAATTATATCCCTATTCCATTCACAACAGCAGGCTTACTTCAGTAACAGCCACCAGCTGTCGTGAGGAGAAGATGTTTTTGGAGAAGGGGTTTGGCGGCTGAGTTGTGCTGGTTGTTGTCAGCCAGGTGCACAGCTGTTTACTCACTCCATCCACCTGGATAGGATGACATGCACATAAAATTCAAGAAACCATGATCTTTCTACAAGAACATAAAAAATATCTTAACCTAACAGCCAGAATTCTAAGTGAAGCATGCATTCAAGTAAATACCAATGTACAAATATGTAGACTGTACCTGTTCCTGTGTCAGGGTGATCACTTCAGAGTTGTTCATTCCCCACAGACAGCCAAGAACATGTGTGATAGCAGCTGTATCCACCTGTCCTGCACCTGTCAGCCAGGTCAGCAGCTGTTCTCTCAGCACCTGCAGATCTACAACAACAAAAGTTAAGCCCTGAGTACTAATAGTAATATCTACTTCCTCATAGACATAGAAGACAAAGTAAAACCATCACAATGGTACTGTACAGAAGTAGCCTGGGTACCATCCTCCATAGTTTTTGCCGCTCCTAAGGGCGCTACCCATCATGGTGAATAGCGACCTTAGGAGCGGCAAAAAATAGGGAGGATGGTACCCAGGCTAGTACATAAGTGCATTACCTGGATGATAGTGCCCCACCCCAGCCACTACAGGCAGTGTGAGAGCCAGACTGGAGGAGGACAGTGGTCCTGATGACAGCTCACCTACTCTCAGGCATACAGACTGGCAGGGGGATAACTCCTGTGGGTAGGATAACATGTCACAATCTCAGTAACACTGCATTCACTGATACTCAACATGTAGGGTGTTATAGCTTTTTTGTTTGTTGCAGCTCAGATTTTTAGCTGTACAATGTTTTACAGCAGTATTAAAAAATGATACAAACCACACTGTAGACCTTACCTGTAGTATAGCAGCACACAGCATACGGATTATGACCGGGCCCAGGTGAGGTTCTTTGACAGCCTGCCACAGCGGCAGGAGTAGGTCAGGAGGGACGTCTCCTCTGTACCTGGTACAGGCCAGGCTCAGCCACAGCTGTCTCAGGCTGGGGATGACGTCTGCTATGGACTGGCTCTGTAAGGGCACAGAAACACTGTCAACTGTATCATATAGGTGAACAATCAATAGAAGGTACAGAGCAGCACACTCTAATTGATTTAATCATCACTCGTTAGTGACAATCAAAATATCTATAGTTGCAAATTATCAGTATATACTGTCTGTGTATGCAACTGATTTGCAACTTGTTGCTAAATCTGGCCAAACCGAAGCAGTTACTAGTATCCAGTATCTCTGTAACGTTATACTGTTGTGCTGCCATGACGTTATTTTTGATTCAGACAAACATTTAACAATACCTTAAGAGCCTCTTGCAGTCCACGGTAGAAGTCCTGTAGTTCCTCATGACTGATTGCCCGAGCTCGTTCAATTATGGATCCTACATTGTCCATGATGACTTCACCTGAAGTCACCTGTACAAACATCATTCACATTACCCGGTATACCTTGTTGTACAATGCAAAGTCAACATTGAAGTCAGGTAGGAAATTCTATAAAACTATCATCTTCCCAGGGATGACAATATGACAGTCAAGTAGACAGTGTCATTTTAAAATCTAACGTACCTGCAGCACATTACGAGGTAATATTCAACAGAGAAGAAACCATGGATTGATGGAAGATAATCTGACTTCCTGGTTGTGGAGGATCAGCTGACCGAATGGTAACCTTTACCCTATGACCCGCGAGTCCGTGACACTAATCTGATAAGCGATGTGATCGGAAAAATGCGTCAACAAAAACACCCGATAAGATGATTCTGTTGCCGTCCAGGAGATAGGGAGCGTGTTCCTGTTGGATCTAGAGTAACGGAGAAGCGCTACGCTGGGTGATTCTCAGGCCAATCTGCTGCGAACCGACCGATCTCAGCTCAGGAGTACAAGACAAGAAAGGGGTGGGAGGGGGGCGCCTCTTGTTTTGGAAGCCCAGATCTGCTACAGCTGACGTTATACTGTTTATCACGGTAATGAGATCTAACTCTTCATGGCTGTCAGATAACCTCGGTAAGCCACGGCCTTGAGGGAGCAGGGAGACTTCGACCGACAGGGAAGGCCGTGGTTTGGGACAGGAAACGTTACCGCATGGTGGCAGTGGTGAAACGGCTTCTTCTGATAATAACGTCACAAAGAACGACAAGCCTTGTGTTTATCGGTAGAAGAAGAACAAGACCGCTGCACTGCTGGTGTTGATGTTCCTGTCTGGGAACATGGCAACGTTCAACTCAACAAGTAGTCTCAATTGAGTGATTGGGATTTTATGAGAGAAAGAAAAACATTATCAATGTCATAAGACAGTCAAATAGTGGAGAAAAAAATTGAAGCATTTGAAGGTTGTGGTAGCGAGAAAGATGAGCTGTGTACAGCCGTCAACCATGGTCAACGATGTGCAGCTCCGTTTCCTCTGTCCAGAAGACATCCACACGGTCAAGAAGCTGTGTTCAGACTGGTTCCCTATTGAGTAAGTATGGTTTATGGTTTTAGAACTCCTAGCAATGATATTACTGGAACATCAGATACTAGTATTGTGGTGGAATAACCAGGAACATTCTGACAAGAATCTTTTCATATGTTTTCGTCGAAACATTCCTGGATTGTAATGGTTACTTGTATGTCATTATGTTTTGCTTGCTGTAAGTTGTAACTATCATGTGATTGGACGTGTATATACAAAATCTGTCACTGTTGGTTGAGGAACATATCTGATATATATGTTAATCTGTTGGCTCATACTTGTATGATTTCTCCCAGGTATCCTGACTCCTGGTATGAGGAGATCACGTCCAACCCCAAGTTCTTCTCTCTGGCAGCCACCTATCACTCCAACATCATTGGGCTCATTGTGTCTGAGGTCAAGTCAAGAAACAAAATACACAAAGAGGTAACCAGCTAACTATAACAATAACTAGTGAACTAACTTATCATTAGTTAAAGCCCAGATATTCTGATTTATTTGAAGATAATCCAGTTAGTAAGTTAACATCCAAACTTTAGCATCCTAAAGATACTGTATATTCCAATTTTATCCTGAATTTGAGGTGACATTAAGATATCGGTAAATGTTTTTGTAGATTGTTATGTTTATTATGAATGTTGAATGAACACGTGTTGTGTTTCAACCTTTTTCTATTTTTCCATAGGATCGCACAATCCTTGCCTCCAGTTACCCAGACAACACACAGGTGGCATATATCCTCAGTCTGGGGGTGGTGCAGGAATACAGGCAACATGGGATAGGTGAGGAGCATCCCTCTGACTATCATAAGGCCTTATTTTAATTTGACCACCTTAGCTTACCTTAACCTGCCATTCAATGTAGGTAAATAAAAGAGGACATAATTGTGTGAGCAGAAAGCTACACTATGATACAGGCTGTACAGTGGTCCATGCTCTTGTGGCATGTACAATATGTCTATTAGTGTTATGAAAGTTCTTTTGAGAGGCCATAATTTTGCCATTACATCTGATTTGGCCTTCTACATTTCCCTCATCTCAGCCTCCCTCCTCCTGGAGACTCTCCTGTCCCACCTGACCACCAGTGAGAGACACAACGTGAAGGCGGTGTACCTCCACGTCCTTACCACCAACACCACAGCCATACGCTTCTACGAGCACAGGAGCTTCCGCCGACATAACTACTTGCCATACTACTATGCCATCAAAGGGGTCCCGAAGGATGGCTTTTCGTACGTGCTGTATATAAATGGAGGGAAGCCACCATGGACTTTTACATATCCTTTTTGTGACATCTCTATTCACAAACTTGTAGTGGCAAGTTTGCTGTGGGTATTTAGAAAGACTTTCTTTGCAGAGCTCGTAACATAGACATGTACATGTAGTGTATTTTTCCAGTATCATAATGAAGTTATGTCAAATTTTACATGCAGTGTAAACATAGTGTTACATGTAGGTCTAGCTGTACTTGATGTAGTAAGTATGTATATGAAATTAGAAGTGTTATGTCTTAAACATATATTACCCGCTATGTCACAAACCTGCAGTGCTACTGACCTCCTTAACTCCTTCCTACAGATTGCATCTCGTACATGTTTGCCCACTTACAACACCTGCAGCTGTGTTCCCTCCCCCAGCGACTGTTCCGTAGACTCAGTACAACGGTCTGGGGTGTCGTACCGCTCCTGTACTCTCCCCATCGTAAAACAAACGGGCCCTGTCACACCATGTGAACTGTATGGGCCTGTCACACCATGTGAACTGTATGGGCCTGCCACACCACGTAAACTGTATGGGCCTGTCACACCATGTGAACTATACAGGCCCTTTCACACCATGTGAACTGTATGGGCCTGCCACACCACGTAAACTGTATGGGCCTGCCACACCACTAAACTGTATGGGCCTGTCACACCACGTAAACTGTATGGGCCTGTCACACCATGTGAACTGTACAGGCCCTTTCGCACCATGTGAACTGTATGGGCCTGCCACACCATGTGAACTATACAGGCCCTTTCACACCATGTGAACTGTATGGGCCTGCCACACCATGTGAACTGTACAGGCCTGTTACACCATGTGAACTGTATGGGCCTGTCACACCATGTGAACTGTATGGGCCTGTCACACCATGTGAACTGTATGGGCCTGTCACACCATGTGAACTGTATGGGCCTGTCACACCATGTGAACTGTATGGGCCTGTCACACCATGTGAACTGTATGGGCCTGTCACACCATGTGAACTGTATGGGCCTGCCACACCACGTAAACTGTATGGGCCTGTCACACCATGTAAACTGTATGGGCCTGCCACACCATGTGAACTGTACAGGCCTGCCACACTATGTGAACTGTACAGGCCTGTTACACCATGTGAACTGTATGGGCCTGTCACACCATGTGGTGCCTAAAGATGTGCAATCTGTAACTGTCTGTCCACGTTGTTTTATTGAACCATTGTTGGGTGACCTTGTAGACAACAAGTGTTGCTGCAATGGAAAAATAGATGGATATCACTATGTACAGTGTTGTCAACTGTGCCTAGAATATTGTGAAGTAATGTAACTGTGCTGCAAAACGTATTGCATGAGAAACAAATTGTGCAGCATTGCATGTGTGTTTAGTATTTACAAAACAGTATTCTTTGATGTTAACCTCTATCACTTACAAGTTGCACCATCGTAGTCTGAAGATGTAGTTCTTAATATGCACTTTCTGCACTGTGAAGCAAAAACATGACCTTGCACTTGACCACCTGGCTTGTCAACTCTTCAGGTAATGAACCAGGTACAAATGTGAAGAACTGTATAATCTCCTAACACACTCAGTCATCAGCTACCATGTCATCTGTTACTGGACAATGTGTGCACTGGAGAGAAGATTGTGTCTGAGTTACTGGGAAGAATCATATCTGCAACATTAACACATTAAGAACAACTTTAGACTGTAGGGAAACTGTACAGAATGAGAGTTGAAACTGTGCATGTAAAACATATGATGTTCTGTCCTTTCTACAACTGTAACTTGTTGTCACTTCTATGAGTTGAGGTCCACATTTGTACAGTACCTGGCTTTTGTTAATCTGCTATACAGGTCTGGATGGCTGAGTTTCACCAGACTGTATGTACAAAAGGAGAGAGACTAGACCATTTAGTTCTGTATTGGAGGTTGACTCTGTGTTCTAATTCATTCCATAACATGAATGGTGAAAGTTTGTCCTGTAGTTAGTGATATATTTATTCCCATGACAACATTGAGCCTTTTCAGGTTGTATGAAAATCTTGTTTTCTGTATTTTCATACATGTATGTCCCATGACAATTACTAGTCCTAGTCTGTAAACTTAGTGTTGGTCAGTATTTGTATTATACCTTTATTTTGGATTTTGAAAAAAAAGCATTCTTGGCTCTGTCCACATTGTACATTGAAGCATCTTGGATTGTTGACTAGTTTAAAGCTTGTTGAAACTACTTGATAATGTCATATAGTGAACTATACGTAAAACTCTTCCTAGCCACGTTTCTTGTGTCACAGTTTTAAAACAGAGAATGTTACGTAGTATTTATTTAGATTTCTGTACATATGAAAAAAATCAGGAATGTTTTAGGCAGCTTGCATGCATTGTATCTCTTAAACAGACTTTCTGTCTTATTAGCAAGTCTTTAAACTATTGTTTGAAACTTAAACATGAAAAGGGCATTTACCTGGTTCTAATGTTGATTGAAATGTTGTTAAGTTAGATTATATATTAATTGACAATTTTTTTGCAGGTACTGTGGAGACTTTTGATTCTGAAGGACTGTTGTTCCAGAAGAGAGAATGTTAAGTTTGTGATTAACATTCATGTTTTGCTCTTGAATTTGGTCTCATGTCCATGGGCACTGAAGAGCTGTGGATGTCCGTACATATTTGGTTTGTCCCATTTATTTTAGTTATTTGGTAATTTTTGTTATTGTTAGACGGACTATTCCATTTTTGCAAGACAAGACACGTGAATCAGGATGAATGGGGGAAAATGTCTTCCCTTCCCAAGACTTCCTAATGGAGTAGATCAGTCGGTTTTAAATCTTCTTAGGGCTGAGAAAGAAGCACTTACAGGATTATGTCATGATCATTAAGGAAAAATGCCTGTTTTCTCCTTTGAAGCCTACACAAGTATTTTTGGTGACAATAGATAGATATAATATAATAGACACTTATTTAAACCATCTTGTAACATATGGCCCAAGGTGTTCACCTATAGTAACCATATGCATGACAGAATCAAGGTTGTGTCAAGCTGGTCTTGAATGGGCATGGAAATGTTTGTGTTCTCAACTTTGTTACCTCAAGGCAGTTACTTTGCTCTTTTGTAACACATGTATGTTTGTCTGTCCAACAGTAGCAGTGATTACCATTGTTATGTTTTGACAATGCTGTCACCAGCAGTTGTACATGTACCATTAAATGTTGAAACAACACTCCTGAGAATTATTTGTTTTACCGTCTATTGACATAGAAATCATTTTGTCCTCACCATTGCTGATACTGATCTTGTCTAGAGCTGGATTTGTGCACCATAATTTCTCTCCCTATCAGAATTTTGGCAGCTATGTTTTAAAAACACCTAACCAATAAAAATGTGATACAAATCTAGAAAATTGCACATACATGTCACTGCATGTTTGATAAGCAAAACATTGCACTCTAAGGGATGCATGCAATTCGATTTTTAGAGAGGACCAAACCACAAAAAGTTGGATAGCTGTGCATAAAAGATGCAGTTACCTAGGAAAAACTATAGCTATTATTATATATTATCATAACACAAAAGAGACTGGAGTAAGGAATAGTATTCACATTTTCCTTTACTCTAAAACATGTTATTACCATGTATGCACATTGTAGATAATGTTACATGTAATTGACGATATTTTGAGTAAAACTTCTAGATATTCACTCTTTGACTAACATGAATTCGAAGACATGATTAAACTGTGGCTTACCAACCATATGTACTGTACAGGTATTCCAACTCTTGAGTGACTATTCTACTTCCATGATACCGTGTTTGTGGCACACTCAGTAATTTTTGTTGTATCCTAGAAAATCTATAAGGATGTTAAACAAATAACATCTGATACAAGAGTGGTCCACTATCATCATAGCCAATTTTGTCTCTTTCTTGTTACATGTTTTAAATCCAACTTCACAATTAGTGCAGCTGTACATGGTACATACAGTAGTTTGTCTGCTAAAGCCCACGGAAGCAAAGAAGGACAGTTTCAGTATCATCTAATAGTATCTATTCTGAATAAGGAACCCTTAATCATCTATAGCTATACACAGCTCTAATGGACAAGCACTTTGGATGAATGATTTTTCCTTCATATATACCTTTCAAAACTCAGCTTTGATTGCTTCACACATAAGGCAATCTTGGAAACTGTCATTCTATATTGCTTTGAAGTCCTCTAATGGTTAAATAGAACATCGCTCTAAGACTGTATAGATGTTACAAAGTTCATGCCACTGAGTTTGTCACCTCTAGACCACAGACAAATAGAATATTATATTATATTAGTAAAGGTAGAAATTGTTACCTAATTCTTAAAACTTACTTCTTCTATTCACTTGTAAAGTGAGGTAATGTTATAGTAAATACAAAAATAAAAGTATCCTAAAACATTGTCATTGGAAAATAGATGAAATTTAAAACTCATCAAATTATACTTGCAACATTGAATTTCAAACAACCTAATCAAGATTGAATATTACTTCACTGACTTATGCTTGCAACCAGTTTTCATCATAAGAACTCCATTTCTATAGTAAACTTTAAAAAAAGGTACAGAAAAAACCTAAAGCAAAATATAATACTTACTGGCACAATACCAAGACACAGGACAACATGCTTCTTATTACATGTATACATGTATGTCCATCATCCATTTTGAATTGCTGATCAGTTTACAACTATGCTATCACATCTTTCAACTTACATCATCTACAACCAAGTCCTCAAGTGATAAATATCAAGGCCAAATATCAATAAATAAAGTTTTTATATACATGTACTTGGATGAGAGATAAAAGTATGGATGCTGATGATGACAGCACATGCACTCCTATCTCTTGGGTTTGGTACTGCACGGGCCAACCTTGTATTTTCTCATGATGTCAGCAACAAACTCGAACCTAGTTGCCCTGTTGTGGAGACGTTGGAGGGGTTTCTGGAGAAAAAAACAGTTTCATGTGACCTTCTTATTCAGATGAAAGGAAAAAGCTCTTTATTTATTTATTTAGTTAGTTAGTTTAATTAGTGTGCTTTCATAACTACTGTAAAAGCAGATATGTGTTTATAGTTCTACTGTACTACAGAATTGTTTCAATGGCAAACTTCAAGCACTGTGAAAACCTCAGTTTCCTCCTTTACCTGAAGAAACTGTATGTTGGAAGATGTTGACCGGTGAGGTACATGGATGGCCCACACATTGGGAAGCACAAGGAACTGGTAACTTTGGGAAGAAAGAAGAGGTTATTACTTGGAAAACACTGTTCAACTTGAATTTACCTGTGATAGTAGGACCCTGACTTTAAAAACAACTTCTGGTCTTTTTTTCGCTTTATATCAAAATACTGTTAACTATAACGGTATTTTAAAAAGTCTCCTATTTCTGACACAGTCTACACATAGTTTGTCTTCAAAGAGCAAAGAGGAGGAGTGTCTCACCCTGCAGCTAACAGCTCCATGGTGTGGGTGACTTTGTTCATCCCATAACCTGAGAACCGCTCATCGTACAATGGAAGACTGGGAGACATCCTGTGGGCAGAGGGGAAAGTCATTCAAACAAATTAAATCCTCTGTTTAGTGCATGCAAAGAAACTTTCTGTACAGAAATGTATAAACCTAAACCGCAAAAGGAAAATAATGTACACTATAATTTGTGCTTTGTACTTTGGATACTTGGGCTGGACTTACAGCTTATAAACTACAGGCAAGTGGCAGGGGTCAGGGGTCAGGAAGATGGCTGCCCATGTTTTCTTCTATGTGAGTGGTTAGGATTTTAATCTGTAAAATATTTGTTCCAAAAATAACCATCCATGTATTTTCTTACAATAGAACAATAGTTTATACTGTATAGAACATTTCGTAGGAAGTATTTTGTCGAAATTTTGGTCTAGGGTGTTATATACTTGTAAAAGAACCCACTTGTTTTGAATTGTTCTCGATGTGGGGAGGGCGCCACTCTTCAGACCTCTGACACCTCCATATTAGATTATTTTATATTTTCTTCCGAGAAGCACAACTCAATAGGTCCGCGCCCTTCGGCTCTTTGAGACAGAAGGTTGCACCCCTGTGTTATTTTTCTTTGTTGTTGTTGTTCTGCTTACAAGCTCCTGCCACAGGAACCTTCTTCGTCTCAACTTGCAACTGTTTGGGGATGGGGGGCAGTTTTGAGCTGTGCTTCTCACATGCAAATGATGTCATACATGTAGAACCAGTTGGTAGTGATTTATTGTACTACCGAAAGTGAATTTTTTATATGATTGTTATTGTAATATTTGTCAATTATTGTATAGTATTATGTGCTAGTAGGTAAAACGGAGCTGAACAATAGTGTGAGGCATACATATGCAAATTATGCTTAGACACCAGGAGGACAAATTCTTACTGTAACTAATTTAGCGCCGGATCAGCGGCAGCTGTAGGCTTAATTGATGACAGAATTGTTCTAACGCAGATACTATATACCAGAATCCCAACATGTGTTACGCGAACATCTCAATTGTAAGAACGAGAGGAAACCGCGGTGGGCTGGCTAGGAAACAGAAACACTGTAGAATTAAGCCACGGGTAACAAACAGACTTGATGTAAACGCAAATGAGTTTGTAAACCGTAGATGTGTCGAAAGGAATAGAGTACTTCTCAAGATACCAACAGTTCCCGCCATTCAGGGCAAGACAACACATCAGAACTTAAGGACTCTTCCATGCCTGTTCTTGTCAAATGTACGATCACTTGTTAATAAGAAAAGTGAGTTAGAAGCCACCTTGGCCTGTCATTCTGCGCAACTAGCATGTATTACTGAGACATGGACTGTACCTGAAATACCAGACGACATTTTATCCATTGATGGTTTTAGATTGTTCAGGAAGGATAGGTCATTTGGTAAAGGTGGGGGTGTGGCCCTCTACATCACCGATGACATACCTGTCAAAAGACTGTACGACCTCGAGGTAGACAGGTTGGAGGTTATGTGGCTTCAAGTTCGTCCGAAGTGGCTGCCGAGAACTGTTCCGGTTCTTTTCGTGGGTATTGTGTATCATCCTCCATGCAACAACGACAAAGAGGGGGCTGCCAAGATGCTGGAATACCTCATTAACTCTTGTGACTGGTTATATCGTAAACAACCACATGCTGGACTGTTGTTGTGTGGTGACTTTAACAAACTCCCAATTCAGAAGCTTGTCACAGTTCACCCATATCTGAAGCAAGTGGTAACTCAGGCAACACGGGGCTCGGCCACGTTAGACTTGATTCTAACTAACTTAGCCCAACACTACTGCAAACCCCGTACCCTTCCACCCATCGGCACCAGTGACCACTCCTGTGTCATTCTGGCACCATGTGAACAGCAACCACCAAGAAATAAACCAGCCAAAATTACGCGGAGGGTGGCAACTACAGCCGCGAAACTGAACTTCGGACTGTCCCTCGCCTTGACGGACTGGGCGCCTGTCTATGAAGCAGTTTCTGTTGAAGACAAAGTAAAAATCTTTTACAGTCTGTCCATGTCCCTAGTGAATCAGCATCTTCCGGTGAAAGTGTCGTCGGTAAGTGCCGGTGACAAGAAGTGGATGACTGAGGGTGTCAAACGCGCCATCAGGAAAAGAGACACAGAATTCAAGCGGCATGGGAAATCTGTACGGTGGAAATCTCTCAGAAACAAAGTTCAAACAGCCATCAGACATGCAAAGTGGTGGTACTACAGGAACTTTATACAAAACCTTAGGCAGGAAAACCCACGTAAATGGTGGGCTTTTGTTAACCGAGAACTCGGCAGATTGCAAGAAAGATCGAAACGCATCACCATTGAGGGCAAGCCAGACCATGAAGTAGCTGAGGCTTTGAATCAGCACTTTTCAGATGTATGTTGCCCTGGGAAGGACCTGTACCTGTTCCCTCTTCCACGTCCTGCGAAGGATGTCGAATTATGCTCCATCGGAGAGGTCAAAGCCCTCCTCCGCGGCCTAAATCCTTCCAAAGCAAGCGGCCCAGACGACCTTCCTACTTGGACACTCAAACAGTACGCGGAGGACTTTGCTCCGGTCGTCACACACCTGTTCAACATCTCTTACGAGCAAGGAACAACTCCGTGTGTCTGGAAGGCAGCAAATGTCATTCCCATCCCGAAGTCAAAAGGTGCAACTAACCCGAGTGACATGAGACCTGTGTCCCTTCTCCCTGTTCTCGCTAAGTTACTGGAGAGGTGTATTCTCAAAAGACTCCTCCCCTCTATTACACCCGTAATTATCAACCAGTACGCCTATCTGAAGGGTTCCTCTACCGTCATCGCCGCTGTTAGGATGGTTCACACGTGGCTGACATCTCTTGACTCGAGAGATCAGAGGACAATTCAGGTTCTGTTCGCAGATATGAGTAAGGCTTTTGATAGAGTAAGCCACTCATTACTACTCCAGCGTGTGAACGACACAGTCACAAACCCACGTCTGGTAGCCTGGTTATACAACTATCTACAGGGACGCAGGCAGAGAGTCTTTGTGAACGGCAAGGTCAGCAGTTGGCAGTTGCTCACGTCAGGGGTTCCGCAAGGAGGGGTGTTGTCGCCCTACTTATTCCTTTTGTACATGAGCTCTCGCTCCACAGTTTATAATGACACCCTAGATGTGGGGTATGCCGATGACGTAGGCCTGTCCAGGTCAATCCCCTGTCGGTCATGTGGCGTAGACAATACTATGTCAGCAGAAGCGTTGCAACTCGACACGTGGGCAGGTCAAAATGATATGCTACTGAACGGGAAAAAGAGTCAGCAGTTGCAGATCTGTTTCAGTAGGAACATTCCTGTACCCCCACCCTTGTCTCTTGGAGGCGAACTTGTTCCTGTTACAACAACTGCAAAGGGCCTCGGGTTTACTTTTGACAGTACTTTATCCTGGCAAGCACATGTAAAGTCAGCAGTTTCCAAGGCCTCCAGCAGGCTGCATTATTTGCGGTTATTGACAAAACAAGGAATGACTGTCGCCGACTTGGTGCAAGTGTATCTGTCGCTGATCCGCCCCATACTGGAGTATGGTCATGTTTTGCTCGTTGGCTGCAGTGACGAGCTGTCCACAAGTATGGAACGAGTCCAAAAACGCGCTGTGCGCATCATCTCCCTCGGGGGAAAGCGAACAGTCCCGAAGCTCCCTTCTTTGAAAGAAAGGAGGGAAGCGGCCACTTTGAAGCTGTTCACTGCTATGATAAAGCCTGAGCACCCACTACATGACCTAGTCCCCCCCCAACGGTCCACAGCTACAGGTAGATGTTTGCGGAACGACAGTGCCTTGACTGTGCCAAAAGCCAGGACTGAGCGGCTGAAAAGGTCATTTGTTCATTGTGCGATAAAACTGTACAACGAGTCTGTTTCATAAGCTACCCCATGCTGTATCTGCGTCCAATTTTGTTATCTTTATGCTGTGTTTTACTATTGTTCATTTGATTGTATTGTATCATGTGTATATTGTAACAAACTACCCAATTCAGGGAGACTTGTGTCTTTCCCTGCATATGTATGTTTGTGGTTGGAAAACCAATAAAGACGTCGTATGATGATTCTTTTGATGCTTTTGTATATCATTCTTCTAACATAGGTTTCCACGACACAAGCTAATGCTTGGACAACTGACTGTCTTGGATTGCCACAATAGTTTTTAATAGTTAATATGCCAGCGTAGAAAGAGACAAACAGCTTCTTAGGTGCTTTATCTCACCTGAGTACCAGGTATGGTTCAAACTTGTCCTGGTATGTGGAGACAGGGTACACCTGTTCTTCTGCATACCAGCGCTGATAGTCGGTGGGGCGGTGGGACTCAGGAGACTCAACAGATCTTACACACTGTTAAGGAATACTGTCTGACAATATAAGTCTTAAAAGTACAATGGACATGTGCGTGGCCATAAGGAAAGCACTTGATATCCACTCAGCATTTTGAAATGAACTAAACGTATCGGTAACGTTAGAGTTGGGCAGAATGGGCCATGGAAGAGTTGTACTGACCTAACTTCTTTACTTAGCTCAACTGTATCATTCTCTTGCTCTTTCTTTTGCATGTTATAAGCCCGGACAATAGCATAGCAGCAGATGACTGACATTCTCATCAATACTTCAGCAACACATCACAGTTGGAGAGCTTGTTTGAATTCTCTTAGATGCAGAGAACTGAAAGGATATTGAAGGGTAAAATGTTGGCATCGTCAGCAAAGATCTGTTGTTTGAGGGCCTCTTTATCCTGAGGGGGAGGTTGGTCCTGGAACAAGAACAACTTCTTATAAAAACCTTGATATAACAGGGATATTCAAAGTGAACAAACTTATAAGTAAGCCATACATGCAGGCTACCAAAATTTTTCTTCTTATTCAAGAAAATCTTTGAACTTTTCACCTCTTGTTCTTCTAAGAACTCGAAAGCAGGAACCACATAGGCATTTCTGTCTGTTGGGTCTGACTGATCATTTATCAGTAACCTGGGGTAGACACAAAGTTCTGTTACTCACAGGAACAAGGTTCAAAAAGTTAACATTCTACGTCCCCTATAACAATGAGGGTAATATCAGAAATATAAACCATTATACATGTCCAAACAATGAGAAATTTACAGACTGTCTCTTTTCTGTTCATCTTGAAAGTCTTCAAAAGTTTTCAAAAGTCATGATTGATTTTATCATGCTTTACCTAAAATTTTCTTGGAAATTTGGAGAAGGAATGAAGTCAGCATCCAGCAGGAAGACATATTTGCTCTTCACCATTCTGAAAGAAAGCAAACAACTCTGAACATGTGATAACTTATTATCAATATATGATTGTTTTTCCATTGAAATTCAACTTTTGTAATAGAATTCCTCAATCTAAACAAAAATTAAATTGTTAATTTCTAATATACAATACATGTGCAACTTATTCTACACCATGCTTGTAGCAACTTCTCAACTTCTTAACCCCCCAAGTACATGTATGTTTATTGACAATTCAGTATGTTTATTGTTAGCAGCACTCTATGATAATACATGTATATATCTGAGCTATTACAGTCTTAAACACAGAGTAGATTATCAAAGACAATAGCTTACCGTAGAGCCAGATTTCTGAGATAGTTGATGGGATATTCATCGTTAACCTGAAATAAATGAAGCTACATTTACTATCATGATGATAAAGACAAAGGACTGTCTACTAAATTCAACTTGGGAAGCTACTTGTTAACATTGAACCAGGTACATTTCAACACACCAGGTATAAGTTTATAACAAGAGCAATGACAGATACTAGTACAATATTAAAATAAAAAGATTGTTTGTGTACTCACCACATTTGCATACACAGCCAGAACACTACAAAAAGTTCGAAACTTGGGGTGTCTCA
This sequence comes from Branchiostoma floridae x Branchiostoma japonicum, assembly GCA_013266295.2. Classification (NCBI taxonomy): domain Eukaryota; kingdom Metazoa; phylum Chordata; class Leptocardii; order Amphioxiformes; family Branchiostomatidae; genus Branchiostoma; species Branchiostoma floridae x Branchiostoma japonicum. The sequence continues at coordinate 7,649,388 of CM023830.1, forward strand.
ACTTCTTGTTGATGTAATATCTGTGGCAGCAAAGTTTACAAACATGTGAGTAAACAACAGCTACAACATTCAATCTGTCAGAAAGTGATGTAAATTCCTTCTGTTTCAAGTCCTGACGAAATAATCTTTTTTTAAGCGACCACAGATATTTCTAGTACTCCTACCTTTTCCAGTCATGGTTAGTGTCAGGTTTCTCCGAGGTTGTTGGTACATACAGAGCCACTGCCATGGGCCCATCCCAGTGCCTGATGATCCGGTCTAACATGGTGATCCGGTCCATGGACACCTGGGTCACCAGGGTCACTGTGTCCTCTTTGTACTGAAAATAGCAGCACATTCAAACATGATTCAAACCTTTTTCATATCGATTTTATCTATCCTAGGACATTTTTCTTTACATAACATGTTTCAACAACAGGACTTATAGTATTCCACAGCTGACAATACAGACTAGTAAAATTCATTTAGCATCTTACACATGGATGTGCCTATATATATACATTTATACATCAAGGCATGTTTAATCAACAAACCTCATTGAATGTTGCATTGAAGATGTGCTCATAGTGGAAGGTGGGTTTGATTGTTGACACATGGGGCAGAGAAGCTGGCGGACAGGAAGAAACAATGTCCTCCCTCTCTGTAGCCATCATTCCTCCTGCTGATCAAACAAATACCATCTGTGTTAGAAAATATGTAAAAGACATTTTATTTGCAAGTACAAGCACAGAGAATTGCTGTGTTAATCCTAACATCTTCCTGAAGATGGATGAAAGCAACTCAGTGCTGCAGAACATCATCATCAACAACATCTTCCTTACCTACGACAGGCTTGAGAATGATGTCAGTGAACTTGACCAGACCCATGTAGCCGTGACAGAACAGCATGACCAGCACGCTCACAACCTGACGATTATTTGGTATGCCCTGGAACAGTGAACACTCAGGTTAAAGTCCAGGCAGTCCTTTCCTACTCACACATTCAAGTAAATAACAAAAAAAGTCATGTTGTAAACTGTTTCCAGAAGCCATAGGTGAAGATTTTCTTGTGGTAATGTGACAATGTGATGACTCCTTACCATATCATTTTCAGCTGCAATGAATGGATGACTTCCACTGGGAAAATCTAACCTGAAAGTAAGAAATCAAAGTATCAGAGAGGATATCTCAGACATGCATTCCAATAAGTAAGTAAATACATGTAGTATGTACTGATTAAATGTTGACATCTTCCACATGTGGATATCTAACACATAGGATAGCATGAGTTGGAGTTACACAGACTACACCAGAATTCAATATGAATCATCTGCTTGCAGACTTTATTTTGTCAAAACCACATTACCTCAGGGTCTGATGACTTCCATCATCAAACTTCACCATAGCTATTGCACTGTAGTCAGCATCATGGACCTACAAGGGAAGATATAGAAGTCACAAAAAAGGAAATACAAATACATGTAGTCAGTTGTGCCAAATCATATAATCAACTTACATTGGTGATGGCCTCTACTAATGCTCCTTAAATGTTCATCAAACAAAATCAAGAAGTAAATTTGAAGGATCATAATACACATATAGTTGTTCAGGTATGGTATCCTTACCGAGTCCACAGATTGTAGATCTACGGCTGCACTGCGTGCTGAGAAGTAGATAGTCTTGATGTCTGTATTGGGCCTGATCTGAGAAGACAGAAGGTCAGCCTCAATCCTTATTATGCAGAAACAGTGACTCACAAACTGCTCAACCAAATCCTAAGCAAATGTACTATGATGCATAACATTGGAAACTTTTGTTGCAACATTTAGGAAAAAAATATGATGTATATGTATAATTTCCTATTGAAGCATCGAAGCTTTAGGTTAAAGTGTGCACTTACTGGTAGATACTGGTAGACTGCCCTCACACTGTCTGCCTTACACATTACACTCAGAACCTGATGACAACAACAAACATGTTGAAGATGTTCAAAGTACATACACAAATATTGTCATAAACCATCCATGTAATAATCTATAATCTCTCCATATATATGTGGCAATGATGATGATGATGATGATTGAAAAATGATTTTAAAAATACATCTTCCGCTGATGACAACTTCTCTACCAATACTGATATGTATGTGGATGAAAATCATCAGTGAACTCTCAAAAACCACAAACTCATGATGGAACATTTACGTGGCAATGACCATCCCACCTTTTGGCACAAGCTGCGTCCCCCCACAGTGCAGCTGACCTCCTCCTCCCAGCGGACATGTGGGACCCACCAGCCGTCCACACTGATGTGGGTCTGGTCAGTCATCTGGTCCAGCAGGACATTACCATCCCAGTCCTCCACAACCTCTGCTTCAGCATGCTTCTCTCTAAATGTGGTAGATACACGTAGCGGGTTTTATTTTAATATCTATATATACAAATACGACAGTTCTATTTACTACTTGGGAAGATAAAACATCACTAGTGACTGTGTGGAATGTGATTTTGATATGTCTACATCCTAAATCACAAACACCAGAACCTTGATCACCTAAGTCTGGATAGCAAACCTTAACTTTCCAGTTTCTTCAGCTCAATACAGTGAAAGGTTCTTGTTGTGATGCAGCACTCATTCTATAAATGTGAAGAGCTCAAAGTTCGCATAAAGTATATTTTCATATGCACAAAGTAGGCAATTTATATATACATGTATACGTGACATCAAAAATCGCGACTTGAGACTTTACAGCAAATATAATAACCATCATCTTTAAGATACACTGATGACTATCCAAAAAAATTATGATAACGTAATACGTTATCATATTTTTTTTGGATAGTCATCAGTGTACTGGAAATATCTTTTCTTGCGTAGATTGGTAATTTAAGTACATGAGGCTCAATTGTCGTTAACTATTTTCTATTTTCTATAGAGATATCATCGTTAGAGGCCTGTAAAGAATGGCGAAATTTGCATGTCTGTAAACAACATTATAATAGCGTATGCGTACCAAGCGATGTGTGGGGTTAGCTTACCGTTCTGCAGGCTGAGATCTAAGCGTGGGGAGATACAGGACAGTCACAATGACGGAAGTCAGTGAGAGGCCAAATGCAACCCAAAGAATCGCCGTAAGCGAGCAGACGGGCGCCCGGCGCGCCAGTTTTCTTCTGCTTGTCATCTTCGATCAAAAGAACAACAACCCACGGTAGCCATTTTGGCAGGTCATAGGTCGTATACAAGACCTTAACGCCGAGCAAATACTTGCCTGATGATAGCGATGACAGCCGACATGATTTGCTTCAGTTAGCTGCTCAATATGTATCACATAAATATTCATGTATAGGAAAATAAAATTTATAGATTTTGTTATCAAGATTTACCAATGGTGCCTGCAGTAGGGAAGTTTCAACGTGATAAATTTATCCCACCACACCATCCCTAAGGGGTCTTGCCGTTGTTGAAGGACAAAATGGCGGCGGTTGGGAGGTTGGGAAGTGCAGCCGTCCGGTCGTTTCTGTGGCGGAGAACGGCTCTTCTCAGCTCCGTACGGTGCCGTAAGTACCCTCACTACATCCCCAGGTTCATGCACGACGATGGTGTGGTACCATATTGCATTAACTATGGAAGGGTGTTACTTTTCTTCGACGTAAACTTTCGGGTACATGTAGATTTTTCAGATTTCCAAGTCTCGGGTTTACTTTGCCTGACCTTTCTTTGGTCTTCAAGCTCTGTCATTCCTCATAATTGACTTCCGATGGATTAAATGTATTGCAAAGTCTAAGTAAATTACATTGCAATTTGTATGTAACTGGCTTGTTAATGCCGCCAGTGTCACTGTCCAAGGATGAGCTCCCAGGCCCGTACCCCAGGACACCAGAGGAATGGGCTGCTGCTGCTAAGAAGTACGGCATGAGGGTGGAGGACTACCAACCGTACCCTGATGACGGCACGGGGTACGGAGACTACCCCATGTTACCTGAGGAAGGCGTGGAGTCCAGGGATCCATGGGTCGACTGGGACGACCCCTGGAACAGAAGGAACTATGGAGAACCTGTAAGTTTTTGTTAAAAGTAATATTTTCTAACAAACTGATACCTTAATGATTTATATAATTTCATATAGAAACTTTAAAACCACAAACTTCAGAGTATTTTCTTGTTCTGATCATGACATACCCTAACCACACTTGTTTTCTTATTGGACACATCTTTTAATCACAGGGGAACAATACCTCTTTGATTGAATACTGTCCCTTTGTATATTTATGTAACTACTGGTCTTTTTTTTTCCAGCCACATATTCACTCGGATGCATTCACAAGGCAAAGGCTCAACCCTAGCCAGAAATATGTGGTGCCGTGGTAAGTACTACACAGCATTTAGTAAAGATGCCAGGAAGAGGCTGTTTGTATTGATGTCTAAGGAGACCCATGTCCTCTATTATGCTTTATTGATTGTGAAAGGAACAGTACCTTCCACAATTCTTGGAAAGTATGCAACACTTGTCTTTTTGTCACCCCCCCATAGGAAACAAATGGTTGCTGCCCTCCTTGGCTTCCTTGGCTTCAATGCCGTCATGCTTTATTTTGGAGAACAGTACAAGCATGTTGTACCTGTGGTAAGTATGTTGGCCTTGACTCCTGAAGATACATGGGTGGGGCTGATTTATTGTATTATCTCTTGATTGTTGCATTTTGGCTACCTTATGGCCAATGTCACTGTTGTTGCCAATTTTAGATTTACAGATGCAAATGTAGTTGACATTCCTAAGTGCTGGTACTAAGATTCTGTTTGAATTTAAGTAGATTTCGTCTCAGCAGCTTTGAAAGAAAAAACTCTGCTTCATAAAAACCAATGTCTTGCTATTATGTCCTATCACAGGCTCCCAAGCAGTACCCATACAATGACCTGTATCTGGAGAAGGGAGGAGATCCCGACAAGATACCAGAAGAGGAAATCAAGCACTATGAGTTCCCTAAATCTTAACATGCACATTCACAACATAGAACTATTCTGTACAATGTCTTGGTTATGAAGAGGCTTGAAACTATCTGTGTAAATCTTTGGTGTGCAAATATTCAGCATAATGAAAAATAGTCTCTGTCTGTTATCATCACAATAGGCATCCAGTTCCTTTGTAATGTCCATTTTCAGTGTGAGAGGATAGTTTGTTTTTGTGAAAGACATACTTGTGTGTAACAATACATATAGTTTCATTCTGTTTGAAGTACATGTATAAGGTGAATACACCTACACTTGTAAACTGGAATGCACTCTGATGCACCTGCAAGATCTGAATATTTAACAGATATGTGGTACATTACACTACCTTCAGATGCATAGTTTATTATTGTCCCAATAAAATAAAGTTTCAGTCTCACCATGTTGTATCCATTTATTGACAGTTGTGTTCACATGCTTTAATACTTAGCCACTTTGTTATACATCACACTTATACACTTAGTGGCTATCTGCATATTTCAAGCAACATCCAATACTTACACTTCTATTTACTAGTAAGGACGGAACGAATAAAATATATGCAGACATACTAGTAGATGAAGGTGAATGTCTTACATAGGTAAATGGACCTTAACATATATGTCATGGTTTGCTTGGTATTGAAAGCTCCAAAGAATTCATATTCACTTACAAAACACAAAATACTATCAAACAGAACTTGCAATACATTATAGAACTGTGTTGTCCATGCATATATGCTGCATGTGCTACACTTCGTGGCTTTTACTAAAATGCTCGCAAAAATAACGACAGAAATACATACCAGGTGCACTCTTGCACAACATAGCACCAATGTAACCCGCATATTCATTGTTATATTACATTGTATCTTGAAGTACTGATTTTTGAAGGATTATGGAGGTGTGCTAAAAGTTTTTCCACGTGATGTTATCTTACAGGTTGAAGCTCTGGTGTGGTAGAATTTATGCAATGTGATATCCCAGGAGACAGCCCTCTTGTGTGTCCAGTCGTCCGCATGTCTGGCACGTCCCTCCAAACAGTTCCACCACAGGCTTAGTGTGGGAGAGCAAAGAAAAATAAACTTTAGTTCTAGATGCCCGGATAATAGCAAATTGTCAACATGTATCAAGTTGCGTTTTTTTTCCACAAGTGTAGCAGTGGTTTCTGGTACTGAAAACTGGTATCTGGTACTGAAAACCTGTAATTTTCTGTAAACCAACTCAACAGTACATGACTATATGAATGGTCATTCAAGCTTTAGTATAACCTCGCCTACTGCCTGGCTGTAGCTGCAAAGACTTGGGCACTTTGTCGAAATCAGTTGGCCATTAGGAGAAGTTAGAACTCACCCCTTGGTGCCAGCAGCAGGCGGTGCTGTGGTTCTTCGCTTCTCTGTATCTCCTGAAAGATAAGGCATCCATTTAGCAACCTGCAGTGAGTCTTTTTTGTGTCATCGTAAGCGGTATTATCGTCTTGAATACTTGAAATTGTTCTTTCTGCTACCTTTTAGCCACACTGCTTTTGAGCTAAGGCTTATTATGCGTTTTGGACCATTTATAAACCCTAGAATGAATGGATGTTTTACCTATTGCATCTTCTACACTTCAGGACGGGAGCGCTGTTTGTGATGACCATGTCTGTCTGTGGTCTGTCATCAGGCGAGGTCATGGTGGTCAGGTCGCTATCGGACCTGGCCAGGTGTGTGTCCGGCCGTGCGCCCGACGGAGCCGTCTGAGGCACGGCGGTCAGGAACACATTCCCGCTGTTCCAGTCCGATAGAGTCATGACGGCCGGCTGGGACATGGACCGCTCGATGCCACGGCCAGGCCGAGACCAGGACAGGCGGCTCTTCAACCATCTACAGGAAAACAGCGAATATTCTCTCAGAGAAGAACATACGGTACACGTATGGGAAAGAGCAATCATCCAATGGTCGGTGTTGTATATTAAATCTCCAAGCAGATCTTTTGGCGGCTGCATCAAATTGGCAAGACAGTATCACTGACAGGGCAGTATTCAATACACCACCCGATGTCTGGCTGGTGTAAAAAAAAGATACGAGTATAAAAAGGAAGCCCGATAAAAACGGCTAAAAACACGTCAAAAATAAGCCGAAGCCTAAACCTCTGCTTGGAGAGTAGGTGTTGTATAGTAAGTCAGTCAGACACGGAAACTTTCTAGCGACATAACGAAGGAAAGACCAAAGAGGGACCTGTCTTACCGTCTTTGCTGCTGATCCCTGTAGTGAATGTCCTCCGTCAGTTCCTTGCGATGACACCTGACTTGTCCACGCGACCTCCTGACACTGTCCACCACTTCTCTCTTCAGTTTCTGCTCCATACACTTCTTAGCCTTCTGGTGCGTGAACAAGTCACAGAACAGCGTCCTATGTCCGCACGCCTCGCAGTCCACGTAACGAAAGTTACAGTCTTCCAAATGTGCCGCCATGTCTCTCCTCTGTAAGATGTCTTTGCATCCCCTGGACTTGTAAGGACAGTCTAAGAACAAGAGCGGACACTCCTCCATGTGTTCAGCCAGACCTCCTATGGTACACGTCCGTCCACAGCCTAAGTTGCACCGCATTTGTAGCGCCTGTAGGGCTGACTGTAGTTCCCGTGGCGCAGGAACGAATCTGGGATGAAAGTCGAATGTTAGATGATACAGTTTCTCATATACCTTGTGATGACAAAGACATCAAAGACAGAAAACGTATCATGTGTTAATGACAAAATAATGCAGGAACTGGCGCATGTCTATGGCCTAGATCACTGGCCCAGATCAGTATGCGAAGGACGTTTATAAAGAAACATTTCAAAATAGATCATTTTGTTTATTACATGCGGTGTTCTTACCTTTCTATGAATGGTGTTGAGCAGACCGGACAGACGGCGGAGGTCATGCGCTTCCGTGAGACGCAGTCCTGACAGAAGATGTGCTGACAGTGCGCCATGACAGGGTCCAGTAGCACCATGTTACACAGGGGACAGATGAGCGACTCATCCACATCCCCAACTATACTGGTCAACTCTACACCCATCCTGGACGGTAGAAAGGGAAGGGGGTAGAATGTTATATTTTTACCATGTTACAGAGGGGACCTGGGATGAGAGACTCAGCCACATCCCCTCTATTCCATCTAATTCTGCAAAGATCCTAGATGGGAGGAACGGAATAGTCCTACTGTGAGATGTGACATGAATTTAGTAGTTTCCCTCCTCAAGAGTTGCAAAACAAGGTGTTAAAGATTTCTCCTGATTAAACTTGTTTGGGTGCCAAAAAGTCCAGAGAACCTGTCGTAATTAATTTGTTTCATCTACAAAGACCAAGTGGTTGTAATTTATCAACTGATGCTGGAGAAGTAAACCTTTCTTCACGTTTCAAGTGGTCGGGTCGTTAAGCGATAAAACAGCATTCAAGTAGCAGGGGCCATCAACATGGCGTCTCTAATCAACTATATATAAGGATTGATGTGTTTGCATATGGCCTAACACCACACAGTGAACAAGCGTTTCAGACGGAACCCAGTTAAGGAAAGTGTTTTCCGTTCTGAGATCTTCTGAAATTCTGTTGATGTAAACAGTTGTTTTGTTTACCGATAACAATGTTGACAGCGACTTTTCCCTCAGCTTACATTAGTAACGCCCCTTTTAAAGCGAACACAGGAAAGACCGATTGTTTTGTACGTACGTTTGTGTTAAGTGACATTCCATTTTGGTGCATGTAAGGCTACAGTTACACACTCAGCCTCATGTATATGGGTAAACAACTTCAACCTTGAAAGATAGAACATGTACACACCTACCAGAGAAAGTCAGTAAAAGACTGGTGTTTTTCACACAAGGAATACCGGTCTTGAGATCGTGCCTAATGAGTCTTGGTATAAAACAAACCTGGGCATCAGACAAACCCTGTACGGGTCAGTACGTGCTTTAAGGACAGAATAACGTTAAGTCACAGACACTTACCTGTGTGATAGTTCGACCGGAGACCAGGGAAACGGGTAGTAGAGTAGTAGGGGTCTCAGGCTTGGGAACCACTCCTTTGTGGAAGTCCTCAAGAATCACTATGTAACAGAATCTGATCAATCAGCAAGCTTCAGATCCACGTGATCATACAGTTCAGTTCGCCGGGGCGGGCCAGCCAGGTAGAACACAGGGCAGGTGGGGAAAACTTCCGCCGTGTTGACGAACACAGAACGTTCCCAAAACACATGTGACGTCGACACACCCGACTGAGCCTTTTTACTAAGTCCTGCAGGACCCGAGAGTCGAGTGCCTCCCCCGGTGTATGGGACACCCAAAATCCGCCACTGTTGACAAAATCTCGATCTGAAAGCCTAACTGGCCAGACAACAAATAGGGTTTGAATAGTCGCTAGGTAACGCGCGTCATTTGATCGGCCTCCCATTCACGACTCGGGGCGAGTAGGTCAACAGGTTGTACGGACCCGGCTCGTGTGTTAGCTGGAAATATTGCAACCCTAGAAACAGAGAACGATCATTTGACGGATCAGCGTCAAAACCATTTGTCGTTTGTTACAACCGTGGCGTGTTCTGGTATAACCCATAACTTTTCTATACATGTGACGCACATGTGTGAGTGTGAAAGGACCGGATATAATCGCACTAGAAGATAGCTTGGTTACCTCTTTAATCTCGCGTTGCTCGGTAGTTTCTGTGGCTACCTCTTGAGCGACAGAAGGTAAAAATACTAAGCCGACAAAGCTCTGCTACACAAACAATCGCAGGTATCCTAGCTTAGGGTGCAGAAGAAAGGAAAATATATGGATCAAAGGTTAGTTTGAACAGTATAAAGATACATTCGTTAATTGGCCAGCAGCCCAGTGAGCCAATTGTTGCTGATAAGAATAGGCTGATCAATTTGTTTGCGCGGAACAGTTTTTTTTTACAAGTTCTAATTGTATCAGTACAATCGAATTCTAATTACTGACCACCTCTAAGTGTCGAAGGTTTTGCTGTGTGGTAACGTAGCGGATTTGTGTAACTAAAGCAGGTGCAATTTTCCATTCTTAGACAAGCAGGTCAGATAATCTGGTAACTGTAGTACCTTTATCAGTCGCACGGACGACGCCCCTACACCTGGATACGGTTTCCTCATTTTTCCCTTCAGAGATAATCCCTCTTTTAGCCTCTATTCCCGACCAGTTAATCTATTTTGGAGCGTGTGGTTTAACCATTTTTCTTTCTTTCATCTTCCTTAAACCTCGTGGGAGAGCAGTGCAATGTCATTACGAACAATACATTCCTTTTTTTGTGTCCCTTCACCAGAGTTTATTTACTGAGCAGCACCGAGATATGGAGGCATTGCCCTACAGGTGGTTGTTGATGTTTCTGCTAGCCACTTTTAAGAGTCACAAAAGATGTCAAGACGCGAGGCCCGTGGCCCACAAAAATGCCCAAACGCTAGGACTATCGTCTACATTTACTCCCTTAACAATGCTCCCTGAACGGTACATTAATTAAACATAGAAGGCAGAGATGCATGTGAAAACAATCTCCTATTCTGTTTTGTGTTTGGGAATAATGGCACAAGTGCATTCTAGATATAAAGGTGTAAGCCCATATTGTGGAATCTTTTTACCTTGATTCTAAGATGTGTAAGGATGCTGGTGTCTCTGTTTAACAATGCAGCAAATCAATCAATAAAAACACACTAATTCCTCAGAACAGTTTATTAAATCAGTTTATGTACAGCCCTGTTCACAGAATCTCACAGACATCAATACAAAACGGAAATCTCACAATTCTTCAGATAGAATAGTCTTCTTTTTTTGGACAAAATATTTCTGCCATGAAAAATGTTTCAATACATGTGGAGTGTAGACAATATCCAGTACAGTCTCCATAGAATTAATGTACATAGAATTTCATCTTTACTTTATGTTGTTGGTGATAATTTGGCTTTGAACAGGATAAAAAATAGGCACTTGAAAATACATGTACCATAGAATTCAACCCACAAACGATATAATTTCTATACAGACTTGTGAAGTAAAACCCCAAAACCACACCATGTTTTTATATTACATCAAATCCAATGACTTTACAGATCTCTGGAACAGACTATTCATACGTTTATTCATACAGTCATTACAAAGAAAGAAGTCACAAGCTGATGTAGTAGTAACTGTTACAGTATGGTTTCAGCTTCAGCCAAACTGCTTGATGCTCTTGGGGGTCATTACAGTTTGAAACCTTGTACATCCTTTGGGAAGAATAGACACAAAAGAAAATACACTGTACCATATATTCTTTGAAAAGTAAGATGTAAAAAAATCAGTTGTTTCTCTTTTCAGGCACTGACATCTCTACATTTACAGAGTATATGCAATGTTCAACTACCAATCAAAGTTTCTACAACCTTGCAAGCTTCAAAAACTCAACAAATATGTACAGAATATTAGAAAACAGGTGCAGAAATGAATATCTTCAGGTGTTGTATAGCTTTTCTCTATCTAAGTCTTCAGATCAATTCTGAGCAGAACTCAGCAGCACTGGTGGCTTTGGCTCCTCCATCATGTGTTGGTCTCTTCACTCTGTTGCATTGTCTGGGGTCTATGGGAAGGAAAAATTAGGTCATTTCTGGTCAAAAGATCTTCTCCATATAGCTGAAATATGCTTAATTGTAGTTCTGGGAGAATTTCATTAATTCATAATTTGTAGAAAATATCCATATCTTGATGAATCACTTCCCACTTTCTCAACTCATTGACTTTTTGTTCCTTTGATATGAAATATGTCCATCTGTACTTATCCAAGAGCATTTCAGTCTGTAATATGCTTTTTTTCAAGTACATAAGACTTTATGTAGAAATCCTTACGTCTCCATCCTTCTCTGGATGTCCATTCACTTTCTCCTCCCCTTCCTCCTCCATAATCACCTCACCCTGAAAACAACACACAAAATCTTCACTTTCCTTCCAAACAGAATGACGATAATGCACAAATCTCAGACTACGTTTAGTATCTCCTAAAAGTCACATCTACTATGGTATTTGCTTGATACCGTTGTCCATACCTGTAGTTCAATCTCCTTCTTCAGGGCTTCGTTCCTCTTGGCCTCCTTTGCAGCTCTATCCTTCTTCTCTGCCTCAATTGCCTCATAGAATTCCTGTGGGAATACAGATTCATCAAAGATGTGTAAGTGTCAACATCTTCTGGAGCTTCCTTTAACTCAAATTTTGTCTCATCTTGTTGCTTCAGATTCATATCATTTTCATGACTCTTCCTCATGCGTTGGTTCCATACATTGACTATTTTCCTCACATTTTCTGCAACTGTATTTTTGTCTGTACCTCAGCCCTTCCCTTCCAAACCTTCCCATCATACCTTCTCAGCCCTTCCCTTCCAAACCTTCCCATCATACCTTCTCAGCCCGTGCCACGAGGTCCTCCTCCTCCTCGTCGCCCTCTCCCTCCCGTTCCGCGTGTTCCTCCCCACCGCCCTGCTCGCTCTTACTGCGCTCCTTCAGTCTCATCTCCCTGTGTCGGGACTCCAGGATCTTCTCACGCTTGGTCTCGCGCTCAAACATCTGCGGGACAACACAGGAGGTCAACACTAGCTCCTACTTCCTCGATTTTTTTATGTAATATTAGTGTTGAAGTACATATCTTAAGAAAACATCTAAACAGCTGATCAAAAGTTGAGATGAGAATGTTTGCATAGTTCTAGTAGAAAGCACAAGAATCGAAAGTACAAATTCAAACAGCATTGTCTATAATGTTACAAAAATCGTGACTGCAAGTCAAGAAAAGTGTTTACATCTTTTGTGCAGAATCGATTGGGACATTTGAACTCACCGCTGTGACCAGGACTTTCTCGTTACGCGGCATGACACACAGTCCGTCTGACAGCTCCAGCAGGGTGGTCGTACCGCTGTGAGAACCACACGCCAGCCAGCGCCCGTTGTCCTGCACACGTACGCTGTGCAGGGCTTCATCGCACACCTGGAGGAATGAGAACACATGTATCAGGTGTCTGAAGTTCACCTGTTTCAACTGTACCCCATGAAAGTAACAATAAAAATCACACTAGTTAGAAGAACAGCAGTGTTTGATGCTAAGTTCTACGAATATGGCTGTACCTGGAGGCTAAGGGTGGGTTCCTTCTGCTTGAAGAGGTAGTCCCAGACGTCTAAGGTGCCGTCCATCTTGGTAGTGAAGAACACAGCAGGGCGGACTGGGCTCCAACACCCGTCAGTCAGGTACGACGTGTGGTACCTGGGGGAGAGATTACGTGCCATGACCTTATGCCGAACGCCCACACATACGATGAGGCAATAAGATGTATTTATAGTTAAAACATGTTTTCCAACTTATCAAATTCTGAACTCTAAACTAGAACTATGAGATGCAGTGGTACTTTTTTTGTAAAAATATTTCCTTGAACGCTTTTGTTGTTCATGTGCACATACACAACACAAATGAACCAAATGGGAAAGGAAAGGCCTTTTAGCACCACAAACATCTTTAGCACTACAATGTACATGTAGCTTCTCATGACTTACTTGGTCCACATGATAGATGATTCTCTGATATCCTCTGACCAGATCTGAAGGGGAAAGGCAATGATGTTAATAACAGACATTTCTACATCCTTCAGTTGTTCCTCTCACAGTAAAAAAAAAGAACTTCTATCAAACATAAATTCTTCTAACATGTCCACACTTACCCTCGCAGTCCAGTCACCAACTGTCAGGAAGTTCTTAGGGAAGAATGGGTTTCTCTGTGGAAAAATAAGAAAATCATTTCAATTATACTCAAACAACAAATTCTGTATCTGTAAAGCTAGTATACCTGACCTTTGGTGCAGCACAACAGCTATTCAACTGTAAAGAAAGCTGACAGAAATTTGCTTTATCCACAAGTGTAGAGACTCTTACTTAACTCACAGCTTTTTACTTATCCTAGCACACAATAAGGCCTGTTGCTCACCTGTAGTGCATAGATGGGTCCATGGTGACCAGTGTACAGGGCCACGATCTTGTCTGCTGGTGTCTTGGCCTTCCTGTTACAGTTCACCACTGAACCCTGCTCCGTACCGACCATGAACTTGGTGGGCTGAAATAACAAACATCAAACATGGAATCATTTCTTCAAAATAGAGCTTGTTACTTCAATCATTCTCAATATTCCAGTCGAGCAGAATGCTCCATAACCTGGCTTTCAGCACCAAGGACAGCGCATGTAGGCAGATTTCTCAAAACTGTCTTACTGCACTTGCATTACAAACTTCAACATGGTAGCAAAAGTGTTTCTGAATCCAAAACTTTGTCTCTCTCTGTCAGATGATTATACTATTAGATTAAAAAATACTCAGGTTCAATTCTTATCCATGTAAACTTTGACTCTTGTGCAAGTAAAAATCAGTGGATACCGTACCATGGTGGGTTCATACTCCAGTGAGATGGCACCCAGGGCGTTGTCGATGTTCATCTTCTTGGTGGGATCCAAGATCAACTTCTCCGTGGGCTCACCCAGCTTACGAGTGTCCCACCACAGGACCTGGAACCAGACGGGAAATCTCAGTATTACAACAGTCAGGAAAAACTATGATACATGAACTATGTAGCAATACAAGAGAGAATGTTATAGTGTTGTTTTGATTCAGCTGGTACTTGTGCAAAATTTAGTGAGGGATGCTCACAAGAAACATTCATTCAAACAACTGCTAAAGAGTGAGAAAAGCTCAAATAGTATAGAATTGAATACTTTGAGACAAGTTAAGTTGAAAGCTATCAGAAAGACTCTAGCTATAGACTACAAAATATCTTTTCAAACATGCTGTGCTACATAAAATCCCTTGAAATGCTCCTGATAATCCTGTGAGTTCGTACCTGCCCATCAGTAGAGGCTGTGAAACACTCCGTGCCAGTCTTGGACTGTAACCAGATGACCTTGTAGACGGGGTCGCGGTGCGAATGTTCCACCAGCGACAGCTCCACAGGCTGGCTGCCCTTCCGTGTGTCCCAGTACGCGATCTGGCCGTTGTAGCAGCCTCCCATGAGGATGTGGGAGTCCTTAGGGTTGTACTCCAGACACACCAGTGGGGAGACTGGCTTCAAGGTCATCTCGGGCTTGTTGGGGTTCTCTGTGGGAGGGGGGCACAGGGAGAAGTATTAAATGTCAGTAAAGGTAACCCACATCTTTGCATGTTTATTTTCACTGCCATCTATGACTACATAAATGTCTGTTCATTGACTTTGGTCTCAACTAACTTTGGTATAGTTATTACATTTCCACAGTTTCCATGCAATGATAGTACAAATGTGTAGCGGGTGCATGCAGTACATAATGACTTGTATGTACAACAATGAAATTTGAGAAAAACTAGACCAGAAAACTGAAGCCCAGACAGGCCTATGGCCGAGGACTGTTGACTTACCAATGTCCCAGATGTAGGAGTCCAGGCTGGTGTCAGGAGACGATCGCTGGAACTCCAGGTTGGAGTACGCCACCGCCAGCTTCTTAGCACCATCAGGGTACCAGGACAGATGGGTCGCTGTGCGCTTGATCTCATTTGGATCTCTGGAATACGAGAACATGATTTAGGGGTGAATGATGCAATTAATAACAGTCATAGTCGACATTACTACACCTTGCCTGCACAAAAGTTGTTAGTTGTGTATGAACTTAGATAGATCTTCCTTGAAGACGACAAAGTTTTTACCTGAAGACGTTGATGGTTTTAGCGGATGACGGCTCCTCTGCAGACTCCTGTGTTGTGTCGTCAAAGTACTCCTCGTAGATGTCAATGGCATTGTTTTGCCTGATGCAGTGTTCCATGACCTGTTGTGCAATGATAAACATACATGATGAGTTATCACTATCAGTTATAGGCACATTCTGATATGATGTTGAAATTACAGACAAGTTCTAACATTCATTCTGACTATCACTTTAAATCTTATAACCATTTTCTGTTTTTTTTGTGAGGACTCAGTTAGTTTTGCAGCTCATTTAAGAATTAGTCTTTCACTGGAGAGTAAAAGTCTCAAAATATCCTCAAAACCCAGGCAACAAATCATATGGGAGCGTCTATGACTTGTATACAATATTGGAGCCTCTACATTAAGTGTAAACTCATGTGACAGACTTGACACAACATGAGGGTACTCACACTGCCCAGCTGCAGGATGGTGTTCACGTACATCTCGTCCTTCTCCACCTTCTTACGGTATCGGATGGTCTGTTCCACTTCCTGTGGGTTCACATCCTTGGGCCAGCCACCCTCCACGTGGTTCACCCCGCGACTCTCCGACTCAAAACGTTCCGTATTCACCTGCGAGCACCAAGAATAAAAGAATAAATTTTCGAGACATTCAGATAAACAGCCCTAGATAGCGAGTGTTAACTACATGTGCTAAAAAGCTTCCTGCTTCATCCTCAGTCTCAGGTTAGCCACTTTATATCTTTTTTAGGGAGAGTAATAAGGCTTGAAGCTTCACAATATTGGAAAGAACAATTTTCTATAGTAATACTGATAGAGCTGTTCTACTGACCTCATGTTCGGACATCTCCTGTGCACACTGTATCCCAGAGTCACATGGGTCCTTCTCGATGAAGTCGTGGACTAACTTGTCGTCAGGCGCCAGGTCAACGTGCAACTCTGCGGGGCGGTCCGAGAAGTTGCACTGCCGGCCGAACTCGAGCCTCTTCTTGGTGTAGACGTACACGATCTCCATGGCTGGGTCTGTGCCGGGCTAGACTGGGAGGGAGAAGATTCTATGCTGCACCTGTGGCAACATACAGCAGTCAGTTTTACAGATTCTGAAGTAGAACATATGTGGTCATAGTAGAAAAGTATAAGCCTTGGTCTCTCGTGAGAACACTAAAACAACGTGGTCAGTGTCCATGATATGTGAATGTATTTGGAACACCCAAATGACTCTCTTAACTGTCAGTCTCTGTTCCTACTTTTGATTGAATAGCACTGAACATCTTGATTAACTATTCACTTGGTCTTAATTTGGCCATTACTTCAGTACACTTTTGCTTTTAGATGATTTTGTTTAACTTACTACTGTCTTAGATATAAAGGCTACCCTTCATCTGAATCTGTTAACAAAGAAAAGTTAAATTTTGGAAATCATGTCAGTCGTAGTGATTAACAAAACAGACTACAAACCAGAAAATCTTCATTTGAGCACAAAACATTGCCCGAGTAAGGTAGTGTGGTGATTACTTCCACGTAAGCAAGAAACAAATAGCCATGTTTTCCCATACGTATGGCATTCAAATTTCATGTTTGACTCCTTAACATGACCCAAACATCGCCCTACATTTACAGCATTGAATTGTCTTAAAAACCCGACAACTTGTTAGTGCTTGACTTTGCTAATTTTTGAGTACGACTGATGATTCCTTGTTGTCAAGAAACATGATAGTTGTTTCTAGGTCAGGGAGGGAGGGGGGCCTTGGCGATCTGACGACTGAAAACAACACTTTTCTCTCGTTTGACAACATAAGTGCGGTCTATTTTGCCAAAATATTGAAAAGAACACAAAACCTACCGATTACACTGGCAGCGCGTCTTGTTTGGTACAGCCCTGTCGCTAAAACCCTTTTTGAATACTCCCCTAAGTTCAGAACTTCTTGGTATTGTGTTTAGAGATCCAAGATGGCGCCTTCTCCTTGGAACCGCAGTGTTGCGGTTGCTACGCGACGGGTCGGCCGTGCTACAGCGACACCTAGCAAATTACATTCAAACTGCAGCTCCAAAATTTGTTTCATAACGCACTGCCATTCCCCACCCCACGGATTAAACAAATATTCAACTTAATACTGTTGGCACAAATAATTACTGAGACTAGGAGTACTTTGGAGGATTTCATTGGTGATAATCGTCCAGAGCTAGCTTTTACAGTCTAAAATTTTCGGACCTTTTGATCTGCAATGTATTATATAGCATTCCACAATACAACCACACACACACACTTGATCCTGGCATCCTATATTACTGGTAGCTTGATTTGCCTGACCAGCAAAAATATATATATATATATATATGTATATGGATCAATCCAAATTGATGAAGACATTGACAAGTTCCATGACTTTCTTACACATTATATATACAATCACACAAGCAATCCCACAATGATGCACATGTTCATAGTGGACTTTTATTTTTATTGGTGGGACGTTAGGAAGTGTTCCATATTCTCTATGCACATTTCACTTAAGTTCACACAGACCCATTGTTAGCTCACCAATGGTCACTACCTACACTTCCAAATCTCGTTTTATGTCTTTTTTTCTATGCATGCTGTCATGGAATTTTTGTTTTGTCAGTAGGTCTGAACTAGCCTGTGTGCTGTCTGAGCTGCTATGAGCTCCTTTCACTTGCTGGCCCAAAAAATTGTCTGGAGAGAGTTACATACTTCTCGCTTGGGCCAGCGATTGTAAGAAGCTCAAAGCAAATCGGATGGCACTCCAACTAGGTCTGTACCTCAATTTTGTACCTTCAGTGGGTGGTAAGGGGTTTCACTTGCAAGTCATATTTTGCTTGTTTGCTAGAAACCCCCGATACTTCATCACTCCCCATGTACTTATGGTACCTTTTGGGGTATTTCTATATAGAAACTTGCTATGTTCATAACCAAACCAACAAATTAGAACAAAAGTAACCATGAAACAAAATACAGATAGGGAAGACTTTTGACAATCGAACCCAAGATGCAAAGTGACGTCTACACTATTTTTGCTGAACATTGAACAAATGCTTTAAGAGTAACAACAATTTTACGAAGTAAGGAAAATGCTTTCTCATACTTTATTGCTTGAGACAGCAACCAGCATGCTTATATAACAGAATCTACATGTAGCATACTTCCTTCAAACGGAGGTATACACATGCATTTTTGATATAAATAATCATGTTAATAATAACTCTATATGTACACTTCTCCATTGCAATGTTACAGATAGAGTACACATATAGCTCTTTTGCAACCTGCTGAACAGATATGTAGCTCATATTTATAAGGCAAGTAGCACAGAGAAAAATAAAAGTATAAACAAAAGGCTGGAAGCTTGTACAGATGTACCATAACCAATGACAACAGCAGAGGTGCTTTCGAACAAACAGAGCTTGGAAATTTTCAGAAAATTGGGAGGTTGGGAGAGCTTGAGTTTTTTTTTAAATTCTTGTCAGTGATCAAATAATATACTTAGTAATATTTGCACAAACAGATTTCAGCTGTTCTTACAGCTAGCAGTTGGTCCAGTGTTTTCTAGTCACAATACACAATCATGTAGCCAGCTAAATGGAGCCTTTACTGATGATTATTGCTACATTTTCCTTTTTTTTGCTTCCAGCATGGAATACTACAAAGGAACTAATCAAGTCAGCAACAAAGCACCTCATTGGTTATGGTACATCAGATAATGCCACCAGCTAATCAGCAGCTCTTTGAGTGACACAGCAGAGGTGTTCTACCTGGGCGATGTAGCACCCACTCACATGTATGCATGTCTCTACACTGATGTATACACTGTACATTAACGTTAGCATGGGGAGCATTGAGCTGAGATGACTTTAGAAATAGCTGCTACAAGCTAGAGCAGACAGACTTGCTAGTAGCATTGCCACTTGGGAGGTTGCACGAGAGCGCGGGTCCTTCATAGGTGTCGACTTCTCTTGTGAACGGGAGAGTCTCCGAGGATGTCGTTCCCAGAGGACCGTTTTCGCCCATTGGGAGAGTTGCTGTCCATGTGATTGGCAAACTCCTCACTTATAAATGCGTGCAGTTCTCCTAGGTTCCGTCTACGACTGGGGGTGCTGTGCATGTTATGGGAGGGGGAGGTCGGGGTGCGAAGTCCAAAACTGGCCATGGCTCCATTCAGCCCTGGAAGTACACAGGGACAAGAATACAAAAACATTTTAAAAAGCTGCACATTTCAACTACTATTGTCATGACTAACAAACAGAAAAACATAGTCTACACATGACTTACAAAACAACATGTGTCTTGAATATGCTCAATAACAGATGATAGCTGTATAGCAAAGATGAACTGCAGTACTAGACACATACATGTACTTATTACTAGTGAAGGGCTTGAAATATTTTATTTTCTGTTACACGTAACAGCAAATACATAATACAAGTTGTTAGAAATTTATTTGCATACACCCAAGATATTGTTCCTGCCCTACTATAACACAAGCTTTAGTATACTGATTCATAATGCCAAGCACAAACTTTTCCACCCTGAAAAATAGCAAGTTGTCTATATGCAATCTGGAAAAGTATCTGCAAATTACAGGTGCCAATAATGCGCTGTGTATACACGTATCTCACCTTGTAAGGCTATGGCATCCTTAAATGGCTGTAAATCTATTTCGGACTGATGTGAAGGTGCGTATTCCTGGCTGCCGAGGCGAGGACTCTCCCGTGCGCTGCGTGGAGGGCTGCGGGACCCAGGCCGTGACGGCACAGTCTTTCCACACAGAAAGGCTAGCAGTTCTTCCCTGCGGATGTGGCGACGCCGTTTCTTGGCCCAGGCAACAACGTCCCGTGTCCGTCGCTGGTATCCACACTGAATGCCAAAGTCCTCCGACCGCTTATTGGCATCTATGCTATCTGTAACACCCAGTTGTGGTGTGACAAAGGTTAGAGCAGTGCAAACAGAAGTCCAGTCAAAATGTCTAGATACTTATATGTAACAAGACTAGATACTTGTATGTAACAATACTAGATACTTGTATGTAACAAGACTAGATACTTGTATGTAACAAGAATGTACTAAAACAAAGAAACAAAACAGTGATACAAAAAAAACAGCTTCAAACCCACTTCAACTTACCTACAATGGATCCAAATTTGTACACAACAGTACACATAACTCAAACTACATGTCCAAAGTCAAAAGCCAACAGCAAGTACCAAAGTACAAAATCAACAAGAAGAGCTATATTCCTGTTGCTGTGTAGATAGACCATACCTTTGTACAGGAGGGTGACAGCCTGGGCTGCGTTCTGAAACACCTGCCACACATGGGAGCCCTGCCCACGATCTGAGGAGACGAACAACAAAACATGTCAGGGCTTATAATGCATTAGAAACATGAAAACAACACACAGCTTACATTAACTATCAACATAAATTTACAAGATATGCTTACCCTTTGGTACTCTATGAGCATACTTTGCAAGTGTGCACTGGTACCGTACCGGTTTGTGAAGAGTGGTGAGATTAATTTTACATGGTGCAAAATACAGCAAGATCATAAAATACTACCTTGAATTGCCCAAAGCTACTAGCATATTTCAATTTATTTTGGCATATTCACTGTGACTTATGAACTGACTGGTAACAAAGGGACTTGTTTACATTTTCATATGCCATACATGTATTTTGTTTGGCTTTGTCAAACACCACAGAGAGTAGCAATAATCAATAATCACTCGTTCACCCCTATATATGCAAGATTTCTAACAATCTGCAATGTAGCATTTTGTTTTCCATGACTTCCTGACAAAATCTACCATCTAACGTTGTATCCATCAATATATGAAGGACGTCTACAAGAACACGACTAGTCCGGCACAACTTCATGTCATGTTTTGAAAGAATGATGTTCTGGTGAGCTTTAAAAAGTGTCATTTAAAGTAATTACTGCCAAACGTCACTTATTATCCCGTAAAATAGTTAATTTCAAGCATATGTATAAGTATTACCACTAGTGCTGAAAACCAGATACATTTGTACATACATCCAGCTTGCTGTGTTGCGTCCTATGTGTATGTTTATGTTGTAGATGTGTTGCACAACACCTTGTTAATCATCAACCCACAAACAGATGGCTGTGGTGGATTATGTCTTTGGACGGAACAAGTTGGAACTTGATGACAGAATGTTATAGAAACAACCTACGTTCTAGAAAGATAAAAGTTACATAAATTTTACCTATAGTATGTAAGAAAACTTGTTCCAGTTTGTGAGAATCTACATTAGATAATGGCTACCATAGATAGATAAGATGGTTTGTGTCACAATTTCCATACCAATTGTCTTCTATCTATAACATGCTATGTATGCTTTTTTCACCAACAAAAATTCATGCCCTTCTGTCTGGTGCCATCTGCCTACTTTTCCTTCATTCTAGGACATTATCCAGCATAGTGTGGACTCTACAGACATAACTGATTACACTTCATTGTGACACAGCAGTATTATATTTGGTTGTGTAATTTGCATTCAAAATTCCACAAATGTTTTAACTATACTAGTAATGTCAAGATGTGAAGGTGTAGCATTCTCACAAAATTTGTGCAATTGCTAAGTCTGTATACCACACAAAGTGTTAGTCTACATCATAATCAATTTGCTGTGGACTTGTGTTCAATACTGTACATACTAAGTACAGTATGCTGTTATGTGTGTGTGTGGGGGGGGGGTGTAAGATTATCTGGGAAATTATGAAAAACAAGGGTTGCCTTTCTGTTTCAATCCTGGCCGAAACTACAAGAAAATTACACCCCTATATATTTCAACTAAGTTGATGACTAATGTTACGCATAATTCCGATAACAAAGAGGCAGACATTATGTCACTATGATGGCCAGCTGCGGTGGCTGATAGACTACACTGCACTGGAGAAAGAAAAAAACCGTTTGTCTTCAGCTGACCGACGCCCTCTGTCCGAGACATTTTCGCTCTCCGACCGAATATTCTGCCCGTGAAAGAATGTTGGTATACATGGAGGTTTATTTCTCCGGTAACTTGCCTTTGTAGAGTTGCGCTACGGCCGTGGCGGAGTTTTGGAAGGAGAGCCATAGCTTCTGCGCCACGTCCTCCCTCTCCCCGGCTAGCCGCTCCTCCATGTTCCCCTCACCCTCCACTTCCTCCACGCACTGCTGCTCGAATTGGTTCCAGCTGCGCAGCCAGTCGCTGCAGTCCTCCCCACCGTCTGCCATTACGTACACTCCTTTGTGTATCTGGCAGGTTTTGGTGGGCTTATGGAGGGACAGCTTGGCTAAATTGGGTGGAAAAGTCGACCAGGGACAAGAGCAACCTCAACTGAAAACGTCTTCTCGTTCTTCTTTGCTGACGCCCGCTCTAGGAATTGTGGGATAGCAAACACGCCCCTGATTACCCAATCTGGTGCTGTACGTGCGACAGAAGGTTAAAGTTCATGATCACAACTGTTTCGTCACTAAAAACACATACAGTATACCAGCTACTTTTGCCTTACCATCGTTATCTAGACTTAAAATTTCTGTAATGTAGCCCCATTCCCACCAATATGAATTTGTTGTGGCGACAATTTGTTGTTTTTTTGGCAGGTGCATTGTGCCCTGACCCTGTAACATAGCTGGGCTTTCACATGAGGACATATACAAACTCATTGAACAAGGTAATAAAAAAAAAAAGATATCGGATATTTTGTCTTTTGTTAAATCTCATCCCAAAACGTTAACAGTTTACATCGTCATCCAACAGTCAGTGTGAAAATCCATTTTACTCTTGTTTGTAAGTCTTCAAGCCACTAGGCCCAGAGAAAATTATGGCCCTTCCAGTTTATCATGTCATCTTTCATTGTCCCCACCAGGCAGTTAACGACGTCACCTTGTCTAGCACCCTTTTGTTTAATCTCTCACCTGACTCCATTGTCTGTAGTACTCTGCATCTAGCATTATGACCATTGTAAGTATTCTAAAAACAGACACTGAGTGCCTTTTGTTACAGGTTAGGTAGCTAATTAACTTTGCTGACAAAGAAAATTAACCTCTCATACACTACATAAGTGTGAAAGTCAGTAACATCACAATGACACCATAATGACATTGCCAAATATACAAAAGGGTCCCATATGCTCAGTCTTTTGATACTCTAAAGGCAGCAGTCACCAAGTGTTGCCATTTAGTACTACTAGTACTACTACACCCACTTGTCACGCATATTGCATTGGTTCATAATCTGGTGATGTCTTTGATATAGCAGTTCTACCATATCATGATGTACAAAACTCTTTACATAATGGACCTTTCTCATGGTGCCTTTCTCATGCCTAGTGGGACATGCGTAACCAAGTTTCCCTCCTGTTCCTGTTACAAGATCCAGCTTTTCATGACCATCAATGTTTACAATGATAACAAGTACTATTTAGTATGTTGCAACTGCATCATTTTCTTCGCACAGAACTGAATGTATGCCTACGTTATATATGGATATAAAATCTTGATACAGTAACAGGTTAGAAGGCAAATCTGATTTTATTGGTGTGACACACACACACACACACACACACACACACACAATATTGCAGCAGGTGTTCAACAATCATTTCAATTGAAAAACATCTCTTTTAATGTGTACTCATCATTGCATGTTTAATCTTATGTAAGCTGGATTGAAACCTCCTTGAGGAAAGGGATGACTTGAAAATGGTGTGAGATCATTTCCGTTCACATTCACAATTCCTTATGTGTTGCATTTTTACAGTATCTCTTTCTACATGTCCTTTCTGCGTTTGTGTATGAAAAGGTTTTTGTTATTCTCTACTGTTATCTTATTGTTCCAACTAGAGCACAGAGTAAAGTAGTAGTAGGTACTAGTACTCTTTTGTTTGTTTGTTGCATCTTGCATAAAATTGCTTACACTGTTGTACATTATACTAAAATGATATTAAGATGATGCTAATCATTGATCAGTTCTGTTTCAGATGGGAGTAGTTATTCTCTTCTTTCTTTGCTCTGGACTTCATGATGGCAAAGTAGAGACTAGGTGCAATACAGCGAAGTGTAATTGCAGCCCTGCAACAATAGAAGGACAGAAATTTAAAGGCAATACTGTTACATATCATGATGCTGAGATTGTAGTTAGAGTCTGCTGTATAAAATGGAAAACAGTGCAATGAAAAATCCTGTACTAGAGTCTATTACTTTATTACAAGCTATTGAGAATAAATAAAGGCACTGAACTGAGTTAAATTATGAGTACTAGTAGCCTCACCTGTGAGTAAATTTTGCCAGGATAAGCTCGTTGTCCCCTCTTTCCACAGCTCGAAGAATCTTGTGAGCAACTGTGTCAGGAGCCATGCCACTGGCTGTGGTGGTATCCATAGCTAAAAAAAAGATGACAGGTACGGAGATTGTGCGAAGAAGGAGGAACTCCCTAAGTAGCATTTTTTAGCATAGCTCAAAAGCATCCACAGGTTCTGTAACATTGCTGTAATAGAGGATCCATGCATTGTATCTGGATTAAAAAAATATTCATAACCTTACAGAACCATGGTCATATACATAGAACTTTTACCGGTAACTATATGAGGGACTTACCTCCATACTGAGATGCATCTGATGTGATGGCGTTGACAGAGTGTTGTGTGGTGATGTACCCAGGACTCACCACTGTCACCTTCACCCCCTTGGATGCCATCTCAGCCCGCAGAGTGTCTGAATATGCCTGCAGGGCATGCTTAGCTGCAGCATCTACAAATTAAGAATATAGCCCAGTGTTAGGGCTCTAATGTCAAACATATTATCGGTATATCCCTAGACACTGTACAGAGCTATTAAACAAAATATTGACGGGAAGAAGAAAAAGCGGCACTGGCACTAAAAATTTTCGTAAGAATGGACAGTGAGTACAATAACTTTTTCCGAATGTACAATGTACATGTACATGTACTACATTTCTATGTCTCAGCTCTGGCAAACCTGTAATATTTTTTACTTACAAGCAGACCTGTATGGGATGGCAATCCTGCCCTGCACACTGCTGATGTTCACTACATGTCCTCCTCCATTCTTCACCATATGTTGGATGATGCCTACAAATAAAGAAACAGTAGATCTAGAATACATTGTGACTCTTTACAAGTGGAGAGAAATGTCCACCCATGTTCCTAATGAATGAATGATAAACATGTGACCTGGCATTATGTACAAAATCCAATGTCTTATAAGAGACATGTTTTTATGTTAGATGTTCTCATTTCTCTCTTAAGGCAGAGTTGCAGCTGATAAAATGAAGGTGCAAGGATGTAAGGACAAAGTCTCTGTATGTTTTTATATAAATATACAAATCAACATACCTCTGGTTAGAGTGATGGGCCCAAAGTAGTTGATATTCATCACTTTCTGATGCACAGCAGTTGTGGTGTCAAGACAGGTCCCTCTGTACCCTAGACCTAAATATGGACATTGATGTCTTTGAACATTATTTTGTCATTTGGTTGGTTACGACTCCTCCTTGCTGTTATGTCACACAAAATGGCAAGGAGCTATAAACCATTATTCCCTGAGGAAGGTAGTAAACGAGAACGTTATTGGGATAAAAACTTTTTAGTACATTAAAAAAAACAACTCTATTTTCCTATTTTATGAAGGAATGTTTAACCATTGGCATGCTACTGACCAAATTTGTACGTGATGACATAAAGGCATTGAACAGAAGTACACATATTGTGGAAGAAATTCTCTGGGCACTTAAACTGTGCTCTTGACTACATTGTAATAGAAAGGTCTGATCTGGTCCACAACAACACTTCTACCTGCATTGTTAATAAGGATGTCCACTCTGCCGTGATACTGTACAGCCTGGTGAGCCTTGTCATCCAGGCTGTCCAAGTCCTCCAAGTCAAGGGGTAGTATCATGGGGGAGTAAGTCACATCGGGCTAGACATAGGCAAGACACAAAACTTAGAGTTTACATGTCATAAATCAGGATAATCTTGTCCTTACACCCTAGACTTCACTTTTGCATGCATAACAACAACCCATCCTTTTCTGTATATCGAGCTGTAGACACTTTTCACATACATTGTACAATTATGGCAACCTGCTGTTTTGTTGGAAGCTTCTACACTTCCACCAGTCTTTTCCAAAATACATGTAATTCCAATTTCTTAGCAGAATGAGGCAGACAATGTAACCTCTTCTTTACAGATGTTACAAACAATCGTGAGATTTTCGTAGAAGGATTGCTTGTCATTAGGGATCAACTGTAGTTAGCGGACAGGACCGGTTGTTCAGCGTTTGAACAGCTGATCCTGTTCTTAGGTCCTGTTCTCGACTTTTGAATAAATCAGCTAGATCCATCTCTTCTTGTCGTCTAACACAGGTGCTGCTAGCCTCCACCAGGCCTTCCTACGGGGGTACAAATCGTAGAATTCGGCAAAAGAAGGGAATAGCTGGCCAGTAGAGTCGGTCCGCGGGAGGGTTAGTTTCCCCCTTCCGAAGAAAATAGTGCGGCCAGTCAACCTCAAGGCCGCCAGACTCCCCTAGCAAATATCTCCCTATTATAGCCCGCGCAGTTAGTCTGGTAGAGACTAGGTGCTGCAGGTGAGGACAAGTGTACCAGCTGAATCAAACAGTTGTAGGATTCAGGACACACTACTTACAACATTCAGGGTCTGGAGTCTTTTACTAGCAGCTTCCAGCCTGTCACTGCTGCGGGAGGAGAGAATCACTTTGGCTCCAGCTCGGAAGAAAACCTCTGCACATGCTGAACAGAGTCATGAGAGATGTCATTCTTAACAAGTAACAGCCATGAAAGTGCAGTGATCATTTGAAGCAGACTAAAGTTAACAAGACAGGACTCCAGGCTACTGGAACAGTGCTAAGAGCAACTAATCCTGACTGAATAGACATAACGTAATAATGCACCCGTGCCTTCATTTCCCAAGTGTCTAAGACAAATCTGGCGAAATCAGGGAGCTATCAGCCTGTTATCCACAATGTTTTCAGTTTGTGTCTGCGTCTCAACAGTTACTACCTTGGTGAGGTGAAAACGGATGGACACCATGCTAGCGAGCTACAATATCATACCTTCCCCTAGCCCTGAGCTTGCCCCTGTGATCAGGATAACCTTGTCCTGTACTGCTGTCCCACCTATGGACCTGGTTAACCTAGACAACATCAGGAGGATGACAACCACTGCCAGGCCTCCAGCAACTAACAGGTACACAGTCAGCATCTTCTAATGTACACTGACAATAAAATGGAAGATATAACAGTCAGGATCAGTGACAATGTCAAGCTTCTTTAGACAGTGGTTATACAATGGCCATATATCAATTTTTACTAGATGTGACAAACTTACATGAAATAGTTACTGTTATCTGTAAATATGACACCAAAGAATACATTGTACCATGGATTTTAATTCCATGATTGTACTTTGTCTATTTAGTTGCCAAAAAAATATTATAGACTCTACTCAAACTCAGTGTTTGCAGTCAAATCTCTATCAAAATCATGATCAAATCATTACACTCAATGTTTATACAGTTTTAGGGCGTATACTTTAAGAGACCTGATCTATCTGGAGACTGACACCCACAAGATACCTGTCCGTAACAGGTATGAATTCGGGAAAAACGTGCAACTACAACTCTTATCTTACCAACCTCAACCGGCGTCTGACAGGTCAGAGGAAGAGTTTATTTCCATAGTCGGGTGAACCATTACACTTGTCGTCATTGATAACTCCATAAAAGGGAGAAAATGAATAACAGTATTGTGAATTATAGTATAAATAATTTATAAAAGTTTATCAGGTATGTTAATTGCATAAATGCGATCTTAATGTCGATATTACTAGGTTGGGTCAATTATATTTACCCAAAAAATGCTATTGGTATCGTCTAAATTTGAACCGGAAGCGGAAGTGATTCACGGTGGCCCGTGTAGTGGAGCTTCCAGGAAGGTGGACAACACAAAGCAACAAATTCTCCGCTACATGGGACATTTCTGGCGACAATTAGACGCCTAAAAAACGACAGGGTGTCCTCCGGACTTGCAACGAGGCGGTCGGTCGGAATGGGCACCCGCGCCGGCGGCTCGTCGTGTCCGCACGTGGTGGCGTTGAAGGAGTCGCGCGGGTTGGACACCTTTCGGATCATCCTCTCCAACTTCGTCTACTGCAGGTCTCCCCGTGCTCGCCGCCTCAAGGTGCGTTACCGTTTCCCGCTGCCTCGCGCACCACGCAGTTTCAATTACCCCAATATCGGAATGCAAGAAATATGACGAGAGGTCTCGCAAGCGCAGGAAGTTGGGTGCAGTCGAGGATTGGATTAATTTTCCCCCCAACAAAGAGCGCTCAAAGTGTCAAACGACAAATGACAGGTGAACAATAGGGCGTGACAATCCCTCGCGCGCTGTTGTTGCCGACGGTATATTTTACTTCTAACAAAGGAAGTTCGGGGACAATGAAAAAGTTACATTAGCTGTCCAGGATGACTGTTGCACAAATGTTCATTGCCAAGTTTTTCAAAGCATGAATATTAATAGCACTGGTGACAGGTGATTTTGTTTTCAAACAGGGAATTTGAATGTGCGCACTGTCAACCGTTAACAACATGTCTAACATTAGAATTGCTCATCGCATTGTACTTGAATTTTGGGGAAGTATGCAATCGTGGCAGATGCTTTTGAAGTTGCATAATTTCTAGGTAGCATAATTAAGACTGTGACAAGTTTTACCTATGTTCCCAAGTCCAACCACTGCATTGTGACCTACTCTGCTTCTGAGGCAAGAAAGTTTTGCATTGACTGCATACCAACTGTTGAGAATAATCCAATACACACTTTCAGAATGTTGAAAGTGTGTGGGCATCTATGTGTCATGTACTCTGAGTATGGCAGTTGTTTCTCCAAGAAAAATATACAGGTGATACATTGATGTGCACAGCCAACCAGCTCCATTGTCACAAATGTGCATGATGAGGCCAGGTGAAGTAAGCAGCTGTGAATTGCATTGTGTGTGTTGATTGGTTGCAGCTTGTCAATGTTCAGCTGCAAGAAATATGAAACTGAAAGGGTTTTTTCGATACCTTGCTTCTTGCGCTGCTTACTTAAATGGTTATATATTTTGTCAAATGTGATTTGCATTCATTTGCTTTGGTAAACTACCAGTGTATGTTGTCTGGCTTGTTCTCTTTTTCTACAGGAAGAAGATAACCAAGGTCAAAATTTAATACTACTAGTATTTAGTTAATATTTGAAGATGTATGAGATACAAAAACTAGAGTTTGCATCTGTCATATGTATGTACACTATAAATATTTTGCTAAAACTGGAGGATGAAAATGTGAAAACATAGCTGTTCTATATTCAGAGGTATTTGGCAGTTGAATGGAGAGTATTGTGTTTTTTCTTCCCAGGCCCAGTCCTGCATATGTCACGACTGTGCAACTACTGCTGACCGGTTGCATTGCTGTCTAGATTGTGTGTACTTTGGTTGTTATGGCAACCAGCACATCCAGGAACATGCCAAATCTCATAGACATCACTTAGGTTTGTAGCTACCTGTACTTCAGTACTTCATAATCATATGCAAGAAGTCACTTTCCTGTACCCTGTACTGTGTTTGTTGTGGATAATATCTGTGTCTTCTTGTAACGTTGTTGAAACATGCAACTTTTTTCAGTTTTATAAATTCTTGCATACAGCACTTTCACGTATTTACAGTATAGATGCACATACTTCAAATGACCCGATCCACAAGGATTTGTACATGTAGTAGTGTTGTTACAATGTATTATTAAACTAATTCTACTAGTATTAGTCTGTGCTCATTGAAATGACAGTTTTATTCATATAGAATAAATATCACACAAACTGCAATATGTAACTATGTGTTATGTAGTATCTAGAATGGTTTGCGATGTTTTGATGTGATATTTGTGCTACATTTTCCCACAGCTTTAGACCTTTCCTACGGGGTGCTACTATGTGGGACGTGTGGAGACTATGTTTACGATGAAGACGTCAGTAAAGTCTTACACGAAGAGAAGTACAGGGCAACACAAGGTAGTATGAACATAGAATCATGTTTTTAGACGTAGATACGCATACTTACCCATGAAACTTTTAGTAGTATGAACTAACTGCCTTGAAGATAGAGTCATATTCGTGGACAGATATGCATAATTCAGTAAACATATTTTAAGAAGCATTCTTTGTCATGTCTACAAGCATGGAGTATATGATATCCCCAGAATGCTATAAAAATGACTGCTATTTAAATCTTCTATGGAGATGACAGATATAATGTAAAGTGTTTGTTTATCAGACCAGAAAATGCAGTTTCCTATCTGTGTACATTCTTGTTACTACATGGACAAACTACAGTATATGCTCATATTCATCACAAAGTTTGAATAATTTTCAGCCATTTCAATATGATATTGCCACAGTCACAAGTATCATTTCCAGATCCTCTGGCCTAATTCAGAAGTGTGGAGCATGGATCTGCATAATGACATGAGAGTTACTCAAGTGAAGACCTGTTGCAATTATGGAATCTAGGTCTGCTTCAGACATACGTTATTACCAGCATATTAATGAGGTTATTTCGGGATGATTAGCGCCTGGAGGATAAAAGTACAGTATGTCTTGCATGCAGGTGCACATGACCCAAATGCATCCATTACAATATGGTTTACTTATTATGTATGATAAGGTACTGTAGGTTTAGAATCCTAAGAGGTTGATGCCAAATGAGTGAAATTACAGTGAGACGAGGCCTTGAATTGCAATAACAAACCAACCCACACACATCTTAATATTCATGGTGTGGAAATTTCCCCTGAGCAGACTTGTTGCTGGGATAGAATTCTGATACCCTGCGGATGAAGCCAGACTGGTGAAATGTGTGCTGTATGAGTACACAGGGCCTGGGTAGAGCTGTAGTGTTAACAGGTGCTTCATTCTGGCAGATGACCTGGTTATGTTTTCCCTGACAGAGCCTCTTAAATATCAGAACGATTAGATTACTTTTTTATGGCGTCGTAGCCTGACTTAGCAATGGGTAGATGTACTAAGTTATGTTTAGATCATGATAATAACTTCTGCAGTAGAGATGAACATGGATGAACATCATAAGATAATCTGATTATCATAATACTATTTCTGTAATGTATTTTGAGAATGTATCTGCGAGAGTCTATGATATTTTCCAAGGAGGTGAGCTAGCCTTGAGGTCACTGATAAGTGGGAATAGGATTGGGATAGCCCATGAAGGATGAGTAATTATATTCATTTTGAAGCAGAGATTGCATTTTGACCTGTTGCACTTGACAAGAGGCTTTCTTGACCCGTGAAATCACTGTATTACCAATTATGAGCGAGAATCACTGTACTGTAGCTGCAGATTATATTTGGGACAATTATGGTGGTCATTATGCTCAGTGCATGATAGTCACAATCACTGGCAGTCATGCAAACTAATTAGCTGTAGTAATGGAAGGGCCTTGTCTTCAAGTGGAAGAAACCATTTTGTGCCACCTGTTGATGAGATCAGCCCCTATCTTGTGTTTTGGGCTCACTGATTTAATTTATCTACCAAGAGTGGGCAGAATTCCGTCTGATGGCTTAGTAGTACTGAGTAGACAAATTAATAGATTTTCACCAACATGGGTTTGAGATGTAATATTTGACCTTGTAGTTATCTTTTTTTAATTTGTATTTATCAAAACAAGCCTGATTTGTTAATAAATGTGCAGCCATTACTAACATCAGATACGTATGTGTTGTTACATTCTGGTGCATGGCATATTTTGTATGTACAAAATACGGAACACGGCCTACTCTCAACCTTTTTGTATTTCCTACAAGATGATCTGCCTTGAATAGTAATTCCTCTGCAGTTATTGTATGCTGAGATGAATCAAATATGACTGAAGTATGCTCCTGTGATATGACAGAGCTGGGCGTGATATTAATTTGTGAATCTCCGGCGAAATCTGCATTGAAGACCAAGGTCGCAATATCTGATTTGTACCATTGTTTCCAGCACGGATTTAATTGGATTACAGGCAGCCTTTTTTGAAGTAGAGCTTTACTGATGAGATACTGAATATATAAAAGCACAAGTCCCGGTTGACCTTGCCATAGACACCAATATTGTGTAATGATGTGTCATATATTGATGTATGATATCTATAATTTAATAACCATAGCATACTTGTGCTTCAGTGCATGTGTTTTGCTACTTCATCTTATGATAATTGATTTTAGCCTTACATGTTTTCTGTTGCAGTGTTTTTATCATACCATAATGTTATAATCAAGCTCGGAATTCTAGCATTGAAATATTGCACTACATGTACTTGTTAAAGTAGTTTATACCAACAAGATTGTTAGCATTTAGCAACCTCCAATGCTGCATAATCTCTGGCCCTATTATGGATGCAAGTTGACTATAGTGACTTAACTCAGCATGATACATTGTAGTTTTTTCATTACCCAAACTTCAAGGTTCCTATGAGTTATACATGTTAACAGTTGTATATTTTCTAGGTACTCATGCCAATGGCACAGTGGCATGGCAGCCATCATCCAATGAGCTCAACCTGCTACAACACAACCCTAAGAGAAGGAAGATCACACACAACTCTACAATAGGTCAGCTTTTACTTACTAGTACTTGCTTTCAGTTGGTAAAAATGACTTCAATTCGAAGTTTTTCGTACTTCAATATGTTTCTCTTTCTTCAAGCATACATAAAAATAGTGAATTACGTTGCTAAATACAAAATGTAGGAAGTACATGTAGTTTTCTGATAGACATAGTACGTATCTTGTTTATTGTGAGTATGATTTGTATCTGTATAGGCGGTATAACCGCCCTTTGGCATACCACACCAGCTTCGCAGGCATGCAGCACAGCGGCAGCTATCTATATTACACCGAACGACCTGTTACACCCAACCTTTGCACATCTAACTGCAGGCATTGTTTGAAGCTATCTAGTGATTGTTTATTTTGTACCTAATTTGTCTGTTGTTGACTGCTGTCCAGGTCTGCGTGGTCTGATCAACCTAGGCAATACCTGCTTCATGAACTGCATAGTCCAGGCCCTGATGCACACCCCCTTCCTGCGGGACTTCTTCCTGTCAGACAAGCACGAGTGTCTGATGATCCAGAGTCAGAACCACTGTCTGGTCTGTGAGATGTCCAGGCTCTTTCAGGAGGTATGGGCTCAGCTGTAGGAACATCAGCAAAAATAAATCTGAGTGTTGTCTCATGTAGATAGAAGTAAGAACCACTGTCTGGTCTGTGAGATGTCCAGGCTCTTTCAGGAGGTATGGGCTCAGCTGTAGGAACATCAACAGACCTAAATCAATGAGAATTTTCTCTCATACTTGAATAAAGGATAGATCTAATCCATCCTGCACAATGTCACACATATCTGACATCCAAGGAAAGAGAGTTTACTGGAAAAATCTGTGACATGTTGAGCACTTGGCATCCAGGAGAGTTTTGCCCATTCGGTTTAATTTTATATAGTGCCAAGTTGAAGTGGAAATTGAATGTGAAGACATCAGCATTATCTGCAGCAATAAAGTATTGCTGTATTATCTACAGGTCAATTTGGGTAATGTTGAGCATGATAATGAAATGAGTGTCTTTATTGCCTGGGCTTATTATTCTGCTGTCCTGAAATATCAGCAAGACAGCATGTGATGAATATAGTAACGTATGTATGATTGCAAAATATTTGGCAAATAGTGAGTGACAGACATTGACAGTTCTTCCTGTTTCTTTTTTTTAAATGCTGTAAGTCAACGCTGGTGGAAGCTCATGAGAAAAATTGATATATTTCAGCTAATTGTATAACCATCTAAGTAGTACTCTACTAGCAGTATCAGTAGGTGAAATAGTCTCATCGGTGTCCTTATCCATTCCTTAACTTGTCTTTCTTTCATCCCCCTCCCCCCAGTTTTACTCAGGTTGTCGCTCTCCACATGTCCCATTCAAGCTGCTGCACCTGGTGTGGACACATGCACGGCACCTGGCAGGTTATGAACAGCAAGACGCA
This sequence comes from Branchiostoma floridae x Branchiostoma japonicum, assembly GCA_013266295.2. NCBI lineage: Eukaryota > Metazoa > Chordata > Leptocardii > Amphioxiformes > Branchiostomatidae > Branchiostoma > Branchiostoma floridae x Branchiostoma japonicum. Next base: position 7,684,145 of record CM023830.1, read on the forward strand.
CATGAGTTCTTCATCGCTGCCCTAGACGTTCTACACAGACATTGTAAAGGTACCAGACAGATTAAGCTTTTCCTATATTCTTCAATCTCTTCTACTTACATTTCTCCACCTGTTTTTCTGTTTCCTTTCTTCTAGACTTTGTTTCTCTCTTCCCTACCAGTGTTCCATATTATTTTGTTCTTTTCAAATTTTTCCTTCTTACTAAGCTACTCCCTGCTACCGTCTTCTCTTTCACTGGTACTTTTCCCTCTCTCTTGCCAGCCAAGAAAAGAAACTGGATGCTTTTGACAGCAAATGTGTGAGGAAGATCCTAGGCATTAGATGGGATGACTTCATATCCAACATAGATGTAAGAGCCAGAGCAAACCAACAACCAGTGTCTACAATAATTCGCAAGCGGCGCCTGAGCTGGTTAGGCCATGCTACACGACTTCCATCAGCTAGACTAGCAAAGCAAGTCTTAAACTGGGACCTACAGGGAAAAAGACGCAGGGGGGGCCCCAGAATGAACTACAGACAAACAATTGAGAGAGACCTGCAAACAATAAATCTGAGCTGGAAGGATGTAGACAGACTGGCCGCTGACCGAACTTGCTGGACTGCTCTGGTTGCCTAATGTGTCGGACGACACGGGAGCCCCTAAATCTAAGTCTAAGTCTTGCCATGTCTCCTGTTACAGGTTACTGATTTAGTTTTGTTTTTTCCAGGTGACACAGACCACTCTAACCACCACAACCCCCACCACTGCAACTGTATCATTGACCAGGTCTTCACGGGAGGTCTTCAGTCTGATGTGACATGTCAGGCATGCCTGTAAGTGTTTTTTTACTTTTCTTGATTAACTAGCTATAGCATGGTAACTAAGTTGTTGGGTTTGGAGTTATCGATAGTATATCTGTAAGTGCCTTCCCTAACGATGGTACTATATAGTTACTGTAAGTCTTGAAATGTTCGCAGTGATTTTAATTTTGCAGCGTTCACTGTGAACTATCCACCACAAAATCATGACAAGGAAAATGTGCATTTCCATTGTATTACTAGATTTCTACATACTAGCGAATTGTTTCAACTGCAAACTTAAAACACTGCAAAAATGTCCTTTCCTCTATCGCAAAAGTAAGTCCTACAAAAATGATTCACAGTGTCAAGATTTTGATGAATTGTTGATTGAAAATCCCTGACCTTCCTGTGTTGACAGAGGTGTGTCAACAACAGTGGACCCATTCTGGGACATCTCCCTGGACTTGGGAACCAGTATAGCCCAGGCAGACTCTCAGGATATACTGACTGCAGGGTTTCTGACGGGTATGCAACAGTTCTTTTGTACTGTCTGAAAAGAGTATGTCTTTCACTGTTCAATGATAGAAAATTTTAGATGTATGTATGGAGACTTGCAACTACCTCTGTTCAGAGAGAGATTCAATCAGGAATTGTATAGAATGATAGTTATTACATAAAATGTTTTGACATCTGATGATGAAACAATTTTCCTGCAGCAAAATTAATTGTGGAGTTGAAAGCTTTGAAATCTTGTAAGGAAAACAAAAACACATCAATATCACCATGAATATCTTGTCAGACATGTATTGTTGTCAAAGCAAAAGCATTAGAATGTAAGATTGGGTGTTGTTGTTGTTTATGTAAATCTAGATCATTGCCATTTATTGTTGTTTTTCTCTCATTGATAGCAGGTGCTAGTGCCATTACAAATGGTATCTCCTACACATCTACCTCATTGACAGATTGCTTGAAAAGGTAGGATTTGCAACACATTTGTAATACTATTGATAATGTGTAACTGATTTCAGGGTATTGTTATTTTGTTAGGATAATACTGTTTGAATATACAGAAATTCTTTCATCTCTTGTTCTATTCTTGCCTTCATTTGAAGAAAAGAAGTAGAAGCTTCTTATCCATTTCATAGACATTAGGCCATGTTGATTTGATTATATGGATGACATCCTCTGGGAACCCCAAAACTGATGCAAGCGTACAAATAAAAAAAAGTTTGGCAAAAAAAAAGCCTTCATTATGAAATCTACGTGGTCATGAAGGTTGAACACACAGCATACGTATGGTATGGCAAATTATAGACTCTTCTTTTTCATTTCTTCACATTTCTTCTTTTCATTTGGAATTGATTTTGGCATTCTACGACATTAGTATCATTGTCCAATATTTTATTTGCAATTTACGCCATATATTTGCTCATTTTGCAGCTGCTTAGTACGATTTACAGTATGGTCAAAACCTTTTTTTAACGGATGAAAATTCATGGGTGCGGATGTCATCCATATAATCAAATCAACATGGCCTTATTTGTAACAAATGTAACCATGAATGTTTTGTGTTTCGCAGATTTACTCGGCCTGAGCATCTAGGCTCCAGTGCCAAGATCAAGTGTAGTCATTGCCACAGCTACCAGGAGTCTACTAAGCAGCTCACCATGAAGAAACTACCTGTTGTAGCCTGCTTTCACCTTAAGGTATTCTAAAGACTTAAGACTCGAAGTCCAAACGGTCCCCTAACCCAACAGTACTGTTCTACAGTTCCTACCTACCTAGTCATCCACAACTTTCTACAAATAATAGAATTGTACTTATTATTAGCAAGTTATATGTACATCTGTGTTGGTTACATATTGACCAGTATCCTGTTAATATACCCCTGTATTACCTGTTATTTCTATTCATGTATTCAGACTTGAATATGTCAGTGTAGAGTGACCTTGTGTGGTACATTTTCTTGATAAATATCTTTTACCCGGACTAGCAATAATCAAGGCAAAGTCTCAGACCTTCCTTACCAGTGTTACACTCTTCCCTACAGAGATTTGAACACTCCACAAAATTCCGACGGAAGATCAGCACGTTTGTGTCCTTCCCAGTGGAACTAGACTTGACTCCATTCATGGCTCATAGGTAAAACCAGAGGAACTGATTTTTAGTTGTGAATTTGGCTCAATCCTTCATTTTCAATGGAGGAACTGTGTTGTTGTGAATCAATCTAAATGACACAAACATTCATCTTAAGTGACAGCTTGCGAAAACATTGTCAACAAAACACAGAAAGGGTAGAAAAGTGTGCAATCCGTCTTCATTGTTGTCACAACAGTTGATGATAGACAAGATATGGCCTGATGTATTGTAAGTATAATGGCGGCATAAATCAAGGTACACATCATGATACATTACATTTACAAAGGAAAAACTTCAAAAAGGAAGTATGTGTATTGTGTTTGTGTGGATGTTTTTTGAGTTTGTCTCGCAGAGAATGACAGTTTGTTGGCTGAATGCAAATCTGACATGTTTCTTGTTCTCCAGACGAAATGGTCTGGACACATTCAGTATATCCCCCGGAGAAATGTGCCCAACACCAGCTAGTAATGAAAACAGGTAAGCAAGACCTGATGATATCAAGTTGACTTTTTGATTGCATGTTCATACCCAGTTTCTTGTACATGTATTTTTAATCCCTGGGAATGTATCTCAATATGCATAAACATAGGTGGTCCAACTAGAGCCATTTTATTGTAGTAACTTTGGAAATTGATATTTTGATCTGGTCCTGTTTTCTTTGATAGATAGACAATGCAGTAAAACTAGATGGACTTTCTATTATACAGCATCTGTATGCTGAGAAAAATGAAGCGTGAAAAAAATTGTATGATAATGCACTAAGCTTTACAGCTGTTTTTAATTTACTTATAAAATGCTACACATAGTTTCTGAATGACCTTCCTCTTATTTTCCTGCTGTAGATATTCCTTGTTTGCCGTTGTAAACCACCGAGGTTCCATAGACTCCGGTCACTACACGTGCTTCATCCGCCAGCACCGCGACCAGTGGTTCCGCTGCGAGGATGACATCATCACGAAGGCCACCGTTGCAGATGTAGTCAATAGTGAAGGGTAAGAATACTTGTCCTGTTCTGTTTGCAATTCTGTAAAGATGTATACAGGTGCTGTACAACAAGATGTATAGTCTTGTCTTTATTGGACTACCACTATGTCACTTTTAGTTGTATGGTATGTTATGATATCTTTTCCAAAGGAGAATTATTTTATCATTCAAGTTAATATGGGAAAGTATTTCTTTATGGCAACAAAATTTGTTGGCACTGACATAAAGTTCGTTTGCAGCACATGATAGAATTTGAAATGAAACTGCCCCAACATGCACTTTTCAGGTAAGTTTTTAAGGTATTTGTGAGAAAATGAATGTTTTCTGACATGTTTTCTTGTTTGTACCCAGGTACCTCCTGTTCTATCACAAGCAGCTGGTGGAGTATGAATGACCTATGACCCACTGATGCCAAAGGCTGATGTACCAACAGGAACTGTCAAATGTCTTTTGCACCATCAACACAGCTTAAGTTTCTTCTTCTTTTGTTTCCATCTCTTTTCTTTTTGTGACCCATGTCCAACTTGGAGAAATGTCTGCGGTCTATGACTGTATATCTATAAATTTCGTAAAGTTTACCATGAAATTACTTGAGGCCAGTAGTGAGTATAAAGATATAAGAGTTGCATTTAGTATTAACTTGCTCTGTCTCTCTGCTCTGCTAATCGAAAGAACTAGTCCTAGTGTTAAAAAGTGAGTACTGTATTGTTGCACCTCGGTTGTGCATGTCATCTTTGCTGGTGCTGTTAATTAGTGAACATACAAGAATGAGCAAGCTGATCCGCACAATTTCTTACCGTTCTGTTACTGTCCTGAAACATTCTTTCCTCCTCAACATTTGAACCGAAGCAGCTGAGCATCGTTTGAGAGACAATTTTGGGGAAGGTAACAAATGCAATCATGGTACTGGAATCAGACTTTTCAATTTTTGTTTTGAACCAAACCTTGCAGAAACAATGCACAGCCTTTTTTTGAACACACTAACTTTATACAGCGGAAACTCTAAAAATGATAGAAAAGATAGACATATAAACAGTAGTGAGATAATAGAGAATTAGAAATATGACTCTACTGCTGTGGCCTTACCGTCACAAATCAGGGTTCCCATGGTTATACAGAAGAGACTTGTCTGTTCAGGGCCGTTTTTGGTGATACCTCAGGGGCGGATCCCTTCTCTGTTTTCCTTTGACAAGTCTTTGATAGTGTTTCTACAGGTATTCTTTTTGATGACATATCCAACACTACCAAAGACAACTTGCCAAATGTGTGTCTGTAGTTTGGAGGATTTTCCTGCCATGGGGCTGTCTGTTTTTCCTCAACATCAACAAATGAACGTTTGTCTAGTTTTGTTGTGTAAATTCATGTTCACCTACCTTTTGAAGGCCCATCTTTTTTTTTCATGTTTTTGCTGTCTGTGTAGTTTTCTACCACTCTGCTCCTTTCATTGCAAAAGACAGACATACCCTGAATATCGTGCCATATCAAGTTTTGCAATGTTAGATTACCATTAGAGGAAACTCTCTGACAAAGTGTTGCGATGACTTCATACCACAACAAAAATCATCCTGTGGATGAGTCACATCTGCAATACATCTTCAAGGAAGGAAAAAAAAAGTCATCAGGGTGGGTTACTGTCTGTGATGGTGTGTTCAGAGAAAAGATGATTGCAAATGTAACGTTATAGTTGCAACTATTGCTGCCAGTAAAGTAACAAAGTGACACAGTAAGCCGTGATTTGGTAGAAGAAAAAAAAACTTTATGATGATTGCGACGTGATGATTGAATAGCTTACAATGCCAGTGCTTTGGGGACCTTAGTTTGATAGAGAGAGAACAAAAATACTTAAAAAAGGTAAAAGGTTCTCAGAAAAGCCCTGAAAAGTAACAAATATGAGAATCTTTGTGCCAGAAAAAAATGGACTCCAGGCTGCTGTGCAACTTGCTCGTGGCAAGGTCCCAAAAGCACTGGAATGGTGAGTGAAAAAGATTAGCAAATACGAGCTGTTTTCTGATGACACAAAACTGTTGACTAGGCTGAAATATGTTCCCCCTCTGTATCACTTATGGCATTCGTGTACCTGAAGAAAAGTGGAAAATGTTGAAAATTGAGTGTTAGGCACAAGGCTCTGGAGTTGTAGGGCACCAACTCTTTATCATTACTTTAGATCCCAGCAAAAACCCTCAGATGGAGTAAATGTTGGGGAGAACATTTACATGCTGCTATGACATAATACAAGAAATACTGCAGGGATCTATGTACAAGTCGGAGGTGTAGTACCCTCAGAGCACTCTCAGCTACCTACAGATATCAGATGACATTCAACTGGCAAGCCTACCCATCCCTTGTGTACACAAATTGTTATCCATGTTGTTCTGTCTTCCACATGTTGTACAAATCCTTTAGATCATCAATGTGGTGTTGCATCTCACGACTGGAGTAAAAGTACAGAAAGATATGTGAATGATAAGTGAGACTATCGAGTCATCAGCTTGCCAGTTTATTTTGTATTTTTTCATACAGAAAAATGTTTTTTTCTCTTTTTTTGTAACGTTTTTCTTTTTTTGTACATTAAGATTACAACTGAATTTGTTTCTTATATTGTACATGTACTTGCAAATCCTATTTTTGGACCAAACTTATGTACCCTGACTATATGAGTTGCATATATGTGTGCATTCCATTGTAAGACCTCATACTCTATGGATTATAGTGAGCCTTGCTAGTTGTGCATATGTGACAAACGGCCTATCCTGAACTGTTGTTTTTGTGCGTCCATTGAGATGGCTGAGATACTTACACCAGAGTTATTATTATGTGCAACAGCATGTAAAAAACAAGAGATTCTGCCATATCTTGACTATGAGATGTTTATAGTAGGAAGGTCATTTTGCAATAAACGCATTTCCTTTATCATTCCTGTACCTTGATGTGTGTTTGCACTGTACTTGTAGATGGTTGATGTTGTCCAATCAACAGCTGAGGACTGGTAAAAATCTCTTTGTAGTGCACTACGATCACGAGCACCCCTGCAGTTACACCGCCACATGCATGGTGGCGCTGTACTGCAGGTATCACTCAGCCCGCAACGTGGCGCTGCGCTTACAAGCCCTCCCGTTACGCGTCCCAGGACACATTTACAGTTATTTCAAAGAACACCTGTCACCGTATGAGAAGAGGAAACAAATGGGATTTCAAACATCTGTGAAACTTTTGGCATAAAACGACCTTGTTGGGACAAGCTTGTCCTAGTTCTCCAACGTCCTTGAAAGGGAACATGCATTGGGTCCGGTATATGGGGGAGCCTGAGCCTTCAAAAACCCTTGCACGTGAAAGAGTCCAACACACTTATCGAGAAGAGTAGGTGTTACCCAGTGTGCTTGGCCAAATTCCTGGGGACATTACCAGGCCCAGGCCACGACAGTCTGCTGTCAACGGCACTGTCTTTTTTTTTTACTGTATACATATTTGTTATTACCTTCGCCAAGAAGGTTATGTTTTCGTGGCCGTGTGTCTGTCTGTCTGTCTGTCTGTCTGTCTGTCTGTGTGTCTGTCAACAGCATAACTCGAGAAGGCTTAGATGGATTATCTTGATATTTGGTAGGTGGATAGGTCTTGATGAGAGCTCGAACTGATTAGATTTTGGGCCCCCTGGCGGCTTGTTATGGTACTGCAGCGGAACTTCCGATTTTGATATCTCGTGATCTGGACATGCTAGGGTCATGATTTTTGGATGGTAGGTAGCTCTTGTGCTCGGCAAGAAGTGACGTAAGTTTGGGCCCCCTAGCGGCTTGCCCTGGAACTGCAGGAGCATTTGTATGAAAATGTTTAAAGTAGGATAACTCAAGAACCAGTTGACGGATCGTCTTGATATTGTGTATGTAGGTAGCTTACGTGATGCTTGACATAATTAGATGACAATTATGCAAATTAGGATCTAATTTGCATAGTTAATGAGGGAGTTCTATAATTCACCTATCTTCCATTAAGGACTATTCTACCTTGTGACATGTGTAATTAAGAATGACAGGAACATCGCCATATATTAATCATGTAAATGAAGACCTAATTTGCATAATTAATGAGAAAATACTGTAATTCCATAGTGGTTGATGCTGGCAATTTCATACTTGCGCATTTCGAAGTTGACTGGAGGTGAACATCATTCAACATAACTTATTCAAATCAGGACTTCATTTGCATAATTTATGAGAAAATGCTAGAATGGCCTTCTTTGTTACGATAACACTGCCATTGGGAGGAGAATATGATCAACTGACGTAATTCATGCAAATGGGGATCTTATTGGCATAATTAAGGGGAAATCTATAATTCGTCAGTCATATAATATTAACCTCATTTGGCGAAGGTATGAGGTCGTGGAACTCTAGTTCATCTTGATTTCAGGTGATTTTCTCATCAGCCATTGCTTGTAACGAACATTGGAAGGATGTCCACTTCTTTGTTGTCGCGGTATGTTCGCCTGGAGGCTTGGCAAAATACCACTGACAGTTGTTCGGGCATTTGTTGTTATTGCACCACTTCTTGTTAAAGCCACCATGACAGATACCATCGCTTGACGAAAATTCGCCCATTTCCCAGCCTAGGATTGGTGTCGTTTACCTGAGTCTAAGACAGGGGCTTATCCTGACTGTCGAAGCGTACTTGTTTACGTTCCAAGCGTTATGATATGTCTAACTTGACTATTGGTGTGGGATATTCCTGTTACAGCTCTCTTTATGAGTTTCAGCCAGTTTGTAAACTATTGTGGGACTTACAGGGCAACTGTACAACCATAAGTCGCGTAGTGATTGTTTCAGTATGTGTAAAATGGAAATATCAGGGAAGGAAAACCCTGCACAGAAACCCAGGAAAGACACCCCTGAATAGAAGTCCTAGGGAGAAACCCTAGCACAGAAAATCCAGGGGGTTGACCCCTGTCCAAAAAGTCCTGAGGGAGTTAACCCTAGCCAAAAACACACCTGTATCAGTGTTTATATGTGTTGTATATTGTGCACTATGTTTTTATTTCATTATGAAAGTTACACAGATGTGCAATAAAACCTACAACAAGAACAAGACAATAGCGTACGTTAAAAAAAAAACAATAACCACCAGTAGCCGCGAACTTCCTGCCCTCTCCTTTAGTCGAGGACACCCGTGCCCGCCGGACCTTGTACCTTAATATGGTTCCCTGTGTGCTCCCTTGGTCACGTACCCAGGACCCCCTACTGCGCCTACATGTGCTAATCCAAATTAGTCATCTTGAGCCTACTGCGACACACGATCCAACTCCAGGTAACGGCAGGTACACCAAGTAAACGTGACCTGCCCACCGTTGCCATGACGACGGACCTCCAAACGACACCCATTTCTATGGCCGGCTGACGGGAACGATTTACACTAACAAAACCGCTTAGTGAAAGCTAAGTCGCTCGTGTTCCCACAAACAACGGCCGTGCTTTTGTGACTGGCCATCGCTCCGTGTCCGGTGTCGTAACAGATATGTACAGAGAGTAAGGCTAACCCATTGACACGTCCATCCAGGTGAAACCCTAGACAACACTTTGTTTGGGAAACAAAGTAAACAGTGCCGCGGGCGAATAAACTGCTGGACTTTATCATTCTATAAACTATGGCTGACAGGAGAAGGGAGTAAACATCACAGGAGAGAGAACAAACCGTTTGTAAGGATTTCAACGCGAAGTTTGGTCAGCAAAACAAGAGAAATTCAGCATGGGGGAAGCAACTGACGGTCGAGTGGAGTTTATCAGTGAGTACGCCCTGAAAACTTTCAAACAGAAGCCGGACAAATGGGCAAAATGTTACGGGCAGGAAGAGACCAGGATCATGCTGCACGAGTTTTTCGACAAGGCGGAGAACACTCATCTGTTCGTGTTGGCCAACGCTGCCGGAACTCTGAGTGTCACCAACGAGATGCCTACTAGTCTGAAGGGGAAGGCTGTGTACTTCATCAAGAAGAGGAAAGAACCGATCAAGGGAACAGAGAGCCTTCGCACAGACCTGTTCATTGGGGACTTGTCCTACTCGCCACTGGACCAACTCTCGGCATTAGTCGATGACGTAAGTACCATGTTCCATTCTCTATCCCTAATGACATCAAGTTAGTAGCCTTGTTTGTTCATGTTATGATATTTGCTGTATTAAAAGCCCCTTTGTTATGGTTGTACTTACACTCATACCTACCCACTCACTATCGTTCAAGTACCCACCATATCAAAATGGACTATAAAAACGATTATACGTAAAACGTTGGTTGTTATACGTAAGATGATACACATGTTTATGACTTTTCTCCAGGAGACAGGTATGTTGGTAAATATCTTCTTGAATGACACAGATATGAGTCATCAAAAGATGGGTATGTTTAGAGCATGGATTAGACGGTTGACTGATCTTCAAAACAACCCAGAATATGGAGGTATAATCCGTCACATAATACCATATAAACGGTATTTAGGGACGTATGGTACTCAAACTAAATGGTAATGACTACCCATATAATAAGCAGCAAGGCTCCAGTTGAATGTGAGTCGTTTGTTTTGGACACTACCATATAACGTATTGAAAAGGTTCGGCAGTTACGTTTGAAAACACATCAATACACGCAGGAACAAACATTATACAAAAAAGGTAGTGAACATGATTTAAAAATCATATCTTAGGGTTAATTACTTTCTTGTGTACCATGTATGATGTCTGAAACCAATAATTAGCAATGGTGTACACTGGAAAAAGCTGTTAGAAGTTAGCACACAATGCTACAGTACAAGTGTGCCTGCCCCTTTATTCGGAAGTCGTCACTGTTGTGCCCCGACACACGCACGCCCACAAAATGGTTGGTGTGCTTTCAGGCGGTGTTTGGGGACAACTTTTGTTTCTATGTTGAAACTACAATTAAAGAAAGGCCCAGAGAATGGGTACGGCGGCTGTCAATCCTAGAACCTCTGCCAAGATTCTGTCAACGCCATGGGTTATAAATTAGCACTCGACCTTCTTCGCTACCTTGGTGGTAAAATAGATGCAAGTTTAACGATGTTGTTTTCAAGTCTCAGACAATGTTAAGGCGGACGGGAGCTATTTTCGTGTTATAAATGCGAACATGAGCCTCTTAGCTGCCTTGGCGGTAGAATACTCGTAGATATGCCTCTAACGATGTTTTTCGACCCAGCTCTGCCTTTTCAATGCTCAGCTAGGTCAGCATGACCAGGAGGGGTCCGGTATGGTATGGACACCCGGTTGTTTTTGTTTTGAATCACTGTCACAAAACATGTTTTTTAGTGTCTCATCTATCGGGATGTCCTACATTTAGACTTGTTTATCGCAGTCGTCATTGTTCATAATGAGGCCAAATGCTACAATTACAGGCCCCAACGGTTGTTTTCGTTCTTTTTCCTCTCACCCGCTTGGGGCCAATTCTGTGCACAAAACGTCTTTAAGTACCATTTAATCACCTTTTGGCCGCAGGGCAGTTTGTCATATTTATATACACAGATCAACGATGGTCGTGCCTTTTGAAGATTTAACATTCGACCTTCTTATAATGGTCTCTGTTTGCTTCTTCCCACACTTTTAATTACATTACTTAGCAAACAGAGGAACACACTACAAAGAACGTGTACCCGCCCAGTATTTACCTAACACAGAAAGAATCAATGTTTACCCTGTGTTTTACCTCAGACGACTGACCAGTTGTCATGGCGTACGTGTATAGACCTAAAACGTAGCTTGGAACATTTGTTACGAACTCTGAAATATATAGATGGTACGATAAGAACAGATTACGATTGACATGTTATAAAAACACTAGCCTCAAACTACTCACAGCTTATGGCTTATCATTGATTATCAACAAACACCGATTTCAAACCTTGTCCACTTACAAATTCTGTTCAGATGTAAAAAAATCGTTAAACGGTGTTTATTTTAAACATGAATAGTAAGAAGATTCCAGGTTGTTGAACATAAATGGCTAGGGATGTGTTCGACCTCCATGGTAGTTTATAAACCAGGGATTGACAGCCTAGCTTAATAAGTACAAACATGGTCAAACATTGATAAAGCTCCCTGGTCGTGGGGGTGTAACTCTGTACAGCGTGTTTAACCTTGTGGACACAAGATTTTGTGGTATTTAATAAAAATCCGTTGTTTGTTTTTGGCCTAGTTTTGCTCAATACAGATAGCTATGTAGTGTTTACGTAACGAAAACACACAAAAATACGGTACTGGCTTTATTTGGATTTTGTCGCAGTTTTCTACTCTTGAATTTACTATACTAGCAATTCAATGACGAAGTTTGAGTTGTTGTTATTTCTTTGGTTTTGCAAGTCACCGCCATCTTTTCAGTCACGGTCTGCCGTTCCGTCTTGGGTTTCCTCAAAAGTCCTACCTGTCTACCTTCCCTACGTGCGCAGACCATGTACTAGCCCCCTTACCCGTCTCCCCTTTATACTGGATCATTCAAATTTAGAAGAAAAAGGGTCCAGTAAGTTCATGTTACACTTAGGGCTATTGTTTAGCTACTGCTAAACCAAACAAACATCAAGATCAGTTTCAGCTATTTTCAACCTTGGCTGTTCTATGATCGCTACCCACCCCCACCCCCGTGTATCCAAAAACATCCAAGTTAATGTGTTCGTATATTTGATAAAGTCAACGGTAGCACCTGTTAAAACATCGTACTCTACACCTTTGAAGTTTTACCAAACAAAATATCTACCACGTAACGGTTTATTTACACTCATGTCCTTGACGTTTGTCCTCTGGTACCAGCATGGCTATGCAATATAGTGTTAACATCGTCATGGTGACGGTAAACAAAGAAGGGAGGTTAATATGGGGTATAGGCGAGTCTGTCAGAACTTTGCATCCGCAAGTCACGCAACGTATTCAACAGGCAGACAAGACAAATATGAACCCACAGAGGCGTCCTATTTCACAACGTACATTTCCGCAGGATTAACCATACAAAAGCAGTATGATCTGTGTAGTAGCCTGTTCTATGTATAACGTTATGTCATCGCAACTAAGAAGTTCTATGAAATATTTAAAAAGTTATGAAATGCTAGGCGTATAATAAAGAAATGGCTTTATAGGCTTGTCATTATGATGGCATCAGATGAAGACATATCCGCTTATTGCAATAAATAAGAGTCTAAAGAGCCCGCATTCACGCCCTTTTTCCTATTGTAGACGTAGGGCTGGTGCAGTATGGCTGGCAGTGCGTGACATTTGGCTCTTTGCCTACAAGTGGTAAACAATCCCTGTGGGCATTCACTCTCACTAATGATTTATGTACCACCTGCAGGTGACTTGTAGAATCTCATATATATTATAAGGAAACACATGGCCATCGATATCCATACATTTGTATTGAACTACAGCTATGGCTATAAAATCTTCGACGTGCGTGTTGCCTATACTAGTATTCCACCAAGTTTAGTCTCACGCCCCCTGAACGTTAGCACAGTAATTACACCCTACCGAACGTCTGATTAGATAACACAGTCTCGCCTAGGGAATAGTAATTACACTGTAAATATGTACCCTCCGCAAAGCTGTTACGCCATGTACGCCCAGATTTCTCAGGTAGTTACAGCAGTTTCATGGCAAAGGCACAGGTGTATTTGCGTCTATAAAATGTTCCACGTTTGATTGAATGGTTACTACCATAGTTATTGCCTTCTAAACACGAGTAATAGATAATGATAGATCATGGCGTTACCAGGATCTCGGCAAGGGTCGGTTGACGGTTGTTATGGGGGTTGCTACTGTCAACATGACAAAAACAATTTCACTTCTCTTCCCCACCCTTCTGCTTAGGTTGTAAAAGAATGATTCAAGGCATGTGTTACATTAAATTGGTGTCAGAGACACGGTAAAGACTAGTACGACTTCTGACATTAACGATTCTAAACAACCATTTAAGTGGTTATAAATAGTCCCAAGCTCCTAGCGGCAAAGGTATTCACTCCATTGATATACTCTTATCAATCGACACCAAATGTTAAGCTAAATTGTCACCTTTTAATCATGCTAAAGCCGTGAAAATTAGCTGCGAAAGAATGCAGTGATAAGCTCTGATGAGCCTTAAAGAAACCATCATGACACCTGGCACAATGGACTATGATAAACACCTGTTAACACCTGGAATGCCTTTCGGACATTGACCATCGTCAATATTGTAGATGTAAAAAGGCCACTATCGGACGAACTGGTAAAAATCCTCGTAATTTGGCCTTGCATTTGTATGAATGTTGTTTATTTGCACAAATAGTCAAATTACACAAGAAAACAGTTTCTCAAGCAACTGGATAGAATTTGAAAACTGTCAGACGCTTCAAGTAGCATCCACTACTTTTCGTCAGTGACTAACGGAGTCTGTACTTGAGTAACTGTTTTCTTGTGTATCTCATTAGCTGGATGTCTAACCTTCATCGATATAAATAGACAAATTCATTTATATATACAGCAGTAAACACAACATTTATATATACAACAGTAAACACAAGAATTTATATATACAACAGTAAACACAAGAATTTATATATACATCAGTAAACACAACTTGACAGTATTCTGATGCAACTCTGATGGAACGTACAATACATGATGGCATACATGGAAAGCTGATGACATATCCTCCCTCCCCCTTCTAGGTTATCGTCCCCATGCTACAGAACGACAGGAACCATGACGGCTGGCCTAACGTGGTGTGTCAGGACGTCATGCGTCACGTGCACAACCTGAAGAGTAACGTGTACGTGGTGGGAGGGCAGGTCAAGGGCAAGACTCTGCTGCCGCTGCCCGCAGGAGCCGAGCGTGTGGACTGTGTCGAGCCAGCAAAGTACGTTCATATTGTTACACATGTGTCCCAGGCCTCTCTATAAACGTTAGAATGTTCGACTCCATCGTGAAGTAGTCCTGACTGACACTTTAATTAAAAAGTTAAACCTTTAAGTGAAGTTTGTTTTTGCTAAGTGAAAGAGGGTTGTCTATGGTTGTTTGAGAAATATTTTATCTAATTCTGATCACTGTATTTACGTTTCGTTATATGAGCATTACATGTACATTTATGTTTCCATAACTTCTAATCCCAATAGTAGATTTTGGAAATGCAGGGTCCAAGAGCTTTTTTATATTCCTGTCTTCCACTGTCTTGAAGTTCAAAAGAGTCAAAGATATGGTTATTTCCAGGGAGGAGACATCAGATCGGCACTTGCTGCATTCCATCGAGTCGATCGTGATCGAGTGGTCGCACCAGATCCGGGACGTGCTGTCCAGGGACTCCGCCAAGCCTCTCCTGGACGGGCTCAACCCCACTCCGTATGCCGAGCTGGACTTCTGGAAGGCACGGGCTGTCAACCTGGAGTGCATCTATGACCAGGTAGTCTTACTTCAAGATCGTTTGTGCTTTTATGATCCAATCTCTTTGGGTGACTACAAATGACGAAGTACGTGTCAAACCACCAAAGTAGACCTTCCAATTCCCTTCTTCTTCCCACAAAATGTCAGCGTTGAATATTGGGACTTTTCAAGTGCTTGATGTTACTAGAGCAAACAACTTACACTGTACATTCTATGCCTAGCTGCGAGAGAACAGAGTACGGAAGATGGGGCGGATCTTGGAGAAGATGAAGAGCAGCTACTTCCCTGCCTTCAAGAACATCTTCAAGGACGTGGTGGCAGGTAAGACAGTTGGGTGATCCTCAGAATCGATCCTCAGAATACGAAGTCAATTTTGTTATGATTTGTACGATTTGATGATCAATTCTCCCTTCCTTATTGGCTAAAACACAACGTCAATGAATACTGATTAACAGAGCTGCCATCGTCACAATCCCACAGGCCTGTCGGAGGCAGTGGACATCAACATGCACCTGAAGACATTACGGAGGATGTTTGAGGACATGGAGGAGGCGGAGTGTCAGGACCTCCCATCGATGATCGCGCCTCTCTTCCACGTCCTCTGTCTGGCCTGGGCCAACTCCAAACACTACTGCATGCCGGGAAGGATGGTCGTCATGCTGCAGGAAGTCTGCAACCTCTTTATTGAGATGGTAAGAATCCCATTGCATGCTGGGAGACGCAGGGCCCTATGGGTAGCTCAGGGGCCAAAAAATCTTTACCATAACCGAACCACTGACACAATACGCATTAAAATACTTGGATGTTGAAAAAAATGAATATCGAGATGAAAAAATTGTATATGTATTGACTGAAAAGCTATACTGATGACGTAACTGATTTTATGCAGTCACGCAACTATCTCGGTCCGGATGAAATCTTCAAGGGCGAAATGGAAGACTCCCTGGAGAAGGTCAACCTTGTCTTGAAAATGCTGCAGACCTTCAAGACCGAGTACCACTCTCACAAGGCCAAGCTCAAGACATACTTCAAGGTGACTCTTCGGCACTTATTTGATATTTTTCTCTTATTCTCTTAAGGGCACAAATAAATGAAAGAAACAAGTGATCTAAACTTCACCCATGAGTACACACTTTACCAGATGAAATGCTGCTTTCGGATATTTGACTTACATTGTCCCCGAGATGACTGTTGAAGGTGACATTGTCCAACGTGTTTTTCCCGCCAGGACGACAAAGAGCCGAAAGAGTGGGAGTTTGCGGACTCGCTGGTCTTCAGCAGGATGGACAGCTTCGTGCAGCGGATAGAAGTCATCAAGGTATACATTGTCTTCCTAATGTGTGTACTGTGCGTGCTGTCCTTTCAAACTCTTAACACGGGACAGTAGATGGAACAAAGACAGACGTTTGCAGCAAATCCATTGCCCGATGACACAAGCCCATGAACTGTATATGCAAAGAGAACAGGAATTGTCTCTTTTTAGATTACAGACAAAGTCCACTTTTGAACCTGTTCTATAATTTCTCCCAGGGCCTGTTTGAGACAGGTATCATGCTGATGAAGCTGGAGAAGGTGGAGTTCTCCGGGATCAAGGGCCAGGCCTTCAGCACGCAGGTGGAGAAGATGTTCGAGGAGTTCCAGGAGTACTACAACGTGTTCGGGGCGCGAACCTACGATCCTCTGGACCCCATGAACGCGGTAAGATCACATAAGATCACATAAGTCACATCATGGGATCCTTATGATCTGAAAGCTACCCCATAGGTGCAGCGCCCCCTCCCCAAATTGTTCGGAAAGACACTTGAGGTCTGTCATTACATCATGGATATCCTTGCGGCTTTCTTGTGAAGACTTTGTTTACATTTGCGCTCCTCTGTATCCAGGATTTCGACGCCGACGTGGAGAATTTCCACCAGCAAGTCGACGACATCGACCGGCGGCTTGGTGCCATCGCCTGCCAGGGCTTTGACGACTGCTGCGGCATCGAGGCCGCCTTCAAGGTGAGAGAAAACTTGATAAGAAAGATGACCATGTATCATAACAGTGTACTAATCAACACCATGACTCGTTTCAAAATTGATAGATCTCTCTGCAAATGTTATGTCATCTTCTCAGTATTTGATAATAGAAAATCATTTCAAAAACGCCGTGGAATTTGAGAAATGAGTCCCACTTCAAATATCATGCTGTCGATATGTGATGCAGCTTTATTGATTTGATTTGTTACCTCGTACGAAAACGTTGTCCATTGGTGTTGTGGTAATAATGGTTTCAGCACCAAGGACAGGTACATAATGCACATTTTGTGATCTAACGCTTCTCGCTTCATGTGTTTTCCGTAGCTTGTTGAGATTTTCGGCCCACTTCTGGAACGTCCCACCATCAGCGAAGACTTCCGCAGCAAGTACATGGTCCTCCTGTCCATGTACGACAGAGAGCTGGATGACGTCAAGGCTCTGTACGACGAGCAGGTAAATAAAAAGACATGTGTATTTGATGTATAAAATCCGCTTGGCATTTCGTACACATATTCATCTTGGAAACATGTTAAACCATAGACCATTACGTCTGCTTTTACAACTGCAAATCCGACTGATTAAATGTACGATACGATATGTTATTGCCTATATCTTCATATAAGAATGTCAACATCTTTAATGACTTCAAACTCAGGGTTTTCAAACAGCACGCTTTGAATGTTATTACAGGTGGCCGCTGCTGCTGCAAACGAAGGCATCCCGCCTGTTAACAAGAACATGCCCCCTGTGTCAGGCGCCCTGGAGTGGGCACGGGAACTCCGGGACAGGATCGCCACGCCCATGAGGGGCTTCCGCTACATTGAGGACCCGTAAGTCCAGTTATGATATTGATGTAGGGGTGTTTCTAATCTTTATGCAAACATCAATAACAGTGAATGTTAGCCTGTTCTAAAAAAACGTAAGACATCATAAGTCACATCGATGTTTATTAGGGGAGTACAGTCGTCATCATGTTAATCTAAAGAAGCAAGGAAATACACATACGAACGAACAAACAAACAAACAAACAAACAAACAAACCAAATGAAACAAGTTGATGGTGTGTTTCTCAGGTCCATGGAAAGCGAGGACGCAGGCATCATTTTCAAGAAGTTTGAGGAAATGCAAGAGCTTCTCAACAAGTAAGTAATACTGAGTTTGTTTGACTTTAGTTTGTTACAGCTGTTTACAGTGCTTGTGATATCCTTTTCCTTAAAGTTAGCACTGTAAGTTCAACGCCAAGCAACGGATATGCATATAAGCAGATATCCGCTAGCCAAAATGGTCTAATCATAACGTTATTAAAGGTAGCGCATGTGTCTTGACCACCAAAGGTACGAGGAATCCTGCTACGAAAGCTTCACGGCTACTGTGGACGAGCGGTCAAAGTTCAACCTAGAACAACCTCTCCTGACCCGCCAGAAAGAACTGATCCAGGTCAACTTCGACCCTCAGGTTGGGAAACAGTTTTTTTAGTTTTTGATTGAGTGCTTGTTGGTCTTACATTTTTCCAAATGGATAAAACCTAAGTTCTGCTACCATGTGTCATTAGAAGCATTGTTATGAAATGCAATGTGTTTATGTTCTTCCAGCTGGTTGCTGTGCTGCGTGAGGTGAAGTATCTGGAGATCCAGGAGAGAGAAGACATCCCCGCCAGCGCTGCAGACATCTTCGGCAAGAAGGAGAACTTCTGGCAGTTTGTGCGCAACCTGGATCTCCTGGTGACAAGGTACAACCAGGTAACGAAACAGTCCTTACACACATAAGCTGAATTCTGTATCATCCAGCTAATTTAGGAAATCTAACGTCTGTGGCAGTGACGGTGTTGTAAGCTTTTACGGAACAACGACATACATTGAGGACTAATGTTTATATTGTTCCAGGTCCGTCGGGATATTCTGGAAGTGGAGCTCCCTCTGATCGAGACTCAGCTACAGGACATCGACACGAAACTGGAGACCGCGGAGAAAAGTCTCGGCTGGAAGGACGACGGTAAGGACCGTTCTCAGAAGTAAAATAGAACGAAATTGGCGAACATACTAACTCCTATTCTAAGGCTGTAGATCATAGTTATGGTATCTCTGTCTCTCCTGCTTTCCTGTTGTGAAACGTACGTCAACTAAAAAAGACAACGAAAATGGTACCATATTTATTCTGTTATGTCCAGGAGTGTGGGAGTACATCCAAGAGACCAGAGACATGGTTCACGACTTGCACGTGCGCGTCTTCAAGGCCAAGGACAACGTGGAGCAGATGCAGAAAATCATGGAGAAGTGGTGCGTCCTGCCGCTGTTCGAGCGCAAGGAGAACAAGAAAGACGCCCTGCTGTTCCTGGATGACCGTGCCGACAGGCTGCCCAAACGGTACGCTGAGATCAAGGATGCGGGAGAGAAGATACACGCTCTGCTCAAGGTACAACAGCCTTTCTCATTGGTTATCGTGATGAAACTGTTCAAGATCTAGAGATTTCACGACTTACACGATAAACGTTATACCAGTCCTAGAACGCGGGGAAGCTTTGCTTCTAGTTACTTGTCAATGAATAATCTTGAGCTAAAATGCTGATGTTTTCTTTTCTTTTCTACCAGGAAAATTTGACGCTATTCAAGGCAGACGCGTCCTCGGACATCTGGAAGTCTTACGTGGACTATGTGGACGACATGGTAGTGGACGGGTTCTTCAACGCCATCCACTGTTCAGTCAACTATCTGTTGGACAACACAGACGTCAAGGTTGGTGTCAGGGTTTGGATTTTGAGCTGATAAAGTGCAAGAAAGACGTTTTGCTAACCCCATTTCTTATAATTTCTAAACATAGAACTAGGAAACAATGGTAACGACCTTTTAAATAGTAAGTACGGAATACTCAAAGTACTTGATTCAGTTATGGATGATCTATTATCATTACAGAAATTACAGCACAAAAAAGGTACGCCAGTCAGTAGTCTTTTGGCAACTACATGCAATATTAAAAATGTCATGTTTTAAATCATTGTTCCAGCTTAACCCAGCGCCGTTGTTCGAGGCACGCATGGAGCTCATCGCGCCAGACATGGTCTTCCAGCCGTCCCTGGACTTCGGCGTAAACGACGGTTTCTATGAGATGGTAGAGGGCATCATCAACGACATCTACAAGATCGCCTCCCTGGTGCCGCGTCTGGCCGATCACAGCGGGCTAGAACACTACCAGGTGAGTGGCATTATGATAACAAAAGATTGATACCTGTTTTGATAACTGTCATCGTTGATGCGTCAGTTACTGAAAGAATCAGTCCATCAGCACTAGGTCCAACACGCCCCCACAGAAATGTTGCCTCAGCCCCCTTGACAACTTCAACCATTAGCAAAAAAATAACCGGATAGGCTTTGCTGACCTGGCAGGGATATATAGAAGCTTACAGTAACGAGGAATCTCAATATGATGAATATGGTTGGTTGTTTTGCAGACTGACATGGAGGAATGTCATTGGTTGTTTTGCAGGCCGACATGGATGAATTTTATTGGTTGTTTTGCAGGCTGACATGGAGGAATTTGATTGGTTGTTTTGCAGGCCGACATGGATGAATTTGATTGGTTGTTTTGCAGGCTGACATGGAGGAATTTGATTGGTTATTTTGCAGGCTGACAGAGGAATTTCATTGGTTGTTTTGCAGGCTGACATGGAGGACATGCAGGAGCTGTGTGACATGCGGCAGGAGACCATGGACAGGGTGCAGACCGTCATGAACAAGGCCTGCGACTACCGCAACTCTTTCGACAACTACTCGTACCTGTGGGTGGATGACAGACAGGAGTTCATGCGCCAGTTCCTGCTGTACAACCACGTCCTGACACAGGAGGAGATCGAGGCTCATGCGGAGACAGGCGTGCCAGAGTGTCCGCCCACGCTGGACCAGTTCAAGGAACAGGTAATGTCTTCAGCGTGAAACTATATATAGGACCCATTACAACGTATAGAATAACACAACATTACGTGTCCAATAGAACACAATGCAACGCAACACAGCACAACACAACACAACACAACACAACACAACACACTACACTACACTAAACAACACAACACAACACAACACAATGTAACCCAACACAACACAACACAACACAACACAATGCAGCGCAACACAACACAACACAACACCACACTACACTACACTAAACAACACAACACAACAATACAATACAATACACAACAATACACTTCACAACACAACACTACACAACACAACACAACACTACATAAAACAACACAACACAACACTACACAACACAACACAACACAGCACAGCACAACACTACATTACACAACACAACACAACACAACAATACAGCAACATAGTACAGCATAACTCAGTACAGCACAGCGTCACACTACACCATAACACACAAAATAGGGGACCACAACACGATGTTGTCAACGGTCATCATTCCACAGTATTGTGTTTCACAGTGATAGGAAACGACACAATAGGTTAACGGCAATGAAACTTTCCTCACAGATCGACACGTACGAGAAGGTTTACGAGGAGGTGATCCAGATTCAGGGGATGGTGAGGTGTGACGACTGGTTCCGGGTGGACGCCAAGCCGTTCAAACAGGCCCTGCTCAACATCGTCAAGAAATGGAGCTTCATGTTCAAGCAACATCTCATCGACCACGTCACAAACAGGTACTGGCGTCTCAAACAATGACCTAACTAAAGGCGATTATCAGCCAAGCATAATACGTAAGGACAGTGTCTGGGCTCAAGTCCGAGTCCAGCTGTATTGTAGTATATATACCTTGGTGTTGACAAAACTACATGTTAGGATTACGTCTATTGTGGCATGGCTGAAAAATTGTGCAAATTTGTCTAAAAGCACCACATTTGGCACACATGTACTTCAATGTATCTTAAACAAACCTGGATATGGAGACATCTCAATTTCTGCTAAAAAAATGTGATTTTATTTATTTATTTCGTCTTACACGACACCTGGGCGGCCCCTTCAACATTGGACTTGGTTGTCACTTTTCGTTAGTAACGAACGCTTTTGGCTGACGGGTTTAATCGCTTTTTAAGATATTATTTTTTAAAAACTAATATCAGTAATCGCAACGTCATACATAATGTATATGTTCATATTTTTGTTTGCCCCAGTCTGAACGACCTGGCAGGGTTCATCACGGTGACTGACACCGGGCTGTCTAAGGACGTGGAGGAGGGAGACTACGACGGTCTGGTGGGAGTCATGGAACACCTGCTGGCCGTCAAGGCGCGACAGGAGGCCACGGACGAGATGTTCGAGCCGCTCAAACACACCATCGAACTGCTCAAACAGTACGACCAAGAACTGCCGGACGAAGTCCATGCGCAGCTACAGGTGAGATTATTTGATTATCTGTCTATTGTTTATCGTGATTTACTTTTCTTGTTTCTTGTTCATTTCTTTATTGAGATACAGTGATTCCTGGTGTTTGTTGCTATTTCTCCAGTTAATTATTTACCCAGAAAAGTGTCTAATAGGAATGCAAGAAATGGTACCTACAACTCTATTTGATATGCATTCTGTCATAAAATCCTATGCCTAATAGCAAACATCAGTATACATCAATATGCCACCAAGTCATTGGTTAGAAGCACGATTTACCTCCATATCATGAAGACTCGTAAGAAGTTATGTTTGCTGAAATATTGCGCCACACTCTTCAAATTTCAGGCATTACCAGAGAAGTGGAACAACACGAAGAAAATCTCGGTGACAGTGAAGCAGGCGGTGGCACCTCTACAGGCGAACGAGGTGGCTATCTTGCGGCGGAAGTGCGGCCAGTTTGATGTAAGTAGTACACTCACTTACATCGTATCCAATCAGAACATAATCAGAATATAAATTTTGCATTCTATCTGTCCTTGATGACGTTTTTGTTCACTGATAACACAGTGCTTCTTCATTACCATGCATGACAACTGATGGAGTTGCTATCGTAAACCGACGTTGTTTTAAATGTGAAAGTGTTATAGTTATGGAGTCGCCCACAATGTAATATCCCCGAAATAGTGAAATTGTTACAGTCATCGCTGACTGTAATGACTCGTCTCTCCCACCTGACAGATCAAGCAGCACGAGTTCAGGGAGAAGTTCCGCCAGCAGCCGTTCCTCAGATATGATGCCAAAAACCCGTACGACGTCTTGGACACGGTAAGTACCGTACGCTTTCTTCCACGAATGCGCTAGCTATAAGGTGCTTGTTATAATTTACACTAGTAACACAATGCAGGCATTCACAGTGCTTTTATCATTATGGTTTTGTTAGTAACTGAGAAATAAATAATAATAAAGGCGCCACAGTTTGCTTGGTGTATGACAGACTCTTGGCGATGTCATCAAGAGTTCTATTCAAACATCTTTTCTTACGTGTCGTTAATAAACACTGTCCTGTTTTTGTGTTTTTAGATTCAAGTAGAGATCATCGTTCTTGTTTGTGTCTTAAGATCCAGATGGAGATCATCGTTCTTGAGAAGGAGATGCAGGCCTTTCAGGAGGCCGGCGGACTGTTCGAGGTGGCCATCCCCGACTACAAACAACTCCGCGCCTGCCGCAAGGAGGTGCGCATGCTCAAGGTTCTCTGGGACATGATCATCCTCGTCAAGACGAGTTTCGACGACTGGAAGAAAACGCCCTGGCTCGAAATCAACGTGGAGAACATGGAGATCGAATGTAAGAAGTTCGCCAAGGACATCAGGGCGTTGGACAAGGAGATGCGTGCGTGGGACAGCTACGGTGGGATGGACTCTGCCGTCAAGAACATGCTGACATCCATGCGGGCCGTGGGAGAACTGCAGAACCCGGCCATCCGGGACCGCCATTGGCAGGAGCTCATGATTGCGACAAAGGTAACCTTGTAGAGCAGCTCAGCTTGTCAACGTCACTTCTGTTAGCTATAGACTCACATAGTATGTCAGGAACAGAACCATGCTTGTAGATTAGCATGATGAGGTAACGTATAG
The DNA here is from genome assembly GCA_013266295.2 of Branchiostoma floridae x Branchiostoma japonicum. NCBI lineage: Eukaryota > Metazoa > Chordata > Leptocardii > Amphioxiformes > Branchiostomatidae > Branchiostoma > Branchiostoma floridae x Branchiostoma japonicum. Next base: position 7,708,439 of record CM023830.1, read on the forward strand.
AAATGTCAAGTTTCTTGTCCTTTTTCACTAGTGCTCTGTAGAACCTTTGACTAATTATGTCAATATAACTACTGCATTTATCACAGCCAATAGAGTTGACCAGGTCAGGGGATGTTATGCTTATTTGTGTTTCTTCTTGACAGGTGAAATTCGTCATGGACGAGTCCACCAAGCTGGACGACCTGCTGGCGTTGAACCTCCACAACTTCGAGGACGAGGTCAAGGGTATCGTGGACAAGGCTGTGAAGGAGATGGGCATGGAGAAGGTGCTGAAGGAGATGGACGTCACCTGGTCCGCCATGGAGTTCACCTACGAGCCGCACACACGCACAAAAACACCGCTGCTCAAGGGTGACGAGGAGCTGATTGAAACTCTTGAGGACAACCAGGTATGAGGCACTCTCCTACAGGGTTGTCTTTGGATTTGTTAAGTGCTTTTGTATTAAGTAAATATTTGCATTTAGTGCCTGTCATCTTGGCAGAAATTTGTCACTGTCAACATCCTGCACTTCACCTCAATATTTTAAATGTAGTAATTTTAGTCTGGATGATCTGATGATGGCTGGTTCTTCGGATTCGAAGATCAGTTGGAAGGTTGTCCTCCTCTGCAAGCCCTCATGTGTCTTTGCACATGTGCAGCCCAATTCTCGATCTGTACATCCTACTGCAGGTTGGGCATGTGAAGCCCTGTGTGGGTAGTCTGGATAGGACGCTAGAAAAACCATCTCAGCATTCGTAGGTTAAACTTACTAATAGGTAACTCAAAATTTCTCTAACGCAGGTACAAATCCAAAACCTGATGACGTCCAAGTACATCGCCCACTTCCTTGAGGAGGTGTCTGGCTGGCAGAAGAAGCTGTCCAACGCCGACTCCGTCATCTCCATCTGGTTCGAGGTGCAGCGCACCTGGTCTCACCTGGAGAGCATCTTCATCGGCTCAGAGGACATACGAAACCAGCTGCCCGACGACTCCAAGAGATTCGACGGGATTGACGTGGATTTCAAGGTACCATGTTCTCTAAAATCCTCATTGGTTAGTGTAGGAATGGGTAGAATACTTCAGCTGACAGTCTTTTCTATGTTGCTGATGTATATAACTGACTAAAAACACAGTGTTCAACAAATACTAAGCAGTTTGTCTCCGTGTTTAGGCACTGATGGCCGATGCAGAAACCACACCGAATGTCATCGTGGCCACCAACAAGCCGAACCTGTATGACAAACTGGAAGAGATTCAGGGCAGGTAAGGAGAACCCTTCTGATAACGGATATACAAGCAAACAGGAGCAGCTTCAGGATGTACATTTTCCGTGGGACAAATCATCATCCACTGTGTTCTGCATCGGCAGTGGTGGCAACGTCCTGCAGCTGCATTCAGTCTTTCTTCATCTTCTTACACTTTGTCTTGTGTCTTGCGAGCTCCCTTAGCTCTTGGGGTACGGGTGTCTTTTCTGTTGTAGGAGGGCCCAGCCCTCTGTGCTTCAGGTCTCCCTTAAGGCACGGTCACATTTCCAAGCCGGGGCCCGGCCAGGCTGTTTGCGTGAACGAAAAATGAACAATTTTTATTACGAATATACACAAATAGTGCTCATGGTTAGTTTTCTACAACTTTGTTTGTGTTTTGCTGTCTCTATATTATAATTTCGTTCCATACGACTGCCCGACCGGGCCCCGGGTTGGGAAATGTGACGGCGCCATTAAGCATACTGAGCAGATTGACGCAGTGTATTCCTTTGCGTGTCCGTGGGACAAATAGGAGACGTTATCGCCAACGTGTTGGAAAAATAGAATATATTGTCAAATTAAACAAACACCGCCACTTAAATGGTTTTAAAACCTTTTTCTTTTCGCGCTCCCCAGGTTGACCCTGTGTGAGAAGGCGCTGGCTGAGTACCTGGAGACTAAGCGACTGGCCTTCCCCAGGTTCTACTTCGTGTCCTCCGCTGACCTTCTGGACATCCTGTCCAACGGCACACAGCCCACAGTGGTAAACACTATAGTCTCGGATATCCTTAGTCATCTTAAACACAATAATCACAGTTCAGTAATGACAAGTAAATGGAAACATTAGTAAAGATTCGTGACATCTTTCTGAATCATTTGAGCATGAAACTAACAATGTGCAGAGCAGGCATTGTTTAGATACAGCATTCACAATATATGTACAGTGCCAAATGCTGCATGAAAGACTTGATACATGTACATTGATGTATGTAAGTGTCTATGTCGCTTCACAGACCGATGACAGAATTTTTGTCTAAACCAAAATTCTCTCTCTCCAGGTGGCTCGACATCTGCCCAAGTTGTTTGACAACACAGCTAAGCTGAAGTTCCAGGAAGACGAGAGCGGAAATTTTACCAAGACAGCTACCGGCATGTACAGCAAGGAGGGCGAGTACTGCGACTTCGACCAACCCGTGGAACTGGACGGACAGGTGGGCAAAATGTTGCCTCACTTTACTTAAGAATGAATGGAACGACCCATGGTACAGACATACTCATTTATATTGTAGGAGCATAGACTGTGATTTAGTATTTATCCATGAGACCATTCTGTTCTTTATTCTTTTGTTTATTCCAACATTTAACACAAGACATGGTGACGGCACACTCAAGTTTTTTCAACTTATTTTGAAACGCTGAGGACAGTAGACAATACTCATTGTCACCTGAGTTAAGTAAGGAAAGTCGTGTAAAGTGACTTTCCCAAGGGCACAAGATCAGTGGCATGGCAGGACTCGAACTCAGGACCTCTTGGTCCCGAGCCGAGCACTCTTACCTTACGCCACAAGACCTGAACAATGTTCTCCATTCTCATTGTTTTCCATGATTTCACAGGTTGAGGTCTGGTTGAACAAACTGCTGGATCGTGTCCGTGCGACCGTGCGGCAACAGTTCACGGAAGGCGTGGTGACGTTTGAAGAGAAGCCCAGGGACCAGTGGCTGTTCGAGTACCCGGCACAGTGCGCCCTCAACTGCTCACAGATCTGGTGGTCCACCGAGGTCAACATCGCCTTCGGCCGGCTGGAGGAAGGGTACGAGAACGCTCTGAAGGACTACAACAAGAAACAGGTAACAAACGCAGGATTGTCTTGTGTATGTCCCCTTTTATGTTGATGGTGGACATTTTACCAAAGAGACATGGCATTCGTAGACGTTTAGGTAGGCCAGCTTGTTTCATGACAGAACTAGATAGTTTTTTACTTGTCATTGCTGTATTCAGACCTGGCAAACATTTATGCACAACTTTTCTAAGACGTTTTGAATTTTTTTAAACTGTAGATCACCATGCTGAACACGTTGATCGGCTTGCTGATTGGGCAGCTGACATCAGGAGACCGCCAGAAGATCATGACCATCTGTACCATCGACGTGCACAACAGAGATGTGGTGCAGAAGATGATTTTGCAGAAAATAGACAACGCCCAGGCCTTCCTCTGGCTCAGTCAGCTCAGACACAGGTCAGTTGCAGAGTAGGACAATTTCCCAGACGAGAAGAGTCCTGATAGAGTGGTTAAGCACCTAACAATGTCACAAGTTGATAGACTTGTTGAACTAAGTACTTTGACACATCTCCACATTTTTAGTACAATGCTCGCAACTTGGAACAAAACGTATGTCATTGATCAATTTACGCAATGTTGTGGATAGTAATGCATGTATGTCTGCTATTTATTCGTAGGTGGGACGAGGAAAAGCAGCACTGCTTCGGTAACATCTGTGATGCACAGTTCCTGTACGCGTACGAGTACCTGGGCAATACCCCCCGTCTGGTGATCACCCCTCTCACAGACAGGTCAGTTCACGTGTTTTCTAACATTTTCTTTAGACGGAATTTACGTGTAGGTTTCCTATTGATAGTGGATGATGAACTGGCTCCAAATTGCATTGACTAATAGATTACCAGTTCAAATTAGCTGCATATAGCTGATGCATACTTATTTCTCTCCCTCCCACACAGATGCTACATCACACTGACGCAGTCGCTCCATCTCATCATGGGAGGTGCTCCCGCAGGGCCTGCCGGGACGGGAAAGACCGAGACAACCAAGGACTTGGGACGCGCGCTGGGCATCATGGTCTATGTGTTCAACTGCTCCGAGCAGATGGACTACAAGGTAAGGATCAATGTTAATGTGACCATCGATATATATACCAACTGATTTAAAAAAAATTCTTTAGTCGTGTAATAGTAACTGTACTCAAAAATATTTGTTTCCGTTATAGTCCATCGGTAATATATACAAAGGACTGGCGCAGACTGGAGCCTGGGGCTGCTTCGACGAGTTCAACCGTATCTCGGTGGAGGTGTTATCTGTGGTGGCCGTGCAGGTGAAGACTATCCAGAGCGCCATCAAGGACAACAAGGGGCGCTTTCTGTTCCAGGTAATTTTTAGTATCCTGCGATTAAAGACGGCGAATTTTAGATTATTCGCCAATTATACTCACTACTGCCAGTACTGGTATCTTATTTCAGTTGATGATGTAAGCTGTTGTGAGCTCACATTGGCTTAGTTTCAAATTTCTCTACATTTTTTTCTATTTCAACATTCAAACAAAACAATTCATAGTGGTGACGCACTCAAGCGAAATAACTTATATTAACGTCACCACTAGACATAAAATAATAATTGCAAAACGAGACAAAGATACCAAATGGGAAACATCCAATGTACAAGAACAGAATTAAACAAGATAATGTACAGTATGAATCAGTTGTGAAATCAAATTACCATTTGATTTGTTACTATTATTACAGTTGTCAATTAATTTCGTCGGAGGAAGATCCCGGACAAGCAATTATGGCTTTCCATCTTTCCCCTGCATATCCTATTTCGTTGTAATATGTTCATTTCATTGTTTTTTCTTTGAGTTAGGCCATGTTGATTTGATTATATGGATGACATCCTCTGGGTACCCCAAAACTGATGCGAGCGTGCGAATAAAAAAAAGTTTGGCAAAAAAAAAAAAGTTGCCTTCATTATGAAATCTACGTGGTCATGAAGGTTGAACAAATGGCTAAACACACAGATTATGGTATGGCGAATAATAGACTCTTTATTTTCATTTCTTCACATTTTCTTCTTCCTTTGGAATTGATTTTAGTATTCTACGATATTAGTATAGTTTTCGAATCTTTTTTTTTCTATTTACGGCATATATTTGCTCATTTTGCAGCTGCTTTGTACGATTTCCAGTATGGTCGAAAACTTTTTTTTTTTTTTTGGAAACGAACGAAAATTGATGCGCGCGCGGATGTCATCCATATAATCAAATCAACATGGCCTTATATGCGAATAAAATAAACAAACATAAACATAATCTCATAGTTTGCGATAGGTGTAGCTGTGTAATAGCGAGTATTTGAGTGTTGATTTCAAACAGTTTGTTGAGTGTTAACAGCACATGTGGCTTTTGGCTATTTCCAGGGTGAGGAGATCAGCCTGACGAAGACCGTGGGTCTGTTCATCACCATGAACCCTGGGTACGCCGGGCGGACGGAGCTGCCGGAGAACCTGAAGGCGCTCTTCAGACCCTGCGCCATGGTGGTGCCTGACTTCGCACAGATCGCCGAGATCATGTTGGTGGCAGAAGGCTTCCTGGACGCCAAGCTGTTGGCCCGGAAGTTCATCACGCTGTACACACTGTGCAGGGAGCTTCTCTCCAAACAGGTAAGTACGCACCGGGGCCAGGGGGTACTCGATGCCAGCAAGAGTCTAGCAAAGATCATGGGTCTCAGAGAATTAAAAGACATGTTTTTATTCAAATATCCAAACTGAGACCTTGTCGGAAAACTGAATATGCATTCCTTTATTCATTACTGTAGTCTTTTCACCACCGCTAACCGCTTACCGCTAAGCTGTAATATCTCTGCCTCCACAGCATCACTACGACTGGGGTCTCCGTGCCATCAAGTCGGTGTTGGTTGTGGCCGGTGCGCTGAAGCGTGGTGACCCGACCCGACCGGAGGACCAGGTCCTGATGCGAGCCCTGAGAGACTTCAACCTGCCCAAGGTCTGTCCTGTATACAAGTATCTGTTATGTCTAATATGGTGATGCATTTCCATCTTGCAAAGGATGGATTATGGAAAGAAACATGAAAGTGCAGACATGTTGATTTTACTGAATATTACTCTAAATAGAGCTTTCATTTCATGCCTTGACGTGACTCTGACATAGAATCTTTTTACCGTGTTCGTAGATTGTCACTGATGACGTTCCAATCTTCATGGGTCTGATTGGAGACCTGTTCCCTGCACTTGACGTCCCACGAAAGCGAGACCCTGAACTGGAGGGGCTTGTGAAGCAGTCAGTTCTGGACCAGCACCTACAGGTACGGTCTAACATTGCGACGTGGTGTTTAGTTAAAGTTGATGATATATCTTATGCAGACATTAAGACTTGGAAAAAACATGCGTGTTGTACATCTAGACGTCTCCAAATGCAAAGAGTTTGAATGGATTGTAAACTGTGATAACGCAAACCTGTTCGATGTCTGTCCTGAAATGCAGGCGGAGGATAACTTCGTGCTGAAGGTGGTCCAGCTGGAGGAACTGTTGGCCGTGAGACACTGTGTCTTCGTGCTCGGAAACGCAGGAACTGGAAAAACCAAAGTCATCAAGTCTCTCAACAGGTACAATATATGAATACAGCGTGTAGTGATACTGGAGGACTAGACCTTATTTTAGAACATGCGTTTTTGTACGTCAGTCCATGAGTTGTTAGATTTGCGAGATATCCGGAAAATGGCGCAGAGGAATACTTAAATATGGACTGAATCAGTATCACAGTAGCAAGTCCCAAGTCCCGGATTTATTCCATACTTAATACAACCGTTAAAAGCTGACAATTGTTTTCTGTCATTAGGACCTATCAGTTGCAGAAGAGGAAGCCGACGTTGGTGAACTTGAACCCCAAAGCCGTCACCAACAACGAGCTGTTCGGCTGCATCAACCCGGCGACTCGGGAGTGGAAGGACGGGTTGTTCTCCACCATCATGCGGGACATGTCCAACCTGGCCGGGGACGGACCCAGGTGGATCGTGCTGGACGGAGACATCGATCCCATGTGGATCGAGTCCCTCAACACTGTCATGGATGACAACAAGGTAGGGTTGTACCCATACTTAAGGGACATGCATTCCTAACATAGGGGCTAGTTTGGTGTCATCAACAATGCATGATACATGAGTGGCTACGATAAGTCAGACACAGCCCGAGCTGAATGAAAGCTTCTTGTCAAGATCACGCTGTAATATCCTGAACTGTGGCTACAGTTGACAACTGGCTCTAAACATTAGACATCACATGACGTTACGTATTAAGTCAATAGATGCTAAGTCTTATGTATTGAGATGCAATGACAAAACAAAAGACGCACACCGTGACCAGACCCTGATAATACCGTCCCTAGGTGTTGACGCTGGCCAGTAACGAGCGCATCCCCCTCCTGCCCATGATGAGACTGTTGTTCGAGATCAGCCACCTGAGAACAGCGACCCCTGCCACGGTGTCCCGGGCCGGCATCCTGTACATCAACCCCGGCGACTTGGGCTGGAACCCCGTGGTCACCAGCTGGATAGACACCAGGGAGGTCCAGTCGGAGCGCGCCAACCTCACCATTCTGTTCGACAAGTACGTGCCGCCGTGCCTGGAGGCCCTGAGGACGAGGTGAGTTACAGTCACTCGGTACCTTCCCACATAAACTACACATTTAAAGTTAACGTTTTTGCCACTTAGCCCTTCGGGTAACCGTGCAAACCATGCAATGAAAAGGTTTCTGAAACACCTGTATGTTCTTACCTGTGACAAACATGCATTTGCTGTAATGATTTTTTACACTCAAAACCATCCATGAGTACAAAAATACCGACAGCAAAGACTTGGTTGTCGTACGATGGGCTACTGAATGAGGACGTTTGAGTCATCAAATCTATTATCCAACTCTTCCAGGTTCAAAACCATCATTCCTATTCCGGAAATCAGCAACGTCCACATGCTGTGCCACCTCATAGACGGTCTGTTCACCAAAGAGAACACACCCCCAGACTGTCCGAAAGAGCTGTACGAACTCTACTTCGTGTTTGCAGCAGTGTGGGCCTTCGGTGGAGGGATGTTCCAGGATCAGGTATGGTTTATCAATACGTGTGCAATCAACCGAAAGATCTATAAGGTATGTGAAATAAAATTAAGACCGACACTGTTTTGATAGAATAATATGTGTCTACAAATGTAAGGAAGAATGTGCTCAGTGGGCCGTTGGTATCGTCCACATTAACTGTACAAAGACTGATGAAAATAGCCTGGTTCCAGCCTACGTACTTTTCCGCGGCACCCATACTCCCCACTTACCAGTGACTAATATGGCACCAAGGCTATAACAAACAAAAAAAAGACATTGGGACAAAAGTCCTGAGTGTTTCTAGCAGTTCTGACGTGAGTGTATACGTCACTATTTTCAGCTGGTGGACCACCGCCTGGAGTTCAGTAAGTGGTGGGTGACTGAATTCAAGACCATCAAGTTCCCGTCCCAGGGCACAGTGTTCGACTACTATATCGACGCGGAGACTAAGAAGTTCCTTCCTTGGGCAGACAAAGTCCCCAAATACGCACATGACGCTGAAATCCCCCTACAGGTTAGTATCATACATTGCAACTCGCATGAATGGTAGACCTTCATGGACCAATTACTGATTATCAATATTCCACCTGTAGGTGTGTAATGACTTTACCTTCAAGTGCCATAAGACTAGTGCAGTAGGCATATACAGAAAGTGGGCATGTACAGGCTTATGTTGATTCTACATTGCAGTTGCACACAAGAGAATAATGACTGGGGAGAAGCAGATGCACTGAGGCAAAACGATTGCTACATGTGAACCTGAATTGATATAAGGTCTCCTACTATTTCTTATTGTTTGTTCTTTTTCTTCAACGTTTGTTTCGCATCTTTTCCTTAGTCTGTCTTGGTGGCGACCACTGAGACAGTTCGGTACAAGTTCTTCCTGGATATGCTGATGGAGAAGAGGCGGCCTGTGATGTTGGTCGGCAACGCTGGGCTCGGCAAGTCTGTGCTCATCGGGAACAAACTGAACGAGCTGAGCGAGGACTACATGGTGTCAAAAGTGCCGTTCAACTTCTACACAACGTCGCTCATGCTGCAGGGTAAGGAAGCATTCTTGTGCTGTGTTTTTGTGTAAATCCTTTCACTGTACTTTATTATGTTTACCTTCGCAGAAGGGAAACATATTGTTTTTGCTCTGTATCTTCTTCTTCCGTTCCAAACAAATAAGGTCAATGACAGCTGTCACCATGGAAACTGATGCTGAAGCAGACACCCTGTGGTGTGTTGGGTTACATTATGTAGCAAGAGTTGGAGAGGCTGGTCACCATATAAGTATTTAAATGTGTTCGAGTGAGAATAAACAGAGCAAGAGTTTGTTAGGCTAGACCATGTGAAGGTAAACATTATGCATTTGCTTTGCAAATGTTACCTTCCTAGTGTTAAAGCTCTTTTGGTGCTGTTCCTACAGCCTGGGAAAACAACTACCTTAACGCACTACGCTCACCTCATCTCATCTATGCTACAACATATATATCAAACTTTATTGCAGGTGTTTTGGAGGAGCCTTTGGAGAAGAAGGCAGGTCGTAACTTCGGGCCACCCGGCAACAAGAGGCTCGTCTACTTCATCGATGACATGAACATGCCCGAGGTGGACACCTACGGCACAGTACAGCCTCACACCCTCATCAGACAGCACATGGACTACTCCCAGTGGTACGACCGGCAGAAGCTCATCCTAAAGGAGGTCCACAACTGCCAGTACGTGGCAGCCATGAACCCTACCGCTGGTAGCTTCACCATCAACCCAAGGCTACAGGTCAGCTTCTAACACTAGACAACTCAATCATCAACACAATTATGAATATTTTCCCCATCTTTCGCAAAAGTAAAGCGTCTCGTTTCGACATTGATGAAAGAAAGCTGCCACACTGTATATTTCTGGACCATTTACTGCTAAAATTTGTATTCTGCCGTTGTAATCGTTTTCTCCTATTGTTATACCACAGCGTTGGTTCTGCTTGTTTGCCCTGAGTTTCCCCGGTGTTGACGCCCTCACCACCATCTACACAAGCATTGTGTCCGGCCATCTGAGCCAGGGAGGCTTCTCCAACGCCGTGCAGAAGCTGGCTCCCACCGTGGTGGCTGCAGCTCTGGATCTTCACAAGAAGGTCGCAAGCACCTTCCTGCCGACCGCCATCAAGTTTCACTACATCTTCAACCTGAGGGATCTATCCAACATCTTCCAGGTATGTACATAAGAATAAATGTTGAACTCGAGGCAAAGGTTTAACAAAAACGTAGATATCGCATTGCATTATATCATCGGTTGCGTTATGAATATACACTGTTACGTGGAATAACTCGTGATGTTAACGGCAACTTTTGTTGCTGTTTTAGGGTGTTTTGTTCGCTGCAAACGATGCCTTGAGGTCGGCTGCTGACGTGTGTAAGATCTGGCTGCACGAAGCTTCACGCGTCTATGGAGACAAGCTGATGGACGAGAGCGACATAGACACCTTTGAAAAGATCAAGCTGGAATATGCCAAGAAGCACTTTGAAGTAAGTTTAAGATTAGCTTGCAGCAATTCAGTGGTTGTTCCGATCCGTATGGCAATTCGTGCCCGGGTTGAATGTTTTTAGCTTGATTACTTCCAATATCTTATATCGACACAGGATGCTAAAAGATTGCACTGACTGTAGTTAATCTGTGTTATATAGAGCGTAATTGACTCCAACATGTTCTAAACCGTAGGACGTTGAGGAGGAAGTGCTTGAGAAACAGCCTCAGATCTATTGCCACTTCGCTGCGGGAATCGGCGAGCCCAAGTACGGCTTCGTGCCCAGTTGGGATCAGCTGAACAGGATCCTGGTGGAAGCCCTGGAGGCATACAACGAGATCAACGCAGTCATGAACCTCGTTCTGTTCGAGGACGCCATGTCACACATGTGAGGGTTTTGTCTTATATACCTATACTTAATATGACAACTATAGTTCCCTGTTTAAAGTTAAAACTTTCGATCCAACACAAAGGTAATTTCTTCCGTAGAGCTTTCGACCAGCATCTCTGGCCTTCCTCGGTAGACTGACCCTATAACAGAAACTATATTTCCCCACTTGTTCCAACCATAGCAGACAATCGGTATGATAGATTTAGAAGGCATGAAGCTATTACTTACGTACGTGTGTGTCTCATGTAGCTGCCGAATCAACCGCATCCTGGAGTCTCCCCGTGGTAACGCCCTGCTGGTGGGAGTAGGAGGCAGCGGCAAACAGAGTCTGTCCCGCCTGTCTGCATTCATCAGCAGCCTGGATGTCTTCCAGATCACCCTGAGGAAGGGTTACAGCATCAATGACCTCAAGGTCAGTGAACTGTCCTATCCTATGTACAGAATTTATATTTATTTATTTTGACACCAAAAAGCAAACTTTACAGCAGCGAGACTTGATTATTTATCACATTTATTTAGTACTTATTTTTATTCTAAGGGTAAAACGTGATAACTTAAAAAGTTGTGATGAGTAGTTTGTGAAAGGTTGTTTCATTTTTTACCAAAGAATTATTTTATGGAAAAAAATGAGATAACACATCTCATTTTTTTCCATATAAGAATATCATTCAAACTCTATTTGGAGAAAACATGTCCTTATCTCATTTTTTTCCATATAAGAATACCATTCAAGGATAAAACTCCCTGAATTGCAGAAAGTTTGCGTACACAAATTACAAATTACAACGGACGAGACAGTCGATATATACATCCCTCATATACATTATAATACATTATTTTTATACCAAGCAAACCTTCTGACTTTTGTACAGATGAGGTTTAAGAAATATAAAGCATGACTTATGACAGTTCTTTGTCATGGTTATGGCCCTATGTAGAAAAGACTGTAGTATGAAAAGCTAGATGAAGTTCAATGGCCATACATGGTTTTACCATCTACTTACAAATTGGTTTTATGGAAACGCCATGATAACTCAGTCATATGGTGAAAGTTACACTCCAATGTCTCCCGTTGCCCAGGTCGATCTCGGTGCAGTCTGCATCAAGGCGGGAGTGAAGAACATCGGCATGATGTTCCTGATGACAGACAGCCAGGTTCCTGACGAGAAGTTCCTGGTTTTGGTCAACGACTTGCTGGCCACTGGCGAGATCCCGGGGCTTTTCCAACCCGACCAGATTGAGGACATCATCGGCGGAGTACGCGGTGAAGTCAAGGGGCTGGGGATGGAGGACACCCGCGAAAACTGTTGGAGCTTCTTCATCGACAGGGTCCGCAGACAGATGAAGGTAACGCAGTTGAATTGTTTTCGTTTCCAGTATCGCGATGCAAATTATTTTATTTATTTTTTTGGGGGGTGGGTTCGTGAATTTTTCAAACAAAATACGACGCATTTATTTTGGTAGGTTGTGCTGTGCTTCTCTCCTGTGGGCTCGACGTTGCGCGTGCGCAGTAGGAAGTTCCCGGCAGTGGTGAACTGCACGGCCATTGACTGGTTCCACGAGTGGCCGGAGGACGCTCTCAAGTCTGTCAGTCTCCGCTTCCTGGAGGACGTGGAGGGTCTAGAGGTGAGCTAGGCGTTTATAAATTTATAAAACAACTTATGTGATAAGTCCTTGAAGTCCATCCTTGAAGTGGCCTTGTCTTGTTACGTGGTAACAGATAAGTAAAAAAAGTTCATGATAGACCAGTGTCCAGTTTACGCATTTCCATATTCTAACAGTGTGTTTATGTGATTAAAGCAAGTTGCAACTAATACATCTAAATCATACCTAGTATTTATATTCGCCAACTGTAACTGCAACCCTAAATCTGACGTTAACATATCGTAGGATGAAGTATTGACTACATGTATAGCAACAAACAGGGAAAAAAAAGAAAACTGTACCCAGCTACTTAAACGCATACCTTGGCAGCTCCATAGTGCAACTTACCGTATCATTGGTTCATTATTCGTAGGAAGAGCTTCGGGGGTCTGTCAGTGATTTCATGGCCTTTGTGCACGTAAGCGTCAACAACATGAGCAAGTCGTACCTGGCAAACGAGCGCAGGTACAACTACACCACTCCCAAGAGTTTCCTGGAGCAGATCAGTCTGTACAGTAACCTCATGGTGAAGAAGAACAAAGAAGTGTCAGCTAACGTCGACCGTCTGGAGAACGGGTTACTGAAACTGCAGAGCACCGCCTCACAGGTATGGAAACCTCCTTTTTTTATGTTAAATTTCATCGTGCACGTGTACAGATTTTAGCCTGAATGCAAATGCAAGTCTTTTTAGCTTTAGTACGCTCTCTCGGTTGCTTTCCTGCAGGTTATATAGATTTACTTGCTTCTTACGTTTTAAACAGAGTACAAGGTACGGCATCTATTCGTGAAAACATTCATGATGAAAGAAACAACAACGTAGGATGACATCTGTCATTCTTTTAATGGTTTGTCCAGGTTGCTCTAATCTAAATGTGATTTTTTTTTTACTTTGTCATAGACACAGTGTTACCGTCCGTTTTCCGTCCATCATTAGGTCGATGACTTGAAGGCCAAACTGGCGTCACAAGAAGTCGAACTGAAGCAGAAGAACGAGGACGCCGATCGACTGATCCAGGTGGTGGGAGTGGAGACGGAGAAGGTCAGCAAGGAAAAGGCAATCGCAGACGAGGAAGAAAAGAAGGTAAAATATACCATTTTTAAACGTTTAATACAATAAAAGCATGATGTTTTTTTGCCATGTACAACAGCGTTCAATACTGTAGGAATGTATATCTTCTTTCGTGTGGGGAACAGCTATACTATACTTGAAATATTCTCATTATCTTCTATCTCTCTACTGTTAGGTTGCCGTTATCAACGAGGAAGTGGGTGAAAAGCAAAGGTCCTGTGAGCGAGATTTAGCCCGTGCCGAACCAGCGCTCAGGGCCGCTCAAGAAGCTCTCAACACTCTGAATAAGGTAGACAGAATCTTTTCCGTGATTAATGTCTACACATTTGAGACAATCCTGTTCATGATACACCAAAAAACAGTTACTCAAGCAACTGGATATGATTTTGGAAACGATCAGACGTTCAGGTAGCATCCACTACCTTTCGTCAGTGACACTGGAGAATTCTTAGGAACCGCAGGTTTATAACCACCAACTACTAAGTGATATGCAAATAAAGTGAAGACAAATTTTTGATCGTGATATTCTCTGATACTCGGATGGCTGTGTGAAACCAGTTTCTACGTATAAGGTATAAAATAATAGTGTGTACGTCAGAAGGAATAAAACTTTGACTTGCTCATTTTTCATTAGAACAATCTGACAGAACTTAAGTCCTTCGGTTCACCTCCGGGTGCTGTGACGAACGTGACGGCCGCCGTGATGGTGCTGCTCGCCCCGGGAGGAAAGGTGCCGAAAGACCGCAGCTGGAAGGCTGCCAAGGTGGTCATGGGCAAGGTGAGGACAATAACCAGCTAGCGTGTACTTCTGTCAATACCGTTTACTCTCCAAGCAGATCTTTCGGTGGCTGCAAGACAGTATCAAATTGGCCAGGCAGTATCCATTTGCCAGACAGTCACCTTGGCTGGCGTAAAAAAAAAAGTTACCAGTGCAAAAAAGAAAGCCCGATAAAAACGCCTAAAAGACGTCAAAATAAGCCGTTGCCTAATATATAAACCTCTGCTTGGAGACTAAATACCATTTGCCGTTCTCTATTTTATTTTCAATTAGGCTTGCTCGAGTACTAATTGTAAATGTGCTGTATTTTAGGTGGACGAATTCTTGAATAACCTGATAACATACGACAAGGAAAACATCCACGAAAACTGCCAGAAAGCCATCGCACCTTACCTGGCAGACCCGGAGTTCGACCCGGACTTCATCCGAAGCAAGTCGCTGGCCGCCGCCGGCCTGTGCGCATGGGTCATCAACATTGTCAAGTTCTACGAGGTCTACTGCGACGTCGAACCGAAGCGTATTGCCCTGGCGGCGGCCAACGCCGATCTAGCGGCTGCCCAAAAGAAGCTTGCCGACATTAAGGAAAAGATCAGGGTGAGTTTGAAAGTTGAAACGTGTGTATGTTATTTCATCTGTAACAGTGATTATATAATCCCGCTGGTTCTATTATTACATAGTAATGAAACGAGACAAATCTAGTAGTGTTGAAGGCTAAAAAACCTGGACTTTATACTTGGAATTCCGCCAGATAAAAACTGTTCAATTTCTCCTTCAGCAATTGGATGAGAACCTGGCGGAGCTGACTGCTAACTTCGAGAAGGCCACTGCCGAGAAGCTGAAGTGCCAACAGGAGGCTGATGACACGGCACGGACCATCAACCTTGCCAACAGGCTTGTCGGTAAGACAGCTGTTTTCTGTAGACGTGCTGGTTTAGCCACCTGGTAGCAAACTCCATAGATTTGATACGCAGCACCAGGATAGAATGTTTAGGTTCAGCGGCATTATGTATCTTTGAGACTATCTTGAATTTTAACGTCATCAGCTTCTTTTCATCACCATTTTATTCTAGCTGTATTCATTATCATTATTACCAATTTATTACTTAATGTATTTAATATTAATATTAGATATTCGGTTTTCCTTATATTTCTTTTGATTGTTACATTGTATATTTCATAAGAAGCCGGCCTTGTAGAGAAACTACCATTTCTGTTGCCGGCTGCTTACAGACAATATTTCTATTTCTTAAATCTGTGGAGTCCAGTAAATGAATAAAATAATTCCGTAGGTGGGCTGGCGTCTGAGAATGTCCGCTGGGCCGATTCCGTCCAGAAGCTGAGAGAGGCTGAGAAGACGCTGTGTGGGGATGTGCTGCTCACTACTGCCTTTGTCTCCTACGTGGGCTACTTCACCAAGTCCTACAGAATCGACCTGGTCGAAAATAGCTGGATACCTTTCTTAAAGGAACAGAAGGTAAGCGGGGAAGTTTTCTATCTTCTACAGGGCTGCTGAGCAAGTATCGCGCTGTACATTACAAAACAGAAATCAGAAATGACCAAAACAAATTATGTAATGTATTTTGTGCCATATATGTGTAAAAATATGTGTATAGATTTATTAGGACCTCTTCCCTCATGACCTCAATGAAAAGCGTCCTACAGGCCGATTTGAGAATCTTATGAATAAAGAATGGTTCAAACAAACAAAACAAACAAACAAACAACAACTAAAATGACTATAATTCAGTGAATATCACAGGCATAGCATGATGATAGATATCAGCAAAAGGCTGCACTTAGCACAGTGGTATTCTTGTTGTTGCCATATATCTATACTTTGCCGTATGTTAACTACTGGTTTATCCTCTCTCCCAGGTTCCCATCCCAATGACGGAGGGCATCGATCCGCTCACCATGCTCACTGATGACGCCTCCGTTGCCGAGTGGCAGAACCAGGAACTGCCGAGTGACCGCATGTCCACGGAAAACGCCACCATCCTGACCAACTCTGACCGATGGCCACTGATGGTCGACCCGCAGCTCCAGGGCATCAAGTGGATCAAGAACAAATACGAGCACCTTGTTGTCATCCGTCTAGGAGCCAAAGGGTAAAGCTTGAACTATTGCCTGTCGTTGTTTTGTCCTCGCTCTATTTTCCTATACTATGGTGTTACAGACATCACGACATAGCTAAATTGGTGGGGAGGATTGGCATTTAGGATGATTCTTCTCCTTTAACTCGGATTGGATTTGGAAATTTGGACTGATATTGGTGCACTGTGCTCTGCAACCGTTCAGAGTTGTTGAAACAGCCTCTAGTTGCAATCAGTCTTTCGAATATCTCTTCATTATCTCTTGTTTCTTCTGCTGTCCTGAAATGTCTCTTTGCGATGAAGTTCAATCAATCAACTCCATTCCTTTCCTCTGTAGGTACTTGGACGCGTTTGAGCGCGCCCTGTCCATGGGAGATACCGTTCTGGTGGAGAACATGGGCGAGTCAGTGGATCCCGTACTGGACCCACTGATCGGTCGGAACACCATCAAGAAAGGAAGGTAAGCACTACTGGAAGCAAAAGATGTAAAAAGCGGTGTGATTGTCATGGAAGCCACACCGGTACCTTTGTCTTTTGTTACCCTTGCCATTGTACCAATTGACCTTGGTTACAATATTTGTTATCGATCACTGTTGCATTTCTCGCTTCGATGATGTTACACACAAAAAGGCTGTGTAACAATCTGCTCCAATGAGATATGACTGAGGCTTTCATACTTGAATCATTTCTATTTTAGGAATAAAATTGATAACAAAAATACATTTTACAGGGCGATCAAAATTGGCGACAAGGAATGCGACTTCCACAAGGACTTCCGTCTGATCCTGCACACCAAGCTGGCAAACCCGCACTACAAGCCGGAGATGCAGGCCCAGGCGACCCTCATCAACTTCACCGTCACCAGGGACGGCCTGGAGGACCAGCTGCTGGCTGATGTCGTCAGCGCTGAGAGACCTGACCTGGAGAAGCTAAAGGTACGTCATTCGAGAAACATATTTCCACACAAACGCCTTCTTGTGGACTAAGCTATTGACGTGTTTTAGAATGCTAATTTTCCCTTTTAAACAAATGAGAGGAAACATCTGGAACAGTTTTCATGACTCAATTTCAGTATGTCCTTTATGTCTATCAAGTAGACGTACAGAAATTGACGAGTTCCGTGTGTTTCAGGCGGATCTGACCAAACAGCAGAACGACTTCAAGATCACGTTGAAGCAGCTGGAGGACAACCTTCTGTCCCGCCTGTCGTCTGCCGGCGGCAACTTCCTGGGAGACACGGCCCTGGTGGAGAACCTGGAGACCACCAAGCGAACTGCAGCGGAGATCGAAGTGAAGGTGGAGGAAGCCAAGATCACGGAGATCAAGATTAACGAGGCTCGTGAGCACTACAGACCCGTGGCCGCCAGGTCCTCCCTGCTCTACTTCATCATGAACGACCTCTACAAGATCAACCCACTGTACCAGTTCTCACTGAAAGTACGTTGTCTCTTATTCAGATCTAAAAAAACATCACTGCATCATATAGCTAAAACTAAACAAACTGAGGGAAATCATTGTAAATGCTATGATTATGAATGTTCACCATTCAAGCAAGAACTTTCCCTTATAAAATACAACAAGAGGGCGCGCGTTGTAATTCTAAACTTTGTCGCATGAATCCCTGTTTAAAATGCTACGTGTTCATGCAACTGAATCATATTAGAACATTGTTAGCTGCTGTCAATTCTACAAATTACCTGTACTCTCATGTACATTTGACAGCGTGAGTATCAAACCTAGGCTAACCCTATATAACCTCCTTGATCAAATCTCATTTCAGGCCTTCAAAGTGGTGTTCCTTCGCGCCATCCGTCTGGCGGAGAAGGACGAGAACCTGAAGGTTCGGGTCGCTAACCTGATCGACGCCATCACCTACGCCGTGTTCATCTACACCAGCCGGGGACTGTTCGAGCGTGACAAGCTCATCTTCACCTCACAAGTGGCCTTCCTGGTGAGTTGGAGTTTTTTTATATATATCATGTATATCATGTATACCACTTACAACTCTATATACCTGATTTATTCTACAAGTGGACAGATGTTATTTAACAAATATAACAAAATAATGTTTCCGAGACTCTTTTTTATGTTGACGATGGTTGTTCTAAAGCAGGGGTAAGGGTTCAGTCAACTTTGCACATAGAGTAAGTCACTGACCACAGAATCCATTCAAGGTTCCTTGCGAACGTTTCACGTTATTGTTTCATTGTGATCATAAATGTGAACTGACTCAGGGACCGACCTTCTAGAATATGAATGTCAACCAACATAATTGTTTTTTCCCAGGTATTGCTGATGAAAAAGGAGATCAACCCGACTGAACTAGACTTCCTGCTGCGTTTCCCAGCCAGACCGAACTGTAAGAGTCCAGTGGATTTCCTGAACGACCTGTCTTGGGGAGGGATAAAGGTCAGTACATTAGAACATCATGTTAAAGACACAGAAGCTTGCACATAAACGACTTTTGCAGTGTCATTAGTGTTAGGAATCGTATTGGATTGACAACTGATTTTTTTTAATCTTAATGTAGGCCTTGGCAGATATGGACGAATTCAGGAATCTCGATCGTGACATCGAGGGCTCTGCCAAACGTTGGAAGAAGTTCGTGGAAAGCGAGTGTCCCGAAAAGGAGAAGTTCCCCCAGGAGTGGAAGAACAAGTCAGCACTGCAGAAACTGTGCATGATGAGGGCCTTCCGTCCAGACAGGATGACCTACGCCACAAGGTAGATATCGCTATAGTTATTGACAAATGATTCAACAAATCCATGCTCTACAAACCAGCTAGGATAATACACTAGAAAGTGGTGGTATTAGAAAACATAATGAATTTTTTTCTTACGACATAGACTGTCTTAGCTAAGATCGGACAGTATTTATCTGACTAGTACGTGGTACATATCCTTATGCGATAATGGCGCTATACAGGCATAATATAATGGGCTGTATTCTGTAAAGTGAATCTGTGCTGAAGGATGGACGCTAACATTGATGTTGATCTACTTTATAGAAACTTTGTGGAAGAAAAGCTGGGAAGCAAGTACGTGGAGGGCAGGACGATGGAGTTTGCCAAGTCGTGGGAGGAGAGCGGCATCGGCACCCCGATCTTCTTCATCCTCTCCCCCGGTGTCGACCCGCTGAAGGATGTGGAGGCCCTGGGGAAGAAGATGGGCTTCACGTGGGACTCAGGGAAGTTCCACAACGTGTCCCTGGGGCAGGGCCAGGAGGTAGTGGCTGAGAAGGCCCTGGATATAGCGTCCGAGCAAGGCCACTGGGTCGTCCTTCAGGTAAAAATTCATGATCATGTTTTGTGCTTGACGTTATAGAAGATGTATAAGGGACCTGTTTCAGTTGCTTCAGAGACAGATAGAACATGGCAAAATTATCCGATTGTCATAGAAGCTACACTGCTAAATTGTTCTCACTTTATCACCGTCGACAGAACATCCACTTGGTGGCCAAATGGCTGGCAACCCTGGACAAGAAGTTGGAGAAGTACAGCGAGGGCAGCCACGAGGACTACCGGGTGTACATCTCAGCCGAGCCGGCTCCAACTGTCGAGGCCCACAACATCCCACAGGGCATCCTGGAGGCTTCCATCAAGATCACCAACGAGCCCCCTACCGGCATGTATGCCAACCTGCACAAGGCTCTGGATAACTTCGACCAGGTAAGACTATGTTCAAGAGATGTAGTTGAGAATGATATTAATTTCATGTAAAAGGTTACAAAAAGCCGATGTATCTGCAGGGATCACATAATTAGAGCTAACATAATACAAGCTTGATGATATGATTTATTTTACCTATTCTTGTTAGGCAAACTGTAGGAGACAAAATTGATTGTTATCTGACCTTACAGGATACATTGGAGATGTGTGCCCGAGAAAACGAGTTCAAGTCCATCCTGTTCAACCTGTGCTACTTCCACGCCGTTGTGGGCGAGCGGCGCAAGTTCGGACCGCAGGGATGGAACCGGCCCTACCCGTTCAACGTCGGCGATCTCACCATCTCCTGTAACGTCCTCTTCAACTACCTGGAGGCAAACTCCAAGGTATGTGGAGCATGATACATGGAAACTGATACAAGCAGACTTAGCGTGATGCTAATATGGAATGATCTAGCGAGAACTGAGTGTCAGTGTCGATGTTAGTCAAGAACTGAGTCATGTAAACTACTTACAGTGATGCTGATTTAGTACTTGTGATCACAGATAACTCGTGTGTTGTTAGTCAGCATTGTGAAGAATGTAAACGATGGATTTGTGCTCACTACCTCAGGTGCCGTGGGAGGATCTGCGTTACCTGTTCGGTGAGATCATGTACGGAGGACACATCACTGACGACTGGGACAGGAGGCTGTGTAAGACCTTCCTGGAGGAGTACCTGCAACCGTCACTGGTGAGAGACGACTTTCAATTTTGAATAGACCTTTCATGTCAGTACAGTACAAAAACAGTACAGAATGTGTTATATTTTGTTCTAGCTGTGCCATTGTGTATATAGAACAATACTTAACTCCTTCTATCTTTACCCTCTTTTATGTACAGCTTGATGGCGACTTAAACCTAGCGGTTGGATTCCCAGCCCCTCCCAACCTGGACTACGTGGGGTACCATCAGTACATAGACGAGATGCTGCCGCCGGAGAGCCCCTACCTGTACGGTCTCCACCCTAACGCCGAGATTGGCTTCTTGACCATCACGTCCGAGAACCTGTTCAAGACTGTTCTGGAGATGCAGCCGAAAGACTCGGGTGGTGCCGGGGCCGGTGGAGTCACCCGCGAGGAGAAGGTAACAGTTTTTCCTGTATCTAGATAGTACAGGAATAACATTACTGACAACTTGTAGTGGGCATGCATAGTATAGTGACCAGGCCAGGACCTGTTCTTGTGTAAATTGCCAAGCGGCAATAGAGAAAGGCAAGATTATATCCATATCAATTTATACTTTTTGGGTAAATACCTGTTGACTACAGATCTCTTTCAGTCACTGACGAAAGGTAGTGAATGCTACCTGAAACATCTGACCGTTTCCAAAATCTATCCAGTTCCTTGTGTAACTGTTACCTTGGTATCTCATTACCTGGGTACCTAACCTTCCTTCATCAACCAAAGATTCTTACATATTAAGTAATTTGCTTTTATTCAACTACAGTATAAAGTTGATACAAACTAAAACAATCTTTTCTCGTGCAGGTGAAAGGACTTCTGGACGACATTCTAGAGAAGCTTCCTGAGAGCTTCAACATGCTTGAGATCATGGCTAAGGCTGAAGAGAAGACTCCGTACATTGTGGTGTCGTTCCAGGAGTGTGAGCGTATGAACGGGCTGACTAACGAGATCCGCAGGTCACTCAAGGAAGTCGACCTGGGTCTGAAGGTAACTGCCTCCTTCTTAAGTAGCTCATACTAGAAAGTCTAGCATTGTGGTTAATGTAGTTACATGTAGGTATGAAGTTTTCCTGTCTTCTGTACTTGTCTAAGCCTGAACATTAAACGTGTTGAGTAGTGATCAGTATCTAAAAACGTCCGCCCTTACATGTAAATATCCTAAAACCATTATCTATCTTAAAACGGCTGATTGAGTGTAGTGCGTTTTGCCTAGGCTGTGCATGTGGCACCAGGAACTTCAACTGGAGGATAGAGCATTTCCTGTTTCATTTCTGGTATCAATATTCTGGACCGAAGAACTACAAGTGCTACATTCACGTGATCATCCGTGGTGTGGGTCACGTTCTGTACCAATCAACTGTCTGTTTATCGATCTAATTTTAGACTTCTTTTCCTCTAGGGTGAGCTGACCATCACCTCGGACATGGAGGACCTCATGAACGCCTTGTTCCTGGACCAGGTCCCTGACTCCTGGACAAAGCGAGCCTACCCGTCTCTCTACGGCCTGGGACAATGGTACATCATTTTGATACTTAGATGTTATCGATGTATTGACCTATGAAATGAAGAGTTAGTCAACTACAAATCCAATGTGTCATCCATCTATATCATAGCCTGGTATCCAGTCTATCGTGGTTGGGGCAGATTCTCTTCGGGGCTGCAGGAGCTCTTCCCCGCCGGACTCAAATAAGCTCCCCGTTAGGTTTTGCATGACGGGATCTAATCAACTCCTGGCGTGCAAAACTCTACAGGCGTAACACTCCACCTGGGCTGCCAGTTGAGCCGGCGGGGAAAACTATTAGAGCCCCCGAAGAGAGCCCGGCACCAACCACGATAAACTGGATACCAGGCATCTATAAGGTATAACAGAATCTATACCATCTTTCTTAAAACACTGGGAACTTCATTAGTACATCTTTTACGTGAACAACAATTTAAGCAATACATGCTAATCACAGCCTCTACTGTACTGAAAACTAGTAAACTAGTAAAAGGTATGATCTAACCAAAGTTGTCTAATTGACCCCTAGGTACGCTGACTTGCTCCTCCGTGTGAAGGAGTTGGAGAACTGGACAGCGGACTTCGTCATGCCGAGTGCAGTCTGGCTGGGAGGCTTCTTCAACCCACAGTCCTTCCTCACTGCCATCATGCAGGTAATGTTGGCGTGTAACACCCTCGTTGCAGAAATTGCTCAATATGTTGTATCTTTTGTGTAGTTTTCTACTTTTGATTGCATTGCACCTCCTTAGGGGAAAAATGTCATATTTAAGGGAATGGTAAGGAAGGGTTATCTGAAAGGAATGCGTTTTGATAGTTCTGACGAACCTTTTTACGTAAACGGAAAACATTGCACAATCTTCATGATGCCTTCTCCTCCCTCTCCAGAGCATGGCCCGTAAGAACGAGTGGCCTCTGGACCGCATGTGTCTCCAGTGCGACGTGTCTAAGAAGAACAAGGAGGACTTCAGCAGTCCGCCGCGTGAGGGCGCTTACGTGCACGGGCTGTACATGGAGGGCGCCCGCTGGGACACGCAGACCGGCATGATCAACGAGGCCCACCTGAAAGACCTGACCCCCACCATGCCGGTCATCTTCATCAAGGCCATCCCCGTGGACAAGCAGGACATGAGGAACATGTACGAGTGTCCAGTGTACAAAACCAAGGAGCGCGGGGCAACGTTCGTCTGGACATTCAACCTCAAGACCAAGGAGAAGGCGGCTAGGTGGGTCCTGGCTGGGGTCGCCCTGCTGCTGATGGTTTAGACAGTTGTGCCGTCACAGTAATTCTGCTGAACGTGTTGTCGTTAATACTGAGCTGCTTCTTGTATACGTAGATTGAAATGTAAGATAAAAACCTGCTATTCTGTGGCCAAAACTAACTCGATTAAAACAGAGTGAGAAAGAAATAAGATAGCAAAACCGTCAAAGGTGTTTTTAACCAGATACTGTATGAAGGATGAATCTTTTTATAGGAACTAATATCATAAAACATAACATCGCATGATATGGATTTCCCACCAATTAAATGTAGTTTAAAAATGTATGGGTGGATAAATGGTGACTTGTGTTGTTTCATATGAGACTAATCAATCTCCAGAACGGAGAAATTTTCATTTATACGTGTTTGCCACTACGATGCACGTACTGTATTGTCAGAATGGTGGTTAAGTATTGGAGCAGCTGACAATTTTGAGCCACTGGAAAACAATGTTGCTCATTTATGTTTGGGCCAAACGTAATTTATTTTGGTGGCATCTGGCAGCTTATAAAGTCCATGGGACTATTTCAAAGACAAAAATGCCATAATGCTGCACTATTGGCCTGGCCAAGGTTATGCCAAAATTACCAACCACAGCGAGGTTTGGAGTCGGAAAACATTTGCGGTATCAGCGTTAAGATAAATTGTGTTGACTTGAATGTCGTTATAAAGATGAAAGAGCCGTCCATGGTGTGCATTCCATTTGCGGTGTTTGCAGAACCTGTGTTCCTGTGATAAAAACGTCAAAATAAACCCGTTTCTCATCAGTTGTATTCCACAACAAAATGTCTTCATCAAAAGCCATATTTATGCCTCTTTCTAAAATAGCAAATGAAGTGTGGAATAAGCTTGAATTTTCAATCATGCAATGCATGGATGAAGCATTTTAAAGTCTACTGATGACAGACGTGTTTTGTTTGTTTGTTAAGGAGCTGCAGTGAAAAATTGCCGTCCATTGCACTTTACCTTGTTTTATACACGGGTGTGCTTGTGCCTTGTGTCGTGATTTTGAAGCATATGTCTGCACTAACTACAAACGTATAGTAGAAAAATACTCTGTTACTTATTTATAGGATAACTCTTTTAGTAGGAAAAAATGTCACATTTTGCTTTGCCATACCGTTATATATTTTCCTGAACAATGCAATTAGGGTTAGAATAAGGCTGTCAAACTGTATAATTCTGTAAGGGCATTCTTGAAATTAAATGGTACACGCATGCCAATAATGAGGTGAAAGTGGCTAGATTGTTTATGGAAAGGACAGAATCCCCATTGACATTTTCCACGGAATGATCTTGAACTCTATGATTGATCAGGAGCTCTGTTGTGTTGACTGTAAACATGCGCTTGATTGGTGTTATCACACTTGCGGTTGTACTATTGTCACAAGTCTCACCCTTCTAAAACAGTGTTTCTGCTTACGTTATATGGAAATTATATTATGCTTTTTGTAAGTGATGAACACTAGCTAGATGCTTTATCAGAAAGAACATGTTCCTTTATATGCCTATCAAATGTTTGTACATTCTAAATCGCTCGAACTGCTGTATACTTAATGTCCAACTGACAAGGACACAATTGATTCTCTGTCATGTATTCTATACTTTGGAAATAAAGCTGTCTACTTTTCATATCTCTCGCTATGTATGTCTTCAATGGTAGTGTTTATAACTTTGAATGCTAATACCCAGTGATTAGGAATAATTGTGATGAATGTGTCAACGTGCTCAAACACCCTAGGTTATAAGCGACTCCTCCGTTCTGCTTTGGGCCTGAGCAGCCACATGAGACATCGCCACCCCCTGAACAGCAACAACTGAGGGGGGGTGTCTGATAACTTTTGATCTCGACCAGAATGATTGTTTGTTTGTTTGTTTGTTTGTAGACTGTTTGCTTATTTATTCGCACAATGTTAAAAAATAAAGGTAAAAAATAAGGTAAAAAATTACATAAAAAGAAAAAAATGTTCAGGAGGGGGCAGGAAGCCTTCAGGGCTTGTGCAGGGCCCTCCTCCTTCCTAACTTAATTAACAAATGATAGTCATGAAATTAATAATGATAATTGAAAAGGAATTAACGTTACGGAAAAGAAAAATATAACAACGAAAACTAATACATATAAATGAATACTAATGTACATTGGTTGGCTGGAATACCAACACAAAGCCGCTGATATGCGATAGGTAAACAAAATTGTCTTGCTTGTATCTCTGCTTGGCTAGGAACGTCACCTTTGGTATGTTTGATACAGTTATTTTCAAATCAGGTGTTGACAGGGCGCTCTGTATCTCACGCTCGTCAACACCAGTACAAAGGTGAGCATCTGTGATGACGCTTTTTGTGTGCCAACACCGATTGTACATAGCGATAAAACTTAAACTGTTCGTTGTAAATTGCCTGCAAATCAATGTCAAGCTTTTTACACAGATATATATGACCATAAAATACTCAAGTTATTTGTGAGTGGCCTCTATGGTGGGTCCACCCCACGAGTCTGCCGAAAAGGTGCTGCAGAGGTCAAGGCGAGAAACGCCCTGTTGGATGAAAATTACTGTGCATGACACTGATCGGCCGCCATTCTTCTGAAAACTCTAACGTGTCACGTGAAGTCAGTAGTAGTACCTTTTTTTCAACACATGTCCTTAAAGCATTGTACAACGTGGTCTGATTTCCAAAAAAGAAACAAACAAACAAACAAACAAACAAACAAACAAAAAGAAACAAATAAAAAACAAACAAAGAATTGATTTGTTTTGGCCTGACTATTTAAGCCACGCCACCCGTGCACCTCTCGCTCAGAACAATGAGATTCATGGTGAAGTGCGGAGTCCACTTGCTGGTGGCTCTGGTTTGCCTGGCAGCAGCGCAAGAAATCGTGTATGTCTACGTCTACGTCACTCAGGTTGGAGGCTCTTACTACCGCAACCACACTTTTCCTCTATCTGGGAGTCCGTACATAGCCACCCATGAGATCATTGTGGGTGAAGATGCGACGCTCACTATAGAGGCTGGTGTTGAAATCTTGTTCGATGAGGGAGTCGGTATGACCGTCGTCGGACAACTTCATGCGGTCGGATCCGCCGACAAACGCATCGTTTTCGATCGGAAGGAAAATCCGCCGAACGATACGGTCCGAAACATCACTCGGGACCCAAACGTGCGACTGGTGGGACCGACCGTGAACCAGGGGCGTCTGGAGATCCGACATGACGGACAGTGGGGGACCGTTTGTCATGATAGAGGTTGGAGGGAGTCTGAAGCAAAGGTAACTTTCTGATAAGGAAACTATTTATTTTTTAAGAACATACTTTGAAATCTGTAAGGATTAGATCCCCACACGGGCAACCTTGCAACCTTTGCTTTTTGGTCGTGGTTCAATTTTCAGACCAACTTCATTTGTTGACTCTTGTGGTTTTTGCATGGTGTCCGCTTCAAGTCATTGTTCACATTTATTTCCGGATCCAGTATTAGTGACAGTGACATAGTTTGTCGGACTACGAGACATGTTATTTTGATAACCAGGTGGAAATATTACGTTTATGTGGGTTATTCTTTACTATGTATTTGTGTTTTGGTAACATGCAAATTTATCCACATTAATCTCCTTTCGAATTTCGCCCTAAAAGCATGGCAAGGTGCCAGTATGCATTCAATAATGGGTTCTGTTCGGACAATGCTATCAGAAAAATAGCTGGTCTGGAATGTATACTGTGTCGTGCAGTAACTTAGCACTTGGTAAAAGGAATTTCATGGGGGTTGAAATTGTTGATAGAATTTGACTAATCTAGTTTTATTATCAAATGCCACCTGCCAGGTAGCATGCCGACACCTGGGGTTCATCACGGGAAGAGAGGACAGTCAGTACAGACGCGGCAATGGCAGGGTGACCATGAGCGGCCTCTCGTGTTTTGGGAACGAGGAGAATCTGTACGCGTGCACCTACAGACAACTGGGAACAGCTCCAGACTGCGGTGAGTACCTGCTACACATATTTCCTTATGACTCAGCTGAGAGTATATTTGTGAGCCTGTCAGGGACACTGATATAGGAGTCCAAAGTACTGCTTAGTAAACAGTTTCAGTACGCGTGTACGTGTCAAGGGTTTGGGATTTTAGCACTCTGGCTCGTAAATGAAACGTCTTGTTGCTTCCTTGATGGAACGATTGCTTTCACGTTTACTTGCAAGTATCAACATAATGATTGTAAGCTACGTCCGTACACACATCCCTTGCTATCTTGGCAACACCAAGTCAATAAATAAGATGGAAGTGAGCAAAATCTCAAAAACAGAACTACTTTCTGCGAGAAACTTTTGACAAAGACGTTTAAAAGCTTGGTTGTTTGCGTAGTAGAATAGTAGTAACGTTCCGTTTTCTGTGTTGTGGACGCGATCTTTATCATACTTTGTCCAGCTACAGACGATAGTAATCTGATGAACAACATTTTTAGTTAGGGTTACTAAAAATCTTGAGGCATTGTTTATCATACAAATGTTTAAGTTTGTCTTGGTGGTCCACAAACTTAACACTTTAAGATTTACCTCTAGATAAAAACATCGGAAGGTCTTTTTGTGTTCTGTCTGAGTCATAAATTTGAGTTATTGCGACTGTCCAAACTGGTCACGACTGTACTTGATATGCGTCATTCGATTCAATCAAGTGTAGTCAAATATTTCTTTCACTATGGAAAAAGATTACTTGGCAACTTGCTTTGAGGAAGTGTTAGGTTCTTATCTTGATGTTGGCAATCTGTGGCAAACACCTTCAGCAAAACATTTCACAGTTTACAAGTAGTCATGGTATGTGCGTCTTTGTTAATCCTTATGTAGCCATCGTTGAATTAACAGCTAGCTTGGGATTATTACTTCCATAGAAATGAAGGTATTGTTTTGGATGTGACGTGTCTGCGTGCGGTGTGTGTATGACAAGGAAATTTAGAAAATTTGTGCGTTTATTTGCAAGTATCATCGCAATGATCCCTTACTATTTTGGTAACACCAAGCCAATAAACGATAGAAGTGAACAAAATAACGAAAATATGATGTCAAAAACTGAACTGCTTTCTGATAGAAACGCTTATGACAAAAAAATTAAAAAATTGTTTAGAACCTTTGGTTGTAGAATCGCGACGACGCGTTTCCTGTGTTTCGAACGCAATCTTTATCATGGCTTTGTCCGGCTACAGACGACGGAAGTTACGAAAAAATCTTAATGCCATTAAGGCCTTGTTTATTATACACATGTTTAATTTTGTATTGGCGGTCAACACATTAGTACTTTAAATAGGTCAGCTTCAGATAAAAAGCTTCGGAGAGTCTTGTTGTGTTCTGTCTGAGATTTGAGTAATACATTATTGCGACTGTCCAAACTGGTCACGGCTGTATCTGATATGTGTCAGTCGATCCGATCGAGTGTGGTCAAATATTTCATCTGCTATGGAGAAAGAGTACTTGGTAACTTGTTTTGAAGAAGTGTTAGGTTCTGCGTGACGGTCTTATCTTGTTGTTGGCAATCTGTGGCAAACACCTTCAGCAAAAATTTCACAGTGTACAAGTAGTCATGGTATGTGCGTCTATGTTCACCCTTATGTAGTCATAGTTGAATTAACAGTTAGCTTGGGATTATTACCTGCATAGATATGGGGGTATTGTTTTGGACGTGTCTGTGTGTGGTGTACATGTGTGTATGACAAAGAACTTGAGAAAATTGGTGCGTTTATTTGCAAGTATCATCGCAATGATCCCTTGCTATTTTGGTAACACCAAGCCAATAAACAAGATGGAAGTGAACAACGAAAATATGATGTCAAAAACTGAACTGCTTTCTGCTAGAAACGCGTATGACAAAAAATAAAAAAATTGTTTAGAACCTTTGGTTGTAGAATCGTGACGATACGTTTCCTGTGTTTCGAACGCAATCTTTATCATGGCTGTGTCCGGCTACAGACAATGGTAGCCAGAACATTTTTAGTTGGGGAAGTTACGAAAAAATCTTAATGCCATTAAGGCCTGGTTTATTATACAAATGTTTAATTTTGCATTGGCGGTCAACACATTAGAACTTCAAATAGGCCAGCCTTCAGATTAAAAAGCTTCGGAGAGTCTTGTTGTGTTCTGAGATTTGAGTCATACATTATTGCGACTGTCCAAACTGGTCAGAGCTGTATCTGATATGCGTCAGTCGATCCGATCAAGTGTGGTCAAATATTTCATCTGCTATGGAGAAAGAGTTCTTGGCAACTTGCTTTGAAGAAGTGTTAGGTTCTGCGTGACGGTCTTATCTTGATGTTGGCAATCTGTGGCAAACACCTTCAGCAAAAATTTCACAGTGTACAGGTAGTCATGGTATGTGCGTCTATGTTAATCCTTATGTAGCTATCGTTGAATTAATGTCACTGAGGCCTTGTTTATCATACAAATGTTTAATTTTGTATTGGCAGTCAACACATTAGTACTTAAATAAGTCAACCTGTAGATAAAAAAAGTGTTGTTGTGTTCAGTCTGAGATTTGAGTCATAAATTGTTGCGACTGTATCTCATATGCGTCAGTCGATCCGATCAGGTGTTGTCATTCACTACGAAGACTACTAGTACGTGGCAACATGTTTTTAAGAAGTGTTAGGTTCTGCGTGACGGCCTTATCTCTGTTGTTAACAACCTTCAGCAAAACATTTCAAACATTACAAGCAGTGCTTGTTTGTTATGGTATGTGTATCTATGGAGTCATTGTTAAATTAACAGCTAGTTTGGGATTATTACCTCTATTGAAATGGAGGTATTGCTTTGGGCGTGTCTGTGTGTGTGGTGTGTGTATGACAAAGAAATTTAGAAAATTGGTTGTTTGCGTCGCAGAATCATGACTAATCGTTTCCTTTGTTGTGGACGTAATCTGTAAATAAAATAGACAAGGTCAATCACAGCATTTTAGTTGGGGAAGTTACGAAAAAATCTTAATGCCATTAAGGCCTCGTTTGTCATATACAAATGATTAATTCTGCCTTCGGTCAACACATTAGTATCAAAATGTTTCATCTACTATGGAAATAGATTACTTGGCAACTTATTTTGGGGAAGTGCTAGGTATGGCATGGCCGTCTTATCTTGATGTCGTCACGGCAAACGACCGCTAGCAAAACATTTCAAAGTTAGTGCTTGCTTGTTATGGTATGTGTGTCTATGTCAATCCTTACGGAGCCAGCGTTGAAGTTACAGCTAGCTAGCTAGCTTGAGATAATTCTTAATGTATTTTAGTAATTTTATAACTGATGTTGAGGTTATGGTGACAAAAGGCATTGGTCTGCTGGTTTAGGTTGCTTTCAAAATTGGCTGTTGCTCATAGTTTGGAGACAAAATAACTAGAACTGTTATGGGAAGATTCCATTTTCCCTATGGCCCCCTATGTGCAGAATTTGGCTAGGAAAGAAACGATCAAAGGTTTCAGACATGTCTGAATTTCTAAGTATTGGGAGATTGGACCATGCATGTCCTCAGAAGTCCAGTTAAACTGAAAGGTTCTGGCGGATGTTCCATGTAAGACATCACGAAATCGCCGGCAAAAGCAGCAAGGTGCGCGGCGTTGTGTCGGGCTCATCACCGAGGCCGTGTAGGTCCTGTCCCCGTGTCGGGGTCGTGTAAAATATCACGAAATCGTCGGCACACGCAGCAAGGTGCGCGGTACCGCATCGGGCCCATCCCCGAGGCCGTGTAGGTCATGTCATCGTGCCGGGGTTGTGTAAGACCCAGCGTAAACGCCGGCCGTGTCTGTGACCTTACACATCAGACATGACAATTCGCCAAGAGAACATGCCGACTACAACTACTACCGTAGTACATAGTAGGAAGTGTGTGGTATACAGACAGGGCGAATGAAAACGGACCACTCATTTCGGCTGTAGTAAGTGTAGTAAATGTAGTAATTGGAACATACTTACTACATCTACTACAGGCAAGGCTGTAGTAAGATGTAGTACATGTAGTCGAGTATACCGAGTGATAAAAAAGGGCACCCTACTTTCGGCTGTAATAAGTGTAGTAAGTGTAGTAAAACACATTACTTACTACATCTACTACAGGGACAGCTGTAGTAAGATGTAGTACACGTATGCGAAATTACCGAGAGGTTCAAAGAAAAAGAGCCACCCTACTTTTGGCTGTAGTAAGTGTAGTAAGTGTAGTAAGGCATACACTTACTACATCTACTACAATCGTAGCTGTAGTAAGATGTAGTACACGTATGCGACAATACCGGGAGGTTAAAAGTAAAAGAGCCACCCTACTTTTGGCTGTAGTAAGTGTAGTAAGTGTAGTAAGGCATACACTTACTACATATACTACAATCGTAGCTGTAGTAAGATGTTGTACATGTAGTTGAGTATAACGAGAGGTTAAAAGAAAAAAAGGCCACCTACTTTTGGCTGTAGTAAGTGTAGTAAGTGTAGTAAGGCACACTTACTACATCTACTACAATCATAGCTGTAGTAAGATGTAGTACACGTATGCGACAATACCGGGAGGTTAAAAGAAAAAGAGCCACCCTACTTTTGGCTGTAGTAAGTGTAGTAAGTGTAGTAAGGCATACACTTACTACATCTACTACAATCGTAGCTGTAGTAAGATGTAGTACACGTATGCGACAATACCGTGAGGTTAAAAGTAAAAGATCCACGCAACTTTTGGCTGTAGTGAGTGTAGTAAGTGTAGTAAGGCATACACTCACTACATCTACTACAATCGTAGCTGTAGTAAGATGTAGTACACGTATGCGACTATACCGGGAGGTTAGAAGTAAAAGATCCACGCAACTTTTGGCTGTAGTGAGTGTAGTAAGTGTAGTAAGGCATACACTCACTACATCTACTACAATCGTAGCTGTAGTAAGATGTAGTACACGTATGCGACTATACCGGGAGGTTAGAAGTAAAAGATCCACCCCACTTTTGGCTGTAGTATGTGTAGTAAGTGTAGTAAGGCATACACTTACTACATCTACTACAATCGTAGCTGTAGTAAGATGTAGTACACGTATGCGACAATACCGGGAGGTTAAAAGTAAAAGATCCACCCCACTTTTGGCAGTAGTAAGTGTAGTAAGTGTAGTAAGGCACACTTACTACATCTACTACAATCGTAGTTGTAGTAAGATGTAGTACACGTATGCGACTATACCGGGAGGTTAAAAGTAAAAGATCCACCCCACTTTTGGCTGTAGTAAGTGTAGTAAGTGTAGTAAGGCATACACTTACTACATCTACTACAATCGTAGCTGTAGTATGATGTAGTACACGTATGCGACAATACCGGGAGGTTGAAAGAAAAAGAGCCACCCCACTTTTGGCTGTAGTAAGTGTAGTAAGTGTAGTAAGGCACACTTACTACATCTACTACAATTGTAGCTGTAGTAAGATGTAGTACACGTATGCGACAATACCGGGAGGTTGAAAGAAAAAGAGCCACCCCACTTTTGGCTGTAGTAAGTGTAGTAAAAGTAGTAAGGCACACTTACTACATCTACTACAATCGTAGTTGTAGTAAGATGTAGTACACGTATGCGACTATACCGGGAGGTTGAAAGAAAAAGAGCCACCCTACTTTTGGCTGTAGTAATTGTAGTAAGTGTAGTAAGGCATACACTTACTACATCTACTACAATCGTAGCTGTAGTAAGATGTAGTACACGTATGCGACAATACCGGGAGGTTGAAAGAAAAAGAGCCACCCTACTTTTGGCTGTAGTAAGTGTAGTAAGTGTAGTAAGGCATACACTTACTACATCTACTACAATCATAGCTGTAGTAAGATGTAGTACATGTAGTCGAGTATACCGAGAGGTTAAAAGAAAAAGAGCCACCCTACTTTTGGCTGTAGTAAGTGTAGTAAGGCATACACTTACTACATCTACTACAATCGTAGCTGTAGTAAGATGTAGTACACGTATGCGACAATACCGGGAGGTTAAAAGAAAAAGAGCCACCCCACTTTTGACTGTAGTAAGTGTAGTAAGTGTAGTAAGGCACACTTACTACATCTACTACAATCGTAGCTGTAGTAAGATGTAGTACACGTATGCGACAATACCGGGAGGTCAAAAGAAAAAGAGCCACCCTACTTTTGGCTGTAGTAAGTGTAGTAAGTGTAGTAAGGCACACTTACTACATCTACTACAATCGTAACTGTAGTAAGATGTAGTACACGTATGCGACAATACCGGGAGGTTCAAAGAAAAAGTACATGTAGTCGAGTATACCGAGAGGATAAAAGAAAAAGAGCCACCCTACTTTGGGCTGTAGTGAGTGTAGTAAGTGTATTTTAAGGCATATATGCTTACTTCATCTACTACAGACACAGCTGTAGTTAGTGTAGTAAGTGTAGTAAGGTATATTATGTGCTTACTACATCTACTACAGGCACAGCTGTAGTAAGTGTAGTAAGTGTAGTAAGGTATATATGCTTACTTCATCTACTACAGACACAGCTGTAGTTAGTGTAGTAAGTGTAGTAAGGTATATGTGCTTACTACATCTACTACAGGCACAGCTGTAGTAAGTGTAGTAAGTGTAATAAGGCATATATGCTTACCACATCTACTACAGGACCGTGCGGCCTATATAGGAATTCTAGGAGGGGGGACACATATCCCCGGGTAGACGGGATTTTCGGTCCCCCCTCTAAAATGTCGTCAACTTTATCTTAGAAGCTTGTTTTAAAACGTGAACTGATAAAACGCATTGTATTAATACAAATTCGAAACTCCATTGGAAGAAATAAAAAGAAAACCAAGGACCGTGCGGCCTATATAGAAATTCTAGGAGGGGGGACACATATTCCCGGGTATCCCGGAATTTTCGGTCCCCCCTCTGAAATGTCAACAAATTCATCTTATAAGCTTGTTTTAAAACGTTAGCTGATAAAACGCATTGTATTAATACAAATTTGAACCTTCATTGGAAGAAATAAAATAAAAAGAAAACCAAGGACCGTGCGGCCTATATAGGAATTCAAGCAAGCTTCTAAGATGAATTTGTTGACATTTTAGAGGGGGGACCGAAAATCCCGGCTACCCGGGAATATGTAACATGTCTTCAGTGTTCGAACGAAAAGTCAGAATCGACACCGCCAGATTATATGTAAGAGCGGGTATAAGTCTAAATTCATTCGCTATTTGTCGATAAAGGTTGAGGGGATCCCCCTTTAGTTCGTTATCACCATAAAACACCCAAAGCTGGGCACCAGCTGGGCTCAACACATGTTGTTATGCCTACACAGCGAAAAGTGGTAACTTTTTAGCCTCTACCAGGCTTGAGGGCGCGGC
Source organism: Branchiostoma floridae x Branchiostoma japonicum (assembly GCA_013266295.2). Classification (NCBI taxonomy): domain Eukaryota; kingdom Metazoa; phylum Chordata; class Leptocardii; order Amphioxiformes; family Branchiostomatidae; genus Branchiostoma; species Branchiostoma floridae x Branchiostoma japonicum. The sequence goes on from CM023830.1 coordinate 7,743,491, forward strand.
TGGAAATAGTAGAAATTGGCCAAATAGAGAGAGATAACACGCCGAGGGAGTTAGTCAGCCAGTTTGCCGGCCCTTTGAGATATATATATATTTACCCCTTGTATATATATATATAAGCCTAGGGCAACATCTGCTTGGACAGGCTCCTATCTAACTACTCATCAGTTGGCCCGATGGGAGATTCAATAAAACCGATTAGCTCGTTAGGGAATTCGCGGCTTCACTATCAAAACAAATTTTAACATCGGTTCCGACTGCGCTTCGAGTGGACATGAGGTGCTAATCTACTGCCTTTGTTGTGACGAAGAGTTTGTAGAGTTTGTCCCTGTCATGCTCCATACCTCCTTGATAACAACCTGTTCTATAAAGAAATTTACAATGACAACAAAGGCGGAGCCGCCAAAAACAAGGTCCACAGACTGTTCAAGTCCACCTATACTGAAGAACGGTCAGGGCTCAGCACTTTCCTTATCTACTGACTTCCACGGGGCTACGTGCTTAGCGCGCCGGGGAAATCTCTGACCCGCCCGCGGTACTCTGGCAACCAGGGTAGTATTCCTGTAGTAGGAGTACAATGTAGTTCGCATATTCACATTGCAAAAAACACGATCGGACGACGAGTTTGCGAGCTCTAAATGATATTTTCGGCAGTAATGCGTCCGGAGATTTGTCGACCAGCGCGCAATTTTTAGGGATCATCGGCCGATGCTCGTTGTGCACCGAAAGCGACTTGTCGCTAGCCTGGATGTCAGAGTACAGCGGGTGGCTCAGAGATTTCCAAGGCGACCCTAGCATAAAGCCCCGTAAATCGAACAAGCGGGCAAGGGTACTACATTTACCACTGTGACATCTTACTACAGCAATGCCGGTGGTAGCTGTAGTAGGTACATTGTATATGCCTTGCTACACTTACTTGTTTGTTTATTTGTTTATTTGTTTATCAAAATTCATCACAACAGTGAAAGGGACGGGGGAACAGGTGTAACACCTTTACCAGCCCTCGTCCCGATACAGCATTACTACAATTACTACAGCCTATTGTAGGGTGGCTCTTCTTCTTTTGACCTCTCGGTATACTAAACTACATCTTACTACAGCTGTGCCTGTAGTAGATGTGGTAAGCATATATGCCTTATTACACTTACTACACTTACTACAGCTGTGCCTGCATTAGATGTAGTAAGCACATATACCTTACTACACTTACTACACTAACTACAGCTGTGTCTGTAGTAGATGTAGTAAGCATATATGCCTTACTACACTTACTACACTTACTACAGCTGTGCCTGTAGTAGATGTAGTACGCACATATGCCTTGCTACAGTTACTACACTTACTACAGCTGTGCCTGTAGTAAGCAAATATGCCTTACTACACTCACTACAGCCCAAAGTAGGGTGTCTCTTTTTCTTTAGACCTCTCGGTATACTCGACTACATGTACTACATCTTACTACAACTATGATTGTAGTAGATGTAGTAAATATATGCTTTACTACACTTACTACACTTACTACAGCCGAAAGTAGGGTGGCCCTTTTTTTTACCTCTCGGTATACCTAAACTACATGTACTACATCTTACTACAGCCACGATTGTAGTAGATGTAGTAAGTGTATGCCTTACTACACTTACTACAATTACTACAGCCTATTGTAAGGTGGCTCTTCTTCTTTTGACCTCTCGGTATACTAAACTACATCTTACTACAGCTTTGCCTGTAGTAGATGTGGTAAGCATATATGCCTTATTACACTTACTACACTTACTACAGCTGTGCCTGCAGTAGATGTAGTAAGCACATAAACCTTACTACACTCACTACACTAACTACAGCTGTGTCTGTAGTAGATGTAGTAAGCATATATGCCTTACTACACTTACTACACTTACTACAGATGTGCCTGTAGTAGATGTAGTACGCACATATGCCTTGCTACACTCACTACACTAACTACAGCTGTGCCTGTAGTAGATGTAGTAAGCAAATATGCCTTACTACACTCACTACAGCCCAAAGTAGGGTGTCTCTTTTTCTTTTGACCTCTCGTTATACTCGACTACATGTACTACATCTTACTACAACTATGATTGTAGTAGATGTAGTAAATATACTACACTTACTACACTTACTACAGCCGAAAGTAGGGTGGCCCTTTTTTTTACCTCTCGGTACACCTAAACTACATGTACTACATCTTACTACAGCCACGATTGTAGTAGATGTAGTGAGTGTATGCCTTACTACATTTACTATTGTAAGTTGGCTCTTCTTCTTTTGACCTCTAGGTATACTAAACTACATCTTACTACAGCTGTGCCTGTAGTAGATGTAGTAAGCACATATACCTTACTACACTTACTACACTAACTACAGCTGTGTCTGTAGTAGATGTAGTAAGCATATATGCCTTACTACACTTACTACACTTACTACAGCTGTGCCTGTAGTAGATGTAGTACGCACATATGCCTTGCTACAGTTACTACACTTACTACAGCTGTGCCTGTAGTAAGCAAATATGCCTTACTACACTCACTACAGCCCAAAGTAGGGTGTCTCTTTTTCTTTAGACCTCTCGGTATACTCGACTACATGTACTACATCTTACTACAACTATGATTGTAGTAGATGTAGTAAATATATGCTTTACTACACTTACTACACTTACTACAGCCGAAAGTAGGGTGGCCCTTTTTTTTACCTCTCGGTATACCTAAACTACATGTACTACATCTTACTACAGCCACGATTGTAGTAGATGTAGTAAGTGTATGCCTTACTACACTTACTACAATTACTACAGCCTATTGTAAGGTGGCTCTTCTTCTTTTGACCTCTCGGTATACTAAACTACATCTTACTACAGCTATGCCTGTAGTAGATGTGGTAAGCATATATGCCTTATTACACTTACTACAGCTGTCCCTGTAGTAGATGTAGTAAGCAAATATACCTTACTACACTTACTACACTTACTACAGCTGTGCCTGTAGTAGATGTAGTAAGCAAATATGCCTTACTACACTCACTACAGCCCAAAGTAGGGTGGCTCTTTTTCTTTTATCCTCTCGGTATACTCGACTACGTGTACTACATCTTACTACAGCTACGATTGTAGTAGATGTAGTAAGTGTATGCCTTACTACACTTACTACACTTACTACAGCCAAAAGTAGGCTGGCTCTTTTTCTTTGAACCTCCCGGTATTGTTGCATACGTGTACTACATCTTACTACAGCTAAGATTGTAGTAGATGTAGTAAGTGTGCCTTACTACACTTACTACACTTACTACAGCCAAAAGTAGGGTGGCCTTTTTTCTTTTAACCTCTCGGTATACTCGACTACATGTACTACATCTTACTACAGCTACGATTGTAGTAGATGTAGTAAGTGTATGCCCTACTACACTTACTACACTTACTACAGCCAAAAGTAGGGTGGCTCTTTTTCTTTGAACCTCCCGGTATTGTCGCATACGTGTACTACATCTTACTACAGCTACGATTGTAGTAGATGTAGTAAGTGTGCCTTATTACATTTACTACACTTACTACAGCCAAAAGTGGGGTGGATCTTTTACTTTTAACCTCCCGGTATTGTCGCATACGTGTACTACATCTTACTACAGCTACGATTGTAGTAGATGTAGTAAGTGTATGCCTTAAACTACACTTACTACACTTACTACAGCCAAAAGTAGGGTGGCTCTTTTTCTTTTAACCTCTCGGTATTTTCGCATACGTGTACTACATCTTACTACAACTACGATTGTAGTAGATGTAGTAAGTGTATGCCTTACTACACTTACTACACTTACTACAGCCAAAAGTAGGGTGGCTCTTTTTCTTTAAACCTCCCGGTATTGTCGCATACGTGTACTACATCTTACTACAACTACGATTGTAGTAGATGTAGTAAGTGTGCCTTACTACACTTACTACACTTACTACAGCCAAAAGTAGGGTGGCCTTTTTTTGTTTTAACCTCTCGGTATACTCAACTACATGTACTACATCTTACTACAGCTATGATTGTAGTATATGTAGTAAGTGTATGCCTTACTACACTTACTACACTTACTACAGCCAAATGTAGGGTGGCTCTTTTTCTTTGAACCTCCCGGTATTGTATCATACGTGTACTACATCTTACTACAACTACGATTGTAGTAGATGTAGTAAGTGTGCCTTACTACACTTACTACACTTACTACAGCCAAAAGTGGGGTGGATCTTTCACTTTTGACCTCCCGGTATTGTCGCATACGTGTTCTACATCTTACTACAGCTACGGTTATAGTAGATGTAGTAAGTGCATGCCTTACTACACTGACTACACTTACTACAGCCAAAAGTAGGGTGGCTCTTTTTCTTTTAACCTCTCGGTATTGTCGCATACTTGTACTACATCTTACTACAGCTGTGCCTGTAGTAGATGTAGTAAGTAATGTGTTTTACTACATTTACTACACTTACTACAGCCCAAAGTAGGGTGCCCTTTTTTACCACTTGATATACTCGACTACATGTACTACATTTTACTAGAGCCTTGCCTGTAGTAGATGTAGTAAGTATGTGCCAATTACTACATTTACTACACTTACTACAGCCGAAATGAGTGGTCCGTTTTCATTCGCCCTGTCTGTATACCACACACTTCCTACTATGTACTACGGTAGTAGTTGTAGTCGGCATGTTCTCTAGGCGAATTGTCATGTCTGATGTGTAAGGTCACAGACACGGCTGGCGTTTACGCTGGGTCTTACACAACCCCGGCACGATGACATGACCTACACGGCCTCGGGGATTGGCCCGATGCGGTGCCGCGCACTTTGCTGCGTGTGCCGACGATTTCGTGATATTTTACACTACCCCGACACGGGGACAGGACCTACACGGCCTCGGTGATGAGCCCGACACAACGTCGCGCACCTTTCTGCTTTTGCCGGCGATTTCGTGATTTCGTGATGTTTTACACGACCCCGACACGGGGACAGGACCTAAACGGCCTCGGTGATGAGCCCGACACAACGCCGCGCACCTTGCTGCTTTTGCCGGCGATTTCGTGATGTTTTACACGACCCCGACACGGGGACAGGACCTACACGGCCTCGGTGATGAGCCCGACACAACGCCGCACACCTTGCTGCTTTTGCCGGCGATTTCGTGATGTCTTACATGGAACATCCGCCAAGGTTCTAGGTATGTATCATTACGAGAGTAAATTAACGAGGCTGTTAAGTTACCCACATTATGAATCAACAAAGCTTTGCGTACACAAATCTCATCTGTAATGGCCAATACACCTGGTTGTTGCCTCATTCTTGTTCAAAGTGTCATCACCAAACGTTTCCAGATTCAGGTGGGAGTCTTGGGTTGGTATGCGAGGGAATCAGTCGAGTCAACTCCGTCTTTTGGAACGGAATCCGGCTGGTGCCATCCTCTGCTGGGAAGGTCTCCATACTCGAACATGTCGACGTTCTCCACGCGGGTCAAGACGACGGGACAGGAACAACTGCGGCCATCAAGATCGAAACATTCGCACCCGTGCTTAGAGACGTCAACGTCAAGTACAGCGCAGGTGCAGGGGTCAAGATTCAGGGGGCAGCTACAGAGGTCAACATGGAGGGCTGTAGCGTGGAGGAAAATCAAGGCCCAGGCATCATCATAGAAGACCAAGCAGCAAATATCAACGTACAAAACACCGGGGTCTCCAACAACTTTCCGTATGGCGCTCAAGTCATCCGCGGCAGTCCTGAACACAAAATTACCTTCACTGATTCTTCTTTCACTGAGAACTTCGGGACAGGGCTTCTCCTAGATACAGTCAGAAGTGAGGTTACAGTTGTGAACAGCAACTTCAGTTCCAACACTCACTTTGGCTTAGACTCTATCAACAGTCAAATACCTGCGCTTCTGATTCAAAGCTGTACCTTGAACTCAAATGGACTGGACGGTGTGTTCATACAGGAAGAATCATCCAGCATGCCTCTCACCGAGAAGAGCTTTTCCATCGATCAGTCCAGTCTATCTGAAAACCTTCGCCGGGGAGTCACGGCTTCAATCTCTCCATATAGCTACAACAGCTACGGCCATCGAATCTTCTTCAATGTCACAGGCAGTGAGGTTAGCGCGAATCTCGACGGAGCTTTAGATATCAGTGTAGAACATTCGACCCATACCTGCTATCCAAGCTTTCTTTTTGACAACTCTATTTTCAAGACAAATGGTGGCGACGTTGTAAGCATCTCAGGAAGCTTGTCTGATGTCGTGGTGACGAACAACGTTTTCCAAGAGAACGCGTGCGGGCCAGACCAAGTACTCGTTTTCACTGGACAGGGCAAGAATGTCAGCTGTACTTCCAACACATTCCAGCAGAATCTTTGCAAGCGTTTGGGCCTTTTCAGTGTAACGGAGGACGCTAATGTCAATAACATCCAGCAAACGTTTACCGAAAATGTCTTCACTGATAACGACTACGATCCACCGTTTCTGTACAAATCCGACCCACTCCGTGACTTCTGCACGTTGGCGTTCTCAGGAGAATGGAGGCCCATAAGCGTCATGCACAATTCCTTCCAAGAGGGAGTTTCTCGCCTTGACCTCTGCAGCACCGTTTCGGTAGAATCGTGGGATGGACCCACCATAGAGGCCACTCACAACTGGTGGGGCACTAACGACGAGGATGTCATACGAGAGAAAATCTTTGACTACAACGACTGGAACAGCGGAGCACAAGTCACGTACTCACCGTTCCTTGACTCTGCAAACGGAAATCCCGTTTCCACGGCAGGTTATTCTCCGTCAGCCCTAGCGTTTGGCGGTGTGTTGACGAACGATCTGCACATCCTACAAGGGAGCAGTCCTGTACTGATGAAGAGTGATCTAACCATTCTCCCCGGCGCCACTCTCACGCTCGACCCTGGAGTGGAAGTGAAGGCAGCACCAGGGGCTGGTATTCTCAATTATGGACACGTCAACATGGTTGGCTCAGCATCAGACAGGGTTATACTCGGTGCACAAAGTAATGACAACTTAGCCTCCAAGGACAACCATTTGCGACTGACAGGTGATGGTAAATTAGAGGTATTCCATGCTGGAACCTGGAAATCCGTATGCTACACATACAACAGTCGCTTTAGATATTGGGGTCATGAAACTCAAGTTCTCGTTTGTCGACAGCTCGGCCTAGGCCCCCCGCGATCCGTTAGTGGAACCTCCTTTGGTGCGGTACAGAAGGTAGTGGTAAGATGCGATGGAAATGAGGAGTCTTTCCAACAATGTATCCATTACGATTTGGCACCAGACAACCTAGGATGCAGTCACCAAGCACGTGTGTCCTGTGAGCCCACCCCTGGATGGGGAGGTATAAAATCACATGGCCAAGACGAGACCATGGTCGAACACATTCTGTTCAAAGACATTGGTCAGCTGCACAACAGAAGATCTGCAGCTCTGTCGATTGAGAGTATCGACAGTTCCATGACCCTGCAGAACGTAGAGATAGACAGGTGCCTCCAGTCACGGGCTGGTGTGGAGATCCTCAGCCCACCTTCGCAGACAACAGTCCAAGATCTAACAGCGTCTGAGTGTGAAGCAGAGTCTGTCTTATCTTTCAGGAATGTTTCTGACTCTGTCACCATCAACAGCGTCAGTATCACAGCTACAGGCGGGAGGACATTGAGTAACACAGTAGGTATACGGGTGGAATCACTGGATATAACCCATTCGGGTCCAACCGTGGCCATCTTTAACACTGTGACAACAGGCAGCGATTACGGCATGAGATTGACCGGGGGTAACGGGACAATTACTGTACAAAACAGTGAAGCACGTAGCAATAGCCGTGGTGTGCGTATTGAGCGATGGACGGGAGATGTAGAGATAACCCAAGTAAACGCAGCGCAAAATTCGTATGGCGTGGACCTCCATTACTCGACTGGGAATGCCATGATTAGCCAAGTAAACACCGGGCACTCTAGCAAGGGTGTGTACATGAGTTCTTGGACGGGAAATGTGGACATTAGCAAAGTAACAACGGGGCAATCTACTACAGCCGTGTACATAAATGGTTGGACCGGAAATGGGACGATCAGCCAAGTAAAATCCGGAGGGATCTATCTGTCTTCAGTAAATGGAATAGCCACACTTACGGACATAGAGGCTGTTGGAAACAGTGGCAGTGACAGTATCTACATCAGCACGAGCCGTGGCCGATACCTTGTGACAAATGCAACTGTAAGCAGCAGCAACAACCTTGGCATGGTCGTCAGCTTAAGTGGTGACAGTCAACTTCGTGTAGATGATGTGAAGTTTCTGGGAAGTAAACGAGGAGGTGCCAGAATCAATGGCCAGACCAGCGGTGCACAGGGATCAGAATTCACTGTCACAAACAGTATCTTCTACATGAACAAAAGAGTCGCGCTCCAAATTTCAGGAATAGCGTCAAAAGTGGAAATTTCACGAAATACGTTCGAAGAAAACGTCTGTCCTCACGCAGGCGCCGTAGTGTTAAGCGCTGCTGTGGATATGCAAAATGTCAGTTTCAACAGATTTATCCAAAACAATGCAAGACGCACCATTCATTCCAACGTCTTGAAGTGGTCGAACAACATCCGTGAATCAGAATGTCTGATCAATGATAACGTCTTCATCGACAATTTCTACTCCCATGGGGCCACCGATGGAAACTTTCGATACGATAACAACATCAGGAACACATCATGTACCCTCCAGTTGGACGGATATCGACGTGACATCAGTTTCCATCGTAATGTGTTTGAAAACCCCATGGTCGATCATCAAGTGTGCAGCAACATTCCAGCACGAAACGCGGAAGACTTCCTTGATGGACGTTTTAACTGGTGGGGCACAACGACACATGATAGCATTAGGGACGCCATCTTTGACTTTGATGATCACAACGACCACGCTGTTGTTGCTTATCTACCGTACCTCACCAGTAATGATGTAACCATAATTCCGTCGACCAATCCAGTGACCAGCCCCAGCATGCCATTACCGCTGCTGGGTGGGCGACTATACAGTGACCTGCACTTGGCTATTGACAATAGTCCATACACCCTGACCACCGACTTGACCATTCTACCAAACGTGACCTTGACCATAGACCCAGGTGTTGAGATACAGGCCTTTCCGTGCGTTGGTCTGCTGAATCTGGGAACATTGGTCGCAAGCGGAACGAAGCAGCAGCCAATAACGTTTGGTCCGGCTCTGGGCATCCCCACCACTAAACCAAGTTTGTATAGGCTGACTGATGGGCCGTACCCATGGGAGGGGAAAGTTGAAGTGTTCTTCCAAGGACGTTGGTACAAAGTCTGCTCAAACTATTTCAATGAAATTGATGTCCTATGTCGAGAACTTGGGTACGGTCCATCGATTGGCAGTTCTGGTTATACAGTCGGCCTTGGCGAAGAGTCTGTCAGTACTGGCTATCGTTACATAGAGTGTGAAGGAGACGAGGAAAAGCTAGTCCACTGTTATCAACGTGCGTCTGTCTTCACCAGGACACAGTGCTCAAGCAGGAGTGGGCGTTTTGTGAGATGCTCACCAGTATCCACCCATTCAACAATACCAGATACAACCTGCACGTCAAATGCATGGGGCGGGCTACGGATGGCAACCGACGAATCCTTTCTTCTGAACCATGTCGAGATATCAGGCAGTGGGACTCTGCATTCCAAACCCACATCCGGACTGTCTATTGAAAAGTTGGGTGGACAAATCTCCAACGTGCTCATTAAGAACTGTACTGGGTCAGGTCTGGAGATCTTTGGTCCCGGCTCGGACACTACAATCACTGACACCGAGATTCACCAATGTCAGGCAAATACTGGCATCGTGATATACGGGTCTCAGAGCGAAGTTCATGTCAGTAGAGTCTCGGTCACCAACAGCAGCTTTGTCACCGGAGGCGTCTCGCTTTTTTCGTGGGACGCGTACGTCGACAGGGAAAACTTTGAAAACGCCATCGGAATTTGCGATTCAGAGGAAGACGTGTTCCTTACTGCCGGCGCTTACTTCGTGTACGAGACGAAAAACAGTCAGTGTGTGAAACACATCCACGCGGGCGAGGGAAAGGAGGTACATCTGCGGGTTATCGTATCAAGGGCCAGGCAGTTACGTGTGTATTCCGATGTAAACCAACAACATCTGCTTGGGGAAGTGAACAGCTGGAGTCAAAACACCAACAGAGTCTTCCATTCACCTGAGGTGATAAGTCTGCTGAGCAGTGGCGACGATGTGTACTTGGAGGTTCAAATCATCAGATCGTCAGGTGAGTAAAATATCATCCCCTTTTCCAACATCCGTATTATGTCTTCAATATTTCTATTTTTATATACGTTTTGAGGGAATAGCATTTGTTCATTTTTTGTCAGATGTGGAAGAATTTTGTTCTAGTAGCTGTTATCTCTTTACATTTCCAAGGTCCCTCCAGACGCACGGTTACAGACAGTGTGTTGAGCAACAACTATGGCACTGTGGTTAAAGTCAAAACCATTACTGAGTCAGAGATAACAATTTCGCGAAGCAGACTGACTTCAAACACACCGTTGACACCAGGCAGTGATGACCTGCAAGCCGCAATCGTTTTGGACACCATGAACACCCACTGTGCGGTCCAGAACAATTACTTTTTTGACAACTCAATGAAAGGACTCGAATTCAAAAGTTCTGGAAACAGTGAACTTTTTCTTGGTCACAATATGTTTGACACCAACCAGGGCAACGGAGCCGTCAACCTTACAGATGACCGTCCAGGCACCTCTCAGGCTCTCATCTTTGGGAATGACTTTGTCTCTAACGACGTCCCGGACTACTTGAGCATACTAACCCTGTGGAACACACCAGGAAGCGTCAAGAGAAACCATTTTCAACGCAACATTGGCCTGTACATTGTAGACTGGCAAGTCCGTGAAGGTATTAGCCATGGCCAACTCTTCACGGGCAACCGCTTGGAGCACAACAGCGGGCAGAGGCCGGGGTACAAGCACACTGTCGCCGTGTCGGGTCCTGACGTCCACCTCCACCAGAATGTCCTCAATAATCCCGCCAACGACGCAGAGCTCATCGCTTTGAACGACTGCTCGTCCGCCGACGTAAATGCCACAAACAATTGGTGGGGTTTTGATCAAGCCACGGCTGTCGCCGAGAGAATCAGGGACAGTAGAGACCGGCCACATCTTCCAGATGTCCTGTTCGAGCCATTCCTTGATGAGGATCCCGAGAAAGGTAGGGAAATGACTTCTACTGTTAATGTATACAGTCATGCAATATGATTGAAGCTGATTTCAATGTGTATCCCCATTTCCTGTAGCAAATTGTTGATAACGTCTTATTCTTGCTGTCTGTCTGTTTGTTAGGAGTATGTCGCTATTCCTGGTTCCATGAAGAGCAGCTTGGATACTGCTATAAGTACAAGGGTGCGGCTCAGACACTGGACGATGCCTGGGACTCATGCAAGGTATCTTAAAACAAAGTGGTCCATATCATCTAATGTGTTAACAAATAGCCTTCACATTCTACATGGAGTAAGAACAATGTGGTATTTAACAATACAGATTGTCAGAACATAATGTCATGTTGTTGTCTTTCAGGAACAATACGCACAAGTAGTCATAAAGGCCTCAGACAAGGAGTTGCAGTTGTTAAGTGCTGCACTAAAGAGTCAAGTAGAAGATGTCAACTTCGCGCCGGAACCGTTTTGGATGGATCAGGAGGTGAGTGAATTTGTGGAAGTGACTACTCGCCTATATAAAATGAAGTGTTTTTCGTCAATGATTGACGTTAAACACTTCCATGACATTCTACTCTTTATTTCCAGCTCTCCAGCACAGAACAAGCCTGCTGGGTGTATCGACAAAACGCGGGCGTTAGCGATGTCCTCACGGCACAGTGTGACTCCCTCTATCCGTTCTTCTGCAAACTGCCTGCTGGTGAGTAAAATGAGTCGGCATAGTAGATGATTTATGAAAAGGCAAATAAAATACTAATATTGTTTATGGGAGTGTACTAGCTAGTATTGACTCATTAGCATTCGTAAATATTCTACCGCATTGTTAGATATATCACATTAGAGGGATATCTATATGACTACATTCTCGGTTTCTAGAGAGTACAATTTGTTTTCATGATTTTATTTTCCAATGTCTCCTAGCGCGCGGCTGTCCCAACGATTGTTCCCAGCACGGTGTCTGCCAAGTTACTGGAACAGGGGCTGTGGCGATCTGTTACTGTGACAGGGGCTGGGACGGGTCGGACTGCTCCCAACCTAACTGCCAGGATCTCGACGATTGCGGAGAATTTGGTGTGTGTGTCGGGCCTAACGTCTGCAGGTGTAGGAACGGATGGCAGGTAAGAAAGTATGTCTAAAACATGTTCAATATTGATGCATTCATTGTTTCAAACTTCAAGATTTCACAGATGAATCTTCGTTGTCTGAATATCATGAAAAATGGAAAAATTGCTACTATTGCGCAGCAGTTAAGCCATGTTAACATTGGTAAAATGTTAACGCTAAAATGTCAGGCAACATAAATGAATGTTGCGAGGGGGTATAAATGAATAGTAGACCTTTCTTGTACATTTGTGCTCTTACAAGCTAAGTACTAGTAATGGATAAAGCAGAAATAAAAATTACAGAAATAACTTACCAATACTATGAATGTTGCTGTAGCAAGTGAGAAGGATGTAACAATTGTATGATTGGGTTGAACCTATTAATAACTTTTGACCGATTAATTTTGGTTCATCAGTTCTACTTACTTCCAGCAACATCTTCAGCGAAAAATGCTTTTCAGATAGCTCTTCATATTTGATTCTCATGATTTGTAACTGATAGCCAATTCTTTCTTCCGTAGGGCCGTGGATGTACTGTAAGTTACTGCAGTAGGTTCAGCACGTGTAAGTCCTGTGTTCAGTCCGTGGGCTGTGGGTGGTGTGACCGGACTCAGTCCTGTGAATCTGGCCTGTACGGCGGACCTGACGTCATACCCTGTCCTACATGGTTCTACCACAACTGTTTCACTGTCGGCAACAAGGGCCTCTGTTCGGACGACATAGAGGTATGTACAGCAAACATATCTATGTTCATCTATGAGTTTATCTTTATTACCGGTATTCATGGAAATAGAATAATTACATGAAATGTTTCCAATTACAGATCCTAATTCATAGTCATTTTGTTAAAATCTGAAGTTTTGCTAGGTATATCATTGACTGGTATGGAATCGGTATAGAAAGAAAAGGGTTTTAATCAACGTTTTTGCCCAGGTTGTTGACTGTGAATTTCGGCAGTGTAACTCGTCCCTGTCTACCACTACTGTTGAGTCATGTCTGAGATGCGAGGATGTAGAGGGATGCTTTAAGAACACGGTGAGTTGATTCAGTAACTCTAAACATGACTCTCTACAGAACTACAGATCTGCTCTCTATCTAACAAGGTCATCTTGGTTTGAACTGTTCTTGATGTCTGACAATCCTGTCTGATTAACATGTGTGTAAACTCTACCAGAGCATAATTTACGGTTTACAACAGTTACTACAGCTGCAAAAACGTGTATCTTCACTGGCGAATAAAGTACTTATATAACTTTGTTTCCAGGAGGACGGTTACTGTAAAGTCTGGGACCAGAGCCGATGTCCAAAGGGTTTTGTCTACCCTCTCTATAACGACACAACGCGCATTGAAAAGGTCCTGACTGGTCACAACGTGAAGTACGTGCCGTCAGACGGCGACCCTCTGTACCACTGCCAGGTCCGCTTCTCGTCCTGGGGAGCTACCCTGTTCATCCAGGAGGGAGAACTGGACGTGCAGCTCGGCCAGGTACTGTCCAGCCCTCAGGCGGGCGGCGTGCTGCACAAGGTGGAACAGGTCGTGACTGAAGGTACATTGTCTTCTTATCTTATACAGTACTGGACAACATCCCATGGTCACGTCCCACATGGAATATACGTTGTATGCTGTGGGACATGTTCTGCACATTTGCTTATGGCTAGAGCATGGGGCTCTCTTTCATCTTCCTCTTTTTATGTTTACCTTTGCAGAAGGAAAACATATTGTTTTGGCTCTGTTTCTTCTTCTTCTTCCTCTTCTTCTGACCTGGACCAGACGTCTGTCACCATGGTAACTGGTGCTGTAGCAGACACCTTGTGGTGTTGTGTTACATTTTGTAGCAGGACATAGTTGGAGGGGTTGCTCACCATATATTATGAATGTGTTTTGAGTAAGAATAAACAGAAGGTAAACATGCATTTCCTTTGCAAATGTTACCTTTCTAGTCACATTTCTGTTTCGTCTGTTTTCTCCAGGTGCCTACACCCTAGTCGCTGCGCATCCTGCTACCCTGGAGGACATGTTCAACTACGCGGACTTCAGCCAGAGGGTCCGACTTGAGCCAGTCGTGGACTTCGGCAGTATTGAACAGGAACCATCACTCTCTGTCATACAGAGCGTCATTCGAGGGAACGGAACGTTTCAAGGAGACAACACGCACGTGATAAGTCCTGGTAAGCTGCCCAAATATACTTAACATTCATTCGGGTTGACTGAAGCAAACGTTTGAATGTACGTTTACATCCATTGCTATGTATGTAAACAATGATTGCTTTGTCGACAGGAACAGGTACAATCACATGTCAAACAAAACATGACCAATACGTCCTTGAGATGTGGACAAAGCTAACTAATGGTATACATCCCAGTTTACCATTAGCTTTGTTGACGTCTCTTATACTTCTTCAGATATCACGGTTTACAAATGTGTGGGATCCGGCGGCAGCCTGCGCCTGGTCTTCCGCGAGAGTGATCCTAACCTGCCGGTCATTAACCCCGGGGACGTCATCGTGGGGAACCACAGTAACGGGATGCTGGAGTTCGTGACCAAGATGTCCAACACAGCCTTTGGCACCGTCATCCACACAAACCTGGCACACTGCTCTGGAGAGATATATAGGTAGCTAACCTGCATAAGATTATCTTATTATCAAATACTATTTCATTTGGTATATTGTATCAGCTATCAGTTATACAAGTATAATTTACTAAAAGCCATGTGATGATGGTGCACTATGTTCTGCAGCTCAGAGTTGTTGCAACAGCCTCTGGTCGCAGTCAGTCTTTCTTCATTTCGTTCCACTGTGTCTTCTTCTCTGTGAAAAGTCTAAGCTCTTGGAGTTTCTTGACGGTTCTTAAGTTTTCCATTCGGGGACAGGTCTGTCTTCAGGACACTTAGTAGACTTCTGCTGGTGTCTTCCTTTTCTATCTTAAAAGCCATAGCATTTCCTTTTATTGATACCCTTACGAACTCACGTATTTGACATTTTTTCTGAACAGTATTCTGGAGCAGTTCAAGACCGTGAATGGACAGACCGTGCCCCCTCCCCTGTCGTGCTCGGGCGGCCCCACAGGTGAGACCGGGCTGCTGATCGCCGAGGCACGGGACCTCCTGCTGCAGCTGGGCAGCGTGGTGGTGGGCAGGAAAACGGGCAGGTTCGCCGCAAAGGTGACCAGACTATTTTACTAAGGAACCGTCATGTCTGTCATAGCCTATTGCTTGTGTTTTGTATATGCCACAGATTAATCACAATGGCTGTTTGTATCTTTTTGATGTTTTTTGGGGTGGAGAGTTGATGCCACTGTTAGAAGTAAGCAATTCATATCCAGATCTTACTGGTAATGGCACTGGTCCTAAGGGTATCACCAATACTGAAAGTGCCACTGTTCTAGGTTCTGTCTAAACGTGTGACCTCTGGGTTCATTGTCCTGGAAGCGGAGCCCATAACCATAGGCGCCTCAAACCTCCAAAGAACTCCACGTGTCGGAAACAGTGCAATGAGATGGGACATAGCTGCTGAAGATGTCGTTATGGTAAGTAAAGAACAGAAGTAGCTTTGTAGGTATAATACAAAACAAAAAACAAAGTTTTCAAAATTTTCACATTGAAGTTGTCCTTCAAGGTGAAAATCGGTGGCTCCTACCTGTTGTGTCTGCCTGAAGATTTGAAATTCACCATATTTTCTAGCTTATGTCATTTTCCTAGAATTGAATTATCTATTAAAAGAACGTGCATTACAAAATGTATACATTTATCGCATCGTTTCCTAAACAATATTAGAGCCCATCAGTCCAACTCACGGTGAGCGTCAACGCCAGTTTCACCGCGGACATCGGCCTGTCTAACACCCTGTCTATGGTAGGGTACCGCAGGAGGACACTGGAGAAGGCTGAAGTCCAGTTTATCGGAGGGAATGTGGAGATAGAAATGGCAGGCGAGGCTGAAACATTCCGAGGGTAAGAAAACGTATTTATATTCTATTTTGTCATTAGATTTAAAGATGGATGTGTAAAAGTATTCTGCATTTGAATGATTCAACTTTATAACCCCTTAATATTGCTGTGTACTTCATTTTTCTGTAGGTTCTCGTCGGCTTACTATGATAGCACATCGCTACAAACCAATAAAGAGAAGGTGCGAGTCTGTATCATGGACGACGTCTGTATCCCAGGCGAGAAGTGGGCATCAGTCTCCTTGGAATACGCTCTACATGCATCGGTAAGATTTGCTTCTTTTGTCCCTTTCTACGACTTCCAACCTCTTTTACGATGTCTCAGACAAATAGTTGATTCAAATTCTAAAAGCGATATGGTAAAAAATGGATTGAATTCAACTAAAACATTCTAGCAACATGCTGTGCATTTAGATGATCACGTCAGGTAGTAATTTAGTACATTTTGAACTCCAGTCAGCTGGAACCATGAAGATGTCCGGGACGGTGAGCAAACCAGACATCGACGCTTCTGCAGGATGGAGTCCACAAGATGGCAGCCGGTGGTTTCAATTTGACCAGAATCCGGAGGCGGTTAGTTTATTCCACTGTTTGAATGTCTAACTGTTTTTAATTGGGACTTGGGTACAATATACGAGTAGATACATATGTCACATGGTTTAACGTCATACTCGTGCTCATACTGAAAACACAGACTTTGTAAATTCAACGATGTATATCTGCAAATATATAGCTTAGTTTTTTGGGCCAATTTTGTTCGATATTTGAATATTGTGGATGACCCCTATGGCTTGTATCGTTTGACGTGACATGTACTTGTCTTTAACATGTACACAACAGTCTTATTCAAGAATCTCCATAACATCGTACGAAGGTGGGGCGCACGAAAGTGATAAGTTCGTTGTCATGGAGATAGTGGCCACGCCCACCTTCTACCTGGACCTGCCTGTGCGGGACGAAAACGAGGCTGACACTGCTACGGCGGGACTTCAGCAGTTGTTTGGTAGGTGATCTCAGTCGCTACAAATATACTTCCGTCATCTGGGAAATAATCTAGTCATTGATAGCACGTCATGTATAAACACACCAGGAGGCCCAAACCTACACCAGGTACCCCTGCCCCAATACCTATCTACCACTCAAAAACCATGACCATAGCATGTCAAGAAGACGAGATATCAAATCCGTGAGTACTGCTGCAGTAACGAAGAAAGTCGCTAGAATACCCATAATCGACCTTGATTTTCGTAGTCCCAAACTCAACCTACCTACCAAATAACATGAAGACACCTTTCCAATACCTCCAGTTTACGAAATACTACAATCATCACATATACTACTCACATCACATAACCTTCTCGACGAAGGTAATTGAATATCACGATTCGTCAACAGGCAATGAGATTGTAGAGGACGTCTTCCCTTACCGTATGACGGCATCTGTTGGGGCTAAGGCTCTCTTGAGGACGTCCACAGAGTCATGCTCGCAGGAATGCCCACATGCTGATCGACCACAAAGGGTGGGGGTGACGGCACTCTTAGACTACGTAAAGGGGCGGTTTCGAGTGGATCTGGGCCCGGTGGTCCACTCAGAACAAAAGGAATGGAGGGACGGAACGTGGATGGACTCAGACCTGTAAGTTGTCAAAAGTGATAAAAGTGATACTGAGCTCAATTTCAGATAGACGAATAACTGTTGCCTCATTACTTGTGCATTCTGGTGTGATAATGGTCCATTTCCTTGAGGTAACACTACGAGGGTGTTAAAGTACGTCTTTGGATTATGTTTTGTTCTGTCACTAGGTATTGTGCAGCTCAGGCCACTGCCATCAGCACCTGTGCGAAATCTTGTGTCTGTCCGGGCGGCGAGGATTCCTTGTCGCATCCTTCCGACCCCAGCGTCTGTCAATGTCCCTGTACCTGCCCAGACGGCACCGCCAGCTCCACGGTGAAGCTCAACTTTTCAACCCATGCGTCTATCACATGCAGCACAGTAATAATCTAAAAACAAAGTAGCCAAATAGCCAAATATCTAAACTGAGCACATCGTGCATGTAGTTTGGACACTATTGTTTCTTAAAGTTTGTAAATTGTTGACAGAAGTCTCTTGGTTGATAGCATAGTTTATCAACGCAGTAATTCGTGCAAAGATACTTATTCACTCATCTTATTTTTTCTAACGCAAACAGAAATATCACAAGCATTAACTACTCAATTGCATTGTGCATATCGTTACATGCTGTTATGTTGTACAGCATCCGGACAGCCCACTGCCAAGTCGATGTAACTGTGAGCGGTGTCCTGACGGCTCTCTAAAAGTCCCGGATGATGAGACAGGCCGGCTCCGCTGTCCGTGTCTCTGCGCCGACAACACTACCAGCGAGATGATACCGGGCGGTGGGGGCAAATGTGATGTAAGCAAGTTCATCATCGCAATAGTTTGCTACTAGGAAGAAAAGTACATGTAAATTTTGTTGGATACTATCAACGTTTGTGTTTCTCTGATTTGCAACAAGTAATTTAGTACAAAATTAATGTACATTCTTTATACATTTGGTTGATGTATCGACTTGGTGTGAGCTATCTTTTTGGAAGTGTAGGTTCAGCTTATAGCACAGTACATGATCAACAGATAAAGGAATAATGGGTGTAAAAAGCCCATGGGCAAAGTGTTTTGCCTGTCCTAGCCCATACTGAATCCAGTTAATTCACACTGGACTTGACGTTTCTAACAGTTGATTGTAAGTTCAGCTGTGTAACTTTCTTGTGCTCCAGTGTTCCTGTGAATGTGCGCCCGACGGCAGCAGTGACGTCATCGCGGCAGATGGCAGCTGTCCCTGCAGGTGCAGCTGTAGGAACTGTCAGGAGTCCGTCCTGGGTCCAGACGGCCGCTGTGTCTGTTCAGACAGGTCAGGACTCTTAACATGTGGTCCAGCCAAAAGAGATGGTTACTGATGTGGGAATGTAATATACAAGCAGTATTAGGATACCTGACCTGCAAGAGCATTTTCAGGAGTAAACTCTATCAGTTGCTTGAGTAACTTTTTTTGGCGTATCTTATCACCTGGATGTCTAACCTTCACCGACGTAAACTCTATCAGTTGGGGTGAATGAATATGGTTTTGGAGCTTGCCCAAATGACTCCTTGATTTTTTCGTGTGACCGTGATACCTAAAACTTTAGCTCTATTCTGAAAAACAGCTTGTCTTCAAACAATGGTGATATATTTCTGGTTCACTTCACTATGAATTATCGCCCCCCCCCAGCTGTCCTGACTGTGAGAATGGGGAGGAGCCGGTGTGGGTGGACTGTAGCTGCAAGTGTCCACAGAAGACTGAGTGTGGGGCTCCGCCTACATGTGTGGTGGGCAGGATGGGCGTGGACTGCAGGCAGCCTGATTGTAGACCTTGTCAAGGTACGATTACAACTATGAAGTTAAAGTAGAAAAACCTATGAAAACTTGCAACATGGCTGAGACACTCTACTGCTAGTAACATCCATCAAAATCTTATCACTGGTATTATAATGTTAAAAACACCATTCATTGACAGTTGTATCTTTCTCCCAAGACTGCAGCGGTAACGGCCAGTGCATGTCCTCGGCTGACAGCTGTCAATCATCATGTGTGTGTCACAGCCAGTGGTTTGGGGACTGCTGTGAGCTGAGGATGCCCAGACCCGTAGGAGGAGATCCACATCTTGAGACGCTCGATGGTACTGATCAGTCTATGTGCTTCAATTTAAGACCCCTTCCTGTAATAATACAACTTACATTCAATTTCATGAAATATCAGGATATCGTCTAGTTTGCAACTCATACATGTGATCGCTGGGGGTTGACATGTCAAACGTACTAATTACTTTCCAGGTCGCCCATTTGACTATCACGGCATCGGAGAGTTTTGGGATTGCAAAAGTCCAGAAAACGACTTCGGCGTGCAGACCCGCATGTTCGCGTACAGCGGTGCCTCTCTGATCGGGGCTGCCGCCGTGAAGACAGGACACAGCGTCGTAACCATAACAACACCAGAACACGCCACAGTGGACGACATGCCGAATTTAAGGTATGTTTATGTTCAAGTGTCAATGGAGTTTTCTAATTCTCCACAAATTTATCGGGAAAAGAAGGTTAGCTTTTGAATTCCAACATGCACAGCTGACGGTGTCTCAGAAGTTTGGTGGCACTCTCTTGGTCTAGAAAGACAAGGTTTTAAACTGAGTACCTTTGGTTATCCACTTTACACTCTACTTGATCTAGACTTGATCTCATCCCAACAGATCAGAATGCTGATTCCTGAATGCTGATGCCTGAAATGTGGTCATGTTGATATGCTTTGACATTCTGGTAATATCAAAGATTCTTCATCTCATATTTCTTATCATCGATATCTAGGATTGACGGCAGTCTCCAGCCCATCAGCTCGGGGCAGAAGTACGTCCTGAACAACGGCACGGTTCATCTTCTGGTGGAGATCCCAAGTACTGGTGTGTCTCGAGCTCAGTCCGGAGAGGTCGTACTGTTTTCAGTCACATTTGAATCAGGTAAGGTCATTATATAGCTTTATAACCTGTATGACAAGACATGAAGACATATTGAGTCCATGTCAATGTATTAGATTCTGATCATATAGCGCCAGAACGGTACTGTACATGTCACTGATTTCCTTCTACTTCTAATTGTCCAGGAGCATCGGTTGCCTTTGACATCCGGTTCTCACCCAGTATGGGGCGTCAGTACCTGAACATCATCTTCAGCCCAACAGCAGCCTTTAAGAAAAAGACGCAGGGACTGTGTGGATACATGGATGGTGACAAGGACAACGACTTTAAGGGGCCAGACGGAACCTTGCATGGGGATGCGACCTCATTTGCTGAGTCATGTACTAGACTCCTTGTACTTCTTTTCCTCTTTTTCTGTTCCTCTCTCCCTCTCACTCTTTCTGTCATTGTACATGTAATTTCCACCTTAACTAGGTGGTGACATTGTATCTTTATAGCGATGGGATATTAATGTGTTAACGTTATTGCTGTATTTGACAAAGCTACATGATATGCACATATGATATAACGTTAATCATATTCGAAAAAACAAATTTACATTTAGGGCGCATAGTCAACACACATGGCGGGTCAGGCCTGCTGGGGTCCTGGTCCTGGGACTCTTCCAACTTCCACTCCGATGATATCATGGATAATGCGTATACCGACCCAAGTCACAGACCAACACTTGGATTAGACGGACTCGCACCGGAGCAACGAAAGGTGCTCAATTCCAATGAGTAGAAATTCCCTATCATTCTGTAGTCGTAATTAGTAACGTGTTCCTCCAGTTTCAATAGTTGCAAGGTTTTTGGTAGCTTTATGTTAGCTGTTTTGGTAATGTATTTTTTTTATTTCAACGTGCAAAAAGATACAATACAGTAATGTATTTGTTGTTCAACAGGTAGCGGAAGAGACATGCGCGCCACTTGGGTTGTCAGGTGTTCTTCTGGAAGAATGCATATTTGATGTCGCCATTACAAACGACAGGACCTTCTCACAACAGGAGGTCTTCAAACTCGGTACGCAGACTAGTGGTTTCAAGTACATATGTATCACTGTAACTCTAAGCTTTACCAACATGAGTGTTGCCTTCAAATTGTTATCAGCGATTG
Organism: Branchiostoma floridae x Branchiostoma japonicum; assembly: GCA_013266295.2. Classification (NCBI taxonomy): domain Eukaryota; kingdom Metazoa; phylum Chordata; class Leptocardii; order Amphioxiformes; family Branchiostomatidae; genus Branchiostoma; species Branchiostoma floridae x Branchiostoma japonicum. The sequence goes on from CM023830.1 coordinate 7,765,459, forward strand.
AAGAAACGCCTACTTCAGTCAACGGTTGTTGTCGTTTGTTACAGGGTGCCCCTCTCAGTGCTCCGGTAGAGGGCGCTGTGTGAACAACACCTGTGAGTGCATGCCGGGCTGGTCAGGTCCGGACTGTGACATAGCCAACTGCACGGACTGTTCTGCAGAACACGGGAAGTGCGTGCTGGGCTTCTGCCAGTGTGAGCCGGGATGGGAGGGAACAAGCTGCTCCCAGCGCGGTACTTAGATTTTCTCTGGCAAATGCCGTGATTTTTGTAATGCTATTAAACTGTAAATTAAACACATAAACAACATAGATTATTTGAGTAACAAAAAGAAGACAAGGCATTATCTGTACGTGTTTATCGTCCTCAGACTAACTCATTTATTTCCTCCCTCCTTTTATCTTGTAGCAACGTGCCATGCAGTTAACAACTGTACCGACGAACAGCATGGATCGTGTGTGAAAACAAACATATGCGCCTGCGTCCCCGGATATATAGGTAATTAATTGCAATATAACGTACTCATACATACATGTTTTCGAGTTGTCATGACAGATTATTTTAAAGAATTGTAATATTACAAGAGAGCACCATCAGTTATGAACAAAAAAATATTCAAAATGATATTGTATGATCTTGACAAGTGTTATGAAATGATATTTTCCAGGCACGGACTGCAGTGAGATTCCCACCTGTTACAAGACGGATAACTGTACCTCCCGTGGCGTCTGTGTTGATTACGACACGTGTCTGTGTGAGGAGGACTATACGGGCGACAAATGTGACATGTTTTCCTGCAAGAACCTGGACAACTGCACAGGTAACAAACAATCAAAACTAGCAGAAACTTTGATGGGAGCGATTCATCATAGAGCAACACACTAAGAGCCCTTTTGAAGTGACCGTATAATGAATGTTATAATTCAATTCCAATTGTAACGTTGATGTCAAACGCGTTAAAGACCTACTGTAAATGTGTTTTAAAACTGTGGGAATGTACATATAAGTAGTAGCTAGGCTTTTTAGAACAGATGTCTACTTCACCCCAATGGAGTGACGTATTGTTTTTGGCTAGTGTATCTGTCTATCTGATAAGTTTTGTAGGGCATTAGACGTCTGTTTTGCCAAAGGGTAGATACCGTCTGAGGGGCCGAAGTCTGCCATCCCTGATTGCTCAGTTCCATTCCGGATCCATTGCACTTAAAGTGAAATACCCTGGAATGATTGAGGACCCTAAGATGTTTTATTGTCGTTCTACAGGGCATGGGCGCTGTGTGGACATTGACGTCTGCGCCTGTGATTGGGGCTGGGCCGGGAGTTCGTGCGCCTTACCTGACTGCCCATTGGTCAACCACTGCTCCCGTCATGGAGACTGTGTCGCACCGGACCTGTGCAGCTGTTACCCGGGGTATGACGGGAAGGACTGTAGTCTCGAACAGACCTGTCCTGAGCTGAACAACTGCAGCGGGAACGGGATCTGCGTGAGGAACGAGTCGTCAGGGACTCATATGTGCAGGTAGTCATCTCTGTTAGATCTTCTTACAAATGTAAACATTGTCCCATCTAACATTGACGGGAGTCAACAGCAGATGATTTGTGACACATCGTGTATTTGATATGTTTTGATGTAGACGTTAGTAAGTGCAGGGCCTGCTTTGGTTGAAAGCTAAGGGAGGAAGTGTAATAGTAAAGATAAAATGGACCAGAAATTCACGACAAGAAACATATGGTATCAGTTTTTATTGAAATGAATTTTTGTGCCATGAAAAATAAAGATAACGTCAAAACTTTTTGTTGTTTTTCCCCTAAAACGCAGGTGTTTCAAGGGTTATGACAAGGATGATTGCAGCAGAGCTGACTGCTCCGGGCGGAACGACTGTTCAGGCCACGGCGTGTGTGTGGAGCCTCTGCTGTGTGAGTGTGACCGGGGGTACGGCGGCGTCAACTGTAGCGACTTCTCCTGTCAGCAAAACAACTACTGCTCAGGTAAGAATGTCTTCTTGATTGGGGAATTCAGAATACATATCCCATGTAGAAATTGGTTTTCCCGAACTCTAATTTAGGGTTTTCAAGAACCCTAATACATGTATATGTTGACGACTTGGTCGTCCCACCTGCTTCTGGGGCATCCTCTGGCTTTATATGGTGTACCGTGTACCTAACACATAACCTCCTTAACGAAGGTAATTATGTGCTGTGCTTTACTTCTGTTTCAGGACACGGAGAGTGCACCGACTATGACGTCTGCACCTGTCACGCGTCATGGTCGGGAGAGGCGTGCACCATCCCAGACTGCACTGCGGTGAGCAACTGTTCCAGCCGGGGAACGTGTCTCGCACCCGACACCTGCGCCTGCTACCCCGGGTACGAGGGAGACGGGTGTGAGATGGAGAGCCCGCCAAATATCCACCGTCCCAACTTTACCCAAGACATCTACAGGATACAAGTGGTAGAGAATACTCCAGTTGGAACGGTAGTGGCAACAGTACGAGCGGCTGACAACGACACCGGCATAAACGGCGAGGTGAAGTACAGGGCAGTTGAGCTGACAAACACAACAGCACTCACCCTGGTTCCCGGGACAGCTGACATTGCGACAACCATGGAGCTTGACTTCGAAGCCATCGGAAACAAAGAATTCGAGTTGATCGTTGAAGCGATAGACGGGGGTGCGCCGACACTAACAGGAACAGCCACGGTTGTCATGACGGTTACAGACGACAATGACAACATCCCTGCACTGAACATAGCTGAAGAGTCTGAAGTACATGTTGTGTTGAGCGCTCCTATTGGCCACGAAGTCATCACCATCAACGCAAGCGACCATGACGCGTCTCCATCTTTCTCTAACGTGACATTTAGCCTTGCGTCAGCCAATGATTTCTTTGTCATTGACGAAAGAAACGGACGCATTCAGGTCCAACGTGCCTTGCAGATAGGTACGTACCCACTGGAGGTTGTGGCGAGTGATGGCGGCTATCCAGCAAAAGCGCGAAGGGCGACAGTTCGAGCCGTTGTCGCGCAAATAAGCGTTAACAAAGCTCCCCTCTGTCAGCCACAAGACGGCCCTACCCATCTCTATACGGGCTTCAGCAAACCCGATGACGTCGTTACGACTGTGTCTGCACTGGACCGCGACATTGGAACAGCTGGCCAAGTTTGGTACAGCATCAGTGATATGAAGGGTAACCTGTCAAGTGAGTTTCGGGTGAATCCTACCACAGGTGACATCTACTTGGCAGCCTCACTAAACCAGTCTTCTATCAACATTTCCTTCGTGTCGCTGACCGTGCGAGCTGAGGACCGTGGCACACCGCCAATGGACTGCGAACTTCGAGTAAACATTGTTATCACGAACGACCCGTCGTCCCCAATCAACGTCACGTTCCCGCCAGAATGGTTCCCTACAGAGATAGATGGCAGTCTGCTTACAACAACCTTCCAAGGCCTCAACACAACAACCCAAGGCCTCAACACAACAACCCAAGGCCTCAACACAACAACCCAAGGCCTCAACACAACAACCCAAGACCTCAACACAACAACCCAAGACCAGATCGGACCTACCGTTGAGACAAGTGAAGAAATAACTGCACCCACCACAATTGGTAAGCTTATTTATGTAACAAGGCCTTACATAACAATGGACAGGAGTACCCATGTCTGTGTAAACTTACTTCATATCAGTTGTCCTTTTCAAGTTTCCCTGAATATATCATAGGCACCTAGTTTGTTACAAATAAACTCCATGGTTGAGAGAAATATAGTTATATAAAGATGAGCTTCTCCCGTCTGCTGATTGTGAAAACGCACTTGTCGTCTACAGTCAAAATACTTTATGTCCCATAGTTGCGACATTGTTTTTGTTTTTATTTAATGTCCTATAAATAACCGAGCGAATGTACGTTTGTAGGAGTAATGCCAGCCCAGCTCAGCTGGTACCAACGGCCGGAGTACATCGGCGCCATAGCGGGAGGCATCGTGGGCGTGGCACTTCTGACGGCTGCCCTCATCTACGTCATCAAGTGTAGGAAGTCTAAAGTCCTACCGGAAGAAGAAGTAGAGCTGGAAGAACCCCGGGCAGAAACACCAAATCTTGAGGAACGTCCAAATCCACCCGAAGCTTGGGTTTACAGGAACCGTGTCTTCCGGTCTTATCCCGCTGAACCAGTCTTGACATAATCAAGTGTTGTTTTTTTGCTTCGCCAGTTTTTCCTTTAGTATGGTGTGCGGCGTGTTTCGTGTAGCTAACAGTAATGTGAAGTAGAATAACGGAGTTCCTCACATGGAACTTGAAGTGTGTGCGTGTGCCTGTGCTGTCAGAAACTTACAAAAATGTAGTGAATATCATTGCGAACTTTGGTCTTTGCTATCAATGCTCTTATATCGAATACATGATCATTTGGGTACTTCATACGTGCATTGTTGGTGAGAAAGGACCTCAATGTAATTTTACCTTAAATGTAAATGAATGCATGCGCAGATAAAAAATATCATTGTTACAATTTGTTCAAGTGTGTGGACCATTTTAAATAGACATGTCAATCCTCATTAGCAAAGCAGTTGTATCAGAGTAATGTGAAATACGAAAGATCGGTCAATTTCTGTGTTTGTGTTAATACTATACAACTCAAACATGATTACATAAGTTGATTATATAAAAATGCATTGCTTTTATGTTGTGTTAGTGTGGAAGTGTGCAGCAATAAAAAAAGTCTATTGACGATTTCTGGTTTGCCTTCTTTGATACGAACGTATGTGGAGAGCAGCACAAGGGACACAGATGGAGATCAGTACCAATAACAGGTGTGTTAGTGAGTATGCGGATTGAAGAGTCAGGATCGTGCATTTGTATAACGTTACATGTGGATGGCGTTCAGCACCAAGGACAGGTGCCGAACATACTACAGTGGACATGTGCGCATGTAGGTTGAGATCAGCACCAGAAACAGTAGGTAACTATGTGTGTTAGCGACTATGTGGATTGAGAGCTCCGGGGACAAAGTTACAAACATAAACCGAGTTCTTATGGCGACTTTCTGATATCTGACGAATTCAATGTAGCTCAAATTGCACACCTACAGACAATAAATTCAAGGCTTCCTCCTGAGAGAGAGAAACATTATGAACGTGCTTGGTAGATTTGTCCCTTCAGGTATTATCTAGAACAGACCAATAGCATTGAACGTTTTGCGGAGTACTAAGGACCGCCGGTGACACAGTTTCAGGGACAGGTAAATATTGTCCCGGGACAATTTGTTGGGCCCGCTGGGGAGGCGCGACGTCTTCATCACAAATATGGCGTCTTCCGGAGATCCCGAATTCGTCAAGAGGGCTAAAAACCACCAGTTTGAAGGTTTCACTAAAGGTATGCCTGCAGTTATACTTGTACAGTCTCCTTTTAAAAATATGGTTTACCGTTAAATATCTCCTTTTAGTATTATAATGATCTGAAACGTAAACAATGCGTTCCATTGTCTGATATGGGGGAGGGTGGGGGGCGGGTTTGGTTCAAGTCGCCCATGTAAAATATGATCGATAACGACGACGTAATTGTGCTATAATTTAGAACACTTTCCTCCAAGCAATTATCTTAAGTGTATCCTCAGGTAGCTACATCGATCATTAAGATTCTTGGTTCAAATATCAAAGCTATTAGAGATATAGCTCCTTGGTCTTGGGCCGATATAGGAAAGATATGACATCAGATGATACATAATTTTCCATACAATAACATAACTGTGTATGTGTGAGGAATTTGTCACAATAACTTCTCTTGCTGATATTTTGATGTATGGAGACATTTGAAATGATATAACATATAGTAAGTTGATTATAGCAGTTAATTACATGGCTGATATTTTAATGTTATTGATGTAGGCTGAAAATTTCATAATCCATATATTAGACGTGATATATAAGGAGGGATTAATTTCATAGATACATATTACTATATTACATTACATATACTATGATATAGTATTCTCTTATCAAAAGTAAGCTGTCTGTTGTAGTATGTTGTTCACTTGATATGCACTTGTTGCTGTTATTCACCAATAGCAACAGTTTCAACACCTGTTAACAGGAAATGGATTTTACCATGATCAGAGTAGTCAAAATGTCGCAATCAAAATCCATTTTATGATATGAAAAAATAATTGAAATCTGCAGGAATAAAACCCTTAAGTGTGGGCAATAAACAGCATGACCTGCGATAAGATTATGATGTTCTTTATGGTGTTTTTTCCCCCCAGAGTTGGAGGGTGAGTGGCAGGGCCCGTTTGTGTTCATCCAGGCAGCTGACACTCAGTATGGCATGATTAATGACTGGGAAGGGAGGGGTGATGGGAATGAGTGGGAGGAGGAGATCTCACTCACCAAGAAGGCCATCCAGGCAGCAAACACCATGGAGCCACGCCCTAAGTTCTTCATAGTGTGTGGGGATCTCGTGCATGCCTGGCCAGGTAAAGGAAATAAGATAGAGATACATGCATGCATGCACGGTATGCAAGCATGTAAGCAAGGACATTAATGTAAGGCAGTTCCTGTAGTGCACAAAAAGGCACCTAGCTGGAAACTGTTTTTAGATAAAAAGTTTTTAGAACTGTAAGAAATGTAAAAATGCAAAGGACGTTGATGACTTGGGTGAAGGCTAACCCTAATCCTAACCCTAACCCTAAACCCTAACTCTAACCCTAAACTATGCATGACGAAAATAATCTGTGCAATTGTAATAAAACTGTATCAAGACGGTGCATGCTAGATAAATTTTTCCTGACGAAATTTTTATTGATAAGTTTCATACATTTTTTTAAAGGAAAATTGCTATAATCCGCATTTTCTGCCATGATTTCATAGGTGGAAAATATCGCGAGGAACAAGAACGGGATCTAAAGGCAACCTTCACAGACCTGAGATCAGACATCCCGCTGGTCTGCGTATGTGGAAACCACGACGTGGGGAACAGCCCGACACAGGAGTCCATCTTGAAGTACCGCGATAGTTGGGGCGACGACTACTTCAGCTTCTGGATTGGCGGAGTAAAGTTTCTCGTCATCAACTCCTCCTACTACCCTTCCAACTACTCCGACCCCTCGGTGGTCGGTGAACTGAAAAAGGAGCATGACGATTGGTTGGATGCAGAGTTGGAAGAGGCGAAGAGTTCCGACTGCAAGCATCTCGTGATATTCCAGCACATTCCCTGGTTCCTGAAGTCTGTGGACGAGGACAACGAATACTTCAACATTGATCGGGATGTCCGGAAGACAATGTTGGCAAAGTTCAAGGAAGCAGGTAAGCATTCATACATAAAGTACAATCATGGTAAATAATGAAGAGTGTACTTTTAGAATATTGTCGAAATGAAAGTCACTGATGAAAAGTAATGGATGCTACGTACTTAAAATATCTGACAGTTTTCAAATCTATCCAATTGCTTGAATGACTGTTTTATTGTGTGGGGAGTACTTATTGTTAACTTTTGAAAGTAAAAATGTGATCTGTTTGTCAGATTGAAGACTTACTATAGTAAAAATATTTACATGATAAACATGAGATAGATGAAGGTTGTATTCCAAATCTAATGTTCTCTTCTTTCAGGTGTTAGAACCATCTTCTGTGGGCACTATCATCGCAACGCAGGAGCGTTCTACGACAACATGGAACACGTCATCACGTCTGCCGTTGGCTGCCAACTGGGAAAGGACAAGTCCGGGCTACGGGTGGTGAAAGTGACGGAGGACGCCGTCGCGCACCAGTACTATGACATGGACAGCATTCCGCAAAAGGTCGACTTCTGAAAGGTACACATCTACGCAGAAGTACACGTGGAAATATGTAATCTCCAAGCAGATCCCTTTCGGTGGCAAGACAGTATCCATTAGCCAGAGGAGTTTCCACGGCCACCAAACTCTGCTGGCTAATGGATACTGCCTTGCCACCGAAAGGGATATGCTTGGAAATTAGAAATATGTGCAGATGTATGGTGACAGGTGGCTATTGTGAAGTTGAAGTGGAAACATTAAATCACTGAAAGTTCCGTAGACAGGGAATGGAGAGTTGAGTCCAGAGGAAATAAGAAAGTGGTGTTAAAGTGGCTGTCAGGTGAAGAAATGCTTTTCCTGATGTTGTAAGACTTGTGATGTTATCAATGTGGCTTCTGTGAGTACTATATACATTGTCTAGTAGGTGCTTAACTGGTACATTGTAAGTCTTCTCATTCAGTCATCAGTGCAGATGTACTGTAAATGTGTCTTGCCATGTCTTCACTGGAAAGTAGTCAGGTGAATGTATAAACACCTCATATTTTATTCAAATCAGTCAGTGATGGAACACTTCTGAAGCCAATTGAACACAAGAGAAAAGTACTCTTTTACTTGAGGGCCACTTGACTCATTCATGCTTAATATGGATAAAATGCATCCAGAAAGATATCCATAAAATACATCCATACACTCGGTTAAACATATTGAGCTTGAATGAATAAAAGGCATTTAACAGGGTATTAAAGAACACTGTGGTCAGAAATTTGACCCAATTGGAAACTCTACATGGAACAGTTAATGGCAGCATAATTCTATGGGTTTTAAACCAAGGAATCCATGAAATGTTGTCTAATATCATATTTACATATCACAGATACATAGTTGTGTAGTAAAACAAGTAGATACAAGTACTACTATTAAACTAAGTGTTCTGGCTATTTGTATACGTAGTTGATCAAAATAATGCCACTTGAACAAATGACGTTTGTCATGTGCTTTGACTCAAATAACCCAGTTGATATGTATTCAGTGTACAAAGATATATTATTGAGTTTATGAACAAAACAGTGTATGTAAAGATATGAATGAAAATATAACAGAAAAATTATCTTTATGTTTTACAATGATATGATGTAAAATATTATTTTCAAATTTTGATGTGCAAACATATTATTCCAAGATGGCCGGTTTATTGTGTTACAGTACTGTATTTTCTGAAATGCCAGAGATGTGTTAAATTTTTTTTGATTATGGCACAAGAATGAAGATTTGTTGTGTTTTAGCAAAAGACAATAATTATATTTTGTGACAAACATATCAATAACGACAGGTTATCCAACATTATCACTACAATGTCATCTGTAGCATTGGTCTGAGAAGAAACTGGTTTGTGAACACTTATGAGAACTTTGTTTCGCAATAAGCTACCGAATTATTCTATTATTGACAGGCTTTTCAATTGAGGTCACTTGTGCCATGTTGGATTACAGTGTATATGCCTTTTAAACATGCCTAAAAATGAAAAGTATCTATTTATGGTGCAGGCCTGATATTTGACATGTCAGAGCTGATTGGATTGACCCTACTCTTGGGATTTCCATTACATACATGTATGCAAATTAGTTCAATGAACATTTGCCCCCATTGGCTGTCCCTGCTGACATATGCTGTGATTGACAGTTGTTGCATGTCTGACCCACTGCAGGGACTTACAGTGCTAATTGTACTTCTTGCAGGTACATGTTATGCCAAAGGCCAGTTGTACTGGCTATACTGATACAGATATGCACACAATTGTGTTCGTGATCACACTTTTATGCCAACGTGTTGTTCAATGTAGATCAATGTCAACAATTTTAGACTAAAATCTGTACTAGTACTGTTTTGTAGATTTAGATCATATCAAGAATGAGAGCTCGAACCTTTTCCAAGATTGTCGTCAATCCCATGTACAACTGATGTGTTTACCAGCACAGTTCAAACTCCGGTATGATGTACATGTGCATCACTGTATAGTTGTAAACACTCCAACAGGACATGTTGTTATGGCTCTAGTGTTGAGTATAATGTGTTTGGATATGTGTGTAAAACTTGGAACAGAATTCAAAGCTTCGTCTGTATACCTTGATACGTAGTGCAAATTTCTTCATGTTTATAGTCCACTGTTATTCGATGTGATGAACGGTAAATGTCTATAGCAAAAATATATAAAAGTACACGTAAAGTAAATAACAAATGATAATTATTAGTTGTAAGTAGGAAAAGAGAAGCACAGAAAAATTAGACAGAAGTTTGGATAATTTTCCAAACTGGGCACCACCTTCAGTTTGACATGCTTCTGTTGTTACTTCTCCAAACTCAGGTAAAGTGAGGGTAAAGGTGTTAGTTTTTGCAGCTACAAAATACATTGTACCTCTACAGTACAGGAGTAAGTTTACTTGAACATACTGAAGGAACAAAGTTTTAAATGTGCTGTAAGCATTGGTTTGTTTAAAATTTGTGCAGTTTCTTAATATTTGTGTGAAATTCCATTGTGCATATTTGGTGCACATCATTTCCATGTAATTCATGTATGTTTGTTCCTCATATATACCTTCTATAGAACAACTAATTATCTATATATAATATTGATTGTCATTATGTCATTCACACAGACTCTATGACTAAATATATGCAAGATAAATTCCTTTGTTCATAGCCAAATGAGTGAGGTGGACAATGGAAAACTGTAAAATGAGAATCCATGAAAGATTTTATTTATGCAAATTTGTTACCTACAGTATAGGAAGACCAACTGTTACAACACTGTGTGTAACACTGTCCGCAAAGGACACTGGACTGGCAAGTTACATGACCTTACATGCAAGTTTGGTAATGTTATGTCAACTTTGTCAGTATTATAATATGCAACCATTCATGTTACAGTAAGGCAAGCAATGGTCAACCACGTAAGAGTCCATGTTATCAAGTAAAGAGTAAGTGTAACATATAGTAGAGTGGATTCATTCCTCAAGCTAACCGACATCTTGCACATGCAGTCGTCCCTCAGTAAGACATCTGGAGCTGCATAGTTCCCATTTGTACACTTGAAGAAGCCACACAGGGTGAAACCGGTCGTGTGACAGGCTGAATAAAAGTTCTAAACGGGAAGTACATTGTATGTGGCTCTAGATGTCTTACTGAGGGACGACTGCGCGTGCGAGATGTCGGTTAGCTTGAGGAATGAATCCACACTACTATATACTATAAAGAGTAAATGCAACATTTTGTTTGGTAAGAATCCGGCAAATATTACGGTCAAATCAGGAAAAGTCAATGCTCTACATCTTATCTAAACATACACGATAAAATATTGCTGTTTGAATGTGCTGCAAACTATATATACTTGTCAGTAGACAAAGTTAATGTTGTGGTTTGCATCAATAAATAGCAAATTGTATTTGTTCCCGTGATATAACTCTACATATACATGCCCATGCATCGAGCATTGTTGCATTTCCTATGGCAATGACTATTACTGAACAAATGTAATAAACCCTATTCTCCCATTTTTGTTGCCTTGGTTTGAGCTGCAGCTTATTTATCTGTATTTATATTTGTACAACAAATAGCATAAACAAACTGGCAGACCAGTATGTTAATACATGTATGTTTCTTCACTGACGTTTATGAAAGAAAATTCCTCATCAGCTGGAATATTGGGAGCATTAAAATGAACTAGATAAATATGTTCTTCATAATATGTATCAAACCATTATATTGTTAACCCAAAAGAAGCCTTTTCCCACAATTTTCTACACATTCTTGGCATGTCATTGGGTCATTTTTTCCACAAATTCAATTTGTATGTTTCTTTGCAATCAGCTGTGCTCATTTGTTAACCTTACAAACATTCGGATATACATGTAATATGACTTTATCTATAATAATAGTACCATACTGATCAGAGAAGGTATGAAATATTATAAAACAAATCATTCATGTTTCTGTATGAAAGCTTCAAAAATTACAAATGAGTAAAAGCAAAACTTCAAGAATTTAAAACTCTTTGGTTCTTTAGCTTGAGAAGACCAAAGTTTCAAACTTAGTTGCTAGCAACCACAATGGTTTATTAGATATGGCAGTTCCTGTACTTTTAAACAAAAATTGTACAATCATGACAACCATTAAGTACAGGCTCTAGAATTCTATTTATCATTAGAAGTGCTTTGACAACATTGAATCAAAGACACAATTTTTCAAGATGTTTTGGTAATTAAGTCTACCAATCTATATACAATTGGTATTTTGCTATACTAAGTATGCCAGAGTTAAAACTGCCATACTGTTTGCATGTGCATCTAATAACTGCAACATTCCTAATAAAGGAAAAATGATTTTGGCATTATCATCAATGTTTCCTAACAAATTCTACTTACAATTGCCCACTCAATTGCTGTCAACGTTTACTATTGTAACACAATAGTAATACAATGCTGAAAATGCATATTGGATATTAAATGAAATAATAGCAAAGGGTGGATCACAGCCACAGGCTGAATTACATACTTTGTTGACATCTGTGTACCCTACAGGGCAAGCAGAATCTGTCGACAAGCCCTGGATAATATATGCCATCCAGGCAGCTGTCAGGAAAAGACATCCTGTGTTCCTGAAGTATAGTAAAACTAACAGGTGGACATGATATCATTAAGTTATGTGTACTTGGCTTTTCAAGACTATCTAAACACTACAAAGGCCCACAACGACACTGCGAGACACCTCTTCCAACGCCCGGAGAGAGAGCGTTACAAAGGGCTATACCTGCGCCGGGCCGGCAAATCTCGCTGGGCTTTGGTAGGGGTGTCACGCAGGTACAGCCCTTCGCAGCGCTCTCTCGCCGGGCTTTGGAAGAGGTGTCTCACAGTGTCGTTGTGGGACATTGTAAAACACAGACAAAGCCTGAGTACATCACAGCCCCATGTAGGACTGATGGCGTTGTTGTTGTTGTTGTTGTTGTGCTGGTGCTTCTTGTTTGCTCTTCCTGCGACCGAACGGTCCCGACCGGGATGGCTTACTAGTTATCGGTGGGTATGGGTCACTGTGGATGGACAAGTGGGCATAATAAATAAACATGACGATAGGACAGTTTGAAATAGAAAAATTCTCTTTCCAGACACTGAAGTGAATTCACAATTTTAGATTGTCATAGACTATTCATTATTCATGTTTTTATTGTCTCATGATTTCTTTAAACAAGCTGACAGAATCAAATTTAACTTGGCAGCAACCTGTTGTCAAATTTAAAGAAATCAAAATCAAACAGAACCAATGTACTCTTTTCTTCAATCAATGGTTTGTGCTATCTTAAAATATTATGACTGCTTATAAAGCTAACCCTACATGAGAGGAAACCTACAAGGCCTAGTTTTCTGATACGGAGAGAAATCAACTATTGCTTCTTTTCCTTATCTTCTGATAAAAAATCTAGTGGGATATCAGAGTTACATGTATAACTCACCCAAAGAAGGGCAGTACGGTGACCAGTCTCTCCCTGCCTGCCCCTGCCACCAGCCCCTGGGTGTTCTGTACCACCACGTTCATCAGGTGACGTAAGTAGTTCTGCAGTCTCTTACGACGGTCTTCCACAAATTTGGAGTCCTGTCAATCGGGAATGACATTTTACTTCAGCGATTCATTGATGCCATGTTATGGCTAGTCAACACTATAGTTTGCACTATCACTTTGTTTTCAGCATATGATAATACTATATGATAACAGTGTAACCTGTGGTACATGGTTACTGTAATTTCTGATTTTTTCACTGTCGCTTCTGTACCGTGAACTTATCATTACCGTTATCAAATCAATTGTCTTTTGCCCTCTCCCTGCACTTGCCACAACCGTGAAGATTAAGTTCCGTAAACATGTCCATTTTCCTCAGACCGTGAAATTTTGCTACCATGAAGATAAAGCGAATAACAGTATTACAACACAGCACATAAAAATTGTAAGGTTTAAGTTTTTTGTCTTCTCCTAAGAGCCACATACATGCAGACTGAAACTCCCACCTTATTTCCTATGGCCTTCTTGGGAGGGAAGCCCAGTGATGCCACAGAGGGAAACTTCTTCTTCATCTGAGAGTGGAGCTCATAGAACTGAGCATATCTCCTATAGATGTTCCACTCTTCATCTCTTATTCTGATGTACACCTGCACAGACAGTGGCATACTAGTATTCAAATAGTGCCCCTAGCAGCTCATAAAGGAAGTGCAAGGTACAAAATGGCAATTCTTTTTCAGACCACTGATACTCAGTACTGGCAACTACATGTACAACCCCTTCAATGACTGTCTTCCACCTTTATATGTCAAGTATAAACTTCCTCATAACTTCTTACACAGTTCTATTTGATACCATCTTTCCACTAGTGATACAGGTAATTGCGTCGTTTAGGAGTTTGTTTTAGATGCACTACATGTATATAGGAATATAGGACGTTACCTGGTAAACATGGTGCGTGTCTGATGCCTTGCCACGTAGGAAGACTGAAGGGATCCAGATATTAACTAGTGCTCTGGTCACCAGGCTCCTGTATAATAAGACATACTACATGTATCAGACATGGTGAGGTCAACATTCTACAGGACAATTCAGTAACTACAATAATATTAGCTCAATAGCTTATCTCCACAGTACAAGAGTCCACATATACATTGTACATGTATGTACTAAATCTAAATCTAAACTACATCAATGTGCAAACTGAGTGCTAGATATATAGCATTGGGGTTAGTTGCTGCATCCTTGCATAGTTGATGCTGTTTAATTTTATAGGAATGATAGATCAGTGAGTGACTTACAGGTCAGCATCAGTCCCACTGGTTTCCTCTGTAACACTGTCTTCAGGTAGCTGTAGACAGGAAAGAATAAGACATTGTAGTCACAATGTCCAGTAATCAGAATCTAAGGAAAAAGCCTTGGAGAAATTTTCTGCCAGAATGCAAAGAATCAAGATGTCCCCAATGACTTTTTCTTAGCTGATGCTACAATAGTTGATTATCCAAACCCTGAAACCCAGTTAAGTGATGTCTATTGAACATGGCTATTTCCAAAAGTATGCTCCAAACTTACCGGCCCTCTGAGCTCCACTAGTTCCTCCTTCAGCCGCTGGATGAGGTTGTCCTTCGACAGCAGGTCCATGTGGAGGTGTTCATTAAACTGCATCAGTTCTCCATGCATCTCTGCCACCTACACAACATACACAGTTATTATACTGTTCTAGATACTGCAGTACCCTTCTACATGTACAGTGTGGTATATGTTATAGAAAATGTCAAAAAATACAAATTATGCCTAAAATACAGGCTATCACTGCTAGGATTGCCAAGTGTACTGCAAGAACATTCAGACATGATAAAACTTACCAGGACGACTTGACTCAGACTAAAGCTATCATGAGGCAAAAAAATTTCTCTGCTTCACAGTAAAGATGTTAACCTTCTCCCTGCTAAGGCAGCCATTAGGTACCAAATTTGTATTGGTTACAGGATTAGGCAGCAGGGAGGAGGTTGATAAAATAACAAGGCAAACGTGTACAATACCACACCTGAATGAGTTTCTCCTTGTACTGTGCAGCCTCCTCACTGTAGTCCACGGTTCCCTCAGGAGGAGGGGGAGGGGGGGCCGGCTGCTCATCCTCCTGTACCTTCACTAGGTCTGCCAGAACTGGAATGTGCAGAACAGATCTAGAGGTTAACCATTTTAACCTTCAACCTGCAAAGGTAGCCATTTGGTACCAAAGCTGTATTGGTTATGGGGTTAGGCAGCGGGGAGAAGGTTAATGGCTTTCCCAAAAAGTTAGGACTTTGAATGCAGACCACATGTAACAAATAGTTGATGTACCAATACCATAAAAGATTGCATTTAAGTACCAAAGGATTTAACTTGGGCATGTTTCAGGAACTCTGGAAGTATAAGGTTTTTACCACGAGTGCCAATCCTGCTAAAAGACATAGTGGCAAAACAAGCAATCAACAGATGGATGTACAATGCTGTTGCACTTCAACATGGGTAAGAAGGCAATTTTCTACCTACTTTCACTCCCCTGAGCTCCCTTCCTCTTCAACATCTGTACAGCCCCAACATACTTCTTCAGCTGATGCTTCAGTACTTCATTCTCCCTTGAGAAGGCAAAAGGAAACGGAGAAATGTTCAACTTCTTCTAAATGTTATAATCTCACAATGACACCCGTCAGTTGCTCACAATTATCTTAGCCTGTGTTACACTGCTGGGTGCTTATTGTCCCCCTCCCAATCAGTCAGGCTGGCTGCTAAGAGCGCAGTTTAGTCAGACTAACAATTACCAATGTTATACAAAGTTAACTTGATTACATGTCATGAAACCTTCTGAACTGCCCTACCTGGTTAGAGCCTGTATCTTGGCTGTGCTTCTCTCCTGTTGTAAACTGTGTTTCTTCTTTAGTTCCTCTGTCTCCACTCTTAACCTGGCTGAGTTTTCCATTTCTGCATCCAGCAAGCTCCTCATGGACCTTCCCCAACAATGGAGTTAAAACTCGTCAGGTTTGTGGAAGCACATAAATAGGGAATATCACATCAAATTTTTGGGAAGGTAAAATTCAGAAAACGAAGTTCCTTGTTTTTTTACCTGTTTTGTTCCTCTACTTCATCTTTCCTTAACATCATGGCCACCACGGCTTGCTTCAACTCACCTGGTGGAGATGGAGAGAAGGAAAAAAAGACCACCATGATTTCAATATTGCAAAATCTTCGACCATTTTGTGCATATATAGCAGTAATACATGCATGTCACAGGCTTATTCAAATCACAGCTGCATGTACTTATAAGTTTCATGAAACAAAGGTAATAATTATATAAAGAATGGCCGATCCAGCAAATTTTGCTTGCCCATTCAAGTTTTGAAACAGAACTATTAACACAAAACTATAACAGAAGTATTACAAAAAATCCCTTACTTGTTGACATAGTCTCATGTCTGGGGGAGGCTGGTAATGTAGCAACACTGCCATCTCCCTGAGTTCTCACCGAACTGTAACATGGAAAGTTACAAGTCAGTAACATAGGGAAGTCTTCAAATTGCTAAGACTTATCAGGCATCAGGAAATTGTCCAACAGAATGGTGTAAAACAATCTAACATGCATATTACATTTACTTTACATTAGTATACATGTTTTGTACACAGTATAACATTAAATGTAATTGAATATGCATATGGCAAACTGATTCCAGGTGGAAGGAAGAGATGTTGCAGATGTTTGACACACCTGGTGTGGATGTGAGAGGGCAGGTGTGCTGAAGATGGAAGTCTGAGATAGAGAGGAGAGACACAGATTCAAGCACTAAGGCTACGACAACAAGGTAGGCAGAATGTAGAGCTACATATATCATGACACCTCACAACAGGTCTTTGTTGCTATTCTGTCTCTATCTACGTTTACATGCAATTACAGGAAGATAGAAATACAGAATACACATTACAGAAATACATATACATGTACCTGTCCTTACAGTATAGCAAGATTGGGAGGATACATTTAAGTTATGATCACTATTTCCTTAACTGAATGGAAACAGCACCTCTAAATAATTCTAAAGCAGTGAATGGACAGTAAAAACATCATATAATTTACCTATGAGGAACATCGCACTAACCTGATGTCCAGGCCCTGTTGTGCCAGTGCCACTGCCATGGCTGCACTCTCCATGTCTGCTCCGTAATGTGGGAGGGAATCTGACCGGGGAAACGACTCTGGCCTTGTGTGGGACTCTGACATCGTCTCTGGAATTCAGTTTGCAGAGAATGATTGTCAATACTGTAGTCATGTCAAATAACAGAATCTCATGCCTTCTATATTCTACTCTACATGTAAATAAGGACAGGTGACAATAATCCAATTAAGGTCTCACAAACTGTGAAGAGAGTCAGAAATGTTTCTTCACCTGAAGATGTTGTAAAGTCGTCGTCTGCAGTCACAGGAAACAGATCAGCAGCCTCTCCCGTTCTTTCCTCGCCGTACAACATCAGATTACCGGAGCCGTTATCAGACGACCTCCTGATATCTTCTCCCATGCTGTCCTCATCATAGGACTGGGAGTCTCCCAGATCCTTGGACCCACCTGTACTGATAGACCACCTTGGCGCTGAAGGACTCCCCGACATTTCTTGTGAGGAAACTTCCTTCAGCTTCTTGCTGATGTAGTCCGTCTCGTCTTCCAGTGCATGCTGGTACTTCATCATCGACGAATCATACGGCGTAGGAGGCGGTGTTTTGACCGGGAAGGACGTGGAGAGGGTTTGCGGCGTGCTGGAGATCATCCCTTCGTCCTCCCCTTGCTCCATCGACATCGCGTTCAGTCTCGCGTTCATGTAGTCCGAGCTATCTAGAAGTTGACTTTGATATGTCAACATCGCAGAATCGTATGGAGTAGGGGGAGGAGTCTTCGTTGGGAAGGATGAAGACAGATAAGACAGGTCGGGGCTGTCACTAGAATAGCTCCTTGCTGGAACTTGATTATCAGGTACGATTGCTATAGGTGGGGATCCCGTTCCAAATTGAAGGCCTGGCTCCTTGAAAGATCCAGAGCCTTCAGACATTGGTTGTGACTTGGAAGCATAGAAGGGGCTTGGAGGAGAGTCACTGTCAATAATAGTAGCCACTTTCTTCTTCTTTTTCTTCTTGTCCTTCTTTTTGTCTTTGCTGGAGGATGTGTCTGTAAGAAAAGGAGGTTCCATACATGTATCTGTAGATTACTTAGTATGTACTGACAAATTCACCTTCTAAATATGGTGCAATTACTTATCATTATGATCTAACAGTTGTATTCTAATTCTAATGGCCTTGAGTTTTGGCATCCAATTTTTTGTATTTCAGTCTCAAGGTAGCAAATGAAGAGACAAATTTAAAGAAGGCTACAAGTTGTAGTTATGTATATTACATTCTTGTAAATCAGATGTCCTTAGTCAAGTATTATATGTTATTTTGGCGACAAACACCACTCATAGCAAGATACTCACTGCTGTGTTTCTTGCCTGGGTATGGAATACTTAGAGCCAGGAACTTAAGTTTGACTGGCGTATTCTGAAAGTGTTAGTAGAGGTACATACAGTGTTTCTAGGCTTAGTCTGAGGTCTGGGAAGAAAGAGGTTGAGGATCATGCATCCGGCTGTGGGCTATACTATTACAGAGTGTGGGGGTGACATGTTTCTTTACTTAAATTCTACTACAACACTCACCTCCACTGGGCACATCTAATGCGTACACAGGTTGTGGTTCCTCCCCAGGTTTCTGACTACTGCTGACCCCACTGGTGACATTCCCCACCATGGTGGCCAGGGGCTCCAGTAGGGAGGTGGCAGACGTCTGTTTTACTGTGTTCAGTTCTGCCTTGTCAATATTGATGGCAAACAGTATGGAACCCAGACCTAGGGAGAAACCAACAGAGTGATAGATTTAAGTAGAGCAACAACATTTGCTTATTTCAACCTATTAGAATCTTTTGACTAGATCTTCATTAATTTCAGATAAATGTAATTCATATGAAAGCAATGTGGTAAATCTTGATAAATAAATAAATACAAAGGCTGATGATGTGGCAATTTTTAATTTAGAGTTAGAAGATTAATGTGTTGAAGGTTCAAAAGAAATTCTATGATTATTGATAAGATATAAGTGATGTAGTGATGCATTCATTTATCCTCTAGTAGTTACATCAACTTACATGTACAACAAGTCTGTAGATACATTTTATTTTGTAGTGGTAACATTTTGTACTAGGAGTGGTGAATTTGTGGTAAAAAGGTCACCGCAAAAAAGAAGAAAATAAAAGCACCCCAAAACTTTCTGCATTTACATTACAGTATACAGACTTAACAGACTCATCTGTCGAACCAACAGGAGAGAGAATTCAACATCATACAGATGGTAGTGTTGTTTACCTGCTGCCATGTTAGGAAGCATGCTGGATCTCTCATCGTCTAGGACAAAGGCCCAGTCTTCATAGTGTTGTCTGGAAACAAAAGTATTGAACAACGTTAGGCAATTCTTCCAGTTCTTTCCTATTCCTTCAAAAAATGTACTCTTAGGATCATGATACAATGGACACTAGGAACACAAATAAAAGGTCACAGAAAGACAATTCCATTTCTAGTGCTTGAGAATGAGACAGTGTGAGCTTCCAACATAAAATTACCAGACTTCAAATTATGAAATGAGCTGTCAACCTTTGTTTGCTGACATAGATTTCCTTGATGCTTTAGGAAAATGCATTAAAACTATAATAAAAGGGTTCTCACTATATGTAAGGGTATAGAAGTCTTAATACTTACAATGCACTTCACACATGTTACAAAAGTCAACAATTCTTAACTACCATCCAGTCATCAAGGAGTCCCCAATAAGAATGAAGTCCATTTCCCGTACCTGAGTAGATTAGTGTCTCCCAGTAAGGAATGCAGATATCTCTCCAGCGAGTGTTCGTTCAGGGCGGACCTGAGCCACGCCCTGCCACGCCCTGCGTCCATGGTAACCTGCTGTAGCATCAGGTAGCGCTGCAACTCGTGCTTGTTCAGATGTTCTCTCATGCACTGCCAGAACACTAGGGTGGGGAGGGCGAAGAATATGTAGTATAGTGGGTCAAATCTTCACTAACATTCATAAATAAAACTATTGAGAAAGCTAAAGATTAAATAATTGGGACAAAATTGTTTTCACACTCACCTGGTTCTGTTTCACCTTTCATGTTGATACCTGTAACTTGTTGTGTTACTTGCCTGCAAGAGAGATCACAATTTAACTACTAGCACATTGTATTTACAGTGAGAGAATACATAATACACAAAAAGGGACTGAGATCTGCATTCACTCAGTGCGATGTGTAGATGATAAAAACTTACTTGATTGCTGCCAGCCCCTTGGCTCTCTTCATCCCATGCTGAAGTACTGTTTCAAACTGGTTCAATAAACACACAACCCTGGGAAAAACAGAATAGTCATGTAACATTATGTTGTTAAATACATTGGACAAATACAAGGAAAAATGGTTAGGAGCAGTTTCAAAGTAGTATAGATTATGCAATGACATGTAAATTTTCTGATGCAAATTACGTACAATTTTACCACATGGACCCACAAAAAAGGAAATCAAAGTAAAACCTTGTGTCATGACACATTTCAAAGCCTATCTAGGTGTACAGTGATTTTACTCCATAATGTGCTTTCTGTGTGCAGTCTGGTTTCCATTATAGTCACCCATCTCCCATAGCTCTGTGGTAAAAGCTAATGGAGGCAAAAGCGTGTTTTCAATATGGGAGATTGAGATGTGAGGTCTGCATGTCAAGTGGAAATGATAAATATTTAACTAAAAAACATCAAAACCAAAGTTTGATAAATTAATTTGTCTCTATGGAGAACTTACATGCATCACTCTTCTTGTTTGAGTTAAGTGATTGTTTGTAATATAGAGTGACTGAGTGGTCTATGCAATATGTTACCGGTATGTTGCACAGTGATAATGGTGCCCAATGTAATGGCTGCATTTCATATATAGCTAATGGGGATGAGGAGAGTTTCTTCAACACACCTGCTGTCACTGTCTGTGGCCAGCTCTGTCCTCCCACCAAACCTGATCTGACACTGCAAAGAAACAAAAGAGATTTTTCCTTGAGGCTCATAACTGCATAGGAGCAAGGTCCTTGATAAAAATAAAGAAAAGTTTGTAAAATATAACATTGCAAACAATAATAGCCATCACACACGGAACAAGGATCTTTTACTGTAGACAGTAAAAGAATGATGAAAAGGCTGATGATTAACTTACCTGTTTAACTCCATCCAGAAGTCTGTCCAGCAGGTTTTGTCTCTCTGCTTGATGAGGGTCTGCTGGTGCACCTGAAGATAACAAACCTTAATGTCACAAATTTATTAGCTCTTATTATTATCATCATCATCTACTCATACTGTGTTAAAGCATACTGTTATTCTACTGAGTCTGAAAAGGTGCAAAGACAAGAAGACATTTAAAGCTCAGTCCATAGGTCTATCAGATTTAAGATTGCATATGCCCTGTGTAACACTGTTATCAAGGATTTTTTTTAAAAAGGTTTATAATATTGCATATAACCTACCCATCCAATCCACATACATCAAGTTCATGGTGAAAATGACATCAACTCCCTCAAAAGATAGGGTGAAACTAACAGGTACAGGAACCAAGTAGAGAAACAAATTTCTTGACGAACTGGTCAGAAAACTAAGTGATGTGGTGACCCAATTGCAAGTGAAAGTCATGTGTTTAGCACACCTATCTAGCTGCACGTGTCTGTACGCATGGCAAAACCAGCTGGACAAAGGTTGGTTACATAATGTATTTTACACTTCTTACTTTATTATACACAACAGTATGAAAATAACTCATTACAAGTCATCCAGTCTATTGAAATGTGAATAACTTCATTAAGTATAAAGGGACCAGGTTTACCTACTCAAAACAACGACTGCAAGTAAATAAAATAAGAACAGGTAATTTTGTCACTATTCACAATGTCAGATTTAAGATATTCATTGCTTCTGCCTCAGCTATTAAAAAAATTCATTTCAAAAGGTGTATATGCATATGACCTACCCATCCAATCCACATACATCAAGTTCATGGTGAATATGACATCTACTCCCTCGAAAAAGATTATGATGCGAACACCCTAACAGGAACAGGAACCGGGTAGAGAAACAAATTTCTTTATGACCGATGGTCAGAAAACTAAGTGACGTGGTGACCCAATTGTAAGTGAAAGTCATGTGTTTAGCACACCTAGTATTCACACGTGTCTGTACGCATGGCAAAAACAAGCCGGACAAACGTTGGTTACATAAATTCATAATGTATCTGACACTTCATGCTGTATAAAACAGGGTCAAATTAATTCAAGCCCAGTTTATCAAATGTGATTAACTTCATTGTCTATAAGTATAAAAGGACTATTTCTGCAGTTTACCTACCCAAGGCAATTACTGTAAATAAGAACACATTATTTTGTTTCTTTTCACCATTTATGACATCTGCAGTGTAGTCTATTGATCTTCATGGTGCAATTGGTAAGACAATTCTGTAATGTTATAAATAATTCATGCAACAGATGGTTGTGGAAAATATTCTTCCAAGAACAAGATACCTTCTCCAGTTTATTGAAGACGATGCTGAAAATGTACGATACGTCCGCAATTACAACAGTTTTTGCATGGACTGTTCTCGTGTTGTTACTTTAATCAAGGACTTGGTTGAACGTCCTTGCTTTAATCATGGTTTTAACTCCATGCTTTAATTAGTTTAAATTTGAGGAACTGACTTCAGGTTTGGGCGTATTTCTGCTCTGTCATCATTACGAATATTAAGGTAGCCAAGTTGTTACGTACAGAGAAACACCGGGACCGGGTTCTTATTTGAACAGTCGACATGTAAACAGGACGTTGGTCCAAACAAGTGTGTCACAAGATCACATAGTATCACATGTTGACAAGCATCAGCAAAATCTAAATGCAGTCACTTCGAGTCCCGGCAATCAACTGAGTGTCTGTGAGTAAAACAAGCATCAGGCAATAGATCAGGTAATCTGTCTTACCGCTCATATTCTCCTCTTCCAGATGGCTCACTGCGATTCTTCAAAAAGGGAGGCAAAAGTCTGCAGTAAACAGATTTTTCACTCCACTTCCATCGCTTCCTCTTCTTCCCTTGGCAGCCAAAATACGGTCAGGTCATATTGGATTAGTCCACTACACAGGTCAAAATATTAATTTTCTACTTCTATGTCAATATATGATGACAAAAATAGAACATTTATACGAAAATATGTTTTTAGCTTAATAATCTGTTGTGATATGGTATCCATCTGGTACATATAAGTTGATTTTAACGAATGTATATTTCTTACAAAACACCCCTATAAAATACTGTAACATCCCAAAGGTCATTCATCCGGGAACTTCCTCTCTGCCCCCTCTTTCGCAAGGTAAGATTCCGATAACTTCTTCATGAGACGTTGTCTCGAAATCCTCATTCATCCTAGCTTTTTAAGCATCATCTATTCAAGTTATTACGATCAAACGTTAAACTAGGAAACTTCAAAGCTGTCTGAGTGTTTTTGTCGGTTGGTTAAGTCGTTTTTGTCTGTTTTCTTGCAGCAAAATGGGGCGCCGACCAGCCCGTTGGTAAGTTGTGCACATACGTGTTCAGATCAGCCTAAGTCGATCAATTTTGCTATAGATTCTGATATCATAACGATTATACAGTTATTCACCTCTTACATTACAAAATTTGATCGTGTTTGGAGTTGTGGAAAGAAGTTACAAAAGAGGCCGAATACGATATCGTTGAGGGGAGGGGGGTGGTATGGTAACTTACGAACCACACCGTTCAGCTTACTCACTGTATGGTTTGTTCATGTAGCTGTCATGGCCTGAATAAATGTGTGAAATACTAGCGTTACAGAACAGGCAACCCCCTGTCCGCAATATACGGGACGACGACATGTTTCCAAATTGTATAGAATCGATATTGTGCTCTGTATGTTAGTCACATATGAGAAGTTTATCATTTTTATGGAACCCATGCAAGTCATGATGATGAAACTCCACTGTTAAGTGTAGTCTGGGTATTGACATACTGTCTATAATAAAATTTCTGAAAATATGAATCTGGGAAAATGTCGAGTCAGTGATAATCTAATATTCACACATTTTGTTGGTAACTTTTTTTTTAGCTATCGCTACTGCAAGAACAAGCCGTATCCCAAGTCACGGTTTTGCCGTGGTGTCCCAGGTAAGGTGTACAAAGATTCTGTTAGGTTAAAAAGTTTGGATATTCTTTGATAACAGAATGTAATTTTGATGATGTAAGCAAACATAGTAAAGATGATCTCCACTGTAGATTAGTATATATGACTTTGTGGCAAATATCACCAAAGAAAGTTAATATTTACATGTACAAGACAGTTCTATGATGATTATCAACAACACCATCTTTCGGCTGACTCACAGTGATAGATCACTTTGTATAACTGAGAACTGTCAGAGATGTAACATAAACTTGTTAACTTTGAATAACTTAAGAGTTTGCATGACATACAAATGATGCAATGTAACCTGCGAAAAGGTCCAAATTGTAGAATGTAGTTTTAAATCACATTCATTACAATAACGGTTGGATTGTAATTTATAGTACTTTGTAGTGGAACTTAATGATTTAATTTCCTTGTTTTCCTGCAGACCCAAAGATCCGTATCTTTGACCTGGGCAGGAAGAAGGCACGTGTTGAGGAGTTCCCACTGTGTGTCCATCTTGTGTCTGATGAGTATGAACAGGTAAGCCTTCTGTTGTTCCTGTAAATTGCTTAATGTTGAAGAAGGCTAGGTATTTTCCTCTGCAAAGAAAAGTTAATTGAATTTTGATTTTTCTTTATTTCATGTTTAACAAACGAAATCATCAGTGTAGATTGTTGATGATCAAGGCTCAGTCAGTTATGACAAAGTAGCATGTTTAATCTAAAGTGGATTATTTGAGGACATTAGAAGGTAGTGGAGAGATACTATGGATAGATAACCCAAATCTAGGCTATGAATGAGCCTAACAGATGGATGTATGTTGCCTTCGTCCCCAGGTGTCCTCTGAAGCTCTTGAGGCGGGGCGTATCTGCTGTAATAAGTACCTTGTGAAGCATTGCGGCAAGGACGCCTTCCACATCCGCATCCGTGTGCACCCCTTCCACGTCATCCGCATCAACAAAATGTTGTCGTGTGCTGGGGCTGATAGGTCGGTACAGCACCACTACTGTTTTATATAAGTCTCTTCTGTGCTTCATTGGTCAGAGTTATAACTCTGGCACCCCTTTGTGCTCAGTTTCATCTGATTTTTACCTCTGTGTATGGAAATATTGTTTTGAGTGGCTGAGCTTTGGGTTTGTGTATCTGTTTATATACTTCTACAGTAGGTTGACAGCACGTGGGTGGGGCAGATTGACAGGATATGAAAGGTCTCAGAACCTGTCCGGGGAGCCAGCAGGAATTAGGGGTCGACATGGGGGAATCCGGGAAGCAGTGGATTGCATACTTCTGAAATCTCTGTTTTGTTTGTGTTGAACAGATTGCAGACTGGGATGCGTGGTGCCTTTGGCAAGCCTCAAGGCACCGTGGCCCGTGTACACATCGGCCAGCCCCTGATCTCGTGCCGCGCCAGGGACGCCAACAAGGCCCATGTGATCGAGGCTCTGCGCCGAGCCAAGTTCAAGTTCCCTGGACGCCAGAAGGTGAGTGATTTATATTGTCTGTGTGCTTAACTTCTACTATTATTTATCTATAAATGACAGACAGCATCATAGCAATAACTTGTGCTATTGCAACATTTCTGAATGATGCTGATTTTTAATCATAATGTGTGTTGGCATTTTGTAGCCACTTTTCATGCATGGCATGTTCTATGAAATGTCAATGTTACCTTAAAGCCTTAGATACAGTTATGCCATCTTTTTGGCACTATTATTGAAGTAGTAATTAGTATTAAAGGTTGCTTCAATCCAAGTCACAAAATACATCCACAATGTTTTGATCTGTATGTCCAGAAGAGCTCTCAGTCAAGGTCTACTTAGGGGCATATCATTTCTTTTGTGTGTCATTGAACAATATTTTTTGTTACGTGTACTCAGATCTACGTGTCCAAGAAGTGGGGCTTCACCAAGTTTGACCAGCCTGACTATCTGGAACTGAAGAACGCTGACCGCTTCGTGCCAGATGGCGTCGGTGTGAAGTACCTCCCCGAACATGGGCCCCTCGCTGCCTGGAAGAAGCATGTCTCGAGCATGTGAGAACATGGAAACCATGTAAAATATCACAACAAAGAAAAATAAAGAACGGTCAACCTGAGTTCATTGTCTTGTTGTCTTCATACTTTAGTAGTTAATAGTTACACATTGTGTCGAGACTCTGACTGGACACTACAAGCTTTTCCAGTACAATTTCATTGATGTAGACTGGGAAAATTTAGCACAGAATTTCAGCCCATTTCCTCATACAACGCATAGACAGATATGTATGTATGGTCCTGACTGTAAATGCTACGAATTAACTGGAGAGGTTATAAAAATTTCCAAGTTAAAGTTTGTGGTACTAATGAACTGGGCATGGTTCTAGAGAAAAAAATGTGAAGGGTAAATAAAACATGTATTTTGCTTCCAACAACCTAGTAAATGGAAGGACAAATAGAAACCACACTGAGCTGTCTGGCAGAACGCACTGAAAGTACAGTGCGGAAGCACAAAGAAATGACAAGCCCAAAACAATACTTGGGGTGAAACAGAAATAGGTGCTATGCTGCTTCTTCAGGTTGATTAGAAATTGACACAGTTTGTCAATTTTGTTGCAGCTAAAGACGTGCTTGCAATTGTAGGGACTAACAAAACTCCAGCTGTGGCAGTCTTCTAAGTTTTTATCTTATCTATGAACTGGCAGGTAAGTAACGAAGTTTTGGAAGTTGTATTATCTTATATGCTTTATAAATAGTAACACATATAGTTTGAAGTCGATGCAGGTTGGTCCTCCCTTGGCTGCAAACCGCCCCTCCGCGACATAACTCGCGTCGGTCGCCGAAAAAAAATAACGCCGCTCATAAAACTGCGAAGGAGGCTACGTTGGTCCTCAGTTGCAGTCCTTTTGCACTTGCAATGCTTTTCAATGTCGCCAAGAGGCGCTTTCCAGCTAGCAGCCTGGTTTGACGCCCTATTTCGCCTGAACAAGTTCCCAATTAAACATTTATTGCCCGCAGTTGTAGTTATATACATAATTAACTGATGCATGACGTGGAGGAGACTGCAAACAGTATTTAGCAAAGACAAACTCTCAAGTATTTCCATGGCTCACTAGTGCTGATTTACGATGATTGACTACACTGTAAGTGCATTATGACAGCCCTGTCAACAACGCATCAATTTAGATAATGGACTCTTTCTATTCTAATGGTCCGAATTGTTTCTCAGAACTGCCTATTCAACGAAATGACAACAACCAGGGATCATGTTTCAGATGGTTGGGGAATTGTAGATCAATCAGGGTGAATAAGACATACACAGTACTAGTCCATCATCCATAGAAAAGTCGTCCCAAAACTATATCACCATAGAAACACCTCCCCTGTTACCTGTCACGAGACCGCCCATCTTCCGTCAGGGGACGAAAGTTTAGATGTCTCTGTTCTGTAAACAGTGTGCAATAGTAGCTCCCTAAGGTATCATCGGTCCGTCTCAACTGCGGATCTTCATTACCTGTTGACGTAGGCAGGGTTTACCTGGCAAAATTACAGGATACTCCCAGGTAAAGCCATCCTTCCGGGCGGTGGTGTGGCAACATACACAGGACTGAGCGATTTCAGAGATCGAGAAGCAAAACCTAGGAGCAAAAGAAGATACAACACAACACAAAACACACCTCTGGCACACGTACTGGTAAAACTTGGCAGGTATGTGACTCACTATTTTACCTTCAAGTGTAGTGTGTTTCTGTGCATTGTGTGTGTTGTGTTATATGGTAACTGATATGTAATACTCTATATCATGTACGTCGTACTCAAATCAACTGAGAACGTTGGCGACAAATAAAGGTTTTTACAGTGAAAGAAAAATACATTCAATATTCTGTGTCGATTCGCTGGATGAATCCTAGTCAAGCCTGAGTCCAGATGTTGTGTACCTTATAGTCTATGTAGTGATGATATAGAAAAGTAGTTCAAGGGTACGTCGGTGAAGGTTAGACATCCAGGTGATAAGATACGCCAAAAACAATTACTCAAGCAACTGGATATGATTTTGGAAACGGTCAGACGTTTCAGGTAGCATCCACTACCTTTCGTCAGTGACACTAAAGGACTGCAGGAGAACTGCTGGTTTATAAGCACAAACCATTGATTGATATGCAAATAAGTAAAGACAATTTTTTGTGAAAGTCCAAAAGGAAACAAAAGTTAGACAAGTCAAGACAATTTTTGTGAAAGGCCAAAAGGAAACACAAGTTAGACAAGTCAAGAACAAGAATAATGCAAATAGTGAAGAAGCTCCTGTTGTTTCAGAACAGGAGCTTAAGTGTATCAAGGGTATCAGAAATCATCCCTGGTACAAATACGTGTAGAAAGCACGACCCGTACGTTTTAATACAAAGTTAGACGTTGTTTTTCAGATGATGTAATCCCATTTATTACAGGGATTTTTCCCTTTGAAGTTAAAATTCATCATCATTCATATCATTAGCCCTATAACGTTACTGTTTTATCAATTTATTACTACGGTTATTACGTACGAGGTTAAAAGTTCACCTTCATCAAATATCATTAGGTATACTCATAAATTTTTGATATAGAAAGTGACATACTTAAGTTTGCAGTGACGAAGGCCCTCTCCCATACAATTGTTTTGCCTTTATAGATATTTGTAACACATCTAACAAGTTGATACCAGCATGATATATTCTACTGTCATCATACCCCTATGTAATTTTGTAGGTACCTTTCAGCCTATACGTGCAAAAAGATTATGTTTTAGAAGGGTGTGTTCGTCGGCCTAAAACCCCCACGATAACATCTGTTCATGACACTATGCTCACCCGCACCGTTTGATACCTCTTTAAAGGTTAAATTCAAGAGCCAATATCTCAAGTTTCCGCCCTTGGCCTTGTCGAGTTGCCAGAACACAAAATAGATTTTGTACAAGCGAGGAAGGCGTAGCCTGGAGTCCAGCCTTGTTAGAAGTTTGGTCCGCTCCCCAAGATATCAGGATATCGGTTAGCGGACCAAAGCTAACAAGGCTGGACTCCAGGCTAGGTAAGGCGATTATATCTAATCTACTTGTGCAAAGGCTCGGTTACATTCATCGCAGATCGTCGTACGATTTTGATGTTGAATTTTCGAGCAGGCTGTGACAGAACCAAAAGCCGATAAGGATCTAAGACAGCCTTTTCCGTAACAAGACGGGGTTTTGAAGGTTCACGTTTTTATTTTCAAGTGATAGTGACGGAACAAACTGGCCAGGCATATTACTAAAATAGCGGGAAAACATGATAAAAGGAAGAGAGTTGCGAAACTTTTCAGAGAGAGAAAGATGACCGTCCATGGCACTGTTAGAAGCCGATACATGGGCATACGTTATAATAGGGCATAGTGATAAGGATTTCCGGCGACTTTCATTGTTAATATAGAAACACTAACGTTATAGATATTATAGGCTCCTTTTGTAAACCGTGTATGGATAATCCTCTGAGTTTTTTCATGTTTTGTACACTATAAACTACTGTATACAACAAGCAATAAGACCCTTTATTATCCAGTATAAAGGTTCTACAACGGGTGGCGATACTTTGATATTCTTTTATGGAGGAAGCAAAGTCGTGTTGTATAGGAAGCCTTGCTAAAATAGCTGCGAGAACACTTGGTCTTTGTTCACCAAACGTCAGACAGAATCAATTATGCATCACAGGAGTTTTGTTGGGGGATTTCTCCCGTGTGTTGAGAGACAGAGGCACGCATTGAATATGGCCATGCTCGTAATGTAGCAGTTGTAACGTCGCCTTCTATTGGCCACCCGAGGCCCTGTAGGGTCATGTATGCTTGGCAGGTGTTACTCCTGGTTACGTACCTTACAAACTCGGCAGGGGACAGGTATGGGGCTTAGCGGGGAATTCGGTGGAATAAGGGGATGATTTAGGGTGTAATGATTGATTCGTGAATTACATGAAACTCAAGTGTTTTCGATAGCGTTGTTTTCCGCTTGCGTTGGTTGCATCATAAATCTGAAATTGAGTCATTTATACGACTACAAAATGAGGTCAATTCCGAAAGTAAGGGCCCGGTCAAACACGCCGTACGATCGTCGTACGATCGCATACTGAGGGCATTCTTGGGATAGTCGTGCTTGTGTCGTACAAAATTCAGCAGGAATGTTTCAGAGAAAGCTGTCTGAGATTCTTGTCACAGCCTGCCTGCATCACTGGCATATTCGTTTAGTTCTGTCACAGCCTTCTTGAAAATATTACGACACCAAAATCGTACGACGTCCTACGACAAATGTAACCGCGCCGTAAGAGGGAATTGTTACCATCGCAGGTACCATTGTATCAAGTTAAACCAAAATTTACAAGTGCATCAATTGACAAAGAGAAACAAACTTTCCGATAAACCGTTTCTTGTAATGTAAGTTTGGCTGGAAAACTCAAAGTGGGTTGTCGATTCTCTGATCTACATTGTAGTACCCCTTTCCCTGGTCTTGTTGCGGCTCTTTGAACAATTGAATTACTCCCACCTATGAATAGCGCATGGCCTCAAAGGCCGCTGTTGAGTTTGCTAAGCCTCTGTTTGATCGCAATTTGATTCACTGCCTACCAAAGCTACATTGTTGTGTCGTACACCTTTCTTGCTTAACGCGAGGATTACAGTGATTACCGTTTCACTGGAGCTGAATGCGCCGATAGGTAAACAGTCCCGCTCAGGTGAAATTCTATTGAAGTGTTTACCAAGGAGAGCAAAAATCCTTCAAATAAGGCATTTTATCCATTTCTGTAAGACTGGTAACGTTCCCAGTTAAAGTTTATATATTTGTGACTAGCCTGTGTTACACAATATGTCGTTGTCAGTGCCTAGCCTGAAGGGGCTCCTCCCTGTTTCATAGGAGCGCGATTTTAGTCAGGTTATTTTTGACTACTGCGCCCTTCAAATTTTATACACAACGGTCCAGAGGAATACATGCGGATAGTTGAAATTTCCCAAAAAAAGACAGGAACTACAGAAGCTAGCGTCATGACGTCAGAGAACAACACGGGTACATTTTATCACGCATTCTTCTGTCAAAGCGTTGATGTCAGGGTGATATTACTGCAGTGACAAACAATGCCCTCATATACATGATAACAAGAACATAGAGAAAACGGTTGTTATGCTTTCAGAAATATCTGTGTTGATGACCAGATGAAGCATGTGTATTTTATAGCTTATAGGGTAAACTATATAGAAATACAGATTTAATTTTCATCATGAAAGTTCATCTGTGTTGGTATTTTTTTGGTTTTATCTGCGCTTAACCTAATGGCATCTTGATAAAGTACAAGTCCCCTCCCTTTTCGTTCACCATTCAAGGTTCCTTTTTCAACCATCACTGCACTAATCAGTGTCACACGCCTTACGCTTTCACGATGGAAGGACGGTATCTACGAATAGTTCTGTTTTCGGCATCAAATACTGAAATAGTACAAGCGCTGACAACTAAAGAAACTAATTTCGCCAGCTAGTATGTCAGTCCCAACTTTTTGGCTCAGACGGTTAACACATAGTGTGTCCAGATTGGTACGTTCCTTGCATTGTATTTTGATTGATTCCTTACCAAATGTTGATATCTGTTGATGACGCCAGTTTCTTAATTAGATGTCGCATGGTGTTGAATTCCTCTGGGCCAGTGTGACATTTGTCAAATGTTGACACGGACTGACCCGGTGTGAGGGTGTCCCTCCCTCACACTGCAGACGACAGGAGGGCAAATCTTACAGTCAATGTTGACTGACAGGTTACGTCAGTGTGCAGACCCTGTAACCGTGGTCACCTCCATGTTTGTTACGCTAAACGCACTGACCAGAACCGTAATGTTAAACACAACATCACAAAATCGTGTCTAAGGAAAATCATCTCAACCCCGCCCCCTTTCAGGACATGAACGTAAAATGTCATCTATTCCAATCACCCATCTGTTTTAGAGATAATTGTCCAAAATTAATTATTTTCGCACTTATTGAAGATTGAGTCCGGTAATATAATCGGATCCGTTTCAGACACCCAACCAGAACGGGGATCATTTCAAATGAGGGATGTTTTCCTGACACTCGAATGCTTCTAGATCATTTTACCGTTGTATTCTTTCCTTATGTAAACAGAATCGAGGTTATCATAAAGGTTATCATAGGACGTACTGAATTACTCTCATCATAAGAATTTTGTTGATATTCAACGTTTTCCTACCAAAGATAGAAAAGTGAGATTGTCTCAACTGTTGAAACGGATTTTCTCGCACATAAACCTGAAACGGCAGGTATTCCCAGGGGAAGTTTACTGGGTGATGAGTTCACATTTTTGTAATGACTGGGGTTTATCTGCTCGAAAAGCTACTGAGTACACAGTAACCATGGTGACGTATAAACACAGGATTATCTTCTTATATCATCCTTTCAACCTTGTCTAAAGTCTATCCGTTCTTCCCCATGCTGCACTTTTTATCTGTCATTTTTAAAATCAATAACGACGTCAGAAAATATATTGCTCCTGTTGAGAAAGATCATTCACTGCACAGGATGATATTTCAAATATCAAATCGTTATCACAACCGAGGAAATGTGCCAATCTTTTAAACGAAGCACGAAAAAAAATGCGTTTTATTCTAAAGGCGTTAACGGTGTGTTCAAAATTCGAATCCTGCGGCGTATTTTAGAAACGGACGCCTCCATAGTAAATTTCAAACAGCTTATACTTTATCCCACAACTTATGAAAAAATACTTGCTAAACGCAATTAACTGTAAATTAAAAAAAATCAACATCACGTTTCTTTCAGTTGTTCATATCATTCGTCAACAGACATCCGTCAAAACGCCGCATGACTTCCTACATTTTATTCCACTGGTAAGGTTCTTGTTTTAGTTTCTGTGCAATGATGACGATTTTCCTGTCAACAGAAATGTGGTGTAGTCTACGAGACAAAAACATGTGTTGTAAACAAACAAAAAAAAGTCAGCCAAACTTGTTGTTTGTGCTAGGGAGGTGTGCTTCGTGATGAAGGTTTGTTTGGGTCTATGTACATGTATCTGTGTTGGTGATACAATATTGACAAAACATGGCGCGTTGCTTGGTAACGGGGGTTACATATATGCAGCGTCACCTCCGCTGCGCAACAATCATTCTGAGCATCCAGCGCGGAACCAGCTTAAATCAGGTGCGTTAGTTGCTTTCTGTTCCTTTTCCTTTTTTGCCATGCTTAGTCCCTAAAATATATTGGCTATATGCCTATTTCTGTATCATTTTAATTTTTTTCCCCAGCAAATTTTATTCTGAACAAGCTTTTTCGTTGCGGTAAGAAAAATGATACAATTCGACGCCATTCAAACATTACTATTCAATATGGTCGTATATGGTTCTCACCTCTTAAAACCATTGCCATTCTGCCACCATTAGTACGATCCTTCTCCCTGTTCCCAAGCTACTAAGCTTAATGGAGAGGCATAGGATAAAACGTTGCGTTTTACACATGGGGATTCGCGTCCGCAAACTACATATCACATATTCCTAAGCGTGTTAGAAGAGTAGGGCGAAAGTACTGTATATATATAATCCCTGCCCGTGGTCTTCATTTTACGCCCACTTGAAATCTAACGTTACATCTCATACGGTGGGTTAAGCAAGATGACGTGATCTAAAGAGGTGACGCACGGTGAAACAGTATTTTAGCGCAAGTTTAAAGCCTGAAAAATCCCATCAGAAGGCAACAGTGTAAGCCTCACATACCTGGATGATAGGCCTAACATTTGCTACACCTTTCCTTTATGGGATGAGCCGTTCCCTTGAAAGTCAAACACAGAAGCGGATTTCCGCATTCACGTTGCGCTACGTGCGTTTGGAACCACGCCAGAATTACCTCCAAAACGGGAGCGCCACCTCTAGTTCCTCATTCCTAATCGTAAAAGTAATGGAGATCATATCACGCCTTACTAAAAAAACAACCTTGCCAACAGTACAACATATTTGAATCTATTCAATACCGAGATACCGTCCCTGGCAAAATGTGAAAGGTTTCGCTCAGAAAAAACACCGTGAAAGAACCGGTTTTTGTGGTGACGCAGTTTCTATATACCCGCGGGCTTTTTATGTGACAGTGACGCGTACGGGTTATGCGGGGATTTGCCTTCGCATGCAACTCATTCACGCAGCAAAGCCATCACCTTAGATTCAAAGGAACATCAGGTGGTGAGATTTTCAGCGAGTGCGCACAGATCCGTTCTAAAGCACTGCCAGCTGCGATGTCAATACTCGAGGCTTCGGTGTTTCAATCGTTTTAATAACCCGGACCGTTCATTTTGTTCACACAGGACAAGCAAGAGAAACAACAAGACAAGACTGAATATGAAGCAGTTTATCCTGACAACGTTCTTCTTCCTCGCTATTTGCAGAACAGGTAGGTTTCTTTTTTTGTGTGATAAACAGTACTTAAACCAAAAGATACACCGTTTCGGCGATATTGCTGAATAACGGCAACATGACAGGTTATCTTTAGCCAAGCCGAAACAGTACAAATTGCAGATTTGTGAAGGAAAATAGACGAAACCTTACAAGTCTACTTTCCTTAAATTTTGGATACAGACTTACACGTACAAGGGCCGGTTTCTGCAGGTCATCCCTGTATCATATACATGGAGATTACCACGGTCGTGGGTGTGGTTTTGATTCGTCACGAAACGGGAATTCAATACCGTTTATCCGAGATATGCCTGGATAAATGTTCCTGAAAAATTGATAAAGAAGCCTTCTTCGTCGTTTACATAGTTATATTCAATGACAAGCTTAAATTTCTGTTCGTCATGATCATGGCCAACAATGAGTGAGTGAGAGTGATTGCCAACGATTGATTTAGATAATGCTAATGCGTTTCTAGTGCGTTATGAAGTGTTTCCCCGATAGCTTAATGGCTATGTTATACGGTAAAGATAGCATGGTAAACATTGCTGTTAAGGACCTGTTGTCAGCCGTAGACTGCTGACTCCATAACAGTTACTTATCCTGTAGGGTAAGCTAGGATATAAATTGAGGTGAAGAGACGTGTAAACATAGCTTATGTCTGAGTCAGTATACTGCCGCGGGGATTGTTGTGAAGGCCGTCGCCATGACAACCAGTCTTATTTGTACGCCGTATGGCCAGGTTTGGGGTATCTATGGCAACGCGGGACTCCCTAAGCAATTCACTAGGGGGTGTATCAATACAGGTATTCAGTCCTATCCCCTGTTCTGACAGTAATTAAACATAGGTGTGCAACGCGTCATATACCCTCCAAAAAGATAGTGCAAACGTTCCGACTATTTTTGGGGCGTCTTTTGATGCAAAGTTTGCGTTAGCTTTGAGACACCATATAATGGTTAAGGTAGTAGATCTATACAGTTGAAGGGAGTACATACGGCGTCGGAAGCCTGACACAATAATCATGTTTGTCGTAGCGATATTGGCTGGGCGCACGTTAACTGAAGCGCGGAGGCCAGGTTGACTCGGGGCCAAAAATTGGCACTTTGTAAATTTGCATTGCCGACAAAGTGCAATGACAGGAAAGTAGTCTCAAGGGGGCGTTAATACCAATAGACATAAAGGTGTGTTACATTTGCCCATTAAACTGCTTGTAAACGCGTCGGCATGGCAACCAAGAGAAACAAAGTTATACCCAATCATGATGGACGACAAGGCGCTACAGCGATTGGCTGGAACACGGGCGAGGCTTGTCAGGTTAAATTAAGCATGACTGCCATTTAACTGTGTCATCAAATGAGAACACACCCTGGAAAGGATAACAGAGATCACGAGAAAGCCACTATGTTGACTCGGTCTGCTTTCTAATTAAGGGGTGTCTTTGAGGGGGTCGGCGGATATTGACAATCGTCCCCGCCTAAGGGAGGGCACACTGAAGCCATCAGTAGACCGTGAAGTTTGCGTTGTTGTCTGTGTAACAGACATGGACACGCTAGTTACCGACATGCCCGACTTATGGGGTGGCCGACCGTGCGGCCGGCTGTAAAGTGGGCTGATAACTGGCTATGAGTTGTCAATCCTCTCATTGGCAATAAACTACATACACCCCAAACAACAGGTTACCACTCAGTCATACCAATATCGCTTAAGTGCAAAGGGCAAATGAACTGATTAAAGAAAAATTTGAATTGAAAACATTATGGGGCGATAAAATTATCATGCTATGTACCGTACGAGTTATCTATGGGTAAACGAATAGAGACACGATTTCTGTTATCGAAAGTAGTACATGACAAAGTATGGGTACTGTGGTTATGACAATAGTTGTATGAAAGTAGAATTGTTTGTAGACTTATATCTAATATTGCATTTTGTCCATCCCAGGCTTTGCTGCGACTACTGCGGCTGCTGCGACCACTGCAGCTGGTGGCGCAACCACTGCAGCTGGTGGCGCAACCACTGCAGCTGGTGGCGCAACCACTGCAGCTGGTGGCGCAACCACTGCAGCTGGTGGCGCAACCACTGCAGCTGGTGCCGCAACCACTGCAGCTGGTGCCGTGACCACTGCAGCCGGTGCCGTGACCACTGCAGCCGGTGCCGTGACCACTGCAGCCGG
Source organism: Branchiostoma floridae x Branchiostoma japonicum (assembly GCA_013266295.2). NCBI lineage: Eukaryota > Metazoa > Chordata > Leptocardii > Amphioxiformes > Branchiostomatidae > Branchiostoma > Branchiostoma floridae x Branchiostoma japonicum. Next base: position 7,802,637 of record CM023830.1, read on the forward strand.
TGCCGCGACCACTGCAGCTGCCGGGACCAATGCAGCTGGCTCAACAGCTGCTGCCGCCGGAACCACTGCAGGTGGCACCAACGCAGCTGCCACGAATGCCGCTACAACAGCAGGTGGTACCGCCGCCGCCACCACAGCCGCACCGTCTACTGCCGCTCCGACACCCGCGGTAAGCTTACGGCACCTTGGCATTGTATTCAGAAAACTAACTTTAAGGAAAGTGGAAAAGCGCTGTTGATATTTGGTTTTTTGAAATGTATGACTTTGATATATCCTAACCCATACCTCCTGTTACAGCCCTTGACGTGCCGCCTCTGTACGGGAAACAGCACTGATGATTGCGGGACAGCATCGGACAGCACCACCACCAACTGTACCGCACAGTCATCCTGCCACGTAAGTTTACATTCATTCAACACAACTTTAATAGCACATCTTTCAGGCGCCTATATAGAGATGATTTAGTACTACAACTTAGCCGAGCAAAGATAATATGTATCAAACCAGTCATGCTAGTTTTCTTCATTCCAGTCATAAAAGTTACCTTTATTCTATATTTATTTTACTTCTTGTGTTCAAATTCGTGTTTTATATTACCTGACTTGATAAATGGCAAACTCTTGATAACGTTGGTAATATTCACTTCTGTTGACAGGTGTACCACAAAACGTACGATAACGGCACTGTGGAAGTCACCCGTGGATGTAACAGCTTCGAATCGACGACCTACTCCTGCACATCTTCGTCCAACGGGTACAACAGCGAGTACTGCCAGTCCGCCACTGGGTACACACTATGCTATCAGTGCTGCACAACCAGCCAGTGCAATACCCAGCAGCTGACAGGGGGCGTTCCTGCCACGCGGCAAAGTATCGCAGTCATGATCGCCGCGTGTCTGGTTGCCCTACTGGCCACCATGTTGTAGAACACCCAATTTTCAGACACTTTCTCTACGCCCCCTTCCTTTAAAAGAAATATCCGTTCTGAACTATCTGCCTGTGAGCTGGATCTCTTGAGGTATTATATTAAAATGTTATGATTGTCTGAAGTGTGCCAAATCTACCTTACCTGGGTGTTAACCTTGGCTGAGAGCTAAAATTTCAAGAGAGGTGATCAGAAACACCCGCTTTCTTTTTACATCATTTCCTAGCCCCCTCCCCCCAATTTCTTTGCTAATGGAATAGCCCTACGAAGTAAGATTATAGAATTTCGATGCCGTCCAAACCTTGCTCTTGTTGATAACATCAGTTATTTGGTGGTACAGTAAACAAAACGGCCATTCCCTATTGCTGAGGGGCATCAGTCCCAACGAAGCAGGAAATGACGTCATTATGTGCCATCGGCTGTTGTCAATCACATGTTTAGAAAATCGGGTGGGAAACACGGTGTTCTGTAGGTACTGTACCGGTACTCTTGCTGCTACTCTCTGTGTGTACATACATATCATCTCCAAGCAGATCTTCAAGCCTTTGTATGTAATACTTTTTCATATTGTTAAATTTTATGAAGGGCTACGAAAAATCACTGATGGTAGAGTTTTGTTGTTGTTGAAAAGGTGACTGTACAGATAAATGTGTTTCGGAAGACGACATGTAGATCTTATATTACACGATGTGATGTATACACCAGACGGTACGTATCTGATGTTCTATGACTCCCTGAGTGGGAACCTGTGACGGTGTGGGATGAAAACGTAGGGCAGGTGTGCTAACACGGTTGTTCCGCAAGGTGGCGCTCGTACATGGTTAAAAGTCTGTGCCATACACTCAACAGTAGTTACGGTACTACAGTAGCTAACATGTATTAGTCCTATCTGTCAGACTCAGAGCAAATCGTAGCCGGATAAAACCAATCCATCTTGTGAACATAGTTAACATTCTGTAGATTAGGATGGCAACATGTTACACGAAATGGCACGAAAGTAATACCAACATCCGTACAGTAAGTTACGCCCTATGTTAATGACACCTATGCTCGAGGTTCCAAAAAGCACGAAGGGATGACGGATAAGTGATGTATCTGTACCGTTCAAAACTGCACGACGGTTTCTAGTTGTGTACACTGACTGTGGTGTGTTTTATATGTTTATAAGTGTCAAAATAAACTGTCTATTTTACGTATACCTTGTTGTTTGGTACATGAGTGTGGCTGAGTTTAACAAGTACTAGTGTAGTGTTCCTACTTTAGCATTTGTATACAGTATGGCGTCCAGAAAACCAGAGCAACTTGCAAACTACAACATATGTTGACCGTAAGGCCACACTGACTTAATTTCATTGATTTCATTTCGCCAGTTTTAAAAAAGAGAAGGGGAAATACTGTCATTTTGCTACACTACTAGTATCTGAAACTGGACAACATAACTAAGTTACATCCTGAAAGGACAAGTATACAAGTTAATTTGCTACACCGTCTTCTGAAACAAGACAACCTAATCTCCAAGCAGATGTTGGGTGAAAGTTTGTGATCTTTTCTGAGAAGAAACGGCTGCTCTTCTCTGACAGTTCTTTATCCCATACAAGCAGATAAATAGTGTCTATCAGTACAACTAGGCTGAAACTGTATTTCGAACCCTGATTACTCCCTACACACTGTCCAAAAAGGCGCTGCCAAACGACTGGAGTCATCAATGCAGACTGAAAGGGATCCAGCAGGGACAAAATACTAGTAATTTGGATCGCTAGGGGTCCCCACTGACACGTTCGGCTAATTTTGATAGTTGACATATACTGCGACATGAATGAACCTCGTAGTCATCATATCGTTTCTCGACGTTATCATTTCTTATGTTGTTTTTTTTTGCTATACAGGAAAATTCGTAAAAATTTTGTCAATTTCATTGATCGTAGTGTCCGTAACTGGCAGATTTTCCACCGTTTCCTCTTATTTTTTTGGCAAGTGTCTGTCTATTTGAGGATCATTAATTCAACCCCCACATGCATCGGATAGCTATTCATTGACCCGTATTCAAAGAATTGCTGGTGAATGCCGAGGGCTACACTAACTGCGAGGAACATTCATTGGACCACACAGCAGCGCTCCCAGCGGATGACTGACATAGTGCAACATCGAACACAGGGGAAAAGTTGCCGCAAATTCGGTGTTTTTGCTTCATTTCACTTCTTGAAGTTTATCTACAATAGTCCGGAGTACAACCTACGACACAAAACAGATGTGGTTAGTCTTCTGGGGCGGAATTTTTCCAGAGAGTTCTTCAACTTCCATGCACACTCGCCATCTTGGAACCGCGTGTTTAACGCATATGTGCCACCTGTTAATCCTGAGCTAAATTTGAATTTCATAATTACGTCAACATAAGATAACAACAATAGACAAGCACCATTCGTGCAAGCCAGACAGACCCGCGATGATATCGCGATCTCATTATGGTTATCATATCTTACAAATTATTTTGCTCATCATTCAACTTTATGGATTAAGGAGGGATAGTTACCTTAGTAGCATGTCATTCGACTGCTACTCATAACCGAGAAAGATAACGTGAATTACTGAGTGATTCGGAAGAGAAGAAAAGACCTTTGTCTTTAAGGAAACGAGGTAGAAACAAGTGGTGATCCGGCAGGTGTAAATTGTACCGCCTTCGGACACAACACTGAATAGTTTGGCATCAGGTGCTAATGGGGGACCTGTTGATGTCGACACACAAAGAGCAATGGGCGAGTTGTTGTTGGTACACACAGACAAACAACATGGATAGTGGCGTGCGAAGTACACTGTGGTTTCACCTGTTTCCTGTACTTCTTGTATTACGTTAAAGCTATGTAGAATATTTTACTCCCTCATTCCAGAAAAAAAATGTATTTTACATCACGAAAGAGGTAAGAGTACAGCAGATCTCACGGCAGTCAACTTTTTTTGTGCTTCGCTCCACCGTAGCTCATAGGAAACGCACCTGGACTCTGCGACTAGTTTAGTAACAGTCCTACAAGGTCACACTAAACGAATATGCACAATCTCTCTCTTATTTGGTGTGTTTATCTTGTTTGTGCTACGTGACCAGACAGAACTTATCTAGGCATCTGCCTACGGCAAAAATACACAAGTTTTACTGCACTTGACATGTAGCGGCTGTTCTTTGACATCATTGATATAACGTTACATGTACAGTGGAGCGAATTAGAGTATCGAGGTACCATATGTGGCCGCGTGACCGCCCAGCCATCTGTCTATCTATAGCTACCTCGAGCTCGTCTGTTTATTTTTCTTTGCCTGTTTTGCACTTTGAATACTTCGATCTCAGACAACACCTGTCCAGACAAGGCTACTCCCCTGGGCATGCAGGACCGAAAAGAACAGTTCCACAGTGATGCCTTCAGGGCTCAGGACTTCCTATCACTCTCCCACCTGTCCTCACCATGACAACACAGTTAACACACGCACACAGCCTTGAGTGACTTCCTCGCGTAAAACAACATTCTTCATCAGACCTTCTTGCCCTGTTTGTTGTGATTCCCGTCGGTAACGAAAGACTTGCACAGTCATTCAAAGATCCAGTGACACCTCTTCTTTTTCCAAGCGTTGTTGTCGCCGCAAGCAATGTGCGCTCTGATTTCAGTATTCAAATCAAGACATATATTCCACTGTGTATTGTAATAGCTATCCTTTTGTTTGAAGTTGTGAGATCAGCTTCATGTGCCTGTCATTTGCTGCAAATGTCACGCTACACCTGTTCTGACAAGGTGTTCCAAAAGTTAGCATATTCCACGCATCGCGCAGGACCAATTGCGCAGGCCGTACGGCTCTTTTGTGCCGAACTCACTGATGCGTTTGTTGTTGTTTAGCCTTGGCGAAAATTCCTAGACACCAGGTAACTGGCAGAACTAGTTACTAGTAGCAGGTACCACTTACACAGGGATCCACGGCAGTTACACGCTAGACATACCGGCCTTTCTCTCCGGCGCTGCTATGGAGAATAAGTCCACGTACGATGTGTTGACAAGATAGTTGTGAGTTGGGAAGTTGTCCTGGTGTTAGCTGTGGGGATACCGGACGGAATCATGCCTCGGTCAGCTCCACCGACGGGCAGGACCAGCCACAGCCGGGCTGCAGCATGGGAGGTCAGTGTAGGGGCAGTGTGGTCAGTACTGGGGCAGTGTGGTCAGTACTGGGGCGGTGTGGTGTGGTCAGTCACCGTCAGTGTACTCTCCAAGCAGATCTTTTGGTGGCTAGAAGACAGTGCCAAATTGGCAAGGCAGTATCCAACGCGCCACCGTTTGGCTAATACCTGTACAAAAAAGAAAGCCCGATCAAAATTCCTAAAAAGACGTAAAAAAAAATAAACCGAAGCCTAAACCTCTGCTTGGAGAATATGGGCAGTGGAGGTGGATATTGTTAGAGCAGGCTCGCCAGTGTTCACGTATGTACCTCTAGTCTAGATATGGATACGTATCTTGTCGTCGCAGCCTGCCCTCACTAGTTCCACAGATTTAGACGCAGAACTACGTGCAGTCTGTCACGAAACGGAAGCATGTCCACTGTGGACTGCGACACAATCAACACATATCAAATCGTCGTTCGTTGAATATTTTCAAGGTGTAATTTCCTGCAACAAATATTTTCTTTGGTTTACGGCGCGGATATGATTCGTCGGAGGTCATCGTATGATTTTGATGCCGTAGAATTTTCAAACAGGCTGTGACAGAACCAACTGCCTACAAGGATCTAAGACAGCCTTTTCAGTAACAAGACAGCCAGGCCCTGAAGACGACTGAGTTTTACAGGACACATGTATGTCACTATCACCAAAATGCATTAAGTTTGCAATCGTACGACGATTGTACGACGTACATGTATGCCATCGGACCCTTATACTGAATCGTTCACTGTATCTAACTTAATACTAGTATGTATAATGTTAAGACGGCAAATTCAAAGGAACACCAATCGGAGATGGTGTCATATGTTGATGTTTACCGACACTCATTGACTATGCATATATACTACTCACGCCCTGAGATTTTATCAAAGTGTGAAAAGCTTAAGGCGATCCACTGACTACATTGTACCTGATCAAATCAGGACAGTAGTACCGGGCGCACTAGGAAGTACTCAAGTATACGGAACGGTAAAAAAAGTAGTTAGTAAACAACCTTCTGTCGATAGATATCTAGATTTGTTACAAAATGATGTTCTTGGACTTGAGTGCGAAACTTGGAGGATATAAACAGAACTCAAGATAGTTGCGGGATTGTGTGTGCATGTATCATGTGATACATTTTCTACAGCTATATGCAGACATAAGTGGCAACAACCTTACAGAGGTGCATAGTGTGTTTGGTACGTACAAGTCGGTCGCATGGCACGTGCACGTGTGCGACATGCCATGGTTCAACTCATGGTACAACTCACATGAAGGAAGCGTGACGTACGTTGTGAATACTGGATGGGATATCTATTGCTATACACATTTAGGAGACTGCGTGAAACTGGCGACACTTGAACTGCAAAAGCGCCATGTTTTTGTTTCAATCTGTGTGTCATTCAAGTTCGCACTAAAGTTCTAACTTGCCAAGGAGGTTATAGGGAACCTCATTCAGGTACTTTCAGACTGCTAATGGTAATGCTTCTCACCTAGTTCTGATTACTAAACAAGAAAGATAGCGAACTCAAGATGGAGGTAGCCTCCTACACAGACTTTTCTGAGCGTAGCAATTTCTTTTCGCCGCCCTCCCCATGCAACCCTCCACCCGCACTCATTGAAACAAACGCATGCCGCTATAGAAAAGTCTGCACAGGAGGCTAGGATGGAATGTTGTCAGAGTATGACAGTGCCTTTGAGCCACAAGAGACTTAACATTCTGAACTTGAGCTAGGGTGGCTGACTTGCAAATACTACGACAGCCACGGTGTCTTTGTGTGCTACATGGGGTCATGACCGGTGTGCCACTTTCCACCTTGTCAGACGTGAACCACAAAAGAACAGATCACCTTCCCTCCCCCTTTTCATCATACGTTGTCGGCATTTCCCTACAGTATATACTTCTGCTGTATTCATTTTATAAACCTGAGGTAAGTTTCGGTGACTGAGTTTGTTTTAGCTTGTCATCTTGAGTTGAACTGAAGCACAGAAAACGAAATGTGTCCTCCAAAGGAGGTTTATTTCTTTTGCAAACACGCCAGACTGACACCATTATATCTGGCGTGCCAGCCTTAGCGATAAATGCAATAGGCATCACCTTTCACGTCCACAATACAGCCACCAGAAACATAATCTTATTTTTCGGACACAGAAGACGCTCTGACGTAATTGGACAAAACATAGTCCGATATTCACACCTCTTCAATTGTGGAATGGTCTCTAGGGGTGTCTTATCGAGTTGACTTAAGTTGTGTGAAAACAGGCGGCGCAATTACAACAGCTTTCTTCACCCAGAAAAACTACAATCAGACTAATTTTCGTGGCTGTTTCTCGTCACTGAGGACAGAGGACCGGTCAGACAGCCTCGCTGTGATTGGCAGGTAAGAAAATGACAGGTGGGAAAAAGCTGGATCGTACCAAATGGACGACAAAGACAGAAGGGACAAGTAGTTGACCCCGCCCGATGTTGATCTCAAAACTTTGGCTGGTTTAAGAGCTTCGTAGACCAGCTCTGGTTTGTATGTTTATGAAATGCCGTGGGTGTTATCAGAGGGACAGGAGTTTCGGCACTGGTAATCTGTGTCTTTGAGAACCAGTGGTGTGTACAGAAGTGAGATAATCGCTGACATAGAAACAAACTGACGCGTGTTTGTTTTGTTGTTGTCGTACTAAGGTACTGCATGGAGCGTACACGGGGTGTGTGACCCCAGACCATGCTTATTCTCATCGCGAGATGGAAAAACAGAATCACGAAATCGTCCAAACTACACGATAATGATGAATAATTCTAACCTACTGCTAAAGATCTATACATATATGCCAAATCCAATTAGTCTCTTCTATTACTCAATGTAACAGTAAACATCGTTAAATCATATGGGTAATGATTTTAACTTCATTATGAGCATCTGTCACAAATTCTATATGGATAAATTAGGCTATAGATGTATAAAGAAGCGTTTTCTATCTTAGATATGAATGCTTCACTGTAGCTTCTTTGCACGTTTTGTCCTGGCTGGTCGTTTGGCTGGTGTGTTGTTTGAAATCGAAGCCCTCGTCAGTGGTCGGCTCACAAGTCGGTATGACTTTCTTTAGTAACGTGAATCTCGGAATACAATTAACAGAATACATGTACATGTATGTCAATTTCTCATGAAACACCCCAATCCAATGGATTCTTGATACCACCTTTATCCAAATCGCTGGTAGTCTACTGATTCAAATTGATCGCCAAGACAGCAAAAGTTCATGTGATATCTTTAAAGGTAAAGTTGCAGCTTTCCTTTGCCACAGCATCATTAAACCACACGTTTCCTTACAGAGACGAATGCTATTACTAAAAAGAATTTGAACATTTTGAATTTTGAATAGAATATCAGTACATGACTTATACATGATTTTACAGAGTGGCTCAAAAGACTTTGGACACGTTTAGTGTAATCTACATTGTCTAAGGTTGACCCTCTTGCTATTAAAGACTAAGATAAAAGATAATAAACTATATCAGGCTTCTCATTGCAAATGTGCGTGGAGATACAGTGTTAGAAATATGCAGGTGACAAAGCAAAGTGGAAAGGATAGAATTATTCCCTGCCGTTAACTCTCCCGCTGAGAAAAAAAAGCATAACACCACAAAAGCTCTCTCTGTTGTGAGCAAGGTTTTCAGGTCAGAGGGTTTTATTTCTTGATCCTCGATCTTACAGCCATAACAGGTTCTATTGGAGCTTTCCTGTTTAGCTGTGTACATAAACAGGGTTCTTCTAGTACGGATTATACTCTTTTTCTGCTGAGGTCATCCCTGGAGGCCTCGAATTGCCGTGGTCTCAATAGCTCCTGTGTTGTAGTGTGTTTACATACAGCTCAATTTCCGCACGATTCCCGCGCGCGTCAAGAAACATAATCACCGTGCGTCGTCCGTTTGCAGTGTTGGTTGTATGCTTACTATTGTGGATTAACGTAACGACAAAAAGATCGTCCCACGTAATCTCCAAGCAGATCTTTTGGTGGCTGCAAAGACAGTATCAAATTGGCCAGGCAGTATCCATTTGCCAGACAGTATGCAATACGCCACCCAATGGGCTGGCGTAAAAAAAAGATATCAGTACAAAAATCAAAGCCCGATAAAAACGCCTAAAACACGTCAAAAATAAGCCGAAGCCAAAACCTCTGCTTGGAGAGTACTAGTACGTCCCACGTATATGTGATTATTCATTTTCTGAATATTAGCAGCCACAAAGGAACGGAAACATGAATTGTGGTTGCAAGAAGACACAAAACATTTCTTGTAGCTAACATAAACAGTGTTTGCTGCACCTACATTGTAGAACGTTCCAACACAGACACCCATCTACTGGATTTATTCATCTTATTTTAGAGATGTCTTACAGAAACGTGATATACCATTGTTGTGGTCCTGCAGGGCTCGGACGATGACATAATTCTGGAGGTGCCACGGACACAGTCGGCCATGTCCACGGACGGGCGGACAAACTGGGCCCTGCGGAGTAGGAAGTCAGACGCTAACAAGGTGGGTAAAAGAACAACCAGTAGGAAACAGGTGTAGTGTAGGCAAATGTTTCAAAACATCACAAATCGCCGCTGCGCGTAGCCAGGCACGCGGAGCCATCCGCGCTCACCTCTTGATCGTTAGCGCCACTTCCGTCCGCGATCACTGCGCCTGCCTTCGGCATTTCGTGAAAGACAATCACGTCTTACACGAAACATCTGCCGTAGTATAGTGATGACGAAATAAAAATTACATATATGATAGGAAAACAAAAAGAGTTTGTGTCACCATATATACTACATTAAAAGTTAGCGTTTTAATTTGGTTTATATATGCCTGTATATTTCACTTTACTCTCCAAGCAGAGGTTTAGGCTTCGGGTTAATTTTGTCGTGTTTTAAGTGTTTTTATCGGGCTTTGCTTTTTGTACTGGTATCTTTTTTTACGCCAGCCCTTCGGGTGGCGTATTGCATACTGTCTGGCAAGTGGATACAGCCTGGCCAATTTGATACTGTCTGTGCAGCCACAAAAAAGATCTGCTTGGAGATTAATTTCATTCGTGTTTCTCTCGTAGGAAATCGAAGAATGGATCTCAGACGTGAAGAGAGAGAAGAGCACGGTTCGGACGGCAGCACAGCCCGCAGAGAACTACACAGAACAGCGGATGTTAGAGTCCAAGTTGTACGACTTGTCTAAAGAAAGGTAGGTCTGTAATAAATTGCCTCGAGGTACACTCTCCTAGCAGACGTTTAGGCTTCGGCTTATTTCTGACGTTTTAGGCATTTTATCAGGCTTTCTTTTTTGTGACGGTATCTTTTTTTCGCCAGAATACTGCCCTGCCAATTCGATACTGTCTTGTCAATTCGATACTGTCTTGTCTACTAGTATTTGATACTGTCTTGTAGCTAAAGCCACCAGAAAGATCCGCTTATAGAGATCAGTATCAGGGATAACACACAAATCATATACCTTTCTTTCTGTGAAGAATTCGTGGAATGTTTGTCGAAAGAAAGATACTATAGCCTGGGAAGGCTGTACTTTCTATAAGGTAAAAAGTACTACACATGTATTTCTGTCGTACATTTCTGACAAGTTCATTTGCAGTACGTATACGTCATTTTTTTATTTAGCTTTTGATTCCTCAGTCATTGCTGGGTTTGTTCTGCTGCAGGTACAAGTTTCTGTCGCAAGCGAACTACCAGCGGAAAGCCTTCCTGGACAAGCAGCAGCGGAAGACTAGCGTCATGAAGGACTTGATGCGTAAGGTGGACAGTAGCACGTCCCACCCCCCTCTCCAACGGCGGAACAGCCAGCTCAGCAGCTTACCCTGCGACTCTGACGTCATGTCACGCAAGGCCAACTCCATTGTACCTGCTGCTACCGAGACAACAGCGCCCCCACCGCTTCCAGCGAGAACTTCACGGGAGGACCTGTTGAGCTCTTTAGTGCAGACGACACAGGCATGGCAGCCTACAGCAGACCGGCGCTTCTCCAAACTGGCAGACGCCCTGTCTCCGAACTACGAGACGAACAAACCAGTAAACGTCGACCATATTCTGAAGAGATACCCTGAGCGGATGTCTGCTGCTGGTTCCACGGCCACGCAGTCAACAAGAAGGCCCGTATTCGGAAGGCTGCGTGGACGGAATGTGGTCATATGACATTGACCTTTGTCTACGATGGTAGTCTAAGGTTTACTTCATAAGAGATCGAAACAGACTACTGTACTACTAGTATCTAGTACATGTACGATATTGATCTCTAGCCTAGCCTGGGTACCATCCGTTTTGTTACGGGGCTCCTTTGCACTCGCTACCCTGATTTTTTTTTTCGGGTACAAAAACCGATGGCTCCCAGGCTATCTCTAGCCCACATAGCTATTTAAATTGCAATATGCTTGTGGAACAGACAATGTGGCATCTTTTGTGGGTAAATTTGTCCTAACTTAAATTGTAGGAAGCTTACATATTTCTATTCACTGTTTTTTTAGCGTCCTGCTGGTCAGACAAGGCCTGAAGGAAGGAAAGGGGAGATGAGAAGGGGTTAGAGCTTGTTGATACGCACCACCTAGCGAATTATGTGAGAATGACAAGGCCTGTGGCAAGGCATGCGCAATGTTGATTTCGTAGTTACATATCAAGTGGTGAGAAAAGTGTGAGTTAAACTGTAGTTTTCCCTCCTTGAATAGGGTGCGCTATGCTTTGTTGTTCTCATAAAACTTTAATAGGGAAACACAATACGTTGTATGGTAAGTCATACACCACCTTTATGACGTCATTGTGTGTATGACAAGAATAGATGGGAAAAATCCAGATGTCAATTGCTAAGTGTATACTAGTACCCTGGTGTTTTCTAAGAAATAGGACCGCTCATCACGTGTTTTAGTACTTATACTGAGTTTTCCCAGAGCCGTGCACTGTATAGTTAGTTAGTTGGTCAGTTCATAGAAAGACTGTCAATGTTATATACTGGTTTCCTGGAGTCACCGTCCTTTGTATCTTTTACCAGTGCTAAGTATATTTTAATTTCTAGAAAAAGGGCCGTTAGTTCTTTTATTGATGTAGCTAAGCTGGCGTTCTGTAACAAGTAACGCCGTCCATTGTATGTGTTACCATAGATTGGTAGGAATGTCTAGCCTCTACCAGGCTTCGGGAGGCGGCTGGAAAGAGTAGAAATTGGCCAAATAGACAGGGGAGTTGATCCACGAGAGAGTACAGACTGTACTCTCTCGCGGACCAACTCTTCTGGCGTGTCATCTGTCTATTTGGCCAATTTCTACTTTTTCCAGCCGCTTCTGAAGCCTGGTAGAGGCTAAGGAATGTCACATATCCATATAGTTTTCTACTTAAGCTTAAATACCACAATCAAAAATATATCACCAGTCGAAATCGTGCCTCTAATTTGTGGAACTAGCGCTTCCTGTAGAGGAACTAGCTATGGAATGTTCCGTCCAAGGAAATACCCGTCCATGACATATTTGCCAAGGTCACTAAATTAAAACCGTCCGTTGAACTAACACTTATGCAAATTTATGTCCGCTTACAGATGTTGGAAACAGAAATAAACCCGTCCTTTCGACTTGACTAGTCCCTGTGTGATTATTTGGTGACATATACACGCCTACGTTTCGATACGAATCGAATCGAATTTGAGTCAAATTTGAGTCAAAATTTGAGTCAAATTTGACCGCCAACCTACTCCCGAACACCAGCCAACCACCAGCTAACCATGGCCCAATCTTCCGTCAACACCCGTTCGAATGTTTGAAACATTTTGAAACATTCGGCTAGCGCAGCCGAGCAGTAGCCAACCTAGCCGACCACAGCCGACCTTGCTCCCGACCTACTCCTAACCATGGTTGGAGAGAGTTGAACTGTTCGGTAGTGTTCGGGAGGACAAATTCGGCTATGTGTGAAGAACTTTAACTTTAACGTTACATACGATTAGAATTAGATATGATAGTGACGGGTTCACCACACATTATGTTCTGGTGAATGCTTAATCTTATCATCCCTGCCTTGTCCAAGAAAGCATTTACAGGCTGGTCCCTGGCATGCTTGTTTTGTTCGTCTAATGCAAAGGTCATAGCGGATCATCGTCAGTACAATACACGCATTATAACCTCCATTTAAACATTAGGCGTCAAGCCAACACATACTAAGGCTGTAAGATACCATCTATAGATGACGAGCACTTAACATATGCCGTTGTAGAAAAAAAAACAGGTAAACAAAAAAAAATATTAGCTTGAAAGGGCCGAGTGTTACGTGCGTGTAAACGTGTGTGTGCGTGTGTGTGTGTGCTCTTTCATCTTGCCGTTATGGGTAGAGTTTTACTGTTACCAAGGACTGTTATCAAAAAAGATAACAAAGCATAGCAAAGGTACGTACTTGTAGAACGCCCTAGTATCTATTTAGAGTAGCGCGTCCACGTGGAAACCCGTGTACAATGTTACGCGCCTTCAAAACAACCCTTCTAGACAATAGTTGTACCACAAAAACCTCCTTGCCGTGCGCATAGCAACCGCTAAGGAACGGCCGGGAGGTCTCCGATATCAAAGGTCTAACGTGTCGTTAAGTGTCCTTATAGTTTTACGGTTCCGGCAAACGATCATCAAATATTTGCGGGCACATGTCAGAGCTTTGCCACGACAGCGGGTCTCTGTTGATACAGCCTTCCAACAAACAACGCATGATTAGATTTTAATGAGGGAAAGGTAATATTGGAATACTGACGTAAGTTTGACCTATAGAGGGAAAGACCAGGGAGGGACGTAATTGTGAGTTTACGAAGACAAGTTGCACAGAGAAGTTTGAAGTTTCACAAGAGATAAGAAAGTTAATGGAAATAGAAACAGAACGGTAGACAATAAAGAAACGAAGCAATTTTCAGTTCACCAAGTTTCAACCAAGGACAATCCCTTTTCCGATATAGTCACCCATACCAAAGTTTAACATGGTTAGTCCCTAAGACGTGTTGACAAACTCTGTATCATAAGTACTGACCGGTCATGACACTGTTGAGAGTTTGGAACTGTCGTCTAGGAGACGGGCTTAGTGATTCACGACTCACAACAACTGTACCCTAGCCGAGCGTGACTTCCGGGTCACTTCGTGATACCGTAGCTTCTTTTCATGCAAAAAAAAAAAAGAAAACATTCAAAAGACAACCTTGTGGATGTAACAGGAAACAAATACTTAGTAAGAAATTTATTCCATTGAGAGTACAAGACGTCTGTATGAGCTGTACGGGACGAGATTTTCTGTCCTTTAATAGTTCGATGCTGACTCGGTAACAAATTTAAGTCTGCTCTGGTAGCCAGGCTAGTGGGAAACTAGGAATTGGGACATAATGCTACGGAGTGGGCTTGATATACGTTAGTCTCAACCAGACCAACAACGCGGTTCAAAAATAATTTAGCCAAATAGGGAGAATAATTGTTCATTTCGGAGGGGGAAATTAACCTTCCTGCGGACTGACTCTCCTGGCCAATTATTCTTCCCTTTTTTTGGCGAATTCTACGATCCGTACCCCCGTAGGAAGGTCTGGTGGAGGCTAGGCACACGTTTGTACGGTCAATGTTCACTCATTTGATCAGCACTTATAACAAGAATGTACCAGAGGATTAACAGATAACGTCAGAAAATTACCATGACTTTCATTTCAACAAGAATGTACCGAATTCATCAGCGGAATAAACGGATAAAAGGGTTGGTTTTCATTTTCCTCCGGTCATGGGAAGCCATTTAAACAGGCCTGTCTATTGCCTGGCTACAAAATCACCCCTATAGAAGTAATTGGCACATTCCTGACATCGCAAAGGCAACGATGTTTACCACTTGGTCGCGCGGGAAAACCTCGGCTAAACCGTGTTGCCAAGTGTTACAGAAACAGCGCTAGTCGCCATACACAGGTTCTCAAACCGTCCACCCGCGTACAAAAGCACCACACACAAAAGCCGCTGCATAAATTTTTCATCGCGTGATCTTAAACTGTGGCGACGCTGTTTAGAAAATACAAGACCCATCCAACATCGTGACAAGCCCTTTTCATATTCCGATATCGACGGGTGAGGCATAGAGGGGAACAATCGCCGCTTTCTCTTGTGCCTGTCAATTTTAATTGTGTCCGCTTATGAATAGATGGGGAGGAAGTTACTCATTCTGTCAACATTAACTACGGCATAATTATATCGATATGTCATGACATTTTTATCTTCGGTGATGGAATTTACGGCACAGGAATTATTGACGACTTAACGACCAGCTTGCATGGACCAGACAATCGTTCATTTGGGTTGGCAACGGTTTACACGGCCGTCATGTTGTTGGGCATAAACGTTGACATGGGAGAAGTTGGATACGGCACGGAGCAAATACTCTTATCAATACAGACTTTTGAATCGCCTATAGGAGCGAGTAAAGTTAATTTTGCCAGTTCTATAGGGTATCCGTGATGTATTTGCTAGCGACTGACACCTGCTTTTATAGTTGTGAAGTCTGCGTTAATCTACTCCTGCTCGTTCGACGTTCGGCAAACAATGTGTCCGATTGGACGAAACAAAGAACTGCTATCAGCAGGCCGAGCTGCGCACACAAAGCGAGCTCTACCTCACAATAGGCGCTCTACTGACGGCATACAATCCCGTTAGTAACACAGAAACGGCGACGGGAGCAACATCGCGGAGTACATGTCTTAGTTAAGGTTCGGGGTTCTCGGTAAGACCTAGCCGCCATGACGCGGAGGAAGAGACTTCCCGATGAGAAGGTCGCACGGCTGCACCAGGCAGTGGTGGAGGGTAAGCTGGAGGAGGTACGGGACTTGTTAAATCTGATGGACGCTAACGTACGGGACCATCACGGTCGGACCCCGCTGATGACCGCCTGCTTCTCCAGGGACGACCACCTCAGAGATAAGATGTTCCGACACCTGTTCTACCGAGGGGCCGACCTGCGCGCTCAGGACCCCTGCGGGAGGAGTGTGTTCTCCTTCGCCTGCTCCTACGGACTCAACCAACAAGTCAAATGGCTGCTCAACCACAAGAACGTGGACTTGGTACAGAAGGACAAGGAAGGGAGAACTCCACTGCACCACGCCGTGCTCTCAGGGGACCCGTCGGTAGTTCGGACGGTGGTCAGAGCCACCGTAGACCGACAGTTGAGTGTCGACATCCCGGACAATAACAGCACGACGCCGTACGTGCAGGCTAAGATCCGGGGACAAGACGACATCGCGCATATTCTGCTGACAGAAGCGAGGGCAAACCCTTGTTCGTTTAACACCAGGAAATACTACTCCGTGAGTGGACAACTGATAAGAGAAGAGCTACATATACCTGCTGCAGATGAAGACACGACAGAAGACAAAAAGCCAGCCAAGAAAACACTGACTGCTCTCCTAACAGTGACCCTCCCGCCGATTCGTGTTGAGTATTCGAAGTCTTACAAAGGGCCAGAAAAGGCGACAACAGAAACTGCGGTACAGAACAAGAATCCGGAACCGCGTCTGACTCTACCAAAGTTCAAGATGACGGCACCTCCCGGGGTCCCGGGTTCACAGGTGGGCAGTGTGTTGAGTGTGCGGTCTTCTGTGTATAACTCCACCGCGGATTCTGCCCTGTTGGTATTGAAAGGACAACACGCTCAGAGGTATCTCGGTAAGCGTTCGTCCTACCCCACAATACCCACACTGATGGCCCTGAAGTCGGCTCACAACAGCGCTGCCTTCAGAGTTACCGCTCAGAAGAAGCCTGACACGCCGCCCCCGACACCGCCTCCAGAGCCGAGGAAGAAGAAGATGAGCGCGGCAGGGCTGCTGAACATCGCCGTGAAAAAACGACGGGCCAGCAGGGCCGAAGCTCTCCGCCCCAAATCGGGTCTCGGCGGAGGAAAGTGGAAAAACTTGGTGTCTGCCACTCAGGACTTCAAAGAAGAAGTGGAACAGGCACCGGTAAATGCGAGGCTACGGAAGAGAAGTGTCCCAGCCATCTCCGCGAATGACTTAGCCAGCCTATCTAAACGAGAACAGCAGCCGAAGAAAAAGCTAAACGTGGCTTCGGTGCTCGCACTCAGACCAAAAAGTCTGACAGACGAAAATAACCCCTCTGTACTCGACTCCCTACCCGAGGTGGACGAAAAGCATAAAGTAGAATCTACTCCTGAGACGACGTTCATCAAACAAGACCCCCTCCCTGAAATTGTCGTGGAGGGGGGCAGCTGAGAACAATGTACAGTGTATACACCCTCAACTCATGTGTACACCCATACAATTTATCACGATTTTAGCTGGCGTTTATCGGCAATACTTGTGAGATTTATAACACTTCTAGAGGTTTTATATCTCGTTTACGGTGACTGAATCTACCGTTAGGACACTACAACACAGTCAATTTGTTGACTGTTGCCAGGAGGCGGGGCTGGGGACTTTGAACCCTGTCCACATCGTCAGAAGTTAATAACAACCTGCAATATTGACTACAGGTGGGGGTCAAGTGCTAACATTAAATATGACCACTTATTAGGTTAGCTGAGATTTTTCTACCACTTGTTCCGATTTGTGACTTATATTTTGCATAGTTTGTCCTGACTCAGATTCATCATGACTCAGATTATGAATACAAATATATACTAATAGACGAAATAGGGCTAGGCGCCAGGTGTTGCTTATATACATGTACGAAATAATGAGATAGCAACACATGTACTTGGAAAACAAAGTAAGATCTAGGGGAAGATGGTTATCTAAGATTATGTCAACAATCCCAAAACTACGCACGGGACACTAGCCTGGTTGATACCAAACAGGCACATGTAGATATCCAGACAGTCTGACAAGTTAAAATTCTGGAGATACCAAAACAATACTTTAGGGAGCTGACGTTTCTTTCAGATATGGGGCTTTTAGGTTACTGTCTCTGAATTTTGATATGCCGTGGCATTGCTAGAATGTTGTTTTAAACCTTCACGGTGAGAGGGCATATTGTAATACATATGGTGACATCCTGCATATTGCAGACAATAAAACATTTATAAAGCTGCTAATTGCTGGTGTTCTTATCAGTGTTGTGTATGTATATAGGTGCACGTGAAAATTTATATGTATAACGGGGTGTAAAAAAAGCTGAATCAATAGACGGGGCTTTGACTAATAAACAAGAAATCGGAGATTTCAGACTTCCGGGAAGTATTTGGGGTTTTCGTGAATTTCTCGGAACAACCGAGGAGATTGTACTGTATAACGTGCTTTAATCTGGGATAGGACGGAATCTAGAAACTGTGTAAGGTTAGAGGGTCGCTCATGCAATCCTCGGCTTCCTGAATTCCCCCATGTTGACCTCTAATACCTGCTGACTCCTGGCAAGATTCTGGGACCTTCAAGTTCACCCCATTTCCTGCGTTTGACCTTATAACCACCATTCATTCTGTCTGCTATTCTTCCCCACCCACGTGTTATCAACCTATTCTGTCCGGAGAAGCATGCACACCAAGCCCACCCAAAACAATACCCTTCGCCTCCTGGCCACCCCATATCCGCATCTGGTCTACGAAGGTTGGGAAAGTATACCAACTAGCAGAAGTCCGTGCTGCCAAACGTTACCTCAGAATCCCTCCCCTGTGTTATTTACGGTTCGAGACACGTGCGTGCCTGAGTACCAGTCTGACCCCTGCCATGACAGACACGATCTGACACCGCCCTGTAACACTATACACCTTCAACTTGAACTTCGCAGTGACTCCCATCCATCGCAGGAAGCCACACAAAACGGTAGAATTCTATTAGACGCGGTCTCCTCACCGTGTATAACCTTTTAAGACATCCGGTTGGCATGGTGTCTTAGCATGCGTGGTTTCAGTATGTACACAAGGTGAACTCGGCAAGGACACGGGCCTCGCGATGAAATGTGTCTGATTTATCGCACAATGGTGAGGATACACTTGGCAGGTCTACTCACGTCTCCTGCAAAGCCGGCGTGACGTTGGCATGCCACCTCGGCTCCACAGCTGCTATTCGTGTTTGCTGTACAGCTGTTAAGTTCAGGCTCTCCACGTACAAATGGCACGATTGCCAATGCTACTGTTTGGAGTTCTTAAATTGGAGACCACGACGCATCTGGTGTTACGTACAGCCGGACAATGTATGCTATTCTTAAAACCAGGTTTTCCTATATATAGGACTTCAATTATAAGACATAGAGACCTTAAAGTCTTAGGTACTGTATATATTCCACCAGGTTTTCCTATATTTAGGACTTCAATTGTAAGACGCCGAGACCTTAAAGTCTTAGGTACTGTATATGTTTAATAAGGAACGCTATGTCTAGTGTGGCATGAGTATTTCTCTATAACGATTGGTAGCAAGCTGACTCTTTGGTTTCGTTTGTACCGATTGCAGGAAAAACTGTCCAAACTTTACCCCATAACGTTCCTGTGACCCCAACATGCCAAAAGGTAGAGAAGTTAGCTACACGTACAGCAAAATTTACCTCCATCATGCACCTGTACTAGATCTTAGACACAATACCTTATTGTATTGTATAAAGGACCTTTTTGTTAAACATTAGATTAATTCCTTGGTCAGCTTTACAGAACCCATGTCAGTTATGTTGATCGAGTCGTGAACACAGGTAGAGTATGGTAATTTATCTTTACAAGTTATTCACAAGTTATTCCTAAACGTTTTTTTAAACACCCTCGAGGACTACTCATTTTAAGGACTGGGCAAGAACATTCACTACCAAATACTTTGTGTATCTTTTGTCATAAGCAACACTCAAGAACTAATTTCTTTTAAACAGCTGAACTTGAACAAAAAGGACAAAACATTCAGTCTCCATTTTTCATTTGTTTTATTGTCAGAACCAGCTTTGACCAGTAGGTGAAAGTGCTGTTCCTTGGACAAATAGTTTGGGGTCTGCAGGGGTTTCTCAGGCCACTGGAGTCTCCTTGATTTCCTTGTCCTTCTTGAGAGGACCCTGCGAACAGATAAGGAACACGTATCTCAATCTGTTAGAAAAATATTCAGAGACACAGACAGTAGGTAATAAAGGGTAACATGAGGATGTTGAGGTATGAAGAACAATTGAGTGCAGAGGGAGAAGGTAATAGAAATCAACAAGTTCTTACCATGAAGGCCTTCTTCTCTGCGATGGTCTGGAAGCGGCCGTGACCAAACTTGGAGGACGTGTCGATGAACTTGAGGGTGATCTTCTCCTGGGACCTGCGGCTGGTCTGGACCAGAAGAGACTGCGGACAAGAAAGTCAATCTTAGTAAAGCAAACACAAGACAAGCACTTTCCATTGCAGGTTTCACAATGTTGCTGTCAAAGGCTCAGACACATCCAAGGAATATCTGTCCCATCATCAAGACACAGGTGCCTTTATGGTGGAAACATTTCAAGATTTTATCGTCACTGCAGACAGCATAATTCTATCCTATCGTACCCCGTACCCACAATACAACACACTGAAACTGAGAAGAGTAACTAGAATATTACCTTGCGCAGGGTGAGCACACGCTTCTTAGGTCCGACACAGCAGCCCCTGATCATGATGAAGTCGTTCTTCACCTCACCGTAGTGGGGGAAGCCACCCTGGAAAACAACAGAGAAACTTGTCAGCACATAAAGCCTGTAGGTTCTTTGGGAGCTTGATTGCATTGTGTCACAACTGAAACAAGTAGTCTACTGTTCAACACAAGGACGTGAACAATGTAGTGGTTGCACTTTCTACAGTTGCAAGTAGGCAACATAGGAGGTTTCAGCAATGACACATAATGAAAACATGCTTTCACAGATTTCTATTCCTATCTAAAGATCAAGTTAGTTCCCTTACCAGTGGAGTGATTGTCTTCTCCGTCAGATCGTACTCGGTGGCGGCGTTGTTCTTGATGACCTTGCCCTCCTTCAAGTGGATGCCGGCGCCCACGCGGTACACCTTCTTGTTGATCTCCGTGCGGTGGTTGTAGCCCTTCTGACCGGCACGGGCCACACCGTAGCCGACACGAGCGGGATGCCAGGCGCCGATACAGGCCACCTTACGCAGACCCTTGTGGGTCTTACGCGGGAGCTTCTTGGTTCCCCAACGGGAGGTCACGCCTGGAGGGAAGGTAACATTAAGTTATTACATAATAACTTTATCGCACAACAATTGTACAGTGTACATGTACAACAAATAGCTGGAAACCTACAACAAATACAAAACTACATTACGTAATTTGTTTTTGTAGACATCAGTAGGAAGGCAGCATGGAAACTTCAACAGAGTTTGTTCTGAATGCTTCGCGCATGAAGCATATTTCCATGGGCTTCATCACTTGTCTAAATACAGGGACATACTGGAACTTCAGCGAATGTAGATATGCTTATTGGACTTGGTGCATGGTAACACCATGACTGGTAAGACTAAGTTACTTACCCTTGAAGCCCTTGCCCTTGGTGATCCCGATGATGTCGATCATCTCGTCCTGGCCGAAGACCTGGGAGACGGGGATCTGCTTCTCCAGATGTTCCCGCGCCCAGTCTACCTTCTCTGCAATAGTGCCGCCGTTGACCTGGATCTCCATGATGTGAGACTTCTTCTGGCGGTGAGGCAGGTCCTTCATCTAATGGTGATAAAGAGGAAAAAAATTTCATTACAAAACTGTATTTACTGCCACTTTTAGTAGTGAAATTAATGCTGTATTGGTTTGCTGTTAGCTCAGACATCCAAGGAAGGAATTGTCCCATCACTAAGGCACTGGTGCCTTTTTGGTGGAAACTGCGAATGTGGGGAATATTTCATCACGGCAAACAGCTCTTATCACACTTTGACTTTAACAACTGTTCGTTGTTGTGTCCACGCAACAGCATGCATTAAAACGTCAGCAACTAGGTCCAGGTTGGTATATATTTTTTTCCAAAGCCTAAGCATTTTGAACATATAAAGTCTGTAGTTCTAAATGTACAAGGATCCAGATTTATGTTGTGTAGTGTCTCTGAATAGACCAAAATCTTTCAGTCCATTATCAAGTATGTAGCCATCTCAGTACCTGTGTGTGGACAATGACACGGATGTTGGTGCAGTACTTCTTCATCTGCTTGAAGTCCTTCTCGATCTGCTTCTTGCCGTCTTCGTCCTGCCACTTCTTGGCATACTTGGTGAATGCCTTCTTCTTGGAGGAGTACCTTCAGTCCCCAAGGGGTAGGGGAAGACAGCCATGAGTCTCATCGTGAGTCTTACACGAGAGGAGGCTCAAAGGCTGAGCAGTTAAGCATGCGACACTCTTCAGTGTACAGACACTGGGTGGAGTGTGTGGCTGCTCCATGAGACCACGCCCTGGCTCATAGCGCTGATTGCGATAAAGAATGGTTATGCAAACAAGCAAATGTCAGTACAATCTCTAGTAACACTCATCTTGACTACTAGTATACATAGGATGAAATGAGATTGTATAAGAAGGTTCTTTATTTCAAGAACCACAGGTTTACACAGCCCATGTTTCGTTGACTGCCACCCTCTTCAAGGCAACAATGACTGGTTCTGATTCGTACTGCAGCTAGGGACCACATTTGTGATAATGCAGCAGCGTCACCTAGCTGCAGTATTTCTTTATTAGACTTTACCATAACAAGATGGAGGGGGAGACAAAACAGTATGAATCAGAACCAGTCATTGTTGCCCTGAAGGGGATAGTCACTGAAAAGTCAGATGTGAAAACACCTTGTTGAACCTTGTTGTACACTGAAAGGCAGTCATCAACATGTTACTGATGTCCTCTATGGAGTACACTGTATCAAATGAATTAATTACCAGTTCTTGTAGAAGCGACGCCTGCACTCGTCGCTCAAGTGTTCAGCAAAGATGGTCCTGAACGCACGCCTGCCTTTGGGTGTAGCGATGTAGCCAACCACTCCGACCACCATCATGGGAGGGGTTTCTATGATCGTTACAGCATCCACCACCTCTCGTTTGGTCGACTCTGTGGGAAATCAAATTTAAGAGGTTATTTGAAGGGTCTGATAACAAGAAAAAGAAACTTGTTCCTGTAAAAGAGTTGAGTATCAGCATCAGACATCCAAGGAAGGAATTGTCCCATCATCAAGGCACAGGGGCCTTTTTGGTGGAAACTGCGAATGTGGGAAAGAATTTCATCATTGCTGATCCGGGTAATCAGAACTTAGGTTCTGCTCATCCTAATATATAGTAAACTTACTTTTAACACATGCAATTGTAAGTTCTTTTCATGTACATTGCCATGCTTATCAAAATTGTTTGAGTACAAGTACATACTTGCTCCAGTTCTCTCGACTTCCCTCAGTACATGGGTCATGCCGGCCTTGTAGCCCATGAAGGCTGTGAGATGGGGCGGCTTGCTGGCGTCATCCTTGGGGAAAGCCTTCACCTTCCCCTTGGTACGCCTGCACCTCTTGCGGGGCAGGAAACCCAGGGAGCCGTGGCGTGGTGCCGAGAACTTTCGGTGAGACTGCGAAAGGACACGAAGAAAAGCCATAAATTATACTTAACCGTTAACAATGCAGCGTAACAACCGCAGCTATACACAAGGGCAGCTTTAATTATAAAGTTTACAAGATTTGTGTTCAAATTACGCTGCCTGAGCTCGGCCCCCCTCCCCCACCAGAACACGTTCGCACATGTCGCCATGCCCATGCCGATCCTACGTACAAGGCCATCTGTACTTATTTCATGCACTGTAAAACTGTACGAGTTCTTTCTGTAGTCATCGACATGTCTGTAATTCTGAATTTCACATCCACAAGCAAGTTGGATAGCCTAGACATCACAGAGGCCATCTTGCACACGTTGTAGGTCTGGAATCAGTCAACGATAGCTACAAGTACAAACGAAAATGTACGGATTTACTCCGCTGAAATACATCAAAACATATCATAACATGCTCTCTGTTTCTTCTAACATCTGTCAAACGAAGAGATAAGCTTCGATGAAATAAAATTTGCGCGATATCTCATAGATTGTTAGCCACTAGCATCCACTGTCACCCACCATTTCCACAGCTAGGCAAAGAAAGAGGACGTGTTGGTCGAAAACGAGGCTGATATAGGATTCTTACCTTGGACCTACGGTGCCTGTAACTTTCGACATCATTCCAAATTGAAAATACGGTATTAGTTAAACCTAATATCCTACTATGTTTGGTCTATAACGGATAAATATCATTTATTCTAAATCATAGCGTTTCTTACATTGATTCAAACACGAAAATTGAGAAATAAATTCACTTTATAGGGACTATGGAGAACATGGTAACTAAAAGTGCATGCAAACGCTATGGTATTTACACTATTAGTTATACTTTGCTGAACGGTCAAAATGTTTTGATCATCCATACTAGTATCTATATTATCTTCATATCTTATACAATTTGCTAAAATTTTGAATTTTTATTACCATACGGCAGCAATAATTATCATAGGAAAATACAACTGTATTTCGATGCAATCTGACTAGAGCGAGGGTGATCAGAGGGTATAGTAGGGGTTTTGTAAGGTAGAGTTGAAGTAGAATTCACACTATTCAGCATAAATCTATCCCCATTTTATAAACATGCTACAAAAACCTAATAACCGTAATTGTTTTTACTTTATGCTATGTATATAAAGAAGTATTGAGGGACATATCTATTTTCCAATAGTGGCATAGACTCTTCCACACCCTCCCCCCAAAAAAGTAGGCGCCAGAGGTCACCATCATGGCGGACCAAGGAGACGATGGAGGTCCTCCTAAGAAGAAATTCGACATCGCAAACTGGGAAGAGGCGTTCACATATAATCCTGGAGGGGACAACAGTCACCTCAATCCCTTTTTGAAGACGGTCTTGGCAACCTACTACTACACCGTGGACAAGCCTGTAACCGCTATCCATGGTATGTGGTGTGACCTCAACACAACACAGTCTCACTCTCGCACCATCTTTCTCTTTCTTGCTTACAAGTTTCGCTTTGATAGTGACTGATACTATTAGCACTTGACTTGTGCTCTCTAACCATTTAGAATAAGATCACAAACTCAATGTCACTTTTACATCCCAAGCGGTAGGAGGTTGCTTGGGGCTGCCCAAAAGGCCTGAACAGTTGTGCAGTTTGAATACTAGTACTTTTTAAAGTAAAATACTTCTTGATAACTTGCTTATGTTTTAATGCTAGTACAATAAATCATAATATATTCTGATGTCAGCAATTAACAACTAAAGGGACAAGACATCAGCAGCAATTTGAAACAAAAGTTTACCAGTACTTGTAAATGAAAACAAAAAAGATTCCTAATTGAGTAATTCTATATGTTTTTACACACTACAAGCAAGTCTCTGTAACAGTCTGTGTACGTCAAACAAGTCTGTGTAAGTCTGTGTATTTTAGTCAACAACTACACAGTCTATGTTCAGCATCACAATACAAAATATTCCCATTGTTGCATGTGAGTTTGCATGGTATTGGATAAGTGACTTGTGAAAGTTGTTGTGTACTAGTATGCCAATGGTGAAACAAGTGTCAAGACTTAGAGATGTATTGTTTTACACATTTTCACCTCTTAGATTGGATGAACGCTCAGCAGAAAAACAAGTACCCGTACTACCACCGCAAGTTCCGCCGCGTTCCAGGGATCGAGGAGTGCGACATCGAGGACCAGGTCTGCATGTACGAGGCCAACGAACAGTTCAAGCGGGACCAGTAAGTAAAGCATTGGCTGCAGTCAACGTAAAAGTATAAGCCATGCTTGCAACATCAGTTGAAGTTTAGAAGTCTGAAATGTCCCTAATTTCATGAAGTACATGTATACCAGTACATTTTGATACCAACATCACAAAACGTGCATTACATGAACATGTACATGTTGCAACATGCTCATGATCAGATCCAGTCCATGGTTCCTTTACTAAGTTTTAGCAAATCTCAATACAGAGTTGAGATGATCAGGGGTCTTGTATGTATCTGGGGAAGATGTCTTCGGTCTGGCTGTACGAAATTGATGTTTTAGCTTTCAACTACATTATAAAACATCAGGGTTGGACAAGATCAATGGCCCTGCATGGCCATGGCCCTTGAAAAGTTGGATTGGGCCTGTACGTCGAGTGAATTTTTAAAAACTTGTCCAACATGCGATAACACTTCAGTACATTTACAATGTAAATGTACCTGTTTTAGTTTCATGATCATCTAGTCACCAATACCACCTTTGTCTCCCCCAGTCTTGTTGATCAGGAGGTCCTGCGTTTGGTGCGGCAAGACTGGATGCGGTGCACCTTCGAGGAAGGCGACAGTCACTATGTCAACTGCAGGGACCTAAGACAGCGCTTTGACGCAGCTCAGCACGGCTATGACATCAAGTGTATGTACTCTTAGTTACTGGTCAAATCTCTCATTATTATTACTGAATGGGTGGGGATAGAATTTTTAAAAAGTATTAAGGCCACGAAGGGGGAGGGGGGCAGTGTTGAAATACTGTGTGCATTTGTAATATGCATACAGAGTCATATAGAGAAACAGAACTTATCAAGAGACTGGGGTAGATCAAATTTTAAGTGTCCTAGAATTTCTCATCCATGTTCTTTGAGTGAACTGGTGTACCTTAGTAAGTACAATGGTATGTATATGTGCACTGTATACTAAGACGTGTGCAATTATCACTTCTATAATACTATTAATAGCAAGGCTTATAGATATTGCTAGTATGCATGACTAACATGTTTGTAATTCTAGGATGAAGTTCTGTAACGTCAGACTAATCAAGTAAAGTAGTACAGTTTTGTGAATGTTCAGTAGTACAACTAGAAGTCTAATATTTTTTTTTATATTTGCACTTTTTCTAACCATGCTATTCTGTGCACTACAGATGGAGACCTGGGAGTGTACGGGAATGCAATCAAAGCATTCATGAAGCAGAAACATCGTATGATAGAAGAACGAAGAGAAGCTGAAAAACAAGAGTCATAATAAAACCTGCATCAAGCTTCCTCTCACTTGTGCATAGCTTTAAAATTCATCTTTTTCTTCTTAACTGAGGCAAATATAAACCTCATACAACATGAGGCAGAAAATGTTTGAGATTTCTCTGTTAGATAGCCAGAACAGTTTGCTCTAGAATGAGAAATCCTGATTGCTGACATCCAGAAATATTTGAGAGAGGTTGGCAGGTGTACTGTTTTGTACCTCTACCTCTATCCACATCACTTCACTCAAAATGTCTTGAAGTTGTAAAATAAAACATAACTTCAAATATGTGTGGACTGTTACATTTTTTTCAAGTAATTGGGGTTGTGTTTTGCTAGTGAGCTATGTATCTTCTTTTGATTTGGATAGTTTGTGTTTGTGTTGCATGCTGACCTCATTTTGCCAGCATAACCCAAGAAGGAATGGATAGATTGTGATGATATCTGTTACATTGGTAAATTGGTTTTTGTGGTTTTCACAGCTGGTTCATCCAATAGTGAAAAAAAATGTAGAAATTCAAGTACGCTATTTAATGTTTAATAGGAGCCTTTAAGTCTTATTAGCATACATATATATATCATCATCATCATAGCGGACTTGCCCGGTCTAAGACTCTCTCCCTCCAGCCAGCCGTCATTCATGGTGCTTGCCAGGCTTTCCATACAGCCATACAAGTCCAATACATATCCTACATTGTTCATTGTACAGCTAAACATATTCAGAAGCATATGCATCAATACTAGATACAAGTACATCTCTATGGTTCAATGGTATACGCAAATTTCATTTCCATTGCAAGTCAACCCTTTCTCTGGTCCTATACCATGACAACGTATTCCTGACTTACTTTTAAGCCAAATGCTTGTATAAACAGTTATTTTACCCTCATGAAACTTTGCACCAACTAGTACATGTAAGTGTGGAGCTTTATAAAACTCATACAATGGCAATGTACCAACATATTAATGATAAACATTCACCAAAAATGTGTGTTTGTAGTATACACAGTATAGATGCATGTGCAACATGATACATATTGCTTACAGATTTCTAGTCCCTCGTGAGGTACACCTTCAGCATGCTACCTTAGCACTAATAGCAGTGAACTGATACCATTTGGTTTACAGCACTTGAAAACATTACATTTAATATCTGTTGTCCATGGTAATGTATGTAATAATAGTCCTCAGATATATGGTAGGGGTGTAAGTTCACTCTCTACAGTACATTTTTAATCTGCATGTGAGAAAGAAGGGAAAAAAATCTCCATAGAGATGCTAAACTACAGTTTATACAGCCAGTCGAACCATGACCCACTCACACTGTCCTGTGGCAGAGTGATGGCAGCACAGGCTACCCCAGTCCACGCATCTGGCAGTGGTTCTTCATTTGACCACTTGTTAGTGCTCGGATCATAACACTGTATGTATTTCAGTGCCCTGTAAGTCCTATGCTGACAAGAGCTCCCTCCTACCAGGAAGATTCGTCCATCCATGATGGCCAAGCCCGGTTCCGCTTGAGGCATGGGCATCGGTGCAACAACGCTCCACTGTCCAGTCTCTGGACTGTAGCATTCGGTTAGCAGGACATCAGCATTTGCATGGTCATCTCTCTCTGCGCCGCCCAGGACAAAAATCTTGTCTCCTACAGTGGCCATCCTGTGGAATGCTCGAGCAATGGCCATGTCAGATTTGATCGTCCAGGTGTCAGTTTGTGGGTCGTAACACCTCAGGGCAGAGTTGTAGACCCAGTTACTGCCCCCTCCAGACAGATATAGCTGCCCGTTGTGCGCCGTGCCTGCGTGCCCGTACAAGGGAATCTCTACTGACGCTATGTAGGACCACTCGTCTTTAGCCGGATTGTAACACTCTGCCTTGTCGTTCTCTCCCATCAAATTCCTCCCTCCGATGGCGTAAAGTTTCCCGTCCATGGCTTGTACGTGGAAGTCCGACCTACGGTGGCGCATGCACTTGACCCTGAACCAGTCGTTCCTCTGAGGGTCGTACCGCCAGCCCGTGGCCACGGCGGAGCGGAATCCTCGCACGCCCTCCCCACCAATCAGGTACACGAAGTTATTCAGGACGGCCACACCCTGGTGTGTGATGGGCTCTTTTGTGGCTGTGAGATCACGCCACATCTTGGTGTTGGGGTCCAAAAACATTACGTCTGTCTGTTCATCCTCTCTGTGTGCCAGTCCGGCCTTGCGACCATTGAAACTGACCAGACAGTGACATGTGGACCTGATGTGTGTACGTTCAGACAGAAGCAGCGGCTGCTCACTGGGATGAGAGTGATAGTTATAAGCCTCGATCATGAGGTCCTTGTACTGCAAGCTGTTCTGGAAAATCTCCAAGTCCACAATCTCATTCAGATCAAACGTGGTCATCAGTGGGAACCGCACATGCTGTAACAAACGTCCGGTGTACGCGATACGAGAAGACTCGTGCGTGAGCCATCTGTACACTGCCCAGAATATGTCAATCTCGTCAGCGCAGTTCAGAGAGTCACTTTTGAGAATCTGGGCCAGCTGGTCGACTGAGATCTCCAAGAAGTCAACATTCTTGCAGAATTCCTGAAAGTGTTCCAGAATGTAGCTATTCACAGCTGCTGTAATGTCAGTCAGATAGTACACACTTGCCAGTTGGTAGATGTCCATACATGTTTCTGCAACAATGCTCGCTTTCAGGAACTCACTGCATACGTCAAGTATTGGTAACACCTGGAGCCTGCTGGCTACATCCACGGTCTCCTCCAGGTGTTTCCACCTCAGTGCTATGTCCGAGGTGTAGATGTACTCCACCATCTCCTTCAGACGCGTGTACGGCACGTCTTTCAGTTCTACTTGTCTCTCCGTGGCCTCTCTCATCCCGACGGTGAACATGGCGCGGAAGTAATCGCTACACGCGGCCAGTACCACCCTGTGCGCCACGATCTCCCGATCCTCCACGAGCAGGGCGACGTCGCACGAGCCCTTCTCCAGCTGCAGGGTGTGAAGGTTGTGCAAGAGCCTTGTGGGATACGTCGCGTTGACAAAATGCCTCACCTCCCTCTCCCATCCCATCTTGTACTCCATGCAACTGTTCAACAGATTACTCAGCTGAAACTGGCGCGCGACGGCAGTCACGTCCACTAAGTTCTCCTGCGTGATGTATATCTCCGAGGTGTACATGTAGTCCAGAACGACTTTCACCGCATGGGAAGACATGTCGGCCAAGACAACCTCCTCCTGCCCTCCTCCTAACAACATGTTCTTAAAGTACCTGCTGCTGGCAGCCAGGAGGATCTTGTGAGAGGGGAGTCTGAGGTTGTCGCAGACCAGAGTCACGTCACAGAGCGTCTCCTCCTCCCGCATGTCCTGTAAGGTCTGGAGGAGGGTCGTCGGGTGCTCCAGGGGGGACGTGAAGTTCATACACCTGATTCTCATGGGCTCCATGTCTGTTATGTGTTAAGTTACTGTAACTCTTTCAGATGGAGGTTTCCTTAATGCATTTTGCCACTTGCTATTTCAGGTAGCATTGCCCTGCATACACTGCTGCTTTTCAACTTGGGGTCCTGCCTTCAGATTTGGCTGATTTCCATGAGGACCTGCCGTAGACACTAAAAGAAACGGCAAATGAAGAACTAGATAAGGGAGGAATCTCAGTGACAAATTGATTACACAAATACAAAACAATTTCATTTGTATAATAGTACTTAAATGTACATCATAAAACAAAAAAAATACCTCATCTAAGAAGGACATAAAAAGTATTGCGAGTCTAACTGGGTCATATATGTTGGTTAGAGCTGTAGGATTATAGGTTAAACATGTCACAATACACTTGAACTTTAAGTCCTGGCATGCATGGTATGTTGCAGCATACAGCAGTGCAAATATATCCAGGCTCAAGGGGATATACTACGTTTTCAAACGTAAAACGATACATATGACAGTCCAAACAAGATGCTGTAACAGCTATGTAACGTTACGTAAACGTACCTTGACTGACGCCCTTCATTCAACTGTTATGTCTGCGGGGTTGACGAAATATTTCTGCAATGTTCCTTCCTGGTTTCTAGTCCTCTCGGCCATCTTGAAAACACAACAAACAAGAGCGCCGTCTTTCAATAAACGAAAGTACTGCAGTGGCGGTGACTGACGCATTGTATGGAATCTTACAATTTAGATACATTACAAAATGTTAACTATCATAACGGTTGTTTGCGTACTATATAGATGCACTAAACCTTGTCTTAATGCTTGGTATTTTGAGTGATGAAAGTCTTGTATCTATGATTTCTGAGGGAACCGTTGAGAGCGTTTACAATGCGGAGACTGATAGTCTGATATTGGCCGGACACAAACATTTGCGTGTCTCAAAACCTCAAACATAAACGTGCAGGGAAATTGTTTTATGGTACGTTTGGATAAATGATGTCATGTCGACCATAATAATTTCGTAAGACGTATTTCCTTCAGTGAAACTCAGAAATTGATGGGGAACGTCCCGTTTTTGTGTAGTTTAAAAAGAATTATGATGTCCTACTATATTGGTGTTTTCCTTATCATGGCGCAACTGTGTACAAAAACATGTACAGATGTGTACGTGCTCGAGCACAGTAACGAAAGAAGTACTGTGTATACATATGGACAGTAAAAAGTTGCTACAATAGAAATCCTAAAAGATGACGTGCACGTGCTAGCGGCGTGATCAAAACGTGTTATAAGAGTGACTAGGCATGAAGGGAAATTTCCCACCTGTTGATCACCATATAGTAATTTGCCAACCGAATGAAAACGACACTTACGTTAAATATTCATACGTATGTCGCTTTTCAATTGTTGGCGTAAGTTACTGTAGGATACCAAGAAACTGTCCGGCAACGAATTGCAAGAAACGAACACTTTTCTAGATTACTAGATACCTTTCCAAGGCAATATATTCAAAGCATTTCTCATTATGGGATTGTCAAATTTATTAGGTATAATCACGTAAACAATGAAAAGCCATGGCTACGTGCAAGACGCTATGTCCACGCGAGCTTTGTTGCAGATTGCCACTGTTATTTGCCGTCGGAAATACCCTGCATTAAATGGCAAGGTTCCCACCGATTAAACACAAGTAATGGTGGGTGAAACGCACCCTTTCAGCTGTTCTACACAACGACGGGAAAAGCCCTGAGTGCAGTGATTATCTCTGCCATGTTTGCCTTCAGTATTCACTATCAGATCAGCCAGCCATAATTCTAACAACCCAGGCATTTATAGCGCCAATAGAACGTTTCTTTTGTGATATTGGACGAGAAAAGGTTGGGCATAAAAACTGGCTGGTATTACTTGACAGGTTTCTCTGCAGCTGGGACCTTTAGCGTTAGAGACGAAGACAGGCGCCCTAAGCTATAGTCAGATACCATGGCGTCGTTTTTGCCTTGTGGAAAAGTTAACAGTTCCACTCCACTTGACGTTACAATACAGCCCATTAATTTGACACTGGGATCCATACTACAGCTTTTCGAGGAACAGCTGAATCAGGAAAAGGGGCTACGGGCGAAAGACGTGGCCCTGCCGGTATTCTGGGGACTGATCGTATTTTTCGGCGTGGTCGGGAACCTCATGGTCATCATCGTCATCCTGAAAGGTCGTCAACTCCGCAGCACGACTAACGTCTTCATCTTAAACCTCAGCATCTCCGACTTTCTCTTCATCGTGTGTACCGTCCCGTTCACCCTCATCATCAAGTTAGACCAGAACTGGACATTTGGGGACGTGTGGTGCAAGGTCATGCACTACAGTCAGTACGTCAGCTGTCTGCTCAGTATCTACACGCTGGTCGTCATGTCCATGGACAGGTACCTGGCTATTGTCTATCCGCTGTCGTCAGTGCGTTACCGACGCGTCAGGTACGCGGGAGGCGTAGTCGCAGCGATGTGGCCCATCGTACTCGTCATGATGATCCCAGTGCTCCTAGGGGCGGAAGTTGTGGTGAGTAAATTTAAATCTTTTGTACGTGGGCTTATAGACCTACAAGTAAACTTACTGTCTTCTGTTGTTTAATACGCTGAAGAAAAGAGATGGGGTCGTCTGGCGCAACGGTGGTGTGTTCCACTCGATCGGAACCAAGAGGTCCCGAGTTCGAACCCTGCCATGCCACCGATCTTGTGCCCTTGGGAAAGGCACTTTACACGACTTTCCTCACTTCGCTCAGATGAAAATGAGTACTGTATTGGCCTCTGTGTCGGTGGCAGCATAAAAATAAGTTGAAAAAACTTGAGTGTGCGTCACCACGTCTTGTGATTACATGTTGAAATAAAAAAAAAGAGACCAATCTCTTCACTGGTTATAACTTGGCACATCCTACCTACAATCGATTTTTTCATAAACGCTTTTGAACGTAAGCTAATTAAACTTAGCCAAAGTCAAAGCTAAATGTAAACACATAAACACAGAAATAGTACTAGTACTGTAATGGTAAAATTAGGGACCGAGTCTCTGGCTTAAAGTTGTCCTTTGGTCGCGTTGAAGCGGTGTAATAGGCAGTTGTTGTGTTGGATTTAGGCTACTCACCATTCCCATTTAATGGCCAAACAACAGTATCCAGACAATAAAGATAACTTTATTGAACAAGGGTTGTAGAGTGGGATATTTGGCGATAACATTTATCTCGTTGTCCCTTCAGATGCCCCCTGTACACTGCAGGCCCTACGTAGGCCTTCTCTTCTGACACAGTATACAGACTCTTCTGTAATAATGATCACACTGTGTGCGCTGTCTGCCCTGTCATGATTTTGCAGGATATTCAAAGCATGGAAGCCTGAAGAATCTAGCCTGGGTACCATCCTGGCTAGTTTACGTCCATTAGCTCCCACAGTCGCTACCGACCAACAAGCGACTGTGGGAGCGCACGTAAAATTATAACCAGGATGGTACCCAGGCTATGAAGAATCACGATTTTCTTTGTGCCTTCTTTTTGTAACATAAAAAAAAACTCACTTCGTATGCCACTTTTCATTGAGAAAAAATATTATATATTTATAAACACTATATATTGTATAATTGTAAAAAGTAACGTAAAATATCATACCTGTTTGTCCCAGGGAGCTGACGCCTGTGATCTGGGGTACCTGGTCATCCCGGAGAGTAAGAACTGCCTGCTCTTCAATTCTGACGTGTTCGTGGTGGTTTTCTTCGCGCTGGCCTACGCCCTGCCCCTGCTCGCCATTGTTATCATGTACGCCCTGATGCTGAAGCGGGTGTGGACGCGCGTGGGGCTCGGCGTCATGAACGACACCAGCCGAAACAAGTCCAAGAGGAAAGTCACCAGGATGATCGTGGTCATAGTGGCGGTGTTCGGCCTGTGTTGGCTGCCACTACAGGTAAGGGATAAACAAAGAAACAAACAAACAAACAAACAAACAAGCAAACAAACAAACAAACAAACAAACAAAAACTGAGGGTGAGGCACTGCGTCTCTGACTATTAGGCCAAGCAAAATTTTTAATGCCCTTTCTTTTTATTCTCTGTCCGTCTGGGTACTTTACTTGTACTTCCTCAACTGATTCTACAACGTTTTCAGAACTCAGATGATCTCCAATTTTATGGCCTAGCGGCCGAGGCAGGTTTTGCTAGATACATACAATGTCTACGAATCTAGCTCCGGCGTCCATCCTCCCACATGCACAATCATCATTATTTGTTTTGCCAACCTGTATTCTTATCGTCGCACTCCCCACTCATACCTCAGGTGTATCTGTTGGTGCAAATGGTGGACAGTAATTTTGGTAGTACTTTTGGTACTGAGGAGTGGCAGCAGTACATCCTGTACGTGGCTAACGCCCTGGCCTACTCCAACTCCAGCGTCAACCCGCTCATCTACGCCTTCTTCTCCGTCCAGTTCCGCCGATCCTTCATGCAGGTATGTACGGTCATCTTAGGTGTGCTTCTATGTTTGTGTGTGTGTGCAGTGTGTGTAGGTGTGTGTTTGTGTATGAGTGCGTTTATGTGTGTGTGTGTTTGTTTGTGTGTATGTATGTGTGTGTGTGTGTGTGTGTGTGTGTGTTTGTGTGTATGTGTGTGTGTGTGTGTGTGTGTTTGTGTGTGTGTGTGTGTATTTGTGTGTATGTGTGTGTGTGTGTGTGTGTGTGTGTGTGTGTGTGTGTGTGTGTGTGTGTTTGTGTGTGTTTGTGTTTGCTTGTGTCCGTAAGTCAGTGGGGGTCAGTGGGGGTATAACGGCACCACCGACCACAAAAAGGTCAGACACAGGAGATGGGGTCCCAAGAGACGGAGGATAGCCAGCAGAAAATTGGCTTCTGGCAGGGAGGCAGTGGGTAAATCTATAGACGTAAACAGGGAAATCCATGATGAATAAACAAAACAAAAATTGTAAATACTAGTACTTCCCGGAGGTTTCAAATCTCGGACTTTTTGTGTCGCGTCTTGTTGTGTTGTGTTGATTGCTATTGCTTTGTCATGTTTTCCCTGTTGTTTTCGTTCAGGTGTTTCCTTGTTGTTTCCGAAGCCGACCGAACAAAGTTACCCCTGTCCGACCTTTGCCGAGCGTTCCCGACAGACGTTCGGGTGCAGAAAACCCCGGCAACACCGGGACACACGTCACTGACCTAGATACAGAAGTTTGAACATATAACATGAGCACATTTGAAAGTGCACCCCTGTGATTGTGGCCGCACATTATCAATTGCTAGAGAAAGCACTCTAAACGCTACCACCTGCACAGCATAGGATAGTAATAGTATCACATGTACAGTTAATAGTATAGCATTGTATATATATGTATATAGAAAGTATAGCAAAGTGCATAGCAGAGTATAATATAGTATAGTATAGTATAGTATAGTATAGTATAGTATAGTATAGTATAGTATAGTATAGTATAGTATTGTATAGTATAGTATAGTATAGTATAGTATAGTATAGTATAGTATCTAGTAGGAAATAGTAAAGTATAGTATAGTTTGGTATAGTGTGATATGGTATAGTATAGTATGATATAGTGCATGTATATAGTATAAAGCCACAGTAGAGGTGCATTGAAGTTGTCATGACGCGATTTTGCAGAAGCGCTTCAAGGGCGAGTACGAACAGTTGCCTTAGAGACAGGCTGGAGACTTTTGTCCATACCTCGAGGCAGTTCTGACTTCAAGACTAGTAATACACATGTTATAGAGTCCATCATACACAACTCCTAAATGAGCACTACTATAAACAACTGAGAAGACTCTATCCTAGCGTTCCGTCGTACGTTTTTTTTTTGTGGTACGACTTTTAGCGAGGCTTTGATAGAGCTGACTATCGAGACAAGGATCTTACAGTACTAGTAACCTTTTCCGTCATAAGACAGCCGACATTTGTACAACACTTTTACGACTGTTCCAAGAAGTCCTTATACTGAAGATGTTTTTCTTTGTTGAACATTCCTTGTTCATATCGGCAGGTGTTCTCGTGTTGCTCGGGCAAACCAACCTTTCAACATAACGTCATCGACTTCGGCGAAGGCACGGTTGCTGGCGGGGCCACCAGGCACACTGTGCTGAAACGTGGGTCCTCGCTGGAGACACCGATGTGAGAGACAACCGTACCGGGCGAACGATATGCACCCTCTCGAAGATCCGCCAGGAGGCGCCGCTTCTCAGTTTTGACGTAATACACCTTACGGCGTACAGAAGCAGCGCCCACTGGCGGACAGGGTGACGCTATATGGCTCCTACGAAAAAACACTTTGCTAACATCGTACAGTAGAGTCACCTACAGGTGGATCCAACTTCACGGAATGTCATTGTACCCTCAAAATTTCTTTGGGAAGGTAGATTGTTGTTCTTGTTAGGCATGGGTTGAAATTATTATTCTTTTAATCCTGTCAATTCTATCCGAAATTAGCAATGTTCTAACTGCCCAAAACACAATATTAAACGTTGAAAACAGTGACTGTCCTGACGAACGCCGTTATGACCCAAACATTTTCCCGCCATTTCTAGTGACATTTCTGTTAGAAAGACGTCTGTTCCCTACCATAACCGCATCCAAAAGTGAAGTTGTATCCGCCGCTATGGTGATTCATGAGACCCTAATGTCGATATCAATATTTACCTTGTCATCTCTAATCGCCAAAATGGTCCTGGTAATACAGATGGAATATTATTGCTTCTCGTTTCTCCGTTTGTTGTTGCTGTGTCTTGTGTTGTTCGTGTGCGTGTGGGTGGATATGTGTGGTCTATATGTGGTTAAATCATACTATATCTTTCAATTATCGGAATACCAAATTGCTACCTTTTGTGTATATACAGTGGACCATTTGCACATCTCTTGGCTTTCAATACACCATTAGCGACGCTGTTTATTCAATTAGAGATTACTAGACTAGAAATATGTCCGCTATCTATGATACTGTCATATGCAGTGGTTTGTCATCTTTTAGCCTATTAATAGCTTAAGCATTATTGCTAGCAAATTTCGTTCGTTACCAAAAGCGTATATTAGCAAAAGATGTTTTCCTACACTACTGACAACTGGTACACACCACGCATAACGGTTTTGATAAAAAAAAGCAAGGTACAATCCATATACAAGCATTCTCATTGATCAGAATGACGTGGAAAATATGGTGGATAATTTGTTCTTTTTGTTACGTGAGGGGAACCAAATCAATTTCCAAAATTCATCGACACAATGGAGATATATCTCCTGTAAGGGGATAAAGAAGGTTCCCAAGTTTTAAACAACTGAGATGTGTGAGACGAAAACGTACGTTGAATTCATGTATGTAACCTGAGCCAAGTCATGTGTGCAAACATCAGTAGACTCGCTGTGCGGCGCTGCTGTACAGTCAATGACTTATTCGAGACGATTCACAATCATGCGGAATGTCCCTGTGTAATATCCAGACATATGAATGGCATACTGACATTGTAAAATATATCTTAAGGTAACTTAGGTTGTGAAGACTTTCGCTAACGTTTTCGTTTGCGGTTAAGGAAAGAACACTTATGTAATATGTATATAAGTTTTAAGGACACTTGTTGCTCACGAGTTGCACATACGTAGGACATAAATTAGCCTGTGTATACAAGCTCTCGGCCGGGGGTTAATGACCCCCACCCCAAGACCTATGGCAGCGGCCGCCAGGAGCGCGGTTTAGTCAGGCAAGGACATAAATCAGCTAGGAACAAAGTGGACAACTATACAATACACAGATTACAGGAACGAAAGGTGAAAGAAGTTTCATGCTTGTCTGAAAAGTCTATCGAGGCAGATGAACCAGACAAAGAGAACACGAGAACACTTCCGATGTAGCGAAATGACTTGCCATGTAGCGAAAAGATCTTTAGTAAACTGACAATGTAGCAAAACGACATGTAGTAAACTGACAATGTAGCCAAACGACATGTAGTAAACTGACAATGTAGCAAAACGACATGTAGTAAACTGACAATGTAGCAAAACGACATGTAGTAAACTGACAATGTAGCAAAACGACATGTAGTAAACTGACAATGTAGCAAAACGACACTAGTGAACTGACAATGTAGCAAAACGACATGTAGTAAACTGACAACGTAGCCAAACGACATGTAGTAAACTGACAATGTAGCAAAACGACATGTAGTAAACTGACAATGTAGCAAAACGACCTTCACATTTGCGCCCATGTGCAACAGTTAGTTCAAATCATTTACATCTACCGCTAGCTGTACCGCCCACGTCCGTACCCCGTGTACACCCTCAGGCGAAAGAATACTGATTAGCGGGTATAAAAGAACTTTGAAGCGGTACTAATGAGCAAATTCTATAACACCGCCTGATGACGTGAGTTGCTGAAGGCACCAATTTACATCAAAGAGGGAAGAATCGGGTATAATTACCTTTCAGATCTTTCGTAAGATTTCTTCTTTCATCAAATGTCAGAATACTGAAGACGTACAGTGTCTCACCTTCTTGCGTCAAAAAGCCCCACAAAAGAAGTTAAATGAAATGATGATCAAAGGAAGAGAAATCGTAGACAAACGTTTTGAAGAAAAGAAAAATGAGAAAGCGAACACTTCTGCACGTCATGTGGTTAGTTATATGACGCACCGTTATGGAGACAATGGTTGTACGGTAACTACTAACGAGCAGGTTTTGTGAATCTGTTTTGTTGAAGTGGATCATTATTTTTGAGGATTAATGACAAGTGCCCAACGTGCAGTTTGTACTATTGATAGAGCACTCCTCCGTTGTACAACCAGTGCCTATTATCTTATAAAACATACGAACTGCTTACCCGTACGTAGTACTTAGTATACCGACGAAAACTCAAGTTGGATTTCAGCTGCTTGTTTCATAAAACAAATTGCTGTAACTTACCCCATGTGTATAGTACTTAGGTATATTAATGTATAAAAGGTTGTATGAATACATATCTACTTTGTCACGGTCTTTATATGTAACGTTAGAGCCAGATTCTTTATGTTTTCACTTATATTTGATGTTATATCAGCATATGAGAGTTTACAGAATGTAAAGTACCTGTAGTTTTTACTAATCTACTCTGTTTTATTGAATGAAGACCTTCATTGTACATAAATACCCACTGGATCAAGTACAGGTCACAACAAAGAAATAGTTTGTATATATACACATGTATACATACACATGAAAAAGCTAGCACTATAGTCGACTAGGTAAATTCGACTTCTCCTCGCTTCTCTGTGATGGTGAAAAGAAGAGACATGTCTTAGGATAAGAGATTTGTCTAAGCTTATTAGAAATGTGAATTTGTCTCTATAACTTAAGTGTATGAGGTAGGGAAACATTGTGACTTGAAGTTCTGATATAGGAGACGTCTAGATATATACCCCTTGCCGATGACTGCGTATCTTGTATATGGACAGAGATATGATACACATTTTTTGCACAAAAAAGAAGTTGCCAAAGCTTTGGTAGTCCTTCTGCTACCTTTAGTATGGCAATAATGTATGGCTGTACTCCACACCTCTAGTTTAGGTGCAGTGAGAAGACACGTGATGCAGTCCCAAACGCAAAGAAGTTAGACTGGAGTACATTTTCTGATGCATCATCTGTCTTACTCCCCTCGTCTCAAATCTCCAAACTCCATCCCTATTTTTCCACATTTACAGACAAAAAGAAACTACTCTCCTCTAAATATCACAGACCCCCATACATTACAGGAAAAGTGGGATCTGTCGTTCTTCCACTGTTTCAGTTCTACTTGACAAGACAGACTCAGAATTTGAAGTCAGCATTTGGTATAGAGTGGTCACATGTTATCTTGTGTTTCATTGCTTGTTTGTCTTTTACATGCTCCTTGCAATCAGCCTTCTGGTAAGAATTTGCAATAAACTTGTTAGAAAAC
Organism: Branchiostoma floridae x Branchiostoma japonicum; assembly: GCA_013266295.2. NCBI lineage: Eukaryota > Metazoa > Chordata > Leptocardii > Amphioxiformes > Branchiostomatidae > Branchiostoma > Branchiostoma floridae x Branchiostoma japonicum. The sequence continues at coordinate 7,843,028 of CM023830.1, forward strand.
TACTGAACAAATATTTCCTTTGAAGAAGCCGAGAAGCTGTGCGGAAACCGCACAGCTTGGAGAACTCTGATTAGGACTAGTACTCTCAACTGACAGACCAGTATGGTCTACAGGCAATCGGGTGAGAAGGTGAGAAGAAAACTACTGGCTATACGAGATGCTGGCTGCTAGCATCCATTTTTCCTCTCCGAAAAGATCTTCATTTTCATGTTTACTTCAAAGAGGAGATAATTGGGGGAGGGGGGTAAATTGCCCATTACCTGGTCCTGCGTCTCTCTCATTTTCGTCTTCTTTCATCCGTAAATGAGCTCGAGTAGAAAATACTGCTTTTGTGTGATAAAACAGACAAACCGTGGGGGCTCTAGTGGAGGAGCTTAGGCATCAATCAATACATGGTAAAATATTAACGGTACATGTAGCCGTGGGGAAAAATAATAATGGAAATGTACGTCGACTGTTATCGGGCCTGTACGTCAGTGGGGAGCATTCAACAATGTAATCTGTAAGCCGGGAATGCACACTCTTTCTTATTTGTTGATGATAACATAATGTAACTGGGGATAATGGGCCGGTAAATTGCAGGGAATTTTCAGGAAATTAGGGCACCGTCCAGCCAAGACGGTGTCCAACTTTCTGATAGATTAGACTGATAACCCTACCGGCCAGACAAATATTTGGAGCATAGGTCCGACTCCAGAGCACACTTCGTGCTTTTGTTTAATCATTCGGAGAAGTTTTCCAATCTTCCTTCGCTGTTGGGAAACAAAAAGTGACTCACTTTTACCACCTGTGTGGTCTCCGGGGGGACAGGAAGATTGGAAAACTGTGCGGTTTGATTAAACGAAACTACGAAGTGCACACTCGAGGTGGACCTATGGCCCAGATATTGGTCTGACCAAGGAGGTCCAATGGTCTGATTGGGAGGGTTATGGGCAAATTGTCGATCCTGTGCTGGTGGGTGGTGTTGCGAAACACCGAGGTTATCGACCAAGAACGAATAAATCGCCTCAAGTTATGAAAGGAAATAACGTTGAATCTGTTTTTCCTCCCCATACATGATTACACTATCTCGTCCTTCTGACAGAAAACGGAAAGGTCGTGAAGTTGGTTCTGCTTGAGGGGAACCCTTATTGAATTTGGAAGTCTCTACATTGGTGACGTCATTCCCTCCCCCGATGCCCCGGCGTCCTGCAAGTTTCGCACGACTCTGGTCAGAGACTCGCTATTTCCTCTGTAATTACGTTACAAGTAGGATTTTCCTTCGGCATATTCCATATCAGCCAGTTACGAACAGAATACGAATGCTCCATGTACAATGTTGCTGCACTTTAAGTTCAACTTCAACCACACTTGAACCTGACAGCAGTTGCTGGCGTCACGCACTGCACGAAAAGTTAGATTTACCGACGGTATACTAAGTGCCAGTAAAGTCGGGTAATGTTTACTTTGCAAAATAACAGTACAGGACATGACAATGGTAGTAAATAAAAGTCAAGTCTGGAAATTTCATTTGCTACCGAAATTACCGGACTTGACGTTCATGTACTAGGAATACTGAAATTGGTGTTCCTAACTTGAGACTTGTTAAAAGTTGTAGGTCCAACAGCACAGTGTGACACAGTCAATACAAAATTGATTCGTGCCGGGAAAATGAAGAAATGGCAACTAAATGCATATAGAAAGACCTTTAAATAGTTAAATAGCCACTGTCCAACGAGTATTTCCCCAGTTATTCGTTTTCAAAGAGCAAATGCCGGACACGTAGCTGTTTGTCGCTCCAGAAGGCTAGCCCGTTTCTCATAAGGCTTGTGTGAGTGTCAAAGTTGAGTTCACCCAAAGGTTAGTCAATGTGGGCATTATTGGAAAGATTCTTCCGAGCCTTTTTTTCCATTGCTGTCGCACCGGGCCCATTATAACAGCGTTATGTAATGTAACGCTGATGTCAACTTCGATAAAACAACTTTAAATTTATTGTATTTTATGCCATTCTTTTATTACTTCTTTATTTTATTACTAATTTCAAATATTAACACGTCCCAGGGATGTCCTAATCGTTGTCAACAAAGTACATAAATATGATATCAGTTATTAATTGATCTCGGGGCAGTGTTGTTGATGTTATTTATGATGTTGTATGACAGAAAATTGGTTACTGTTAATATAACTTTAAAAGTATGTAATATACACGTACTTTACGTTATCTTGACAATTCTTCTCACGGAAACCTTAGTGATTTTACTGTCTCCTCCGAGACGCCCAGTCCGCCGATATTGGTGCTTACAGCATGCAGGGATCCCCGACCGAGAGCTCGGACTGCAGAATGGGTACCTATCCCGTAAAATAACGCACAAATTGAAGCATTTCACCACCTTAACGGTCTGAACGTGAGTTTCTGAGCGCTACTTGGACCGTTCAGTGGTCGTAAAGCTTACAGCTAATAGCTTCTTAAATCTAGAAATCGTAGCTACGAATGGCCCTTCATTATCAAGTAAGGCATGCACTGAAGCGTTCTGCCTATGTAATACATTAATGGTCTTGTCACGAGTTTTTGGAGACGAATAGGGTCCTAAAAGGTCGTAAAACGTTGCAGTTGACGTTTTATTGACACTTGACGTGACGAGTTAATAGGGACCACGTTCACCGACAGCACAAAGGCCTTATCCTGGATAATCCACCTACAGTTTTGTTTACATTGATTTCATCGATCACTGTGTCGTGCACTTTAAAGAGGCGTACTTTAAAGAGTCAAATATCTTTTACAATCCACCTAGGGTTAATTAAGAAAATAAATCTTGCTCACAGTTTCGACATTTTCCAATTAGCTTTATCCAGTTGTACATACGTGGGGACCGGCTTGTTGATTGCATGCACTATTAGCTTCATCTGTGGCGTCGGTGTGGCGCAACGGTTGGAGCGTTGGACTGACAACCAAAAGGTCCCGGGTTCGATTCTCACCATGCCCCGACGTTGTGCCCTTGGGAAAGGAACTTTACACGACCTTCCCTTTCCTGACGGTGGAGTGACGCCCACCGAGCCTCTTCGGCTAATCTGTCTAAATTTGTGCCAAAAACACACTACGGATTTGGTGAGCCAATGTGCCAACATCTGCACATTTGCCACCAAGAGCAGTAATTTTTTACGAGCAGCTACAATAGGGGTGGTAGTGTCACCAAAGTGAAAACAGATTTACAGTGGAATCACTCGAAGACTGAAGAAAAAGTCCAGACTATGCATGATGTACAAAATGACTAATGATCTGGTGGACGTACCAACTACTGAGTATCTAATACCTACCCAGAAAAGAACAAGAAATGGTCATTGCTTCAAGTACAAGAGATATAAACCCAGGATTGAGGTATTCAAAACTCTTTTTCCCCCCTGGAACTATTGTAGAGTGGAACTCGTTGTCACCAAGTACAGTAGGGGTATCCTTATTAGATAGATTTAAACAACGATTGCAGTTAGATGTATGTATAAAGGTTAGGTGTGACGGGTCGTTCAGTGTAATATAACCAGCATGCCGCCGCGCCCCGTACCTGCAAAGCTTATGTGTTACGCCGTAGGGCGGTTATACCGGCTATACAGATAGAAGTACATCATAAACACGGCACTTGTACATGGCATAGCGTACAGGTGTGTTTGAAAAACATCAGTTTCTATTTCATAAATTTCTCTGCAAATGTGAAAAGGTAGGAGCTTGAAGGCTGTTAGTGTGAAAGGCAAAGTCTTGAATTGCATTTCTGTGAGAACGTCATTAGCTAAAAGCAAGTGAGGTGGTAAGACCCATGGAACGTGATATTCATTTGACAAGGACGTGTCCCTAGCTCAGCGTTTTCCTTAACATATACACGAGAAGGTCGAGTTTACATTTTGCCATTCTATTAATTACCCATTTGGCAAGTTGTGTGAAGGCGGTTACATTAAGGCCATACTGGTTTGATTATATGGATGACATCCACGCGCGCGTCAATTTTCCTCCGTTTCCAAAAGAAAAGTTTGCCACAATACTGTATATCGTATAAAGAAGCTGAAAAGGGAGCAATTATATACAGTAAACTTCAAAGAAAATATTGAAAAATGATTGCTAGTATCGTAGAATGCCTTTTTTCTATCATATATTTGCCATTTGTATCAGTGCAACTAGGCTGAAAAGTATTTCGAGCCCTAAGCGAAGCCTTCCAAAGTCAAAGAAGATATGAAAGAACAAAAACATAGAATTTAATGTTTGGTATACCATGTTCTGCGTGTTTAGTCATTTATTCAACCTTCCTGACCACTTAGATTTCATAATGAAGGCAGGCATTCTTTTTTATTTTGCCCAACTTTTTTTTCTTCGTATAAATTTTGAGGGTGTCCAGTGGATGTCATCCATATAATCAAATCAGTATGGCCTAACTGACTCACCAATAACCATGTAACGTAAGGCGGAAAGCTCTTGTAACATTAATCAACCTAACATTTGGCAATGGTAAACGTGCGTCAAGAAAATGTACACCGGATCACGCGATGACTCTCACAGAGGAACACTACTAAACAGTTTGAACAGAAAGGATAATCACTTTTCTGGGGCGGTAAGTCGGGTGGAAACTGTAGTCGGCTCGGCTTTGCCAACTTGGCGTCGTGACTTCATCCCAACATGGCTGCCGTGCCAATTTGAATAAGTGCAGTGATGTGTGTTGGATGAGTGGGCAAAGTATTTTCAGCCTCCTTTTATCTTATTTTAGGACCAGAAGAATTTCTCGCTGTCGTTGGTAAATTTAGAAATGTAATGTTCAATTACCACCAATTACTGGCACTACCGTCAACAATATAATTCCTAGAATTCTGCTTAATGCTAAGACTGTTGGCCATGTAAGGCTACAGTGCTCGCTTGAGTGCCATCATACTCAACTTTTATTTTTCTCGTCAAGTGAGAAACTCAAGACCGCACACCTTCAACCTTCTAATACAACACATTGCAGGAGATTGTGAAAAGCTCTTAGCACCTATTCGGCATGTTTTTCCTAACCAAAAACAATTTTCTGTTCAGATATTCGAGCCATTAAGAGTTAAACCACCTTGATAAGGTCAAGTTTCCTGGCGTTGTTTCCCGACCAATGGCGAGGCTCATCCCGCTAATTTCTATTAATCTGATTAACTGTGCCGACCAATGACGTCAGTGAGCCAGACACATCCGGATGTCTTCTTTGAAGAGCGGGGTACTGAAACTTCCCCTTTGTATAAATCTATGATTAGTTACCTAAACTAGCCCAAAGGAGTCGAATTATCATTACTGCATGGCATATATCCGCTTTGGATTCTAGGTATAAATAGTGTGACGCAGGGTTTTGGCAGTCTAAGACTACCTATTATCTTCACAATTCTATCCACCACCTTGCTACATAATGTATAAGTACATTATAGAACGGCTCATTGCTTGACCATGGTGAACGTTCTTTATCACGTTTTAGGGTTACTTGGATGTCTATCTCTGAAATCCACTCAAAAGTTCCTAATGAAGCATATAAAGAACTACTACACTCAGAGAGACGTTCGATACAGAAATATAGCCTCTACCAGGCTTTGCGAAGCGGCTGGAAAGAGTAGAAATTGTCCAGATAGAGAGATAACATGCCAAGGGAGTTGGTCCGCTAAAGAATACAGTTTTAGGAGTGGCAAACTGTACTATTTAGCGAACTAACTCCCCTGGCACGTTATCTCTCTATCTGGACAATTTCTACTCTTTCCAGCAGCTTCCCGAAGCCTGGTAGAGACTAACAAGAACATGCAGTGCCTACAGCATGGATCTAGGCGCAACCTCCATCTCAAAAAGTTTTGTACTTGCTTAAACAGAAATTGCCCACTCAGCAAACTCACTGGATTGATGAAGCGTTGCTAAGGCAGGCGATGTTGGAATCATCTATCAAATCATTCCAGGCCCCCAAATTAAATCAACTGGTTCTTATTCTGTGAATCATATTCTTTATATTAGAAGATCCCCGCAATCAATAAATCGAGGAAATGGGGTGCGATGATACTACTCATAATGTATTTATACCAGCATATACAGGATGTACTGTTATCATTGATAATATAAACATGTCACGATTTCTCATTCATAGTTAGTGGAAACAGTCTGAATCACGTCAAAAGTAGGTGATCACTGCTCCTCAGCATGCGCATATAGACATGAAAAAAATCTCTTGTTTGTATGTATAAGCGCAGTCTGGGTGTTGGGGTAATCATGAATTAATGATGGTAGAAACGTACAAATGATTACACAAAGAATCAAAGTTTGCTTTCACCTACAACGGGAACTGAACCAGTTTGATTACGAACTGTTACAAACTGCTAACTTCTCCGCACTTGGATGTATCTTTTTTTTATTCCAACATTTATCACAAGACATGGTGACGACAAACTCAAGTTTTTCCACTTATTTTTATGCCACCACCAACGAAGAGGACAAACGCATGAACGGACAATAGACATACTCGTTTTTACCTGAGTTAAGTGCGGAAAGTCGTGTAAAGTGCCTTTTCCAAGGGCACAACGTCAATGGTATGGCAGGATTCGAACTCGGGTCCTCTTAGTTCCGAGCCGAACGCTCTGTAGTTACGCCACACGACCCCCGGTATTTCATGCACGTTAGACAGTGTTAACATTTTTTTTCACTGAATCAACTTCTTTTTAAAGCTCTCCATGTCCTCTTTCGCCCACAATGGGAACTGGAAAAGCTTTCTGCTGAACTAGCATAAGCTTCTGTATATTTGGACGCATCTGAACCACGTTAGTGAGTGGTAACAAACTCTTTTCAAAGTCATCCAACTAAGTTGCCAGGGGCATCGTGATGCTCCTTTGGCGCTGGGAAAACAAAAGTCTATCAGCTGCTTAACGGCTTTAACTAAGTCTTATCTACTCAAAGGTACAATTACTGTAACTGGGCTGTTTCATTCCCACTACTGGCTATCACGATAGGCATTCAGATTTTTTTTATTCCCGCGCGCACTAGTTTGGGGGTCTTCAGAGGATGTCATCCATAAAATTAAGTCAGGGTGGCCTAAGGTTGCTGTGGTAAAAGAGAACGTGCAATGCTAAAAGCACACATCAGTGCGTTCGCTCTTAACTGGCAAAGACTTTCACCATTTGCCCTTTTCGTGAAGCATACCTTACAAGTGTAGCCATACGTCATGGGATTTAGAGCCCATATAAAGACAGGATATCAGCACAGAAGGAACCTGCCTAGTCATTGCCAGAATTCCAGCCATCAAATGATATTCCACAGTAATCTCTGCGGTTAGTAGACCATAAATTTTCTCAATCCAAACTAATTCACAACATATTTCTTGGCATCAGCTTTACCTTGCCTACTCAGTTCACACATTTGTAGCTAGGCGAAGAAGAAACGTTTGTAATTGGTCCATACCGACATAAGTTTGTTCAAAATGCAATTAAGCAAATATGGTGCAAATGGACGTAGCTGTTCACAGTAAAACTACTCCTAGCTTTCATTTCTTGTATTGTCCATTATTGTGAATTTCTAGCTGATTCTGTCTGGGTATTTTCCCACTGGCTCTCATATATGAGTGTCTGTTGTCTTATATAAGGCAACAGACATGCATATGATATAGCAGGAAATTGAAGACAGGAAATGGGATAATCTTTTCTGTGATCTCTTTGGGACCTTCGGCCTAATTTCTGTCAGTGTCGTCGTACTAGCATGTGGAAATAGCTACTGTACAAATCACTCCAATATTGTTTGTTATGTGTGTATGTGTGTTATAAGATAAATGTGTAACTTGAGTGTAATGTTAATAAAAATGAACTTCTACCTACTCCTGCAGGATACACACTTAACGGCGGGGGATTTTTTTTTCAGTTAGTAAAATCCTGGTTACGTAGTTTTAGATGGAATTGGAGGAAATGGTTCCTCGCCAGAGGACACGATATTCTCCCACCTACGTCACCAGGAGTTAAGTTACAATGCCATTTACTAAGTGGAAGAAAAGCTGCAAAGGAGGGAAACACGATAGAATTAATCCGTGCCGCAAATCAACCAGGCTCCCCGAAGACAGGAGATTTTCTTTGAATGATTGCACTTTTAACGGAAAAGGACTAAGAGGAAAACGGAACCGATGTACTCTACTCCAAATTATCAGGAAAGCTTACTAACGTTAAATCTTAGCCCAGGCTCCACAGCAAGCTTTTCTATATGGTCGTTTTTGGGCAGACTAAGAATGGTTTTCTTGTACTCATGATTGGCAGTGGTGGTCTGATATGTGAGTAGGCCAAATATTCTATCTGTAAGATATGAGAAAATACGGTATAAGTGTTCAGGACAGCTATCAAATTTACATGTTCCAATAAATTGTACTTAAATGTGACAGGAATGATACATACTAGGCTCTCATTGTGTGATCTTAGTAGCAGGTCCTTTGGTGACAGTACGATAGTTGATATCGTCAGGGAAGCTCTTGTATCGCTGGAATGACAGATAACCAGGCTGAAACATTTAACTTTGTTCTTTCAAGCGACGAAGTGCGACCTTTGCATTTCAAGCTACAAGTGGGCACACCGTGTCTGGTACATTATTTTTGTCCGCAAAAAAAGACTTCATCCATGAAAAGCCCTACGCCTATGGAAAGTGTGGCTGCTTTCCAATTAACTGGCCTTGTACCTGTGCCAACGGGCAGCACTGAATTGAATTTGTAGCTTCTATCCGCAAGCTACAATTTGTTGCATATGTCGCCTCCACGTGAGGCCAATGCGTATGTGCGAAGACTGCTAATGTCTAGAGAACACAGCGGGTAATGGCTTTACTATGGACTGTGTAAAGTCCGTGTAATGTCTCTGTTTCGACTTTACCGGCCGTCAATTATGTGAAACAAAGCTATGTAACAAATTATTAGGGGAGAGGTCACTCAGTGGTACCTGGGGTCCTGTGATGCAGCCCAGGCGCATCCTAGGACGTTTGCTGAAAGTCTACATTGCCTGACGATGGTCATAGTTATATTTACTTCGCAGAAGGAAACATATTGTTTTTGCTCAGTTTCTTCTTCTTTTCCAAACACATAAGGTCAATGACCTGGACCAGACGTCTGTCGCTATGGTAACTGGTGCTGTAACAGACACCCTGTGGTGTTGGATTACATTATGTACCAGAACAGAGTGTTCACCATATGTATGAATATGTTTTAGTACTAAAATAGAGCAGTAGTATGTTAGGCTAGACCTTGTGAGGGTAAACATAATGCATTTGCAAACGTTACCTTTCTAGTTAATTATTCATCAGTGTTGTTCTTTTTTTCCATACAGTATGTATTGTGTTTTTTCGGGAAGTATGTAACAATTTTACACTCAAAAACGTCGAAAACGTACAGCATGCCACATTATCTACCGTATGGAGGTATTGCAACAGTTTTCGAGCAAATTTCACGAAATTTACTAATTGCAGGATGATCACAGTAGTTCCCGGCGGCAGCTGGGGCAAATCTCTAGCTCTGCCAGAGATGGATTACACGAATGACGGGGAAAGCCAAGGAGCCTGCAGGAGTAGGGCACAGTTCATCAGGCGTTTTTTTACCTCTGTGTACGGAGAATCTGTGTTTATTTGTTTGTTTGTTTGTTTGTTTGTTTGTTTGTTTGTTTGTTTGATTGCTTGCTTGTGTTCCTGTAGCTATTTCAAGATGACAGGCACGTCGGGAACACTGACAGAACGTTAGATCAAAAAGTCCCACAAAGGTCCCAGTAAAGGTTATCTCACTTCCTGGGCATGATGTCAGTCAAGTTATTATGTTTACATGTACCTTTGCAGAAGGACAACATATTGTTCTTGCTCTGTTTCTTCTTCCTCTTCTTCTTCTTCTTCTTCTTCTTCTTCTTCTTCCATGTGAAGGTAAACATTATGCATCTGCTTTGCAAATGTTACCTTTCTAGTTTTTGCTCTGTCTCTTCTTCCTCTTCTTCCTCTTCTTCTTCTTCTCCAAACAAATAAGGTCAATAACTTGACCCAGACCACTGCACCATGGTAACTGGTGCTGTAGCAGACACCCTTGGTGTTGGGGTACACTTTGTAGCAGGACAGAGTTGGAAAGGCTGGTCACCGTGTATTACATATGAATGTGTTGGAGTAACAATAAACATAGCCTAGTTTGTTAGGCAAGACCATGTGAAGGTAAACATTATGCATTTGCTTTGCAAATATTACCTATCTAGTTTAGATGATGAATTTGCAACAGGCGTCTAGGCCCAGTTTATCACAACAACTTGTAAAGTCGAGGCTCCCTCAAGAGAGCTTCGATCTTCTGAATAAATACCCGTCTTACAATCTGATCTATAATCTAATCCTTCCATTATCTTCTTCACAAACAAAACAAATGACAGATAAACAGACAGACGACATGGAAAAATAAAGTTGTCGGAGGAAATGAGTACAACAAAATGGTAGCAGACGTGGGCTGGACGCTTCCCATTGTAATCTCCTTCGGGGGCAGGGGACGATCAAATTGGCCACCTGAGTTACTATTTGCCCCCTTGGGTCGCGTATTGGATACTTCCTGGCCAATTCGATTAACTGTCTTGCCACTTTGATACTGTAGATGTATTGCAGCCACCAAAAGATCTGCTTGGAGATTAGCCCACTGAACAGCTTTGGCCTGGTGTTAGATACTGATTTTACTTCTAAAAACTATTTTACAATCAATCAATCAGTGCTGAAAATGCAATCACGAGATGAAACATGTGACTAATACGTAATTCAAACAAGTGAATTACTTCTCCAGTCTTTTGAAGTGTGACAAGTACATCAGAACCGTTTTAAGTCTGATTCCATTCCACCCCCGGCCCAGGCCCAGTACTCCACCCACTCATCTGCCCCAAGACACAGACACCCTTTCAAGTTTGGCGTCACGCTGACAACAGTGTGTTTTAAACCGCATTATGCATTCCATGTCTAAATGGGACGTATATTTATCTTCGCCAAGAAGGTTATGTTTTCAGAGGCGTTCGTGCGTGTGCCTGTGTGTGTGTGTGTGTGTGTCTGTCTGTCTGTCTGTAAACACGATAACTTGGGAAGGTTTAAATGGATTGTCTTTATATTTGGTAGGTGGGTAGGTCTTGGCGAGACCTCAAAATGATTAGATTTTGGGACCCCTGGCGGCTTGTTATGGTACTGCAGCGGAACGTCCGGTTTTGATATCTCATGAGACATGCTAGGGTCCCGAAATTTGGATGTTAGGTAGCTCTTGTGCTGGGTAAGAAGTGAGGTTTCAATCATGTGTCTGATGATATCACAGTACATCCATTCAGAACAAGGCACAACTGAATATGATACTAAATTTTAATCTATGGCCAATTAAGTGAGAATACATTATTGTACTCGGTATAGAAGGCGATGTTTTTGTAAGTCATGTAGGAGATTGTGTTCATTAAGATTGTTAGTCGACACTGATCATTTGATTATTCCGTGAAATATAGTTTTTTCTGTGCAAATTTGCTTCCAGCAGTTTTGTACAAAAATAACAAAAAATTCCCAAAAGTGTTATCATAACTTTACGAAGATGAACTTTGTTGTAGTGCCTATCGATTCATGTATGTGCCTATGGGGTTATATGATCTGTTTCAAAACTCATTAGTTGTGGGTGTCCCATGGGCAATGCCGTTGGTCAGTGGAGTAAAAAGAAGAAAGAAGATGCCATCTCTGTGGATATTGAAAGCAAAGTCTCCGTTCTACACGTATCGACAAAACCATTAGAAGACGTACCGAAGCATTGCTTACGTTTAGTAGACTGTGAAGGACCAAATTTTGCACCTGTCTGAGGAATGATAAAGTTAAGGTTGTAACGTCAGGAATGACGCCCCCCAACAAGGGAACAACGTGCGTAGATCGGGCCCAGAAATTAATTCATTTATCTTTCTACAAATTTCATTTCCACTAACAAGGTGAAAGTCACTTGCACGTCGGTATGATTTTCTAGTTCAGATTCACGGTATCATGATTGTATCATCATCATATTATTCATTGTCTTGGATGTATCATCATCCCATGTCTAGACAGTGCAACATTCAATTATGCCGGGCCAAATTGTACTGCAAGCCTTCCCAGCAATTTTGCTATCAATTTGTCTCTCGCATGATGTAGGGACTGGACTTGTGCCTGTAGGGCTCTTCTGAAAATTACAGTCTGATTAACGAAAGTATGGCAGATTAATGATAGAAGTATCTGCATATGGCGTGTGCTGGGGTTGCTGTAGAGTTGCTTTGTCGATGTATTGCGCGATGACGTGCTTAGCAACACAGATCAGTTCAAGAAGGTATTCTCAAAAGTGTTCAGGATTATAAGATAATCTTTTTCATTGCTCCTTATTCTTAATGTTATCAGGCCCTAAATAGACTTGGGCTGGTTGGTTGGTTTGTTTGGTCGGTTTATTGGTTGGTTGGTTGGTTGGTTGGTTGGTTGGTTGGTTGGTTGGTTGGTTGGTTGGTTGGTTGGTTGGTTGGTTGGCTTGTTAGTTTGTTGGCTGGCTGGCTGGCTGGCTGGCTGGTTGGTTGGTTTGTTTGGTCGGTTTATTGGTTGGTTGGTTGGTTGGTTGGTTGGTTGGTTGGTTGGTTGGTTGGTTGGTTGGTTGGTTGGTTGGTTGGTTGGTTGGTTGGTTGGTTGGTTGGTTGGTTGGTTGGTTGGTTGGTTGGCTTGTTAGTTTGTTGGCTGGCTGGCTGGCTGGCTGGCTGGCTGGTTGGTTGGTTTGTTTGGTCGGTTTATTGGTTGGTTGGTTGGTTGGTTGGTTGGTTGGTTGGTTGGTTGGTTGGTTGGTTGGTTGGTTGGTTGGTTGGTTGGTTGGTTGGTTGGTTGGCTTGTTAGTTTGTTGGCTGGCTGGCTGGCTGGCTGGTTGGTTGGTTGGCTGGTTGGTTGGTTGGTTGGTTGGTTGGTTGGTTGGTTGGTTGGTTGGTTGGTTGGTTGGTTGGTTAGTTAGTTGTAACAAATGTGTCCTTGTATGTGACATTGTGATACAATCTTTAACCGTGGCATTGTCCACAGACATTTCATTTTAGTGTCAGAAATTTCAATTGATTGATAGAAGACCTCTCTGATACAGTAAAAATCCTACAGACATACTACATAAGCTGTTACCATTTATATACATTTATGTGCTCCTGATGACTGTTTTTCCTGAACTTCGGAACGCTTCTTGTCGTAACGCGTTACAAATGACGAAGTAGCTATTTTACTATTTACCGCACATATCAACTAGTGTCCCCGCGGCGTGGAGAGTTTTATATGAAGTTGTTGTTCTCAAGGCCGTGTTCGCCTCGCCTCGGAAAACCTCGCCACGCAACATGGCTTCCACCTGATAGGTCATTTATACCGATGACTGAAAATCATCTGTCTTGCTCAAATCTCATTCCCACTTCATCCCTGCAATTCCATTCAATATGTACGGCTGTACATTGTCATTACACGTAAGGCTTCTCCTCCATCGAAGTGTGGAACACGATTTCTCTCGTTTAACTGCCACACCGGCACAGGAAATACAGTCGAAGGGCCAATGCTCTAGAACACGCTTATTTTATTAAACGGCAAAAACGACGCAGCGCGCCTCTCCCGTGAAACTACCCTCTACTTTAATACTCATAGCAGAAAGTTGGTTGACTGCAGGTCCATGAAACTTGGCATGCTTAAAAAACAAGCTTTGTTGCGTCCAACGATGGTCAAAATATTGGTGTTTATTGAGGAACACTGTAAGACGTTGTGCACTAAACTTTACGCATTTTAAGCCATTTTTGTTGGCTTATAGCAAGGGTGTAGCGTTCATGAATATTATCGAAAATTTCTGTGCTGATTTCCATAAACCTTACCTTTCATTTGATATATAGTTTATTGTCGACTTGATTATAGGGGAGCGCAGCACCAATATAGAAAATGCTCACTCCGCTGAAGACAGGACGCGGCGCCTCGCGCGTTCCGAACACAATTAGAACGCGTCGGCGGAGCAGAAACCACGGGACTTGATGTTCATCTTTGTCACCGTCGTAAGCGACAAGAATGCACTTACCCTCTTAAAATTGATATGCTGATTCCCCACAAACCTTAGCTTTCCCTGAATATGTAGTTTAATCTCGATTTAAATGGTAGATTACACGACAGTAGCAGACGGGAGATGTTCACTCCGTTATGAAGACGCCGCACCTAGCGCGTTCTACCCCGCGCACGGTCGCTCTTCATGCAATCGTAGAACTTCGTGGTCAAAATTGTAACGGCGTTGTAAGCACGTAGAGTTCATGAATTAATATGAAAATTCTTGTGCTAATTTTTAGAAACCATAGCTTTTATTTGATATATAGCTTATTGTCGACTTGTCTTTAGGGGAGCGCAGCACCAATATAGAAAATGTTCACTCCGTTACAGAGACGCGGCTCCTCGCGCGTTCTACCATGTGAGGCGGTCTCTTAGCAAGCAACTATGCATCTTGACTGTCATCTTTGTGTGGCGTCTTACATTTATGTGTACAAATATAGATCAACTGTGGTTTTGCTGACTGTGTAGCGGAGTAGCGACCGTCTGGAGCGGACCAAAGCTAACAACACTGGACTCCAGGCTATGTGCATAATATATACTAGTAATACATGTATCAGTTATCAGAGGACCTCAGAGGTCTTCGTGTATGTGGACGATTAGAGTGTCAACATTCAATACGCTTGTCAGTTGTTAATTGTTCAGTTCAAAAGTGTCCATGATAAAAATACTTTACGCTAATGGCCGTTCGTTGCTAAGTTTAGATACATTAGATAGTTGTAATTGCAGTAATACAGTATTTGTGTAGAGATGCTGACACACGTCAACTATTTGTGATGTCCTTTTCCAAATGTAGTTATGTTTGTAGGTTTGTAATCAGCAGGTTGCATTCTAATCCCTCTTGAAAACTGTGTGTGCTAATTCCCATAAACTTCAGCTTTAGTTTGATTTATAGATTATTGGTAACGTTTTAATGGCTGATAACGCAGAACCAAAATAGACAAGGTTGACCTGGTTAACGTTAGACCACAGCGCCCCGTGTGTTGGAACGCGGCCGCTCTGCAGCGGTATCCACCATGGAACTTAACTTCAACTTTGTTCGATTATATTTCCGTTGTCTCTTTATCAATTTCAATGTATTATATATCATTAGAAAGCTTGTGTAATTTTCATTTCTATGATACACAACTCATTGTGTTTGTAAACTGATGGAACGAGCAGCAGTCCTACTAACGTGAGTGGGTCGCAGAAAAGAAAGTGCCGAAATCAGTTCACCACCAATCAGTCAGCTATAACCTAATACCCCGTTGATGATCCCAGACGAAACTTTCTGTACTTTTCCTGCAACATTTGCTGTGTGCTTTCGTCCCATAATTGGATGCCGAAAAGATGGGTGAGAGCGCAGATCGAACCAAAATAGACATCCGGTCCCCACAACAACCCTCGAATCACACCCAAAAGTTGACAACGTAATCAGAAGTAAACCATCGGTAAATGAGCCACAAAATATCTCAAATTTATCCTTTTCTTTCAGTCAGTACGATTTCACCATCATTACCGACTCTCTCTTGTTTATATCTTGGGTCAAAGTCGGAGGCTAACATGTGCTCTCGTTCATTCGTCAATGCTGTTCTCAGTCCCAGAACAGTCTGCCGGGTTTTAGAAAACCCCGGAAGTGGAATCGAATATTCGACGGTTGGCCCTTCGACTGATAAACCAATAAATATTTGACGTCTGCAGATTCGGATGAGCTGATGAACAGGTAATCCATTCTATAGGCAATATACAGGAACGGAATAACAAGAGTTCAGGGGTTATCCGTGCGCTAGATTATACTTCTTATGAAACCGGTCTCTTGAGCCTTATCGTAAACTGTAGTGGACAGTTAATTTTTCCTTACCTCCCAAAAAAGGTAAGAAAAATTGCTAACATTATTGGGCTGTAAAAAAAAAGAAATGTCTTATAATATATTGATTATGTGCCAAGCTACGAACACTCTCAGATAGAGAACTGTAGTGAACAGTTAATTTTGTCTTACCCCCCAAAACAGGTAAGAAAAAATGCTAACCTTGTTGGATTGTAATAAAGGAAATGTCTTGTAGATTGATCATGTGCCAAGCCTCGAAGACTCTCAGAGAAATGAAAACCTTAACGCCAGTGCCCCATATCTCCACTATTACAGTAATTTAAGCTAAGTAGATGCGCATTACTGATCACAGCTTGTCGCCCGTCAGCATGGCGGTCGGATAGATGTGGACGTGAGTGCTTATTGGTCTGAAATGCTACACGGCACGAAAACCAATGTTTAACCCCCTGTCACACATAGCCGAATATGGCCTCCCGAACACTGCCGAACTCCGCTCAACCATGGTTAGGAGTAGGTCGGGAGCAAGGTCGGCTGGGTTGGCTGGTGTTCGGCGAGGTCGGCTACTGTTCGGCTGCGCCAACCGAATGTTTCAAAATGTTTAAAACATTCGGGTGTGAACGGGAGGTTGACTTCGGCCATGGTTGTTTCGTGTTCGGGAGTAGGTCAGCAGTGGTCGTAGCGTGTTCGGGGGTCAAATTTGACTCAAATTTAACTCAAATTCAATTCGATTCGTATAGAAAGGTAGACGTGGCCTTTGCTCAGACTGCTCTCAAAATTCAGCCGACCTTGGTCCTTGGTTTTAAGACTGGCACAAGTAAACAACATTCATCTATCGGCTTCAAAGGATTCTCACCTTCTCATCCTGTTAAAAAAGGCTGCCAGGCACGTGTCTCCAGTACCTCTACCCCCCTCCCCGCTCCGGAGATGTCCTTTATCTAACCGTATCTTTCCTGGCCCATCGGTCGGTCTCCTCCTTGTGTAGGCTAGTGCTTCCCATGATTGTAGACTCTTTTGATGCCCCGTTCTGCTTTGTAGGTACCAGATTTCAAAGAATAAAATTGCCGAAATTGGGACTCAATCTATAGAAATCCCCACTACAACTACTAGACTGTAGAGTTTCCCACATTGTACGTTTAGTGCATATACTATAAAAAGAAGATTTCTGTCAATTTGAGATCGTATTGTTAGTAGGCATCCTTCCATCTTGAAAGATGACCGTGTTGTTATATCGTTATTAATAATTAATATAAACATACATACAAAGCATATGTTACACTGTTTGACAGGTACGGGATATTTTGTACATAATTTCGTCAGATGGAAAAAAAACAAACAGCAGAAGACATGCTAAGGATTGCCGCCTTTCTCGGCTCTTTCATTTTTTTCAATTAAAAGATAACACGCTTCAGTTTGAGAAGACGTTTTCACTGCAGGTGGAACCAGTGCAGCATTTAATATGGGATGTTTATTTTGAGTGAATGGTTGTCTTTATCAGGGAATACCAGAGACAGGTTGTACTTTACCGCGCGCTCAGCTACAAGCTCCTCGTAATTTATACACGTCTGCTTGCTTTCAGGTAAGCCCTGCATTTCCTGAAGATCACGACAACTCCAACGGCAGAATGTACGTAAATCCTGCCAAGATTCATAGGAGACGCTGAGTTTCCTGGTGTTGCCTGCTACAGGTCATTATTTTCTTAGCCAACCCAATCTCTCTTACCGTATAAAGCTCTTTGGCGGGGTGCTACAGCCAATTTCAGACGCTGTCCAAATTATTTTGTTACCATCAACCACACTGACTAAATTTTATGGATGACATCCTCTGAACACCCCCAAACTAGTGCCAGAGCCTCGGAGGAGGTGATTTTTTTTTAGAATAGGCGAAAATCAATGTCATCCATGAAATTAACTCAGTGTGGCCTAAGTGCGTGGTGGTCAGACAAGTCTGGCATTTTCCATTGTCGCTTTCATTTCCTGAGTTCAAGCCGCTGAGGTGACTATTAGCACACACAACAAGACCTTCGGCAGCCGTCCAGACGCTACAAGTGTTTGGCACCAGCTAAACAGTCGCCTCTAACACGCCACTTCAGCTGGACATAACCAGATTACCACTACAGATCTGAGTTGATGGATCTGCCCATCATCAACGTGGTAAAACGTATCAGTCAATTCATTCTGTAAGGCTATTAGACGTCTCGGCGTCCAGCTAAGTACACAGTATTACAAAATGTAAGCTCCAACCTTTCTTTCTACTGCAGAACCCATTACGTGGGCTCAACCCATACTTTGTTACACTGACAGTGATCGGGTTGAAAACTTTTTTTCTGGCGTCAAAGTCTTGAGTTTCAAATTGATTCGGACTGATTCAGTCGCTTGTGTTGAACTGGGGAGCCCTTACATGATCCTCTGTGGCAGGTGGCTTGTTAACCCTATGGGTTAGGGCACTCATGGCGTGCATGTCTGTACTGTTTATGTGGTGGTTTTTGCACTTCGCACTATTGACAATGTTTATGTCATTGTCAGTTTTTGTTTACAGTGCTACTGCCCGTGCCTACATGTGTGTCAGACACTGTTTGCATGCACAATAAATAAACAAACAGTCACAGATCATATGTATAATTTTATTTATTCAAGAATTGTAACAAGACAATACGTGGTGTACACTGGGCAGCGAATATGCTGATAGCGTGCACACCAAATACATACATTACATGTAACATGGAACATTGATAAACAGTTAAAAGTAAGGCATATATCATTAACTGCATAAACTAATAAATCACACATATATCATTATAAAAATGTTATTAACAGCAATTCAACGTTCAGTTTGGCTCAGCTGGAGGCACAGAATCTTTTAGATTTAGAAATGAACATGTGGAGTGCTTCATATGTAACATGTAGACCTCTGTGTGGATGTAGAAAGCGGTAGAAAATGCCCTAATAGGCCTAGGGTGAATAATTATCTAGACGAGTTTGCCTTGGGCCTACCGGAACTTATATTGCCTGGCCAAATTATTAGCCGTCGATGGCCAATTTGCGGGATTTTCTTCTTCCCCAAATAGTTCTTGGAAGCAGGCAATCATGAGCGCAGAGGGTTTATGTATTCGTTGGCAAATGTTACAATTCATTACACAGATTTTTCAGGCACCGTGATTGAAAGTCAACAATTATAGGTAAAAAATACAATTTGTGGCACCGTGATTGAAAGTCAACAATTATAGGTAAAACATACAATTTGTTTGTTTGTTTCTTTCTCTTTTTTTTGCGCGTCAACAACAAAACTACACAATACAATAATAATGGATAAAACAGGTGCAGGAGAATGTATTTAACTTATGCTGGGCCCTCCTCCTCTATACAATCCAAAATTAATCAAAATTGAAATGAAATAATACATACATAAGGATTTGTTACTCAAGCAACAAAATGATACATAGAATGGCATAATTATACAATAACGATAGTCAAATCACGGAATGTCAAGTTACGCCTAACTAGTTTGTAATAAAGTCTAGCTAATAATCGGGAGCACAGAGGGTTAATAACAGCGCTGTCCTGACGTGCCCCTGCCAGCCCGCATGTGCAGGTAATGAATAAGGAAAGGCCTTCCTTTCCCGGCCGCTTCCGATGATCGATGGCTCGGCAGGTTTTCTCCTCCCTCAACTGCCACGGGAAGGCGGGCAGCCTCCGCAAGAACTAATGGAGTGAGGTTTAATTTCCTGCTGGCTCAAGTTCAAACCGATATGTCAGTCCTCCTAGACTGGTCTTCCAAAGATATACGCTGTAAGATGTGAGAGTACGTGATTTCTTCAGATACTGTTATTCATTGATTACCACGTACACTCATTCGTGTGAAGAGCACGTCGTAGATTATTTCTAATTTTCATCCTAGATTATTAATTTTCTCTTTGACGCTTGTACAATGTCGTAAAGATTCATGTTGTGCTCTGTACATAGCCATCAGATGTGTGCTGTACTGTGTAGAAAGAATATGTTCCTCCTGGACCATTAACCACACACAGCTTTCAGCACCAAGGACAGGGTCATTCATGTCGTACTCTGTACATATGGCCATCAACTTGAAGATGTATGTTGTACTCTGTAGCCACGTTTTCCTTGTGCATTGTCAGTTTTCATATTGACGGTAAGAAGAACCGTTCAAAAATACAGCTTTCAGTACCAAGGACAGGGTCATTCATGTCGTACTCTGTATATATGGCCATCGACTTGAAGATGTATGTTGCACTCTGTAGCCAAGTTTTCCTTGTGCATTAGTCACTTTTCATACTAACGGAATGAAGAACTGTTCAAAAATGCAGTTAACGTACCTTTTGCAGACTAAGCAGTTTCATTGGCAAGATGAAATATCGTGTGGGGCAACAGGGACCTAGAAAGGGGAAAGTTTGTAGATAAGTCAAAGAAATCAATTCTTAAGTGCAGAGTGCTGTCGCTAGAAGAAAAATGTCCTTTGCCCAAGACACCCCCAAATGTATTTTCAATCAAGTTAATGTCAATTACGTCCCAACTCTAAAACAAGCCGCTAAGGTTGTTACACTACTCCTTTACGGAAAATAAAAATGACGTAAAAAATTAAATAAAAAAGATCGTACCATGGTCATCAAAAATATGTATAAAGCAAAAATTCCGTTGCAGTACCAGAGAAAGCCACTAGGAGGCCCACAAATGGTGTGCGTTTTCCGTATGGGAGCACCTGCAGACATAGAAAATATCATCAAAAATCCAAGCAGGGCAACTACGTCAAACCCTTGCTCATATGCATCATAAGAACTGTTAATTCTATAGATATTCTATTAGGTCTATCTTCCATTGAAGGTTGACAATCTCTTAATCAATGTGGCGTCACCGCGCATATGGTTCCTCCCCAAAGAGGACCATTAGTGGAATCTCGCGGGAGTTTACGAGACTTTGGTTTCCCTCTGAGTGCTACACTGGTGATAAATAACGGCAGCGCGAGGGAAGCAGAGCAGCTGCACTCCAGAACTCCTGACTTCCACACTTCGCTGGCGTCTGCAGGCAGGACAAGAACGCAACTTATTTTGGTGAGTTGTTTTGTCTGTGTCTGTGTGTCTGTATGTGTCTGTTTGTGTGTGTGTGCATGTGTGTGCGTGTATGTGTATGTGTATGTGTGGGTGCTTGTGTGTGTGTCTGTGCGCGTGTGCGTGGGTGCGCGCGCGTGTGTGTGAAGTTCTTTGACCAGTGCATGTACCTGTACCACGTAAATTGCTACCTGCCCATCTCATTTGGAATGCACGGCTTTCAGCACATTAATTATTAGTAATTACTGTAAGGGGTTGTCCTGAATTTCAATTCAACATGTAAATGGCTAGAAGCCTACCCATCAGCATCAAAGCAATAAACGCTTTTTAGCCCGCGCCTCCAACAGATTCTTTTGCAAGAACATTCATGTATAGCGTAAGGTGGCACAGTTCCGTCGCTTTTGCTTCTAATGTGTATTTTCTAAGCAGAAATTATGCACGGTAAAAATATCAATAAAAAAAGGGACCGATCCACCACGCACACTTTTTGCCGCTGCACGTAAACTTCGTCACCATTTCACGAGCCGTGTTCCTTTGGTGAGAGAGTGCGGTTGTAAAACCATCCTTGTTTATCAATCTCAAGTTTTCATCCTCGCAAGTGTTGATGCGTTATGTCCATATGACTCAGCATTTTTTCCCTGCCTCGCATTACTTGTTACTACATTTGGAGAATGTTTCTATCGCGTGCTAGCCATGGAATACCTCGGGACAGCTACGCAATC
The DNA here is from genome assembly GCA_013266295.2 of Branchiostoma floridae x Branchiostoma japonicum. Lineage (NCBI taxonomy): Eukaryota > Metazoa > Chordata > Leptocardii > Amphioxiformes > Branchiostomatidae > Branchiostoma > Branchiostoma floridae x Branchiostoma japonicum. Next base: position 7,864,663 of record CM023830.1, read on the forward strand.
ACTCGCGTCTCAAAGTTTATTTTCATTACTCAATCCCCGGCTCCAACAGCGCTATTTTCGCGCGATGCATGACACAAATGTTCTGATATCTAGTAACGCGGTTTGTTTGTTGTTTGTATGTGTGGTTTGCTTGTTTGTTTTATTAGGATCTCCATTAGTGTTACAAAAATTGCACACTATTCTTCACCGTGTGGCTAATACGAGACGGGGGTTCGCCAGACCTCCATCCGGGTGCATTTGTAGTGAATCGCCGACTTCCAGATAGTAGTATTTGCACCATCGCACACCAGGGCATGCCCCTACTCTTTTTCGAAAAGGTGTAGTGGGTTCTTTAACATGGGAGGGGTGGGGCTGTCCCGAAACACAGGACCTCCATTTAACGTCCTATCCGAGGGACGTCCCTAACCAAAGCTAGGTTCTCATTTTCACCTGAGTGAAGTAAGGAAAGTCGTGTAAAGTGCCTTTCCCAAGGACTCAGGGCCAATAAACACCCAACCATTACGCGATGCCACGAGCGGTTAAATAGATGGCTTCGGATGTACATGTACATCATTTCATTGTGCTGTGCTGTGGAAACGTACTGCATTCTCGTTTTGCAAGATGTATACTCACACAAAACTTATCTTTATACTTCTCCTGTGTAACAACACGACTCTTCAGTATATTGCAAGTGTTATGATGCCAAAAAAGTATTACAGTACCAGTATTACTGTGTGTCCAACATGTGTGCCATCTCCTGTCTGTGCGTATGCGCGCGTGCTTCGATGGCTACCATAGAAATCGGAGGGTTAATAAGCACCCTATTGTGGACGCAAATTACCGGCTATTGGCAATGACGGCGACTTGATTGGTTGGGCTCTAATGTTATCGTCATCAGCAGACGTCAGATGATGATTAGCAGGTATCTTGATTTGTGACTGAGCCGTACAGACGTCAGCGTGCTTTGTGTGTACAAGATAAACTAAGATGTACAAATGATGTAGACAGGCTGGTCTCGTGGCAGGTACACGTGAGATGCAACATTTACAGGAGTGAGGCAGTCAGAAGCTAGAAGGTGATCCTTGGACGCCATAATGTTGGCGCCACAAAAACTCCCCACTCGTACATTTAGGAACTCCAGGGTAGTGTACAGTGTATGTGGTGGTACAAATCATACATCTGTGACCGTACATTAACTACAAGAACCCGTAAACGTCAAACTGTATCATTTTTAATGGAGATCTATGGTTACGGGACTGAAAACCTGCATATCAGCGCAACCCCGTCTCTCTCTCATGTGTCCCATTGCAAATTGCTAGGGTGTATTTAATGGTAGACTTGCGCAGGATGGATTGAAATGTAATTGTACCTGGCAACGGTTTGCCCTCGTCAGAACCCAACTGTCAAACCAAGGTTCAAGCCCGGTGATTTTGAATACATGTGAAATAATGGACGTTAGAATCATTAAGTTATCGTTCCAGAGCAGGTTTGGAGAGGGGCAAGGGTACTGACCGTCAGCAACTAATTAATGGGCGTAGGTATAAGCAGTGGTAGACTGAACGCGACACAGGTGAGCAACAATAAGTAACGAACTGTTGCGCAAAACCGTTGAACATAAAAACTACAGTTAGTGGCAGGCTGAATAAAAGTTCTAAAAGGGAACTATGCGGCTCCAGATGTCTTACTGAGGGACGACTGCAGTGTGATAGATGTCTGTCAACTCGGTCAACTAGTTGATACATCAAAATACAGTTAGTTACAGTTAGTTACGAGTTAATTACAGACCACTACTTTATTGTATTATAATCACACTGAGCAGTTGATATATAGTATGTAGAAGTTCATCGACTCTACCAGGCCAAGGTTTTATGTGGCTAATGGGTGTAAGAAATCGTTACGCTGGTCTGTTTCGTAAGGGCAGATGAGGGCACGTCTGGCTAATGGCTCTGAGACATATGTACAGGGCAGTGGAGCGGAGGACAGGACACGACTTACATACTGCATGTATAAAGCTGCATTATGTAACATTAGGACGATACTAAAAGTCAATTTTCTGGTCATTTCTTTACAAAGTAAGTTGAAGCAACACTACTCCATTGCAAATAAGTGCCATTCAGGAAGTGGAGGTGCCAAAATATAACGCCTTACGAGTATGTTTTTAAAGCTTGATACACAGCTGTCAGCCATGTTTGTTTACGTTCTGGTAGTTTGTGGTGGTACCACAAACTGAGTGCGCCTCGTGTGGGCTGTTTTAGCGCCAATCATGAATGTAAGAAATGTGATAAAATTGCACAAATATGTTGAAGTAAGTGGAAGTAAATTATAATCACACGAATATTTTTTTTTTTAAATTTTTCAATTTTTGGTGCAAAACTGTTACATAATGCCCCTTAAATGTTGCACCATTAACGTCATATAGGCCACGACTACATAGGACTGCGATGTAAGCTGTAAAAAGAGACATTGTACAAATATGCTTCAGTTTAATGATTCTTGGTAAATAAGTACAGGAATTATAATATTTGGATGGGTTCTCTATGTTGATTGTACGATGAGACTACAGTATAATGTTAACACTTGTCCGATCCAGATATTCTTTTAGTTTCCATGGATAGCCACATAGACCAACTTCGATATAATGAATGAGTTGCCCGGAAAAAATTATGACAACGTCCTACATTTGCCTTCGACCGGAACTTAGGATTGCCCCGTCGAAATGTCAGCAATCGATATACAGAACCCGTTGCCGTTGGAAACTGGTTAGAAGGACAAACCATTCAGGGCAAGAATTCACTCCGGACTTTTTGTCGGGTTGATTATGTGAGCATAAATAGTTAGAATGGTAAAACCGACCTATAACGTTACATGCCATGCATACCATGGTCTGATGAACCCTGGAAGATTAGCCCCTTATGGGGCTAAAGAGTATCTGAATAAACCAAACCAATTCCGTACCAAATCTCTAGGCAACATTAAAAACCCTGAAAGCGCTGTAGCATCCAGTGAATTCAGGGCAAGATTTCACTCCGGATTTTTTTTTCGGATTGATTATGTGAACATAAACAGCTAGAAACCGACCTATAACATTACATATGCATGCCATGCATACCAATTCCGTACCAAATCTCTAGGCTACATTAAAACCTCTGAAAGCGCTGTAGCATCCAGTGAATTCAGGGCAAGATTTCACTCCGGATTTTGTTGTTGGATTGATTTTGTGAACATAAACAGATAGAAACCGACCTGTAACGTTACATACCATGCATACCAATTCCGTACCAAATCTCTAGGCTACATTAAAACCTCTGGAAGCGCTGTAGCATACAATGACTTTAAGCTCACCCGCACCACGTTCGTAAGTGCAAAAGTGGCCCTGGCCCAGGCGTTATTGAAAGATGCCTTTTGCCTGAAGCCACAGGCCGGGAGTCCTTTGTACGGCGTTCTGTTTGGAGACCTGTTGAGCCACCAAACAGAATAACAGGTTATGGAAAACACATCATCGGAGGGATGACTTTTCGTGCCCTTCCGATCGATTTGGTCGATCTGCGATTGATTTAAATGGCGCTGGAAAACCTCTGGAGATCCAGGGTGTGTGATTTACCGTGTCGAAAGTTGATCTATGTATAGCTGGTAGTGTTTGGCTGGTTAGGCATAAGATATACCTTATGTAATGACAGTGTTACGATATTCTATAGGTTTAGCTACAACTGACCTGGTTTCTGAACGCTTTTTAAATTCCTTATATAGCTTTATCTCAACAAATTTAAAGGAGGCTCAAGATTATAGATCCCATAACGGTGTGTATACAAGATAATGTGAACGGTAGTTTCTCATTGTGAGCCACAGCAAATATCGCCATCAATTCATTTCCTGGCCTTCTTTTGATTTGACTTGTTTCGAGCAATCACCAAGAAACAGTTGATGGTGTTTGACTCCTATAAAAATATACAGTCCAGTCCAGACGTGTGTTTTGATGTGTTTTGATGTGAGATTTCAAAGATCCTGACCAAACATCGCCAACTGCCAGCTCGATAATTTTATAGACCATCGTTCTATTTTCAGCACCGACTGGAACCCTTCAAAAGATCTCAATAAGAAACCTCATATATATGCAAATCTGCAGTCCTGTTATTTGAGTCAAAATAACGGTTATATAACGGCCCAATAGTGGACTGTACCATTTGCAGTAGTGCCATTTCGTCAAACTGTTGGAAAGTAGAAGAAAGTTGACAAACTAAAAAAAATCGTATTATAGGTTGCATATTTGATAAATCCCTTTTCGAAGCCTGGCTTGTCTAATCACGAATGTGTAATCAAACTAAGATGATATCCCCATCAGTCAACGGATATAAACGGGGATTTCTGTAATTCCGCTAGACAAAAATGTTCATCAATCTTTATTTTCATACAGAAGTGTAATAAAGTTGAGACTATCATTAATCAACGAACATTATAGAGATTTTTGCTGATCCCTGTACATATAAATTACCTACTAGTAGTCACATTTGATTAAAATACAAATATATACCGAAGTTTCAGAGAGTTCAAGAGGGTATACGACGATATACTGATAGAAGGTAGGTGTTATTTTACATTCTATGTGAGTATACTATGTGAGCATACGTGCGGAAAACGAAAAACTTGACTCTCGCACACATTTTGCCAAACAACTTCAAGATAGAACAGACATCTTTTAACCAAGGCTGACTTAGAATGATACCCAGTGCAACAATGGCTTTAGGAAGCTTGTACATTTGTAGTAAATGTATCCAAGGGATTATTTATAATGTCCTTAATGTTAAACTTTCTTGAACGGCACGTTTTTTTACCTACCTTCCATAGGTTTGTAGCTTTTATTTTAGTGCGTAATCATAAATAACTAGTCCACGGATTAATCATTACCTACAGGAAATTGTACATATTTAAATAGATATTAAAACAAATGTAGAACTCTTCGAATGAAAGGACAGTGTTGATAAAATGCATAATGTAGAACTAGTACTTGTTCAGTTGTGTATATATGACTGCTCTAAAATGTTTGATATCCTACCGTCCATTTTTCTCCGTCAGGATGACTCATATCTCTATCGACTCAAACGTTCCATCTGTTCACGTTCAGACACAGTTAATGGCCGGGGAATGCCAAGGTTGTAAATTCCATAGTGGATAGTTGGCAAGAAAAACTGGCGCTGAACAATTTAGCGCTAGGCCCAGCTATTCCTCTTCGGGAATATACTTTCCCAGATTGTATATATCACTTCTAACTGGGTGGATAAAAGTTGATATGAGAGACTCTGTGACGTAAGTGTGATGACCGTTTAATGTCTTTTACACAGTGTTTTATCCTCCCATGTGCATAATTACCTGAAGAGGGATAGGGGCTTAACGCCACATAATTGTTCAGCGCCAGGTTTACTTACCCATTATCCACTGTGGATTTTGTAACCATGGCATCCTATGGCGAGAGGAACTGTATCTGAACTTGAACAGATGGAACGTTTAAGTCGATAATGGTACGAATCATCTTGACGGAGACAAATGAACAGTAGGATATCAGATATTTTGTAGTTGTTATATCTAAACGTTCTACGTATACCTTATTTTCTCTATCTCATGACGACAGTAAGCTATATCTGAAACAATAAAAAATGGTTGTGAATAAAGAACTTTGCTTTCAATCACTCACCAACCTGATGAAATTATTCACGGATATATCTGAAACAGTGTAAATGTTGGCTGGTCCATTCTAGTAAATGACAGGGCGTTTTCAATGTTCTAGTACACGAGGAAGTTAGCATGTGTTGATATTGTTTAAAAGGTTAGATATATGGTGTATAGGGCGGCTCCCATCTCCGTTTCTACAACCCTTGGGCCACATATTAACACTAGGAAAACCCTAGTATGCCTGGCAAAAACCAAACACCACAACACATACTGAAACTGGTTGGCTGGCAAAACTTCGTTTCCAAGAAGCCCTCACAAAATGTGCATGTGCCAATTACCGAGCAGCATGGTTAAGTGCACTCTTCCGTAATCATCGATATACATGAGGGGAGGAGAGCTTTCATGTTGCAAACCTCGAATAACGTTACCGCTAAACAGCATTCGGTTGAACAGAAATCGTTTATTACCAGTTAAAGTGATACTCAGTCGGTACATGTACTTTGTCTTGGCTTGTTTCCCAGATGGGTGTGCATCCTTCCAGAGCTCTTGTGGTTACAACAACATGTTACGGCTTGTTCAACAAGACTGGCAATGAAAACATACATTGCCATGGCGACGGTGGTTTCTGTTAGGGTTATTGTTTGCATGGCACTGCGGCCCTGCCATCATTTCATGATTTTGAGGAAGACTTGGTACCTATACAGATACAGTGCACTCCTCCCCTGAGAGTATAGTGAACGAGCCCTGGGGTCACAGAAAGTAGGGCATCCGGGGAAGAGAGGTCTTCCCAAAGCAGGGTCCCAAAGGTTTCCAGGAATGTGGGCATAGATGTGGGTCACATGCCTGTGGACATTCCATTCCTGTGGACAAAATGCCTGTACGATTTCTAGAATTCTTGCGAATTGCACACAATACTGTACCATTAGGCTCCTCCCTGAGACGTCGCCAAAAACCACACCGTTAGGCGCCAGTCGATCACTCTAAAACTATACTGTCTGCACGATATTCTTATGACTCATTGTTAACTATTTCATACAATTGTTGTTTCATTTGTTGTTTGATTTATATAGCTGCATTGCAGTTACTTTTTTCTGATTCTTACTGACATTTCGTGTATGTAATGTTAACATTACTTCGATATTTGATGTTTCTTGTGGTTTTCTCAATTATCCATTCTTATGCCATTATTTGAGGAACCGGTCATGTAGAGGAACTACTCTATTTCTGCTGCCAGATCCTGTTAGATATTCCTCTGTTAAACCTGTAAAGCCCGAGAGATAAATGCAATTTTACTGGAAAACTTTGGCTCGTAAAGATAACACCAGCAGTAATATATATTAGATGCTGCCCACACAGCAGGTTAACGATGTAAAACTGTGTGTGCCCCATACATGTAGCTTGAAAAATGACATGGAAACAATTGGTGACATTTATGAAATCTCACAGTTTGAGACGCACTCGTTAAATTCTCAATTCTTTCTTATTTTCCGTGAAAACTCTGATCTGAAAAATGTCTCGGTTTAGAAACTACCAGCCTCTAGCTATGTTAACGTCCTTCAACCTTATCGCGTGGCTCAGGAAGAAACGGCGACCTGCTTTTGGTGATAACTCCTTTATCTTGTGTAACCCTATTGGATTTTTACAATCAAAGCCTGACAAAGATGGATATAGGTAGATGAGCTTAACGACTTTTGCTATAGATTTCTCATCTGCAACAATAACGTACACATCTCTAGTCGTTACGGTATCATACAGTTCGATTTTGATGTTGTGTCAAAGTGATTTTTCATAAATTGTGTGTGTGTATCGCAACCAAGTTGAACAAGCAACATGGTAGGAGTAGTTTTTGTGAGTTGTTCAAGTGTGTCTTGGATTGGTTTTTTTAAGCCAAACGTCTTCAATCAGAACGTTTGTCATCATAAAATCCAATAATTGGCTTCTGTCTAAACCAGGCCAGACGCATCCAGGCTCGTCAGACTACACAGCGGAACTGGTCAAAACTGGTTAAGACTGAGAAAAAGCGGTCATTCGAACGAGTGACGTTAATTAGCCTTACGAGTATTGGCAACGATCTGTGCAAATGATTTTTTTCTGAATAACGAAGCGCCTTTGGGAAGTTTTAAATGATCTTCCCATGTGTTCCGCTCCAAATAACAGTATCCTCTAGGTATTCAATCAGTGGAAATTACGAAAGCGATAAGGATCATGCATCCCATTTTCCCCTGCCATTCCCGTATTTTATGTATGTTTGAAGACTCCTGTGTTGTGATGGGTCTCTTTTGAAGTCCCATAGGAGGTTTGATGTCCTGCAAGATCACGATAAAACACTTTTTACCGACGCTCTGCTCGTGTTAACTATCCCATTTTTCCGTGCCATTCCCATATTTTATGTATGTTTATAGACTCCTGTGTTGTGATGGGTCTCTTTTGAAGCCCCAGCGGAGGTTTGATACCCTGCAAGATCAAGATAAGACAGGTTTTTACCGGCGCTCTGCTCGTGTTAACCGTCGCCACAGTGTGACTGGTGAACATGCATCCATCCATCAAGTCGACAGGTGTGGAGGAGCTCCAGCCGTGAGGGGTCAGCAAGCAAAACGTTTTCACCGCTGGTATCGGATGGGATTTTGGTTTGCTGGTTCGCCCTGCGGCTCCACAATTCTAAGGTCAGGCGGTTCTGAGGTATTACCGCGGTGTTTAGACAGTTTCCCTGATCGATCTGTGCTTGTATCACCGCTCCTGCGGGGAACGCGAGTCGGATAAACTCTTATCCTCTGCAAACTTTCTTTCACCTGCTGCATCCCTGCACACACACACACCGTGTATCTCATACCTCCAGCTCATACTCATGGCCTCTTCATTTATCGCGACGTTTCATCTCCTTCCCATTGACCGTTCAGGGCTCGAAATACTCGGTGCATTTGAACCTTAGTGCAGGTAAAATTGGAGCTGTGCAGGTATTTCTGATGTCTACCTGCACCTAGGGTGCACTGGTCCATGTACTGGGTTTATAATACAAAATGTACATGTAGGTGTATGTGAAATTTTATGAGCTACATTCACTGTTACCACTGTACTTGAGGTGTAAAGAAATTTGGTTTCTGTACATTTTTTAGAATGATCCATACTTTTTAAATTCTGAGAGGTGCAGGTAAAATTTGTCTGGTGCAAGTAATTTTCATCGTTGCCTGCACCAGTGGAGGTATGTAGAAAAAAAAATATTTCGAGCCCTGCCGTTTGTGCTTACATGGGGGCGTGCTACTGGTACTGATATATATCTTTTATCTACATCCGGAGGTTCTCTTTTCAAATCGGCCAATCTTAATGAACTATTGAGTCTTCTTTCACTGGCTCGTTCCAGCAGTGTAGTTGGGACGAACGTTTCAATCGACATATGTTGTTGACGGGATACGATGAGCCCAGCTTTTAAGTGCTGCAGCATGGGACTGTCTTAACTGCCTTTTCTCAATACCCCGGGATGTAACGGATATTCTATGAGGCGGAAACTTGGTCTCTGTTCATTGGTCAGCAACGTAATTGATTTATGGCGTTTATTAATAGTGACACACATCCATGCATAACTAGAAAGTTCTTAAAGCCGTCCAATTAACATCATATCAACTCCATCCTTAACTGATTTTCATGCATCCAATGTCATTAACTGGGGCATACGAAGTTAGATGGTGCATATGTCAAAGTATAATCAAATATCTAGTGATTAAAAAGTAATTTCGTGCCCCACGAAGCACAGCATAAGACACGATACGCAAGATATCACTCGGGGTTTTCTGTGTCCTTAATTAAATCATATTGGATTATGAGGCTGCGTTAATTCTCTAGCGTATCCTCTTATCACGATATAGATGTGATCCAATATGTGTTTTAATAATCAGTAAACAGATTGAAATTCCTATTCATTATCATTGTCAATTCGTGATCATATCATGGCTGTGTGAACTGATAGAATTACTACATTTAACAGCAAGTAGGGACACGGTTGATTACACTGTACTCCGGAAGGCAAATCAGAGCGTATTTCATTAATGTTAATGTTAATGTACACGTAAGTAGTTCATTACAACGGGTGCAGTATTACAATTACACAAGCCCCTCTCCTCACCATATCACACACAAATATTTTACATGTAGCTATATTGTCCTTTCCCGATTTTTTCCGAGAAGCATCTTACTAGATTGTACTGCTATGCTCTATATTTTACAACTGTATTTTCCAGTCCTATCAAAACATTTACAGAAACACGGTAGATGTAAGTGTTATATGCCGTCATAGCTTCACCTCCACGCATACATACAGTGTATGTGTAGACGTACATACACTCTTTTCCATTGGTACTTGGTGCGGAGTATTGGCACATACATGTAGCCCTTGCCATCTGGGGCGAGTCGCTGATGCGTTTACAATATACCATGTGCCCATGGATAACACTGCATGTAAGGCCCTCTTTCCAGTAGACTGAGCAACCATGACTTGGATTTGTGTGACCCTTGATTTTATAATTGGAATATGATGCACGATGGTTAAGTATGATTTAAAAGACAACAAAACACACATTTTCTCTTTATACATGAAATTCGTTGAGCAATCTGTCAATTTTTTAGTGGAAAGGGGTTGTAAACAGGTTGCATAGCGTTCGTTCCAAGGTCGACACGATTTGCAAGCCTCTTTCCTGAAGCTGTTAAGTAGCCAAATCCCATTGCTATAAATCCATGGGTTCAACTGCAGGGATCCCCTAACCTTGTTGTGAGAATTCAGAACTGTGGCTGGATCTATGCTCATTGCACCGCAGCCACACGCAAAGGTTTTTATTCTTCTCCTTTTACCTCCATGAAAATGGAGGTTATATTTTCAGTTGCGTTTGTCTGTCTGTCTGTCTGTCTGTTGGTCAACAAGATAACTTAAGAACGGCTGGATGGATTGGTTTCATACTTGATGCGTTGGTACGGGTGTGACGAAAACTAAAAAATGATGAGATTTTGAGCCTCCTAGTGGCTTCGCTTGGCTTGGGTTTTGATATCTCGCGATCTGGACATGCTAGGGTCATGGATTTTGGATGGTAGGTACTCGTAGCTCTTGTGCTCGGGAAGAAGTCACGTGAGTTTTTTTTTTCAATATGAGTGTCTAACTTCCCCCACACGGGTTGACCAGTTTTGGACTTTGCTAATGGTAGACAATTTGTCTCGGTCAGCATGTGAAAATGAGTTTGACCCAGGGTTTTACCCCTAGAGGCATGTGTATGAAATGATCCGTGCACCTGTGTGGGTTTGCACAGAATGAAGGATGTACTCCAGACAATGTCCATTCCTCAAGGTGAATACTTGTCGTGACTTCTTCGACTAAGCATACATTTTCCATTGAAAGATATTTGTAACCCAGCAGAAGTTTGACCATGGAAGTGATGGTTATATTGCAACATACATCAGCCAACTACTACTGGTGATTTTCGGATTGTCCTTGCACAGCGTGCACTGACAAATGAGGAGAAAATCCTTCCTTTCACATCAATTCATCTTGCATGCCCCAGTAGGGGCTTTGCTCAGTATCGTGTAGATGTAGATGTAGATTTCTAGCCTCTACCAGGCACCGCGGATCGCTAGAAAAATAGTAGAAATTTGCCCAAATAAAGGGAATAATATACCAGGGGATTTAGCCGGCCAGAGAGGGCCCAATATGCGATCCGCGGTGCCTCAGGCTAGTGATTTCCAACGTTTGATTTGGAACACTGGCGACGATCTAGGTCTGGAATAGTAAGGTTGTTGAACTATCTGAAGAGGCAATGTAACCTAAAATCTCACAACTTTAGCGGTAGTGCTCTGTGACCTGTGTCCAGTGACCTGTTTTTCTGGGATTAAAGATTTCTTTTTGTAAGATTTGGGACGCGTCTGACGCTTGCATTAGCTTTTACCCTAAGCCAGGATTAGAACATTCAGGTTGTATAAGAGGACCAGCAAAACAGGACATTTTAGATAATGTACCTGCGGTAGCCTCAAACGAACGTTAGCTAATGCAGTTTGAAAGGTTTAGCGATGTTGTGGACGGTTGGTACAGGAGGAGAAATAAGGAGGAATGTACAGCTGGCGCATTGTTATATAACCTGTGAAATTATCGACCAGGTGTTTGTGCCTTACATGGCGTAAGACAAGCACGACATGGCACATGTGGTTGACGTCATGCTTTTTTTTCTGACGAAAGACACAGGCTTAATAAGAAATAAAGTATTTGGCAAAGACAGTCGATCTTTCAAATGATTTTAGCTCCACATCTTATGTGTTTTGTGTTTCTGCATCATCAGTTCATCCTGCATGTCAAGTGACGATAAGAGATAAGTTTTACGAAATCCCTGATGTGAAACTGACTTATCTACTCCCAGTGACCTTCATAATGTCATCGGTAGATCCAGAAAATGTTGAGCTGCCAGGTCAAGACTTTACGGCGTCGGTAAAGAGCAGCGGTACGTTAACTCCCTGCTGACTCGCTGGTACGATTTAGCTAAAATCCTCTGTGTGCTGGATTGACGTTAAGCCCCTGTCACACACAGCTGAATATGGCCTGCCGAACACTAGCCGAACTCCCCTCAACCATGGTTAGAAGTACATGTAGGTCGGCAGCAAGGTCGGTTTCAAAATGTTTAAAAAACATTCGGGTGTTGACGGGAGGTTTAGCCATGGTTGGCTGGTGTTCAGAAGTAGGTCGGGGCATGGTTGGCAGTGAAAGTTGACTCAAATTTAACTCAAATTCGATTCGTATAGAATTGCAGGCGTGGCCTATATCTGGTCAGACTTCTCCCGAACTTCAGCCAACCTTGGTCAGCTGGTGTTCGGGGAAAGGTTCTGAATGTTTGACAGGGTCTTTATGGAGGTGGTGGAGGGAAAGAAGGATCACCAATCGGTGTACCATAACGATAGAAATAAATCATCTAGCGCGTTGGACGAGGTTCGAAGGTTAGTCACATTTGTCACCTATAAATTCAGAGCCGAGCAGGAAACGGTTAACTTCAGCGGGAACCTGAAAATGGCTTTAAATATCATGGCGCCTACCACGTCAGCAGACGGCTTTACCGTTGTAAAAGCGCTCATTGACACTAACCCCTGAGGTAGGGCACACGAGACCAGGTACTGTCTGGTCGCCGAAGGTTACGTTTTTGGCGAGACGAAACAATTAAACCCGAATCAAAGTACCGGTAGTGTGATTGTAAGATGAGTAGGCTTGCTAGTAACTGACATTGGTTCACTGCACATGTATTGGTAGGCAAATATAGCGACGTTTCTGCATAGGCATAGATAAACTTCGCATAACGCATGGAGAGTCATAGGCTGTAAATGTACATGTAACTAAACGTTAGCCTTACCAGCGATTGGTCTAAACTTGCGTCACTGCTACATTTGATACATCACTCATCATTAATTCACCACTTCCTCCTACCTTAGCTTCATTCAAACAATTCAAAAGGGCCATGAATTACATTTATAGGCGTCATTACGAATAAAATGGCCCTTACATTTCGCTGCGCTCTTGGAAATTATGGGCTATTTCAAACGACGTTGCGCTGAGATAAACGCATAATGAAATCCTCGACTGACGCATGAACTTAATTAAAAGTTCTTCCCAACTGACCGTCAGGCCCATGAAAATACCATTATTTGTATCCATAGCTCCTTAATGCGGTAATGTTGTCATTAAATGTCAATGCGTGTCATTTATCAGGACAAGAAGAGTGGATAATTAATGACATTATGTATCCGCCGTATATTTATTGGTAATGTTTACCCATAACGTGAGTTTGTGTTTCATGAGTGGTGAATCGTGACTGTTCATGGTGGTTACACATTAGTTTTATATCTGTACAACTTAATCGCGTTATCGTACTGTTCAAGTACTTGGGTAGTGGATGGGCAATTGGCCATTAACGCTACTCGTCTGAAATCACCAACCATCAAATTACATCACGCTCGAAAAATTAACGCCGATTCAAAATAATAATCGATGCATTTTGTTTTTTTTTAATATTTTCCCCTTCAACTTGTTTGTCGAAAAGAAAAACAACTTTATGATTATATTCTTCTGTTCATCGTTGTAATATAGACTTAGGAATCTGCTCTGAAGATCTGAAAACAATGACACTGATTTGATTTAAAATGTTAACCGTTTTATTATTATTTAATTATTAGCGAGCATATGCACTACACTAATATTGGTTGGAAGTAAGTTTGTTACATGTATAATGCCTACACAGAAGACGTTTTATTTGTAAAAATTTTCTCTTCCAGCTTCCTACATTTTTAAGTTGAAAAAAAAACACCATGCAGTTACAAAACGGTACAGGCTGCAACGTACCAAACACCCTTCACAAATCTTTCAATTACATACATCAGACGAGTGTAGGTGTAATGTTGAAAACAATTTCCTGGCTAGTAACAGCTTGTTGAAATATCCATTGAGATAAATAGCGCCTGGTGTAACGGCTGGGACTTTGCAAGATAACTAGATTTAGTGCACGTCATAAGACGATTTGGCTGAGGAAGTTTTAAGTCGTGGTACAGACCATTTCCTTAAAGATGGGCCAACTACAAGGCCTGCCTATCCAAGATCTATGGCATAGTGTCTGAGATTACCATGTTAGCTGATTCTCCCACATAAATCTTTGATGCCTTTTTCAACTCATCGCAGAGTCGCCATCTTGGCCTCAAGCAGGGAGCTTTATGTGTTAAGACACCAAAGCCTTTCAGACTGATTGCAACTGTGCACACAATGGATCAAGTGAATCATTCACATCCAACTGGTATGCGGTGTCTTTAATGATCTTTTGCTTGAAATTTGAATACGATCAAGAGTGCTTAGATGTTGCCTTGAAGTTTGGAGTTCAAAGTTATACCGGCTTTTTCACAGATGTTGCCGGGCTAGATAAGAGCAACTCAAAAGGCTCGTACGATGTATACAGCGCCCTGGGCAGTGTTCTCAGCACTTTTTAACGTGGGAAAGCATCGGCGTGTTTATTCATGTGTTCTTGAGGTTTTTCCTTTACATTCTTACATCTTACCGCCTTTTGTTATGCCCCATGCAGCCAGACGCATCACATTGCAGTACAAAAACGCCAGGAGTAATTTCCTTTGTTCCACCCCCAATATCCGGTTCCAGTTCGGCGAAGAAAATTATATGACAGTCACTGTAAAACTTGCAGAGGAGTCTTACATAAAACATTAAGTAGATTATCACTAGTCCGGCTTGGTTGTGGAATGAATTTAGAGTGCTGTACATGCCTGTCGGCCTTGCCAGAAACAGAATAGACTGGAAAAAAACTCACAGTCGCCTGCATGTAGCAGCCGACAGAAAAAGAATGTAGCAGCCTGTAGCAGCCTGAATGTAGCAGCCTGTAGCAGCCTGCATGTAGCAGCCTGAATGTAGCAGCCTGTAGCAGCCTGCATGTAGCAGCCTGAATGTAGCAGCCTGCATGTAGCAGACTGTAGCAGCCTGATGTAGCAGCCTGTAGCAGCCTGTAGCAGCCTGCATGTAGCAGCCTGAATGTAGCAGCCTGCATGTAGCAGCCTGTAGCAGCCTGATGTAGCAGCCTGTAGCAGCCTGTAGCATGTAGCAGCCTGAATGTAGCAGCCTGCATGTAGCAGCCTGAATGTAGCAGCCTGCATGTAGCAGCCTGTAGCAGCCTGCATGTAGCAGCCTGTAGCAGCCTGAATGTAGCAGCCTGAATGTAGCAGCCTGCACTAGTGTAGCCGCCGACACAAGAAGAAGCTGTCCAATTGAACAAAATGACACATGAACGTACAAGTTACACAGCTCCGGCGGTTTGTCCATTATTACACGTCTGATGTATACCCCGAGTCACCTAGTGGGGACGATGTATGTTTGGGGGAAAAGTTTTAGACTAGTTCATAAAGAATTCATAAAGTTATTGTGGATAGACGAGAATCGGCACAACTGTGTATAGCGGTGGTTACCATGAAATATGGTTGAAAAGTTGTTCTTGTACAGGCTGTATATGTTGTAGTTGTAGATTACTAGTATGCGTTTTATTCCTCTGCATTTGGTAGGCTGTATGATGGATGTACATGCTAAGTCCTGGCCCTGCTCCAAAGATGGAGACTTCAGAAAAGGAAAAGAACAAAATACTCGACGCCAGGGGCAAGGTGAACAAGGCACTTGGCATTTGTTTCACTCCAATTTCCTGATGAGTTAACACGGAACCCTGTGCAGTAACTTTTGAATGTCAAATCACAGTAACTTAAATCTCGAGGCGATAGTGTTTTATCAGTTCACACCATTGGCATGTCCCAAGGCTGTCTATGCTAAGCCTATCCCAGCAAGTGACGAGATCTTATTACGAAAGGTAAAACGTAATTTCACGGCTCCCCAGGCTGACGAATCGTTTGGAGCTGTTGAACTTTCAGGAGTTAGAGCGCCACCCCACTGCTTCCGCAAATCCTTTCTTTGTCGTTAAGCCAGCATTCATCAAATGACATGATTAGCTTCACAGTGATGATTCGCCAGCTTTACCCTCCCTTCAGGAGGTCCGTTCTTGGCGCTAAACGATAAGGCCGTACCTGTGAACTTGACATTGATGTACGCTACGCTCGCGGTTAGCATTTCTCATCTATACAATCAGCAATCGACACAAAATCCCGAATCTATTGTTCAGCTTTTCACTTTTGTGCGCGTGTCTGCTCTGAACTTTTTGGTAATGTAACACCTTTGGTGTCCTAATCACGTCACGGTAATTTTACGTAATGCTATTTTCATGAATAACTTTCAAACTCAAAGACTCGAGACAAAAAAAAGTCACGCTCTGCAAAATGCAAAAGTTCCAAGGATGACTGAGCACCCATGTTCCTAGTCTGGTATCCAAACCTATTATATCTGCCAAATCCTCTTCCATTTGCGGAGATGACGAAAGAGTGTCTATATAATAGGTGTGGATAAAAGGCTACCATATTCCATCATCTTGACAAGCTTCTTTCATGTGTTTTCAAAGACTCCTTGGAGCGTATCTCAGAGGAAACTAGTGCTGGAAAGTTCAGGCCGATTTTTCACGAACTCTTTCGACATAAATCCTGAGATCCCATCATGTGTAATCATGTAAATACTGTATAAGTGTTTGCTTCCAAAAATAGCGATTTCGAACTTCTGGGCTGCTGATGTCACCATTGCGTTGCGCGGTAAAGGCCCCAAATGGGAACAGTCCCTAGTTAATATCTTTGAAAATCCTTTTTTATTCTTAAAAATTTTGGTACAGTTTGGAGACATTTGGGCTAGAAGGAACAGGTGGGGTCTAAACTTTCTCCTACTATGGTCAAGTTTTGTTGATTTCACTAGTTTAGTGGGCGTAAGGACAGATTTGAGTGGTTAGGTCTTGCATGGCCAGAGCGGATGGATACTTGAGAAATTGAGGTTAAAGGTAGGGTTTGTTTACTGTTGTCAGCTGTTCTCGGAGTTTCAGCTGGTCAACCCCTGTTTTTTTTGTATATTTAAGGACCCTTGTGACTTTCTAGTGCAGAAAACATTTTGAGATTGAAATGTGGGACAGCACTTTTATGAGGCGATTTATTTCAGTGTATTTAACTATAACCTTCAACGGCAACATGTAATGGTGGTATCTGCCCTTCTGAGTGCCCCCCCCCCTTACATAATGTTTTACCAGTGAGTTTTAAGTGCTCTTTCCTGCAATAGTTGCCACATCATTGCGCTACAATGAATACATGAATATTTGCTACTTCATTTGACCTACATGTGGCTATAGATATGATAGGAATCATTCCACACTCAATAACATCTTATGCAAAGGAACCAGTCTTCCGCACGAACGCTGCAGCAGAGAGATCTGGTACAATCCTCTAAAGTTGGCGTGCCAAAAACCACTTTACATTGGAGCGACTCAATTCACAGCTCAGGTTTGCATAATAGGGCTATAGATAATACTGCCTTCGCAGTGACAGGGGTTGAATTGTACGTGACTTCCATGGAGTAGGTTGAATGATAACTTTTGCCACAGATAGTGTGAGTCTGAATAATGTTTAATATCTACAAAAAGAGAAACGACCACTTACATACAACAACAGATGGCATACACTTACGTTGGGCAACAGTGCTGCGCATGGTTAGATGATAAGTAGACCTTTATCTGAAAGATTGCCCTATTGCAGAGAATACACTAGATTTAAAAAAAATGTTCATCCCTAACATGCTATATCAACTTGTTCAGCACAGATACAGATACCAATGCAAGTAGTGGAAACCACATGCACATGTAACACGAACAGATATTATAAGTCACCAACGACAACTAAGATCGCCATTGGATGCTAGCAAAGACCCCACATAATGTCATTGATGCTAGAGACGTTGTCCGTTTCAATTTAAAAGTGTGTGGAGGGAAGGAATGGAAGGGTGTGTTGGATGTCACGTTTTCTATAAAGATCGCATTTGTCAGGTTCGTTTGAGCTGTTGTTCATCTCACACACAAGACCGCAGCCTAACGAACGTTGAGTGCGCGTGTCAGCTGTAGAGATTACCCGACAAGATTTATAATGTAAAGACAGCAAGAGTTCGGCGCCAAAACCTGTCTCTGTGGCGTCTACCTTTCAAGCTATTCACTCAACAGACGGCAGCAGACGATTTGTAATATAAAACAATGCGAAGCAGTATTTTTTTCAATAATAAAATCATAATAAGACTGAAAATCCCTGCCGTCTATTCAGCACGTTACCTTGGGTAGACTTACTACTTTAAACACGTTTGCTGAAGAACAGATCAAACATACGAAACTACTAACACGTATTACTGTTCACACGTAATGAAGATTCTACCAGCTGTTGCTTTGAGATATTGAAGAAAAACGTCCTGTGTGTTTGAACTATTATCATTTTGATTACGGGATGAATGCCAGCGATAAATGTAAAGCTTGATTTTTTTTTCAAGTGGCGAGATTTTATAATTACTTCACCAGATGTCTCCAGGCTGTTGGGTAAATGAACTGTCAATCATGACCAACATGCCTTTGATGTACCGAGCCTTTGATGACCAACATGCCTTTGATGTACTCTTTCCGCACTCTTTGGGTTTTTACAGTTTTCATACTGATTCGTAGGATGGTTGTTAGAGCACTGGACATATACTTAGTTTTAAACGTGATTGATAATTTTTTCACTAGGGCAATTCCAATCCTGGAATATAAAGTTATATACACTTCTTCTAATGATAAAATTGTCATGCCGCATAATAGATGCGATATACGAGCCTATTCTAGTTTCTAAAGTCCTATAAGTCATCGCGATTGTAGTTCATTGCTGGATTTTACATCATTGATAGCGTTTTTCGTTTTGTGTGCTTACAAGCTCAACATGATGGAAAGCACGTGTAACCTGTGTTTGTATATAGAGAATACATGAGAAATTTTAAGTTTAGTAGGGAAATTCTTTCAATCAGTGACTATTAAATCCTAAGGTACATACCTCCGAATTTTCGACGACTAGTCAGTTCGTCTTGGTCACGGAATTTTGTTGGCGTCTGCGGCGTCGGTGTGGCGCAACGGTTGGAGCGTTGGACGCAGAACCAACAGGTCCCGGGTTCGATACTCACCATACCCCGACGTTGTGCCCTTGGGAAAAGCACTTTACACGACCTTCCCTTCCCTGACGGTGGAGTGACGCCCACCGAGCCTCTTCGGCTAAATGTGTGCCAAAAACATACTGCGGATTTGGTGCGCCAGTGTGCCAACATCTGCACATTTGCCTCCAAGAGCCGTAAAAATTGCTGGCGTCTTTGTTTTATGTGTCTCAGTCGGTGCGCTATCTCATATATACCACCGTGAGGCACGTTGTTCTAAGTGTTATAACGACGTAAAACATTTTGTGTGTCGTTGTAAAGATAACAGATCGCGTTGCATAGTAGACAAATAAAACTTAACTTCTGTGAAACTTAAAAAAAGTGTGATAACAGATCCCGTTGCATAGTAGAGAAATAAAACTTGAAAATTAAAGAAACTTAAAGAACTGAAAAAAATGTGATAAAAGACCGCGTTGCATGCATAGTAGACAAATAAAACTTAACGACTAAGTAAACTTCTGTGAAACTTTAAGAACTGAAAAAAATGTGCATGTGGGTGGTAACAGCAAAATCAAGTTGTACAGCAGGGCATGTAATGATTTATATCCATGACATATATCCCCACTGAGTTTTTGTCTCACGGTTTGTTTCAGTCCAACAGCCGCCACCTTTACCTGTCAACGTCCATCGGGAAGACACTCCGTTAGAACTACATCTTTTCAACTTTTGTTCCTTGACATTCTCCTCTTCGGTAATACCAACATTCAAAGAAGAACTTGTGAGGTCAATATCGACAGGATTCACCTAGTCCCTATTAAACCTTCACATTTCCCAAGAGTTAGATTAGAGATTACCTCTACCCTTTCACGCTCATTTGAACAGGTTTGTACTGCCGCCAGACTTCTTTTAAGACTCCGTCCGGATCTGAATATGAAAGCTACCGGATGAAAGAAGCTCCTCAACATTATAAAGGACCGGACGCTACTTGCTTTTCTGGCTAACCCTTACTCCCCTTCTGTATGATGGATGTACCTTACAGCTGAGTCCTACTGAGAAACATGAGAGGCAACGTGGGCAGTTTTTTTGCATGAGAAAGTTTGGTTGTCGTGAGGTATGAAGGTAAAGAAGTGCAGAGCTAGAGTAATTTAAATGCGTCTACCTGGCCTTAATCAGAGAAACTATTCACATTTTATTCAATCCTCTCCGGAGGTTAGTTGTACCGAGGGTATTTTGTCTTCTATTCACGTTTTCACACGGGCAATCATTTTGCAATTCCTCCACGACTAAGGTATCTGCTTGCCCTGTTCAGAACAAGCTATCTTCGGCCGCTGATCCGTATACAAAAATAAATTGAAAATCATACTAAGAGACCTTCAGAAGGTACTTGCTATTATAATGATTTTGCTTTTCAGAAAAATCGAAACTTCGGCTAGCTGTAGATGTGTAAAAGCATGTCATTTTCTTCTTCTGTAGCAAGGAACGGTTTCAAGAGTGGATTTTAGAAAATGTTATGATTATGAATAGACGCAGACCCATTGTTAAAGGCCGTTGCCACTGCATTGCTGAAGGTTATTGCCACTGCATTGCTCACGGTCATTACCAGCAGTGGCTTGTACAGAAGTTGCTTGTATTTTGGTTTGAAGACCTGATCGACTGTACCTGTTGGATCAGCCATGTGAAAGTGGAGACCATCAGAATGAAGCAGGTTTCGCCAATCAATGGGAACTCTGGAAGGGTCTTTTTAAAGCCAGGCAACAGGATGTACCGTGCAGTAATTACGCTTCGATGCCGGCTCTTGTCGGTCTAAAAATGCAGGGAACCGCGGGTTGTAATTAGTGGTAACAGGAAATATGCCAAAAGCCAACATTCAGTCCGCCGTGAATGTCGAAGTTACCGACCTATACTCAGCCCCCGCGTCTGTTCACGGTTTGTTACACCGCATTTCCGCTAGAGAGGCCGCGACCAATGTGCCACCAAAGATTGGATAGATTCAACGAATTTCACACAAAAAAGGCAATTTTTTTTCACATTTTGTGTGTTCTATCTTTTAGTTCACACTTTAAATTGTGCATCGTACTCCAATGATAAAATCAGGGGTAACACAAATCCAATTTTGGTCGCTCGCCCTCTAGTGGCAGGGGTGCATTATCGACATCAATGTTTCCAAGCGGATGGCAACTAGTTAATCCTACTAGCTGCAGCAATATAGGTCCATAATTACAAATACTGATTATATCACGATACTGATAACTAGTCTAAGCCGTATCAGCCCTTGCCCTGAAAGTTTAATATGGAAGCACATTTCTTTATTTAGAGGATTGAAATGAGCTCAACATTTTCTACATCTAATCCATCAAGGCTTCCCAGTGGAATGGAGGATATGACTATGGATGTAATACTGTGTCCCTTGACAGTTCGTTCGCCTTGACTTATGGAATTCTGCTCACTCAAACGTAAGAGTTTTATGGAATGTTATCAAAGTCTTACTTCATACATACTCCAGTAAGCACAGTACACATTGTTCTTCATATCAATGCACTGACGCGAAATTTGTCTTCACTTATTTGCATATCAATCAATAGTTCGTGCTTATAAACCTGCTGATTTGGATTTTTCTCCAGTGTCACTGGCGAAAGGTAGTGGATGCTACCTGAAACGTCTGACCGTTTCCAAAATTATATCCAGTTGCTTGTCGAGTAACTGTTTTTATTTTCAGTGTGTTGGCGCCATTTCTAATCTGATGAAAAAAGAAGCAGGACATTGCTGTGTCCTATTTTGATTAGGATTGAAGGCAGAAAACTAAACGAATGCCGTTTAGTTTATCGGATGGATGCGCCTGAATGATTTTCTATCTATCCAATTACCCGAGTCTTCACATCGCATAACCGGTAAACAAGTTCTGTTGAGCTAGTCTGTACCGGTTAAAATAGTCTGTACCAATTAAACTAGTCTGTAAAGGCACCGGAAAATTATTTTGGTGGTGGGTTTTAGTCATTGCACACTGCTAGGGCATGCCTTTATTTTATTTTACGGTGTGGTATGGTCTTCATTGTATGTGTGGCTTTCCTAAAACCACAAAGACTACAACATCGACCGTCCTTCTATAACAAGAAGCGCAACAGGTTCTTGGGCCTCGAATCGAATACTAACCACTACTCCACTTCACTGCTACAGGTATGACTTGTTGCTGATTTGGCAGTACAGCAGTTAAGCCAGTCGGAAAGACCAGACGCCATTAGACAGTCATTCACGTTTGTTAATGCCTTGCTGATCACAACTATGAACACGTAAAATCATACTATAAACGTGCAGATATGATGGCTGATTATAAGGGTATTTCACGCCAGAGTGGTTCCCAAATCTAAAGGTTTATTTCTGGCGCTTTGAATTCATGCCCCAAATAGGACGACGACTGGAAACGACTTTGTAAGCCGCTCATCACTCGGTAGAGCACTCGTCATTAGCACCCAGAAACACACACTAAGAACCATTCTAATTAGCCGCCATATCCCCGTGTGAGCTTTTGCCAAAGCGCTGCTTTCAACACGACAATCTGCAGCTCGTTAATTACAAGGTCCTCAGGTTTTCACCTACTGTTTCCAAAAATACGCAGCCGGTTCATGACCGAGTGAGTGGGTGAGTTAGTGAGTTAGTAGCCTGTGTTTACAAGCTCTCGGCCGGAGGTTAATGACCCCCACCCCAGGAGCGCGATTAGTCAGGCTAGTGAGTTAGCAAGTGAGTGGGTGAGTTAGTGAGTTAACAAGTGAGTGGGTGAGTTAGTAAGTACGTGGGTGAGTGAGTGAGTTAGTGAGTGAGTGGGCGGATGAGTTATTGAGTACGCGAGGCAAATGATAGTATCTCCCCCCAAAATCACCCCTAAAAAATGCTCACTACCCATCTCACAAATTCTTCACCCATGGATACGAAAAACGTAATTTTATAAACCGGTTCGTAACTTTGTTTTTACCTTTAGAAGCCTATAACACAATAATACCATCCCTCGGGCCCTCATAATATTATTGAATTTTCTTTCGTGTTATTTTGACGACACGGCATAGGGTTGGCATTATTAGTGCGGCATGTTTCATCTCCGCTGCAACCTCGCTTGTGCCCTGAGCAATAAGAGTATGAAAGTGCCGATTATTGAACAAAATGGTGCGTTATTTTCTTCATCACGATGTCCTTTGGATGAACGTTATGACTCAATTAAGCCTGGATTTGTTGGAAATCATGCGTGCTATCTGCTGTAAGCGCCGCATCTTTCCAAATCGTTGTTAATCATCATCAAACATGCGCTGAGAGCTGACGAAATTGGCTGGATAATGTCGGGGGTTTTCTCGTTATTTTTCCGTTTATCAAAAACAGGAGAGGCTGTGGATTGATTAGTAAAAAGCGTTGGAGGAAGTGACGTAATTTGAAGTCTAAGAACACCTTCTGGCAGTGTTCTAGCGAGTGGTGGTTATGTAGTGTTCTAGCGAGTACTAGTGGTGGTTATGTAGTGTAGCGAGTGGTGGTTATGCAGTGTTGTAGCGACTGGTGGTTATGTAGTGTTCTAGCGAGTGATGGTAAAATAGTGGTCGAGCGAGTGGTGGTTATGTAGTGTTCTACATGCATCGGGTGGTGGTTATGTAGTGTTCTACATGCATCGGGTGGTGGTTATGTAGTGTTGCAGCGAGTGGTGGATATATACATTGTAGTGTTCTAGCGAGTGGTGGTTTAGTGTTCTAGCGAGTGGTGGTTATGTAGTGTTCTACATGCAGCGGGTGGTGGTTATGTAGTGTTCTAGCGAGTGGTGGGTATGTAGTGTTCTAGCGAGTGGTACATGTACTTATGTAGTGTTCTACATGCGGCGAGTGGTGGTTATGTAGTGTTCTACATGCGACGAGTGGTGGTTATGTAGTGTTCCAGCGAGTCGGGTGGTTATGTACATGTAGTGTTCCAGCAAGTAGTTATGTAGTAACCTGTTGGACGTCATCATATCTGCACGTTGTCATAGTGATTTAACGGGTTCATAGTAATCAGTAAGGCATTGACAAACGTGAATGACTGTCTAATGGCGTCTGGTATTTTCGATTGGCTTAACTGCAGTACTGCCAAATATAAAGAATCAGCAACAAGTCATACCTGTAGCAGTGAAGTGGAGTAGTGGTTAGTATTCGATTCTAGGCCCAAGAACCTGTTGCGCTTCCTGTTATGGAATGACATCGATGTTATAGGCTTCTGTAGTTATAGGAAAGCCACACCGTTAGCACACTGAAGACCAGACGACACAGTAAAACTAAACGTAGTGGATTATTTTTCTGTTCCCAAATAACTGAAATATGAGATAATGTGGTTTGAATGTTCCAATTTGAATTTTACATACAAGCAGTATTATTTTTTGCAACATTTAAGCAGTTATAGTACACAGTAGTGGTGCCGCACTGAAGCGAAATGGCTTATAGCAACAGCACTGAACAAAAGATATGATACATGTCATAGAAATATGTAGCAGAAACTGGAGAGTCTGATGTATTAAAACCAAGGTAGACAAATCAAATAATGAAAAAAACCTTGTTTGACAATCAAACATACCATTAACATATACTAAAGCAATTAACGTATAGTAACATACAATTCATATGTAATTCTGCTGACTTGAAAGTTATTCACCGTCACTTTGTGTAGCAAGTGATGTGTTCAAAGACAGCTGTTTGCTTCTACATTGCTCGTGGCAAAATCCACAGACTAATAAACCTTCGCCGTTTCCAAGAAGCGCGTTTGAAAAGGTTTTATTCATACAGGGCTAAAAATGACCTCAGACTGGCGGCCCATGTTGGAGTAGGGCAGTGTTCTGTTTTTATTCGCCGCGCATTTAAGGCGGCAAACATCAAAGCTTTTAACCGATCGGTTGGCCGCTTCGATTGGCATAGCTGATAGACCTTCAAACATGTCCGCGGAGGCTAGATCTAAATTATCATCAGGGAAAATGTTGAATAGAAGCCAAAATGTAAATGTAAAGTAAAGGGTGACGTTGAAATTACTGTTAGAAAGTAATGAGGCGCAGTGTGGATTGCAAACAACGAGAGAAATATATGCACAAACATGGGAGAACACATCGAAAAATATAACCATCCCTAAATATACGGCTCAGGCATTTTCCCTATTTCTTGAAAAAAAGAAAACAGTAAAACATAAATATTTATGATAAAATCCTCCTTTCTCTCCAAATGGTTCGACCCACGTGGGCGGGGGCGTGCTGTGATTGGTCAGTGAGCCGGCGGGTTGAGCATTAAGCAGCAGACACATTTGGTGTTCACATGCGCCCTTCATAGAGCGGGGGACAGGCTAACTAATAGGTCTGACCGTTCCGTGCAGCAGAGTAAACGGACAGACGTGCCTGTGGTGTTTGCGGAGCCGCTGTTTCTCGGGGGTCGGTGTTAGAGTTTCTTCCTCCCACCACAGCGCCGCGTTAGCTAGCTACAGAGGTGACGTGAGTATATGCCATCGTGGTGGGTCTTCCCTTGTCTTTTCTCATGTCAACCTGTTTTTTTAATTACGTCTTGGATTACTTCTTACGCGAGAAGTCAGTCTTATCGAGCGTCTGCCTGTCATGTTGCTGTCATGACGTACAATATATGGGGCGTTTTGTATCATGCATGTTCAAACGTTGTTCACTGAAAGTACAAAAATTGTAACCTTTCAACAAAATTAACCGTGCAGATCTTTTTTTAAAAAGAACGAAGCAGTAGTTAGCTGAACATGGTTTAAAATATACTTTTTGTGGATTTTCGCTCACCGTAAAGATTTCAGTATATTTTTCCTATTTTAATTTCTGAAGGTCTAACCTAAGCTATACGCCTATTGAGAGTACCACCGCAGCGGCATGGTTGATATCATCTTGACGCGTCACAATTTCTTCAAGATGTTCAGGACCTCAGCCAATGTTGCTCATTTGGAACTGGGTGGTGTAGCTGTCTCCACTACGATAATATTGCAAGGCCTATTTAGTTGTTATCCAGCGACCATTCAGGCTTTCCCAGCGAATGTTTTTGACACAACATTTCGTGCTCAGTTCTTTTAGAGTACTGTACATGAATAGACAGCTGTTGTTTGCTTGCGACAAGGTTCCGAATATGTATCGGCTAGTGGTATGTTTGATCAGCAAGCTCGTTATACTTCTGTCTTTGTAGTAATCTGATTAGATAGCTCCTTCTGTCCACGCCATCTGTCCGTGAAGATGCGGCATCTGTACTGTAGTAGGATTGTTGTTTGTGACAAGAACCAAGAGGTCCTGGGTTCGAGTCCTGCCATGCCACCGATCTTGTGCCCTTGGAAAAGGCATGCACTTTACACGACTTTCCTCACTCAACTCAGGTGAAAATGAGTATTGTACATGTCCTGTATTTGTTCTCTGCGTTGATAGCGGCATAAAATAAGTTGAAACATGAAATGTTGGAATGAAAAAAAAATTATCGAAGCTTGTAGGGGGGGGGGGTAGTTACTGGAGATTTCAGTGTGGCTTCACGCCAAAATGATGGTAATTAGATTTACTACAAGATTGTTTGGAAAATTTGTGTTTTTTTCTACTATCGCCGTACGTTGCTGAGGGGAAAGTCACATGTGTTGGAAATGCATGCGGCCCACACGACGCACAAAAAGCAAGGGTAGCAAAATCGAAGACAGCACCAAAAAAAACTAGCACTAGAAGCAGTGTATTTTTTCCAATAGACTGAAGTAGATATATAAGTGTTAACTAGTTAGAGGTAGTCATGTCTATCATGCTTAAATTGATCAACGTACATAATACCATAATTATAGCATACATGTATGCCCTTTACAACAGTTTGCGATTATGTTGGTTTGTCAAGAAATCTTTTGCAAATGACGTGATTTTACTGCAACGTTTACCAGCAAAATAAGCATTAGATGCGTAAACTAAATGACTACTACTGAAAGGCCTTGATATATTCTAGAACAGAGTCAAATTAATCACATTTCAGAATGGAAGAACGAAAATAGCATCCACACAGCTTCTTCAAAGTCTCTTTCGCCTACGGTACTATCACCATGTGGGCGCATCGCCAGGCAACAGATTAAAAACACTGGGCCTTCCAAATTACAGATGAACGAGTTTTCTGGCACATCGCTCAGTTTTCACGTATATTTGGTGGCTGGAATTGAAATCTGGAATTTAATTAAGGACAGCATTTCAGTTGTGACATTTTACCTAACTCTCGCTGTACCAAGTTTCAATTTAATTGGCCTTGAATGGGGGACTGGTAGAAGAAAAAAAGAGCGAGGAAAACAGTATGTTTCTTTTTCTTTTGAAGTAAAACATGAAAATGTCATTTCTATTGCAGAATGAGAATTCAGAAAGCCTTCTGCCTATATTACAAAACAGTAACCCAAAATAGACAGTTCGAGCATCTGGAAACCGTAGTTAGTTAAAATAACATCTTTTAGTAACTTTTCTCTCACGTTTTCTAATACGTGTTTCGGTAGTTCTGTGTCCTTTTTGAAGCTATTGTGATCATCATTACGTACTACATTGTTGTACTAGATACGTCATTTTTGTGTCTCTTTTGTCCAGTGTGTGAAACAATTGAGAAGATTTCATAATTTCATAAGCTTTATTCTTTGATCCATATGAGTTTAAAAAACGTATACTATTTCGTAAACGTATATAAAGACAATACTATTTCTCATACTGTACTTGGAGTGTAAAACTAGCCCCCATCGTTTTTGTTTCCTTAGTGTTATTGCTAAAAATTTCTAAAGCATATTGTTAATTTTTCGATGAGAATGAAATAATTGAATCATGTGGATCATGGAATAAAGTTGAGTTTCCTTTTGGCAATTCACCGCACGTGCCTTACTCAACATTGCGGCAGTAATGTGTTTTAGTTTTTAACCAATATTGTTGGTGAGTTGCATAGTACACAGTTAGTTAGAGTCATGACGATGTGTGTGTGTGTTTGCGAATGTGTGTTTATGCATGTGTGTGTGAATGTGTGTGTGTGTGTGTGTGTGTTTGTGCGTGCGTGTATTTGTGTATGTTTGCTTGTGTGTGTGCGCTTATACATGTGTATATGTGTGTGTGTTTGTGCGTGCGTGCGTGCGTGTTTGTTTGTTTGTGTGTGTGTGTGTGTGTGTGTGTGTGTTTACGTGTGTATTTGTGTTATGTGTGTGTTTTATAATAAGAGGCTGACAATAGATTTTCAGCTTTAGCACGTACCCGGTCAGGTAAGTACAGGAACAAGATTAAGAGCAAAGAAGACTAAGCTCAAGCACGCCATCTAGCAATCATTACTCTCACTGCAGCACCCCCGTGTACATGTACCGGCCAATCTTCGGAGTAACCAATGGATTTCTCACACCGTTTTAATTGTGTCACTTACCAAGTTAGCGTTAACTTTGAGACGCTGCGGTTATGTTTATATATTAGTATTACACATGTTATACTGTAACTAGAAAGGTTATCAACAAAGGTTATCACCACAAAGACTTGTATGGCTTGTGTCATTCCTACTTGTAGACCCTCCCTTTCCTTTCTGTATTTGCTGCAGGTTTTGACGATACCATCAGCACGACACGTGAGGAGGACCCTTCGCGGTTTCTTAGAGACTTGTAGACTTGTAAAAACGGACAGAAGTAATTGAGATTGAACACAGCAGCCCACGTTGACTTAAAACATGGATCAATTTGAATTCGAAAACCTTACTTATGATGACAACGGAACGTACCCGTACCACCGCGGCTGGGCCATCACCCACATCATCATCCCGTGTATTTACGCCTTTGTCTGCTTCGTGGGGATATGCGGGAACGCTCTCGTCATCTATGTCGTTCTCCGCTACGCCAAAATGAAGACTGTGACTAACATCTACATCATGAACCTGGCCATGGCGGACACGCTCTTCATGATGGGCATACCGTTCCTGGCGGCCTCCTTCGCCCTGCGCAACTGGCCGTTCGGCACGGTCATGTGTAAGATCGTGCTCTCCCTGGACGCCATCAACATGTTCAGCAGCGTCTTCAACCTGACCGTGATGAGCGTGGATCGCTACCTGGCGGTGGTGCATCCCGTCAAGTCCGCCGACTTCCGCCGGCCCCGGATCGCCAAGGTCGTGAACGTCTGCGTCTGGGTCGCCTCTATCATCGTCATCAGCCCCGTCATCGTAGTGGCCAAACCGACGGAGCAGATGGACGAGTCGTTCGCCTGTAACCTGCACTGGTCCGACACGGAGGACGGCATGACCTTCTGGTCCACCGTCTTCATCGCCTACACGTTCGTCATCGGCTTCGTGGCGCCCCTCATCATCATCGCCGTCTGCTACACCCTACTTCTCAGAAAGGTCAAGAGCGCAAGCGCAAGGGCAGGGGCGCGAGGCTCGCGCAAGCGCAGCAGACGCAAAGTCACGAGAATGGTCGTGGTCATGGTGGTGGTGTTCGTCATCTGCTGGCTGCCCTTCTACACCTTACAGCTGGTGAACTTGAACGTGCAGATGCCTGTCACTCCGTTCCTCATCGGCGCGTACCACTTCATCGTCACCCTGAGCTACGCGAACAGCTGCGTCAACCCCATCCTCTACGCGCTGCTCAGCGAGAACTTCAAGAAGAGTTACCAAAAAGCCATCTGCCACAAGGACGCGTCAATCGACGCCTTCACCACGCACGACGCCAGCCACACCCGCCGCAGAGTCAACTCGCGCCGCCAGCCTCAGCAGAACGGCAGGACGGAGTCCGTCAGGATCGAGATGCGCAGTTTCGGCGGGAACACCGTTCGCAACAGCCTGGAGAGGAACGGGAGAAACCGCAGCCGGGCGTACCACGCGGACACCGTGCGAACCATCAGTAATGACTTGTCCCCTGCAAAGGACGAATAGAGCGGCCCGATTGCAACAGGGGGTGTTAGGGAGCGAGACAGCATGGACCGTGGCCAGTAAGAACAGAGACATCCCATACTTTATGGTAAATATCATCAGGTAGATTTAGTTGTATCCTGCAGTTATCGGAACTATAATCTTTGTGGTTTAGATGAGTTGTGATACATGATCAGCTTACTCAAGGCCAAATTCGCTGTATTTCACCGTGACAATGAATTAACAGTTGCGTGAACTTGATTTGTACATATGGAATGTATATAGTATCAGTTTCAACAGAATAATTTACCCGAATATAGTTAATTGTTTGAATGTGTTTCAAACACCTGGACGTCTGGTGTGTACATGTAAGTGTATATTCATACATAAAATTATGTGTAGAAAAGAAAAGTAATCTTCATAAATGTATGGTAGACCTGTACCAGTTATTGTATCATTGCAGTCCTTGGTACGTGACACATTCGAAACGGTACCCTTTGTAGTTCTATAAGATGCCGCAAGATGGGGCTTCAATGTGGTTAGTTTGATCAGCTTACAATTATACCACAAGACTTGGTAGCTTATGCTAGTCAGTTTGTCATAGCCATATGTCCATTTCAGTTTAAATGAAAAGGGACAAAAATTGTGATCTTGTAAAGTTATATTAGATATAATTGAGAAGTTCAGGTTTGCGACGTATGTTGATATATTTGTGTTGTTTTTGCGATGTATGTCGGATCTCTATCAAGAATTGGATTAAATTCTGCCGATTTCAAAATTAGATTGTGGATTAAAACACAACGCAGTTGTAATTCACCTGGATTGGTTTGGCGGTTTGGCAGAACAAACATTGTACTATAATAGTACAGGATGGAAAATAAATCTTATATGACTATGTGGCTTTGGGTCTTCGTATGCAACCATAGGTTTTAACATATTTCGATATGATAACTCTCAGACACTACCATGAGAATTAATTCTGCTGCTCATTCAGTAAAAGTTTTCCTATATTGTTAATGTCAACCCAGCCCAGGT
The DNA here is from genome assembly GCA_013266295.2 of Branchiostoma floridae x Branchiostoma japonicum. Taxonomy (NCBI): domain Eukaryota; kingdom Metazoa; phylum Chordata; class Leptocardii; order Amphioxiformes; family Branchiostomatidae; genus Branchiostoma; species Branchiostoma floridae x Branchiostoma japonicum. Next base: position 7,895,752 of record CM023830.1, read on the forward strand.
TGACAAATACAAAATTTTCAGTGCTTTCAGCATAACAAAAAGTATACTTCCTTTGTAATTTCAAAAGTTCAGTTTTAGTAAACCTTCGGGTACAAGCAACTACACAAGCCCCACCCTTGGTAAGGCCTTGGTCCATAATATTTCACTTCCTCATTTTCTAAACATTAGATTGAACTTTGAGTTTAGAGACCCAACGGTGGTTGGTCGACAGACTCCTTTTAACCCTCAAAGTGTCACAGTGTGTCAGGGAATATTAGAACTAGGCTTTAAAACTGGACAGGGTTAAACAAGAGTCCCCCTGCAGCCGGCCCCGTTGCACTCTGGGAAGGGGAATGTTTCCGGAATGATGTGCACCTCGGTGGTGAACTCCAGAGCAGTTCCATGGGGGGCCGGGAACGTGGCCTGGTGCAGAAAAGGACAGAAGCAAGTACAGTCTTATGTAAGGCTTTCGACATAGTCATAAAACACATGATTAACAAACATTTCCATATAACCATGACGATCCACATAATGGGCATTTCTAATGAGCATATACATATACATAATAGCCGCGCGATCTTTTATATATGCATCATATCAATACGTAAACAGCATACATGCACACTACGCTGTCCTTTGATAATGTTTTCATTGAGACATGTTTCTATCAACTGAACAGGTTTATTTTTCAAGTGCATTCTCGTACCTGGATAAAGAAAGCCAGCCAACCAAAAGGGGGGATATCGAACTCTGCAACATATGTCCCGTTTCCCTGTAAGACAAAAGAATCAGATGGTCTTTCTTGGATAAGCTTCTTTACTGAAGAGGCATAAGTTTCCTCTGTCAGATGAAAGCAACACTATATATTACTAACAACTGCATGTTGAGTTATCACACACGAGGTAAAACGCATAAAACACAATGAGAACAAGTAACTGTTTTTTTAAAACAGTGGCGACGATTGGTTGTATTTTTTTCCCCATTTGTTTACGTTGTAGTGAACGTTAAAACCTAACGCCTACGTTTGCATGTTGAAATCGCACTGAAACGTTCCTCGATCATTACGTCGTGTCGTGGAGGTCACTTTAATTCGCAATTTGTGGAGGTCATTTCAATTCGCAATTTTTGGAGGTCACTTTAATTCGCAATTTTTGGAGGTCACTTTAATTCGCAATTTGTGGAGGTCATTTTAATTCGCAATTTTTGGAGGTCACTTTAATTCTCAGTTTTTGGAGGTCACTTTAATTCGCAATTTTTGGAGGTCACTTTAATTCGCAATTTTTGGAGGTCACTTTAATTCGCAATTTTTGGAGGTCACTTTTTTTTAGCAATTTTTGGAGGTCACTTAAATTCGCAATTTTTGAAGGTCACTTTAATTCGCAATTTTTTATCAACAACTAAAAAAATGTACTTCTTTTTCTCTCGATATGAAAAAGCCCACAAACATTTGAAACATCTTGATCAGTAAAGACAGCTATTCTCTGTGCAAAAAGGAACAAAGGTCTTTACTTTTCGGTCCAAAGACCGCATGGCAGAAGGCTACCTCAAAAGCAATTCCCTAGGGAATGCATTCGTGCAATTTTTGAAATTCTTTCAAAGCGATCGTAGTACTTACACAAATGCCTCCGCCCCTAAGGCGTCGCCAAAAAGATATTACGCTTACTAGAAGCCTACAGCTAAGGATCTAACGTAGAGCATCGTTGTCCTTACTGCAATGGTTGAAAATAATCATGTATTACCATATCTTGTACGTCCTCTGGCAGCCATACCACAGGGTGTGGTGCGTACTGGTGATCCGGAAGTTCTTTTATGAAACGGAAGTCACGTCTGGGCGTCGGGAGGGAGAAGAACTTGCTAATAGCTTAACCATATTATACTGCACAAGCATTCTTGTAAACAGTTTGCAAAACAAAATGTTATGCTTATGGAGATGATGATAACTTTGCAGGCAATATCGGGCTAAAGACAAACCGTGATGAACACAATCTGAATTTTTAACATTGTTACAGAAAGAGAGAGAGGGGGGGGAGACAGAGAGAGAGGAGACAGAGAGAGACAGAGAGAAGGAGAGGGGGAGATGGAGAGAGGGAGCGAGAGAGAGGAGGAGAGAGAAGGAGAGAGAGGGGGGCAGAAAGAGAGAGAGAGATCACCTTTCTGCATCAGGTGTCCGTGCGTGGAAAGAACGGATGATCATAGGTTCCCTATCGGTCTGCAGGGTTATCCTTCCGCTTCTCGGACCCTGCAAAGGCAGCGGATATAAAATCACAAATTAGATGTTCGGCACTCTTCCTATTGTAGTATTGTTTGAGTACATGTAAAGGCAGCAGTTGCAATGACTGTGTATAGAATTTCTGAGGCTTGGGCGTTTCCTTTATACACAGTCAAATGTAGATTTTGGGTACCCCGGGTGGTACATCCTAGACTAGTCAATGCCCTTCTCACCGTTTCTCGTGTCCAGGTAAGTTTGGGTCGCGGAGAGTCCTACATGTAGAAAAGAAATAATTTCATACATACGACATTAATAGTACGGCATTAAACAGCAAAACGGAAACTAAAACAATAATGTGTTGAGAAAAGCGTATTACTTTCTTGAAGTCAGAGTTACAAAATCATAAGTCAGTATAACATAAGTGTACAATCATATACCTCCATGAGACTAAGGAAGAATGACCGCATTCCGAACAAAATGCTGATCTCATGGCCAACACAAAGGTGGTCTGCATTCGGTATCAATCTGGAATAGTAACAAAGGAGAACAAAAATTTAATCTGTCATCCCTCTAGAACAGCCCCAACTGAGAATAATGTAGAACGTCTTTCTGAAACATTCAGAATTGGAGAGCACACAAGATAACATTTCACGTATACAGCATGTATGCGTCCTAAAATATTCATCTGTCTTGTTACATATAAGGCTTCCTAAGATTCTTCCCCGCTGTTGGTTCTGTCACAGTCTGCTTGAAAAACTCAAACTCGTACGACGACCTGCGACTAAAGTGAGCGTGCCGTTACCTTTTGTATTTTTCTCCTTCCAGCTGGTCCCAGTAGAAGTAAGAATCGTCCGGCATGAAGAACTCGTCCCCTCCCGTTCCAATATGGTACTTGGGCATCGTCAGACGGTCCTTATACTCTGGAACATGGTTTCACAATGTTTATCGTGTAAGCGGGATACTTTTTTGCAGAATTAGAAACATATATACACATCAAGTTAGTAGGTTCTACCACGAAAGCATTTGTCAAGTCGTTAAGATCTGGCATTACTAATCGCCATTACGACTTTATGTTTTATTCTCACGACCCACCGAGTCAGGAAAGTTTGAAAAGACTGTATCTGTCGTACCGAGTATGTCTATAACGGTCCGCATTTTCTCCATATTTGGGTCATCAAGACTGGCACTGAGGTTGTAAAAGTAGTAGTCTTTAAAGGCGAAGGACCAGCCACCCAACACTCTGTAGTAGTGGTGAAGTGTCTGAAATATAAACAGCACACAGCAAGTATAGTTATTGGGGGGTGGGGGGCATCTTTCTTCAAACTTGTAGAATGGTTTAGAATCTGTTGCTTTAGAATTAGATATAGCTAAGTCGTATACATGTCATTGGGGAATTCCACACACTTAACCACTTGCAAACGGAACGTTGATATGTAGGTTCTATGCCCCGTGTTAATTGTTTACTTACAAGTACGTTTCTTTTGTCTACATACCTTCTGTACATTCAGCAGGTCAAAAACGATAGGCGTTATGGCGAACACTCTCTTGTCCACCGCAGCGGTGGCCCATGTGGTCCAACCGCGCTAAGAGACAGAGAGAGTCACTGATATTGTCCATATGTCCCTGATAGCTGTTGCCGTAAGTAGCATGAACGGTACGACAGCACAAGTCTATGATATAATTTGTCTCTTATATATTACCTATTACCTCAGTAAAAGTACATGTTAAGGACTGCTTACCCAATGTTTCATGTTTTCGAAATTGATCTCGATTCGAACTTATCCTGGCAACACCCGTACTAGCTATAGGTATACCACGTACAAGCCAAGAAAAATGGTATAAAGCTACACACCTAAAACTGTACTAAGACATACCTTTGAAGCCCCTCCCACCATGAATTTCTCCGGCTGTGTCCCAGTCATGTTCTTCACAAAATCTTGCACAGCATCCATTGCACGCACAGACGCCTGGGAAACATGTTAGACGAGTATATGACGTATGTACGACTTCATGTATGTGCATGAAGAATTTAATGGCTCAGTCAAAAGAAGAAAAAAACAAAGCAAATATCCGTTTAGTTCTACACAACCTTTGTCATCGGCATGTTGACTATGAATTCCGGGTTCTCCGGGTTGTCGAGAAAGTGTCTCCACGTGTAGGCGATCAGGGCATCTTCTGATAGCCGCTTTTGAAGTGGATCTTTCTATGATGCGAAGAAGACAAAAACGGTTATAATTTGGTGATGTTGGTAGCTTTTCAATGGTAACAGGGAACACATGGCCCATGCACATCTACCACGCTTTCCTGTGCGTCAGGGCGGCCCAGCGCACGCAGTAATCATCAGGACGGCCTTTATTATAGCCCGCACGGCAGGGATTACGGACCCCCCGTTTCAGCACCAAGGACATCGCCCGCGTACGCACCGCCACTTCACTTCAGCCGCAGCTGCGCGCTCTCCCGAGGATAGGGGCGGCCTGGGGACGCCGTGGCAAGCTCGGGCAGGCTCGTGTGGACAGGGCTAATCTCAAAGAAGATCTTTCGGTGGCTGCAAGACAGTATCAAATTGGCCAGGCAGTATCCATTTGCCAGATTGTTACCATTTGCCAGACTGTTACCATTTGCCACCCGAAGGGCTGGCGTAAAAAAAGTTACCAGTACAAAAAAACAAAGCCCGATAAAAAAACGCCTAAAACACGTCAAAAATAAGCCAAAGCCAAAACCTCTGCATGAATAGTGGGACAGGGCCATGACTAGAAGGTCTGAACTATATACTATTCTTTAAAAATCTCTTTTAAATGACAAATTGTTTAGTCGCTCTGACATATCGAGTAATGAAAAAGACTTACTTTGAACACCAGATGTCCGTTCGGAACCTGCTTCAAATTTGCAGTGACGCTAAGGGAACAAAATTCACACTAGTCAATGGACTACAACATCAATGTTTCACTCGATAGATATATTTCACAATGCAGACAAGATAGTTATCAGTTATTTGTATCCTGTGATTTATTTTCTGCGAACCTGTATATGAACTTGAGTTTGCATACCTTCCTGTTCCTACTGCAAACATGTTGACGAGAGAGACGAAGTTGTCACCATGAGAGGGTAGGCTGTACGTGTGTGCAAAAAAGTGTGAATAAGATTAAGAATAAGAATGTACGTACATGTATACAATGTTGAGGAATATGAGTGAAAAAAGAAAGATGCCGAAGAATGCAACTTAACTTGATACATAAAATCACTGGTTCACCATTTTGAATCTATCCCCAACACCAACAATATAATGAGATGTTGGAAAACAGATTTTGTCTACTTTAGAATTGTTTCAAACATGTAAGTTACATGTACACGCCTTACTATAGAGGACCCAATGTTGACACCCCATCTCCCTTCACGAAAGACAGTAAGTACCTTTCTGGGTGATCATTGTTATCTCCGTCTATAAACAAAAACCCGGCATCAGGATAGGTGATGTTGTCAGGGATGATCACGGTTAGGAAGTGCCACCAGATCGGACGGTCGACGTCATTCTCTGAAATACAAAACACAGGTAAGCCCGATATCTTTAATAAGAATGCTGGACTGGAGTGACTAGTTGTAATACAATGGGAAGGATTTCGTATCATAAATTTCTTCTAGCAATCTCTATGATTTCTGTTGAAACTCACATGCTTAAACAAATCAGTCAACATACTACTGTCAGCGACAATGCTGGTAAAGGGCGAAGACCAATGAGCCTGACCATCACGTGCCGTACAAAGGGCAATATTTAATGTGCCCTTGTGACTCTCGAGGGCAGGAGGACGGAGCTATTATAGTGCACTGCCCACTGTCATCATACTGTCACCAGCACAGAACTTTATAACTAAATCTTTGGAGCTATGGTAGATTTCTTGACCCATGAACAGTACGTTTTTTAAAGGGGCTCGTGGACTGACAGGAAACTAGCATAAACGACTGAACTATACAACTCATTAAAGGGGTTTGCAGAAGCCACAAATGTTTAACACACAGAAGTAGGTAAATATTAGTCTGGTTACCAGACCTATTTTAGCGCAAGGCTGTATGCGGAGAGGATACAGCCTCGGGAGATAAAATAGATATGGTAACCAGGCTAGGTAAATATACATTTCCCAATGGAAGTATACGTCAATGAAGAAACCTGTATGCCTCACCTGTGAGCCACTGCTGCGAGGTCATGTTGAGGAGGTACATGGTGTAGCCGGGACCCTTCAGACGCCATTCCAACACCTCGTGGTAGGAGTAGTGAGGGTCCGGCTTGCTGACGTAGTCGTCCAGCGGGGTGGTCAGTACACCGGGCGGAACAACCAACACACACAGCAGGACGGAGAAAAACAGAGCGGAAGAAACACTCTCCACAGACATGATTGCAGAATGTGCACGGGCTATTGAAGTTTTATGCTAAATAATTTAGCATAAAGGCATACGAAGGACTTTGTTTCATGTTATCTTGGGGTCAACCAGCCTATTTATACACACATGTGACTTACTATTGCAAACAATGGAACGAATACGTAACAGTCTACAGATAAGATAGGGTGGCAGAGGACGAGCGGCATGTGTGTGCGTGGGGAGGGGGGCGGTGTCAACAGATGATAGAAACTATGGATCAGATCAGACAACACTTGATTTGTTCTATCAGTGTTTATTTGTGGATTCGTATCATTCTTAAACAATCTTATAAACAAAACTTGTACACCCCCCCCCCCCCGCTATAACTGACGTGTGCATTCAGAAAGGTTTTCTCCAGGACAAACAACGTGTTTCAAGGCATGTGTCAAAAACATGAAGCTCTTTCAGAAACAGATGAATCCATTTGACGAATTTAAACAAGAGTCCCCCTGCATCCGGCCCCGTTGCAGTCTGGGAAGGGGAATGTTTCCGGAATGATGTGCACCTCGGTGGTGAACTCCAGAGCAGTTCCATGGGGAGCCGGGAACGTGGCCTGGGGAAACAACAGTACAGGCCCGGTAAGGTAGGGAAATAGAATATTTTCATTTCATCATTATGCCTTACGCAACTGATACAACTGCTGGGTAATTCTAAAGTCATACTGCACCGGGAACATTCTACAGTAAGAATGATGATAACGTATTGCTAAGATTGTACGAAACAAACTCAGTCTGTACTTCACCCACCTGGATAAAGAACGCTAGCCACCCGACAGCAGGGATATCAAACTCTGCAACGTACGTTCCATTTCCCTGTAAAACAAATCCCATACATGCATGAAGAAATGAATTAAAACTGTTACATTTCTAAACATCGTGTGGTCAAGAAATTGCTTTAAAAGGGGAACATACGTATACGTATTCTTACTTACTGTACCAATTTGATGTAATCAACATTTCTACAGCAATACTAACTGCACACCTAACACTGTCGAGTCTATCTCTTCAGCTTAGCTTTATTTGGTCTTCGCGCAGTTACGTGTAAACATCGCTGCTAGCTGATTTTGTGATATCAGAAAACAACGTGATGGACGTTGCAATTGGTGGCGCGGTCACATTCGTGGTAGGACGTCGAACGATTTGATGCCATAAAGTTTTCAATCAGGCTGTGCACATGTGACAGAACCAAGTATCTATAACAGCCTTTTCGGTACCAAGGCAGCTGAATTTTGTACCGCACCTGCACAACTTTACAAGCGCAGGAATGCCCTCCGTTCGCGACCGTACGACGTTCGTGAGCAGGCCTTACCATATGTTGTACGTCCTCTGGCAGCCAGATGACGGGATGTGGCTGTGGACTCTCTCCCGGTGGTTGATTTACCAGACGAAAGTCACGTCTGAGGAAAGAGAACTTGTTTTTCTTTAGTTCGTTATTAAATAAAACGCAGGCATTTCGTCGATGTCTATTCCAGGCAACCACTGTAATAGTTTATACTATAATAGACTAGTAGGATAGAATATAACAGTTACTAACCTATAACAGAAGTTAGATAGAATATAACAGTTACTAACCTATAACAGAAGTTAGATAGAATATAACAGTTACTAACCTATAATAGATGTAGGATAGAATATAACAGTTACTAACCTATAATAGAAGTAGGACAGAATATAACAGTTACTAACCTATAACAGAAGTTAGATAGAATATAACAGTTACTAACCTATAACAAAAGTAGGATAGAATATAACAGTTACTAACCTATAACAGAAGTTAGATAGAATATACCAGTTACTAACATATAACAGAAGTTAGATAAAATATAACAGTTACTAACCTATAACAAAAGTAGGATAGAATATAACAGTTACTAACCTTTCACCATCAAGCGTGCGAGCGTGGAAAGACCGGATGGTTATAGGTTCCATGTTAGTGTGTAGTGTTATTGTCCCGCTTTTTGTACCCTTAGAAAAATGTACAATTATTAAAAGAAAATACATCCCAATATAGTACAGTGCTTGCATTCACTTAACTGTCTCTTATGAGATATATCCGTATCATTTTATTATTTTTTTATTTGTGTTGAAAAACCATGGTTTTTTTCTTTGATATGTGCCAAAATATGATTTAAGCACTCAGATAAAAGCAATATTGACCAGACATAGAATATACATGTAGGACTTACCGTTTCCCTCGTCCACGTCAGCTTTGGTCGCGGGGAGTCCTGTGGGCAAACAAGTTCATGGTGTAAATTTCATAAACACAGACGAAACACGACCTGGATACGTAGTGATATTAGATTGTCAAAATTTGCCACAAAAGCTAGGTAATAAGACAAAGATTGAAAAACAATACCTCCACAATGCTGAGGAAAAACGCCCTCATTCCAGCAAACAGGCTGATATCATGGCCATACAATTCGTGCTCAGCATTTGGTATCCATCTGTACATATTTGACAAAAACTTCGTCATATCAGAACTTATGGCATTTGAAAAAAAATAGCAGAGCACTTATCTGTCAAATGAGACATTGTTATAGCTCATATATGACATGGAGAGTCAAAAGATACAGTCCTTGACTTTACCTTCTATATTTTTCTCCTTCCAGCTGGTCCCAGTAGTAGTAAGAATCGTCCGGCATGAAGAACTCGTCCCCTCCTGTCCCAATGATGTACTTGGGCATCGTCAGACGGTCCTTGTATGCTGGGAATTTTTTTAAAAAAATAGATCACTTTTAGATTTCATACACACATGCTTAGGTTATTCTTTTGACCAATTAGGTTATTCACCTGGCCATTTATTACAATATGCCATTTATATATCTTAATGAAACTGAAATTATGATTCAGAATCCCAAGGGCGTGGTTATCACAAAAGTAGCCTTACCGAGGGGGTCAATGATGGCCGCCATCTTTTCTATATTTGGGTCGTCAAGTCTTTCCGTAATGTTGAGGTCATAGTAGCCGCCAAAAGCAAACGTCCAACCTCCCAGTGCTCGGTAAAAGTGGTGCAGATTCTGTTCACAATACAAGAAGTATATGGCTTTATGTCACATGTTAATTCTTCTGCAAAACAAAACACATCGCGTTGGTATAGTACGTAATGGCAACTTCAGTTGAATAAATAAACATTATTTATTTGGTGAAGAAAAATATATGTACAGAACTAAAGACCTAAAACACTTTAATTTGTACAATCTCCTGTAAGACGTATCTAGTGAAGACAACAACAAGTAGCTAATTGTGCATCGTCGCATACAATGATACACACCTTCTGTATGTTCAGGAGATCCATAACTATAGGAGCTATAGCAAACACCCTCTTGTCCACCGCACCAGTGGTCCACGTGGTCCAACCGCGCTATATTTTGAAACATCAGTAATACTGTTAGTTAGCAATACAGATCCGATATGAAATATTGACCTAACTACAAGAAATATTCCAGATAAACTTAATTGTGTCAAGAAAAACAAAAACATGACATACTTTTGATTCCCCTGCTACCATGAACTTCTCTGGCTGATTCCCCGTCATTCTGTTGACAAAGTCTTGTACTGTGTCCATCGCCCGCACAGCTGCCTTCAAAAGATTGACAACAATCACGAACACTTCAGCTATAGTATCCGGAACAAGGAATAAGGATTATTATAGCTAAAAACACGTAGTGTGAATCTCGCAAACCATGGCATCTTAGCTGACACAAAAGGACATGTTACCTTTGTCATAGGGTTCCTGAGCAACCACTCGGGCTGATCCGGGTTGTCCAGAAAGTGTTTCCACGTGAACGCGATGATGTCGTCTTCAACTCGACGCTTGTGTAGTGAATCGCTCTGAAACAAGTCAAGATAAAAACAGAGAGACGTAAACACAAATGTACCACGAAATCATACCGTGATGTATCTTCTCATGATATTCATCTAATGACAGTATGCTAAACAAATAAGAAAATATTCGTGCCCTACATTGTAGTACTACCTATTGCTAGCTGATAGTAAAGGGGAGGGGAGGCGATTGATTCAGCCGCTATTGTGGTAAAGATATTTACCTTAAAGAAGATAGGCTGGTTGGGTACCTGATACAGGACCGCGCCGACACTAGGGAAAGACAAAATGGGCAATCTCTGTCACCGTTTGTTGCAATATCAGTCAATATTGAAGATAATGATGAAAATACTGTATGATATTATATATTATCATATAGCCAGAAGACGTCGACCAATCAGAAGGCTCCATTTCCCCCCAAAACCAGGTCGTTAATATCCCATAACGGACCCGGAGGTCCGTAACGATATTGACCAATCAGCGTCGACCGATGGCCGCCGGTGACCTAGTTCTGTTGCAATGACGTCAGGTCGAACGGGATTCAGGTTCGACAACAAAATCTGTCTATTAGGACATTTTAAAGTTTGCCCGTCATCTTTGTGTCAAGAGCACGTCGTAATGGATGTGCAATTTAACCATTAAGTAGAAGATGTGAACTCGATACTAGCTGCGTGGTCGCCCGGGAACACCCGGCGGCACCAGAGGAAGAAGGGAGAGAGGTAACGTACTTGTTTGAATGGACAGCTGGAGGAAGCGCGAATAAAAAACAACAGCAAAAGTTTGGATTGGCTATATGATAATAACGTTAATGCCCCGCTTTCCTTCGGTGTATACGGCGTCATAATTCATGGTCGGTTCCTATGACCACCTCATAAACGACCTCGTCCTTCGGACTCGGTCGTTCATTCGGTGGTCATAGGAACCGACCATGAATTATGACGCCGTATACACCTCAGGGCGGGGCATTAACCCTATATTGACGTCGACTGAATCATTGCACTGATCATTTCATACCTTCCTGTTGACAGCGCAAACATCTGGGTCAGCCTGATGAAGCTGTCGTCATGACGGGGAAGACTGTAATAAAAGATAAATCAAATCTCTACACCTTAAGTTGTGAACTTAAAAAATCAAGCAATATTTCATCAGTTAATCAGCACATGTAAACAGGAATGATATAACGTCCTTGCATTTAAGAAATGAAACAGGAGGACGGTACGAAGTCGATACCTTTTTATGTTATCTTCATTTGCTATAAACTGAAATGCGGCCTCAGAGTGGGTGATGTTGTCTGGTATGGTGACGATGAGAAGGTGCCACCAGATCGGATGGTCAACTTCATCCTCTGTATGAAAGCCGGGACAAGCAGAGAGAGCGTACATTTATAGATAAGGTGGGTGATAAAGTGTCCCTATACCAGTCGAAGGGCCAATGCTCTAGAACACGCTTATTTTATTAAACGGCAAAAACGACGCAGCGCGCCTCTCCCGTGAAACTACCCTCTACTTTAATACTCATAGCAGAAAGATGGTTGACTGCAGGTCCATGAAACTTGGCATGCTTAAAAAACAAGCTTTGTTGCGTCCAACGATGGTCAAAATATTGGTGTTTTTTGAGGAACACTGTAAGACGTTGTGCACTAAACATTACGCATTTTAAGCCATTTTTGTTGGCTTATAGCAAGGGTGTAGCGTTCATGAATATTATCGAAAATTTCTGTGCTGATTTCCAGAAACCTTACCTTTCATTTGATATATAGTTTATTGTCGACTTGATTATAGGGGAGCGCAGCACCAATATAGAAAATGTTCACTCTGCTGAAGACAGGACGCGGCGCCTCGCGCGTTCCGAACACAATTAGAACGCGTCGGCGGAGCAGAAACCACGGGACTTGATGTTCATCTTTGTCACCGTCGTAAGCGACAAGAATGCACTTACCCTCTTAAAATTGATATGCTGATTCCCCACAAACCTTAGCTTTCCCTGAATATGTAGTTTAATCTCGATTTAAATGGTAGATTACACGACAGTAGCAGACGGGAGATGTTCACTCCGTTATGAAGACGCCGCACCTAGCGCGTTCTACCCCGCGCACGGTCGCTCTTCATGCAATCGTAGAACTTCCTGGTCAAAATTGTAACGGCGTTGTAAGCACATAGAGTTCATGAATTATTATGAAAATTCTTGTGCTAATTTTTAGAAACCATAGCTTTTATTTGATATATAGCTTAATGTCGACTTGTCTTTAGGGGAGCGCAGCACCAATATAGAAAATGTTCACTCCGTTACAGAGACGCGGCTCCTCGCGCGTTCTACCCTGTGAGGCGGTCTCTTACCCCCCTGTTCCACTAGGACGGCGCTCTCGCTGCGACTTGAATTGAATTTGCGTAGCCCTTCATTTCATAATTTGAATATTATGTAAAGTGTAAAAGTATGACTGAAAAAACAACAAAACACACAAAGCGTAAAAAGATTCGTTTTTTAATCTATGAAATTCGTTGAGCGCTCTGTAAAAATCTTAGATCGCAGGGAGAGCGCCGTCCTAGTGGAACAGGGGGGTTAGCAAGCAACTATGCATCTTGACTGTCATCTTTGTGTGGCGTCTTACATTTATGTGTACAAATATAGATCAACTGTGGTTTTGCTGACTGTGTAGCGGAGTAGCGACCGTCGGGAGCGGACCAAAGCTAACAACACTGGACTCCAGGCTATGTGCATAATATATAATACATGTATCAATTATCAGAGGACCTCAGAGGTCTTCGTGTATGTGGACGATTAGAGTGTCAACATTCAATACGCTTGTCAGTTGTTAATTGTTCAGTTCAAAAGTGTCCATGATAAAAATACTTTACGCTAATGGCCGTTCGTTGCTAAGTTTAGATAAATTAGATAGTTGTAATTGCAGTAATACAGTATTTGTGTAGAGATGCTGACACACGTCAACTACTAGTATTTGTGATGTCCTTTTCCAAATGTAGTTATGTTTGTAGGATTGTAATCAGCAGGTTGCATTATAATCCCTCTTGAAAACTGTGTGTGCTAATTCCCATAAACATCAGCTTTAGTTTGATTTATAGATTGGTAACGTTTTAATGGCTGATAACGCAGAACCAAAATAGACAAGGTTGACCTGGTTAACGTTAGACCACAGCGCCCCGCGTGTTGGAACGCGGCCGCTCTGCAGCGGTATCCACCATGGAACTAAACTTCAACTTTGTTCGATTATATTTCCGTTGTCTCTTTATCAATTTCAATGTATTATATATCATTAGAAAGCTTGTGTAATTTTCTTTTCTATGATACCCAACTCATTGTCTTTGTAAACTGATGGAACGAGCAGCAGTCCTACTAACGTGAGTGGGTCGCAGAAAAGAAAGTGCCGAAATCAGTTCACCACCAATCAGTCAGCTATAACCTAATACCCCGTTGATGATCCCAGACGAAACTTTCTGTACTTTTTCTGCAACATTTGCCGTGTGCTTTGGTCCCATAATTGGATGCCGAAAAGACGGTTGGGAGCGCAGATCGAACCAAAAAAGACATCGGGTCCCCACAACAACCCTCGAATCACGCCCAAAAGTTGACAACGTAATCAGAAGTAAACCATCGGTAAATGAGCCACAAAATATTTCAAATTGATCCTTTTCTTTCAGTCAGTACGATTTCACCATCATTACCGACTCTCTCTCTTGTTTATATCTTGGGTCAAAGTCGGAGGCTAACATGTGCTCTCGTTCATTCGTCAACGCTGTTCTCAGTCCCAGAACAGTCTGCCGGGTTTTAGAAAACCCCGGAAGTGGAATCGAATATTCGACGGTTGGCCCTTCGACTGTATACCTAGATTTGCTGTCTGGAAAATTAACCTTTGGAATTAGCTAGTAAAAGATCTGTTTAATGACATTCATACCCAACTGTCACTGAATGATATATTATATACTTAACACTAAGGAAGTAGAAGCGCTCCCAAGCGACTTTGGTACCCTAAAAAAGTTTAATGGATGTAACTTCATTTATTTTTTATTCCCTACAACCTACAGATTTTCTTGTCCGCTATGGACATCTACAAAGCCTCGGGTTTGCCTGTTATGTAAGTCCCACCTGTGAGCCACTGTTGTGAGGTCATGTTGAGGAGGTACATGGTGTAGCCGGGACCCTTCAGACGCCATTCCAACACCTCGTGGTAGGAGTAGTGAGGGTCCGGCTTGTTGACGTAGTCGTCCAGCGGGGTGGTCAGTACACCGGGCGGAACAACCAACACACACAGCAGAGCAGTGAGAAGTCCGACAGACATGGTGACAAGAGGATGAACTACTAAGGTCACACGGCCGCCAGATCACGAGGGAGAGTGACACTTTGAACTTTACCCTTTTGTCACGCGCCACACAGTTTGTCACTTCCTGATAAGAAATATTGCAGACAAACGTCTTGTACTGTGTTGCGGCAACGCAGCCTTCCATACAAACGTTCGAGGTAAACCGTTGTAGAATGTGCACGGGATATGGACATTCATTTATAAAGGCATAGAAACGGGACTTTGTTTCATGTTATCTCGGGGTCAAGTAGTCTATTTACTGTAGCTACATGTAGCCTTAGTAATGCAAACAGTGGAACGAATACGGTTACAGCCGTCGGTAGCAAGTAAGATAGTTGACGACGGTGGTGTGTGTGTGTGTGTGTGTGTGTGTGTGTGTGTGTGTGTGTGTGTGTGTGTGTGTGTGTGTGTGTGTATGTGTGTGTGTGTTGGGTTACGGGTGGTGGGGATTATGGGAGGTGAGGGAGTCATAGGTTTAATTTAACGTCTATGGATGATGTTGATTAGCCGCTAGCTAATTGGGTGTGCTTGATTTTAATTTGCAAAACTGATTCCGGCTGCAAAGCCATGATGAAAAGGTAATATATAATGCACAAGAAGATCAAAGTGTCAGTAACTTTTTCTTTCAATCCAACTTCTGCCGCGTACTTAATATATAGCAAAAACTATCTACCATTTACTGACAAGTTGCCAGGACTATTAATAAAATTCTTCTGACAGCAACAAGACGATACAAAAACGGCTGTAACAGATTAGACAACACTATAATCAGTGTTTATTTGTGGATTCTTATCATTCTTAAACGAACATTCTTAAACAGAACGCGTACAACAAAACTTGTACATTCGCTATAACTGACGTGTGCATTCAGAAAGGTCTTCTCCAGGACAGACAACGTGTTTTAAGGACTTTTAGAAACAGATGTGACGATTTTACAGAAGAGTTCCCCTGCAGCCGGCCCCGTTGCAGTCTGGGAAGGGGAATGTTTCCGGAATGATGTGCACCTCGGTGGTGAACTCCAGAGCAGTTCCATGGGGGGCCGGGAACGTGGCCTGGGGAAACAACAATACAGGCCCGGTAAGGTTAAGAAATAGAATGTTTTCATTTCATTATCATGCCTAACGCAACTGATACAACTGAATATTACTGCACCGGAAACATTCTACAGAAAATGTTGTAACATATTAACGGTTTATTAATTTTGTAAGAATTGTGCCGAACAAACTCTGTACTTCACCCACCTGGATAAAGAACGCGAGCCACCCGACAGCGGGGATATCAAACTCTGCAACGTACGTTCCATTTCCCTGGAGAACAAATTTCATACATGTATGAAGAAATGAAATCAAAACGGTTACACATCAAGTTCTAAACACCGTGTGGTCAAGAAATTGCTAAACTAAAGAGAACTTGTTTCGTATTTGTACCTAAGTAATCGACATATTTCTACAGCAATACAAACTACACGCCTAACGCGTACGAGTCTGTCGATCTCTCTTCTTCCCCTGAGCTTTAGTCTGTCTTAGAGACCATAGGGTTAGGGATTTTAACTTTCAAACAGGAATAACTCGACAACGACACAAGATATCGAAGTTTGGTTTTCAGTTTTCAACTCCTGACCCAGAGAGCTTTCCAGTGATACCAAGTTTACCATGTTTCCGTATTCAAGCGATTTTTCTAATAGCTAGGGTTAGGGCGCCATGCCAGGGGGTGGGGTGGGGTGGTAGTGATGGACGTTGGCGGCGCGGTACGATTTTCATACCGTAGAATTTTTAAGCAGGCTGTGACAGAAACAAGATCTAAGACAGCCTTTTGTGTAGCAGCTAGACAGCTAGACTGTACGACACCTGCACGACTAGCCCAAGAATCCCACCCCACCCCCGTTTGCCAAGTTGTACGACGGTTGTACGACGTACATATTATGTACATGTATGTGACCAGACCCTTACCATATGCTGTACGTCCTCTGGCAGCCAGATGACGGGATGAGGCTGTGGTTTCGTCTCTCCCGGTGGTTGATTTACCAGACGAAAGTCACGTCTGAGGAAAGAAAAATTGTAGATTTTCTTTCCAACATTGAACACAGGCATCTGGTCGGCCGTCGCTGTCTGTCCCAGGCAACCACTCTACGCATTCTATATTGTAACAGAAGTAGGATACAATGCAACAGCTACTAACCTTTTACCATCAAGTGTGCGAGCGTGGAAAGACCGGATGATCATAGGTTCCATGTTAGTGTGCAGCGTTATCTTCCCACTTCTTGCACCCTACCAAAAATATACAGAGATTTTATTTTAAGAAAAAAATACAGACAGCAGCATTGTGCAGAGCGTTTCATTGTAATTTTCATTAATGCATTCACTTGACTTGCATTTGAAATAAATGCGTATTATTTTATTGTTTTGCAGATCTGTGTTGCGAAAACGATGAGGTGTTTTTTTCTTAAATGTGTGCCAAATGCTTCAAACACTCGGAATATAGGACTCACCGTTTCCCTCGTCCACGTCAGCTTTGGTCGCGGGGAGTCCTGTAGGCAAACAAGTTCGTGGTGTAAACTTCACAAACACAAGAAACACTGCACTAAATGTATCCTGGACACTGATAGTAGATTTTCGTTCTAAATTTTTTGCTTAAAAGGTAAAAACGAGATTGAAACAATACCTCCACAATGCTGAAGAAAAACGCCCGTAGTCCAAAGAACAGGCTGATTTCATGGCCCGCCATTGAGTGCTCAGCATTTGGTATCCATCTGTACAGGTTTGACAAAAACGTCGTCAAATCAGAACTTTTAAGGCACATGAAAAAGACTAGTAGAACAGATATCTGTGAAATGAGGCAATTTTGTAACCCTGATATGTTATGACATGGAGAGTCAAAAGATACAGTCCTTGACTTTACCTTCTATATTTTTCCCCTTCCAGCTGGTCCCAGTAGAAGTAAGAATCGTCCGGCATGAAGAACTCGTCCCCTCCTGTCCCAATGATGTACTTAGGCATCGTCAGACGGTCCTTGTATGCTGGGAAAATTTTTGTTGAAAAAAATAAATCAGTTTTAGATTTCATAAGCAAATGATTAGGTTAGCATGAAAGTTCATCTGAGTTGGTAAATTACATTACGAAGAATTTAAACTGTTCTCCAACTCATAAATTTCACTCACCGGAATTTTCGACTGAATCGCTCAGTCTTCCTCAGCTATCTGACCCAAATGCTGTGGACACGTGATTTTTCTCACGTGTGACGTCAGCAAAGGGTCAAAGGTTGTCTGAAGTCGATATCGCCCCCCGTCCCGGTTGAGCGAAGGTTGAAGTGCCCTGATTTATATGGCCTCTTTTATGCCTCTCTTGAAGTAATCCGGTTAGGAATCCACAGCATTTGGGTCAGATAGCTGAGGAAGACTGAGCGATTCAGTCGAAATTTCCGGTGAGTGAAATTTATGAGTTGGAGAACAGTTTAAATTCTTCATAAAATGATTAGGTTAATCACTTGCTCGATTAGGTTATTCTCATAATCATTACAATAAGTCTTTTATATCTGAACAGACCTGACATTCAGAAGCCTAGGATTCAGAATTCCAAGTGCGAGGTTATAACATACGTAGCCTTACCGAGGGGGTCAATGATGGCAGCCATCTTTTCTATATTAGGGTCATCAAGCCTTTCCGTAATGTTGACGTCATAGTAGTCATCAAAAGCAAATGTCCAACCTCCCAGTGCTCGGTAAAAGTGGTGCAGATTCTGTTTACGATACAAGAAGTGAATTGCTTTATGTCATATGTTAATAGTTTCGGACAAAATCATTTTAGTACCTTCAGTACATGTAGAATAAGATATCTATATATTCGGTAAAGGAGAAAATAAAAACACTGTCGTACAAGTACCCTCGTACAAGTACTCCTGTAAGATATATCTAAAGGAGACAACATAGACTAGCTAACGGTCGCTTCTTTATCTTCACATACACACCTTCTGTAAGTTCAGGAGGTCCATGACCATAGGAGCTATAGCAAACACCCTCTTGTCCACCGCACCAGTGGTCCACGTGGTCCAACCGCGCTAAGTTAGGAAACAACACTGATTACTAGTACTGACAAAACACCTAGCTGTGCAAAGATATTGACAATCTTATGTAAAATATTAACATACATGGTAGAAACATTTCTGATAAACTTATCATACTTCTCTATCATATCTCTCTATCATACTTATCTATAACACAAATCTGCAAAGCATTAAAATGTTAATCAATAATAACATGACATACCTTCGAAGCCCCTGCTACCAAAAACTTTTCCGGTTGATTCCCCGTCATTTTCTTTGTAAAGTCTTGCACAGTGTCCATCGCCCGCACAGCTGCCTTTAAAAGTGGACAATCAACAGTTACGCTCCAGTTAGACTATCAGAAACAAGGAATAAGGATTATGATAACTAAAACCAAGGATGACATGAATTTTGCAAACTATGGAATCTTCTTTCCAGCTGACATAAAAGGACTTGTAACTTAAGGTAACATTCGCAAAACAAATGCATAATGTTTATCTTCACATGGTCTCGCATACCAAACTACTGCTACGTTTATTCTTCCAAAAACACATTAAATAGCTATGGTGAGCAGCCCCTCCAGCTCTGTCCTGCAACTTGCTATATAATGTAATCCAACATCACAGGGTATCTGCTACAGCACCATTGTGGCAGACCGCTGTTCCAGGTCGTTGACCTAATTTGTTTAGAGAAGAAGAATAAGAGGAAGGAGAAGAAACAGAGCAAAAACAATACAGTATAATTACCTTTGTCATAGGGTTCCTGAGCAACCAGTCAGGCTGGTCCGGGTTGTCCAGAAAGTGTTTCCACGTGAACGCGATGATGGCGTCTTCAGATCGACGCTTTTGTAGTGAATCGTTCTGAAACAGGGTGAAAACGGAGAGTTGTAAACGGACACAAGCGCAATGAAAGCATGCAGAGAATGGCAAAATGTCTACATAGCCAAACATATCTTCCATTCATCAAAATGCTTAACAAGTATCAAAATATTCAAAGTCGGGTCCTACTAATTGATACAGCTGGTATTCAAGATACTTACCTTAAACACGATGTGCTGGTTGGGTATCTGTTTTAGGTCCGCGCCAACACTAGGGTAGGGAAGGACAGAATCCGTAATCTCTCTGTCTCTAATATATCATGTTGCAATTAAAAAGTCGGACAGTTCATCTCCCACTGCCTCCAGAGAAGAAGTCAACCCCCCCAATAGCTTAACTAGAAATAGAATGGTAGTTTACCATGTTTCTCTTTCCTGTTCATGTATTACATATCCTCTCTCTGTCACATATACATACGTCATTAGTTTTAAGTAGAGATCATGAAAGTTAGATTAGTACAAGTAGAACTTTATGTTAGGAGCATATGGTTTTATACCATTCTTCAATACACTCTGTTCTCATTGTCCTTGTTAGTTTGCAATTAGCCCTCGGGCATGAACTTGCAATAAAGAATTTCAATTATTCGTTAATAGTGAAAGTACTGAATAATATAATATATTGATGTCGACTGTACCATTGTACAGATTCATTCCATACCTTCCTGTTGACAGCGCAAACATTTGGGTCAGCTCGATGAAGTTATCGTTATGACCGGGAAGGCTGTAAGAAAGGATAAAGCAAATCTATAAATGATAATGATCGGCAGAAAGTACAACGCACACGTAAACAGGAATAACATAACGCCTTGAATTTTGAAAAAAAAAAAATGAAACAGGAAGACATTACGGCGTAGATACCTTTCTGGGTTGTCGTTTCCTCCTCCCTCTATGAACATAAACGATGCCTCAGGGTGGGTGATGTTATCTGGGATAGTGACGGTCAGGAAGTGCCACCAGATGGGACGGCTAACTTCGTCCTCTGTACGTACAGAGAGAGTGTACAATATTGAACAAGATGGGTGATACAGTGTGTGTACACCTAGAAAATTAACCTCTGGAATGAGTTTGTAAAAGATTTGATTTCAATGATGACAGAATGCGCCTAACCACCGTATGCACAGCAGACTTGTATGGAAGCCGGTAGAAGCGCCCCAAGCGAATTTGGTAGACTTTACATCTCCCTGTTATCTCCAAAAACATTAAGCTATTAAAAAGCCAGTATTTATTTATTTATTTGTTTGGCTTACAAGTTTCATGCAAAGCCAGTAAACGAAAATCTATGTGGAGGCAACCTTTTTATGTTCATTCCCAAACCTACAGATATTCCATAGCGCTACAAATATACACAAAGTGGTTTGCCCGTTTTTAATTGTTTGCCTGCTATGTACATGTACATTGTAACGTTATGTCCCACCTGTGAGCCACTGTTGTGAGGTCATGTTGAGGAGGTACATGGTGTAGCCGGGACCCTTCAGACGCCATTCCAACACCTCGTGGTAGGAGTAGTGAGGGTCCGGCTTGTTGACGTAGTCGTCCAGCGGGGTGGTCAGTACACCGGGCGGAACAACCAACACACACAGCAGGGCAGTGAGAAGTCCAACCGACATGGTGACAAGTGGATGAACTAAAAGAAGTCACACGGCCGCCAGATCACGAGGGAAAGTGGAACTTTGCCCCTGTCACGCGGTACCCGATAAGAAATATTGCGTACTTGTAAACGTCTTGTTTGCTTATTGCTACAAGGCTGCCTTCCAACACATAAACGTTCGAATACCTGGCGGAAATCGTTCTTCCAATGACTTCCTCCAATCAGTTCCTCCTCTGAAACCGGCAGGACAACAGATGGGAAAGTCCCAGTAAAGATATTGAAACATCTTGTACAGCTCAGCTTTATATCTGTACACAACTGACGATGACTCACTTGCGAGAACATCACAAAGAAATTTTCTTGGTAACTGACGACTAAAAAGTCCCCCTAATTTTATAAAGAAAATTTTAGGCGGAAGTCCATATACTACTCATGGGCGGACGACTTCAAGCGCAATTTAACGGAGAACAAAAACTTACTAATAGTATGTGCATTTACAACGCGTCGAAAAATAAAACCAAAACACAATCAGAAACATCCATTTCCAATCTTTTAATCGTCAGATTTCGCCCGGGTTACTTAAATAATCAAATATAGGGATTAAAGTCTTGTCCCCAATGTAAAGAATATGGATCCCCATGAAAAATAATGGTCTGTCCCTTGATGAGAAACATTCGTGGGAGACCACCGTGGTGGGAGATCTAGTAGTTGGGGGAGGGCGCGTGTATTTGTAAAGTTAGTGCAAGTTTAGCGCAACTTTAGGACGTTTTCGTAGGAAACTAACACTGCTACAATGCATAGACGATCGCCTACCATTCCTTCTACTCCTTTTACGTTGGTAAGAGGCTATAAATCGTGGCATGGCAGCTGTGGAGGCCGCAGGATTGTGGGAGGGCTGGCCGGTTTGATCGGTGTTGGACTCGGCACGTCTGCTGTTCTATGGTCCTCGGCTCGTCATTTTGTCGGTGACTGTGAGGAGACTACGGGACAACAGCTGCCAGAAGAAGGTGCGTTAGATCCTCCCAAGGACCAGACAACCCGACTACAAACTGTCATCACAGAGGCGAGAGACCTGGTACAGCGAGTCAAGGTAAAGGGTTGAAAAATAGAAGAGGGGTGGGGGTGAACCATTTAATACACAGGGCTAGGTCGTTGTATTGATACTTAGTACAAATGTACCTACAACTACCTTCTCGAGTGTGTGTGTGTGTGTGTGTGTCTGTGTGTCAAATTAACTTGAGAAGGCTTGGATTGATTGTCTTGATATCCTTGGTATGTGGGTAGGTCTTGATAAGACCTCGAAATTATTAGATGTTGGGCCCCCTGGCAGCTTGTTATGGTACTGCAGCAGAAATTCTGGTTTTGATATCTCATGATCTTAACACGCTATGGTCATGAATTTTGGCTGGTAGAGAGGTCCTGTGCTTGGGAAGACGTTTGGACCCTAGCATCTTCTTCTGGAACTACAGCAGAGTTTGTTTATAATTATCAGAGTTCTCGGATCACTGCTTGATAACCGTAAATATAAGTATACCACATTGGCACATTCAAGACACGAAAATGCCCCAAAGCAATTTGCGCCCTCTTCCCAAAAAGTTTATATGGGACTCAAACTCAAGTGAAAAATTTATCCATGCTTTAAGTAATCCGATGATATCTGAAAGATTAGATAGCTTTTTATCGACTGAACAGGATACCACATCATCAAGTAGCAATATTGACGAAGAAGTCAACAACTTCCAGAAAATTCTAGAAATGGCAGGAAAGATATCATTAAAAGTAAAATGTAACAGGAAGCCCAAAGGACCAAAACAGAACAAAAAGTGGTTTGACAAAACATGTTATCAGGCCCGAAAAGAACTACGAAATCTTAGGTATCTTCTTGTTCACAACCCCAAAAATCCCTCCCTGAGAGGTAGTTATTTTAAGAAAAAGAAAGAGTTCAATAAGCTCGTTCGAAAACGCAAGCGAGAATACGAAAATAACTGTCTAATGCGTCTTCAAAACCTCCAAGAAAATAATCCCACCGCCTTCTGGAACTTACTTAAAGAACTAAAAAAGACCGATTCAGTACCACAAGAAGATCTACCCACCGACACATGGGTTAAACACTTCAAAAACATCCACAGCAAATCCAGACTAAAACAAAAAAACTTTGATCTTAACTTTGGAAAAGAAATTCTAAGCAAACTTCAAGTACTCCAGAAATGTAAGTCAAACCCAGGACCTTTAGATAACCCAATTACGGTCTCTGAAATCAATGATGCAATACACGGCCTCAAAAACAAAAAAGCCAGCGGGGAAGACATGGTCACCAATGAGATGCTTAAAGCAGGAAAAAGATTTTTATTGACCCCTCTACTAAGACTGTTTAATGTTATATTTTCAAATGGAATTTTCCCCAAAACGTGGTCTAGAAGTTATATTGTCCCCATTTTCAAAGCGGGCCGAAAAGATGACCCTAACAATTATCGTGGAATTGCCATCTCCAGCTGTTTAGGGAAACTTTTCTCCTCAATTCTTAACAAAAGACTGTCAACCTTCCTTGAAGAAAATGAAATCATAAAACCAAACCAAACAGGATTCAGGAAAAACTACAGGACATCAGATAACATCTTCATATTAAAAACCCTCATATCTAAACACACACAGTCTGGAAAACGACTTTTTGCTTGTTTTGTCGACCTATCAAAAGCTTTTGATTCCATTTGGCACGAGGGACTGTTATACAAACTTCTTTCCCACGGCATCTCAGGCAAACTCTTTGAAGTAATCAAAAATTTATATAACCAGTCAGAAGCCAGTGTCAAAACTAGAGAAGGCCTGAGTGAAAGTTTTCCTGTTGATATTGGAGTCCGGCAAGGGTGCGTTTTAAGCCCCACCTTATTTAACCTGTACATTAGTGACCTCATAGATAAACTCAACGCAGAAAACCTAGACGCCCCTCTATTACAACTTTCAAAAGTAAATAGCTTACTTTATGCCGACGATATTGTTCTATTATCGGAAAGTAAGCAGGGGCTACAGGATGCAATTAACACTCTCGGCCGATACTGCCAACAATGGAAATTGACAATCAACCTAGCGAAAACCAAAGTTATAGTATTTAACAGAAGAGGCCTTTCATTCCCTAACATTAGTTTCTCATTATATGATAAAGAGATAGAGATTGTTCCATCATATAGTTACCTAGGAGTGATGTTTACAGCAGGATGTACATTTAGCGCTGCCATGAAAAACCTACAAAAGAGAGCTTCAAGAGCAATGTTTAACATCAGAAGTACTCTTGGAGAATCTAGATCTTCTGTATCACTTCATTGTAAACTGTATTGTACCGATATTATTGTATGGATCTGAAGTTTGGTGCAGTAACAATATGAATGACAAATCTCCAATAGAAGGTGTACATTTGAAATTCTGTAAATACATTCTAGGGGTTCGGAGGAACGCCAGTAACTTCGCGTGTAGAGCGGAACTGGGACGTTTTCCTTTACTGATAGAGGCTCAATGCAGAATGTACAGTTACTATTTGAGATTAGCTAATGAAGTACATACAAGTAGTCTTCAATATGAAGCCTATATGGTACAACGAGAACTAGATCACCGAAAAACACCCTGCTGGTTATCAAATGTAAGGAAACTGTTAGAGGAGTCCGGCTTTGCCTACCTGTACATAAACGGTCACTCAAATACACCTTCTCATCAAAATGAACTAAAACAAAGATTGAAAGATATCTTTATCCAGAAATTTAACTCAGAACTACATTTAAAAGGACGAAGAGAAAACCAAGGAAACAAACTAAGGACATACAAAACATTCAAAGAGATCTATGAAAGAGAAACTTATTTAAACATCGCAAACTTCGAACATCGCAGAGCCATGTGTAAACTTCGTATTAGTGACCATACTTTACATATAGAATCTGGTAGGCATAGCCGTACCCCTGTGAAAGATAGAACTTGCGAATTCTGTAATAATTTATGTATTGAAAATGAGACACATTTTTTACTTGACTCAGTACCTTATATGAAAATGAACGCCAATCGCTATTCAACACTTTAAAATTAGACAAGCTATGTAAGAAAATGTCAAAACAGGCCACTTTCAAATACCTGATGTCTTGCAGGAATGATTGTATATTGGAAAAAATATGCAGCTATGTTTCCAGTTGTTTCAAAAAGAGAGAAGAAACGGTTATTAGCAATAGGTGATAAGTAGTATACAGCTATAATTTCAGACTTTTAGTATTTAGCAGTAGAACGTAGCATTTTCAATGTACAATACTCCTTGTTGTATATCCTCTAGACCACACTTGGTCAATTTGTGCATTTAGCCCATATGGGCAGGAATATGCAATAAAGATTCATTCATTATAATCTTTGGAGGAAAATAACTCATGAACTGGTAGATGGATCCTCAATTTTTTTTGTCTTTAGGTAGCTTAAGTCATGCTTGACATAATTAGATGACAAATATGGCAATCAGAATTTAAGTTGCATAATTAATGAGGAAATTAGTTAATGACGAAAACATTTTGTTTGTGCTCCCAGGATGAAGTAGGAGCTCCAGGAATGGTGGTTGGTGTAAGTGTGGACGGGAAGGACGTATGGACAGAAGGTGGGTCAAAATTGGTCCTGGAAATTAGTGTAAATGTTGAAACTAACTAGTAACTTAAAGATATAAATTTGTCATACCGTATTGTAATGGTTGCAATACCTATAGCTAGTACGATGTATAGATTGGACATACAAACCAATTAGTGCCTTTTGCTAAGCTTTTGATTACCCCAGTGTAGTGATGTGTAGAACAAATATTATGTCAGAAATTCTCAGAATGAGAGTATGGTTATGACAGCACAGGAAAACAAAGCCAAAGTACACACTGCTCATAAACTTGCTTCTTTTCAGAAATCTGTGAGTAGTGTAATGGGGAAAGTAGCTAACTGAAGTTATAATTTGCAACAAGTCACTTACATACTGTCAATGAACACTTATTGATCTTGTATATGTATGTACATTTCTCCTTTCCATCTACAGGCTTCGGATACTCAGATGTGGAAAACCGTGTGAAGTGCCACCCTGCAACAATCATGAGAATTGCAAGTATCAGCAAACCCTTGACCATGGCAGCTCTGGCCACACTGTGGCAGGATGGGAAGGTCGACTTGGACAAGCCTGTACAGGAGTACGTCCCCTCATGGCCGGTCAAAACATTCCAAGGAGAAACTGTAAGTCAGATATATTACACTGTCACATTTTCCCCTTGATTATAACTAAGCACAATGATAAAATCACACATTATATGAAGAGGAGAGGTTCCTATCAAACACACAAGCTATTGAGTAATGCATAATGTACAAAATGACTAATAAACTGGTAGATGTACCAACTACCGGTACCAAGTACCTACCAGCTCAGAAAAGAACAAGAAATAGTCATGCCTTCAAATACCAGAGTTATCAACCAGGGATTGAGGTGTTCAAAAACTCATTTTTTCCTAGAACTATCGTAGAGTGGAACTCGCTTCCACCAAGTACAGTAGGGGCATCGTCACTAGATAGTTTTAAACAATTTTTAGAGTTAGATGTTCAAAGGTTAGGTGTAACAAGTCGTTTGGTATAATGTAGCCAGCTGCCGCCGTGCCACAGGACGGTTATACCGGCTATACAGATACAGATACTTACCATGTTATACTCACTTTTCCAGAAAGAGCCTCTTTGCCCTCTCATATATGAAATACATGTCATATACTTTGCAAGGTTGAAGGATTTATAAAAATGTTAAAAGAAATGTTATGCTGTACATTCTATTTCTTCATCCCGTGTATAGGTTACCATCACCACTAGGCACCTGGTCTCCAATCTAGCTGGAATCAGACACTATGAGAAGAACAAGGGAAAAGACAAAGTTGACAAGGAACAACAGAACAAAGTCACAAAAGAAGAGGTACAGTCCTCCTATTTACAGCTAGTTGGGCTATGCTTCCTTATCAAAGTATACTAGTAATGGAGATTCTGAAACTTGTTTTACATTGTGTTACTTTCAGTTCATGATGAGTAAGAAAAAAAATATGTGAAAGCATATTTTCTTGCAAACATAATTTTCTATTTTTGAAATGAATGTAGTATTTACCTCCAGGTATTGTTTGGGGTAACCTTGTCTGTGGGTTTGTGTGTATGCTTGTCTAGCAGAGATGGTTTGGTTATTTGATTGACATGGAGGTTAAGCCTGTGGGTGACCCAGCATGTGCCAGGTGGGAGTAAGTTGGCAGTACGTGGAGGAATTCAGGAAGTGGTTGACATGTGTTTAATATACAATTGTGAAGTATGTCATACCCTCCCCTCCACAGTTCCAATACATTCACACACACACAAAAAGAAACACTTCCCATAGGTCTCTGATTTCTTGTTCACAATGTTCTGCAGGAGAAGAAAGATGATGGACAGAAAAAACAGTCCGGTACAGAGGAGGAAAAGGCTGGGAAGAAGGGCACTCGAGGCAAAGGAGAGTTTGCCTTGAAGGAATACTACATCAAGAAGCACTACAAAAATGTCACAGACTCCCTGAGTCTCTTCAAGGATGACCCTTTACTGTCCAGACCAGGTACATTAGTGTGTTGATTGATGGCACTATGTAATGTAGATATATGATAGCTTGCTTCCTAACATTAACTACATGTCCAATTGATATGGTCCATTTTGTTGCCTCGTACATTGCATATGTAGTACTGCTGCTCTAGCCTCACTTTGCCATTAATTGGTTGACCAACACGTATGGAGTACCAACATGTTTTTTTTCAAGATTGTATGTGGATGCTTTACTCAAATGAGATCACTCACTTTGCCTCATGTACAAAAAAGATGCACAAAAAAGTATCACTGGATTTACCACTTACCTATCAGTAAAATCAATGAAGGATTGTTGAAAATAACTTTTGTTTTATTTTGTTGAAAAGAAAACAGGTACGAACTGGTTACTACCTCAAGACTATACAGTGCATTTACAATACTGTTATTTAAGTGCCATTCTCGCCTAAAGCTTTAGATTCTACAGGTAGCTTTACAAATTGACTCCTGGTTAGTTAATGCCTGTCTGACCTATCCCTCTGCCCTATAGGTACAGAGTTCCTGTACTCTACCCATGGATGGACCCTTGTGAGTGCAGTGGTTGAAAGTGCAGCTAAGACCGACTTCCTTAAAGTCATGAACAAGATGTTTCGAGACCTTGGCATGTTTCACACCTCAGCAGATCTCAATGAGCCAATTATTTACCACAGGTCCAGGTAAGACCCCTCTTTAACTTATGACTTCTTCTCATTTTCTTGTCTTATTTATGCACGAGCTGTTTAGAAAATCATTATACTTAGCTTACATGTATCCTTCTACCTTTTTTTTAGTTACTTATGTGTTACTTGTTTATTTGTTTATTAGAATTTTCCACAAGAATACAAGTGGAAGGGAGGGTAAAACAGGTGCATTAACACTTTTCCAAGTTGCCCTTCCAGACACTACTATAATACAATGATACATTATATACTTTAGCTTTATCTACATACTGGAATTTTGTAGTATTTTTGTCTTTTCTTTTTTTTTTCTTCACTGTCATCTTATTAAAATGCCTCAGACCATTAACCATGATTTTAAAACAGATCCTTATGTGCCTCCCTTTTGTATAAAAGGAAAAGTTAAGAATACCCCCTCCCCAACTGCTCAGATGGAATAATCCGTATCTGACAAGTACAGTAGTCTGAAGTATCTTCCATTCAATTCAAAATGTCATGTTGATTTTTTGAAGGTACTACAAACACAATGAGAAGGGCCGTCTGGTCAACTGTCCATATGTGGATTGCTCCTACAAGTGGGCCGGAGGTGGTTTCATCTCCAATATACACGACCTGCTACGGTTTGCCAATGCCATGTTGTACAGCTTTCAACGTTTTGACAGTAGCCCAGAGAACAAGTTAGCTCCAGGGTACCTGAAGTGTGACACTATGGCCAAAGTGTGGGGGCCTGCAGCCAACACCGAGTGCTCATGGGACAAAACTGCAGACGGCTACTATGGAATGGGGTGGGGTGTCATCCCGAATAAGGTAGAATATGGTCATGGCCGGGAGCAGCGCTTCTACGTGAGTCACACAGGGGGCGCTGTGGGAGCAAGCAGTGTCCTCCTTGTCCTGCCAGCTAAACACAGTACAGACACGCTGGGGGATAGTTTGCCACCTAAAGGGGTGGTTGTTGCCATACTCTGTAATCTACAAGGTGTTAACTTAAATCCACTTGCCCTGGAAATGGCCAAAAACTTTGAAGAGGTAAAAACTGAATGATGCTGCCATCTGTAATGCTGCTATCTTCTTTAAAAACCTTTCATGCACTCAGTAATATTACTGGTGAGCTTATATGTCAATATCCTTGTCATTGATACAGTGCAATTTTACAATGTGGTACGTAGCAGTGGTGAGGTGAGGTGTTTTGAAACATGTTTTTTTTAATATTATTTTTTAATGGAAGACTTGGGCAGTAATGGAGGCAATATGTATTTTCCTATATAGATATGTATGGTAATAAAGAAGTACAAGCAATTTTATTGTAACATACTTACATGTAGTATGTTTGTGAGGTGTTTTAAAACATTTTTTTTTATATTAATTTTTTTTTTAATGGAAGACTTGGGTAGTAAGGCAGGCAATATTTATTTTCCTATGTGGATGTGGATGGTAATAAACATGCTTGTCAAAGTTAATTTCCGTTTATTATTCCGCACATGAAATATATAGGGATATGTAGATACATTGTACACGTATATGTATTCCCATCTATTTTGTCGTTGCTAATATACAATATACATTTATGTCTGATGACGAACCACAACTTTTGTATATCACATCTTGGTTTC
Organism: Branchiostoma floridae x Branchiostoma japonicum; assembly: GCA_013266295.2. Classification (NCBI taxonomy): domain Eukaryota; kingdom Metazoa; phylum Chordata; class Leptocardii; order Amphioxiformes; family Branchiostomatidae; genus Branchiostoma; species Branchiostoma floridae x Branchiostoma japonicum. Next base: position 7,925,880 of record CM023830.1, read on the forward strand.
TAGGAATGTGTCATTATTTGTTTGGCACAGTAGAAACACAGTGAAATAGTTATATAAGCCAGTTCACAGTTCAACTGCGCATGCATGAGGTCAAAGGTAAAGGCCCCTGACTTGTAAACAGTTCTTGTCTAGACCATGGTTGTCCTGACGTGTTTTTTTTGTTGTTTCAGTGCCATGAACTTTGACACATTACCCACAATGCATCGCACTATGCATGCGCAGTTCAAACTGTGAACCAGCTTATTACATTTGCACCTCTAACAGGACTTGGTATGTTACGTTGTTCAGTGTCCGATATGTATATATCTATAGCCTGTCAACCTTATAACATTTTTGCCATAATAAACATTACGATCAACTTTGGTCACGCTTCTGGCAATTACGACTACAAAGAATCACAGCTAGTCGATGACAAGTCCGAATAATTTTTAGCCTTTGAGATATACAGCATAGCAGCTTACTGTCAACACTTGGTGAAACTGTGCTCTCTACTGGTACATTCTAACTATGTTACATTGTGTTGTGATCTCTTGTCCTTTGGTAAGATATACATGTACACTATTCTAAGTACCTCTTTGTAATCCATCGAGACGATACGAAATACGTTACCTGACCGTTTCCATGACAACGTTCAGCACATAGACCCACGAACTCACATGGGAAGTCACAGGTGGACCACAGTTCTATTCTGTCAGGTTTGATTCACAGCGAATACGGTAGTGTACAGCACATTGGCAAAACGTACTGCGCCTGCACGAAATCCATATTTTTCACGGTTTTCGTTGGATGTTTGGTCAACGTTGTATCAGACATTTGCCTGTTGCAGACGATATCTTTTCAGACACAACAGTTGAAAACTATAGATGGGATGGCATCCTTAAATATGTGAATACGACCTTGAATGAGACGTTCTGACAAAGTGCTATGCACAATACATTACGGGTTTCACTCAGGTGCAGTACGTTCTGCCGACGTGCTGTAGTGTACACCTTTAACACTACATCCATAACGTATACTTTCAAGAAACAAAACTGAGTTATACAATCAAAGCTGAATTTGTCAGCAGTATCATAAAGCCATTGACTACTCCCATTGTTTTATACCAAAACACACATATTATGTTGATAACATTAACTCCACTATATTAAACAATGTAGCATTGTAGATATACAACACTTAAGGACATATGATAACATTATTTCTGAGAGTTGTTCCTGGAAAAAAAAATTGCCTTCAGAGCAAAAAATGGATCTTCGAGGTTCCATAGATATAATACTGTCTTTGCCTGCTATCTTAATTTCCCAGGAACAAAGCTCACTACAGTTTTCTTGCTTGAGAAATTAAGAACTTTTGGCTTATTCACAAGCAGCTGCGGTCATAGCAGGTTTCACTGACCATGGACTCCTGACCTTCTCCAGACCATGGTTAGGAGCTAGTTGTGAGCAAGGTCATCTGCAGTGGTTGGGAGTTGGTCAGCGAGGTTGCCTACTAGACTAGTCAGTTTAAAAGTCATCCGCGCCAGTTGAGACAAGAAAGTTATCTTCTGCTTAGATACGCTCAGAGGAGCAAACTGGAGTTTAGGCTACTCCCAACCCAGCACTGACCTTGGTTGGGCAGTGTTCAGGAGCAAAGTCATTGGAAGGTCCTGAATGTGTGACGGGCTTTGCAATGCATGCACGTTTCCCCATTTTGAAATAAAGATGTACAAACGTTTTGGTCACCAAGTAGGCATGTGCTTCTGTATAATCATGTACTTGAAGGTTTGGGTCAAATGTGGATTTGGATTCTGTTTTATCACTAAATTTTGGGGAGGAGCAGGTACAGTGTGTACAATGTACCTCTCTAGACTTGTGAAATAGAATAGCCCTTGTTCAGTATATGTAAGATACTTGATTTTTCCATATTGCTATACATGAAAAGTGTGTATGTGAGAGAGAATGTGTTTGAGAATGTGTGTGTGTCTGTGTGTGTGTGTGTGTGTGTGTGTGTGTGTGTGTGAGAGAGCGAGAAAGAGAGAGTATGTGTGTATCTTTGTAGACAATCAGTCTATGTAGATCATTCCAATTCTTTTTCTTACCATGGTATTTCTTCCTTGATTTTGTCCCTTCAAATAGTTACTTCAAACACAGTATTCTCAAGACTCCTGCCAATATCATCAACTTCTAAAACACAGCCATAGAATGTTATCATTAGTTGATTACCACCATCCTTTGCCCAATACACTAATGTACTATGCTAGGCACGAGTTGAGAATCCTATAGCTGCTAGTATAGCATACATGTAAGTCAACTCCTTACATAACATACACGTGATAACAGAGAGGTTCAGTCTAACACATGTTATTTTGCAGCGTTCGTGGAAATGCTTTCACAGCCATGATGTACTCTTTCATCACAATTGTTATGGCTATAGCGAAAGGGGCATGAACATACAATAGCTTCAGGAGCGAGCCTACTAGTTATGTGCCCGCTTCAATAAGGTTAGTAATTGCACAGGAATTTCTGTAATGCCTGTGCAAGCGGAGCTAACATCTGTGTGTCCCCGGGAGTAGGTTCATGTGTATCGGATATTGTTGGGCAGGATGAAGCCACCAGGTATTTTGTCCCTCTTTCTGGGAATGGTTGTTGAAGACTGTTAGTCCCCACAAGTAGGTTCATGCGTATCGGGTGCCCTTCCATAGCATAGTAGAAAGGCATTATGACTTAGAAGTATCCAACCGACAGGGTTGAATAAAATCGTACTATACAAACCCAGACAACAACAACCACAACCATATCACATAACTAATTCATCAACAGGTAGATAACTAGTAAACTAGAAACCTTCGCTGTAGCAATTGTTTTTAATGCCAACCTTGTTTTATTTTTGTTTACTCTATTTTTTTAAGATGATGGACAGAATCGTTCAAAACTGAACTAACACATCACTTTGTCCATCATGTATGCAATACATTTCAAAAGGAGTTACGTAGTCATTTCCCATAGGCCCCTGCTTCGTCCTACTAAACCATTATGCAATATTTGACAAGCATTTTTTCTTCGCTGTTGTCATGCAATATGAGGTGCAATGTCACTGCTACACTTTTTTTAAGTAGCAGAGCTGGAAAATGTAAACTTTGAAAAACGAATACTTCTCGAACTGTGAACAGTTTGAGTGTTGTCTTTCTGACGCCGAATATTTCTTATCAATGGTAAGAAATATCCATATTTTCATACTCTCCATCGTTTGAAATACTGGGTAAGTACCTACCTACCGAAAATTTGCCATCTTTAAGTAACTTTTTTTCTCTCATGACCCATGGACGCCTTTTCGCGTCTACAGCTAATATTTCTGAGGACCAAGCACCATTTTTGGCGAGACCTCAGGGGCGGAGGGATTATTACGTTTGCTGTTGAAAGTGCTTTCGTCCTGTGCTTGGTCCGCTTTGCTCCTGCCCGAGGTGCTTGGACATCTCCGGTGTGGGCACGCAGTTGGGCAGCTTCAGCGTGTCCATTCGTGTGTCTCCAGTGGTCATCGGCACTGTGGACTTCACGGTCATGGTCACCAGCTCTGTGCGGCGTGAATAGAAAGTGTTGTAAGCGTTGCTCGGCGCGAGGTGCTTGGTGAGGCGGATCTTGGGGCGGATCTTGAGGGCTTCTTGAAAACTCTTCTTGAAGTTCTCGTCGAAGAAAGCGTAGAGTATGGGGTTGCAGCAACTGTTGGTGTACGACAGGGCGACGGTGAAGTAGAAGAGTCCAGCAGCCGTGTCTAGATCCCACATAGAGAACGCGTTGAACAGGTTAGCGATCTGGAAGATGTAGAACGGCAGCCAGCAAATGACGAAGACAGTCACTACCACGGCCACCAAGCGCTCTACTTTCTTGATGGCCTTCTCGCGATGGCGGCGGGACTGGTTGCGTTGGACGGTGTTGCCTTTCACGCTGTCGCAGAGCCGTCTGGTCATGAGAGAATAACACGTGACGATGATGATCAACGGCAGGGCGAACCCCAGGGTGAAGGTGTAGATGACCCACGCCTCCCCCATGGCACTGCGCACCTGCTCCGGCCAGTGGAGATTGCACGTGATCATGTGAGTCTCGTGCAGTTCGGCAGTCTCCGCGGTGGCGAAAATGACCACGGGAGAACTGACCACCAGTGAGATGGCCCAGACGCTGATGTTGACCGTCCGAGCCATGCGGGTGTTACGTCGGTTGACAGAAATCACGGGACAAGCCACAGCAATGAACCGGTCCACACTCAGCACCGTCAGAGTGAAGATACTGACGAACTGGTTCAAGGTGTCTACGTACAGGGCTATCTTACACATCACTGTTCCAAACGGCCAAGTCTCCAGTCCGATATGGGCTGCATTGAGGGGGAGGAGTGAGACAAAAAGTTCGTCCGCCAGGGCCAGGTTGAGTATGTACAGATAGGTGACTGACTTGACACGGGCGTACTTCATGACGACGTAGATGACTAGGGAGTTTCCCGTCAGTCCGATGACGGAGATAATCCCGTACACCACGGGGATGATGACGGGGTGGTAGAGCGGGCCGAGCTGCCACGGCGGCGGGGCCGAGTGGTTGCCGAGCCCCGAGGATTCGTTCAAGGTCATCTCGCTCACGTTCAACATCGGTCCAGACGGTGATTACTGAGAAGAACAGAAGAGAATAATTTACATTTAATGACATACGTATCTATGGTTGTTCGCAATCAAAATCATCTCATCATCTAGCCCTTAGTCTAATTGTCCGACCGTTAGGGCACAACAGTACAACCAGTTCTCTCGACCCTTTTCGGTTTTCACAAATGTCGGCCTAATCACAAATATCGGCCTAAAAGGGCGAAAATCAATTGCTGTGGCCTAATCACTGAATCCCAATGGAGCGCAACAATCATTTTTGTTATATACTAACATAACAAAAACACCAGACGATAAATATGCACAAACGTCTTTTTAGAGTTTAGATGGAAGTTTGAAATTTAGGTTGTGTGTTGGGATATCTTAGGTGTAGGATAATATTGTAACGTAACAGAAAGCAAGTTTACAAGCCTGCCTATAGCTATGCATTTATGCATTTTTGCGCAAAAGAAGATTTTCTACCAATAGCCTTCAACTTTGACAACTAATCTAATTTTCCAGTAACTCTTACGAACTCTTGTTGCCCAAGATGTGATAAAACGCGTACAACACTCGGGTAATCTCCCTTCTGACATTAATCTTGGTCAAATGGAACGACTTGCTGTCAAGGTAATAATTTCCTTTCCGTAACGCTAGAGTGAACAACGACAGTCCAGGGTCGCTTTTACAGAGTAATATCTCCCACCGGAGTTGTAGAAAGTACCTTTCCGTAGTCTGATGAATGACTTTGAGATCCCAAGCTAATATAAGTTATGGCAAGACGTTTAAAACAGCTCGCAAGCCCCGTGATTGCGTTAAGGTATACTAAAATAATTATTAGTGCGCCTTCTTCCGCGTAATTTTATATCCTGACCGCGCATATCATATAGTCTACACTTACAATTATATATCTAATCCTTCAGGTAAGCTCAACAGAACACAGCGTGCACATGCAATTAGACAATGCAAACATATTGGCTTATACAACTCAGAATTTTAATTGGAAGCAAAGTTTGGAAATGCATGACATATAAAAGGTAGCTACCAAACCCATTACCTTAATCTATCGAGAATCTCTGTTGGATTAAAGTTAATAGAATGCTTAATGTTGCAATTAAGGGAACGCATTTAACAGCAGATTCATTTGAGGGAAGTGTTGTTATCAGCATCTAGCTTGTTATTAGAAAATACATTAGGCAATTTTAGAGTATGCACGCTCTGTTGTGGTTCATGTGATAGGGCTGACCTAGTGCCCTCGTACATCTACTGATCTTCAGCATCCCCCAATGGACCATGATTGGCACAGCACTAGTTATTACAGCCGGGGGATACAGTCTATACCGGTCATAATTGGGCCTAACAATGCTTGAGTGCTCTTTGACCTACTAACCACAGACATCCGACTATCTGATCGCCGATAAACTGTCCAGATAAAAGCCTCTGTATGCCCTTGGCACAGAATCCACGTAGACCTCATCTAGCTAATCTCCAAGCAGATTTTTTCGGGGGGAAAGACACTATAGTCGGCCAGCCCGTAACCAGTTGGCTCCCGTAGGTCTTGCCCCTGAAGAAATCTGCTTGGAGATTATCATCTAACCACATAATGCAGTTTGGCGGAACCCAAATGGCAAATCGTCAATCATAATCTTTAAATTGCAGATAGAAGCTGTATTGAAGCTACTGTACATATGGAAATCAGTGGAGATGTACCGGGGAGAATGCGAAAGTAGGCAAACGTTGATTATGACCCCACAACTTTAAACTTTATGTAGCTAAATACAGGTTTATTCTTAAAAGAAAGTTTAAACCACCAGCAGACGTGGGGCCTAGGATATTTCAGATCGGGTAAAGCGTTGAGGCTACTACTTAGACACACGATCAAGGCTACCAACTGTTAAAAGCAAACGTGGGCGTAGAGCGTTCTTACGTAAGGCCTCAGCAGAGATTCTGGCCGCTGTGTGATCATGTCTATAGTGCACGCCACAAAGAAAAGGGCTCCAATTCAAACGCAAAATACCTTGCCTGGAATAACACGACCTTACCATGAAGTGCGCTTCGCAAACATCCAAAAATCAAGACCAGAGCATGTCCAGGACAAAAGATACAAAAACTGGAAAGCGTTGAATCGACAACGGTGAACTGAAATCTTAGCCTTGTTTCATGATGAAAGAGCACGCTACAGACGGCCAAACGAGCTCGAAGATAGATTGTTCTGACTAGATCAAAGTAATTTCCATGAATGATCACCACAGTGCCAGACAAAATCAACACGGGGTGTCCTGAACATACGGCCGCTGCTGAAACTGATAGTCTGGGCCAGCACTCATTTATCCGTAGTAGTACAGATCAAAGAAGGCTCACGGTAATAATGACCGTAGAGCTAGCCTGACAGAGTGGAGTAGTATCGGTGATTCCAGTAAAGCTACTCTGGCGTCCTAGATCAAAGCGCACTACTGTCAGTAATCATGGGGAAGGTAGTTTGGTAGACTACACCAAAGTGGACTAAACTCAATAATGACCGTAGAGCTAGTCTGGCAGAGTAGAGTAGTACCAGTGATTCCATGGTCCAGTAAAGCTAGATCAAAGTGTACTACTGTTAGTAATCATGGGGAAGCTAGTGTGGCAGACTACACCAAAGTGGACTAAACTCAATAATCACCGTAGAGCTGGTCTGGCAGACTCATAGTAGAGAGTTATCAGTGACCAAAACAGCGATAGTTCTGGACAGAAAAAGCCATGCAAGAACTAGACTTACGCATTGCAAGCGAACCTGTCAAGACCTGACCATGTAAGGCTCAAATCAACATAAACCACATCGCTACTCCGAACTTTAAAAACCTATCCACTCATACAACAGTAAACTTTTACGATAGGCCTTCTACAAGTGCACTTCATAACATAAGAGCAACGGTGGTGGTGACCCAGTGTATATATCGCAAATTGCATGTAATGGCCTCTCTCCACATGTGTTAACTAGCTAGGGATCTCTGGCATTAGCCTGGGAATATCCATAATGGAATGTATCCCAACGTAACCCCCATTACTGGTCCATTAACCTCAACAGAATGGAACCTTGTCTCTCGTCATGATCATGAAGAAGCGAAGACAAGAGAAGTGCTCTAGGGGTGTGAATCGTAAGCCTAAAGTGAAACATCTTTATTTCAGAAACATCTTTTGGAACGTTTCCAACATACATATACATACATACATACATACAGACATATAACTAAGTGGGCGCGCTATTTATAGATATCTGTGAGTCGTTTGTCATTCGGTATCTGCTGTAATGTGTACTTTAAGTGGTCTTAAAATTCTTCTAAAAGCAACAGCTATCAGTAACACTAACAGTTATGTTACATTATGTAGCTGCTACTTAGACACGATCAAGGCTACCAAAAAAGAAAAGCAAACGTACGTGGGCGTAGAGCGTTCTTACCTAAGGCCTCAGCAGAGATTCTGGCCGCTGTGTGATCATGTCTATAGTGCACGCCACAAAGAAAAGGGCTCCTATTCAAATGCAAAATATCTTGCCTTGAATGACACGACCTTACGATGAAGTGCGCTTCGCAAACACTCAAAAATCAAGACCACAGCATGTCCAGGACAAAAGATACAAATACTGGAAGTTCTGCTGCAGTACCAAGAACAGCCGCCAGGAGGTCCATAATTGACGTTGAGCTTCGTCTTCCCAAGGCCTACCCACATACCAACTGTCGTTACAATCCATCCAGGCCTTATTAAGTTATGCTGACCACAAAAAGAGAGAGAGAGAGAGAGAGAGAGAGAGAGAGAGAGAGAGAGAGAGAGAGAGAGAGAGAGAGAGAGAGAGAGAGAGAGAGAGAGAGACAATATGTCGATTTTTAATGGAGGTTATGAGGTCGTATGGCCTTTTGGGGAGACGTCATGAAAGCCCGCAACAAATCATAGTTGGGACAGATCGTCTCTAGTATTAGTCTTACGGACTTAGTTTTTAGTCCTTCTGTCTGTACTTGCTGGCTCTGATAGTACAATATGGAACCGTTACGTCAGTACGTGGATTACCGGTTATGTGATCTCATTAAAAGGTACTTACAGTGCCATATGTCTACAGTCAAACAACCCCTCAACGGAAGTTTATTACAAAATTAACTAATCACGTATCACTTCATAACGATTCATTTTAGAAAACCCCTTCATTTGAATATTGTCTGAATAAAGTGCAATAACCAGACATTTATATAGTCATGCGTTTTGCCGCTTTGTTGCCTTTACGGGAATATTTCTGCGTTATCATATGTACGAAGATATTTATTATGTTATCATATGTACGAGGATATATCGATATTTCTTACGTTATATGTACGAGGATATTTCTTACGTTATCATATGTACGGGGATATTTCTTACGTTATCATACTTACGGGGATATTTCTTACCTTATCATATGTAAGGAGATATTTCTTACTTTATCATATGTAAGGAGGTATTTCTTACGTTATCATATGTACGGGAATATTTCTTATGTTATCATATGTACGGGGA